>JAPPVO010000016.1:166034874-168434874 GCA_030407325.1 Camellia japonica
CGGCAAGATAGCCGACATGGGACGTCGGCATCTCGGCGTCGTCAAACAGATTGACCGCTTACGAAAGCGAGAGCCAGAGGAAGAAGGCCGAGGATGCAGTTTTGAGAGCAAATGAGGAAGCTTCTCGGGCCGAGGCCGAGGTAGAAAAGGCTCGCATTGCAAATCAATCCCGAGTGGACGCCGAGAAGAGGGCGGACGCGAGCGAAACGGCACTGGGATTGTCCCAGAAGGCGGTTGCCAGCCTGGAGGCTGAGTTGGCTGACGTGAAGGCGGCTGCTTCCAAAGTATTCGAAGCTGGGAAAGATGCTGGGCTCGCCGAATATGTGGACCAGGTCTCGTGCTTCGAAAACAGGGGGTTCAAGCATGGCTGGCACAAAGCCTTTGCTGCAGCTGGAGTTTCACTGACTATGCCAGTGCCGTATGAGCAAGTGGATGTCGAGCCGTTGGAGACTGATTCCGAAGGCTGAGCTGGGCGAATGACTTAGGATTTCACAAATGTATTAGGATTTTACAAATGTATTAGGATTTTACAAATGTATTGTTAAGCGTTGTCAGACATTTTTGTGGGGGCTTATAGCTTATTGATTTTGTATATATAAAATGTCATGAGTTGTGGTCAATTTTGCTGTTGATGAAGAATGACATTACTTAATTTTGAGCCCGGACGATCGGACTGAGGAATCTGTCCTTGCCTTAGCCAGGGCGCGGGCTCGCGAAGCCGAATGAGCCGATGGCTTTGAATCGTGGGCTGGCTCAGGCATAAGTCACTCGGTGATCTTTTGAAAAGATAGCTGGCTAGATTAATGAATCTGCCATTGCTTTAGCCAGGGCGCGAGCGAGGGACCGAATGAGCCGATGGCTCTGAATCGAGGGCTGGCTGAGGCATAAATTGCTCGGTGTTATCGTTTGCAAATATAGCCATCTAGGTTAATGAATCTAGCCCTTGCCCCAGCGATACCGGTGATAGCGCTTGAAATATAGCCGAATAGATTAATGAATCTGCCCTTGCCTTAGCCAGGGCGAGAGCGAGGGACCGAATGAGCCGATGGCTCTAAGTCGAGGGCTGGTTGAGGCATAAATGACTCGGCGTTATCATTTGAAAATATAGCCAGCTAGGTTAATGAATCTAGCCCTTGCCCCAACGATAAAGGCGATAGCGCTTGAAATATAGCCGAATAGATTAATGAATCTGCCCTTGCCTTAGCCAGGGCATGAGCGAGGGACTGAATGAGCCGATGGCTCTGAGTCGAGGGCTGGCTGAGGCATAAATGACTCGGCGTTGTCGTTTGAAAATATAGCCGGCTAGGTTAATGAATCTAGCCCTTGCCCCAGCGATACCGGCGATAGCGCTTGAAATATAGCCGAATAGATTAATGAATCTACCCTTGCCTTAGCTAGGGCGCGAGCGAGGGACCGAATGAGTCGATGGCTCTGATTCGAAGGCTGGGTAAGAGGCATACGACTTTTGGTGCTCAGTCTTTCTGACATTTTCTCGGGGGAGCTGCATGTACCCCAGAATAAATGGGCGAGTTCATGCCAACAACTTGACTCATTCCTTATGCAGGCTTGATCCAGACCTGGCAGGGGCCAACATTGGCTGGGTTTAGAGGTTAAAATGAGTCGCAGAAGAGAGCCTATTCACTCGGGAAGGAGAGCATCCATGGATCGGGAAAAAGAGCGGCCCCCTAGTCGACGAAGCAGATCGCCCCGAAAGGACGGACAACGGGGAGATTCCCCGCGCCCACGACCCCTTGTTGAGCCAGACGCGGCGCCACGACCGTTGAGTTTTGCGGTTCTCGTGAAGAATATACCAATGACGGAGGTGGACTCTATAATTAAAGACCCAGATGTGGCGGTCGAGTTCGCTCTGCAGATTTTTCCGCCGGAGGTCCAACAGTCGATGGTCGGACATCGAGATTTCAAAGTATTTCAGGATGGCATACATGGGGCTGTCAAGGGACTGTATAGCACTTATGAAATCGGGATGCGTCTGCGCGAAGCTCGACGCGAGAGTGAGAAAAACAACGAAAGGAATCGCAGTCTGGAGGCTCGCGCGAAAAAGGCTGAGGGTGAGCTTCGGGAGCTGAAGAGTGTTCGAGTGGCCAAGTCGGTGGTGGACAGCCAAACGAAAAGCATGGGGGAGAGGGTGAACCGAGAGGCCTCGGGTTATGAGAACGGGTATCAGGACGGCTTGAAGGTCGGGATCAGGAAGGCCAAAACAGACCTAGCTGAGGAGGTCTGCCGATGCAAAAATCGTGGTTTCAAGCATGGCTGGATCAAGGCCCTTCAAACTGTGGAAGCTCTTGGGTCCGTGGGCATAAATTCGGCTTTGCCCCTATATTATCGGCATTACCTGCCGTATCCCGAGTTCGAAATTGAGAAAAGCGACGACGAAGACGCCGACTTAGTGGGCCATAATGCTGAATAAATAGAATTACTTTATCAAATGCTTGAAATGTAGAGCGGCTTTTGAATAAATAGAATTTCTTTATTAGCAGGTTTTGAAATGTTTTGCGCGTAATTAAATGCCCTATCTCAATTTATTGTCAGCTTTTGTATTGCGTGATGTAAACATTCGAACATGCATCAATCGGCTCCAATTTAGGAACCATGTAGTTGGTCAATTAAATCGTGATCCCCACAAAGGGTGCTCCGAATCCGGAGACTTATTCGGCCGATCGTGGAATCCACGAAGGGCGCTCCGAATCTGGAGACTTATTCGGCCCTTAGATGTCATGCACCCAAAGGGGCTCCGAATCTGGCGACTTGTTGGGCCAATCGTGGTATCCACGAAGGGCGCTCCGAATCCGGAGACTTATTCGGCCCTTGGACGTCTTGCTCCCAAAGGGGCTCCAAATCCGGAGACTTGTTGGGCCAATCGTGGTATCCACGAAGGGTGCTCCAAATCCGGAGACTTATTCGGCCCTTGGACGTCTTGCACCCAAAGGGGCTCCGAATCCGGAGACTTATTTGGCCAATCGTGGTATCCACGAAGGGCGCTCCGAATCTGGAGAATTATTCGGCCCTTAGATGTCATGCACCCAAAGGGGCTCCGAATCCAGAGACTTGTTGGGCCAATCGTGGTATCCACGAAGGGCGCTCCGAATCCGGAGACTTATTCGGCCCTTGGACATCTTGCACCCAAAGGGGCTCCGAATCCAGAGACTTGTTGGGCCAATCGTGGTATCCACGAAGGGCGCTCCGAATCCGGAGACTTATTCGGCCCTTGGACGTCTTGCACCCAAAGGGGCTCCGAAGCCGGAGACTTATTTGGCCAATCGTGGTATCCACGAAGGGCGCTCCAAATCCGGAGACTTATTCGGCCCTTGGACGTCTTGCAGCCAAAGGGGCTCTGAATCTGGAGACTTATTTGGCCAATCGTGGTATCCACGAAGGGCGCTCCGAATCTGGAGACTTATTCGGCCCTTGGACGTCTTGCAGCCAAAGGGGCTCCGAATCCGGAGACTTATTTGGCCAATCGTGGTATCCACGAAGGGCGCTCCGAATCCGGAGACTTATTCGGCCCTTGGACGTCTTGCACCCAAAGGAGCTCCGAATTCGGAGACTTATTTGGCCAATCGTGGTATCCACGAAGGCCGCTCCGAATCCGGAGACTTATTCGGCCCTTGGACGTCTTGCACCCAAACGGGCTCCGAATCCGGAGACTTATTTGGCCAATCGTGAAGCGTATGAGCTGAGGCATAAAAACGAGAAACTTTTGCATTACAGCAGAGTATGTACAAGTACCAAGCCCACAAATCGGGTCATTGGTAAAATTTTCGTAGATGCGTTGAATTCCAAGGCCGCGGCAGGCTTCTTCCTGACATGTCCGAGAGTCGATATGCCCCTGTTCCTGCAATGGAGTCTACTTGATAGGGGCCGTCCCAGTTCGGACCCAGCTTTCCGTCGGCTGGTCTCCGGTCGGCTGGAAGTACTTTCTTCAGGACCAGCTCTCCCGGAGTGTAACGGCGCAACTGAACTCGTTGATTGTACGACTTAGCGAGCTGCTGCTGATATCATGCCATGGAGGCCAGGGCGCGGCCTCTTCGTTCCTCGATTAGATCCAGGTCCAAGGCGAGCATCATGTCGTTTCGGCCCGTATCAAAAGCTTGCGATTTCAAAGTCAGGAGGCCAATTTCCAGGGGTAGGATTGCTTGGGTTCCGAAGCATAGAGCGAACGGCGTTTCGCCGGTGGACCTCCTCGGCGTTGTGCGATGCGCCCACAATACACTCGGCAATTCTTCGACCCATTTGCCTTTAGCTCTTTCCAGCCTCTTTTTGATGCCGTCCAAGATGGCTTTGTTAGAGGCTTCGGCTTGACCGTTACTCTGGGGGTACGCGGGCGTAGAGAAGTAAGGCACGATATCGTATTTGCTGCACAGTTCTCGGTATACGCCACAATCGAACTGGGTGCCATTGTCTGAGATGAGAGCTCTCGGAATGCCGAATCGCGTAATGATGTTTCTCCATACAAATCGCTTTATGTCGGCATCTCGTATGTGCGTTAGAGCCTCCGCTTCGACCCATTTTGTAAAGTAATCTGTTGCTACGATTAGGAATCACTTGTTTCCTGGGGCCCTTGGCAATGGTCCTACAATGTCAAGCCTCCATTGAGCAAACGGCCAGGGACTGGTGATAGAGTTCAACTCTTCGGCGGGCATATGGGTTAGTGGGGAGAACTTTTGGCATTGTTCGCATCTTTTAACATAATTTTCTGCGTCGGCTCTCATTGTCGGCCAATAATATCCCTGTGTTATAGCTCGATGGGCCAGAGAGCGTCCGCCAAAGTGGACGCCACAACTGCCCTCATGTATCTCAGTTAGAAGCTCCTCCACTTTATCTGGGTGTACGCATTCCAAATAGGGACCGGAGAGGGACTTTCTATAAAGCCCTCCTTGTGGATCCAGATAGTATCGCAGGGCCTTATTGCGTAGCTTGTGTGCTTCTTTTTTGTCCTCTGGGAGTTGTTCAGAGGAGAGGAATTCGGCAATGGGGTCCATCCAGCTTGATGCAGATTCTATAACGTTGACATGGGTTTCTTCCGGAGGGCTAATACTCGGCTCCGAGATGAAACCTACTTCAATGGTCCGTTTGAGCTCTGAATTGATGGCGGAGGCTAGGCATGCCAGGGCATCTGCGTGTGTGTTTTGATCACGTGTTATTTGGTTCAATTCGTGATGGTCAAACTTCGTTAGCAAAGAGTTGGCCGTTTTCATATAGGCCGCCATACGGTCGTTTTTTGCAGCGTACTCCCCCTTTAGCTGGTTGATGACCAATTTTGAGTCACAAAATACTAGCAAACGCCGAGCGCCGAGATATGTGCATTTCGTAGACCGGCTAAGAGGGCTTCATACTCGGCCTCGTTATTTGATGCTTCGAAGCCAAGCTTGACGGCCTGCTCTATTACTGCGCCGTCGGGAGACATGATACTACGCCGGCGCCGCAGCCCCGTTGGTTAGACGATCCATCGCAGTATAGCTGCCAAATATCCCCGACATAAATTCTCCAGTTTCGTTTTGATCGAACTTCGGCCTTTGGAAGAACGTCGGCAGGTTTAAGGTCGGAAAGCCCGCCTGTGAATTCGGCAACAAAGTCGGCCAGCACCTGTACCTTGATTGCGGTTTTGGGTAAAAACTGAATGTCATATTGGCCGAGTTCAAGAGCCCATTTTGAAACACGTCCTGATGCTTCCGCACTCCGTAGTACTGATCGGAGGAGATAATCTGTTATCACCCCAATGCTATGCCCCTGGAAGTAATGCATCATTTTCTTGCTGCCATGACCAAGGCTAGGATGAGTTTTTCCAGCGGAAGTAACGTGTCTCGGCATCGACCATTGCCTTGCTCACATAATACACTGGCCGCTGCCCTTCCTCTTCTTTTAATAGTACGGCGCTGACGGCCCTATCGGAGACTGCCAGATACAGAATGAGGGGGTCACCGGAGCTGGTGTTGTCAAGAGAGGCACTGACCGGAGGTAAGTCTTGAGCCCGGTGAAAGCTGCTTCGCACTCGGGGACCATTCAAAGCTTTGCCTTGACGTAGCGTCTGGAAGAATTGTCTGCAGCGGTCTGTTGACCGACTGATGAATCTATTGAGTGCAGCGGCCATCCCCATCAACTTTTGGACTTCTTTCACTGATCGGGGGAACTGAGTTCCAAGATTGCTGTGACTTGCCTCGGGTTGGCTTCGATTCCACGGTGGTTGACGATATAACCCAGGAATTTGCCGGAGCGATTCCAAACGCGCACTTGGAGGCGTTCAGTTTCATTCTGTATTTGTGCAAGATGCCGAATGTCTTCTCTAGATCGGCTATGTGATCCTTTCTTCTTTGGACTTGACCACCATATCGTCGATGTAGACTTCCATAGTGTGGCCGAGTTGTTCTTTGAACATAACGGTGACCAGTCTTTGGTAAGTTGCCCCTGCATTCTTCAGCCCAAAAGGCATAACTTTGTAGCAGTAGGTTCCTCTTGGGGTGAGGAATGCAGTTTTGTCCTGGTCATCTGGATGCATGGCGATCTGATGGTAGCCTCTGTAAGCATCGAGGAAACTCATGCGTTGGTGGCGCGCCGTGGCATCGACGAGTTGGTCGATTCTAGGTAAGGGAAAGCAGTCCTTGGGGCAAGCTTTGTTCAGATCCGTGAAGTCAACGCACACTCGCCAAGTTCCATTTTTCTTCTTCACCACCACTGTGTTGGAGAGCCACGTGGGGTAGGTGACTTCTCTAATTGCCCCGGCGTCAAGCAGTCTATCGACTTCTTCTATGACGGCAGTAGTGTGCTCTGCGGCAGACCGACGGCCTTTCTGAACGATAGGCTTGCATGTGGGATCGACATTCAGGTGGTGCTGCGAAATTGATGGGTCTATACCCGGCATCTCGTACGGAGTCCACGCAAAGACGTCGAGGTTGGCGAGTAGAAAGGAGATCAGCTGCTGTCTATCGGCTTGGTTTAAAGAGGTGTCGATCATGAAGAACTTTTCCGGGCTTCCATCAATGTCAACCCGGTCCAAACCTTCTGTGGCCTTTTCGCTTGGCTGCCGCCCGACGTCATCCAGGATTTCCCGATGAGGTACCTCAATGGAGTTTACTTGCAATTCCTTTGGCATTTTGGCGGCCAGGAGGTAACATGCTTACGCCGATTTTTGGGAGCTGCAGACCTGCTCAATGTCGTGTTCTGTTGGGAAACGTAACAATTGATGGTAGGTGCTTGGGACGGCCTGCAAGGTATGCAACCACGATCGCCCCATGATGAGATTGTACGGCAATGGCAGCCGGACGACTAGGAATTCTACATCCACCGTTCTGGAACCCGCTCGAACGGGTAGGTTGATCTTGCCCAGTGGGTATTCGGGGTTGGCATTGAAGCCGAATAGTGGATAAGGGGCCAGAGTCAGGTCCGATTCGGTGAACCCGAGTTTGATGAAGGTTTTATAATACATGACCTCCGAAGTGCTGCCCTGGTCTATAAGAACGCGTTCGACGGTGAACCGGTTTACGCGTAACGCGACAACCAATGGATCGATGTGAGGGAGTGTTATGCCGATCAAATCAGAGTTGTCGAAGGTGATGCTTGGCAGTTCTCAGGGTCACTTTGCTGGCGTGAGTTGCGGCTGAGGGTCTGGGAGGGACTAGATCGCATGTACGGCCGGGGCTTTCGGCAGGCTATATATCATAAGGATGTTATCACGCGGAACGCTTCGCTGGAGGCATTCGTCTTTTGTCAGCTCCTCGGAGTAATCGGCTGAAGCACATCGAGCGTCGGTGTTTTGCTGTTAGGCCCGAGACCGTAGATCGCCTGCCCTTGGGGATCGCTTAGAAACCTGGTGCACTGTTTGCTTGGACTTTGCTATTTCCAAGGCCAGATCACGGCGAAGGCGCTCGTTCTCAGCGATGGTGTTGTCTAAACTGTGTTTGATCATTTTGGCTCGTTTCATGATGGCTAGCATCATCTCCTGTGCTGAAGTGGTTTGTGAATCGACATTCAAGGCAAGTCTTGCAGCGATGATTTCCTTCTCGAGCATATTTGCCGGAGTGAGGTCGACTCTCTGTGTGATTGCGTCGGTGGCTATCGGAGAATCTTGAGTCACGCCTTCCATGGATGTATTTGAGTATTCCCACAGACGGCGCCAATTGTGGGGAAATGATTTTGGAAATACTCTTCAGATCCTGGTAGACGTTCTTGATACTCAGCTAGTCACCTGCAAAGACAAATACTCCGGTCAGGGGTGCCGGGATTAGCACTCCGACGGGCAAGTCAGTTCTTATACTCAAGAAAGCTTGTTTACTAAGTTTAGTGAAGTGTTTTCTACGTACCTTTCTAAATCTGAAGCTCTTGTATTTATACTCATTCTTTGGACCTTGGGTCCAGAGCCCACTTTTTACTTATTATCCTTTTGTTTATTCCAACATACATCTCTCCGTATATTCGGCGATCTCAATGTATTCAGCATCTTAGTTGATTAGTACGGAGCCGAACAGTCTCTGACTTCTGGGATATATCCCTTCCAACTCTTCTATTTATTCGGCTCCCACATGTTCCATTAGCCCATGTGAATGGAGGGAATTGACCATTCTTACTCGGTCACACTCTTTTATTAATTATTATTTATTATTGAGCGGGAGATTAATGATCTGGTACTGGGCCGGACAGATTTGGGCCAAACAGAGTTTTGCCGGACAGATTTGGGCCGAGCAGGTGTTAGGCCAAGGATGTGTGGCCTTGTCTGGAAAGAAGCTGCTCGGTTAAGGCAACGCTTGGTTGGACCGAGCTACGTGTTTTGGCGGAGGCGAAGCCAGTCGAGTTAAGAGTCTGGCGCCCGGAAAGGCGCGGAGTGACCGAGATACCTGTTTGCTCGGCAGGAAGGCCAACTACAGACAAGCACGAGCTATCTCGGGCTCGGCTTTGCCGAGGTGCCATCGAGCCCGGCCCTCATTGAGCTTAGCTAGTGGAGTGCTTGGGCATGAAGCACAGCACGGCCGTTGACAGACCAGATGGTACAGCTCGGCTGCCGAGCTCCCAGTAGAGTGAGCGGGCAGTTTGGTTAGGTGATGTTCAGCAAGATTTATGCTGACAGATGGGATAGCAGAGCCACGTGTTGAGAGACCACTGGGAGTAGGTTTGGGACGCAGAAGGGTATATAGGCATGTCTGCGCCCCCCATACTGGGGAGACGAACACTTTGTAAGACATTCTTACACACAAACACTCTCCTCCCTCTCTCTTTATCCCAAGGTGTGTGCTAACTTGATCGTCGGAGGGGTTTGCCGGCCACACACCGCCGGGTAGCTCACCGCCGTTGTGCTTTCAGGTGATCGGACAGAAACGGAGCTTGGAAGAAAGGAGTACGGGCTCGCTGGAATATTTGCTCCCCGTACAATTGGCGCCGTCTGTGGGAAGTTTGCAGACAAAACCTTGTCTTCCACGCTCGTCTGATCGCTGACCATGGCGAACAACGATGAGTTTCCGTTGTCCGCCATCGACGGAGTTACTCCGGAGTCAAGCAGACGGAGAGAGGGGCATCCCGACATCCTTCCGATGGTGAACCTGGAGACATTCCCAGGAGGACAGTCGGGAGACGCGCGAGATAAGCGCGGTAGAAGTCATGGTCACTCGCGGAGTCCAGACGGTCATCGGTGACGGAAAGAATCGCACGCCAGACGTTTGGAACACAAGCTAAGGGACCAGGATGCCGTCATCCGGCGAATGGCGGCGGAGATGGAGGAGCTGAAGCGGCATGTCAAAGGGAAGGGTGTAGCTGGAGTGGGCGACCACAGTGAGCGCACCCAACCCCACCATTCAGGCAGTCAGAGTCAACGACACACTCCGTCCATTTCTATTACCAGAAGTTATAAGGTTGGTGATTCCGACGTGCATGCAGAGAAGTCTAGCGCGCAAGATAGCACTTACCAGCCCTCACGTCCGGTGACGACGTCGAGGTACTCTTACTCCGCTCATTCAGAGGATTTGCGGGCAGTCTTAAAGGAGCGGACTCGCCGGCGGGAGGCTCAGAGGATACCAACGTTCCAGCGGTTATCCTACGGGGTTCACGCTAGCGAGGAGGTCGGAATGCCTCCACCCCGCCAAGTAGCGCCACTCCTAGTGGATTCAGATTTGGCAAGGTTGAGTGCCACCCCTTTCTCCCTGGAAATAGAAACAACACCTCTCCGTCGGGCTTCCACCAGCCAAAGTTCACATTGTACACGAGGAAGACCGATCCCTACATGCATGTAAGTCATTTCGACAGGTCATGGCCGGACATAGGCGGAATGATGCTCTTATGTGCCTCATCTTTCCGTCAAGTTTGGGCGAACTGGGCTTGAAGTGGTTTGAAAGGCTGCCGGAGGGGAGTATTGAGAGGTGGCATCAGTTGGCCGAAGCCTTTGTCACGCTTCAAAACCAACACCAAAACACCAAAAGAAGTTGATCACCTACTGAGTGTCAAGATGGAACCGAGCGACACATTGAAGGCGTACAACTCCAGATATTGGGAGACCTTCAACGAGATCTTGGATTGCCCGGTCAACCTTGCAATCACTCAATACAAGCGTGGTCTCCCGGTCGGACATAGACTGCGGGACTCGCTTACCATGCACCAACCGACGTCCATGGGCCAGCTCATGCAGCGCATCAATGAGCACATCCGAGTTGAGGATGATGCGTCAGCATCTACCGTGAAGGCAACTCCGGTAGCAACAGACAAGAAGACAGCAGGCAAAGTGCACGCAGTTGGGCAAGAGTCCAGCCGCTCAAGTGACCGAGCAGAGGAATCGGACCGTGGCTCGAATCGCAAAAACCGGGGTAGAGGACGTCGGAATGACCGGGATGACTACCCCCGAGATGACGTAGCGGATGCAAACAGAAGGTTGAAGGCAAGGACTGGCATAACCACAGTCTTCAAGATTCCAATCTATCGCATACTTAGTGAAATCCGAGACGAGGAGTATGTCCGGTTTCCTGCTAAGTTGGGCGATGGACAAAGGGCTACAATCCGCGGTATCGTTGCACATTTCACGGGAGCGGGCCACCGGACTGAGGATTGTTTGCCTTTGAGGCAACACCTGGAAGAGCTAGTCGCGGCCGGACACCTAGACCTTTACATTGATGGGGGCGTAAAGGCGAACCAGGCTCCGGTTGATCCCAGGGGACAGGATGACCGAGATGCGCCACCACAAGGAGTTATTAATGTCATCCACGGCATAGTGGAACCGGAGCGTGTTTGCGAACTCCGGGGTATGATCAAAAAGGCAGAACATATGAGGGAGGTTTTGTCGGTACAGCCTGCCATCAAGAGGGGGAAGACCGAAGAGAAAGATGTGATTAGTTTCACCTCAAGGGATCTAGAGCGTATTCAGACGCCGCACAACGATGCCTTAGTAGTAACACTCCGCGTCAAGGAATTCGATGTCAAACGGATCTTGATCGATCAGGGAAGCTCGGTCGAGATCATGTATTACGACGCGTTCAAGCAGCTCAAGCTCCGAGAGACAGACTTGGCTCCGGCAACTTCGCCACTGGTTGGTTTCAACTCACAACCGGAGTGGCCTTTGGGAAAGATTATCCTGCCGGTCAAAGCGGGATCCGTGGTCAAGCAAGTGGAGTTCTGGGTGTTACAAGTTCCTTCTACTTACAACCTAATCCTTGGAAGGGGATGGCTTCACGCTATGCAAGCCGTAGCGTCGACCTACCATCAGGTGATGAGATTCCCCTCGGCTATGGGGCAATCGAGGAGATTTGGGGAGATCAAGTCATGTCCAAACAGTGCTTCGTGGCAGTGAACGGGAGCCGGGCTGCCAAAGGCTTCGTTCAAATGATAGAAGGACCGGAAGACCGGGAGTTCTTGACGATGTGGGCACCAAGGCAGAGGACAAAGCTGTTGAGGAATTGGTGGAGGTGCGAATTGATATGGAGCGCGGGGATAAGTTCTTCCTGCTCGGTTCAGCCTCACGCCCAAGAAAGGACCGAGATGGTTGAGTTTTTGATGGCCAACATCGAAGTCTTCGCATGGTCGCCTTACGACATGCCCGGCCTCGATCCAAGTTTTATCTGCCATCACCTCAATGTCTTCCCCGGAGCAAAGCCAGTCATTCAGCGAACAAGGAGATCGGCGTGCATCACGCCGAGGTAGTTGCAGAGGAATGAAAAACTTGCTTGAGGCACGAGCAATTCAGGAAGTGCACTACCCTCGGTGGATTTCCAACACAGTAGTGGTGCCCAAGAAGAATGGGAAGTGGCGAGTTTGTGTCGATTACAAGACAGTCAACCGAGCTTGTCCGAAGGATAGCTTCCCTTTGCCCCGTATTGACCAGCTTGTGGACTTGACGGCTGGACATAATCGGCTCAGCTTCTTGGATGCCTATCGCGGCTACCACCAGATTGCCATGCATGGGCCCGACCGAGAGATTACTTCCTTCACGACTCCAAGGGGACTCTTCTGCTACCGAGTCATGCCTTTTGGTTTGAAGAACGCCGGGGCAACTTTTCAGAGGATGGTGACCAAGATGTTTGCTCCTTTGCTTGGGCGGACAATGGAGGCCTACATTGATGATATGGTGGTTAAAAGCCGGCATGCAGGAGACCACTTATCCGACTTGGCCGAAATGTTCGCCATTCTCAAAAAACACAAGCTGCGCCTGAATGCGTCTAAGTGTGCCTTT
Source organism: Camellia japonica (assembly GCA_030407325.1). Lineage (NCBI taxonomy): Eukaryota > Viridiplantae > Streptophyta > Magnoliopsida > Ericales > Theaceae > Camellia > Camellia japonica. The sequence goes on from JAPPVO010000016.1 coordinate 166,047,530, forward strand.
GGCGTGGGATCTAGAAAATTTTTGGGATTCCTAGTCATGAACCGAGGCATCGAAGCAGACCCCACTCAGATCAGTGCCGTGCAAGATTTGAAGCATCCCAGCTCGGTTAAGGACGTGCAACATCTGGCCAGGATGGCCGCCGCGCTTAATCGATTTATAAGCCGGTCAGCAGATCGCTGCCGTCCTTTCTTTCAGGCATTGAAATCAAAGTTCTCGTGGGACGAAGATTGTGACCGGGCTTTGGCCGAGCTCAAAGAGTATCTGTCTTCTCCGCCACTGTTGGTTACACCAAAGCCAGGCGAGGAACTCTATCTTTACCTTGCCGTCTCCCAGCATGCAGTCAGTGCGGTGCTTGTCCGAGCTAAAGGAATTAAGCACCTCCCAATCTTCTACATCAGTAAAACCTTGCTGCCGGCGGAGTCGAGATACTTGCCGTTGGAAAAGCTTGCGTTGGCATTAATGATGGCTTCAAGGAAACTGGCGCACTATTTCCACGCCCATACCATCATCGTACTGACCGAGTTTCCCCTAAAGGCCTTGTTTGAAAGGGCGGACTTCTCTGGTCGAATTCTCAAGTGGGCGGTCGAATTGGGACAATTTGATGTGAAGTTCCAACCGCGCACAGCTATAAAGGCCCAGACTTTGGCGGATTTCGTTGCTGAATTCTCACCTGGAACTCATCCGGTGTGCCCGGTTGACATTGCCGCGGTAGATGAGGAGGTGAATGCAAGCCTAACCGAGATACAACAACCTGGTGGAGATTGCGACGCGAAATTTGCACGCCCCACCGAAGCACCCTCAGTTTGTATAACTCCACCGACCGGTGATGCGATGACGGAGTCGGGTCCCACCAATTAACCTGCTCCGTCCGGAGCCGCATCACCACGGGGGGAAGGAATGGACCCACCCAGCACAGAGCCTGCGGCCGGCACAATACTGCAACCTGGTGATTCGCCTATGGACTTGGGCATCGCGGATCAACTTGCTGAGTCCGGTGCTGAATCACCATGGGGGGCTGAAGTGGAACCAATCAATGTAGAACTAGAAACCGGACAGCCGAGTAACCGAGATCCCATCACCCTTTGAAACTCTCAGGACCCTTCAAAGTGTTGGAAACTCTTTGTGGGGGAGATGTGGAAACTTTTCGTTGATGGGGCGTCGAACCGCCACGGTGCTGGGCTAGGTATCGTTCTTATCTCACCAGATGGCCTAACTATTGAACATTATATAACCCTTGGCTTCCCAGCATCCAACAACGAGGCCGAGTACGAGGCGCTTCTGGCCGGACTCAAGAGCGCTCTTCAGATGAAGGCTTCTGAGCTAATGGTGTGCAGTGATTCCCAGCTTGTGGTTAACCAAGTTGCTGGGATTTATGAGGCAAAGGATGACAGAATGGAAAAGTACCAAGCTCTGGTCAGGGAACACATCAAGCAATTTCAGGCAATCAGAGTTCAATAGATTGGCCGTGAAGAAAATAGCCGAGTAGATGAGCTGGCCAGCCTTGCTTCAATGGTTGATAGTACATCTCCTAACCCCCTGTTGATTGAATTCCTTCCGCGGCCCAGCATTGAGGAAGCCAGGCAGACGGATGTACTCTGCACCGCGCTAAGTCCTTCCTAGATGGACCCTTTAATCCTGTTTCTCAGAGACCGGACTCTGCTAGCCGACAAGAAAGAAGCGTACAAAGTCCGGGTGAAGTCAGAGCGGTTTTGGCTCTCTCAATCTGGAGCGTTGTATAAAAAGTCATTCACCGGTCCTTATTTGAAGTACGTGCACCCGAATAGCGTGGAGGCCTTCTTGTACGAAATTCACGAAGGCATCTGTGGCAGTCATATAGGGGGCAGGTCCCTGGCCTACCAAGCTATTTCGCAGGGCTACTGGTGGCCGTGCATGCAGGCCGACGCACAAAAGTATGTTCGCAAGTGCGAGAAATACCAGAAATTCACCCATCAGATCCATCAGCCTGCCAGGGAACTTCTTCCCCTCACCAGTCCTTGGCCCTTTGCTATGTGGGGGCTAGATATAGTCGGGCCGCTACCAACAGCACCAGGCAACCGGAAGTTCTTCATTGCGGCCACAGATTACTTCACCAAATGGGTTGAAGCTGAGCCCTTGGCAACAATCAAGGAGAAAGACGTGAAGCGGTTTGTCTGGCAGAATGTGGTCACACGGTTTGGCGTTCCCAAGATTTTGATCTCTGATAACGGCACCCAGTTTGACGGTCGCCTATTCAGAGGATTTTGTGCAGATCTAAAGATTGAATTCTACAACTCCACTCCGGCTTACCCGCAGTCCAACGGTCAAGCCGAGGCATCAAATAAGACTATCCTGGATGGGTTGAAGAAACGGCTGGAGAAGGCAAAGGGAAAATGGGCTGAGGAACTACCCAGCGTCCTTTGGGCATACCGAACAACCCCGCGGCATCTACCGGGGAAACTCCATTTGCTTTGGCTTATGGCATGGAGGCGGTCATACCTTGGAAGTTGGCATGCCCACCCTAAGAAGTGAAAGTTTTGAGCCCGAGCTGAACGCCGAGGCTATTGCCCTGGAATTAGACCTAGTGGAGAGAGCGTCGGGAGAAGGCCCTCATCCACGTGGCCGCCTACCAACAAGAGCTCTCAAGGAAGTACAACAAACGGTGCACCCCAGACCGTTTAAAGTAGGTGATTGGGTTTTGAGGAAAGTTATGGGAAACACCCTGGTGCCAGGTGAAGGCAAACTAGGGGCAAATTGGGAAGGACCCTACAAGATAACCGGTCTGGCGGGCAAGGGGGCATACCACTTGGAGGATCTGGATGGTAGAGCAATACCCCGGCCATGGAATGCGGCCAACCTCAAACTGTATTTTTCTAGCTAGCTTTCTTTTTGTGCAAAGGAATTTTTTGCCTTACACTTCAGAATGTAATTCTTTTTGTCAATATATAGAAGTGACTTTGCTTTAGCATTCAGATTGTTGTTTTAATGTAAAGACCGAGATGATTTACTCCGGTTGAAAGAGTTAATGTTTTGTTCAACTTAGGTATTCTCAACCGAGATGATTTACTCCAGTTGAAAGAGTTGATGTTTTGTCCAACTTAGGTACTCTCAACCGAGATGATTTACTCCGGTTGAAAGAGTTGATGATTTGTTCAACTTAGGTATTCTCAACCGAGATGGTTTACTCCGGTTGAAAGAGTTGTGATTTGTTCAACTTGTTGTTCCAACCGAGATCGATATTCCGGTTGAGAAGTTGATGTTTGTCAGCTTAGGATTCCAACCGAGATGATTTACTCCGGTTGGAGAGCTGATGTGTTTGTTCAACTTAGTTATTTCCAGCCGGGATGATTTACTCCGGCTGAAGGCGTTGATGATTTGTTCAACTTAGGATTTCCAACCGAGATGGATATTCCGGTTGAAGAAGCTGATGTTTTGTTCGGCTTAGGTATTCTCAATCGAGATGGTTTACTCTGGTTGAAAGGCTTGGTGATTTGTTCAACTTTGTTGTTCCAACCAAGATGATTATTCCGATTGAAGAAGTGGCTGTTTTGATCAACTTTATAGTTTAGACCGAGATGTTTTGCTGTAAATAGAGTTGGAAGAACCGTGCAAACACTTGATGAAATTAAAGCTTTTCATTGATAAAAAGTTAATACAAAAGGTGGGGAACTTAGCCCCGTTACATTTGCAGACAAAAAGAAAAAAGAAACCTAAGCTAAGGGGGAGAGGTCAGGGAATTCCTCATCAGCTTCCAGGCTGACTGTTGCTGTCTGGTCCTAGACACCGGTCCTAGTCTGGCCGGTCTGCTCTTGTATGATTTGGTCATCCCCCTCAGCGTCTGCCTCGACCTCTTCTTCAAGTTCTTCCTCGGCCTTAGCCTGCAGCGCGCTGAAGACGTCATTAGTGTATGGAATGAGGTAGGTCGGTAAGAAGACGGCCGGTGGAGAGGCAAACACGTCAGTGTCAGGACCTTGACCGAGCTGTTGACAGGCAGCCTTCCATCCAGCTTTGAAATAGATGTCCTGGGTGGCAAAGACTTGTTTCTTGTAGTTGTCTTCCGCCTCTTTGAAGCCGACGTTATTGGCGTCTTCACAATCTTTCTCCCTGGACTTCTTGAGCGCGTCCAGCTCGGCCTGGAGCTCGTCCCTCTTTTTCTCGGCTTCGTCGAGTTGGCCGAGCAACCGGTTGTTGTCAGTGTTGGCTATTTCAAGCGAGGACTTTGCTCGGCCAAGCTCGGTTTGGAGGCTTTGTACTTGGCTGGCTGTGTCGGCTGTCTTCTGCCGAAGTCGATGGATGCGCTCCATGACCAGGTGTTGTTTTTGGATGGCCTACAAAAAACAAGTTAAATCAGATGAGAAACCGTGCAAACACTTGTGCAAATTTCAGAGGCAGATTGAAACTTACCTTGGCCATGGACTTGACAGATGACTTCACCAACCGGGTGTCAAGGACGTGGTCGCTGCCGACCACGTCGCTCGGTAGGAGAAGGGCCTTGGAAAGATCGTAGGCGAGAAGGTGCTCTTTGTCGCCCTTGATCGAAGCCGACGCCGGGATGTCTTTGCCCCGGTGCTTGAGTTGTGGACGCCAGATTGGTGTTGGGTCAGCTGTGACGGCTGGTTGCTCGGTGGTCAGCTCGGCAAGCAGCTCGGCGGAAGGGTCTGCGCGTGCTCTTTTGCCAGCCCGACGTGTCTCTCGGCTGGACTGCCCGGCAGCTGGAGAAGCTAGGGCGACCATGGTGGCACTTGATTGACCGGTAGCAGGGGAGCGGGTGACGACGCTCGGTATCTCGGCTGAAGTTGCAGTGAGCAGGTTTTTGATTCGGCTTCGCTTGGCCATCTCTTGTTCGTCTGTCAACCGGATCAATGGGATGTCGGGCAGAGTTGGATCTGGAGGAGGTGATAGAGCACGGAGAAAGTCTGTTACTTTACTTCGGCGCGGAGCAGAGTATCTGTAGGTTGGAGTGTAACCGAGCAGCTCGTTGCAATCTCGGTGGCGGTAGCGGAGCACGGTCCTGATGGCCTCTACGTTGGGATATTGGTAGTTGGCTTGCAAGGCTTGAATTGCTGCAAAAGAAACAAGAAAAATGGTTAAGTACAGAATAATGAAGATAGTAAGCTAACCGAGCAAGTTTGCGCGGCTTACATGTGGAACCGAAGTTCTTGCTTACGAACCAGCCCGGTACCTCGGCTGTTTCATAATTGCCAGACACCCAGAAGAAATCGTCATCGTGCAAATCCTTGTCTGGTGTGCTGGTCACAATTTTTTCTTTGCCTGGCCTAATCTTAAGGTAGTAGGCGAGGCCATCGACGGTATGCCCAAGGGTGTACTGCCGCAGTATCTCGGCTAAGCCTAAGTTTATGCCTAACCGGTTTTTTAGCTCGTGCACACCGTTTATTATCCGGTAGGTGTTGGTGGACACTTGGGTGGGTGCTAGCCCGGTTCGGCGCAGGAACTCGGTAATTAATGGATTGAGCGGGAAGCAGAGGCCTCCTTCGATGATAGACAGCACGGTGAAGGGGCATTGATCTGGTCTGCCCCAAGGCGTTGTCTTTTCTGCTGCAAGTTCAAGATGGACGTCGGCTGGGATGCTGTACTCCTCCCTGAACGCAGCCAGCGCGGCTGGAGTATCCACTAGGAAGCGGAATTTCCCCATTTACGGCCGGCCTAAGTTAGCTCGGCTGAGGGGTTTGGCACTGTGGTAATTGGTGGTTGCTCGGTCTTTGAGAGCTTCGGAAGTGGTCAGTGGTCCCCTTGGACTCTGCAGGAAAAGGATGGCAAGTGTAAGTGTGAGCGCGGTCGCGCGAAGCGAGCTTGACTTTAGCTCGGTCATTAAGAGTGCCAAACCACCTCAGTTGTAAAGCCTAACCAAGGAGCTCGGTCGCCCAAGCGGACCAGATGTTAGCCCGGTTGAGCGATCAAGTCCTTCTGTTGTCACGGTTTCTGCTAAGGTTGGGACAAACATGTCATTTGCTCGGTCAGATTGGTTTTTTGGATCAAATAAAGACCTGGAGCCCGGTTCGCCCCAGATTTGCAATGTTCTTAAGGAAATATGAAGAACACCTTGAACAGTTGGAGGTTTAGGATGTTTTTGGTGCCTAATGTCCTATAAACTACGTTTCTAATGCCCTAATGTGTGAAATATCAAAGGAAGTGACAACAAAAGAGAAGTTTGAGGACTTACGAGCATAGGGCGGAGTCCTCTTCTTCAAAGCACGAACTCAGCGTTGGCAGGGAACAAGGGGCAAGAGCTCTGTGATGCTTGAGATGCAAGAGAGTCAGTAAGGATGGAAGGAAGAAGGCAGGTGCATGTTTATAGAGGTGGTGAGGTCACCAAAAATTCAAATTTTAGAAGACGGCTAGGTTGGCTGTTCGAGGACCAGTGGAAGCTTGCCACGTGTCCCCATTAATGGCAGCAGCAAAATTGAAGAGACAGGAAGGTCAGGTGAGGCGTCGACCGGGCAAGTCGAAGAGACAGGAAGGTCAGGTGAGGCGTCGACCGAGCAAGCCGAAGAGACAGGAATGTCAGACCGGGCAAGTTTGAATTCATGCATGTCAACTAGCCCGGTTGCCAATTAGTAAATTGAGGATCGAGGAGGTGCTACCCCGGTTAGAATAGGTAATCCCGGTCACGCTTCAACGGACGGAATTAAGGGGCAATTGAGAGGGAGATTAATGATCTGGTACTGGGCCGGACAGAGTTTTGCCGGACAGATTTGGGCCGAGCAGGTGTTAGGCCAAGGATGTGTGGCCTTGTCTGGAAAGAAGCTGCTCGGTTAAGGCAACGCTTGGTTGGACCGAGCTACGTGTTTTGACAGAGGCGAAGCCAGTCGAGTTAAGAGTCCGGCGCCCGGAAAGGTGCGGAGTGATCGAGATACCTGTTTGCTCGGCAGGAAGGCCAACTACAGACAAGCACGAGCTGTCCCGGGCTCGGCTTTGCCGAGGTGCTGCCGAGCCCGGCCCTCATTGAGCTTAGCTAGTGGAGTGCTTGGGCATGAAGCACAGCACGGCCGTTGACAGACCAGATGGTACAGCTCAGCTGTCGAGCTCCCAGTAGAGTGAGCGGGCAGTTGGGTTAGGTGTTGTTCAGCAAGATTTATGCTGACAAATGGGATAGCAGAGCCACGTGTTGAGAGACCACTGGGAGTAGGTTTGGGACGCAGAAGGGTATATATAGGCATGTCTGCGCCCCCCATACTGGGGAGACGAACACTTTGTAAGACATTCTTACACACAAACACTCTCCTCCCTCTCTCTCTCTATCCCAAGGTATGTGCTAACTTGATCGTCGGAGAGGTTTGCCGGCCACACACCGCCAGGTAGCTCACCGCTGTTGTGCTTTCAGGTGATTGGACAGAAACGGAGCTTGGAAGAAAGGAGTACGGGCTCAACGGAATATTTGCTCCCCGTACAATTATATTTTTTATATTCTTTAATCATTCAATACAAATAATTATAAGATTTTGTCATACAAATCTAAAAATTAGATTCAATTTTCAAGGCTAATGATATGGCAATTAATTAGAATATCTAAAGTGACACTTTTTCTTATATCTTTTTAATTATCAACCAATTATATTATTTATACATCATTAAGTCTAGAAAGTAAATTTAAAAAATAATCTTGTATATCATTTGATTTTTATTTTTATCAAATTAATTTTTTTTTTTTTTTTAAATCGAAAGTTTGTTCTGAAAAACAAACTAAAGCACTTTGATCATGTACACTCATATTTTTCGTTATTACAATTCACGACTGCAGTTCTTTGTTCTTTTTTTATTTAAAATAGAGAAAAAAAAAACTGCTTCCTCATTTTTTAGAAAAATAATTAAATCTATCAATCATACACACCAATTTGTAGTCAAATTATATTAAACATATTTAATATAATTACGAAGTGACGCAGAGTGTTGCCGATGGGATGAAACGATTCCCCATGTGGGGGAATTGCTGTGTGACTCCCGCTACTGTTTTCTGCTGTGGCTCATACGGTGCCGTTTTATCTTCTTCTTTTTTTTCTTTTTTTTTTGTATTTTTTTTAAATCCTTCTTTCATGGTGCTGTTTGCTGCTGGAGCAAGATATTTGCAATAATATAATATTTTTATTTATTAATTTGTTAATATAAACACAAAAGAATGTTTATTGAGAGGGTAATTTATATGCAAATTAGGCCGAGCTGGGCCGTTATGGGCCTCAGTGCAAAAGGCTGCGTAAAAAGGCCATAAGTTACTCCGGTCTTGAAGAGGCTTTGAAGTTAGTCCGGTCCGGAGAGACTCGAGGTTATTTCGGTCAGAATGAGACATAAAGTTACTTCGGCCCTAAGAGGTTAGCTCGGTCACCATACTAGAGCTTGTACCGGTTATGGCGCAGTATTGTTAGTTCGGTCTAAAACCTTGCTAGAAGTGAGCTCGGTTTAGACTTACCACGGTTTACTCAGGAGGAACTGAGGTAAGGACATTGAAGGAATAACCAAACTAACGATAGTTCGGTCTACGCTATGGCTCGGCGTGGCCATGCTTACTTCGGTCATATGGTGGTTCGGCCATAGTAAAACCATCTCACTTGGTTTAAGCAGTGGAGGGGGGTGTTGAAGGATAAGCATTATCCTTCAGGAGTATGAATACTAGGAGGACTCTGATAGAGAAGTAAAAGTCCTACTAGGATTGTGCCACGCGAAACCTATAAAGGCTCACAAACATCACCTATAGAGAGGTAACGCAACTTTGATTTCCGAATACACAGAGCTTTTGTCTATTTGTCTAGTTTGCTGACTTAGGCATCAGAAAGGTTTCCGGCACACACCCGCCGGCTAGCTCACGTTTGTGTTTTCAAGTGATAAAGCGATGATTTACGGAGGAGCGCAGACTTGATCAACAGGATTATACGAGAAGGTTTATTTCTTTCCCGTACAATTTGCGCCGTCTGTGGGAATTCAGACAAGAACAAAACCTCTTGATCAAGCTTTTCCTCTTAAGAATCAATGGTGCACAACGAAGATTTGTCACAGTCCGCCATCGACGAACAAACACCAGAAGGAGGTGCGAGGCGCGAAGGTCTATCTCTCATCCCTCCTATGGTGGATTTAGAACCACAAAGACAGAATCCCAGGAGGGATACAAGGGGAAGAAGGCGGACTAACAGCCCCCATCACTCTCGTTCGCAAAGTCCAGAGAGACAAAGGCAGAGGATTGATCCTCAGGCTTTGGAAGATCGCGTCAAGGAGCAAGACGAGTTGATATGTCAAATGGCGGCGGACATGGAATCTCTAAAGCGCCAGGTGAAGGGAAAATGAGTGGCGACAGGAGAGGGGCACACAAACAAGACGCCTCCTCGCCACTCAAAAGGTCGTAATAGGAATACCACACCCTCTCAAGCAGAGAGTAGAAGCCTCAGGACAAGTGATATGCAATCTAGATCTTCCAGAACTCGTCACTCCAGGTCTGAGAGGACGAGATCTGAGAGGTTATACACCGAGGGAAGCACGTATTGGCCCTCACATACTCACCAAACAAGATCCAGGCAGACGGAATTGCCCAGATCATCCGATTTACGAACCGTGCTCGAATAGAAGGCACGATGGAAGGAGGATGCCAGGGCACGCGATCCACATAGAGTTTCTGCCTTACAGTGGTTGGCTCCTCGGACGCATGGAAGCGTCGAGGTTGGAATGCCAACTCCGCGCCCTGCCTACGAACCGACGGACAAGGCATTAGCAAGGCTGCAGACCTCACCGTTCGTTCCGGCAATTGAAAACGCGCCCCTACCATCAGGCTTCCTTCAGCCCAAATTCACTACATATGAGGGAAAGACGGACCCCTACTCACACTTGAGCCACTTTCGCTAGGTCATGGCAATATACCGGCGAAACGAGGCTTTAATGTGCATCCTCTTCCCATCTAGCCTTGGCGACCTAGGCTTGACTTGGTTCGAAAAACTTCCAGAAGGCAGCATAGCCTCCTGGGCACAATTGGCGGAAGCATTCGTCACAAGGTTCCAGACGAACACCAAAACCCCGGTGGAGATCGATCAGCTGCTCTCCATCGACATGGGTGACAAGGAGACCTTAAGATCCTACAACAGTTGCTACTGGGAGACCTTTAACCAGATTGGAGACTGTCCCACCAATCTTGCCATTGCACAATACAAGAGAGGCCCTCCAGTCGGGAACAGACTTAGGGACTCAATCACCATGACACCACCCCTCACTATGGAGGCCTTGATGGAGAGAGTGCATCAGCAAATCAGGGTGGAAGAGGATGGGGCACGTGCCAAAACAAAATCTGGCACGACCACAGTACCAAATAAGAAGGCCTTAGCAAAGGTCAACGCGGTAGACCGTCCAAGCAAAAACGGACGAGGCAGGCGTGACAACGGAGAAGACCAGGATAAAAGATGGTTGAGAGTCCGCACTGCCATAACCACGGTCTTCAAGAAACCGATCTACCGAATTCTAAGTGAAATACGGGATGAGCCTTTCGTCAGATGGCCAGCCAAGCTTGGGGAAGCTTAGAAAGACTATGACAAAAGATCACGGTGCACTGTAACAACGCCCGCGGGGGACCTCGCTACAGCTCGGACTCTCCTCTTTGTTTGTTGCGGTTCTAAATCTGAACCAAAGAGTCCAACTCTGGCAAATCGTTTTGAAGAAAAACAGATTTTTTTGAAAAGTAGTGCCAAACATGGACTGCTTTGCCAGATTACAGAGTCGCCACCTAAATATTTTTTAATGGGGGAATTTAGGAAACCCTGACTCGGTGCCGAAGGCCACGTGTTCGTCATCACCAAATGTCTTGGCTCGGGAGCTTGGGTACGATCGGGGAAGGTCAGCTATGAGCACCCCCTTTCGCCCGGTCCGAAAACCGGCCTCTACTAACCGTGATATCCGATTTTGAAAACGTTATGCGTTCTTATCCCAATTATTAGCCTAGAATTACTATGTTATGCGCACAGCAAACAAGTATAGACTAGATTGCCTAATTTGGAAATAAACATTGCATATCCGTTTGTTTTGAAAGTGTTTTGGAATTTGCAACTCGCAAGTAGGCTAAAGCACGGATTTCAATAAATTTTCCCAACTCAGACAATCCAACCTCCACCCACAGGCATTCAAACAGTAATATCACATAAGCATTTAGCCGCATGGCAATCATACTGTCATGTTAGCATTCACACGCATGCGATATGCTAAAGCGAAAAAAACTTACATCGTACTCCGTGCCAAAACAATAAACTAGTTAGCAAACATGCATGTCCTAGCTCATGTTAAGATGACTAATGCGACGCATACAGAGTGCAATTAGACAGGCTCGGCTATCCTAAACATGGCATGTGAAATGCAATCATTCGATGCACGTATTCAATTTGGAATTGAAGTACGATGCAGTTTGTATGATGTACCGAGCCCGGTGCATGTTTAGACAAATGCATGGATGCACGCATGCATTGCATAAGGTATGCTAATTTCAAGTATGCCCTAATCTACCAACGTAAGCAGGTAAATAAAAGGGAAGAAAGAAATGGGGATTGGAAGACATACATCCACTCACACACACTTATTACAAATTTGCCCTCACTCGGAGGGACCAAAAGAATATACAAATTAATTAACTACGCAAGCTAATTAAAATATTACAAATTTCACTAAATTAATCAAATAAATTAATTAATCTAATTAAAGCAGTAAACCGCCTCGGGATGAGGACCGGATGCAACACGCGCTCGGGACTGGCTCGGAACCGCACTGCCATGCACGGATTGCCTCTGTTTCCTCTGCTCTCCTCCTCAGAAAATTGCCAAAGTCCCAGAAGTACCTCTCAGGGCACTGGGGAGTACCACCGGCTGGGGTAGAGCACCACCGGCTGAAGGAGGAGGCCACCGGCACAAAATAAAGCCATCGGCTATTGATTGACTGCCGGTCGGCACTAAATACTGCCGGCCGGCACTGAATGCCTGCAGAACCTGCAACTCACAGCAGCAGAGGACAAAACTATGCATGGCAATGTGATTCAAGCCATTTATGCACCAAACACACCCTTTATCATGTTTGTGACTCAAAGGGGCATGTGCCTCGATTCCCGGACCACCAATCGCGCATTTCCATGCATGATGGCCCAAGGAACCAAGGATGTAACTTCACTTTCAAATGCATGCAAACCAAGTAAACCAAAGTCCCAATCCCTATCACCAACTCAAGGGACAAGGAATGCATGTTGACACAATGCAACCTAGTCATGTTATCTATCATGCAACATGGGTAATGCAATGCACTTATGCAAGCATACAAGCAAGCATGCAAGGTAAGCATGCAAACCAAATAGAGGATGGACTAAAACATGAATTAGGCCACCCTAAAAGGCCCAAAATCAGTGGCCAAAATGCTAAATCATGAGGGCCAAACACACATGCACACATGCACAAGTTAAGGCACCAACACTTAAGCATAATTAAGCAACTCTTAAACACACCTAAGAGGCACAAATATGGACCATTAGTATGCATAGTAAGCTCTGAAAATCATGCTAAACATGGTGCCAAACCAACTAATAAAGCAAGCCAAACAAGGCATACAAATGGTCCAAGCATTAAGGCAAGCCAATGAGGCTTTGAACCACACCTAGTACAACCATACATGGCAATACTTAAGCAACTAAAATCAGAGTTTTAACACATAAAACTAAGTCTAAAGGACCACCTAGATGGCATCTAGATGACATGAAACCAAAGGCATGCATTAAAGCCAAAACATGGAGCATTTAACACATACTCTTAAAGCACTAAAGAGGCATGCTAAGCAATCAAACAAACATGTATGAAGGACTGAAATAGCATGCAAAATGGTTCCAAACCGTCAAAAATGAAGCAAGCAAGGCATGCTACACACTCATGCTCTTAAGGCCAACAAGCCCAATGCAAAGAGGCTATATTAAACATGCTATGGTTGGCTCAAACAACATGAGACAGACGTAAAACATGGAAATATGAGCACAAAAACTTCACAAATGCAAGCCTAAAACATGCTAGAAGCTAAGGCATACAACCTAGGCATGTTAGAGGATCAAAAGGCATTACAAGGCAACTATGCTAAGCATGCATAAGGGACCTAAACCAACTTAGAAACATGTTATATCATGGCAATATAAGCATGAAAAACAAACCAAACATGCTCAACACACACTCAAGCACAAGCTCCCTCAAGAAGCCAAATCTTGTCCTTTTCAAGGACATCAAGGAGAGGGGGTGGTCCTCTCCTTCTTGAGACTCTAAGGCATCATCTTCACCACTGAAATCCCTCAAGATTTCAGTGGTGAAGAGATCCTAACACCAAAGTCTCGGATCTCTCACAAAATAGCACAAAAAGGGCCCTTTTCAAGGCCTAAGGGTGGTCAAACTTGCTCAAACCACAAAACACTCTTAATAAACAATAAAGAGGCTTAAAAAACAGAACTTTTATGTGTTAATCACTAAGCACAAAAACAGTTCTAAATCAAGTAAAAATGGAGTGCAAGAATGGGGTAAATAAAGTAAGTTTCTTACCCTTGGAGCTTTTCTTCAACAATGGTGACCTTGATGCCTCCTTAAGCCTCAAACCAGTCAAGAACACCAAGAATATGCTCTTAGAACCTCAACTCCAAGAGGAAAGTGAAACACTAGGTGCTTGTGTGCAATAGTATGAACTAAACACCTAGTGTACAAAACAAGAGAGAAGTAGAGAGATAGGATGTGTATCTATCCTAACCCTAAAAAACAGAGCTTGGCCTGTCTAAAAATGTCTAAAAATTTGTAACCCTAAGCCAAGAAGAGGAGTGGTCCTCTTATAGGCAAGCAAAGCTTGCAAAGCTTACAAGCTAAGCTAACTAAGAGGGTCATCCCTCCATACACGTGTATGGAGGGGAACCAAAACTATACAGCTGTCTGAAAATATCTCAAAAAGCAACTGCACAGTGTCCGGCCAGCAAAGAGTGTCATTTTGACAAAACTTAGTGCCGGTCGGCACAAAAGAGTGCCGGTCGGCACAATAAAGTGCCGATGGCAACACCAGCCAGCCGGTGGCCTCTAGCCACAGCCGGTGGTATGTGGGGGTGCCTCACAAAGCATTCCCTGCCCTTCCAAGGCAAAACACAAGTGTTTGGTGCAAAACCAGACACAAGACGGTCGAGTTCGGAAGTCCTGAGGCAAGGCGCGCGAGCCGAGAACTCCGGGAACTCCAAACGAACACAAAGATGGATAATCACCGAGTGTTCCAACGGTGACGTCCAAGTCTTGAGGACGGTCAAAAATGGGGTGTCTACATGCACCTTCCACAAAGAAAAGGGGCACCGCACTGAAAACTGCACGCCATTGAGACAGCACCTGGAGGAGTTGGTGGCAGCAGGTCACCTGGATAAATACATTGAAGAAGGGGCACAACCAGCCCCCCAGGACCATAATAACCCCAACGGAATGCCAATCGACACCCCACCTCAGGGCATTATCAATGTGATACATGGAGTTTTCGAACCTGAACGTGTATGCGAGCTCAGAGGATCAATCAAAAAGGCTGAGCATTTAAGAGAGGTACTGAGTGCCTAACCTGCCATCAAGAAGGAGAAGACAGAGGCCACGAACATCATGTCTTTCTCGGATAAAGACTTGGTAAGGATATATTGCCCTCACAATAATGCCCTGGTCGTCACTCTTCGAGTCAAGGATTTTGACGTAAAGCGAATTTTGATCGACCAGGGTAGTTCGTGTGAAATAATGTACTACGAAACATTTAAACAATTGAAGTTACAAGATAAAGACTTGGCACCTGCTGTATCTCCCCTGATCGGATTCAACTCCATGCCAGAATGGCCCGTCGGCAAAATAATCCTCCCAGTCAAAGCGGGAAGCGTGATGAAACAAGTGGAGTTCTGGGTATTAAAAGTCCCCTCCACTTATAATATCATCTTGGGTAGAACATGGCTGCATGCCATGCGATCGGTGGCGTCATCCTACCACCAAGTAATGCGGTTTCCCAACGACACCGGTGTAATTGAGGAGGTCTATGGAGATCAGATTATGTCCAAACAATGCTTTGTCACGGTGAATGGCAGCCGCGCCGCCAAAGGATACGTTCATTCGGTGGAAGAACCTGAGAGCAATGAACTGTTCGCAGATGTCGGCAAAGAAGCTAATCAGAAAGCGGTGGAAGACTTGGTAGAGGTAAGAATAGATGAAAAGAACCTGGATAAGTTCTTTTTGCTCGGTTCCTCATTGTCCAGCACTGAGAGATTAGAGGTCTTGGAATTTTTGACCTCTAATATCGAAGTGTTCGCCTGGACACCATACGACATGCCAGGCATTGATCCCAACTCCATCTGTCACCAACTCAATGTCCACCCATCCGCTAGACCAATCATTCAGCGCACACATAGATCGGCACTCCACCACGCCGAGATAGTGGCGGAAGAAGTGGGAAACCTGCTGGAGGCAGGAGCAATCAGAGAGGTACACTACCCAAGATGGATCTCCAACACAGTCGTAGTGCCAAAAAAGAACGGCAAGTGGCATGTCTGTGTCGACTACAAAACGGTCAACAAGGCATGTCCAAAAGATAGCTTTCCTCTACCACGGATAGATCAACTGGTAGACCTAACGGCAGAACACAACCGACTTAGCTTTCTGGATGTATACAGAGGCTACCACCAAATCGCCATGTATGAACCAGATCAGGAAGTCACATCCTTTACAACTCCAAGAGGACTGTATTGCTACAAGGTCATGCCCTTTGGCCTAAAGAACATAGGGGCGACATTCCAACGGATGGTCACCAAGATGTTTGAACCATTGTTAGGCAGAACAATGGAGCTTACATCGACGACATGGTGGTCAAGAGCAAGGATGAGAATGACCATCTCAAGGACCTAGGTGAGATGTTTGTGATCCTGAAGCAACACAAGTTACGCCTCAATGTGTCCAGGTGTGCGTTCGGAGTAGGATCTGGCAAATTCCTAGGCTTCTTGGTGACCAACCGAGGTATAGAAGCGGATCCCTCTCAGATCAAGGCAATTCAGGATCTAGAGAGGCCTAACTCAGTGAAGGAGGTACAGCATCTCACCGGCATGGCGGCTGCGCTCAATCGGTTCATAAGCCGGTCGTCAGACAGACTACGACTATTCTTTCACGCATTAAAGGCCAAGTTTGAGTGGGACGACGAGTGCAACCACGCTCTAGAAAGCTTAAAAGAATACATGTCTTCTCCACCACTACTTGTCACCTCAGTACCTGGAGAAGAACTCTTCCTGTACCTGGCAGTCTCTCAGCACGCAATTAGCGCAGTGTTGGTCCATGCAGAAGGAATCCAACATCTGCCCATCTTTTATGTCAGCAAGACATTACTGGGCGCTGAAACAAGGTATTTGCCACTAGAGAAACTGGCATTGGCCTTAATGATGGCCTCAAGAAAGTTGTCGCACTACTTTCACGCCCACACCATAGTTGTCCTCACAGCCTTCCCACTAAAAGCTTTGTTTGAAAGGGCAAACTTTTCTGGGCGAATCCTGAAGTGGGCAGTAGAGTTGGGGCAATACGACATCAAGTTCCAACCCAAGACCGCAATAAAAGCTCAAGCATTGGCGGATTTTGCCGCAAAATTCACACCAGGAAGTCATCACATCTGGGCAGTCGACCTGACTGAAACAGCCGAACTTGGGACGGAAGTTGACGCCGGAATAGCGCAACCCCTGGTACAGGATACTCAGCCAGACGCCAAGGCAGACCATGCCACACCAAGTCAAGACTCACCAACAAATAAGGACTTGGTACAATCAGATTGCGAGGGGCAGACGGCCAGCACGAACCTTAAAGAAAACACCACCAACACGGAAGATCCCAAGACATCATCCGATCCCTCCACTTGCTGGAAGTTGTTTGTTAAAGAGATGTGGAAGCTCTTCGTGGATGGAGCATCCAACCGGCATGGAGCAGGACTTGGCATAGTCCTCATCTCTCCAGACGGCCTAGTAGTGAAGCAGGCAATCAACCTTGGCTTCCCAGCATCAAACAACGAAGCGGAGTATGAAGCGCTTCTTGCAGGTCTCAGGTCAGCATTCTACATGAAGGCCACCGAGCTAATAGTTTACAGCGACTCACAGCTGGTGGTAAACCAAATATCTGGTGACTACGAAGCAAAGGATGACAGGATGGACAAATACTAAGAATTGGTCAGAACAGAGATTAAGAAATTTGAAGTAGTCAGGATAGAACAAATCGGCAGGGAGGAAAACAGCAGAGCGGACGAACTAGCAGGCTTGCCTCAATGGCAGACACTTCCATCCCTCATCCATTGCTGATCGACTACCTACCTAGACCAAGCATTGAAGACCCCGAAGCAGAAGAGGTATGTTGCACAGAGCTAGGTCCCTCTTGGATGGATCCCATCATCCTGTTCTTAAAAGATGGCATCTTACCATAAGAGAAAAAAGAAGCCAACAGAATAAGAGCGAAGTCGCAGCGATTTTGGCTCTCTTCATCTTTGGCGTTATACAAAAAGTCATTCTCAGGACCCTACCTAAAGTGTGTTCATCCTAGCAAAGTGGAAGCATTCTTGTTCGAAATACACGAGGGCGTATGTAGAAGCCATCAAGGAGGAAGATCACTAGCATACAGAGCAATTTCGCAAGGATATTGGTGGCCATATATGCAAGCAGACTTGGAAAAATATGTCAAAAAGTGCGAAAAGTGTCAAAAATTCGCACACCAAATACACCAACCTGCCAGAGAACTTCTACCTCTAACTAGTCCATGGCCTTTCGCAATGTGGGGGTTGGATATAGTAGGACCACTTCCAACAGCACCAGGCAACAGGAAGTTCTTCCTTGCCGCAACCGATTACTTCACAAAGTGGGTAGAAGCAGAAGCATTGGCATCAATCAAGGAAAAAGACGTAAAGAAGTTCGTCTGGCAGAACATAATCACTCGGTTTGGCATACCAAAAGCCCTAATCTCAGACAACGGCACTCAGTTCGACAGCAGAATCTTCAGAGGCTTTTATGAAGAGTACAAGATAGAGTTCTACAATTCTACACCAGCATATCTCCAAGAAAATGGACAGGCAGAAGCATCAAACAAAGTAGTCTTGGATGGATTAAAGAAAAGGTTAGAGAAAGCAAAAGGCAAGTGGGCAGAAGAGCTCCTTCATGTTTTATGGGCTTACCGCACCACGCCCCGGCGATCAACAGAAGAAACACCATTCTCCTTAGCTTACGGCATGGAAGTAGTAATCCCACTGGAAATTGGCCTCCCCACAATTCCAAGCGAGAATTTTGATCCAAACTTGAACGGCGAAGCCATAACATTGGAGCTCGACCTTGCAGAGGAAAGAAGAGAAAAAGCACTAGTTCACATTGCCTCGTACCAACAAGAGTTATCTAGGAAATACAACAAAATAGTTCATCCAAGGCAATTCAAGGTCGAAGATTGGGTACTGCGCAAAGTAATGGGAAACACCTTGGTGCCCAGAGATGGCAATTTAGGACCTAATTGGGAAGGACCTTACAAAGTGGTTGGATTAGTAGGCAAATGGGCATACCACTTAGAAGACGAGGACGGCAAGACAATTCCCAGGCCATGGAATACTGCCAATCTCAAGTTATTTTATTTTTATCCTTTTTCTTTTTAAACATATGTAATTTTTTCCTTTCTCAATAAAACAAGTAGTTTTCTTTTCAGTATAAACGTTTTCTTCTGTAAAAGTTTGTTTTAGTAAAATTAGTGAGTTAGGGGCAGGAAGAACATTTTATTTTCAGTTAGCTGGAAAAACTAACTTAAATGTTGGCTGGATTAAACCAACTCTTGTTACTCTTTAGCCGAAGTAAGGGTATGGACTGAAGAGTGGTTGGCTGGATTAAACCAACACCCTTCCTAAGCCCAGGATAAGGATCCAGGCTGCAGGACGTTTGGTCGGAATAACCAAACATTTTCTAGGTTGGCTGGCAAAACCAACTTAGAGGTTGGCTGGATTAAACCAACACCCCTCCTATGCCCAGGATAAGGATCCAGGCTGCAGGACGTTTGGTCGAAATAACCAAACATTTCTTAAGTACTCCTCAGCCGAAGTATGGGTATAGGCTGAAGAGTGGTTGGTTGGATTAAACCATCACCCCTCCTAAGCCCAGGATAAAGATCCAGGCTGCAGGACGTTTGGTCGGAATAACCAAACATTTCTTAAGTACTCCTCAGCCGAAGTATGGGTATAGGCTGAAGAGTGGTTGGCTGGATTAAACCAACACCCCTCCTAAGCCTAGGATAAGGATCCAGGCTGCAGGACGTTTGGTCAGAATAACCAAACATTTCTTAAGTACTCCTCAGCCGAAGTATGGATATAGGCTGAAGAGTGGTTGGCTGGATTAAACCATCTCTTAGTACTCTTCAGCCGAAGTATGGGTAAGTACTCTTCAGCCGAAGTATGGGTATAGGCTGAAGAGTGGTTGGCTAGATTTAAACCAACTCTTAGTATTCCTTAGCCGAAGTAAGGGTATAGGCTGAGGCCTGGTTGGCTAGATTAAACCAACTCTTGGTACTCTTCAGCCGAAGTATACATATCGGCTAAAGAGTGGTTGGCTAGTAAGCTTGAGATTGCTCAGCTAGGACCGAAATAAAGTATCTCGGCCGAAATATTTTGTACTTCGTCTAGGTTACAGTTAGAAAGCAAGCACTAACAGGAACACAAACCGAGATCACAGTTGGAGCAAAAGAATACATTGGAAAAGTCATTACAAGCATATAGAACAAACCGAAATAAGTGTTGAGCAGAAAAGGTAATTTTCAATGATCAAAGCGATTACAAGGGAGGGGCTCCCAGCCCAGTTACACAAGCAAAAAGAAAAAAAGAAAATTACAAAATTAGTTAAAAAGATCTTCAAGATCGGCATCAATGTCAACTCCAACACCGGTTGCAGACGGAAGATCGGTCTCTGTGGTGAGCTCGGTATCAACTGGCAGCACGGTGTCAGTCGGCGGATCAACAGTCAGGTCTTCAACCATTGGCTCCAACCGAGCTGATTGATCGCCGACTTGCTCATTGACGACCGGAGTATCAGTTGGCTCATTTTCTTCATCTTCGTCATCTGAACCTTGCAAAAATTATTGTTGGACAGAAGCAACATACTCCGCTAGTGAGCTCGGTATGAAGTACTGAAGAGGATTGTATACCTTGGTCTCAGGCTCACAACCAAGCTGCACCACTGTTGCCCTCCAACCGCACTTGAAGAACAAATCTTTTACGGCTTCGCATTGAGGAATGTAGAGGGCTTCGCCCTCCTTAAAACCTTCGGCATTCGCATCATCCACCTTTTTCTTCAGTTCGGCGATTTCTGCGTCTTTTTTCCCTTCGAGCTTGACTAGCTCACGAAGGTACTTGTCTTTCATCACGGTCAACGCCTTCTGTTTGTCAGCTTCAGCCGAGGTAACTAGTCCGGTTAGACGAGCTACCTCAACCTCTAGCTCGGTCGTTTTTTGTTGTGACTCCTTCAGTTCGGCGGATTTTTCTTCAACCTCTACCATGGTCTGCCTGGCTATTTTCCTGAGCTCCAACACCTTTTTATGGGCAATTTGGCTCTTTTGAAGATACTGAAATGAATGGAACGAAATCAATAACAAAACCGAACTGAGAGTTTGTAAAATTTGAGAGACAAGAGGGACATCTTACCAGGATCATGGATTTGGTCGCCGACCGAATTGCCTTGAGCTCGATCAAGTGTTGGTGGTGCTCCATGTGAAGGGGCAGACACACACTCTTAGCCAGATTGAAGGCTAGCATGTGTTCTTTGTCTGCCACCACACACTCTTAGCCAGATTGAAGGCTAGCATGTGTTCTTTGTCTGCCACCACTGAATCGGTGTCGCAGATAGCACGGTTCTGGAAAGTTAATTTTGGACTCCATTTAGAGGAGCTAGCTCGGTTGGCAGTCTCTGGCTGGGGGCTCGGCGGAGGGCTTGGTGGAAGAGATGTTTCATCTTGGTCAACGAGACGCTGCTCGGCTGGGGTAGTCCGAGCGCGCTTTGATGGGCGTGAGGATGAGGGTTGTTGTGATGGTAGGGCCACCACGGTTTCCTGTGTTTGGGGTGGTGGCGGTACTTCGGCTCTGTTTGTTTCGGTCAGCAGGGCCCTCACCCTGTTTCTTTTAGCCATTTTTTGTTCTGCTGTGAAAGGGACTAGGTTAATTTGGGGCAAGGTTGGGTCCGGTTCTGGGGCCTCCTCTAGAAGAAAGTCAGTCACTCTGGCTTTTCGGCAACTGCTGTATCTATATGTCGGCTCAAATTTTAGCAGCTTAGCCCAACTCCGTTCTGGAAACCGTAATGCAGCACGGAGAGTGTTTAAATTGGGGTAGCTGTATAGTGATTGGACATGAGCTAAATCTGCATAAAGAAGACAAACTGTTAGTTCGGTTCAGAAGGGAAGCCGAAATAAAAGAAAAAAAAAATGAAAAGAAACCGAAGTAAGTTATACCGGGGATTCCTTTGTTCCAGTTTATACTTCGGCCTGGGATCTGGGCTTGGTGGTCTTCAAAATTCCCAGATACCCAAAAAAAATCGTCATCATTTAGGTCTTTGTCCGGTGTATCTTTTATTATTTTCTCTCGGCGGCGGCGTATTCTGAGGTAATAGACCCAGCCGTCTTCTTTTGATCCTATGGAGTATTGGTGGAATATTTCAGCTAGACCGAAGTTAAGACCAGCTTGGCGGTTTAGTTCAGCTATTCCCATTATTATACGGTAAGAGTTGGTGGAAAGCTGGGTTGGGCATAATCTAATTTGTCTAAGGAATTCACACAGCAAGGGTTGAACGGGGAATCTTAGTCCGGTTTCTATTATTGATAAGAGGGTGAAAGGTACACAGCCTTCTCTTCCCTATGGTGTGATATCTTTCTGGGCTAGGGTAAGGTGGACATCGTCAGGGATATTGTAATCCCTTCGGAATTCGGCTAAACCACCAGGTGTCTCTACTAAGAATCTATACTTCCCCATTTATTTTATAAGTTATGAATAAATTAGTTCGGCCGAAAATTTGTGCTCAGTAGCTCGGTCGAGCGCTCAGAGGAGTGCCTGGGCAACCTAAGTCTGCAAAGTGGAAAAGAAAGGTGTTAAGCACAACTCGTTGGACCGTGCTACAAAGTAAAAGCAAAATAAGAGAAGTCATACTTCGGTTATGTGAAGTATTACAGGTCCTATCTCGGTTTCAACAGGGTGCATGGTAGCTCGGGTTGAACAATGGGTTTGTTAGCTCGATCCTGGTGAGCTGTAGGTTATCTCGGTTAAAGAGAAGGTTCCGTTAGACCGGTTGAACTGCTAGGGGCAGCTTTTTTAGTGCGGTCTGTAACTAAGAGAGCTGGTTTAGCCCCGAAGACGTAGCTCGGTCAAAATTGAGGTTTTTTCAGTACACTAAGTACAGACTTAGTTCAGTTTGTAATTTCGGCCAAGGTAAACCAAGCGATGGTTTGACAACATAAAGTGTTATTTCGGTTGACAGTCTGCCTAGATTCGACATCAAACTATGAACAACTTTCTAGTCCGGTGGCATCGTAATTTTGGATCAAAAGTCAGTGTTCCTCAGGATATTGTGTGTGTTCAAGTATTCTTATTGCTAAAGTTTTTCCAGAAGTGAACAAAGCAAAAGCAAGTGGAATGAAAGTGTTTTTCAAAAACACAGACCTAAAAGCTATGAATTAAACAAAATACGAAAAACAAGAAAAAAGAAACAGGTTTGTGTTACTTACCAGATGAAGAGGAAGGAACTGGAGATGGGAGCAGCAGCAACGGTGAAGAACGTGAACTCAGAAAACTTCAAAGACTGCAAAAGTTGGAGAGCAATGGGGGAATCAGAGAGGAATAGAAGGATTGAATGTTGAAGGTAGATGATTTGAAAGAAAACGAAAGGGTCTTTTGTTTTGGTGAAAAAACCTAATGGCCGGGAACTGTTCAAAATTTGCGAAGTACGAGGGCGGCGTGACAGCTGCAAAGGGCCAATCAGAACCTGCCACGTGTCACTAGAATTGGAAGCAATCCAGTTTCTGTGACTGAAAGGACGTTTTGACCGGATAAGGATAGCTCGGCTAGAAAGGCTTTAGAGTTTTAGCTCGGCTGGAAAGGTTAAAACTTTGGCCCGGTTTATAGACAGGTAATCCCTATCATGCTATGCAAATAGAATTAAGGGGCAATTGAGAGGGTAATTTATATGCAAATTAGTCCGAGTTGGGCCGTTATGGGCCTCAGTGCAAAGGGCTGCGTAAAAAGGCCATAAGTTACTCCGGTCTTGAAGAGGCTTTGAAGTTAGTCCGGTCCGGAGAGACTCGAGGTTATTTCGGTCAGAATGAGACATAAAGTTACTTCGGCCCTAAGAGGTTAGCTCGGTCACCATACTAGAGCTTGTACCGGTTATGGCGCAGTATTGTTAGTTCGGTCTAAAACCTTGCTAGAAGTGAGCTCGGTTTAGACTTACCACGGTTTACTCAGGAGGAACTGAGGTAAGGACATTGAAGGAATAACCAAACTAACGATAGTTCGGTCTACGCTATGGCTCGGCGTGGCCATGCTTACTTCGGTCATATGGTGGTTCGGCCATAGTAAAACCATCTCACTTGGTTTAAGCAGTGGAGGGGGGTGTTGAAGGATAAGCATTATCCTTCAGGAGTATGAATACTAGGAGGACTCTGATGGAGAAGTAAAAGTCCTACTAGGATTGTGCCACGCGAAACCTATAAAGGCTCACAAACATCACCTATGGAAAGGTAACGCAACTTTGATTTCCGAATACACATAGCTTTTGTCTATTTGTCTAGTTTGCTGACTTAGGCATCGGAGAGGTTTCCGGCACACACCCGCCGGCTAGCTCACGTTTGTATTTTCAGGTGATAAAGCGACGACGTACGGAGGAGCGCAGAGTTGATCAACAGGATTATACGAGAAGGTTTATTTCTTTCTCGTACATTTATATATATATGGGTACACATAAATAAATTAATTTAAATTAAAAATTATTAATTGAAGTTATATTTTTATAGTATGATATAACTAAAATTATTATTTTATATATAAACATCACAATATATTTTAAAATAATTTTAGGGACCATTTGTTATATGATTTAAAATTATAAATACAAAAGGAATCATTTGTTATATGATTAAAAACTATAAAGCATTGGGATGTAATTTTTTTTTTCTTCAGTTCAGTTGTGAAACAAAGTTGTGTTTGCCTTCTTTTTTTTTTTTCTTTTATTTTCCCTCTTTTTCTTTAAAAAAATTCTCTTTGATTTTGCATTTAGCAAAACAAATTTGTTTTTTTAAGGTTATTTTAATTTATGGATGTTATGATTGGTTTAATTTTTTATTTTTTTTTTTGTATGTAATCTCATTCAATTGAATAAAATATATGTAAAATAAAATTTCAAACTTAATAGGAAGGATATTTTTATTTTTCAATTGAAGTAATGTAATATGTTTATTTATTATTTTTTAGTCAATCAACTAAACCAAAATAAAAAGGATACACAAACTCAAGTTTTTTTTTTTTTTTTTTTTTTTGAACGATACACAGACTCAAGTTAAATTGATGAAAATATATGGACATCTTTTAACATTTCAATATATTACAAACACTCTGTAGCATTTTAGTTAAATCATAAACATACATGTCATTTAACAAGAATACACAAACACTCTGTTAAATTATTTTGCGAAAATATCATAGGCATATCCTCAGCTTAAATAAATATATGTGCCAATAGTAATTAAATTATTTATATATATTTCTATATATAAATACATATAAAATTATGGATAAATTTTTGGTTCCTAAGATTTATTAAAATGTTAATTTTTCCCTCACACTTAAAAAAATTACATCCCATGCCTTGCGGTTTTTAATCATATAACAAATGGTCCCTTTATATTTGTAATTTTCAAGATGTGAGAATTTTTTTTTTTTTTTTTTTTTGACAAACCTCAAAAGGTGTATTTGTAATTTATTTTAAAATTATTTTAAAATATATTGTAACGTTTATAATATAAAATAATAATTTTAGTTATATCATACTATAAAAATATAACTTAAATTAATAAGTTTTAATTTAAATTAATTTATTTATGTGTACTCATATATATAAACATTCTTTTGTGTTTATATTAATAGATTAATAAATAAAAATATTATATTATTGCAAATATCTTGCCAATAGCACCATTAGAGAAGGATTTGAAAAAAAAAAGAAAAGAAAAAGATAAAACGGCACCATATTGGGCCACAGGGAACAGCAGCAGCGGAGTCACACAGCAGTGACCCCGCATCCCGGTTGCTGATGGAGTGCAAAAGGACTTGAACCCATTGATTTGTCAAACAACACCTTTAGCACTTGATTTTTATGTACATATTGGAAGGGGATTGGGTTGGAGGGGGGGTGCAGAGAGTTGCTGGAGGAGTGCAAAAGGACTTGAACCCATTGATTTGTCAAACAACACCTTTAGCACTTGATTTTTATGCACATATTGGAGGGGGGGTTTGCAAAGAGTTGCTGATGGAGTGCAAAAGGACTTGAACCCTTGATTTGGTGGGCAGAAGATTTCCCTCCCGGAGAGGGGGGGGGTTCAAAAGGACTTGAACCATTGATTTGCCAAACAACACCTTTAGCACTTCATTTTTATGTACATATTCCACTTTTTAATTTCAAATCAAAACTTAGTTGTCTTGACTTTATGTTCCATTAGCCTATGGGAACAAGATACGTGTCCATTTGTTGTCTTATGTTAAATTATACGCGCCCATTAGTTCTCTCGTTGTATCAAGTAATCACCCATTATCTATATATATAGTATAACCCGAGCAAAGGGTGGAGGCCATTATCTTCATCGTCCATGGCTTCGAGTAGTAGTGCTCCATTTGTTGTTGTAGAGCATACTAGTTCGGAGCAGTGTTTCACCAATTTATGTTACTGTTGTCCAGACGACACTCGCCAATTTGCTGTGAGCCTTCGACGAGGACCTCCATGGCCATGGCCTTTCACTACAATCCAGAAGAAGAAAAAGCTCTATCTTGCTCTTTTCAATGGCAAGAATGTTTTTAGCATCCAATATCCTCCAAAGAGTGAAGTTTTGCTCAGTTACTTACTCAATTCTTGCATTAATTCAGATTCCAGAAGACAGATTTTATTAGCTCTTCTCTGTTTTTGTTTTAAATTTTGGGTAATGTTGCTGGTATATACCTTAACTAATAAAGAATACAGAGGATGAGAAAGTAGCAAAGGGCCACATATCTCTAAATCCAGAGCATTGCAAATCTCTTGATGTTTCATTGGGGGACACCATCCTTTTGCGAGTGTAAGTTCAATCTACTGTTGTGTTGTGTTTCGGCTCCATAGCCTACATATATAATGAATTATGCAGTTGTTTTGATTTTATTTTTATAGATTTGCTCCTCCTCCTAATGGGTTTGATGTGGATGAATTGAGAATCATGGTAGAATTACTTCCGGAAAGTTCAACTCCAACTCAAATGGTATGCAATTCCATATAACCAACATCTAAAATGAATCTAGTTTAACAGCGAAACTTTTGAAGTAAATATACTGATTAAATTTCATTTTTCTGCAGATAGCGGCTTCTACTCTGGGGAGAGAATTTAGAAACTCATTCCATCATCAGGTGTTTTTTGAGGGAATTTTTTTAGTAGTAGTAATTAGTTGATGCAGAGTCACTGGTTTTTACTGAAATTGGTCACTTTTTGGACTGTGCAGGTTTTTACTGAATATCAGAGGGTGGTATTTGCATATAAAGGAAGCTCATATGCATGCAGTGTTGTGGAAATTTCTCTCGGTGAGAAAGAGGGGAGTGAATCTCTGAGGAGCACAAAGCAGGGGATGATCCGAAAGCGCACGAAAGTGATAGTTGAAGTCCCAACACAATCACTGGTAAATAAATCACACATTCATTCATTGTCACTCGCACTTTTGTGTTTGTCTCCATGCCTCCGACACATTCATTTCTCTATTATTATTTATATCTATTTATACTATTCTAAAGTGAAAATTTCCTATCGTATTGACACAATAGTGCGTTAAAAGTACACCCCTCTCCCCTTTCAGATAATTACATTCTTTTCTTTTCGTTTTTAGTTTATTTAATTTATTTCTACCCAATAGACTATAAGCAAAAGTTGCATAAAATATACTAGTTTTTTTTTTTAATCTATTTCTACCCAATTAATTATAAGTAAAACTTACACCAAATAAACAGGTACAAATTTCTAAATTAAATTAAGTTATATAATTACTTCTTTTAAGTTGTAACAAACACACTCCCATGAATTGGAACCCAAAACTTTTGATTTGGAAAATAATTTTTTTTTTTTTTATCACTTGTACAATAATAAACATATATACTTAAAATAAAATTAAATTTTATATTTTACAAATTTAACACCCCGCGTCACCACTTTTTATTAGAGAAAATTTGTGAAAATTTTTATTTAAATAAAGTATAAGATATTTGATTCAAGATAAATTTGATTTTGTGATGAAAGACATGTTGAAAATTTCGTAGAAAAATTGACTAGAAAAAATTGTCAGAAAAGTCACTGGCAACGGTGACTGGCAGCTGGTGACAGTAGGTAAGGTAGAAAAATGTGTGTTATTCAACTGATAGAGTGTTGAATGATAAATTTTGTAATTTCAAGAAATAAGGTGATTTCAAGAAATAGACTAATAGATTGATTTCAACATATAATTGTTCTTTTGACAAATTATGTATTATTATATGAAAATTCCAATATGCACACATTTAAAAATGGTGTACCATATACACTTCAAGTTATGTCATTTTCTTCTTTAATTATGATCAATTTTCTTCTTTAGTTATGACCTTGTTTTAGTGATAACTCATGATTTCTTTAGTTATGTTCCATATTAGGTTTAGTTATGATATTTTTGTTTTTATTTTTTTAGTTATAACTCAAAAAATATAACATTATGTCAATTTTTTATTTAATTATAAGGTGCATACAATGCACATCATTTGAAAAGCAAAAATATTCAGACCCCCATTTTAGTGACCCCCATGACCCCCACCTGACATAGAGGGTGTCATGTGAATGAAAGCCCATGTACCCATCTCATCCCTCATATCTCTCTCATCTGTGCAAACCATTCAACCCTCCTCTCTCTCTGTTCTCTCTTCACCATTGCTCTGGCCACCTCCACTGTCACCGAAGTATCGTGACAATGACAAGGAGATCCGACCACCACCATTCGCCATCGGTCGTCATGTCGCCGTTCGCCAGTAGAGAGAGAAAGAGAGAGAGAGAGAGAGAGAGAATGTGTGTGTGTGTGTGTGTGTGTGTGTGTGTGTGTGTGTGTGTGTGTTTGCTGAGAGTGGATTTGTCATGTTTGCTAGGTTTGGTGTTGGCATTGGAGGAAAGGGGTTGGGGAGGAAATCAGTGGCTTGTGTTGGCGGTGGATAGAAGAGATAGAGAGAGAGAGAGAGAGAGAGAGAAAGAGAGAAAAAGAGTTTTTGGAGAGAGAATGTAGGGATGGTATATGTCATATGATATAGAGAGCATAGAGAGAAAGTAGTGAGACAGAGAGAGAGATCAGAAAAGTTTCATGATAGGAAATGTTGAAGTTTTCAGTCCATGGTTGAAAGTCTTTGATGGATTACCAGCCTACATTCATTCATTCATTCTTCATAACTGACAACTCAATTTCATCACATTTATATGATATATATGATATGCATATCACCAAATTCAATCAAATGTTGATTAGAATTCTTGCCACTTCTGAACCTTCATTGCAGATTTACAATATATTGAAATGGGTTTTTGAAATTTCAAGAACAACTCTTCTTTCCCTTCTTATTTTGGGTTTTCGAAAAGTTGGTCTTGGATTGGAATAGAATAGAAAGAAAGCTAAAAAAAAAAACATATATATTGAAGGATATAGAGAATAGAGAGTTGTATGTTGAACATAATTTTGATTTGTGGCTGTGAGTTCTAATTTGTGGTGGCTGTGGGTTTGATTTTGGATTTGGTTTGTAGTGGTTATGGAGCTTCTCCTTCTTCTTCCTAATTTTTTTTTTTTTTGCAATTTACAAATCTGGCAAAGAGGAGGCTAGGAAGAGAGAAGAGAGAAATGGGGAAGAGAGAGAGACAGTGAGAGAGAAGGAGAAGGCAAAAGAGCACAACACTTTTTTTTCTTCCTTTCACAACGCGTGTGTTCACGCTTTGCTCATTGCAAAAGTCCAAAGCAAGTCTGATCCACAAGCCACGTCACTGGGGTTGGTGGGGGTGAACTTTTTGTGGGAGTCTGTAGCAGGACTCATTTGAAAAGGGTGTACATAAGCCTATTTGGGCAACTAAAAAAAATTAACATATTAGCTTATTTAAGCCCTATAATCCTTTATCTACTTACACATTTTTTTTATAAAAATAAAAATCAATAAGCCAAAAGAAAAACCACTCCACAAAATTGGCCTATAATTTAAGCCTGATAGCCAAAAGATAAAATGGAGTTATGCTCCCATATACTCATGGCCAAAACCCTCCCTCCTCATTCATGACATGCCACGTGTGATATGATGTGGGTTCTTCTAGTTCGGGTCTACTACTGGTGCGAGGGAGGAGAGAGGTGGACGGCGGGGATTTGAGGATGGAATGGATGATGAAGGCCCATCTCTATAGGGCTCCGTTCGTTCCGTCTTCCTCGTCTGCCCACCAATGGTCCGATCTGAGTTTCAACACTTCGCCCTAACCGCTGGATGAAGAAGTGTATAGTTTGCTGATCTTTGCCTCTTTGGGAGCTTTGGTTGAGTCTGTTGTTGGCCTTTTTTAAAAAAAAATAAAATTTGAAAACTCAAACCAATATGGTGATTATTAGCTACTTTCTTTCCAGTGATATGTATCTATCTAGTATCTATCAATGTGATTTGTGAATTTTAAAAGTTGTTCACATGGTTGATCACAGGGTACCCTAATCCATGGAGCTGAAACATTTAAAAGCATATTTAGGGAGGGCTTCAATATGGAATCACTGGAAGAAGAACTGATATCACTTGGTATTGGAGGTATGACTTCCCAATTTGCTCAAATACTGCAGTCAGCATTTGGCTCACGGATGGTTCCTCCTTCTCAAGCAAAAAGGTATAATATAATTTGTCCACTTTTAATTATAGTGTAGTTGTCTGATTTCCTTTGGTAATTCAACTATTCATTCAAATTATAATCCAAATCGATATTCATCCATTTGCCCTGAAACAGAGGCTTTCAGCCTTGCTAGAGAGAATACCTTCTTTTTTTTCTTTTTCTTTTTTTTTTTTAAAAAAAAAATTGTACAAACAATAAATAAATAAATGTGTGGTGCAGATTCACACATTGTGTGATGTGGTTCACATACTTCATTTTTTCGACAATTTTTTAAATTACTTTTTCAAACTCACTAGCATTACCAGTTAGTTGTTCCTCCCAAAAGTTTGTTTGTTTATTTGTATGAGGTTTTGAAATGTATAGAAATTGTATTGCTATAAAAGAAGGAAAATGCGACTAGGCACACTCTCTATCATTAAAAAAAGCTATGAATTTTTGTGGTGAACCACTTTGCGGTAAAAGTTAGGAATAACGAATATAAAGTGAAAGTTACTAACTATTGTGGATATGTTATGAATGTTGTGATTATGTTATGAACAGTGAGGTGTAAATATTATGGACTATTTTTGGTGAGAAATGTTACAAATCATTATGGTGAGAAAAGTTACACATTTTTTTGGTGTTTGTCATGAAATGTTATGGTTATGTTACGTATGTTGTGGTAGGTGCATACAATATGTCTCTTTCTAAAAGTGCACACTATAATAGCTCCTGTAAAAGAATGACTAGTAATTGTTAACTTCATTGTTAGTAGGCTATGGTAGAATTGTAATGCAAATGTATTGAAATTGATATAAAGTTGTGAAGGGATACTTGTAGAAAGTGTCCTAATGTGTCATATAATTTTATTTTTTTGTTAGGCTCAAAGACGCGTCGGATATTTGGGGGGGCCACATATGTCTATCAATTAGACACATGAAACATATTATACGTTTGAACAAATTACTTAGAGGATACATATTATTAATCCTTCTTTTAAACTTTAGATATTAGTGTTATGCTGCACTTTTTAAAAATTAACGTGTCAGTGTTTGTGCTTCTTAGCTTTTAGTTATTAACTATTGACTTTCTTGTGCTAGGTTGAATTTGAAGCATGTAAGAGGCATGCTACTGTATGGTCCACCAGGTTCTGGAAAAACCTTGGTAGCACGAAACATTTGCAAATTACTAAATGCAAAAGAGCCACTGGTCTCTCTCTCTCTCTCTCTCTCTCTCTCTCTCTCTCTCTCTCTCTCTCTACTTGTTTATCTTATTCTGACACTTCTTTTTCTTCTCCCATTAATACAGATTATAAATGGACCGGATGTGTTAAATGCATTCCAAGGTGTATCGGAGAGGATAATAAGGTCACTCTTTCAACTAGCCGTTAAGGATGAAAACAGATATGGTAAAGATACATAGTTCATATCTTCATTGTAAATTCACTTCATTGTGCAGTTCATTCATACTCATAGTGAGATTGTTTTAATCTTTTCTTTCAGGAGCTAAAAGTGACCTACATATCATCATCTTTGATGAAATTGATTCGATTGCTAAGGTGAGTACATGTACAACATTCGCTCCTTTTTAGTGTTGTTAGTTGTGCAACCTGCAATTTGTGTTATACATATGTGACTTTCACAATACCAGACTTAGGTTTTCTACATAATTCAAGTCTTTGTTCTTTGTTAAGGTTTTACATCATTTTGGTTTCCTTGTATTCACATGTATTATGTGTTCTGTTCCTCCATTCCATTCCCAGGTCATAACCTGGCCAATTTGTTGTTTGTGGGATGTCTCTTTATTCTTTATTCCTTCTTGGTAGTAGTGATCTGTACTCTAGACTTAGTAATTGTAATGTAAGTTTGTAACTCATCTTTTGAAACATTGAGAATAAGATAAGATACAAGGCTCGAGTTTCATGCTTCTACATCAATATGCTTTTCTAAGACAAGCATTCACCATTGAGTGCGTAATCCAGATTAATTCGCGTTATTTTGACATTATTTTCTATGCCCTATTATTTGCAATTCACCTTGTTATCCACTTCTAAATTTTTTATTGGTTTGAACAAAACCTATGCTTTAATCGGTGTGAACAGTCAACATAGAAATGCTATTCTATATGAAAAAGGTTGCTCATGATTAAAAGTCTTGAATTTAGAAAACAACAGGTAAAAGGGGCAGTGTATCTTATCAAAGATCCTAAAGGTAATGGTCATCCAGAAACCATTTTTTTAGAAAGTACTTCCTAAATAATAGGCGCTCAATTGTTTTGCACATAACAAGTAACTTGTCATATAGGAAGCATTTGACTGACCTTAAGTGATCATCACATCTGCATATACCTAATAACTTCACCAAGACAGTTGTATTGAGCATATGATCCCTTTATCCCAAAACCTCTGCACACCGCACGATGTGGCATCTCTCATATTAAAATTGAAGGAGGCTATCTTCAAGGAGCCTTGTAGGTGCACTTGGACTTCCTTCCAAGATTAAGGGCTCTTCACGTTGGCGTACACATATCCACTTGGGCCCCCTTGGGCAAGCCAAGTTTGCATCAAAACGTACATCTCTTAATATGATTCTACATTTGTTTTCCCATCACCCTAATGCACTCATGCCAGTCTAGATCTATAGAAGAGCCTAGGGATACCTTTGGGTTTGGTGCCACCCAAGTGACCTCACGACTCTCGCATAAGCTTGTAGGGATTTTGGACTTGGTTTATTGGAATTGAAGATTTGTGAAGATGCTGCATCCTATTCTCGTTGAAGGGATCTGCACTTGACCAACCTTAAAGAGATCTTGACATGAAGACAACTCTAGAACATGATAAAGACAAGTGATTGCTTCATATCCAAGCAAGCGTGACCACCATTCCAGCCACTAGGTGAGTTGGCCAATATAGCTCAATCCTTCTATAAATATAGCCTCCACCTCCATGCATAAAGATGATCTAACCATCTCAATCTCTTGCTTATAGTTTTGGTTTTTCACTTTTAGACCTCTATAACGACTCCCTCACTCTTTCTTTTCCCAAGGCTGTCTTTGCTTTCACCTAGCTAGTATCCGATGACCTAGTGCCATCTTAGAATCTGTCATTCTTCCCATAAAGCTCCTTTACTAGCTCATGTAGCCTCAAATCACCTACACAACCACATATAGAATTTCAATTTCCTTCCTAATACTAGGAGGTAGGAAAGATTCTTAACAAAATAAAGCATGAAGCAATGTTAGACTAAAAGAATTAGAGAGTTTCGTGCAATCCCTAAGATTCTTTATTAAGCACAATCTTGTTGTATATTGTTATAATATTGGAGGCATTTAACCCAAAATCGATTGGTAATAGGTGAAAGGGCCCTATAGACTATACGAACCAAGCTTGAGTGACTTAGAGAAGTGATGTGGGACAAGTCTTGAACAGTTTTACACATGCGGCATAGTCGCTTGTGGAGGTAAAAAAAGGAATTTTAAGAGTTTTGTGCAAGTCCTAAGATTCTTTATTAAGCACAATCTTCTTGTAAATTGTAGAAATATTGGAGGCATCCATCCCAAAATCAATTGGCAATAGGTGAAAGGGGCCTCTTGACAATGTGAATAAAGCTTTGGTGATTTAGAGAGGCGATTTGGGAAAGTCTCTAACAGTTCTCGAACACGAGGCTGAATTTTAACACTTCCTGAACATGCTGTCCTACTGCAAGCGGAAATTAGAGAAACCAAATAAAGACACCAAGGATGGAGACTTGGCCACAATAAATCACTTAAGACTCAATTCTAATACCATGTTGAAAATACTGGAGGCATCCAACCAAAAACTGATTGACAATAGGTGGAAGAACCCTCTAAACCAAGCTTGAGTGGTTTAGAAAGGCGATTTGTGACAAGTCTGTGACATAAATAAAGGGCAGAGGACACAACAATGAGAATAGTAATCATAACCATTAAGAGAGAGTGAGAATGGTGTTTTTTGGTTCCATGTCTATATTGCAAATCATGTCTTAAATATGTTTTTAGTTTTTTTGCAGAAAAGAGGGGTGGCTATGGGACAACACCATATGGATGATAGGCTTGTAAACCAACTACTAACAATGGTCAATATCTCTCATATTTCTTTTTTCAATTTTTTCTTTTTATTGTTTCTCCTCGACTAGGCAATACTTGAAAATTTGCACACCTTTCAGATTGATGGCATGAAAGAATTGAACAACATTTTTATTATTGCTACTACAAATAGAAAGGAGCTCATCGATGAAGCCCTACTAAGGTAACATTCTCTCCCTTGTGTTGTTCTTTGCTGATTTCTTTATTCTTTTTCAACAATATCCCACATCTTTTGAACTCGAATGTTTTTTTCAAAATTTGAATTTATCAAGAAAAGAAAAATGAAGTTTATTTTTACAATATTTATCTTTTTATGGGTAACCAAACATATATAATTATATATATATTAAAATAGCTATTCATTAACTTCTCATTTTCCAACTCAATAAAAAAATAGAAATTTAGTTTATTGTATTTACTTGTAGGGAAGGTAGAATCGAACTACATGTCAAATTAGAGTACCCAGATGAGCAAGGGCGCTTGCAAATTTTGGACATCGACACAAGGAGACAAGCTTTTGTATTTGATGAAGATGTGAATCTTCAAGAAATTGGTAAGTTGTTTGAGCAATACTGTTGTGTAAGTGGAAACATCAATTCATCATTTATGCATTTGATTGTTTGCACAGCTTGCAGGACGGATGGCTGTAGTGGATCTGCCATTGCATCTCTAGTCACTCGTGCATATTCATATGCTGTGGTTCAGGCAGGGGAGAGGGGACTAGTGAAGCATGTCCAGAAGGATGTCAAAGTAACAATGAACCACTTCCTCCATGCTATAGAATATATTAAGTCTAGACTTCAGGAATCTAGCCTTGAACCATGCAGGTAATACACATCAAAATTAATTCTTGTAACTGAATGACATATCGTTCATATCATCGAAATTTTTTAATAGAAATTTTAATTTCAATTAAAACATGATGTTTCCTATATTTTAGCATGAAATCTTTGTTCTTTCTTGATCCTGAGTCCCAACAACCTTAATTATTTAAAACTGGATACCTATTGTTTCCTTCTAACTCTGTCAAAATTGACTTCTCTACAATGGAAAACAAAATCCACCTCCAACCACGTGTTTGGAGTGGTGTAGAGATTTGTTTTCTGCTTAAAGGTCATATACATTAATACTTCAAACCAGTGCATTTACACAGATAGAATAGAAGTACTATATTGTCAAAATTTTGTCCACGCCTTTCTATTTTTGAACTTTAACAATATCCTATAAATTTTATTCAAATTATGAAGTGTTATCGAATAAGGGAGAAGCTACTATGTGCACCCCTAAAAGGGTGCATATGGTATGCCTTTCATAACAACCCACACATTTTGTGACATAAACTAGAAAATGACATAACTTTTCTCATCGCGAAAAGTATAACGTTTTGCTCACCCCAAAAAGTATATCTTCCACTTTAGAGTAATTTTTATCTTAAATTGACATAACACACCACAAAAATTTGTAACTTTCACCACAAAAAGTCGTAACTTTTTTATGATGTGCCCCTTTTTAGGAATGCACATCATAGATTTCCCCTCCAATAAAATCATTCTTCTACAAAATACATATGCTTATTATTACATTCATTTCAATAATGGTAAGTCCAAACTTGAGAATCTTCAGAGTTGCAAGCTACTTTTATAGAAGCTTTATTTGCAATGTATTCCCTTGTCCTGGACTCAACCTTTACAACTCCTAGATCAGTAGATTATAAAAGTAAAGCTTAACTTATGACAGATTTTTTGCGGCCGCTGGCTTGCCAAGACACAAGAGAATCTTAAGGTTGTTCTCATTTTACTAGCATTCATTTGGTTTTTTATATTAATGGAGACATTATTGTAGGTTTGTTTTGTGATTTGGTACAAAAAGATACACTAAGTGCTGACTTCAATTATTCCTAAAGTTCAGGGATTTAATGTTATGATAAGTTCTTGGTGCATAATGTTGAGATGAACACAAATTGTCAGCTTAATTCTTAATCTGATGTAACTATCTTTATTTATCAGTATTTATGAATGTAGATGATCCAATGAATAAGTATGCATAAGTTAAAACCTAGTTTATTTGGTTTTTGTTCCCTATTGATTTACATTTTTTAAAGAATGGCGAATTATACTTATAGTCCTTGTAGTTTGCCTCTTGTATCATTTTGTTCTTTATAGTTTTAATTGCATCAATTTTACCCTTGAATTTTTTACTTTTCACGCAGTGTTAGTTTAATCCAATTGATAACATTAATGAAGAAATTTGACTGAAATGAAGGGGCAAAATACTCAATTCACTCTTCTCAGAGTGATCGAGGGGTTGATATCCAATTTAAAATGGCCCATTCCCTTTTGAACAGACCATTTAGCCCTTAATTTTTGTCCAATTTCTCCAATATCTTAATTGATGTTATCCATTGAACTAAATTCATAAAATTGATACAATTGGAATAATATGGACCAAATTGACATAGGAGGCAAATTATAGGGAAGACAAGTATAATTTTGCATACCAAATGGCCGTCGATAGAGTCGAGTGGAGAAGAATGATTCATGTAGTTGACCCCATTTAATGCGACTTAAGGCTTGGTTTGGTTGGTTGGTACAAGTAAAGTTTTCCATTTAAACAAATAAGATTTTCATAGTTGCTTGATATAATTACAAGTAATCGCTCTTTCCTTGAGAGAGATTTTGTAACTTTGTTAGGTAGAAGAAAATTGTTCTTATTTTTGTTTTCTGATTAATTTTCTTGTTTTCTTCTGGTAGTTTCAAGATGGAAAAAGATGAAATGGTAAGGATCTTGATTTTGTTATTTTGATCAATAAAAGTGTCTGAACTTTTAGAATTATAATTTTAATTAGTAAATGATCTTACATTGCTGAATATTACTCTCGAAACTCCCTCCATCACCTGCTCTATAATCCTCTTCATTTTATATTTTGTTGTACAGATTCTACAGCCGTTCAGCTCCAGTAATTTGACTGAAGTTTTACACATTCAACAAGACATTGCAAGGCTCAAGGAGGACAGTGCACATTTTCAGGCTACACTTGCTTCTTACAAAGAGGATGCAGTCAAACTTGAGAAGGAACTTGTAAGTCCTCTTCTTTGTAAATTATATCGGATTCTCATTTCGTTTTTGTTTTTCATCAAGGCTTTAACATTTTAGATCCCAAATGGCAGGAGACACTTCGCTGTGCCCTTGACCGTATGTGAGTTCCAAGTGGTGTTTGAGATTTTTGTTTGCTTGCTGTTTTAAAAACTATGTTTGAATTCGAAACTCTGTTTGGCTGTGTATGAATTTGTTATGTAAACTCTATTTAACAGTGTTCCCACATGTATGTTCAGTGTTGTAAAATAATCAGTAATATATACTAAATTTTGATTGGCCAAAGATTTAAGACTCTGTTCAGTCATCTTTATTCTCTCTTTTATATTTTAAAAAAAAATAGTAATTTTGACCATTATTGGGAAGAAAAGCAAAACTTTCTTTTAGGCTTCCCAAGACACAAAAGGGTGTGTTTGTTTGGACGGATTGGATAAGAGAGGATTGTAATCCACCGAATTGTTAGTCCTAAGATATATTATTTTCAGACTATTTGGTTGGACTGGATTTGTATTATATATTTGTTTAATCTTGGAATTAGATGTCTAGATTTGGCTATTCTATTGAATTATATGTCTTTTTAAGATATTATGGAGAAAAATAAATGCTCAAAAAGATTGCTTTTCCCTTTTGAATTGTTTACGAAAAAATAGAAATATTAAATCTGAGTTATAAATTTTATTTAATTTTTTTACTAGTACTTTTAAAAAATTAAATAAATAGAATATTAATAAAAATTACATAAATTTATCTTAATTTGTAATTGAAATTTTTAAATTTTATTTTACTTTACTAAGTATAATTAATACTATATGATTATTAAAATAAATAATTATTTATACTTTACCAAGTATAAATAATTTAATAAATAAATTTTATATTTAAAAAGATATTAAATAATAGAGGGTCAAAAACATAATTTTACCATCTAATTTCATAGGATGGATTATTTTAGGATTTGTGTCCCATCTTTAGGGATGGCAATTCAAACCCAGCCCGACGGGGACTCGACCCCCCGTCCCGATAAGTGTGGTTTTTTCCCGAAAAATACCCCTGACAGGCCGAGGATGGTATTTGAAATTAAATCCCCGATCAGATTCGGGCCGGGGACGGGGATCACTTTCACAGCCCCGGACCCAGCCCGACCCCTTCCCCTGCCCCGGTCCCATTTCTCCCTAAAATAAAATTACCATAATACCCCTTTATCCCATTCATATATATAACTACCATCTAATCACTCTCACCCTAATCTGTCTACATACAAACTGATCTGTCTCTCTCATCACTCTCATCCTCACTCTCTGATCTGTCTCTTTCACTCTCTTTCTTCCCTCTGCAGTCGACTCCTCTGCCTCTCGTCGCCTCCTCCTCTTCCAGGTCACCGCCACCTCCTCCTCCTTTGTCGCCTCTCACCTCCCCCCTCTCTCTGCTACGGCAGATCTGAGAAGATCCCTCCTCCGCCACCGTCGATTGGGTCCCTCCTCCGCCAAATCTATCTCTATCTTTTTTTTCTTTTTTTTTTTTTGGATGATGTTGCTGCCGTTGATGTTTTTGTTGATGAATTTTTTTTTTTTTGGATAAGGTTGTTGATGATGAGTACGGGGATTTTCTGGGGTCGGGGAAACCTGATCCCCGTTGGGGACAGGGGTGGGGGGAGTGATGGATTCCCCGTCGGGGATCGGGGCCGAGGACGAGGATTTTTGTAGTTTCGGGGATCAGGGACGGGAAAGGTGATCCCCGGCCCCGCCCCGTTGCCATTCCTACCCACTTTCCCTCCATGGAATAGAACTATTCAATATATTTGGGATTAATAGTCCGAATAAACTATTAGTCTGGTGTAAAATTTTTTAACCAAATAACAGACTATTCAATGGGGCATTCTATTTGAACCAAAAAAATATCTCAGTAAGCTTAATTTAAATTTATAAATTTTAATTCCTATTATATCGTAATGTGAATTTACTAATAAAGATAATACATATTAAACTGTAAAAAAAAAAAAAAAAATTCTCATGGTATACCCTAATCCATTATTCCTATTCAAATCTCTACATCTTTTTTCCCAAAAGATTAAAGTTATTTTGTAATCTTATTTTTCTTCTTTACTCCAAAACTCCAATCCACCCTACCAAAACTCACCATTATTATTATCATTGTTTTTTATTATTTTAAAACCCTAAACCTTAAAAGAAAGTTTGAACAAAATCAAACAATGAATGAAAGTGATAATCAGAATAATTTTTTGAAACAACCCATCAAAGAGGAGGTAAGCATTTATATAAAAATCAAAATATAATTATTAATTTTTGTATTTTTTCACATGTCCCATAACAATGTTAAATCTTTCAATTTTCACAGTCACATAAATAGCATTACAGCTTCCGAGATAATCTTTCAATTCAATGACCATGACAAAAAGCGACACCTTTTAATAAATTATTTTTTTTATTTTTTATTTTTTTTACGATTGAATTTTATGTCTGTTCAGAATTTTTTTTTTTTTTTATTGTTTCTATTATACCTGTATCAGTTTGAAAAGTTTTTTAAATGCTTATTTTTTTTAAAATTTGTTTATTGTTTATTATTTAGGTTCACTAGGGTAACATAGCAAAAATTATAGGGTGTATTTAGAGTAATATAAAATTTTAAATAATTAAAAAGAATGTAATTAAAAATAGGAAATACTTAATAATTTTTTTTGAAATAAATAGAATCTCCCCTATTCAATTCACCGAATATAAATCCCATCATATGGCTCAATCTCTCCAAACAAACACGTTAAAAAGGGTTTGGAGCATTAGAGGAATAATGGTGGCAAGAATGTTTGTTTGCTTTACAAAGCCTGCAAGAAGTAGATGGGATTAACGGACATTGCGTGGGTACCAACTTGGGCTGGACTTAGGCCCTGAAGTTCACTCAAGCCTGTCCATTATTTATTAGGAATAATCATCAGCGGTTTCCATTACTAGTGAAATTCTTTGCCGTGTTTGATAATGATAAATATTGAGGATTCTATTTACACTCAAAAAAATCATTAAGTATCCTCAATTTTTAAATACACTTTATTTAATTGTTTAAAGTTTTATTTTACTTTCATGACATCTTATTATTTTTTTCAAATTACCCTCAAGTAAACCCAAATAATAAATAATAAACAAACTAAAAAAACTAAATTATTTCAAAAACTTTTCAATACAGAAAATAATTTTCAAATACAGAAAAAATCAAATTTATAAGCATATAAGCATTATAAATACAGAAAAAATCAAACTTTTACATAAGCATTATAAAAGTTTTCAATATAGAAAAAAAAAACTTTTACATTATAAATTATCTACAAGAATGCTCGTGAAAAAGTAAAAATCAAACTTATAAATAAGAACAACTCCAATAATATGTTATTATTAATCTAACTACTAGGCACTTTAATTTTTGTCAAAAAAAGATATAGAAAATAATTGATAGTGCTCTATAAAAATTGTGAAACCCCTTTATATGAATACTTACCTCCTTTTTAATGGATTGATTTAAAAAACTATTTTGATTATTACTCTCATCTATTATTTGATTTTGTTCAAACTTTTTTTTTAGGGTTTAGGGTTCAAAATAATAAAAAAAAACAATAATATTAATGATGATGGTGAGTTTTGGTAAGGTGGATTGGAGTTTTGGAGAGATGATGAAGAAGAAGAAGAAGAAGAAATAACTTTGATCTCTTGGAAAAGAAAATATTGAGATTTGAATATGAATAACTGATTAGAATGTACCATAAGGAAAAAAAAAATTTATTTTAGAATTTAATATGTGTTGTCCTTATTAGTAAATTTATATTAAAACATAATAAGAATTAAAATTTATAAATTTAAATTGAGCGTACTGAGACATATTTTGAATTCAAATAAAATCCCTCTAAATATTGGAGCTCAGTTCATAGGTCCATTTTGTAGGGTCATAGATCATGTGCTTATTGTGTAAGTTCATAAGGACAGCCCATATTGATAAAGACAGTCACATCCCTTTTTATTTGTTTAGATTCACACTCCTTTTATCTACTCAAATGACTTCTCTCCAAATTCATTTTTTTTCTCTCTTCTCCATCTTTCTCTCGCTCACCTCCAGATTTGCTTTCTCACTTCTTCTTCTTCTTCTTCTTCTTCTTCTTCTTCTCCTCCTCCTCCTTCTTCTTCTTCTTCTTCTTCATCTTTGCCCTCTCAAGACCTGTCAAAACTGCTGAACTCATGGTAGAGTATCCAGGACACTTCATCTGTTACTCAACCCATTTCAAGGCTGGCCACTACATTCTTGGACTCTCTGCCAACGAGGAGCTCGAGCGCCGCTGCCGACAACTCTACTTTCCTTCTTTCCATGGAAATGCTTTACTTAGTCCTTCTAGCGACTGTGGCGGTAAACGATGTTGCAGAGCCAGTGGAGGAGAGGTATTTCAGGCAAAGATCTTTGACTCTTGCTTTGGAGACGAATTTGAGGGAGGCGGCAACAGTAGATGTGAGAAAAGGAAGGTAAGGAGTAACTATTGGAAAATTGGTTTTATATAGGCTTATTTTGGGCCATCTTTGAGTCCAAAATTGAGTGGGGTCCACACGTCTTTTGGGGTGGGTCCGAA
Organism: Camellia japonica; assembly: GCA_030407325.1. Lineage (NCBI taxonomy): Eukaryota > Viridiplantae > Streptophyta > Magnoliopsida > Ericales > Theaceae > Camellia > Camellia japonica. The sequence goes on from JAPPVO010000016.1 coordinate 166,089,443, forward strand.
GAGGTAACGTGTTCCTTGTCGCGTGGCAAGTCACACGGTGAAGATGGTTCGTCAAAATCATTTATGAGTGAATGGGAACTTGACGTCGTTTTCGGGTTCGAGGAATAGACATGAAAAGAAGTAAAATGTGGATTTCCTTGAAATGGTTATCCCACATTGGAAACTTATGAGAACTTACGTATATATATAAGTTCTAGATGGCAACACTTTGGCTGGGCCCCAAGGGGCACCCCAAGTTTATAGAAGAGAGGAGTTATGGACAAAGTGAACGTTACGCACGTGCGCGGCACCGCAGCCGTTCGTTCGGCCGCGCGCGCTTGGCGCGGGTATAGGTTGTGGGTCGAGTCAGTTCTAGTATTAATTTTTTAGATAAAATTTATTTGAATTTTTTCAAATTTCTTGCAAAAAAAATTAATTTAAATTTTGCGCCAATGTAATTTGAATTTAAAATTCAAAACTTTTTGTCCATAATGTGTGCCTCTTTTTAGATCCGAATTCCACAACAATTCAATCAGTCCAAATAGTTTCACCCAGACAGATTCAAAACTGCCAGACAGATTCAAATCTGCCAGTAGTTTTCCAACAAATAGAAACTGCCCAACAGTTATCTGTTGCACCTATTCATTCAAAAAATCCACCTGTTTAGTTTGGTTTTCAGACCTGTTCGAGTCTATATATAGCAAGCCATTTTTCCAGCAATCATTCAATCCGAAATTCTTCATTTTCCTTCTACTTTCACTCTCTTACATGATATAATCTTCATATTAATTTTAGAAAAAATTCAGAGAGTAAGAACACAGGTTTTTGTTCGCCGAACAAATTGTTTGGAGTGCTACTACAATTTGTGAAGATCATTGTATCTTGGGAGATAGACACCACTTAACCGTAAGCACCGTAGCGGGGCGAATCTGTCTTGAGGACAGAATGTCACACACTCGACTTGATCTTTTTATTATTCATTTAGTTTAGTAAAATTAATTCAGTAAGTTAGTTATTTTATTTGATTGATTTGGTTTCAATTTATCTGTTTTACACAGTAGATTGTTCCAACAATCTTAAGATAGACTCAAATTATTCTGTTTACAGAATTTTTCGTTTGTTTCCCTTTCGCTTTCTTCTTCTTATAGAAATTATTTTCTGTGATTTTATAAATAATATTCTGGTTGGAAAACAAATAGTAGTAATATACTGTTTGACAAATAGTAGTAATATACTGTCTATTTTCTTTGACAACTAGTAGTAATATACTGGTGTCATTAACAATTCAGAATATTTATTTGTGGAATTCTGTCAGAAATTAATTTTGGTTTTCAGAAATTATTTTCTAGGTATTCGTTAATTAAAATTCTGTTTCAGTATTTTAATTATTGAAGTGTTACAGAAATTTAATTTTCTGTGTGGAATTAATTTGGTTAAATAAAATTTTATTTTATTTTCAAATTAATTGAAAATAAAAGTTACAATTCTTGTTTCTTTTATTTTACAGAATTTAATTCTGTGATTTTGGTTTAAATTTTGTGTGTAGTATAAAATTCTAATTATAATTTTGTTTTATAATTTAGAATTCATGGCTACTGAAACTGGTCAAACTAATGCCCAAACAAGTACTAGTGTGATGGCTGTAATTGCTCCAACCCCTTCTGTTGTGACTGTGCTAGTTAATCACGGTGAGAAACCAGAGAAGTTCTCAGGAACTGATTTTAATATCTTACTACTCTGAACTTGGCTCGTTTTCTCCGTGAGAATGCTACTACTCTAGATGAGGATGAAACCAATTGGCAAGTGGTTGCTGCGATTGATGCCTGGAAACATGATGATTTCCTTTGTTGGAACTATATCTTGAACGAACTTGACAACACATTATACAATGCCTACAGTTTTATCAAAACGGTAAAGGAACTTTGGGAGTCTTTAGAGAAAAAGTACAAAACAGAAGATGCTGGCTTAAAGAAATTTGTGGTTAGCAAATTCCTGGACTTTGTGATGGTTGATTCTAAGATTGTGATCAGCCAAGTTCAAGATCTCCAACTCATTCTACATGACATTCACGCAGAAGACATGTCTCTCAGTGAATCCTTCCAAGTTGTAGCCTTAATTGAGAAATTACAACAAGGCTGGAAGGAATTCAAAAACTACCTCAAACACAAGCGCAAAGAAATGTTTTTAGAAGAATTGATTGTGCGTTTGAGTATTGAGGAGGACAACCACAATTCAGAGAAGTGGGCTGGTAAGCATCCAATGGAGTCAAAGGCAAATGTGGTGGAACATGCTCCAAAAATCAAGAAACCTAAGTTGTCTGGAGAAAGTTCCTCACAAGGCTCTAAAGGAGGGGAAACTAAAAAGTACAAGTTTAATGGCAAGTGTTACATATGTGACAAAGAGGGACATCGGGCTAAAGATTGCCGTAGCAAAGGCAAAAACAAAAGCAAAAGAAGAACAAGTAAGAAGCCTGCTCAAGCCCATATGACCGAAGTGGACAATATTTCCAATGGTGTTGATGACACAAATCTTTCTGCAGTTGTTTCCAAAGCAAATTTTGTCGGAAATCCTAAAGAATGATGGGTGGACACTAGTGCTACTCACCACATCTGTGCTGACAAACGATGTTCACATCTTATTCTACAATAGACAATGGTGAACAACTTTTTATGGGCAACTCCTCAACTTCCAAAGTTGAAGGACAAGGAAAGATTATTTTGAAGACGACATCTGGAAAAGAACTCACTCTCAACAATGTGCTACATGTACCGGACATTCGCAAGAATCTTGTTTCCGGATCTTTATTGAGTAAAAATGGGTTTAGGCTAGTTTTTGAAAGTGACAAGTTTGTACTTACCAAAAACGGGATGTATGTAGGAAAATATTACATGTCTGATGGCCTTTCCAAAATGAATGTAATGACTGTTGTATCCTATGTTATTAATAAAAATACATCTTCTTCTTACTTGCTTGAGTTTTCAAATTTATGGCATGGTAGACTTGGACATGTTAATTATGGATCTTTGCGTAGATTAATTAATATGGAATGTTTACCTAAATTTGACATTGATTCAAATCATAAATGTGAAATTTGTGTCGAAGCAAAATTATCCAAAACTCCTTTTTATTCAATTGAAAGAAATACGGAACCACTTGAATTAATTCATAGTGACATTTGTGATTTTAAGTCAATTCAAACCAGAGGTGGGAAAAAATATTTTATCACTTTTATAGATGACTATATTATATAGTTATATGTATTTAAGTTGAACCAAGGTCGAAGCTTTGGAAACTTTCATTTAATATAAGAATGAAGTTAAGAATCAACTTGGTAAGAAAATTAAGAAACTAAGAAGTGATAGAGGTGGTGAATATGAATCATCTTTTGGTGAATTTTGTAAAGAACATGGAATAATTCATCAAACTACCGCTCCTTACTCACCTCAGCAAAATGGAATTGCTGAAAGGAAAAATAGGACTTTAAAAGAGATGATGAATGCCATGTTAATCAATTCTGGATTACTTCAGAACTTGTAGGGGGGAGAAATACTTTTTGTTAATTATATACTTAATAAAGTACCCTGAAAGAAAGTGAATCAAACACCTTATGAATTGTGGCATGGGAGAGTACCATCCAATAAATACTTAAAAGTGTGGGGGTGTTTGGCTAAAGTGGTTATTCTTAGTCCTAAAAAGACTAAGATAGGTCCTAAAACTGTTGATTGCATTTTCATTGGTTATGCCAAAAATAGTAGTGCATATTGGTTTTTGATTCATAAAGCAGAACATTCCGAAATGTATGTAAATACTATTATTGAATCTTGGAATGCATCTTTCTTTGAACATGTGTTTCCGAATAAGATTGGACAAGAGACTAGTAATCATAAAAGATCTTTTGATGCTATTACTAGTAATGATCAAGAATAAGAGCAAGATCAAATTGATGAAGAGGAACCTAGGTGTAGTAAACGTGCTAGAACCTCAAAATCTTTTGGTCCAGATTTCCTAACATTTTTGTTAGAAAATGAGCCTTTAACTTTTAAAGAAGCTATGTCCAGTCCTGAGGCTCCTTTATGGAAAGAAGCTGTAAACAGTGAAGTTGAATCCATCTTGCAAAATCACACTTGGGAATTAGTGGACTTACCACTAGGTTGTAAACCCCTTGGGTACAAGTAGATTTTCAAAAGAAAAATAAAAACGGATAGATCAATTGACAAATACAAGGTAAGACTTGTGGTCAAAGGTTTTAGACAAAAAGAAGGTCTTGATTACTTTGACACATACTCGTCGGTTACTAGAATAACATCCATTAGAATGCTAATTGCTATGACGTCAAATGGATTCAAAATTAATGAGTGTGACAAATGTGTTTGTATTAAAAACACATACAAAGGTTATGTCATTGTATGTCTTTATGTGGATGATATGTTCATCATAGGTAGTAATAATGACAAGATTAAAACTACTAAGAAAATGTTGAATAAACATTTTGACATGAAGGACATGGGGATTTTGATATAATTCTGGGTATGAAAATCACCAAAACATCAGAAGGTTATGCTTTGTCACAATCTCATTAAATTAAGAAAATACTTGACAAATTCAACAAAAATGATGATCATCTTGCTAGAACACCTGTGGATGTTAATTTGTTTCTTTCTAAGAATGTACAGGAAAATATTTCTCAATTAGAGTATGCCCAAATTATTGGAATCTTAATGTACTTGATGAACTGCACTCGTCCAGATATAGCTTATACAGTAAGTAAATTAAGTAGATATACGAGTAATGTAGGAGTAGAACACTGTAAAGCAATTATAAAGGTTCTAAGATAACTTAGATTTACTTGTAACATTAGGCTGAATTATGCAAGATATCCAGCAGTATTTGAAGGATACTGTGATGCAAATTAGATATCAGATACTAGAGACTCAAAATCCACCAGTGGGTATGTTTTTACTCTTGGTGGTACGGCTGTATCTTGGAAATCTTCCAAACAGACTTGCATTGCTAGGTCTACTATGTAATCAGAATTCGTAGCTTTAGATAAAGTTGGGGAAGAAGCAGAATGGCTTTGCCACTTCTTTGCAGATATTCCAATGTGACCAAAACCGGTGCCTACTATATGCATACATTGTGATAGTCAATCAACAATTGGTAGAGCACAGAGTCATATGTATAACGGTAAGTCACGACACATTCGTCGTCGACATAACACCGTGAGACAACTACTCTCTAATGGAATTATTTCCATTGAATATGTGAAGTCTAAAGACAACATAACGGATCCACTAATCAAAGGGTTAGCAAGAGAGTTAGTTGAGAATTCATCGAGGGAAATGGGATTTAAGCCTATTAAATAAGAGTTACCACAACGACAATCCAACCTAGTTGACTGGAGATCCTAAGATCTAGGTTCAAAGGGACAACCGAGTTGTGTATGATTCATAAGGATCACTGGAAACTCAAACTCCTACCCATTTCTATGATGAAAGAGTGATGTCTGCAGCGTTTTAGGTTAAGTAATACTTTTAATGATTCTTATATCTAGGTAAACCTAGTGGAGTATGACAAGACACTCTTCATAAGAATCACTTATGTGAGTGTGAACTGGGCCGATTCTATGAGATTTGTGAAGGGCTATAATTCTCTAGAGCACTCATGAAAGACCAGGTTGTTCAGGGCCAAAATGAACACAATAGTGAGAACTAAACTGTGTCTGGTGATATACTGTGTGAGTTCTATTATCTTGGTTTACACAAATGGTTGAACAGTTCAAGACATCATGTTCACTGGTTAGCTAGTAAATCCGACAGTGTCTCACAAGGGAAGGTTCAAAGCCAAAAGCTACGTATCCTTTGCAGAATATTTTCAATTTTTGTACTCTCTGTAATTAGATCATGTTGTTGCATTTTCTCTCTGTCAAATTCCATTCATATGGGGGATTGTTGAAAATTTGGTTTCATATAGGCTTATTTTGGGCCATCTTTGAGCCCAAAATTGAGTAGGGTCCACACGTTTTTTGGGGTGGGTCCGAAGGGTGACGTGTTCCTTGTCGTGTGGCAAGTCACACGGTGAAGACGGTTCGTCAAAACCAATTATGAGTGAATGGGAACTTGACGTCATTTTCGAGTTCGTGAATGAACATTTAAAGAAGTAAAATATGGGTTTCCCTGAAATGATTATCCCACATTAGAAACTTAAGAGAACTTATATGTGTATATAAGTTATAGGTAACAACACCTGGGTTGGGCCCCAAGGGGCATCCCAAGTTTGTAAAAAGGAGAAGTTATGGACAAAGTAAACTTTAGCCCAAACCACCACACGTGCGGCCGCGCACCGCCGCCATCGCCGTTGTTCATTCGACCGGCCGGCCAAGCCATGCCGAGCGCGGATATGGGTTGTGGGTCGAGTCGGTTCTAGTGTTAATTTTTAGCCAAAATTTATTTAAATTTTTTCAAATTTCTTGCAGGAAAAATTAATTTAAATTTTGCGTCAATGTAATTTGAATTTGAAATTCAAAACTTTTTGTCCATAATGTGTGCCTCTTTTTAGATCCGAATTCCACAACAGTTCAATCAGTCCGAACAGTTTTCACCCGAACAGATTCAAATCTGTCAATAGTTTTCCAACAAATAAAAATTGCCCAGCAGTTATCTATTGCACCTGTTCATTCAAAAAATCCACCTGTTCAATTTGGTTTTTAGACCTGTTCGGGTCTATATATAGCAGGTCATTTTTCCAGCAATCATTCAATCTGAAATTCTTCATTTTCCTTATACTTTCACTCTCTTGCATGATATAATCTTCATATTAATTTTAGGAAAAATTCAGAGAGTAAGAACACAGGTTTTTGTTCGCCGAACAAATTGTTTGTGAAGATCATTGTGTAGACACCCTATTTTTGACCGACCTTAAGATTTAGATGTCATCGTTTGTGCACTCGATGATCATGGATGTTTGTGCTCGTTTTGAGTGCCCGAGGTTCTCGGCTAAGTACCTTGTCTTTGAGCCTCTAAACCTTTGTGTTTTGGCCTTATTTTTGGGCCAAACCTTGGTGCCTCTTGCCTGGAGGGAAGAAAGGCCTTGTCGGCCACTTTTGGTTATTGTCGGTCTCTTTTTCCCCTTATCGGCCACTTGAAGTGGTCGGTCGACTAGGGGAGGTAGTCGACGGCCAATTTTCTCTTTTTTCAGATATTTTATGTGCCAGCTGTGCCAGTTGTTGATCACTAAAAGTGTGAAACCCCGTATTTTATATAATAAAAATAATATATATATATATATATATATATTTAATTTTCTTAAATAATTATTCACAATATTTTGAATTTAATAGTCTGTACATTTTTATACTAAAAATTTATTCAAAATAAAATAAAATAAAATAAAATATTTTTGACTTTATACTATTACTCAATATTAATTTCTGAACCGTATGATATTTTTATTATATTTTTCTTTATATATTTTTTTTTGTAATCAAATTACACTAGAACCTAATATTTTCTGTACTAAAACCCAATCAAAAACCATGGGTTTGCTCCCCAGGTTTTCTCACTTTCCACCTTCAACGTGCAACCATTTTATGTATCAAAAATGTGGTGGACATGCAATACCACAGGTGTTCCATTCCTTTTATCCTTTCTTTTAATTTCTTTTCAATTTTATCTTCTTTTACTCTTCCTCATCTTTCCCATAAATTGAGCTTCTCTTCCAGTTTCATATATCTCCCTCTCGGTTCTCCCTCTCCCTCCACCTCTCATTCTCAAAGCTCTCTTTCTCCTTTATCTATGTTTTTGCTCCTCCCCCCCAGCCTCCACAGCCATGGCCTCAACCCATACTATCACCATCCGAACCACTAACCCGCGAACTTCACCACCATTGGCGCACCGTCGGACCGCCACCACCACTATCACCTATTTCCATTATTATTTAGAACCACCATTCACAAAGTGTTGTAGGTGAAGAAAGAGAAGAAAAAGGAAGATGGAGGAGAAAGAAACAAAGTTAGAGAAGTTTATTTTGAATTTCAAAAGTTGGTTTTCGGCTTACTTTCGGCATGCCAAAACCATCCATTCCGGAAAGAAGTGAGAAAAATAGGTTATGTAAGATGAAGTACGAAGTAAGTTGAAGAGATTGGCGAAAGAATAAAGTAAAACCGTTAAGAATTAAGAAACTTACGGAGTCTGAAAGATGGTTCAAAAAAAAATGTCCGAGACGGTAGGAAAATAATCTTATTTTTCATCAAATTTTGGAGATCCGATGGCATGCAAAAAGAGATGGAACGAGGCGTGTGAGTAGTGAACCAAAAACTAGGCCGTGAGGTGAATCCAATGACAGAAAAATAAGATAAAACGGAGTTACGATGAAGAAGATACAAGTATTTGAATCGGTGACATTTCTGGGTCTCTCTGTCGTGCATGCTGCGGCTGTTGGAGAAGATGAATTAAATTTTATCCAGTGTTTCTCAGCTCATGGTGCTACGGTGCATCCTAGCCCATTTAGGTTAATCGAGTGGTCCTATGACTTTGGAGTTGACCACCCTTAGATTTTTCGACGTGTAGAATCCATTTTTGGGGTTAGATCTTGCAAAGTCTAAGTCTAAAATGATGATCAACAACTAAAAGTTCTAAGAGAATCCAATGGGAGATCAACGGTGAGATCGTGTCCAATTAACATGAAATTTCAGCAAGATGATCATGGAGCCAGGACGGTCATATCTTACGATCAGAATCATAAATCAAATTCGGACGATAAATCGTTAGCAATCAAACATAGTAAGAAAATCCTCTCAACCCTCTCATTTTTTTTATATTTGAGATTTTCATATTATATACATATGATAAAATGTCTAAACTTGTAAATAGAATTTTATTTATAATTGTATGAAAATTTATGATGGTATATCAAATTTGGACTTGCATGTGTAGTTTATGCCATTAAAAAGATTATTGAAGATGTTATTTGGCCCTTTAAATCTGCCATAAAGTTATACGAATTTTTTAAAAAATTTATATTCAAAATTTGAAGATGATTTCTCTACAAAGTTGTTGATAATGATGTCTAGTTCATCCACAAAAATTTTCAACAATTATTGAGTTTTGTACGAATTTATACAAAATTTTAACCAAATCTGGCGCTATAGGCAGATTTCGTTGTGTTTGAAAAATCATTAAAAAAATTTATATTAAACCAAATCTGATAATTTTTAAGCAAAAAATGAAATTTGAGAAGTCTAGTTTCATAATAAATTTTTAGATTATGGAATTGATTTATAAATTTAAGTATGGAATTAATTTAAGAAGATGTGATAAATTTGTGTCATGAACATTCTTGGAATTTTTAAGAATTATTTATAATTTATTTTTAGAAAATGCTTTCTGAAAAATGACCATAACATGTTTATTGAGTATTCTGTAGATTTATATGAATTTTAGAGTTGTATAAGTAATTTATTTATAATTTTATTTGCAAGATATACATTCTGAAAATTTTGACAGATTAAGAAGGAATTAAAAAATATCTCTTCAATTGTTTCTTTGGACTAAAATCTAATATTGTGCTAATCTAATCTTGTAGATTAAAAATCCATGCATGTGTGTGATTATGATTTATTTCTTTTTGGTATCTACATTATTATTTCATACCATAGTTTAAATAAATTGTTTATTTAAATTCTGTACAATTGTTTATTATTGTGTGACATATGTAATATTTTATGTTGGAAATTTTAATGAGTTGGTATAACATTATTAGTAATTAAATATTAAATTATTGTGAATATCTCAACGAGTAAAGAAACATGAAATTTAACTAATGATACATTAAAATTTAAAAGTGATGGGGTGAGCCCGGTTTAGAATCTTGCGTAAGTGAGTTGCGAACCCTAACATGGCACGGGAAGGTATTTCAACTCTTATCGGTATAGGCGATATAAGGTTGGTGGTGCGTGCGTCACAACATAGACCGTTCTCTTGGAGCAGACGGTGATATCACAACTCGAGTATGTAACCCTGGTACGTGGGCATCATTGGTAGTTACTGTAAGTAACATTTGAATATTTGACCAAGGGGGAGTCAGAATTGCCCGTTGTCATTGCTTAGTGGTTGAGTGGAAATAGTACTCCGCGGAGAGTTACTTAAATTTATCTGATAAACTAAATCTATGAAAATTTAAAAAGAAAGGTGGACATATTCCTTATGATGAAATACTGCTTCCGTTTGTTATATATATATATATTTTTTTTTTTATTTGATTTATTATTATCTATTGTTGTTATTTCAACTGATAACATTCCTTTTATACTTACTAAATGTTGCTTGTTATTCTGTTACTACATATTATTCATAAATTGTGACTATTATTATCGGGGTGGGTATTTTTGGATTATAGTATCTTATTGAGCTCGTCACTCACTAGCATTCCCATTGCCCTGGCGTTTTATGCCAGGTACCGAAGAAATCGAAGGAAACACCGAGGCCTTGCAAGGCAACACTCAACCTTGGTTAGCTTGAAGAGTGCCAAGTTCCATGAACCATTTCCTAAAAATTTTAGTTTTTCTCTAGTTTTGTTTTTATATTTGTGTCATTTCGGTTATGTACTAAGACTAAGTTGTAATATAATAACTTTAAATTCTAGGTTGTTAATTAATGGATGTTAGTAATATTGGTGGCAATATTGATTTTAAGTTTCTAAATCTTATTATGATGTCCTTAAATTTGGGGCGTCACAAAAAGCCTCCTCCATACATGTGTATGGAGGGATGGAAGCAAGCTTTTGGCTTGCATCTCTGTATAAGAGGAGGTCTCTCCCCCATTTTGGGGGTTACAAAAATTTTGTGAGCAAAATTTCTGCCTCTCTCTAGAATTCTCTCTCTCTTCCTATTTAGTGCTTGAAAGTGAGTTTTCTTTACATATTTGCATACAACCCCTTAACCAAATTAGACTACCTTGTAGCTGAGGTTCTTGGAGGTCTTATTTGAACTCTCAAAGCTGGTTTTGGCTCAGAAAGTGGTTGTTTGTTACTGTGCTTCAAAGGTATAGGCTTAACCCCTTTTAAGCTTATTTTTGGTTACTTGTTAGGCCACCTTTGCATGCTATTTTTGGCCTAGTTTTCAACTACAAAAACCTCTGTTTTTAAAGTTTAAAAATGGTAGTTTAAGGCCTTTTTGGAGTTAGGTGTGGTCCATTCTCTTTTGTAGTTTGTTTGCTAAAGTGTTGTGCTCTTTTTTAAAGCTTTTAAATCAACCTTTTTTGGCCTTTTAACCACTGAATTCCAGGGGAATTTCAGTGGCAAAAACTCGGTTTTGAGGTCCAAAATAGGAGGGGGTGGCCTCCCTTCCTTGTGTCTTGTTTCCATGTGTAGATGGCCTAGTGTAGACATCCCCGAACGCCCCGGGGGGATGAACCCCCGTTCTGTTCATTTTGGATTCACTACAGTTCAGGACTCAAATTGTCACCGTTCTTAATCTGAACCAAAGAGTCCAAATCCGGCAAATCGTTTTGAAAACAAATTTTTTGTAAAGAAGTGCCAAACATGGACTGCTTTGCCAGATACAGAGTCGCCACCTAAATATTTATTTTTGGGGAATTTAGGAAACCCTGACTCGTTTGCCTAAGGCCACGTGTCCGTCATCACCAAAGTTGTCTCGGCTCGGGAGCTTGGGTACGATTGGGGAAGGTCAGCTATGAGCACCCTCGCTCGCCCGATCAAAGATCGGCCTCTACTAACCATTATATCTTGTTTTGAAAACGTTATGCGTTCTTATTCCGGTTATTAGCCTAGATTTACTATGTGATGCGCACAGCAAACAAGTATAGACTAAGTCGCCTAAATTGGAACAAAACATTTCATGTTTGTTTGTTTGAAAATGGTTTGATGGTGCTACCCGCAAGTAGGCTAAGACATGAATTTTGCCACCCTCAAGTGGGCTTAGAAAATATGGTTTTGCCGTTCTCAAGTGGGCTTAAAACTCGTATTCAATGTGTTGTTCCAATATTAAGTAACTCAACCTTCACCCACAGGCATTCAGGCAGTTATATCACATAAGCACATAGCCTCATGGTAAGCATGCTATCATGGCAACACTCGCACTCATGCAAAGATGCTAAAACATAAATGCTTACCGAGTACTCCAAGCCAAAACAGAAACTAGTTAGTAATCATATGCATGATCCTAGTTCATGTTAAGATGGCTAATGCAACACATGCAAGATGCAACTATGATAGGCTCGGCTATTCTAAGATGGCATATGATGATGCTACAACTAACACGTATTCAACTTGGAATTGAAATACAATGCAGTTAATTGAAATACTAGTATGATGCCCAATGCAACAAATGTATGGATGCCCGTATGCATAGCATAAGGTATGCTAGAAATATGCCCTAATACTAACCATTGAAAGCAGGTAAGTAAAAGGAGAAAGAATGGGGGTTGGAAGACATACACACACTCACGCACACTTATTACACAATTGCCCTTACTCAAAGGGTCCGAATAAATAATACAGTTCGAATAAACAATTGAACTATTCTAGCTAATTAAATATTACAAAACTTCTAATTAATTTAAACAAATTAAATAAGCTATGGAAAGCAGTAAAAGGCCTCGGGAAGGGGGATGCACGCATGCTCGGATTGGCTTTGCCCGGAAATCCATTGCCATGACACATGTTGCCTCTGTTTACACTTCTCTACACCTCTGAGACTCGCACGAATCCCAAGGATGCTCCAGAACCACCTTCTGAGCACTGTGGAAGGTCACCGGCCAAAAGTAGAGGCCACCAGCCATCTATCGACCAAAATTGTGCCATCGGCTACGGATGTTTGGTCGATTGGCACTATAGATGGCCGACCGGCCATAACTTCCTGCAGAAACCTGTTTTGACAGCAGTAGAGGACAGACAAGGCATGGCAAAGCATTTTCAAAGCAATGTTTGCACCACCACCCTTCCAACGGAAGTTAGCCTCATAGCTAAAATCCAAGTATACAGATGAATAAGCCCGATTCAGCGAGGGCTGCTCGACTCTCTTCTACCCGGATTCATGCCGAACTTCTCCCAAAGTAGTTTTCTTCTCTCCTTTCCTTTTTTCTTCAACTTCAAACCCATAAACAAAGTGTTTTGAAAGATTTTTCAAAGATTTCATCTCTCTTTCATTCATTCTCCACTTTGTCCTTGCTCGGTTTACGAAAAGCGTAACATTTAACGAAATGCGAGCGTTGGAACATTGTAGGAACTTTATTTTCAAAACATTTTGAAAGAGATGGTTTTAAGATCTAAAATCTTTTGATCAAGATTGTTTTGGTCCAAAAGGGGTATGAAGTTGGGATTTGACTCTCTCTCATTGCCGAAGAAATTGAACTTTTGCCCTGCATACCTTTTACCACCAAGTAAACCATCAGTAATGCCCAAGTCTTAAGGGCGGTCAAAAATGGGGTGTCTACACCTAGCATGTGAGCATGTTTTTCTACTCTTTTGAGACTTGATCTCGACATGTTTTTGCTACTGATTTAGCATGTTTTAGCTCTATTTTGAGCCTTCTTGGTCATATGAGGCTTGCTTTGTATAGCTATAGTGTAATTGGCTTCATTAGTTTTGTGTTTCAAGGCCTCTAATATGTTTTGCATGAGATGATTACATGATATAGCATCATTTTATACATGATTTCAGTGCATATAGCTCTGTCACACTCTCACATACTTCACTTTTTCATTACTTTCGGGAGTTATGTTTTGAGCCTAGCTTGCGAGCCAACACATAAGCATATTTTTATAGCTTTTTGTGCTCCAATTCCATCATGATTTAGCCACTGTTTTGGCATGTTTAAGCTCTGTCCAGAGCTGGTTTGGTCATTTAAGCTTCATATTGCATGCTTCTAGTGTAGTGCTCTTCACTAGCTTTCATATCTTTAGCTTTTGAATATGTCTTGCATGTGTTGCTTGCATGACTTAAGGTCTTTAGCATGCCATTTCAGCATTAAAAAGTCTGCAACCTCCCTCATTTCTTTTTTTTTCATTTTTTTTGTTTGAGGTCGGTTAACTTCTGATTGTGTTTAAGCTTGAGATAGAGCTTGTGCTCAATGGCTTAACCCTCTTATGAGGGTTCCTTCTAGCCAAAGGCATGATCTCTCTCATGTCTTAAACCATCCTTAGGTTGATCCCTTTCTCATTAGAGGACAATCATTGGACTTAATCGGTTAAAGAATGGCTTGGTAATGCTAAAATGTGTAAACAAAACGAGCAAAGTAAAACATGAACAAGATAAGCATTTGTGTTGCATTGCATGTGTTTGGATCAGGCATTAATCCAAACACAAGAAATGTGGGACATTTCATACTCAAAGTGATGAAACGTGTCACGTTTCTTGGTCGTCGTCACCCTTGATCATGCATGATAGGGTGGTGGCCATTTGAGTCTATTTGTGCATTCATTAAGCTTGTACAAGCTTGGTTCTTTGGCCATCATGCATTGAAAATGCTTGATTGGTGGCTTGAGAGCCAAGTACCACACTCTTTCGAGCTTAAGAAATGATAAGGAGAGTGACAGTACACACATTCCCTGAAAAATGCATTGCTTTGCCTCTGTTGCTCTCTGTTGCAGCAAAACCAGAAGCCTAGAAAAAGGGGTGGCCAACTGGCCACTTGCAGTAGCCGATCGGCCACTTATACTAGCCGATCGGCCAGTTAAAGTGGCCGGCAACCACTTTTTGTGGCCGACCAGCCACCAGTCCATTTTTATGCAAAAGTGTATCTGAGTTAGGGCAGAAGTAGTCTGGAAGCTGGTACAGTGTTCAGAGATCAAGGCGAGTGCAAACAGAGGCAACAGAGATCATAGCGATGGATTTTCAGGAGAAGCCAACCGAGCATGCATGTCTCCCTCGCCCGCAAGGCCACTTTACTTGCTTTAATTAGTTAGTCATAACTAATTATTTGATTCGAAGTGTTGTACTTAATTAGTTTACATAGCTAGTTATTCAATTTCAATTGTGTTATAATTAATTAGCTTAGAATAGTTAATTAGTTGGTTTGTAATAATTAGCTTAGCTTAGTGTAGCTTAGCTGATTTATTCAGACCCTCCTTCGAGAGGGCACAATGTTGTAATAAGCGTGTGTGCGTGTGTGCATGTCTTCCAACCCCACGTCTTTCTCCCTTTTATTTAACCGCTTTTGATGGTTAGTTTAGGGACACGTTTTGATTAGCATATCTTATACTTGCATGTTTGCATCATTCATTTGTATTGCATGCACCGAGCTCGGCATATCATTCAAACCGCATCGTATTTTCAATACTTATTTGAATACGTGTTTCAAAGCATGTATCAAATTGTTGCATTCATCTGCCATCTTCAATAGCCGAGCCTATTAGTTGCATTATTGCATGTGTTGCATTAGGCATTTTAACATAGTTAGGATCATGCATTGTTTCTAACTAGCTTTTGTTTTGGTTTGGAGTACACTGTAAGTTTTACGCTTTAGCATACTTGCATGAGTGTGAGTGTTGCAATGATAACATGCTTGCCATGAGACTATTTGCTTATATAATAAACTGCATGAATGCCTGTGGATGAAGGCTTTGTTGCTTGAATTGGAACAATTCGATAACTGTGAGTTTTAAGCCCACTTTGCGAAGTGGCAAATCATGTTTTAAGCCCATCGTGTTTGATGGCAAATCCGCGCGTTAGCCCGATGCGAGTAGCACTTTCAAACCATTTTCAAAAATAAACATGAGTCGATTTGTTCCAAGTCTTGCGACTTAGTCTATACTTGTGTGTGCGTCACATAGTAAAGTTAATAACCGGATAAGAATACATGAGGTTTATAAAACAACATATCATACTTAGTAGAGACCAATCCTTTGATCGGGCAAGCGGGAGTGCTCATTTCAGGACCTTCCCCTCTCGTACCCAAGTTTCCGAGCCGAGACAACTTTGGTTATGACGGACACGTGGCCTTTAGCACGAGTCAGGGTTTCCTAAATTTCCTAAAAACAAAACATTTAAGTGGCGACTCTGTAATCTGGCAAAGCAGTCCAGTTTTGGCATTATTTGATTCAAAATCTGATTTTCCAAAACGATTTTCCAGATTGGACTCTTTGGTGTTTATCAGTTTCACATTGCACTTGTGAGACTAGATTCAGAACCATGACAGGAGTCCAAACTATAGGAGACCAATTCGTGCCTCTCTGAAAGGGGGGCGCGCGAAGAAAGTCGAGTCTACACATTGTATCCTAGGAGATAGACGCCACTTAACCGTAAGCACCGTAGCGGGGCGAATCTGTCTTAAGGACAGAGTGTCACACACTCAACTTGATCTTTTTATTATTCATTTGGTTCGGTAAAATAAATTCAGTAAGTTATTTATTTTATTTGTTTGATTTGGTTTCAATTTATTTATTTTACACAATAGATTGTTCCAACAGTAACAAATCCGACAGAGGCGGTAGAGGTGACTACATATAGATCTGCTTAAGCTGTCAACGGACTGGTGGCGGTGCTGCTGTCATGAAACTACCATGGATCAGTGGTGGTGGAAGTAGGTAATAGTGGTGGTTTCCGGTCCACCGTGGAACCCTTTTTTTTTTTTTTTTTTTTCTCGTCTCTATTTTTTTATTGATGCTTGGGTCGTCCACGTTCACAGCAGTGCCATATATTACATGTAATATAACCTGATTATATGGGTCCTTCTAAGATATTTTCAATCTTAAGGATTTGCATCTTGAGAATCTGTGCATTTTAAATTCAAATGTCATACTTATGACCATAAGGTTAAAGAATCCAATATTATAAATAACCCGACTAGTCTGTTTAATGACTTTTTCTCATTAATATCTTCGAAGCAACCTGTTAGTGTGGTGTCCTTTATAGCTCACCATAATGTAGAATATTGGAAATTCTCTCCGTACTTGCAGATTCCCTGTGCACAAAAAGCAGTACTTCATCCAATAGCTCCGCTATTTGAACAGATAGAGAGAAAATTGGTTTGTGGAGAGAGAGAGAGAGAGAGAGAGTTGGGTTTTGAACACTTAACAAAAAAGATTTTGACAGATAGGTAGGACGGCTCCCTCTCCTCTCTCTTTATATACTGTGTATCAGATTTTGAACAAATAGAATAAAAATTGAATAGATAGGAAAATAAAGCTTAATGAATTTCAACCAATAGAAAAAAAATAACTTGATGAATTTCAACAGATAAATACAATTTGAACAGATAAGTTTCAAAAATTGAACAGATAAGTTAAAATAAAAATTTCAACACATAAGTATTAATGTTCTTTTGACCAACAAATTTCTAACAAATGTTGTTATGTCCTCAATAAAACCAACATTGTCCTTGATGACTTATAGACGTAATATGAATTTATCACCAATTTTTTCAAATTTTAAAATAAATTACAAACACATTTCTAAATGTTAATCGAACTTATTTATTTTTTCGTGTTATCATATCATATTATTGTTTATCCATCTTTTTCATAACATGTTAACCTATCATTTCAAAAAAAATAAAAAAAATAAAAAAAACTTTTAATAAAAAATAATTTTCATATAACATTGCTCATACAGTTATATTTGGGACAATTACAAAAAAAAAAAAAAAAAAAAAAAAAAAAAAAAAAAAAGAACCTAAATTTTTAATTTTATCAATTTAAATCTTAAACTTTTGATTTGTTTTTAATTTAAACCATTCACTTATTTTTTAAGTAGAACCTACAGAAAAAGAATATTTTAATTATCAAACTCAATGTAAATATATAAAATGCCTAAAAGACTTTTTTTTGTTGAGTTTAATGACTAAAATATTATTTTTTACATCGATTTTACTTAATGAAAATAGGTAAATAATTTAAATTGAAAACAAATCAAAACTTTAAAATTTAATTTGACAAAATTAAAAAATTAAAATTTAATTTATTATAAGATTCAAACCTTAGGATTTTCTTTTTAAAAATAATTTCCCCTTTACATTTGTATAGGTGCATATGTGTAGGAAAAATAATATGCATATTCGTATGTTAACCGAGGTAAGATGACAAACATTGACATAGGATTCCATTACAGGATTTAATTTGTTATAAGTTAAGTTGAGATTTTTTAGGATAAATTATAAATATATTTTTTGAGATTTGTTAAAAATAGGAATTGTTTTGTAATTTTAAAAATTACATCTCGCTTCTTTATGTTTTTTCAATCATATAACAAATGACATATTTTATTAATAAAATATCAAGTCAATTAATTGTTTTAAATAATTTGATAAATATGTAATTTAATTAACAATTTAGATAATTTTATTGTTGTATGAGAAAGTAGTTAAAAATTATTTTTTTGTCAAATAAAAAATTTTGATAAGGAAATATTTATCATTTTCATAATTACTGGACAATTTGTATTTTCAATAAATATGAGGGGTGTAATTATATTTTATTCTAATTTTGATTGATTGAAATAATTTTTTTTGTCTCATTTTAAGATAGACATGGAAATATTTCAAAAAAAAAAAAAAAAAGGAGTAGAAAAAGGCATAATTTTAATTTTCTATATCATTACTAAACGACAACATGACATATAACTTTAAAAAAATGATATAACTAAAAGTTATGCGATTTTTAAAGAGTTGTATGTTAAAATTTGTCAACATAGTTTGCCCACACTGCAATTTTCATGGTCAAGCACATCATAGGGAAGTAGCTCTAGCCTAAGAAGGATGATCCATGTGGTTTTTATATGGTGAAGCATGTCCATTTAAAATTCAAATATGTGGTTTTTATCTGGTGAAGCATGTCCATTTAAACTTCACATAAGTGATTGCAGAGTGATGTTGGTGTTTTTGGTTGATAGCTTAATACATCTGGTTGTTATATGATTTGTAAACAACAAATGCTATATATATCTTTGTTTGGCTTAATTTTAAAAAAAAAATTCCCCCATTTTTTTTATAAATAAATAAATATATATGGTTTAACAAAAACAAACACCAATAAAGATTATTTAAAATTTTAAAAAATTATTTTTGCCCTAAAAAAAAGAGAACTATGTGAAATAATAAATTTTTATTTTTTTTACTAAATTAATTTGTAAAAAAATAAAATTAAATAGATTAAAAAAATACTCAATCAAATTTATTTGTGTCTTGAACATTGCCCAATTCCTACTTTATTAAAAATAAATAAATAAATAAATAATTTACTGGCCTCCGTGTCTCACAAGACAGGACTCACTGAGGTGGATAAATAAATAAAGAGGCTGGAACGTAAGAAGTAATGGGTATAACAATAATGATTGAGATGCTTCATGAATCCTAAAATAATTTGAATCACTTATATGAGTGAGATAGAAAAATAAATAAATAAATAAATACACATAAATAATTCAAATCATTTTGAAAGTCATACAAATCTTAAAATTGGGTCTCGCTCCTTTTTCAAAATATGGTAATGATGATGAGGTAGGGCCGAGCTATGCTTGACAAGATTCCTATTCAAAGTGATCCAATGGATTACCAAAAAATGCTTAAGACTCTTCATTTGGGAAGTTATGGTTTGGGTTTTTTTGGTTATTTTAGTTACAAAAAATAAAATAGATTATTTTAGTTATAACAAACAAAATATCACATCCAACCCATAATCATTACATTCTTCTCTCACAAAAAAACTCAAAAAAGTCAAAAAGCCAAAAAGTCCTTCCCAAACCAAACTTTTAACCCCAGGCTAAAATAGCCAAAAAAGTCAAAAAGCCAACCCACTTCCCAAACGGAGGCATAATCTCTTTTGAATTTTAATCATTGATGTATGTATGAGACTCACTTATATATATGTGGGACCCACGCCATCAATAATTGAAATCCAAAGAAAATTGTAAAAGTCTTAAAAAAAAGGATATTGTTGAATGGACTATTTAGTTTTTGACGGCCTTCTAGCATCCCCTCATCCTTTGGACGCTAGATCTGTTTCATTTTTTGTTTATTTTTATTTTTAATTTTAATTATTTAAAATTTTTTTATTTTATATAAAGAGTGATAAATTTTATTATTACCAATAAAATTCAGGTATCTAGCATATACTTATTAATAATTTTTTTAACCATTTGAAATTGGTTATTGTTGAACGAAGGATGATGTTGTTTGCTTTTTGGCTTTCGAAGGTTATTTTGGTAATTGCGAGCGTGCCAGCAAGGATCAATTAGTCCTCACAGAAAATTAATTGCCAACTAATTATCAGACGATTGTGTTTTAATTCTTTCAGCCTCGATGAAGAGGACTTTTACTCGTGGCTTGACTTAGGAGAATTAAACAGATAATAATGAATTGAAGAACAGTCGAAGTATTTCATTAAGATGAAAAGACTTACAATGATCCAAACTCAGCCTCGTAGAGGTTTACAGCAAATTTACTTGGAACTACTCCTATGAAACGAAGTGCAGTGCAGGAATTTTAAAGTACAGTAATGTAAAGAACTGTAAATGTAAGACTATAAATGTAAAACTAGAAAGGAAAATAAGTATAAAGGACTGGTTTTTAGATCTGAGTCTGGGACCTTTTTCTGAGGCCTTCTCTACTATTTATATTGCTCAAGGATGACCATCGAATTGCATTTCCAACCGTCGAACTGCTCCTCCATGATCATTGATCATGTTGCCCCAATATTAGCTCCATTACGTCATTACTTGCAGTTAAGCTTCCCTCCTAAATTTGAATCTGAAATGCGAGTAACCGTTGAAGCCACGTCACTTTGTATCTCTTTGTTGATCCGCTGCTACTCAGATCTTTTAATAACCAATACTAACTGCCACATGTACAATCAGGATCGAGGACCTGAATAGTCTTCCTATATTACCCTTATTTCGCCACGCGTCGAATTGCAATTGGCTTGTACAAAATATGTAGCCAACATTACCCCCCGCACTAATATACCCAATACTTGGTGATATTAGTGGATCAAAGTCTTTTCCCACGTCTTAGAACGTGCATGGTTTCCAGAAATGCAACTGTCATTTATCATCTGCATTAAACTCCCCTTCAATCTTTTGAACACCTCCACCACCTTAGTATTCGAACAGACTGGTACACTTTTTATGGCCGAATCAATTATCCCCTTCATTGATCGAGCGCACGAAGAGTCATATGATGATGCTGTTCCTCCTCGAAAGAACCTCCATGCATTAATTAGCCACCTTTACCCACCCTTCTATATTCAGGTCATGGATGCCTTTGCAGATTATCAACCCTTGGACTTCGAACATATTGCCCTTAATCCTTCGATTCAGAAACTTACAAATATGGACATGGGAAGGTCTTCTTCTGATTCATCCTCAAACTACGAGCAAACTACTCTCGATCCTTTGATTCATAAAGTTGCAAATATGGACATGGGAAGTTTTCCTTCACAACCCTCTGCATGGGATAAGGCTGCAACTTCTTCCTCTTCTGGGGCTTCTGACTGGACAAACTGGTTAAAACCCGAGGCCTGTGATTTAAGGGAGCGAATCAACCATCACTTTGTTGAGTTTACTGACCCTTTAGAATTCCCTTCCTATGCGCGAAGCTCAGTGGTCTATCCTTACGTGCTCATTGACCACCGATGCAGTTTGCAGGAGAATCTGCTTATGGCATGGTATACATCTTCCATGCCTACAAAGACAGTGCATGTCGCCCGACGCCTAAAAGAGGCACAAGGGTACAATCCATCATTCTTAGCCCAAAAGGCGAAGATTTGTTCTTCTGACTAGCTCAATTATATCAATGCCTTTGTTCCTTCTGCGCTTGCTCCACCTCCTGAGATAAAGCATCCACACCTTCTCTTCCGCCCAATCCTTGCTGGACAGAGAAACTGAGGCTTGCCCTCTCCGCGGATAAGGTCTTTCCACCTTACAAACCTCCACCTTCCCCTATTCCGGCTGAGCGGAAGCAAGCTCAACTTTTGCTCGTGGCTTTCTCCCACTTGCCCTTCAATGTTCTTCAGGACGAAGTCCCTCTTAAGAACCTTCGATGGGCTTGTGATATTCTGACTCGGGGTCACGTCCTCAACCCCCTCGCCCAAGCAGAGCTTCACATGTTTTTGGACCAACTTCCATTGCTTCTCCACTGGCATCGACCTCTATGACCACCACAATCTTTAACCAACTTTCGTCCCTTCGAATTCATGCCCAGTACGAAGCAGAAAACTTTATTGAAGAATTCGATGATTTCAAGAATAAAGATTCTGCATACTGGGATGACTTGGATATAGACGAATTGGAACAAGGATTGAGAGAAACAGCTTTCGAAATAAAGGCTGAAGAGCTCTTTTACGAAGTGAGAGCACATCAACTCATGCAGCCAATGTTAGAAAAAATAGAGGACAGAATAAAGAAAGAACAGAAATTCATTGATCATAGTTGGACTAAATTTCATGATCTTGTTATTTATTTCATTCCCTATTTTTATGAGTTTGAGTTTGTACCCAAATAGGGCCATTCGATGTAACTGCTTTTGCTTTAATACCACTAAGACTTTTCTTTGTTTGATATGGTTTGATCTTGTCTCCATTTGTCTTTAAAAGCAATTTCAGAGCTTTGAACTGAACAATCTTTTCCTTCGAACCTGGATTCAATCGTTTTAAATGAATATTAACGAAAACGACCATGAACTTTTCCAATTTATGGAATGCAGTAGATAGTTTTTGTTGTTTTTCCATTTAGGATCCATGCTCCGAATCTAACAATCTTACTCTTCAAAACTTGTTTCAATCACAACCAACATATGGTCAATGATTTAGTATGATTAATCAGTTTTAAATTGATCTTTTTGTCTTGAACAACAGTCCATACTTTCAAAAATATGGAAGCTCCTTTTGAAGGCTGCACTGTTTTAGTTCGAAAAGACAACTTTTCTGAATATATATAAACCAACTATTGGTTTTGATGTTTCGAATGCCAATTTCCATTCCTAAGGGATTTCTAGTTTTACTTCGAAAAACATCACTTTCATTGAGAAACCTAAAACAGGTCTTTAATCCCTTTGAAGTAAATGAATACTTGAGCATTCTTGCATCCATTGGGTACGAAATGTGCTTCAAAGCCGGCTTCTTAGTTTCGAAGCCGTTGTTATTGGACTTTTGGCGCCAAAATCTGGTGTGTTATGTTTTGAACACCAATTCCCATCCTCACAGGGTCTCAAGTTCCACTTCGAAGGACATTACTTTCATTAAGAAACCTAAAACAGGTCTTTAATCCCCTTCGAAGTAAATGAATACTTGAGTATTCTTACATCCTTAAGCATGGAATGTGCTTCGAAGCTGGCTTCTTAGTTTCGAAGCCGTTGTTATTTGACTTTTAGCGCCAAAATTTGGCTTTGAAGCCAAATATTCTACTTCGAAGCTGGTATCAACATCTGGGATGTGTTTTTCCCTTCAAGAGTATCAATATTGAAGGAAATTCTTCGTATTCGTACTTTTAGTACTTAACGAATTTACGCGATGTATCTTTTAGATACAAAGGCTTTTGAAACCCTTTTATTTCGCATTCTGAAATCACTTGCTCGCTCAATATACAAACCCTTTATCTCTATTCATTTCCCACTTCTTTCTACTCCCTTTCCCAGCTTCGTCCTTTGAGAAAGCGTTCTATCAATGGCTTCCTCCTCATTGAAAGTGCCAGTTGTAGAGTGTGTGAGCCCATCTATAGCCCTGAAAAGGGTCATTGATGCAGAATGTGAAAAGTACAAGGCTGGGGAGAAAAGTGCCATCGACGGATGCATCTTCATCCCTCGTTGTCGTGTGCAACAAGACTATGTGCTTGGCCCCATATTCAAGGAGATTCCTATTGAGCTTCCAGCTCTATATCCTCGTCTAGAAGACCATTGTCTCCTTTATGAAGGTGGCCTTGACTGGAGGAGCTGGAAGACGAACCGCCCCCACCGATGCTGGCCCACGGTGAGACCGGAGTGGCAAGAATGGTATGATCGAGTTGTCCCTAGTAGGACCCTGGACCTTCAAGAACTCTGCCTCCTCGACGCCCTCCGACTATCCAGGTTAACCATCTCAGAGGACCCCTTTTTAATTCCTACTACTCTGTGCTTTTGGAATTCTGTTTTTAATTTCTTCCAATTCAAATGTGGGATGATACCCCTAGTGTTCTTAACATTTGCCATCTTTTAGGATTATCTCCCATTGGAACTCCCATTGGACTAGATTATCCTGACCTAGCAGTCCCTTTTTCCCTCCCCTCTTTTAACTTATCCTATAGTGATTTTGTCAAGGCTGAGAATAGAAGGGAGGGTCCTGTGACCGATAGGGAATTCTTCTCTTTCTTATTATATTGGCTTTGCAAGTTCCTTTTCTGCACCTCCTCTCAAAAAATTATGCCTGAATTTGCCCCTCTTGCCAAAGCCCTTGTTTTATAGAAGAGGGTGTGGCTTTAGCCCCATATGTTCTAGGTCACGTATATAGAGCCTGCTCTCTTTTCTGTGAGAAACCCTTAGATGTCAATCAAGGGGGGGCCGATTTGGATTCTTCAGCTTTGGCTTTTTGCTTATTTCCCTGAGTTACAATCCAAATGCCTTAAATTTTTTGAACCAGACCCTCCTACTCATGGCATGAGGCTAGCCAATGCTTCACTTTATCCTTCTACTTTTGCTTTTACTTCTCTTCTCTTTCTTCCACCAACTTTCAGCTTCTCCTCCTTCCTACTGCTTTCTCCCTTCGAACCCACTACTATTGGCCCACTTTGGTTGAAGAATTTCCTAAGTGATAGGCTCTGTGCTTCACCTGCTCACAAAGATATATGGGCCTCCATTTTAATCCCAGAGAATTATTCATTGGGACCATGAACCCCAGAGCTTACAAATGCATTGCTGAGCCCTATTGTCCTGCACAATTTGCTAGACAATTTGGCTTCACTCAGGGGGTCCCAATACCTCTCTGTAGTAACACCAATCTAAGTCTTACCACAAGGGATGTGAAAGTTCGAAGGTCCAGACTGGAAGAGGCAACTTCCAAATTTATACAGGACTTGATCGATTTTGAGTATACCCCCTTCCTTCCTCAAGGTAACATTTTGAAGAGATACCAAAATTGGTGGGTGACCAATATGGAAGTGTACTTGGCCATTTCCCCTCAAGACCTACTGACGATGTTGGATGTGCCCAAGCCCAAAGAAGCTGGAGTTGCTACTTCTTCCACTGTTCTGACCACTCCAGTTCCTGTGCCTGCCTCCACACAATCTGCTCCTACTGCTTCAACTCCTCCTAGAGTTACTCGGGCCACCTCGAAGAAAGGCATATACCCTCATCTGTTCTCTTTTTACCTTCTTTATAATGCTTTCAGTCTTATCTTTAGTTCTTCTTTTGTGAAGGTGGTGCAGGTACCTCACAGGGAGACTCTCCTCAGAAGACTCAAGCTCTAAATCTCCTCAAAAGCAAACGGCAACAAAAGAAAAGGAGACTTTTACTTGAGCCTGAGAAGGAAGTTTTTGAGGTGCAAGCAGAAGAAGAAGAAGAAGAAGAGTTAACTCAAGAGCAAGAGTCTCCCCTGAGAAGAAGGAAAAGAGTGACCGTCCCTTCTTCTGACTTGGTTCAAGATCCCATACATAAGACAATTGTCAGAGTGGAGGAACTCACTTCTGAAGAATCTGAATCCCAGATTGGAGAGAAAGAAATTGAAGAAGAACATTCAATGCCAGTACAAAGAAAAAAGAGAATGAAGATGACTGTCTCTCCTTCTGATTTTGTTGAAGACCCTATACATGAGGCAGCTGCTAAGGCAGTGGAACAAGAGCACTCCAAGGCCATAATTGTCTTTGAAAGAGCTGAGAAGAGACGGCAGCAGCAATTCTTAAGAGATGAAGCTGCTGCTGATGCACTTCAAAGGAATGCTGCAAGAAGACAACACATTGCTGAGCACTACTCTCTTCGAAGCTCTCCTACTGCTACTGTCACTTCTGAAACAAGTAATTTCTTTAAAGCCTCTACTGTTTTTCCTTGTTAAATTTTTGGGTATTGAGCCTTGACATCACTTTATCCTTCTCTTCTTTTGCAGCAACAACTCCTGAGCTTATTCTTCCAATGAGAACTCTCTCAGTTTCAATTGAGGTTGATCAGATGCAAAATGTGAAGACCATTCAGATAATACTCCCACTTCCTAGGCCTACATTCCATGTACCCCCTTTGAGGCCAAACATTCTTGCATCTTTTCCCTTTGGATTGAATCCATTTCTTCCTTTCTTATCTTTGGATCTACCTCTATTCAATTCTTTTCCGAGCCTTGCTCTTTCCCCTCTCCCTAAGAAAATTCCAACTGTTGCTCCATCTCAGATGATAGCTGATTCCCCTAAAAAGGGTGCTGGTGGCTCTCCAACCCATGGTTTATTACCTTTATCTACTTCCAGCCCTTCTTCCCTTGACCTATTGGTGGCTAGGACCATAGAGACTGCTGAAGATATTCCATCCATTTCTCCTATCCCTATGCAGTCCTCTGTGTCTTCTACCACTACTCTTTCTGCACCCCTCATGTCCATGGACAAAGTAGATGTCTTCGAAGCAAGACTAGCCAGTCTCTTCGACATACCCTCTACCTCTCCAATAACTAATGATGAGGCTGAACCGTTAGTTCTGGCTGACTCCTTGTTAGAAATTCTTGAGAGCTCCTCTTCCTCCAATAGGAAGACTTCTGCACCTCTGATGGATTTAGACAGCTGTCTGGAATTACTGATATCTTTTTCAACGATTCCTTTCGAGGCTTTACAAAGGCCTATAATAAGAAATGGCTTCCTGCAGTGCTGCAAAGTTGTTGAGTAATCCAGCATAACTGTCTCAAGTCATCTATCTCAGGCAGCAGCTACTATTGACTTCTATATCAACATTTGTCATACTGCCAAGGCTGCAGAGGAGAAATTAGTGAGAGATCAGAGCTTTGTTTCCACAGTACATTCTGAAGTCTCAGTGCTAAAGGAACAACATTCCTCTGTCTCCCATTTTCGAACTCAACTAGTGGAGAAGAAAGCTCAACTTGAGGAGGAGCTGTCTGCAGTGAATCAAGCCTTAATTCGAACTGACACCAAACTGCAGATCACCAACCAAGGATTGGCCGATCGAAAGCAAGAAATGACCACAGCCATTCAGTTGGTTCCCTCATTTAAGAATAGGAAGTCTGTTGTAAAAGAACAATTAAGGCATTGTAATGATTTTTGGGTCAATTTATGGCAGAATGTATTTAATTCTTTATGAAGAAAAACAAATTCTGATTTATCATTTGAGTACTTCTGTGTTCTTTTGCTTGACATTTATTCTACTCCTTGTGTTTCCCAAATAGTTGGAAAATAAGGCTTCAAATATCTGCCATTGATCTTTTTGGGATGTATGTATCCATTCAAATTTCTCAAATGGTATGCCCCAAAAGGCAGGACTCTATGAATTTGATATGGTCCTTCCCAGTTAGGTGACCATTTACCAAACTTATGGCTTTTAATTCCTATTGGGAGTTGTAACGCCCTCAAAATAATAATATTAAAACCCATCAATTTAGACATGCATTGATATAAAAGATAAATTTTTTCTATTCATCAGAATAGTTCATTACAATGAGTACTACATGTTAACAACAAAAGCAAATGCCCTACGGGCTTACAGCTTTCCAAGTTAACACTTGGTTACAAAAAGGAGAGTACTAACTCAAATACACATTAAGCCCTTGGCTTGAATTTATATGTAATACATCCAAAAGATAACAAAACGACAAAAGTCTGTCTGCCTCTAGCCTCCCAAGCTAGGTCCTTGAAAATGGCATGCTACCTGTACCTGAAAATGATGTCCCATAAAGGGTGAGCCACAGCCCAGCAGAAATACACTAAACCAGCTATGAACAATGACTAAAAGATTAGCAGTTGATAGATGGTCAACACAGATACATCTACATATATCACATTCCGGTTTCATGACATTAAGTCCATGTTACATTTCATTTCCCATTTCTTTTTCAACTTTGAGTTTGAAAACAAGGCTCAACATCTAGCCAAATAACTTAATGAGATTAAGACTCATCTTTAAAACACTTTCGAAATTCATGATGGATACACATTTTAATGCTGTATCGATAACACATAAACCATTTCCACACTTTACGAAAGATACACATTTCGGTGCTGTATCAACATAACATAGAATCACTTCTATACTTCACAATTGATAACGATATACATTTTAGTGCTATATCAAATCAATTCGAACACTTCCATAATCAACACTTGATACACATTGTAGTGCTGTATCAATGTCACACAAAATCCGGTTTAGAGGTCCATCCCCTATCTTCCCCTAAACCGTGGAGTACATCCCCTATCTCCTCCCACACAACACATGTATATAAACATAGATCATATACAATCAATCAATACATAAAGTTAATGTATTATTCCAGTCGCTATATTCGATAGCATACTCAATCGATTAGTTTTAGTTTGCCTAATCATCATGCATTGTCTACAACAATCAAGACTATCCTCCACCGATAGCCCAAAGCAGTTATTTCTAAACAGAAAATAAATGCACCAAATGGATATATAATCAACATTTCAACTAGGTGAGCGATGAATGAATCTAACTACACCCTTTAATCCCATACACATTCAATTCCAACATTCTCAATTCAATTCCTCTTTTCTTCAAATTAATTATACCAATTAATTTATTAATGTAATTAGGGCATTGCCCATAATTAACATCACAACCCTAAGGTTCCATTTTCATCAATAATCCAACATTATCTCATTTTCTATGCCAAACATGCAATAGGTTTATATAAACAAAACCCCAACTTTTGTAAAATTACACAAAAGACCCAAACTTTCTCAAATTACCAACAACCCCAACATATCAAAATGCAAAATTCAAAGACAAAGCTCATAGAAGGAGTAGGATATCCCTACCTCGAAGTTTGAGCTCAAACGGAGATGAAGACCAAAACCAACGTGCTCCAAATCCCAAGTTTTTCAGATTAAAAAAAGCCCTCAACCCTATCTTTTTAACAAAGGACTAAGGTAGAAACTCACTCTAGATAGATCAAACCTTAGAGAGAAGACAAGTAAGAGAGAGAGAGTCGGATCTAGGGTTTGAAAAGAAAAGGAGATGAAAAAGTGATGAATCGCTGTTGCTGCTTGATATATAACAGGCTCGCTCGAGCGAAGGATTGGTCGCTCGAGCGACCAGACACAAAGAATACTCGCTCGAGCGAAGAAAGTCTCGCTCGAGCCAACAACTCGAAGCTTCAGGTCTGCAACCCAGAAGCACGCTCGAGCGACAGAATGCTCGCTCGAGCGAGGAAACTCAAAACATACACCTCGCTCGCTCGAGCCAAGAAACACAGCTCTCAGGTCAAAATGAGACGCAGACGCATGCTCGAGCGCAAGACTTCTCGCTCGATCCACCAGACACAAAACTCAACTCTCGCTCGAGCGACCAAACCCTGGCTCGAGCGAAGGATCCAAAACAAAGAGCTCGCTCGAGCGACAAACTTCTCGCTCGAGCGAAGGACCAAAATTCTGGGCAGCAACCATTTGCTCCCAAACACAACCAACCTGTAACAAACCTGCCCAACACATCCTATAACTCAAATACAAAGTATGAAAGGACGTAAACAAGATTTAAACAACTGCTAACATCCACGGACACAAGTCCGGATCACTGTACAACAAGGGGAAAAACCCGGGATCGCTATAACCTCCCCCCCTTAAAGAATTTCGTCCCCGAAATTAAGTGCAAGTTTTCAAAAGAACAAATTTTTTTTTTCTCCATTTTAAACAATGTTACATTCAACATTCAATAACTCGACCCATCTCGGTCATTCCATCTCTTGTCAAGAGGCATTTCACAACATATACATTTCAACATGTATTTCCTTTCCAATTTCAACAATTTCATATCATAACTAATGTTCACAATACATTTCCAATTCTACAATACTCAACATATGCAATGTTATATCAAACTTCCATTTTGAGGCAAGTTTCAAAACACTTCCATTAAACTAAAACATAAACCATGTTTTACAACCTAAGATATATTCAATATTCTTAAGGTTCAACAATACAACAAAATATACAATACATGCTCAAACATCCACAAATAGATTCGGATATTTCTCTCGGACCTCCAACTCATGTTCCCAAGTGGCTTCCTCCACTCCGTGATGTTTCCACAAAACCTTCACTAGGGGAATGGTCTTGCCTCGCAAGACTTGCTCCCGCCCATCCAAGACCCGAACCGGTCTCTCCTCATACGAGGCATCCTCATCAACCTCTAAGTCGGTCCAATCCAATACATGTGATGGATCCGGCTCATACTTCCGAAGCATACTCACATGAAACACGTCATGAACTCCGGACAACTGCGGCGGCAAAGCTAAACGATAGGCAACCTCGCCAATCCTCTCAAGGATCTCAAAAGGGCCAATAAACCGAGGGACAACTTCCCACTCTTCCCAAACCTCATTAATCCCCGCCTAGGTGATATCTTTCAGAAAGACATGATCACCCCTCGAACACCAAAGGTCTCCTCCTACGATCAGCATATGATTTCTGACGACTCTAGGCTGTAACAAGCCCCTACGGATAAGCTCAACCTTCTCCGTCGTTTCCCTCACCAACTCCGGACCAACAAAGGTGCATCACCCACCTCGGCCAGCAAAACTGGAGACCTACACCGGTCGGCCATACAAGGCCTCAAACGGTGCCATACCGATACTAGACTGGAAACTGTTGTTGTAGGCAAACTCCACCAAGGGCAAGTGCCTCTCCCACGTCCCACTAAAGTCAAGGACACAACCCCGAAGCATATCCTCAAGGATCTGAATAGTACGCTCGGACTGCCCGTCAGTCTGAGGATGATAAGCCGTGCTAAAGGTCAACTTAGTACCCAAGGCACTCTGCAGACTCTGCCACAACCTGGCAGTAAAACGAGGATCTCTATCTGAGACAATCGTCACTGGGACCCCGTGCAACCTCACTATGTCCCGAATATACAAGTCGGCAAGATGATCTACCGAATCTCTCACGCGCATAGGGATGAAGTGCGCCGACTTAGTCAACCGGTCTACAACCACCCAAATAGCATCACTACCCCGCTGAGTCCTCGGAAAACCTACAACGAAGTCCATAGTGACATGCTCCGACTTCCACTCGGCAATAGGCAAGGGTTGTAACAAACCCGCTGGCCTCTGATGTTCGGCCTTCACTTGCTGGCAAGTAAGGCACTTCGACACGAAAACTGCCACATCTCTCTTCATACCCCTCCACCAAAACTGGCGCCCCAAATCACGATACATCTTGGTGCCCCCCAGATGCACCGCAAGGCATGAATGGTGAAACTCTCGGAGTACCTCCTCTCGGCAGGACTCCGGCACAAACAATCAGTCTCAGTATCTCACACTCTGGTCGGGATACTCAGACAAACCCTTCTCAACCTTCCCGCTGGAGATCTTCTCTCGAAGGGACTCTACCTCAAGGTCACCTCTCTGTGCCTCTAACACTCGAGTCACAAGTGTAGGCTGAGCAACAACAGAAAACAAGGCCGCAGCCTCAACGGATTCGCCCAGAAGCAAATCAAACTCGCCAAGCGCACCTAACATCTCCCACTCCCGGATGGCTATACAAGCTACATCGCTAATGGATTTCATGCTAAGGGCATTGGCCACAACATTGGCCTTCCCCGGATGATAGTTCAACTCGAAGTCGTAATCCTCAATAAACTCCATCCACCTCCTCTGCCTCAAGTTCAAGTCTTTCTGTGTAAACAGATATTTCAGACTCTTATGATCTGAGAACACCTCGAATCTTTCACCATAAAGGTAGTGCCTCCAGATTTTCAAGGCAAAGATCACTGCTGCTAGCTCTAGGTCATGTGTAGGGTAATTCTTCTTGTGTATTTTCAACTGACGTGAGCCATAGGCAACCACTTCCCCTTCTTGTATCAACACACAACCCAAACCCTCTCGTGAGGCATCACAATAGACTGCATAACCCAACCCTCTCTCCGGAATAATCAAGATTGGAGCGGTGGTCAATCTAACTTTCAGCTCTTGGAACGACTTTTTACAAGTCTCACTCCATACAAATTTGACTCCCTTCCGAGTCAGTCTAGTCAACGGCGAAGCTAACCTGGAGAAATCCTTCACAAACCGGCGGTAATACCCAGCTAATCCCAGAAAACTGCGGATCTCAAACACACTCTTAGGCTGTGCCCAATCTTGCACTGCCTCAGTCTTGGATGTATCAACAGACACCCCTTCCCCAAAAACCACATGGCCTAAGAACTTAACTTCTCCTAGCCAGAACTCACACTTCCCAAACTTGGCATACAACCTATGGGTTCTAAGTAACTCGAGCACCACTCTCAAGTGTTCCTCGTGCTCCTCCTCTGAAGGTGAATAGATGAGAATGTCGTCCACAAAAACGACCACAAAGCGATCTAAGAATTCCCGGAAGGTCTGGTTCATCAAATCCATAAAGACTGTTGGTGCATTGGTGAGCCTAAATGGCATCACCAGAAACTCATAATGGCCATACCGCGTACGGAATGCCGTCTTCGGAATATCCTCCTCCCTGACCCTCAATTGATAGTAACCCGATCTCAAGTCTATCTTAGAGAAACAACGGGAACCCTTCAACTGGTCAAATAGATCATCTATACGGGGCGTAGAGTACTTATTCTTGACCGTAGCCCGATTCAACTTCCGGTAGTCGATACAAAGTCTCAAGGCACCATCTTTCTTTTTAGCAAAGAGGGCCGGTGCTCCCCACCGCGAAACACTAGGGCAAACAAAGCCCTTATCCAGCAACTCCTGGAGCTGAATCTTCAACTCACTCAACTCAGCTAGGGCAAAACGGTAAGGTGCCATAGAAATCGGCACCGTGCCGGGCACTAAATCAATGGAGAACTCAATCTCACGATGAGGTGGCAAACCAACGAGATCCTCGGGAAAAACATCCGAATACTCACAAACCACTCTCGGTAATACAATCTGGGTCTCATCACACTCACTACTCAAAAGGCTAGCAAGAAAACCACTAAGCTCACTCCGTCCTCGCGGATCATACACCGGTGGCAACACACTACCAACCCGATCCCCCAAGAAATGAAAACACTCCCCGCTCAAGGTACATACTGTGACCCTCTGGCGGTAGCAATCGATAACAGCCCGGTATGACGATAGCCAGTCCATACCCAAAATAACATCAAAACCTTTCATGGGCATAACTACAAAAGGGAACGGAAGTCGATAATCGGCGACCTCTATATCACAACCTCTACATCCGTGCTTCAAAATCAATTCACCCCCAACAGGTGATACAACACATATAGGAGATGCTAACTGTGCCAACTCCAATTCCAAAACAGATGCAAATGCAGCAGATACAAAGGAATGAGACGCACCCGTATCAATCAATACACTAGCAACCGAGTTGCAAAACAGAAAGGTACCTCTCACAACTGATAGAACCGGTACCAAGTCCTGCGCGGTAACAACATACACGCGCCCTGAAGGCCCCTGATCTATCTGCTCACCCCTCGGAGCATACGACTGCTGCACAGACTAGGACGACGAAGCTCCCGGATTGGCCCTCAAGGCCTGCACAGACTGAGCTGGCTGAAAACCCTACGTCTGCCTAGAACCAGACACGCCCGAAGTGGCACTCAACTGTGGGCAAAACCTCTTCAGGTGCCCAGGCTGACCACACTGATAACAAGACAGGGACTGGCCCCTGCCCTAACTCTGGCTCTGCGGTCTAGCTGAAGATGAAGCAGCTCTCTGACCTCCTCCCCTCTGTGGGCAAACCGAAGCCTTATGGCCCAGCTGACCACACTTGTAACAGGTGAAATCTC
The DNA here is from genome assembly GCA_030407325.1 of Camellia japonica. NCBI lineage: Eukaryota > Viridiplantae > Streptophyta > Magnoliopsida > Ericales > Theaceae > Camellia > Camellia japonica. The sequence goes on from JAPPVO010000016.1 coordinate 166,123,269, forward strand.
CCTGATTGCCTCTCCCCGAGCCTGCACTCGGCACTGGAAAGGTCGATCTAGCAACACACACCCTGAGACTGCTGAAGTTAGCACCCCTCTGTCTCCTGCCATCACCCTGACCATCCTGGCTCCTCTTGGAGCCCCTCTGTCCCTCCTCCTCCTGCATCATGATCTCCATATGGGCTGCAGCATCAACCAAACGCCCATAGTCTCGGATCATAGAACCACCAACTCTCATCTTGAGGCCGCGCCTCAACCTCTTCTCAAACTCGATACAGCGGCGTTCCTCGGACGCCACAAGTTCAGGTGCGAACCTGGACAAGCTAGTAAAAGCAGCCTCATACTCGGCCACTGAAGAACTCAACTGCAAAAGCTGGCAGAACTGGTCTCTTAGCTTCTTCCTGACTGCTGGAGATAAGAACTTCTCCTAGAAAGTACCCACAAAAGCCTCCCAAGTGCCACCAATACGACCCTTCATGAACTTCTACCACTGACCCGCATCACCCTTAAGCTGGAAAGATGCCAAGGTAACTTTCAAAGTCCCGTCTTCGATGCCAAGCATCTCAAACGTCTTACTTATCTGCTCTAGCCACTCATCAGCCTTAAGTGGCTCTTTCGGATCCCCTAAAAACTCATCCGGATTTGACTGGAAGAACTCCCTCTTCAGAAAAGAAGGCCCTGCATCAACAACCTGGGCCTGGACTTGATTCTCAGCTCTGAGAATGTCCATGGATGCTCTCAATGCTCCTGCCATCTCGCGGGCTAAGACGCCAATGGCCTGCTGACCTGCTGGCTCGGCCACATTGGCCTGGCCAACACCCTCCTGCTGCGCCGGAATATCATCCGGTATAGGCACCTCCTGCCTCCTAGGCCTACCTCGACTACCACCACGTCCTCGTCCTGACATCCTAATAAAGGTAACGAAGAACATTAGCACATTCACAAATGTGCCGAAGCTATAACACTCGCGTCCTAATGCGATGGACAACAATAATTCACTCCATGTAAGCACATAATCACATAAGCACTTACGAATTTCATTTCTGGATAATGATAGTCCCGAGGCGTTGCTAGAGTTCCGATTAGAAACAGCATTGATCAAGTGCTTTTCCAATAGGACTCCCAGAAACCCAAGGATTCAATCAACATCCTAGAAACTAAATCCCATACCCACATAGTCACATAAACATGTTATCAATAATCACATAATGTCACACATACGTCTCTAACAAGCGAGACAAACCCATTGTGATACTAATCACTTCCCACGTACCCAAAGTATTCGAACCCGGTACGCTCTGATACCAAGTTGTAACGCCCTCAAAATAATGACATTAAAACCCATCAATTTAGACATGCATTGATAGAAAAGATAAATCTTCTTCTATTCATCAGAGTAGTTCATTACAATGAGTATTACATGTTAACAACAAAAGCAAATGCCCTACGGGCTTACAGCTTTCCAAGTTAACACTTGGTTACAAAAAGGAGAGTACTAACCCAAATACACATTAAGCCCTTGGCTTGAATTTACATGTAATACATCCAAAAGATAACAAAACGACAAAAGTCTGTCTGCCTCTAGCCTCCCAAGCTAGGTCCTTGGAGGTGGCATGCTACCTGTACCTGAAAATGATGTCCCATAAAGGGTGAGCCACAGCCCAGCAGAAATACACTAAACCAGCTATGAACAATGACTAAAAGATTAGCAGTTGATAGATGGTCAACACAGATACATCTACATATATCACATTCCGGTTTCATGACATTAAATCCATGTTACATTTCATTTCCCATTTCTTTTTCAACTTTGAGTTTGAAAACAAGGCTCAACATCTAGCCAAATAGCCAAATAACTTAATGAGATTAAGACTCATCTTTAAAACACTTTCGAAATTCATGATCGATACACATTTTAATGTTGTATCGACAACACATAAACCATTTCCACACTTTACGAAAGATATACATTTCGGTGCTGTATCAACATAATATAGAATCACTTCTATACTTCACAATTAATAATGATATACATTTTAGTGCTATATCAAATCAATTCGAACACTTCCATAATCAACACTTGATACACATTGTAGTGCTGCATCAATGTCATACAAAATCTGGTTTAGAGGTCCATCTCCTATCTTCCCCTAAACCGTGGAGTACATCCCCTATCTCTCCCACACACACACAATGTATATAAACATAGATCATATACAATCAATCAATACATAAAGTTAATGTATTATTCCAGTCGCTATATTCGATAGCATACTCAATCGATTAGTTTTAGTTTGCCTAATCATCATGCATTGTCTACAACAATCAAGATTATCCTCCACCGATAGCCCAAAGCAGTTATTTCTAAACATAAAATAAATGCACCAAATGGATATATAATCGACATTTCAACTAGGTGAGCGATGAATGAATCTAACTACACCCTTTAATCCCATACACATCCAATTCCAACATTCTCAATTCAATTCCTCTTTTCTTCAAATTAATTATACCAATTAATTTATCAATGTAATTAGGGCATTTCCCATAATTAACATCACAACCCTAAGGTTCCATTTTTATCAATAACCCAACATTTATCTCATTTTTCTATGCCAAACATGCAAATAGGTTTATATAAACAAAACCCCAACTTTTGTAAAATTACACAAAGGCCCAAACTTTCTCAAAATTACCCAACAAACCCCAACTTATCAAAATGCTAAAATTCAAAGACAAAGCTCATGAGAAGGAGTAGGATATCCCTACCTCGAAGTTCGAGCTCAAACGGAGATGAAGACCAAAGACCAACGTGCTCCAAATCCTAAGTTTTTCAGATTAAATCAAAGCCCTCAACCCACTCTATCTTTTTAACAAAGGACTAAGGGCAGAAACTCACCCTAGGTAGATCAAATCTTAGAGAGATGACAGGTTTAGAGAGAGAGAGTCTCTGATCTAGGGTTTGAAAAAGAAAAGGGGATGAAAAAGTGAAGTTAAAATCGCTGCTGTCTGCTGATATACAACAAGCTCGCTCGAGCGAAGGATTGGTCGCTCGAGCGACCAGACACAAAGAATACTCGCTCGAGCGAAGAAAGTCTCACTCGAGCTAACAACTCGAAACTTGAGGTTTGCAACCCAGAAGCATGCTCGAGCGACAGAATGCTCGCTTGAGCGAGGAAACTCAAAACATACACCTCGCTCGCTCGAGCGAAGGAAATCTCGCTCGAGCCAAGAAACACAGCTCTCAGGTCAAAATGAGACGCAGACGTATGCTTGAGCGTAAGACTTCTCGCTCGATCCACCAGACACAAAACTCAACTCTCGCTCGAGCGACCAAAACCTAGCTCGAGCGAAGGATCCAAAACAAAGAGCTCGCTCGAGCGACAAACTTCTCGCTCGAGCGAATGACCAAAATTCTGGACAGCAACCATTTGCTCCCAAACACAACCAACTTGTAACAAACCTGCCCAACACATCCTATAACTCAAATACAAAGTATGAAAGGATGTAAACAAGATTTAAACAACTGCTAACATCCACGGACACAAGTCCGGATCACTGTACAACAAGGGAAAAAACCCAGGATCGCTATAACATTGTCTTCCATACCAAATCACCTTCATCAAAGCCAATGTATTTGACTTTCTTATTGTAATTTTTGGCTGCTTTCTTCTTTTGCAAGAGAATGCTATTTTAATGCCAGAATTCTGGCTTCATCTATGCCTTCTAATTCCAAGCACATACTCTGATGGTATTGCTCAGGATTTAGCTGGTCTTGGCATCTTACCCTCAAAGATTTAACATTAATTTCCACAGGTAACACTGCATCATGCCCATACACTAAGGCATAAGGAGTAACTCCTGTGCTTGACCTTGGGGAAGTTCTATAAGCCCACAATACATCCAACAATAAGTTATGCCAATCCCTAGGATTGTCTTCCACAACCTTTTGTATTCCTTTTTCAAGGACTTATTGGATGATTCAGCTTGACCATTGGCTTGTGCATAATAGGGGGTAATTAACAAGGCTAATTCCAAACTCTGCCACAAAGGACTTCACCATTTTCCCATCGAACACAGTCCCATTATCAACAGTTATAGTTTGTGGGATGCCAAATCTATGGATTAAATCCTTATGAATCCAATGACCTCAGTCTGGTCTACAGCCTTGTATGGCTTAGCTTCGACCCACTTAGTGAAATAATCAGTGGCTACTAAAATGAAACAATGATGCTTCGAAGAGGTGGGTGTATTTTCCCCATCATATCCATGGCCCATCCTCTGAATGGCCAAGGCTTCACCTGCATGCAGGTCAGTTATGGGCACATGCCTTATTGTGCCATGCTTTTGACATGCCTGGCAACCTTTGCATACTCTATGCAGTCTTTAAGGATAGTTGGCCAATAGTAGGAATGCCTTCGAAGCAACCACTCATCTTCACACCAGGCTGATGAGCACCACAGATGCCTTCATGAACCTCAGCCATAGCTGTTAATGCTTCTTTTGGGCCTAAACATTCCAACAATAAACCATCTCCCCCCTTTTGTAGAGAGCATTGCCGTATATGATGTATTGCATGATTGCAATTTAATTTTCCTGCTGGCCTTCGAGATGGACCAGCCAAGTACTGCATTATTGGATGCCTCCAATCTTGTTCCTGTAAGTCATTATGATTGACTTCCAGGACCACATTCCTTTTATTTAAGGGTGGTATAATTTCTGATATGTTGTTTGGCTTATGTCCCTTTGAGTATTATCCCTCTCTTGAAATTCGAAGCTTTCTGAGCCACATCATTAGCTCTATTATTCAAGAATCTTGGACATGAGTTACATTTGCTATTTGAAATTGAGAAAGCAGATGTAATGCAACAACATAGTATGGCAACATGCTTATACTTTGACATTTGAAAATCCTTTCACTTGGTTAACCACCAATTGAGAATCTCCAAATATGTCAACTATATGAACTTGTAGTCCAATAAGAATTTCCAATCCCACTATTAAGGCTTCATATTCAGCTTGATTATTAGAACAAGTACTTTCATCCACTCTGAAACCATGTGTGGTTTCTATTCCTTGTGGTGACTTAATCACTACCAATTCCAGTTAGGCCATTGGCTTTCGATCCATCGAACCACATTTGCCATGGCTCAACACTAGCCATACCAAGTTCCATTATCTCTTGGCTTTCTGTTTGAGATGGATGGTCTGCCAAAAAATTGGCTAAAACTTGTCCTTTTACTGCCCTTTGGGGAACATATTCTAAATGAAATTCTGATAAGGCTAATATCCATTTGCCAATTCTTCCCCTCAACATAGGTCTAGATAACATATACTTAACCAAATCTATGGTTGCAATTACCAAGACAGTTGTAGGCAAAAGATAGTATCTTAATTTCATTGCAGCAAAATACAATGCAAGGCACAGCTTTTCTACAGCTGAATATTTACATTCACAAGAATTTAAAAACCTACTAAGGTAATAAACAGCTTGCTCCTTGCCTTCTTCATTGTCTTGGGCTAAGAAAGCTCCCAATGAATCTTCTGCTGCAGCTATGTACAACTTCAAGGGCTTGTCACCCTTTGGTGGCATCAGCACTGGAGGGTTGGCCAAGTAGGCTTTGATACCTTCGAAAGCAATTTGATGCTCTGCTGTCCACACAAATTCCTCTTCATCTTTCAGCCTTAATAAGGAAGAAAATACTTTAGTTTTCCCTGCAGTGTTAGAAATGAATCTTCGAAGAAAATTAACCTGTCCAAGGAACTTTTGTAATTCTTTCTTACTTGATGGAGGTCTGGCTTCAATGATGGCTTTGGCTTTATTCTGGTCAATCTGTATTCCTTTCTTGTGTACCACATAGCCCAAGAAGTTTCCAGATGATACGCCAAAAGCACACTTAAGAGGATTGAGCTTCAATTTGAACTTTCTCATTCTTTCAAAGGCTGCTTCTAAGTGAAACAGATGCTCCTCCATGGATTGGGATTTAACTACAATGTCATCAATATAACACTCTAAATACCCTCCAATGAGGTCATGAAAGATAGTGTTCATAGCCCTCTGATATGTAGCCCCAGCATTCTTCAGGCCAAATGGCATTTTAACCCATTCGAAGGTCCAATATTCCCAGGACATCTGAATGCTGTCTTGTGAACATCCTCCTCTGCAATGCAGATTTGGTTATAACCAGAGTGCCCATCCATCATTGATAAAATTGATGCCTGCTGAACTGTCTACCAACAAGTCTACTATAGGCATAGGATACTCATCTTTTGGAGTTGCTAGATTCAAGTTTCTGAAATCAATGCATACCCTCATTTTACCATTCTTTTACCACAGGCACAATATTGGATAGCCATTCAACATACCTGGCTGTCCTAATAAAGCCTGCCTTGAGTAGTCTAAGAATTTCTTCCTTAACTTTCTGAATCACTTCTGGACTCATTCTTCTTGGCTTTTGCTTGTATGGCTTGAAATTAGGCCTCATAGGGAGCCTATGTTCCACTAATGACCTCCAATCCTGGTAGTTCATTATAAGACCATGCAAAGCAATCTTTATATTCTTCAAAAAACCAACAACTGGTCCCTGTCCAGAGCATTCAAACAAGCACTTATATAGGTGGGCTGTTGTATAGAACCTTCCCCTAAATTTACTTCTTCTAAGGGGTCTTGTCTGATAACTTACTGAAGCTTCTTCTTTGATCCCTTCTGGCTTCGAAGCAATTTCTTCTTTGTTCTGCTCCCAGGTTCTTTAATTCAACATCTTACCCTCCTCCTCATAACAAAATCTGTCCATAAGGCTCTTCCTCCTGTATCTCCTGGACTTTTGTTTCAATGTCCAATGCACAGTATTTGTCAAGGGCCAAAACTCTGGCCTGTTGCTGCTCTGCTTGCAGCCAATTATCATGGCTTCTTTCTTGCTCTTGTACTCTGGACTATTGATTTTACATCCAATATGAGAACTTAATTAGAGCCAAAGACTTGGCTTCTTGGACTTCATTTCTTTGCCTACAACCAGGCATCATTGTCATCCTTAACGACAACCTCTCATCAGCACTCTCCTGGACTAAGTGCTTCAGGTGTGTCACTTCCTCATCAGCCGTCACTTCGGCTGAGCCATCAGGTTTCCTTAGTATACTGAGTGGTGTCACTCCCTCAATATACAGTTTGGCCTCTGCAAAGTCTGCACAGGCTATGAAGGGTTGAGGATCTGCATCAATTTCCTCTGTCTCCCCATTGCCCAAGGCCATCATTATTTTCTGATGCAAAGAGGAAGGCACACATTTGTTAGTGTGAATCCAATCTCTACCAAGTAAAGCATTGTACTTAGCATTGCTGTCGATGACGAAGAATGCTGTCATGCAGTCCCTGGTTCCCACACTCAGGTTGATGGGCAGAATTCCCTGAGCCATCTGTTTGTCTCCAGCGAAACCAGCAATGGTTGTGCTGGTTGGGATTAACCTAGGATTCCTTTTCCCTAGTTTCTTCAAGGAAGATTTCGGTAGTAAGTTCACCGCTGCCCCATTATCTATTAAGACTCGGTTCAATTGTATCCCATCGAAGAAAGCCTTGATATACAAAGGCTTGACATGCTGTGTCATAGAGTTCGAGGGATACTCAAAAGGATACGAGAGGTTAATACTCACCTCTTCTTCACTCTCATATTCAGTTTCCATTGGGTAGCCATTCCGGAATCATCTTGCACCATACTCACTTGTGAGTCTTCACTAGAGACTGGAATTGGGTCAATTTCTTGCCCTCTTGGTTCTCATCTCCAGCTTGGAATTCATGCGGTAGTATGTGTACCATATTTACTGATACTGGAGGAAACGAGCCAAATTGGATGGCTGGCTGTGTCTGTTTCTCCTCTTGGCTACCTTGTTCAGCCACTTCAGAAGCATCCTCCATGCTGTATTCTGGCACTTCATTACTAACAGATTCTTCGAATGGTCTTTTCGACTGGCTTTTCAACCAAAAATGTTTGTTCAGCCATGAAGGCTTCGAACATTTCTTCTTCAACCATTTCTTTCTTTTGGCCTAAGCCAACTTCTTTCTCTGCCTCGCTATCACTTCCATCAAGCCTTCTCCAATCCTGCTAGCTGGATTCTCTCTCTGGCTTTTAGTTCAGAGTGAACTTTGGCCAACTGTTCTCTACTACAACCCATTTTGCTTTGTGGAGTTGGTTTTGGAATATGGTCTGACTTTGGATTCTTCTTTCCTTCTGTCTGGACCAATGAAGAGCTCTCTCCACTCTCTTTCAAGTCTTGCTGGTACTGAGTGTACCTGCTGAATTTTCCTCCTTTGTGATCTAGAAATTACAGGGACCATATCTGGTTCCTTTGTTTTTGGGTGCTTAAGCAACACCCAATTGTTGGAGCCACCAAAGGAGGTTTGACCATCCTGCCTTGGTTTCCAATTACATCTCTTTGAGTAAACACTTCCCTAGGTTTGTTTTGCATCACAAACCAATCTGGGACTCCAGGTACCCACGAACTTACTGACCCAACTGTTGAACTGCTTCTTTCTTCCTTCGAAGCTCCTTCGAAGCTGGCTGTGAAGGCCACTGCTTGGCCCTGACTTCATGCTTTGGGCCTAACTCAGGCCTTCGATGAAGGTGTCCACTTTCTGTCCTGCGTGAAATTGATCTAGGGGCCAATCCTGGCTTTGATCCCATAAACTGAACCCTTCTCCAGTCTCCTTTCAGAATGACTGCTCTCCATTCTGTAATAATTAGGTGATGGATTCATACAAAGGCCTCTTGCCTTTAAATGCATTCTATCGGCTTTGGTTCAACCATCAATGGCTGCTGCCTAACACCAGATGGATATGGCCTTTTATTGTAAGCATTGGTTGGTTTAGGACGTCTTGCACATCCTTGTAGTATGCTTCCCATCAATTGGAAGCCCTTCAACCACTTGTAACTTAGTCTGCACCTGGGACACATCCTTTGCATTACAGCTGCTTCTAAGGAATCGTCATCCAGTGCTTCTTCATCAGAGTCTTCCCCTGGTGTGAGAAACTTGTCCAATAGCTGGTAGATTTCCAGTGTCTTTCTTGGTAGTTGTCTGGTTGGCACATGCATCTGCACATTGACTTCTTCCAATTCTTTCAAGACAGTTCTGAAGTCTGGCAATGACATTGGCTGCTGCCTCTCCAATTTCTGGAAATGGATTACTGTCGATCCCATGGCCTTTTCTGCTTTGGCTGGGAATTTCAAACTTCCTTTCCGAATTTGTTCTTGGATCCTGTCTCGAAAAACAATACAGTTCTTAGTCGAGTGAGACCAAGAATTATGCCATTTACAATATACTTTTCCTTTAAGTTCATCAGGAGATGGAATTTTGACTCCTTTTGGTAACTTAAGGAAGTTGGCTGCAAGCAAATGATCAAAAATGTCATCTGCCTTAGTTAAATCGAAAGAGTATTTCCTGTGAAGGTCTTTCTTTTTAAACTGTTGGTCAATTGTTGTATCTTATGAATTAATGCTTCACAGATTACAGGTTCTTTCCCACAATCTCTGCTGCATCGATCTCATAATTAGGATCTCTATAATATGTCTTGTACGATGCATTATTTCGATCTTGTTCTCCTCTAGTAATGCTTCGTATCTAGACACCTTATAGGTGAGTTCCACTAAGTCTCTGAACTCAGTCGAGTCAAACTTCTTTCGAAGCCTAAACTCTAACCATTTTGAGCCAATCTCACGAATTCTGGCTCTGGTAAGATGACTCTACATTTATTTCGAGCCCTTTTAAATCTGGTAATAAACTGAGTAGCCTTCATCAGGCCTTTGACTCAATCTTGCCAAGTCTGCCATGGAAACCTCTGGCTCTGATTGGAAGAATTGGGCATGAAATGCCTCTTCCATTTGTTGCCAAGTTGGATAGAGCCAGGTGTAAGGTTAATATACCATATAAATGCTCCCCCAGTTAGGGAATTTGGGAATAACCTTAACTTCATATAATCATTATTAGTAAATTCGCCGCATTGAGCAGCAAACCTAGCAATATGCTCTACTGTTGATTGGTTTCCATTCCCATAAAAAAGGGCAAAATCTGGTATCCTGAAACCTCTTGGGTATTCATGTACCCTGTCTACCCATTCTGGATACAGTTTCCTGTACACTGGAGTCTGGACCCCCCGAGCCATTGGTCCACACATCTCTCTAACAATGTCAGCAATTTGGTCCCTAGGGACCATATTTTGTGCCTGCTGAACCACTACTGGAGGGGCAAACACAGGGTTTGGTGGGCAAACTTGTGCCTGTGGTCCTCTTGATCCATAAGGTGGTACATTTGGGATGGTTGTCCCTGTGGTGCAGGTTGCTGTTGGGGTGTGGGTAACCCCTTTGAGCCTGTCCTGCGAAAGGACCTGCGAAAGGTGCTGGAACTGGTGTTGTATCTCTTCCATTTGTAGGAAAACCTTCCAACCCCCCAGGTATAAATTCGAATAAGGGATTAGTGAACCCCGTTGTGCCAGGTATGGCTTCGAACATAGGATTTGGAACCATTCTTATGCCATTTTCTTGTACTGGGCCAAATCCACCAAATTGCATGGCTTCACTGTTAAGTACTGAGGTGTTTTGACCTACTATAGGCCTCGGAATAGATTCGTACCAAGACTGAGGTGATGGTCTTTCATAGTTCTGATTACTAGTTTGACCATTAGAATGTCCATTAACTTGCATAGGTTATTTATCTCTAGCCAATCTTTGCTGAGGGACATTTGAAATTTCCTCGATGTGTCTTGCACTCGTTGGTTGGTGGTTATTCATTCGATCCAAAAAGGATGTTGCCCACCTTTCCATCGTGTTCATTAATTGTTAACCCATAGCATCTACTAGGCCACCCCATGAATTTATTGGCTGAGTAGATGGAACAGTGGATGGTCCAATTCCTTGGTCTCGTCCAATATTATGAGCATATGGTACTTGTTCTGAAGTGCTGGTCTGTTCGACCATAGGTTCTGATAAAATAGGAGTTTCCACAGGACGTGTTATCACATTATCCTCTGGATTAGGTATCTCTACCTCTCCTTCCACGCCTTCTTCCAAGTGTTTATTTTCTCCTTATCTTCTACGTCTAGCCATTTTAAATGCAGTCCCACCGGGCGTGCCAAAAATATATGTTGGCTTTTTGGCTTTCGAAGGTTATTTTGGTAATTGCGAGCGTGCCAGCAAGGATCAATTAGTCCTCACAGAAAATTAATTGCCAACCAATTATCAGACGATTGTGTTTTAGTTCTTTCAACCTCAATGAAGAGGACTTTTACTGGTGGCTTGACTTAGGAGAATTAAACAGATAATAATAAATTGAAGAACAATCGAAGTATTTCATTAAGATGAAAAGGCTTACAATGATCCAAACTCAGCCTCGTAGAGGTTTACAGCAAATCTACTTGGAACTACTCCTATGAAACGAAGTGCAGTGCAGGAATTTTAAAGTATAGTAATGTAAAGAACTGTAAATGTAAGATTATAAATGTAAAACTAGAAAGGAAAATAAGTATAAAGGACTGGTTTTTGGATCTGGGTCTGGGACCTTTTTCTGGGGCCTTCTCTACTATTTATATTGCTCAAGGATGACCATCGAATTGCATTTCCAACCGTCGAACTGCTCCTCCATGATCATCGATCATGTTGCCCAAATATTAGCTCCATTGCGCCATTACTTGCAGTTAAGCTTCCCTCCTAAATTTGAATCTGAAATGCGAGTAACCGTTAAAGCCACGTCACTTTGTATCTCTTTGTTGATCCGCTGCTACTCAGATCTTTTAATAACCAATACTAACTGTCACGTGTACGATCAGGATCGAGGACCTGAATAGTCTTCCTATATTACCCTTATTTCGCCACGCGTCGAATTGCAATTGGCTTGTACAAAATATGTAACCAATAGATGCAAATAATTTTAATACGTGATTCATGAAAAGTTATTGTAAATCAATGAAAATTTTAATTATTTAATTTACTATTGATTTCTCTATTTATTTGATATATATATATATATATATTATTTAATTATACTTGAATAATGCTACAAGCCATAAATAAGAATGAACAGTTCACACCGTTTGTATTAAACAAAAAATATTCTTTTTGAAAATAATTCACTAATACATATTTCAACTCATCCCGTCTTTCTCTATCGTGGACTTATCTTTTTTATTTAACTAACAAAATCAAAAAATGCGGTACGGTTTTAATTTTTTTTCAATTCCTATTGAACCGAATTGCTTACGTTTCTAATCATGGTTGGTAAAATATTCAATAATTTATTGTAGTATTTAGTAGGATTTTCCCCCCTAATTCCATTAATCATGGTTGGTAAAATATTCAATAATTTATTATAGTATTTAGTAGGATTTTCCCCCCTAATTCCATTATGTTAATTTTCAAAATTGTAAATATTATTTTTTTTAAATCATTCGATAGTAGTCAGTTTGTAAAATGTCTGAACTTTTGGATAAAGTCCCACATGTAGTTAAATTTTTTTGTTTCAAAGTTGCAATTTCCGTAATTATATCCCCTATGAAAATTGAAAGTGACGGTCAAGATTATGAGTTAGGTTAGAAATCCCATATAAATTATCAAATTTTTTACTAAATCTCTTATATGGGTGTAGGACCTACATACATGTGATTTGTATGGATCTCACACCCATGTGAGAGGTTCAGTAAAAAATTTAATAATTTATTTGAGGTTCATGACATTTTCCCAAGATTATTCCCTTATGTGTTTCAGATAAGGACGCTTCATGGGAATTTAAGTGCTATCATTATGGATATTAGTAGTCTTGCCTCTCAGCACAAGTTATGGGTGTAAATTTGGCCTGACTTGACTTATTTGGGCCTGGACTCGGATTTGGGCCGGTCCATATCGGGCTTCTCGGGCTCTTGTCAAAAATTAGGCCAGCCCAGGCCCAAGGGTATTCGGGTCTTGGGCGGACCGGACTTGGGCCTGGGCTAGAACTTGAATTTTTTTTTTATTCTTTTCACCAATTTTTCTTTTTTTTTCCACTAAAAATAACACTGAGCCTTGGACGGGCCGGGCCGGGTCTTGGCCTGAGTTTTGAGCAAGCCGACGGGCCAACCTAGCAAGCCAGGCCGAGTTTTAAAATGATGGCCCAAGCCTAGGCCTAGGGTCCCGAGATGGGCTCGGGCCTTGGCCTAATCAGATCAAATTTCTGTCAACTATTTTTTTTTTCACTATCTATTTTTTTTTAATAAAAATATGATCCGATCAAATAACTATCGATATCTGATCAGTGTGATTTTTTACAGGGATATAGTGCTCGAAGAATTCTACATATTGAACGGTTTGAATTATCAAAACGAGACTAAAAAATGAGTCCATGGACTGAATTAAATGATCTAGTCTTCATCTCAAACTTGAGACGAGTTATGGAAATTGAAAGTGACAACCAGCTGATTATTCACTAATCACTTATGTGTAGAAGCTCCCTTCATGAGAATTTAGTGCTATAATCATTTCCAGTTCTATTTGAAAAGTAAGTTTGGAGTTAAAATAGTCAATAAAGATAAAATAAATTAAAATAATTAATAAGATAAAATATTACATTCAAATCATTATAATTTTATTTTTTCTTTCATAACTATCAAATCAATTATCAAAAAAATAAAAATCAATTATTTTTCTAAACACAATTTTTTTAATCAGACTAAAATAATCAAAAAAATAAAAATATCAATTAAAATAGTCAACTTTCTAAATGAGCTCTCAAGCCTCTTTTGGAAAGGTAAAAAAAAAAAAAGCCAATTTATTGGTTTATTGATTTATTAATAAGTCACTTCTCAAAATAGATCTCATGTTTCGTTTAGAAATAGATTATTTTAATAATTTTTAATTTTTATGAAAAAATATTTAAAAATATAAAAATAATATAATAATTTATAATAACTTTTAAATTTTTAATTAAAATATTTAGTCCCTAAATGAGAAGTCAATGGGCTTTGATGTTGACAAGATTCTTGGTCAGTTGGAGAGAAAGTCTCATAGTGTAAGCAAAGCTTCGTTTGAGAACAAATTATTTTAATAATTTTTTAATTTTTTATAAAAAGATGTGTAAAAAAATAAAAAAATAATATGATAAACTATAATTACATTTTAACTTTTTGACTAAAATATACAATTATCAAACGAGACCTAAATTTCTTTCATTGGTCAATGGACTTGCAATTGAAAGACGATACCATATGGAGATCAAATTAGCAAATAAATGGAGATCATATCATTTTAATGGGATGAAATAGTAAGTAAAGTGATTTTTATAAAATTAAATAATCATCTCAAGTTATGTTTGGCATGGGTTTTTTTTAGTTATTTTAGTTACAAAAAAATAAAATAAACTAAAAAGTTAATAAGACAAAATGTCAGATCTAAACTATAATTATTTTATTTTTTCTCTCATAAAAGTCAAAAAAACTAAAAAAACCCATTCTAAATGAGATTTTTTAGCCCTAGGCTAAAATAACTAAAAAATCCGAAAGTCAAAAAGCCCACCCCACATCTAGGGGTGTAAATTTGGCCTGGCCCAGGTTGGCCCATGTTGGGCCTCGTAGGCTCCAGCCAAAATTCGGGCTGAGCCAAGCCACGGGCCAGAAAATTAGGACCAGGCCCAGGGGGTATTCGAGCCTTGGGCGGGTCGGTGGGCCTAGGCTTGGACTCAGGCTTGGGGTAGGCTTGGGCGGGCCTAAAGAAAAAAAATTTATTTGTTCTACCAAAAATTTATTATTTCCCACTAAAAAAGACACTGGGCCTTGGCGCGAGTCGGGTCTTGAGTGGGTCTTAAGCGGGCCGATGGGCCGGGCCCATAGATCAGGTTAGGCTTCAAAATGATGGCCCAGGCCCTGGCCCTGGCCTTGGGTCTCGGACTAGACTCGGGTCCAGGCCTAAACGGGCTAAGCTCGAGTTCGGACCTAAATGGGTCGCGGGCCACATCCCAAACGAAGGCTCAATATATATTTTACAAATATTTACAATGCACATATAATAATAAATTTTCAAAAAAATTGAGGGGCATATAATTTCGCTTCAGATTGTGATTCTCTCTATTACATATTTGTAATGGAAAGATTCTATTTCATCATAATAATAATGCATGTAATGATTTTTTAATTTGTAATTATAAATTTATATTCCTATTTTATAGTCATTAGGTACATAAATTAAAAAATTTCATTATATACCTAGAATGAAAATGATCAAAATCTTTGGCCGTGCACATTCTTTGATACAGGACACAGCCAGTGGCCTTTCACCGCAATTTGAATGATGTACCTACATAGGAATTTGTCATTTTAAAAAAACTAGCTTATCACTCGTATTATGCACGGGATAATTATAAATATTTATATTTGTTTTAGATTTTTTTTAATATATAAATTATGTTTTTTAAGATTTTTTATAAAAATAATTTAACAATCTTATCACTAACCATAGTGTATAGGAGAAATTGAAAAGCGTACTGCAGTAATTATACACGGATTGTATCTATAATTATTTGTATGAGGGGATTTTGACCAAATCAATAAATGCAGTCATGTGGAAAGACATGTGGATTGAAAAAAGTTAACAAATGCTGATCAGGAGATTTTGACCAAATCAATAAATGCTGAGTTTTTATTTTTAAATGAAAAATAAAAAATTTAGAAAATTCAGATTGGGATATTGAAACTCTCACATGCCTTGGGGTTAAAAACCCCATTTTGTTTAATATATAGTATAGATAGATTATTTAGAGTCATTGAACAAATTACAATTACATTTTTCTTTTTGTGAGTTAACTTCAATCATATTAAAAAATCAAATTATAAACAAAATGAGATAACTTCAATCATACAAATCACAATTTTTTTAATGCTATCTAACTACAATGACATTTTTCTCATAATAAAAAAAAGGAAAATGTCTCGTAGCTCAAATTTTGTGGCTCAAAAGTGGCTCAAATGGCTAAAACGACGTCGTTTTGGCCATTTTTATGTTGTTCTGTACTCAAAACGACGTCGTTTTGGCCATTTGAGCCACTTTTGAGCCACAAAATTTGAGTTACGTAGCATTGCCATAAAAAAAATAATTAAAAAAAATAACCATTAAAATAGTAAATAAAAAAGATTATTTAGAACCATTGAACAAACTACAATCACATTTTTCTTTTTGTGAGTCTTTATGTTTATCTAACTTCAATCATATTAAAAAAATAAAATTATAATCAAAAGGAGATAATTTCAATCATACAAATCACAATTTTTTAATGCTATCTAATCATCATCAATAATTAAAAAAATCAATCACAAATTAAGTCAATTGATAATTAAAAACACAATAATTTATTTTTCAAAAAACATAGTGAGTTAAACAGATCAATTACAAATTTTTTTGGGGTCAAAATACAATCTAATCATCATCAATAATTGGTACATTATGTGACCCTAATGAGTACAATCCATTTTATTTTTCAAAAAACACAGTGAGTTAAAAATCAAATAACAAATTAAGTGAATTGATAGTTAAAAAAACACAATAATTTTTTTAAAAAAAAAAAACACAATGAGTTAAAAAAATCAATTACAATTTTTTTTTTCAAAATACAATCTAATCATTATCAATAATTGGTACTTTAAAAATCAAATCAGAAAAAAATCAAATCAAATCACAAATATTTTTATGCTATCTAACTACAATCATATTTTTTTCATAAATAATTGTAAAGAAAAACCATTAAAACAATAAAAAAAAGATTAAATCACATTAAAAAAAAGAATCATTGAACAAATTACAATCACATCACATTTTTCCCATAATAAAATAAATGAATGAAAAAAAGAACCATTGACTAACTACAATAACATTAAAAAAAAAGAACCATTGAACTAACTACAATCACATTTTTTTCTTTGTAAGTGTTTATGTTTACCTAACTTCAATCATATTAAAAATAAAATTAAAATAGTAAATAAAAAGATTAAATAACATTAAAAAAAAAACCATTCAACTAATTACAACAATCATATTAAAAAAAAGAGTCATTGAACAAACTACAATCACATCACATTACAATCACATTTTTTTTTTGTGAGTGTTTATGTTTAGGGTTTAGGGTTTAGTGTGTATTGGAGAAGTTAAAAGACTTGTAAGAATTTAATAAGTGCTAAGTTTTTTTTTTATAAAAAAATCAAAAAAATTAAGAAATTAAGGTTCAGATATTGGAACTCCCACAAAACTTGTGGGTTAGAGACATATATAAATAAATAGATAGATATAGATATAGATATAGATATAGATATTTATATTTGTTTTAAATATTTTTTAATATACAAATTATTTGTTTTGGAAAAGGTATTGCAGTAATTATGAGAGAAGTCAAAAAATCTTGTGGGTTGAGAGAAGTTAATAAATGCTGAGGTTAATTTTTATTTTAAAAAAACAAAAAATTAAAAAATTAAGATTGATATATTGGAATTCCCACAGGCTAGAAACCCTTTTTTACTTAATATATAGTATAGATTATTTATTTAAATAAGGGAATGCCTATTAAGATTGCCACTGGCTGACAAAATTTATATATAAATTTTGTATAAGTAGCATTTTCTTTCACATAGATTACAATTCATCCCTTTTTACTTTGCCCAGGTTGAAGAACTCGATTTTGTGTTAATTTTTTTTTTTCAATCCCTGCTAAATCAAATTGCTTACACCTATAATGATGGTTGGTTGGTTGATTGTGAATCTGTAATAATTTGTTTTCCCGCAAACTCTATCAAGTCAATTTATAATTTTCAATTATTATTATTATTATTATTATTATTATTATTATTATTATTATTATTATTATTATTATTATTATTATTATTCCATGAGTCGATTTATAAAATCCCTTAACTTTTGGATAAAATACCCAAATTTTCTTCAAAGTTTCATTTGGAATACCCTTTTATTTTATTTTATTTACTTAATCAAAACTTTGAAATTATCTTTGACACCTATCATATATATATATATATATATATTTTTGAAATATCTTTTAAAGTGTTATTATTTACAACTTTTTTTTTAAAAATGTTAGAAAATAAAAATAAATAATTGATATACTGAGATAAAGAATTTGAGAGAGAGAGAGAGAGAGAGAGAGAGAGAGGGAACTGGGTGAAAAGAGACAACAATTAACCCTAAACTGTTTTCAAAAAAAAAAGAAAAAAATCAATTAAAGAACCTGCATTAATCCACCAATGTTTTACATATTTCAAACAAATAAAAAAAAAAAATAGTTTTAGAGAAGGAGAATTGGTTCATCAAAATTTTTATAATACATTATAATAAAGTAATAAAATTTTTTTAAAAAATTGAGAAAAATTGAAGAAAAGAATTTCAGTTAAAAAGAAATTGAGAGAGAATTGGAGGAAGAAATTTTTTTTTTATCAATGACATAAAAATAAATTGTATATAAAAAAATATACCTAACAATGCTTATTTTTATATTTTTACTTGAAGAAAAGTCACTTCTAAAATTAACAAAATGGTTGAGTTTAAAAATAAAAACAACACAGTGTTTGGTTTGAGTTTTCTGAATTAAGTTTTTTGAAAATTGACTTTTTTAGTTTGTGTTTTTTTATTTTTAGTGAATATTTTTTAAATTTTAAATATTTTTTTATTTTTTTAGATACATCTTACTTAGATGTATCTAAAAAGTAAAAAATTTGTGAAAAAATATTTTAAAAAATTAATAAATACATAAAAATATAAAAAATGTACTGAATTCTTATATTTGTTTTGTATTTTTAGTATTTAGTGAATTTTTAAAAGATTTTTTTTATAATTTTTTTACTTTTTAGATGTATTTATGTTAGATATGTCTAAAAAGTAAAAAAAAAATGTTTAAAATATTAAAAAAATTCAGTAAAAATAAAAAAATACAAAAAATAAGAAAATAAAATTTTTTGAAAAGTATTTTTTTGAAAAGTGAAAACAAATAATTTGATTATGAAAATTAAAGTGGGCAACTTTAAAAAGAAAAAAGTAACAGAATTAAGCAAACCTGTCAATGATTTGATGGGAAGAAAACCTTTTGAATAAAATGAGAGATAACCTAAAAATTGAGAGAGAAGGTGTAGGTGTAGGTGTAGGTGTAGGGATAAGTACTCTAACAAAAAAATAAAAAATAAGAAAATAATAATTGGGCAGTTAAATGAGGGACGTGTAGATGTGGAACAGTCAAATGAAATTGAAAGAGAACGTGGAGGTGTAGGGAAGAAATATTTTTTTTTTCAAAAAAAAATGTAATTGGGCAGTAAAGTGAGGGAACTGCAGAATGTGTAGATGTAGGATTTTTTTATTTATTTATTTTATTATCTAATTTACAGGTGGCAAAAGTTTTAGAGATTAAAATTGGGCCTCAGTTAATAAATAGGCTTATTTTGGAAAGATAGTAAAAAGTGATTTTTTGGCTTTTAACTAAGTTTTTGGCTTTTTTAGACAAATGATTTGAGAAGTTGGTAAAAAGTGACTTTTAGCTTTTTTGATTAATATTTGTTTATGATATCAAATCATAATCAAATGACCAAACTACCCCTATTTAGTTTAAAATATTACAACTTTACCCATGTAGTATATTTTGACTCGTGAGGGGTAAAATTGTAATTTCACCCTTGTCTAAAAACCACCTTCCCAAATGAAAAAAAATTCAAAAAAGCCAATTTTTAACTTTTGCTACAAACCAAAAAAAGTGCCTAAAAGCTAACTTCCCAAAACAAGCCATAGTATAAATATAGATGTATAGTTTAATAAAAATAAATATCAATAAAGATAATTTTAAATTTTTTAAAGTTATTTTTGCCCCAAAAAAAAATAAAAAAAGAGATCTATGTGAAATAATAAGTTATTATTTTTTTTTATCAAATTAAGTTGTAAAAAAATAAAATTAAATAGATTATAAAAAAAACTCAATCAAATTTATTTGTGTCTTGAACATTGTCCAATTCCTCTGTACTTTAAAAATAATAATAATAATAATAAATAAATAAACAAATAAATAATTAGCCTCCATGTCTCACGGGCCAAGACCCACTAAGGTGTAATGGCGGAGTCAAAAATTTAATATAGAGTGCACTTATTAATTATAATTTTAAAATTTTTCTTTCTCAATCAATAACAATAACAAAATAATAATTTTTCGAGCTAATATTAAACACACAAAAATTAATATTAGCACAAATTAATATTTTTAATTTTAGCACAAATTAAATTCCTAATTGTAACACAAACAATAACAAAATCAAAATCCTTAATTTTAATATAAATCACCACCAATCAATATTCATAATTTAGCATATCAAAATCTCTTATTTTAACATAATAATAACAAATAAATTTTTTTTACAAATCAAAACTTAACAAATAACTATAAATTAATACTCATAATTTTTATTTAAAAATAAAAAAATAATAAATAAAGTTACTTGTAAATAATAAAGAGAAAACACTAAGGTTGTAGTGTGGTCCCAAATTTATATTATGTAATCCCAATCTGGTGAATCGTGAATTGATAAATTACAAAATAATAAAGTGAGACAAAGAAAATAAAAAAAATACAAAAACACTTAATAAGTAGTGTGAATAAATAAAAAAATAAAAAACTTTATAAACTTTTAGAGTTTTAGGCGGTCGCTGAAAGCCTAGCATAACAAATTTATTTATTTATTTATTTATTTATTTATTTTTTAAAGGTTAACCCTTGCCCAGCAAGTTAAGAATTAAAAAAAAAAATAAAAAAAGTCTAAGACTTTGGAAATTGAGGGCACTATGTGTGTCAATGTTTAGCTAGGAGTATAGAACCTAAGAAAATTGTTTTGATTTGAAAAGTTAAGATGTGAGATGTCAATGTTTGGTTTGGAATGGTGTGTTAGTGTTTAATTAAGACTTAAAAAATAAAAGAAAATAAAAAAAAAAAGCAAATTATGTACATTCTTTGAGGTTTAGCTAATTATAGATTCTTTTATAAGGTTTTAAAAATTACATCTCACCCTCTAAGATTTATATTCGCATAATAATTTAACTGCGACCGTTAACTAAATGTTAAGAATGGTTAGCTAACATTACCAAAATATAAATTGATGGACGATATTGCCCCTGTTGAAATCCCTTTGATAAATCAACAAATTTTACAAAAGCATTACGTTAGATGGAAAAAAAAAAAAAAAAAAGTTTTTGGAACTATATTTGATTTGTTGTTTAGAAAAAATTTCAAAATTAAAAAAAAAAAAACTAATCTAATAAAATAAATATAAAAAATATATTTAATTTGTAAAAATTATTTCTAACCACTCAAAAGATAAAATTATATAAAAATAATTATTATTTTTTCTTTTTTATTTCTTAACCAAATTAATTTTTAATTTTTTTAAAAATAAATTTCTAAAAATCAAACCAAACATATTCTAAAAAAATTTTGACAAGAAATTTCTTATGTTTTTAACTTATTTAATTATTTATTAATTTTATGATATTTTTACCATCTGACATTACAACATATAAGAGTTTTAGAGGTTAATTTTTTTAATCTCTAAAAGTGAAAATTTTGTTACAAAAGACATTTAGGGATTAATTTCTATCGTCGTAAGGATAGTGGCTAAAAGGTCGTCCTGAAAAGTTAAAAATAAAGTTTTTAGCGATAAAAATTTGAAAATGTCAATAATAAATAGACTTTTAGGGACAAAATAATTTGGTCTCATAATGGTTTATTTTTTGAGATAAAAAATTTGATACCAAAAAGATAATAATTAATCACTAATGTTCAATTTTCGTTGCTAAAAACATAATAACGACACTTTTTACAATAAAAATATTTAGTCCCCTAAATTTTGGCCTCTAAAACCTTAATTTTTTGTAGTGTGATATGTGTTTTTCCATTTTAATTTTACATTTCATAACTTATTTAAAAATGATAGTTTAGCTAAACTTCAGGGGGAATCTATAATTTAGCTAATCAGGGAGAATCTGTAATTTAGCTAAATCTCAAGAAGATGTAGGTAATTTATTCTTATTTGTCAAAAAGACATTTTAGTCAATATATAATATCTGTTAATGATGTTAATTGCAATGAAACAAAATATAATTTTTAAAATTTCAAAAAAAAATCTATAATTTCATTAAATCTCAACAAAAAAAAAAGTGTAAGTAATTCGCTATTTTTTTTTTTTTTATTTACGGAAAATGGCTAGTAGCTCGAAAGTGAAGGCTCGAAATGGCCCAAAAGTGAAGGCTCGAAATGGCCCGAAAGTGTGGGCTCACGCGCCCATAATACCTCTCACTCTATCTCTCTGTTGCTCAGTTTTAGACCCAAACTCTCTCTCTATCTCTATGTTTCTCTTCATTCTCTGTCTTCTTATCCCTCCTTGTTGTCGATCTTCAAGAGCTTGACAAACTGAAAGAAGACTTGTCAGCCTCCTTCTCTGGTCTCTCTCTCTCTCTCTCTCTCTCTTTCCGATTTTCAAGTGTTCCTTGTTTTGGTCAAGTTCTAGTGGCTTCAACTCAAACAACAATCAAACCTCACAAACAAACAGTGATGTGAAAGTTGTGTTTTTGCACAAAAATGTTTACCCAATATTGCCCCTGAATGCCTTACTTTGCTCATTCTTTCATCATCCACTGTAAGTTTTTTTCAATTCTCAAAATAATAATAATAATAAATAAATAAAATAAAAACTTTGAAAGTGTTTGTGTTTCAATTTCAATTATGCAAATCAAAGGGCATTTTCTCTTTTATTTAAAACAGCATATCTCTTTCCCTTTAACCTATCATTATAGATTTGGGTTTAGATATATAAGTGATACCATGAATCTCTTGCTAGCTTAATCTCAAGTTTTAATTTGATTTTGATAAAAAAAAATTAAAATTAAAATTAATTTGTGGGTATGTTGGATACAAATACATCTTTTGCATATGATTATAGTTTAACAAGTCAAAGCTAGATATATGTAATCTCAGTTGAGTAAGTGATTTTCTTTATACATCTGTTAGTGAATTGGGGTCTGATTCATTGACACCACAGAAGAGAAGACCAAACCCACTCCGACGACCCTCACAATTGCGACATTCACAAATGATGATGGCGTGAGAGAGAAGACCATTCATCGAAAAACAGAGAGAGAGAAGACCACACCCACCGGCCGACGATCCCTTTTCTCTTCTTCTTCTTCTACCCATTCTCCTTCTCCTTCTCCCATATGGCCAGATCGCGGCCTCCCATTCGGCCAGCGAAACCATCTCCGGCGTCCTCTCTTCCTCTTCCTCCTCCTCTGTTCCTCTTTCTCCTTTCTCTTGCCATCGCATTGCCTCTCTGTTTGTTAGGGTTTTCTCTCTCAAAAAGAGAGGGGAAGGAAAAAGCAAAAAAAAAAAAATGATGTCGTTTGGCATATTTGAGCCATTCGGGCCAATGAATGTTCGAGCTACCCAGCAGGACTCTTTTTGTACATCAGCCCCGTTACAGAGCCTGAAAGGGTTTCGAGCCGAATTTGGCTCGAATTTGAGAAGGAAGAAGGAGGAAGAAGAAGAAGAAGAGAAAGAAGAAGAAGAAGAAGGAGAAGCAGAACTGGAGGGGCCATCAAAATCGGGCTGGAGGCGAAGGCGGAGGCGGGTGAAGGCAGAGGCGGAGGCGGGGCTGCGATGCGACGATCGGCCGACGAGCGACGAGCTGCGCCGACGAGCTCTCGCCTCTGTTTCTCTCTCTTGCCTCTGCTTCTCCTGTGTTCAAAACGAAGAAGAAAAAGAAAAGAAAGAAGAGGAAGAAAAAGAAAAAAAAAAAAAAAATTGAAACCCAAAACGACGTCGTTTTGGGTTTCAAGCCGAATTCGAGCCACTGAATTCGGGCCCTCAAACATTTTTCTTTTGTACATATCGAGAGGGACACGTGACCCCTGGTTCCTTAGAGCATCTCCAACGGTGAACTTTTTTTTTCACCAAATTTGAGTAAAAAAATCACTCATTTTCTCAATTTGATATCATTGGCTCCAACGGTGCATCAAATTCATCAAATTCCCGTGGGGCAACCGGTTGGTCGACCGGTATGTGTAAATTTTTTTTTTTTTTTTTTTTTTAAGCCTTTTGAACTGTTTGAACCCACCTTTGTGAACTAGGGACAGGGCGACCGGTTGGTCGACCGGTTAAGAAATTATTATTATTATTTTTTTTTGGTTCCCTCCTTTTCCTGTTCCTATTTCTTTTCCTATTTATTTTTCCCTTCATTACTCCTTTTCTATTCCCATTTCTTTTCCTATTTCATTTTCCCTCCATTACATATATGTCTGGCATATAGATTATGCTCTTCTATAAACTCATTATCCAGTAATGGCAGACAACTCCACACAACTGATATGATCATAGCTTAAACAAAGAGAGCATAATGAATACGTTCAAATCCATGATATTGACTTCATTTTCATCCTCCTCTTCTTCTTCCTCTTCCTCTGATGATGAGTCTGATGATGAATATATTGTCATACTTTTAGGAGCTTATGAGCAGAATAATAGTAGTATGCTTCAGATTCTGTTATCAAGTGATACCTCAAAGAAAATAGGTGGTTCTGTTGTAGGCCATAGGTATATACGCAGAAATAGAAGGCAGGGTCATGATAGATTGTTTGCAGATTATTTTGCTTACAGAAAGCAGAGGATATTACGCCCCCGTACAGTTATAATTAAAACAAATATACAATTTTATTATTAAATGTGACGTGAAGTAATATTTAACAATAACTAATATTATGTTTTTATTATTAATCAAATAATTTAAGTACCATTTCTTTTGATTTCAATTTCATAACTAAAAATACAATAGGAATATAATACACACACGGATTTCTAATATTTAAGAAAAAGAAAGTTTTAAAATATTTTCAAACTTTTATCATTTTTTTAATTTTTTTTTATCTAATTTGATTTTAAATTTTAATAAAAATTTTGATTTGATATAAATTATTTCATTAAATTTTTATCAATTTTTAAAAGAACTTTCATTCTTATCCCTAATTTTTTTCTTTTCACCAATTTTGATGGAAAAAACAATAATTTTCAACGTTTCAACTTTTTAAATTTTTATCAAATTATAATTTGATAATTTTTTTTTTTTAAGGATCAAAAATTCTCTTAATTGGAATTATAGTGAAATAACATATTGAAATAGTCAAAGTTTGAGTATGTGGTTGGTTGAAATGTATAATTTAATTAATTCTCTTCTCATATTTGTATAAAAATTAACACTTATGACTACATCATTATAAGTCAAACAATGGAAGAAAAATTGAGGTGTCAAACATTTTTCATTTGTAAATATCGAACATATTAAAAAAATAAGAAGAAAATAAAAATGTGTAACTTTTGGATATGTGTTTATCAGTTTTGTTTTATAGACATAAACAATTGATGTTTCAATTTAAAAAATTAAAAAGTAAAAAAAAAAAATAGATTGAGTTTTTTAGAGATAAAAGAAGCCAAACTTTTCTATATACTATTTAAGATGGACTATTTAATCACATAAAAAAATAAAAATTATATTTAGAGATTATCCCTATATATTATGCTATTATATACAACTATAACTATAACAAATTAACTATAATATATATGAAAAGTTATATTAAGCTTTCATTTTCAATTAATTGAATTATAATTAACAAACTAATAAATAACAATATGGTATAATGAGATAGAAAATGGATAAAAATAAAGAACAGAGTGATATTTAAAAGTTTTAAATTTACCTAGTTATACAAAAATATAATGTTATAGTAAAATCATGAATTCTCAATAAATTTTCACATTTTCTACAAAATAAAATGACAATATAAAATAAAAAAATGATACCCATTTTTTTTACTTCAATTTTATAGTCTTCATTAAAGAAAACAAAATCCGATCAAAATCTTTGGCACATAATGGATATAGATACATCAATTGCAACCATAATCACCAACAATTCTTCTTCACCATGCAAACCTATAAACAAACACATAAAACTCACTAAAATCGAAACCGAAACCAACAAGAAAGAAAGAGAATCATGTAGGGAAAAAAAATAAAATTAAAAAACAAATAAATTTATGGAGTAGGAAAATGTTACCTCCAACAAGTTAGACTTTACCTAACCCAATCTGTTAGCTCCTTCGTCAGTGCCCGCGAAGTCTAGGAGTTGGAATGACTAATCAGATTATTTTTTATATAAGACTTGAAAATTGATTTATTTAAGTGATTTAAAATTTTGATAGATATACATTAAAAAAAATAGATAACTATATTACTAAATCATAATTCAAATTTAAATGTTGTCATATTTTTTTGAGATCTATATTTAAATTCTTATCCTTTTTTTTATATTATTTTTGTGTGGTTTCTATTTGGTTTTTTCTTTTCTTTTTTTCAATTTATTTAAGATGGAATTGTGGGTTTCTATTTTTTTAATTTAATTTATCTGTGGTTTCTATTTGTTTTTAATTATTAATATTTAGGTACGCTATGATGTGAGTTAGATATGTGATAGACATTTGAATTTTATTGATTTAAAATATGATGGTGGGAAATATTTTCAAAATAGATTTGCTTAGATAAATTTTAAAGATTTTTAAAATTTAAAGTTGAATATTGAGATGCAAAAGAAAGATTTTAACTGAATAAATAAAAATAAAATTTATTAATTTTATCTGTTTGTATATCTGATTTTTAGTTTTTTTTTTTTTTTTTTGGTTATAATATACTATATAAGATATCGATAGACATGCACAATTTTCATGAAAGATATTATCTGATTTTTTGGGAAAGAGAGAAGGAATGCAAGTTTTAATATATATATATATATATTTTTGGGAAATCGGTGAGAGAGATTAGGATGGAGAGATTATAAAATATTTTTGTTATCTTTCCATTTGAAATCCATAAATTAAGGGATAATTATTATTTCTAAAATAATTAAATAAATAAATCAGTCAGTAGTTTTTTTTAATCTATTTTATAAATTGAAAAATCAATAATTTTAGAATGAGAGTTTGGAGCTCTGAAGAGGCTTCTCATTAGAAACCCCATTTTCCTTATATAATATATAGATATAGATAGATAGATAGATAAGAATTAATATTTGCTTTAGATATTTTTTTAATATACAAAATTTTTTTTATAGATTTTTTATAAAAATAATTTAACAATCCAATCACTGACCATATTGTATGTGAGAAGTTGAAAAGGGTGTTGCAACAGATATGAGAGAAATCAAAAAGGCTTGTGGGTTGGGAGAAGTCAATAAATTCTGAGGGTTTTTTTTTTAAATAAAAAAATTAGAAAATTTAGATTAGGATATTGGAACTCCCACAAGCCTTGTGAGTTAAAAACCCCATTTTCCTTATATAATACTAGTATGTCACTCTTGCTATGCACGAATTGTGTTTATAATTATCTATATATGTAAATTGTGATTTTTAAGTATATTTTTTTTAAATGTCTTCTTTTTTTCCTTTTTTTATATTATATTAAAGTTTAATATTTTGATAATAATCATATGTGTTGAACTTTTCAATGAATTAAATGTCTTTTTTTTATTTATTATATTATATTAAAGTTTAATATTTTGATAATAATCATATGTGTTGGACTTTTCAAGAATTTTTTTTTATGCTTGTTCTTAATGCATTAAAGTGTTATTATGAGGGATAATAATCATATGTATTGGGACTTTTTAAGGAATTTATATGTGTTGGATTTCAAAGAATTTTTTTTGTGCTTGTTCTGAATGCATTAAAGTGTTATTATGAGGGTAAGATTTGGGAGTTGGGAGAAGTTAAATGCTAAGATTTTTTTTTTTAAATCAAAAAATCAAGAAATTTAGATTGGGAGATTGGAACTCCCACAAGACTTGGGGTTAAAAACCCCCTTTTGCTTAATATATAGTATAGATACTAGCCTATCACCCGTGCTATGCACGGGATAATTATAAATATTTATATTTGTTTTAGATTTTTTTAATATATAAATTATGCTTTTTAAGATTTTTTATAAAAATAATTTAACAATCTTATCACTAACCATAGTATATGGGAGAAGTTGAAAAGGGTACTGCAATAATTATGCACGAGTTGTATCTATAATTATTTGTATGAGGGGATTTAAATGTTGATCAGGAGATTTTGACCAAATCAATAAATGCAGGCATGTGGAAAGACATATGGATTGGAAAAAGTTAATAAATACTTATCAGGGTATTTTGACCAAATCAATAAATGCTGAATTTTTTTTTTAAATAAAAAATTTAGAAATTTCAGATTGAGATATTGGAGCTCCCAC
This sequence comes from Camellia japonica, assembly GCA_030407325.1. Classification (NCBI taxonomy): domain Eukaryota; kingdom Viridiplantae; phylum Streptophyta; class Magnoliopsida; order Ericales; family Theaceae; genus Camellia; species Camellia japonica. The sequence goes on from JAPPVO010000016.1 coordinate 166,151,595, forward strand.
AGGCCTTGGGGGTTAGAAACCCCCTTTTGCTTAATATATAGTACTAGCCTATCATCCGTGCTATGCACGGGATAATTATAGATATTTATATTTGTTTTAGACTTTTTTAATATATAAATTATGTTTTTTAAGATTTTTTTATAAAAATAATTTAACAATCTTATCACTAACCATAATGTATGGGAGGAGTTGAAAATGGTACTGCAGTAACTATACACAGATTGTATCTATAATTATTTGTATGAGGGAATTTTAAATGCTGATTAGAGAATTTTGACCAAATCAATAAATGCAGGCATTTGGAAAGACACGTGGATTGAAAAAAGTTAATAAATGTTGATTTGGAGATTTTGACCAAATCAATAAATGCTGAGCTTTTTTTTTTTAATAAGAAATTTAAAAAATTCAGATTAGGATATTGAAGCTTCCACAGGCCTTGGAGGTTAAAAATCCACTTTGCTTAATATATAGATATTTATATTTGTTTTAATTTTTTTTAATATATAAATTATGTTTTTAAAGATTTTTTATAAAATTAATTTAACAATCTTATCACTAACCATAGTGTACAGGAAAAATTAAAAAGGCTACTGCAGTAACTATACACGGACTGTATCTATAATTATTTGTATGAGGGGATTTTAAATGCTAATCAAGGATTTTGACCAAATCAATAAATGTATGCATGTGGATTGAAAAAAGTTAATAAATGATGATCAGGAGATTTTGACCAAATCAATAAATGCTGAGGTTTTTTTTTTTAAATAAAAAATTTAGAAAATTAAGATTGAGAGATTGGAGCTCCCACAAGACTTGAGGTTTAGAAACCCCATTTTCCTTAATATATTTACAATTAACTATATATGTTAATTGCTATTTTTAAATTTTTTTTTTAAATGTTTTCTTTTTTTCCTTTTTTATATTATATTAAAGTTTAATATTTTGATAATAATCATATGTATTGAACTTTTCAAGGAATTAAATGTCTTTTTTTTATTTATTATATTATATTAAAATTTAATATTTTGATAATAATCATATGTGTTGGATTTTTTAAGAAATTTTTTTTATGCTTGTTATTAATGCATTAATATTTTGATAATAATCATATGTGTTGGGAGTTTTCAAGGAATTCATGTGTTGGATTTCAAAGAATTTTTTTTATGCTTGTTCTTAATGCATTAAAGTGTTATTATGAGGGTAAGACTTGGGGGTTGGGAGAAGTTAATAAATGCTAAGGTTGTTTTTTTTTTTAAATCAAAAAATCAGGAAATTTAGATTGAGAGATTGGAGCTCCCACAATGCTTGCGGTTAAAAACCCCCTTTTGCTTAATATACAGTATAGATATAGATAAATAGATAGATATATCATTTTATTTTTATTTTTATTTTTGTGTGGTTTCTATTCGGATATATTTTTTTTTTCAATTTATTTAAGAAGGAGTTGTGGGTATCTTTTTTTTTAATTTAATTTATTTGTGGTTTCCATTTGTTTTTAATTATTATTATTTAGGTAAGTTATGATGTGAGTTAGATATGTTATAGACATGTGAGTTTTATTTATTTAAAGTTTATTTAGATAAACTTTAAAGATTTTTTTTTAGTTTTTTAGTTTTTTTTTATGTTATAATATAATATATAAATATAGGTAGATATCTACAACTTTAATAAAAAATATTATCTGATTTTTTGGGAAGAGAAAATAAATGCAAGTTTTAATATTTTTTTTTGAAAATTTGTGAGAGAGATTAGGAGAGAGAGATTATGAAATATTTTTGTTATTAAATAAATAAATTAGTCAATAGTTTTTTTAATCTATTTTGTAAATTAAAAATCAATAATTTTGGAAAATTGATTAATTTGTCCCATATAAGTGATTTAAAATTTTGATAGATATACATAATAAAAATACATAATTATATTATTAAATCATAATTCAAATTTAGATGTTATATCTTTTTGAGATCTATAACTAAATTCTTATCTTCTTTTTTTTTTTTTTTTGTGTGTAGCCATAATGTATAGGAGAAATTGAAAAAGGTGTTGCAATAATCTATACTATATATTAAGCAAAAGGGGGTTTTTAACCCCAAGCCTTGTGGGAGCTCCAATCTTTCAATTTAAATTTCTTGATTTTTTTATTTAGAAAAAAAAAATCTTAACATTTATTAACTTCTCCCAACTCCCAAGTCTTACCCTCATAATAACACTTTAATGCATTAAGAACAAGCATTAAAATTTTTTTTTTTGAAATTCAACACATATAAATTCCTTGAAAATTCCCAACACATGATTATTATTTCTCATAATAACACTTTAATGCATTAAGAACAAGTATAAAAAAATTTTCTTGAAAAGTCCAACACATATAATTATTATCAAAATATTAAACTTTAATATAATATAATAAATAAAAAAAGACATTTAATTCCTTGAAAAGTCCAACACATATGATTATTATCAAAATATTAAACTTTAATATAATATAAAAAAGGGAAAAAAGAAGACATTTAAAAAAAAAAAACTCAACATTTATTGATTTGGTCAAAATCCCCTAGTCAACATTTATTAACTTTTTCCAATCCACATGTCTTTTCATATGCTTGCATTTATTGATTTAGTCAAAATCTCCTGATCAGCATTTAAAATCCCCTCATACAAATAATTATAGATACAATTCATGCATAGTTACTGCAGTACCTTTTTCAACTTCTCTCATACACTATGGTTAGTGATAAGATTGTTAAATTATTTTTATAAAAAAAATTTAAAAAATATATTAAAGAAATCTAAAATAAATATAAATATCTATAATTATCCCGTGCATAGCACGGGTGATATGCTAGTATCTATACTATATATTAAGGAAAAGGGGGTTTTTAACTTTAAGCTTTGTGGGAGCTCCAATCTCCCAATCTAAAATTCCTGATTTTTTGATTTAAAAAAAAAATCTTAGCATTTATTAACTTATCCCAACTTCCAAGTCTTACTATCATAATAACACTTTAATACATTAAGAACAAGCATAAAAAAAATTCTTTGAAATCAAACACATGAATTTCTTGAAAAGTCCAAACACATATGATTATTATCTCTCATAATAACACTTTAATGCATTAAGAACAAGCATAAAAAAAAATTCTTGAAAAGTCCAACACATATGATTATTAAATTTTAATATAATATAACAAAAAAAAAAGACATTTAATTCCTTGAAAAGTCCAACACATATGATTTATCAAAATATTAAACTTTAATATAATATAAAAAAGGAAAAAAATAAGACATTTAAAAAAAAAAGAAGAAAACATTTAAAAATCACAATTCACATATATAGATAATAATGGTAAACACAATTCGTGCATAGCACGGGTGATATGCTAGTATATATCAAGAAAAAAGGGGTTTCTAACCCCTAAGTCTTGTGGGAGTTCTAATATCCCAATCTAAATTTCTTGGTTTTTTGATTTAAAAAAAAAAAAAAAAACCTAAACATTTATTAACTTCTCTCAACCACCAAGCCTTATAACAATTTAATGTATTAAGAACAAGTATAAAAAAAATTCCTTGAAAAGCCCAACATATATGAATTTCTTGAAAAGTCACAACACATATGATTATTATCCCTCATAATAACACTTTAATACATTAAGAACAAGTATAAAAAAAATTATTTGAAAAGTCCAACACATATGATTATTATCAAAATATTAAACTTTAATATAATATATTAAAAAAAGAAGACATTTAATTCTTTGAAAAATCCAACATATATGATTATTATCAAAATATTAAACTTTAATATAATATATTAAAAAAAGAAGATATTTAATTCTTTGAAAAATCCAACACATATGATTATTATCAAAATATTAAACTTTAATACAATATAAAAAAGAAAAAAAAGAAAACATTTAAAATATAAAAAAAAAAAGACATTTAAAAATCGCAATTCACATATATAGATAATTGTAAACACAACGGGTAATATGCTAGTTATGAGAGAAGTCAAAAGGAATAGTGGGGTGGTAGAAGTCAATAAATGCTGAGGTTGGGTTAGGAGAAATCAATAAATGTTGAGGTTTTTTTTTTTTTAAATCAAAAAATTAGAAAATTAGGAGTAGGAGATTGGAGCTCCCACGAGCCTTGGGGTTAAAAACCCTATTTTGCTTAATATATAGTATAGATTTTTGTTATTAAATAAATAAATTAGTCAATAGTTTTTTTAATATATTTTGTAAATTAAAAATCAATAAATTTGGAAAATTGATTAATTTGTCCCATTAAGTGATTTAAAATTTTGATAGATATACATAATAAAAAATACATAATTATATTATTAAATCATAATTCAAATTTAGATGTTATATCTTTTTGAGATCTATAGCTAAATTCTTATCTTCTTTTTTTTATTTTTGTGTGTAGCCATAATGTATAGGAGAAATTGAAAAGGGTGTTGCAATAATTATGAGAGAAGTCAAAAGGAATAGTGGGTTGGTAGAAGTCAATAAATGCTGAGGTTGGGTTAGGAGAAATCAATAAATGTTGAGGTTTTTTTTTTTTTTTAAATCAAAAAATTAGAAAATTAGGATTAGGAAATTGGAGCTCCCACAAGCCTTGGGGTTAAAAACCCCATTTTGCTTAATATATAACAAGTATAAAAAAAATTATTTGAAAAGCCCAACGCATATGATTATTATCAAAATATTAAACTTTAATATAATATATTAAAAAAAGAAGACATTTAATTCTTTGAAAAATCCAACACATATGATTATTATCAAAATATTAAACTTTAATATAATATATTAAAAAAAGAAGACATTTAATTCTTTGAAAAATCCAACACATATGATTATTATCAAAATATTAAACTTTAATACAATATAAAAAAGAAAAAAAAGAAAACATTTAAAATATAAAAAAAAAAAAGACATTTAAAAATCGCAATTCACATATATAGATAATTGTAAACACAACCCGTGCGTAGCACGGGTAATATGCTAGTTATGAGAGAAGTCAAAAGGAATAGTGGGGTGGTAGAAGTCAATAAATGCTGAGGTTGGATTAGGAGAAATCAATAAATGTTGAGTTTTTTTTTTTTTAAATCAAAAAATTAGAAAATTAGGAGTAGGAGATTGGAGCTCCCACGAGCCTTGGGGTTAAAACCCTATTTTGCTTAATATATAGTATAGATTTTTGTTATTAAATAAATAAATTAGTCAATAGTTTTTTTAATATATTTTGTAAATTAAAAATCAATAATTTTGGAAAATTGATTAATTTGTCCCATTAAGTGATTTAAAATTTTGATAGATATACATAATAAAAAATACATAATTATATTATTAAATCATAATTCAAATTTAGATGTTATATCTTTTTGAGATCTATAACTAAATTCTTATCTTCTTTTTTTTATTTTTGTGTGTAGCCATAGTGTATAGGAGAAATTGAAAATGGTGTTGCAATAATTATGAGAGAAGTCAAAAGAAATAGTGGGTTGGTAGAAGTCAATAAATGCTGAGGTTGGGTTAGGAGAAATCAATAAATGTTGAGGTTTTTTTTTTTTTTTTAAATCAAAAAATTAGAAAATTAGGATTAGGAAATTGGAGCTCCCATAAGCCTTGGGGTTAAAAATCCCCTTTTGCTTAATATATAGTAAGTACTAGCATATCACCCGTGCTATGCACGGGATTAAATTTTTTTAAAAAAAAACTATTTATATTATGTCAAACATATTTATAAATTGTTAGCATAAAATATATGTAATTTTAAAAGAAAATGTTGACATTGCATAATTAAAGTAATAAAAATAAGAATTTATTACATTTGTTCGAAATTCACTGAATAAGTAAAACAAAAAAATAACTAAAATCTAAATTGTTGTGAGCATTCCATCAGCATTCTTGCATTGTCAACATGATAGTTAGGTGGTGTTTGGTTATCATATTTGGCTAAATAATCACAAAAAGACAAAAAAAAATTCAAAAAATCATAGAGAGCCAAAAATCACAAAAAGACAAAAAAAAAAAAAATCCACTATTCCAAAACTAAAAAGCCAAAAAAGCCAATCAAGAATATCAAACGAACAAAAAAGTCACGGGCTAAAAAAGTCAAAAAAGTCAAAAACCAACTAAAAAAGTTATTGCCAAATGAAGGCTTAGTATTATAATTAATGAACAATACATATATTATGTATTTATAAAATGTTATAAAGTAAAAATGTTATATTTACATTTTTTTTTTTTAACCTTCTGAAATGTATAAACATTCCTCTGACCAATCTACATTTAAAAAATAACCGTTGAACTAACTACAATCACATTTTTCTCTTTGTGAGTGTTTATATTTATCTAACTTCAATCACATTAAAAAATCAAATTATAATTTTTTTTTGGCTAGACCAAATACAAATAAAAAAATGAGATAACTTCAATCATACAAATCACAAATATTTTTATGCTATCTAACTACAATCATATTTTTTCATAATAAAAAAATAATTATAAAGAAGAACCATTAAAGCAGTAAATAAAACGATTAAATCACATTAAAAAAAAAAATCATTGAACAAATTACAATCACATCACATTTTTCTCATAATATAGCGATCCCGGGTTTTACTTCTTGTGTACAGTGATCCGGACTTGTTTCCGTGGGTATTAGTAGTTGCTTATATCTTGTTTGCATCCTTTCGTACCTTGTACTTGAGTTATAGGATGTGTTGGGCAGGTTTGTTTCAGGTTGGGTGAACTTAGAAACCAAGAGTAGTTGCCCAGATTTTTGCCTTCACGCTCGAGCGGGTGTTTTGACGCTCGAGCGTGATTTTCCATCTTCCAGTATTTCCTCTGCAGTGTTGGACGCTCGAGCGGGCGTTTTGACGCTCGAGCGTGAGTTTGTGTGTGACGCTCGATCGGGGAGTTTTGCGCTCGAGCAGGGACCTAGTTCAACAAAAGTTCTGGGAGTGTGTACCCGCCGCTCGAGCGGGAGTTTTGACGCTCGAGCGGGAGTCTGTGAGTGACGCTCGAGCGGGGGTTTCCACGCTCGAGCGGGGCGACTCTTATATAAAACCGAGATCCGACTTTTTGGATCACTTTTTCATACCCTTTTCTCTCTCTTACTTTTCCAAAACTCCATTGTTGAGCCTCTCTCTCTAGAACCTTGCCTTCTCTCTAAGTATTGATCTAGTAGGAGATGTTTCCTCACCTTTGGCCTTTACAAAAAAGTTGTTGATCGTCGATGGCTATCTTTTGATCCAAGAATCACGGGATTTGGAGCATTTTCATTTTCTTCATCTTCTTCGTTGGGTGTCAACTTTTGAGGTAGGGATTCCTACTCACTTTTATTGTCATTGACATAGATTTTTGGCTGTTTTGATAAAGTGTTGAAGTTGGGTAATTTTGGGACTTAGGGTTTCAAAAATGTTAAAAGGGAGTTTTGTTATTTTGATTCTAAGAATGTATATTTTGGGTTTCAAAATAATGATATTGTTGTTGGTTGTTGATATTTAGACCATTGGGTCAATATTGGAAAAGGGGGTAGAAAACCCTAATTTGTTGAATAAATTAATTGGTATAATTAATTTGGAAAAAAGTTGTGGATTTATGGAATTGAGTTAGAAATAATGAAATTGATTCATTATGTTGTGGAATGGTGGAGTTGAATTTGTTAATCGCTCACTTTTGAAAACATTGATAATATATCTGTTAGAGCTTTTATTATCTGTTTAGAAATAATTGCTTGGGCTACCGGTAGAGGGTAGTTTTGATTGTTGTAGAGAATGCATGATGATTAGGCAAACTAAAACTAATCGATTGAGTATGCTATCGAATATAGCGACTAGAATAATACATTAACTTTATGTATTGACTGATTGTATATGATCTATGTTTATATACATGTGTTGTGTGGGAGGAGATAGGGGATGCACTCCACGGTTTAGGGGAAGATAGGGGATGGACCTCTAAACCGGATTTTTGTGTGACATTGATACAGCACTACAATGTGTATCAAGTGTTGATTATGGAAGTGTTCGAATTGATTTGATATAGCACTAAAATGTATATCGCTATCAATTGTGAAGTATAGAAGTGATTCTATGTTATGTTGATACAGCACCGAAATGTGTATCTCTCGTAAAGTATAGAAGTAGTCTATGTGTTATCGATACAGCATTAAAATGTGTATCCACCATGAATTTCGAAAGTGTTTAAAGATGAGTCTAAATCTCATTAAGTTATTTGGCTAGGTATTGAGCCTTGTTTTCAAACTCAAAGTTGAAAAAGAAATGGAAAATGAAAGGAAACATGGACATAGTGGTCATGTAATGGAAATGGATTATGAATTGATTTATGGGAATTAAACATTTATCAATTGCTAATGTCTTAGTTATTGCTCATACTGTGTTTAGCATATCTCTACTGGGCGTTGGCTCACCCTATATGGGACATTATTTTCAAGTACAGGTAGCATGTCACCTCCAAGGACATAGCTTGGATGATGATGAGAGTTGAAGACTCTTTTGTTTAATTGATTATATTACATGTTTATCAAGCCAAGGGCTTATTTTGTATAGAGTTAGTACTCTTTTTTTGTGTAACTAAGTGTTAACTTGGAAAGCTGTAAGCCCTTAGGGCATTTGCTTTTGTTGTTAACATGTAATACTGTTGTAAGAATTACTCTGATGAATAGAAATGGTTGATTTCTCTTATATCAATGCATGTCTAAAGTGATGAGTTTTATGTATTATTTTGAGGGCGTTACACATAATAAAAAAAAAATAGATAAAAAAAAAGAACCATTGAACTAACTACAATACAATGACATTAAAAAAAAGAACCATTGAACAAACTACAATCATATCACATTTTTCCCATAATAAAAAAAATAAATGAAAAAAAAAGAACCATTAAACTAATTACAATACAATCACATTAAAAAAAAAGAACAATTGAACTAACTACAATCACATTAAAAAAAAGAACCGTTGAACTAACTACAATCACATTTTTCTCTTTGTGAGTGTTTATATTTATCTAACTTCAATCATATTAAAAAATCAAATTATAATTTTTTTTTAGCTAGACCAAATACAAATCAAAAAAATGAGATAACTTCAATCATACAAATCACAAATATTTTTATGCTATTTAACTACAATCATATTTTTTTCATAATAAAAAAAATAATTGTAAAGAAGAACCATTAAAACAGTAAATAAAATAATTAAATCACATTAAAAAAAAACCATTGAACAAACTACAATCATATCACATTTTTCTCATAATAAAAAAAAGTAAATGAAAAAAAAAGAACCATTGAACTAACTATAATACAATCACATTAAAAAATAGAACCATTGAACAAACTACAATCACAACACATTTTTCTCATAATAAAAAAAAAACAAATGAAAAAAAAAGAACCATTAAACTAATTACAATACAATCTCATTAAAAAAAAGAATCATTGAACTAACTACAATCACATTAAAAAAAAAAAAAACTGTTGAACTAATTACAATCACATTTTTCTCTTTGTGAGTATTTATATTTATCTAACTTCAATCATATTAAAAAATCAAATTATAATTTTTTTTTTTTTTTTGGCTAGACCAAATACATCAAAAAATGAGATAACTTCAATCATACAAATCACAAATATTTTTATGCTATCTAATTACAATCATATTTTTTTCATAATAAAAAAAATAATTGTAAAGAAGAACCATTAAAATAGTAAATAAAACGATTAAATAATTATGAGGGGGTTTTGACCAAATCTCCCAAAAGGCATGGGGATTGGGAGAAATTAATAAATGCTGAGGTTTTTTTTTTAAATCAAAAAATTAGAAAATTAGAATTGGGATATTGGAGCTCCCACAAGACTTGTGGGTTAAAAACTCCATTTTGCTTAATATATAGTATAGATATAGATAGATAGATAGATATATAGATAGATAGATAGATAGATAGATATATAGATATAGATAGATAGATAGATATATAGATATAGATATAGATAGTATAATATAGATAGATAGATGTGTTGAAATTTTCAAGAAATTTTGTTTATGCTGGTCTTTAATGCATTAAAGTTTAATTATGAGGGAGTTTTGACCAAATCTCCCAAAAGGCATAGGGATTGGAAGAAATTAATAAATGCTGAGGTTTTTTTTTTTTTTTAAATCAAAAAATTAGAAAATTAGGATTAGAATATTGGAGCTCCCACAAGGCTTGTGGGTTAAAAACCCCATTTTGCTTAATATATAGTATAGATAGGTAGATATAGATATAGATATAGATAGATAGATAGATAGATTTCTATTATGTTTCCTTCTTTTTTTTTTTCTTTTTTTTTTTTTTTTTGTATGTTAGAAAGATAAGATACACAATCTATGATAATCAAACTTAAAATAAATTTTTGTATTAGAATCTTTTTTATTTGAAAAATTCAAAAGAAATACAAAAATAACTTGAAATATGAGATTTTTCAAACATTCCAAAAGAATGTAAGATTATTCAAACATGTCAAAAGGAGTACAAAAACTCCTTAGTAAACTTTGGACAAATGTATAATTTCAAATTGTAATATTCCAATATAACATTCAAACGTAACACTCCAATGTAATACCCCAAAAAAAATCCTTAGTATATTTTTTCCAAACATAACACTCCAGAAAAACTCATTAGTATAACACTTTAATGTAACATACAAAAAAAACTCTTTAGTGTATTTTTCTCAAACGTAACACTCCAATATAACACTCCGAAAAAACTAGTTAGTGTAACACTCTAATGTAACATACAAAAAGACTCCTTAGTATAACACTCTAATGTAATATACAAAAAACTCTTTAGTGTGATTTTCCTAAACGTAACGCTCCAATATAACACTAAAAAAAAAAAAAAACTCCTTAGTGTAACACTTTACTGTAATACACAAAAAAACTCCATAGTATACTTTTCTCAAACGTAACACTCCAATGTAACACTCTAAAACAAGGATGTGGGATTCTTCAAACTATTCCAAAATGATGAGGAATTTTTCAAACCATTCTAAAAGGAGTACAAAAATTTTTTAGTAAGCTTTGAGCAAATGTATAATTTTAAATTGTGAGTGTTACGTTTGAAAAAAGTATACTAAGGAGTTTTTAGTACTTTTGTGTGTTACATTGGAGTCTTACGTTTAGGATTACATTAATTGGAGTGTTACGTTTGGGAAAAATAGATTAAGAAATTTTGTTATATTTGAGCGTTACGTTTGGAAAAAGTGCACCGATGAGTTTTTTAATGTGTTATATTGGAGTATTACATTAGAGTGTTATGTTTTTGTTTGTAATGTGGGATTCGTTCCAGAAAGAGAGAAAATCCAAAACTTCTATAGTACAGATTGTCCAAATGTGTAATTTTACATTTGGAGACCTACTTTTATCCCTGAAAAATTAAATCCAAACATATAAATAGCTATCCTTTGTGTAATTTCCACTTTAATAGGACCTTTGGGTTCATAAGAAAAAAAAGAAAAGAGAAAGGATTAAACAGTTTACAAAATCACATTTTGAGACTTATTGGTGCTTCACCCTCAAATTTCAATACAAAAAAAAAACAAAAAAATTTATTTCCATTTATTGTACAAAGTCAAAAATTCATTTTCATTCACACTATTTTTTGCATGGTAAAAAATCAAAAAATCATTTCTAAACATATTCACTCTGTTTGGTTTTTAATTTTTCAAAAATAATTTTAGAATTTTTAATTATTTTTTTTATTTTTGGTAATTTTTTAAAAATATTTTATTTTTGAATAATGCTATATGCACCATTTTTTTTTTTGATAACTCAGGTATCCCCAACCCGCTGATTTTAAGGGAAGTCAAGACTAATCCTGAGGGCCCTGAAGTTAACGACCGGACAAACCTCCAGTGGCCCCAAGGGATGACTCGAACTCAAGACCTGTGGATTTTATCCTCCAGACTTTACCATTCGGCTACTTGCCTTGGGGTTCTATATGCACCAATTAGTGCACTTACTAGTGTACCAATTGATGATGTGACATAATTTAAGAGGTTTTTGGTATTTGTAATGTGATTAATGAGTGAGGTCAATAATAATGTTATAACTAGTGTTAGTATACTAGTTAATACACTAATTAGTGTATATAGCACCACCGTTTATTTTTTTCTTTTTAGTTCACTTAATATAAATATACTTAAAAAAGTACAAAATTTGTAAAAAGTCACTAAATACATAAACACATTTAATTTTTTTTTTTTTTGGTATTTATTGAATTATTTTCATATTTCATTACGAATATTTTACATTTTAAGTACATTTAAATGAGAAGCATTTAAGAAAAAATTGATTAAAATATCAAAAAAATAGTTAACAAAAAATTAAAAAAAAAATATGAAAAAACAAAAAACTCAAAATCTAATAGAGTGATTGATTTTTTTCACCTCATATTTTATCTAAAAAGTTACTAAACAAACGAATCCAAAATCCTAATTATATTATGTTGGTATTAGTCCTATTTGATACCACTATGGGTTCATTTGGGATGTGAGTTGACTTTTTGACTTTTTAATTTTTGACTATCTTAGCTTGGGGTTAAAAGGCCTAATTTGGGATAGGGTTTTTGACTTTTGTGAGAGAAAAAATGAAATAATTATGATTTGAATATGATGTTTTGTCTTATTAGGTTAAAAAACTTATTTTATCAATTTATAACTAAAATAATTAAAAAATAAAAAAACTTGACATGCCAAACGAAGGGTATATGACTTGCTTATAACTTACTTCTCTTATGAGCGGGAAGAATTTATACCATAACATTTCGTTGCTTATAACTTCGTTTTTTTAGGAAAGGGGAAAATTTGTATCATAATGTTTCGTTTTAACTTTTATTTATTGTTTATGAAATAAAAATAATTTAAATAAATTTTAAAAAATAAAAAAATTATTATTTTTAATTTTTACTTTTTAATGATCATTCATGTGCACGCATACACCGATCAACGCGAGAAAAACATTTGTACTGTTCATAGTCTTTAAGTACGTTTGTTCGACGTTGAAGAGTCTAATGGCCCCATTATAAAAAAAAAGTGATTGTAAATTATAATTTAACAGATTATAATTTATAACTGTGAATATAAGTTGTTAATTTGTTTGGTACAGTTGTGAGATTATGAATTTAAGTAGTAGAGTAGTGTTTGATTGATAAACTATAAAATAACTTTTTGCTATGTAATTATCTTTTTTACCCTTATATGATATAAAAATGATTATTTTGTTATTTTTTTCAGTTTTAATTTAAAAAAATTATTTTATTAATAAAAGTTAATATAATTAGTATTACAAAAATTATTATTTTCATTTTTTCATTATAAATTAATTAGTATAAAATTATTTCATTTTATCATTATAAATTAATTAGTGTCAATTAATGACTTATTTTCATTTTTTCATTAAAAATTATTATTTTCATTTTTCATTATAATTTATTATTTTCATTATAAATTATTATTTTCAGTTTTTCATTATAAATTAATTAGTATAAAATTATTTCATTATAAATTAATTAGTGTCAATTAATGGGTTATTTTCATTTTTTTATTATAAATTATTAGTTTCCCCTTTTTGGAAAAATTACCCATAAATCCTATCTTGGAAAAAGTTAAACCATTTAGTCCTTTAAGTTTTTTTGTATACCATTTGGTCCTAATGTTTGTCCAGATTTTTGAGAGTTTGATTTGATTCCATTTATTTTTACATCAATACCCTTTTGAGGGTGCAATTTCTCTCTCTCTCTGCAACTATTCATCAATGGCGAAAGAGAGAGAAGAAGATGTTTGTTGTAACACCAACCCAAAATGGTAAACATCAGATTGAATAATTTTGGGTGGGTGTTTCTATGTTTCAAACATCAGCCTTGTCGATACCTACTATCAGATCTTGAACGTTCCATCTCTTCTCCTACATACACCGGCCGGTGCCCTTCCGGTACAGTACCGGATCGGAGTTTGGATCGGCGAAACTTCCCCGAACGAAACGATTCCATCACTTCCATCGTTCCACCACCTGGTTCTCGTTTTTCTTCCTCATTTCAAAACCCTATCCCCAACTTCACCCTCTCTCTCTCTCTCTCTCAAACCCACATTTATTTTTTATCATCACCCGAATATCTTGTATCTCCAAACAACTCTTTGCTTGCTTTGTTCTTTTGAAATCGAATCTATTCCATTAGTTTTCTCGAGCACCCAGTTGTGGAAAATAGATTTTTTGAATACCCATTTGCCTAAAATCGAATCTTTTCCTTCTTCATCACTCTCGAATCTCTCAAAACCTTGAAAAAAAAATGGATTCGTCTACGTTTTAAACCCTAGACAAAGGCCTTTTTCATGAGATTCTGATTAATGGGTAGAAGAGATTTGCAAGTTTTAAAGGTCAAAAAAGAAGGGTTTTTCTCAAGTTCTGGATTGGGCCTTCAATGGAGTCTCCCAGATGGGTTTTGATGTTGTTTTGATGATGATGTTTGATGTTGATCATGGCCCTGATGTTGATGATGTCTACCACTGATGTTGATGATGGATCGGTGTCGATCAGAACTAATGTTGATGATGTTGATCATGGCCCTGATGTTGATGATGTCTAGCATTGATTTGATGATGATTTCCTAGTTTGATGATCTCTGCTTGGGTTTTTTCTTTGTAAAAAACACAAAATCATTACTGGATTCAGAGAGAGATGGCTAATGTTGGTGATGGCTAATGTTGTAAAAAACACAAAATCATTACTGGATTCAGAAAAGAGATGGCTAATGTTGTAAAAAACACAAAATCATTACTGGATGTTGATGATTAATGTTGGTGATGTTTTTTTAAAGTTTGATGTTGTTGATGTTTTTTGATGATGTTTTGTTGATGTTTGATGTTGATGTTTGATAATGTTTTTTGATGAAGTTTTTTTAGTGATGTTGGTGATGTAGTTGACGATGTTTGATGATATTTTTATGATATTGATGATTTTTGATGATGTTTTTTTAGTGATGTTGGTGATGTAGTTGATGTTGTTGATGGTGATGAACACCAACTAAAATAAAAGGCCATTAACATCGGCGTAACGATGTGTTTGGAGGGAAAACAAACATCTACAGAGTTTTGGGCATTTCAGTCAATACCACGTTGGGGTTTTCCTCATTTACCCTTACTAAAAAGCGCAAAACATAGTGTAACACTGGTTATTTTGTCATTAACATTAGCTTGGGACTAATTGGATCATAAGATAAAACATAGGACCAAATGGGTCATAAGATAAAGATTTGGGATTTATTGGTGCATCTCCCTTCATTTTTTCATTATAAATCAATTAATATAAGGAGAAATTACTCATAAGTCCTATATGAGAAAATGTTACTCCATCTAGTCCTGAGTGTTTTTTTATAAACCATTTAGTCCTTTTTTTACATCACAACATCATCATCAAAACAACATCAAACATCATCATCAAAACAACATCAAACTTCACAACATCATCATCAAACAATATCAAACATCATCATCAAAACAACATTAAGATTATTCATTTTTCTTCGTCCAAACATTAATTGATTCTGGTTGTCGAGTGTCGTCCTTGGAGCATATCGTTTTGACTCTGATCACAACTTCAATTTTTTATCCTACAAGATCGGTTAAAACGACGAGAGAGAGAGAGAGAGAGAGAGAGAGAATGGAGCATGGTATAATCGTCAAAATTGGTTAATTTACACTGTAGACCCTTCACGTTTTACTCATTTTCGCATTGGTCAAATTTTAGGTTTTGTTTGATTTGATTTTTTAAAAACTGATTTTAGATGGTTTTGTTTTTTTAGTGAATTTAAAAACTGATTTTAGATGTTTGAAATTTGATTTCAAACATTGTAATCTTTCACGTTATTATAATTTTTGATATTTGAAATCTGATGTTTGATATCTAATTTTTTATGTTTGAAATCTAATTTTTCACAATGTTTGTTCATGATGTTCTGACGTTGATGTTCATGATGGTAAACATTAGATTATTGAAATCTGATGTTCATGATGGTAAATGAATATCAAAATCTAATTTTTCACGATGTTTGTTCATGATGTTCTGACGTTGATGTTCATGATGGTAAACATTAGATTATTGAAATCTGATGTTCATGATGGTAAATGAATCTGATGTTTCATTCTATAATTTCAAATATTATTGAAATCTGATGAACATTAGATGATTAAAATCTGATGAACATTAGATGTTTGAAATCTAATGTTTGAAACATTATTGTAATTTTCAACGATGTTTGAAATCTAATGTTTGATGTTGGATGAATAATGTTTGATGTTTGAAAAAAAGGGAAATCTAAAAAATGCCTATAGTAAGCTTTTTGGGAAATAGGACCTATTAGTCCAACAAAAAACTTTCAGGACTAAATGGGTAAACATTTCCAAATTTGGGATTTATTGGTGCTTTGCCCTTAATATAAAATTATTTCATTATAAATTAATTAGTGTCAATTAATGGCTTATTTTCATGGAAAATTTACCCATAAGTCCTAGTTTTTGAAACGTTGAACCATTTAGTCCTAAAAGTTTTCTTATGCTCCATTTAGTCCCATTTTTACATCAGCATGATGTAAATGATGTAAATGATCTGATGTTTCATTCTATAATTTGTAAAATTTATTGAAATTTGATGAACATTAGATGTTTTTCATCCTATATTTTCAAACATTATTGAAATTTGATGAACATTAGATGTTTGAAATCTAATGTTTGTAACATGACTCTGATGTTACTAACATTGTATTTGATGTTATTAACATTGTAATGGGACCTTTCAGTCTATAAGAAAACTTTTAGGACTAAACAGTGCATAAGTTATTAATTTGGGATTTATTGGTGCATCCCCCTATTTTCATTTGTTCATTATAAATTATTATTTTCATTTTTTCATTATAAATCAATTAGTATAAAATTATTTCATTATAAATTAATTAGTATTAATTAATGGCTAAAATGCTTAATTATTATTATTATTATTTTTATTAAAAAAATACTGAAAACCTCTAGAAAAAAAAGTGAAAACCCTAGCTTTGGTTGTCGCAACGGCGACATAGCGGCGCTAGGGTTTTGTCACGCCGGCAGCCCCTTCTTCTTCTCCTCCTCCTTCTCCTCTTTTTTGTCATCTCACCGCCGGCAGCCTTTTGCAAAAACTCTAGCCGCAATCGCGAAGAGAGAGAGCTGGGGTTTTGTTACGCCGTCGATCGCGAAGAAAGAGAGAGAGCTAGGGTTTGTCACGCTATCGATTGCGAAGAGAGAGAGAGAGTTAGGGTTTTGTCACGCGATCGTCACCGTCAGGCTATCTTGCAACGCCAGAGATCACGAAGAGAGAGACAGAAAGAGAGCTAGTGTTTTAGAGAGTTAGGGCTTCACTGCCTTTGGTTCGTGCGAGAGAAAGAGAGAGAGCCCTAGGAGAAGAGAGAGAGAGCTTTGGTTCGCCGGAAATCACCTCCTTTTCGTTGGAAATCGCCTCTCAGAGATGTGCGAGAGACAGAAATGAGTTGTGTTTGGTTTATATACATGGCACACTTGTAATAACTTGAAATTGTGTGGGGCATTTAAGTCATTTTGCCCCTCAAATGGCAGTTGCGTGCTTAAGCTGTTTGGAAACGCTTCTCCCACTCAAAGAAAAAGTTGATTTTTGATTTAGAAAAAGTTATAATCTGTATTATTAAATTGAACCAAACACACCAAAATAACTTAAATTAAACTAAAAATTAAAATAAGCTAAAAAGAAACCCTTCTAAACAGGGCTAATATCATAATTAGATTAATGCACATTTTCTTAGTGGGACGTGAAACGGTTTTTCCGCGTGGATAAAAAGTAATCCTAAGAACACTCATTTTGGACTTTGAAGTTTCATTAGTTGACACAATGACCCAAGTCCAAAAGTACTGGAGACAATTTTGTAAGTTTTTTTTTTGTATTTTTCTTTTTTAAATCTGTACTTTTTCTTCATGGGACAGCAGCGCCTCTCCCTAACATTTTAGTCATCAAATATACATTATATAAGAAAAATAGGATTTTTAACACACAAGTCTTGTAAGAACTTTAATATTTTAATATTAATTTTCTAATTTTTTGATTAGAAAAAAAAACTTTCAGTATTTATTAGCTTTTTCTAACCCCCAAGCCTTTTGGGAAATTTGGTCAAAACCCTCTCATAATAAAACTTTAATGCATTAAGGACAAGCATAAAAAAAACAGCTCCGATTCAGACCACTAAAGTATGACCACTAATCGGAGCTCTAATTACGTGGCATCAGATAAGGAAGGAAAAATCAGACCTTCATATTACAGTGCATGTGTTTTACGCACTGTGAAAAGAAAAAAAAAAAAATTTCCCGCCCAAAAATCTGATAACAGAGGGAGAAGAAATGGTGTCTATTCTGAAGCTCTATTCCAGGGAGAAGAAATCGTGTCTCCGTCCCCGTTTTCGTCTCGCTCAAGCGTCTTCCCTCTCTCGTCTGAATCGGGGCTGTTCCAAGGAGAAGAAATCGTGTCTAGGTCCCCCTCTTTGTCTCGCTCAAGCGTCTTCCCCCTCTCGCTCAAGCGTCCTCCGCCGTCCCTCTCCTCCACCGTCCGACGTATTCAAGTTAGTGCACCGTCTCCGGCGTCTTCGTCCGACGTCTCCCTATCCAATTGTCGTCCCTCGTCCAGGTAAGTTTATCTGTGGCTTTTGTCCATCTCTTCCTCTATACTTACACATATACAGATATATATATATATATATATATAAAATAGGATTTTGAGAATGCCAAATATGTAATGAAATATTCATTGAAGCTTATAATTTCCATAGCAGATTAACATATATTGTATAGCTTAACAGATTGAGAATGCCAGATTAAAACTGAAGTTGTAATGGCAATTAACAGGGTAAAACTCAAATTAACCGATTAGCATATTTAACAGGACCTTCTCAACATATTAACAAATTAGAAATTGTTTGGGAATGGTAATTAATAGATTAAAACTCAAATTAACAGAAATTGTATAGCTGTCAAAATTGTAAGCTATACAATTTCGGTTAATCTGCTATGGAAATTGTTAATTAACAGTTTTAAGCTATACAGTTTTAATCTGTTAATTAACATATTTCTGTCAAAATTAACAGTTTTAATATGTGTTCAAAATTTATGTCCAAAATATGTTAATTAACAGATTATAACAATTTACAGTTTGGACAGTCCAAATCTGTTAAATTGTTGGGGAATTTGTATATTGTTTGGGAATGCTAATCTGTTAATTAACAGTCCAAAATCTGTTAATTAACAGTCCAAAATCTGTATATTGTTAATTAACAGATAATATGACAGTCCAAATCTGTTAAATTGTTATAAATTGTTAATCTGATTTTGGACAGATTTTGGGTTAATCTGGTAACTTGCATTGTTAGAAATTGTTATAATCTGTTAATCTGGTAATTGTTACAATTTGAAGCTCTTACAGATTAGAAATTGTTACAATTTGAAGCTCTGTTAATTTTTGAAAGGGTAATATGTTATAGTCTGTTGAAAGGGTAATATGTTATAATTTGTTCAAGAGCTTGCATTGTTAATCTGTGTGTATATGTGTAAGTATAACAGAGTAATAACATAATAGCTTGGTTCTATTATTCTATTAATCTATTAAATCATTTGATTTCATATGGTATTTTTGAATGAGCAGGAATGGAGATTGGTTCGAACAGTGCGGAGAATCCTTTATTAAATGAGAGTGAAGAAGTTGAGGAACCGAAGAAGGGTATGTGTTTTAGCTCAAAGCAAGAAGTGTATTCATTTTATGCCAAATATGCTAAACATGTTGGATTTTCCATAGCTTATAAAACTCAAGTTTGTGGCGATGATGGGAAATTAAGATATTTTGGGATTAAATGTTCTCGATCGGGAAAGAGAATCGAAAAATCAGAAGTAAACCCTCTAAAGCCATCTTTGTCTACAAAAATTGATTGCAAAGCAAGGGTACGGGCAACCTTACAAAAGGATGGGACATTTATGTTAACCACAGTTAACCTTGACCATAACCATGACTTGATTCCCACTGACTCACGTCATTTTGCAATGAATAAGAAAATTTTTACTCCTGTGAAGAGAAGATTAGAAATTAATGATCAAGCAGGGATTGGGGTGTCTAGAAATTATCACTCAATGGTTGTTGAAGCTGGGGGTTATGAGTCATTAACATTTGATGAGCGAGATGCACGAAATTACATTGACAGAGCTAGAAAATTGAGGCTTGGAGAAGGAGATTCCGATGCACTTCAAAAATATTTTTTGAGGATGTATGCACAAAATTTGAGTTTCTATTATATGATTGATGTTGATACTGACTTTCGCATAAGAAACTTGTTTTGGGCGGACGCAATGAGTCGGGCGGCTTACAAAGAATTTGGAGATGTTGTTTCATTTGACACAACTGACCTCACTAATAAATATGATATGCCATTTGCTCCATTTGTAGGAGTTAACCACCATGGACAGTCGATTTTGCTTGGTTGTGGCTTGTTATCTAGTGAAGACACTAATACATTTGTTTGGCTATTCAAATCATGGTTAAGTTAAATTGCATGTCAGATCATCCCCCAAAAGGTATAATAACTGATCAGTGCAAAGCTATGCAAAATTCGATAGAAAAAGTCTTCCCCAATACTCGACATCGATGGTGTTTATGGCATATCATGAAGAAAATTCCAGAGAAATTGAAAGGGTATTCCCAATATGAATCCATGAAGATGGATTTGCAAAATGCAGTGTATGACACATTCACAAAAGATGAATTCGAGATGAAATGGAAAGACTTGATTGCAAAATTCAATCTTTATGAGAATCAATGGTTGGGGGTGTTATATGATGAGCGACATCGATGGGTTCCTGTTTATGTCAAAGATATTTTTTGGGCTGGCATGTCAACGACACAACGAAGTGAGAGTATGAATGCCTTTTTTGATGGATATGTCAACCCAAAGACTACATTAAAACAATTTGTTGAACAATATGACAATGCCTTGAGAAGTAAGGTAGAGAAAGAGAAGAAAGCTGACTTCAAGTCTCGACACAAAGTCTTTGATTGCCTAACTGTGTATGGTTTTGAGAAGCAATTTCAGGATGCCTACACCAATGCAAAATTCAAAGAAGTTCAAGCAGAGATGAAGAGACTAGTTTATTGTCAGCCGTTTCTTGTCAAAGAAGAGGGTTCAATTTGTACATATTTTGTAAAGGAAGCTATGGTAGTTTTTGGGAAGATGAAGCATGTGGACTTTGTTGTCTATTATAATTCCACCGAATTTGATGTGCAATGTATGTGCCGGTTGTTTGAATTTAGGGGCATCATGTGTGCTCACTCACTCGTTGTGCTCATTGCAAGATGCATAAATGAGGTCCCAAATAAATACATTCTACCACGATGGCGAAAAGATTTGGATAGAGGGTACACATGCATAAAAACCACATACACTGGCTTTAGGGATGATTTCAATGGAAAGGTGTACGAGAAGATGAACAGAAAATTGGTTGGCATTATACAATTTGCTGGGAACTGTGAAGGGAAAATAAAACTTATCGACTGTGGGTTGGATGAAATCAAGGCAAAAGTGATGAAAAATGATGAAGGTGGTGGGAGTAATGTAGCACCTTCGACTAGTAATGTATCACCTATTACTAGTAATGTACCATCTTCCCCCATTGGCAGCAATAATAGAAAGGAAATCAGTCATACCAAGTTGCTTAGTCCTTTGGTTGCTTGGCGAAAAGGTCGTCCAGTTACTAAAAGAAAGGTCGCCAAAGTAGATCAAATAGTGAATCGGTTGAAGGCAAGCAAAAGAAAACATAACAAATCAAAGGTAAATTGGTATTCATTACTCTCTATTCAACTCATATTTTATTGTAATCATGTCATACATTTGAGGCATTCATTAACTTTTATGAATATAGGGTACTAAGGTGCTTGGAGGTGGAGGTGAAGGTGAAGGTGAAGGTCAATGTCAATCTCAACCTGAACGTAGTGTACGTAGAGAGCTTTATCCTTATGTGGTTGGCATGGAAAATAGTATGTGTGTGCCGGTACGTGTACATCATAGGAATTTACATTGAGCAATTTATGTTATTTTCCAATTTATTTTAACATTTCATTTTAATTGAATAGGGACACATGGTCAATGCTATTAGAGGCACATCTTTCACCCCAGCAAGTGTGGACATTATGAGCAGACAAAGTTTCATAAATCCCCCAACTCAGATTTATGGAGTTGGCACATCGCTTACCCCGTCGAACTGTATTGGAGGCACACCAGGATTTATGAGAACTCAACAATCCATGACTGCTACGCATCAAATTTATGGAGCCGTACCATCTTCATTTGTTGACTTCAATGTACAAATTAACCACAATGACCGTGGCGGTAGTTTTCGTTAGTTGGGAACTTGTAATTGTAATGCCTTTTATGTGACTAAACTTGGAGTTTATTTTGTTTTGGATAATTTATTTAATATATTTTTGGATTGTTCAGGTTCTTTATTTTTTGGTTGAGAACAAATTGATGTTCCCTACTTTGTTGTTATAGTTAATGTTCGCAATTGATGTTATATTTGTGCTGTCTGTTACAAATGTGTGGAAAAATCTGTCTTCAAAAGTGTGACAAAAACCTGTCTTCGAATCTGTCTTGACAAACCAGTGTGCAAAAATTATGTTCTCAAAATTGTGTGAAAAACCAGTGTTCAAAAAAGCTGTCTTGAAAAACCTGTCTGCAAAAATCTGTCTTCAAAACTATGTGAAAAAAACCTATGTGAAAATCTGTCTTGGAAAACCTGTGTGAAAAAAAAAGTCTTCAAAACTGTGTCAAAAACCAGTGTTGAAAAAATCTGTCTTCAAAAACCTGTGTGGAAAAATTTGTGTTCAAAAACCTGTGTGGAAAAATTTGTGTTCAAAAACCTGTGTGACAAAATGTCTTAACATCTGTCTTCAACAACCTGTGTGAAAAATAGATAAACAGAATAGATAAACAAAATAGATAAAATCTGTCAACCTGTCAATCTGTGAACTTGTGTCCAAAAAATGTGTCCAAAAATAGATAAACAGAATCTGTCAACCTGTGTTCAAGAATGTATGTTCAAGTACACAAGAATGTATTTCAACAATCTGTGAACAATATCTATTCAAAATCTATCAATAATCTATGTTGAACCAGACAAACAGAATCTATGTTTCTAAATCAGCTCAAAATCAGTCCAAAATCCGTCCAAAATCAGCCTAAGAATGTATGTTCAAATACACAAGAATGTATTTCAACAATCTGTCAACAATATCTATTCAAAATCTGTCCAAATCTATCAATAATCTATGTTCAACCAGACAAACAGAATCTATGTTCCAAAATTAGTCCAAAATCTGTCCAAAATCAGGCCAAAATATGTCCAAAATCAGTCCAAAATCAGCCCAAAATCAGTCCAAATCTGTTCATAATATGTGTTCAAACAAACAAACAAATAACTTTCAAGCTTCCAATCAGATAACAAACAATCCATATGATTACATATTCATACTTCTCAATCCATAATTGTAATATATCATAAATCTTCATACATATCATCTTCATAATTAATACAACACCAATTACATGTTCTAACTTGTATAAAAATTATTACATCTTCATAATTAATATAACACCAATTATAAGCAAGATGAAGATCCCATTAATACAACACGAATTTCTATTTATGTCTCTTTGCAATTTTTGCATCTGCGCGTTCTGAAATTGATGTTGTTCACTTTGAAATCGAAGATGTTCACCCATACTTTGAAGTTGTTCGGTGACAGTTGGTGTATTGTCCATTCGCACTTGTCCTTCCCCCATACGTTGTGAATTTGTAGGCAAGCACCATGCAATAAACCCACTGCAATCAGGACAACAATAAAATAGCTTATTCTTGTTTCGTTCCGTCTCCAAAATTAGAATGATTGCTTTTCTCCGACATTGAGGACAATTTCTGTTGCAAAACGTCAATTGATCTGAGGTACTGTCGTTAACACTTGAAGTTGACATCTGCAAAAATATGAATGTTTAGAGGAAGTTGACATTATCACCCATAGGCATTCGAGTACAATTGTGGATTTTAGTTTTGTATTCTACAACTATACATGTACATGAATCAAAATAAGTAGTCATGCAAGAAAATACAATACAAATTTTAATGCTCCACTAACATATTATCTCTCTCTCTCTCTCTCTCTCTCTGTGTGTGTCCATAATTTAGAATAAAAAATTTCAAAATTGTGATAGCCTGAATATCAATGCAAGCCCTTATGCATAATGTTTTAGCAAGTAGCTTTGTAGCAGATAAAAAGTTGTAACAGAAACTAGGGAGACAAATTTCTGTCCTGGTCCAGGAAGATGGAAAAATATAGCAGGTATTTACTTCAATGGACTCAATCATGAATATAATTTAATTTCCTCCATTTTTGTAAAATCCAGAGATTGCAACCCTTTTCTGATCCCTATCTCTTTGATTGGGTGACTAAATTTGATATTGTTGGACCTTCAAGAAGGCTGTGTACAGGAAAAAATTATTTGCAAGACATTAGCAGCCTGATGTTGGATGAATGGAGAGATTAATTTCAACCAACATTTTTTTTTTTCTTTCGGGAAAATTTCAGTTCCAATCCTATTATAGAGTTGAAGTAGTTGAAAATGATAATTAGGATTTCGGAGGGGCTATGTATAGTCTATTATTGCACCTTCTTATTTTTTAATATATATAGTTTTTGTTGGCTATTCAAAACAAAATTGAGTTAAGGCTAATAATTATGCATAAATTACTAAGTGCTTCTAGATAGAGCTGAGCATAAATCTTATCATAACCATATGCAGGAGATTAATATAAATTACTTAGTGCTTCATAAATTACTAATTGCTTCATAAATTACTAATTGCTTCCTGATGTAGAGATCTCGAAGTTGTAATATTTGCATTCCACCACATGTAGATGTTGTAATATAAGGAAACTTGGAATTATGAATTACAAATGATCATACATTTCCTTAAAGAATGGAAGTTCAATATTATATTCTTAATTTCTTGGAGCTTAATAATATTAAACCATGCTACATTGATTAATTGCATTTGAATTATGTAAAAGTATAAAACTTATAACAGTACGGATGTAATTTAGATCAACCTCTTAATTAATGCATTATGCAGCATTAGTAGATATAGACATGTAATAGAGACATATACCGACAAGAAACCATTCATGCACACATTAAAATATGTACTCTACTTTTGTTTATGTAACTCTTTGATCCCAAAATTGATAACCCACCTCCATTTCTAATTTTTGTTAAATCCCAACAGATCTGGATCTTGATCTATCCAATGTCTTAATGCCACCACATAATTAATTATGATTTGTTGTTGTCATAGATGACTCAAGGTTCTTCCAAACAACCTTGACAGTCTATGTCTGTGGATGGTGAGGCAAGCTTCAATTTTTTAGTAGCCAACAAAAGCCAATGTGGCAGCAATGGCGCAATGCAGGGGAGGCAAGAGCTACTGACTCTTATGAAAATTGGTACAACAAACATATATAAAATAACAATTATTAGATCAATGTTCGCCAAAGATGTGACAAGATAACCAAATTTGATGGGAAGCCCACACTGGCATCACATGGCTCATCAAATTGTTGTAACAGAGAGTCCATGGCTCAATTATGTTTCTTTTCATGAGGTATAACATATATACACAAGCATAGAGGTTGTATATACCATCACAAACTTGAGCTTTTCTGTGAGAATAAGAAAACCATGGTTCATTCTTCAAATCTCAAAACTCGTTGCCACATCAGGTCAATTAGTTTGCCTAGCAGATCACATCCTAGAACAGTCACAATCTATCTTCAACAAATTAGGGCATATATATATATATATATATAGATGAAATCAAAGTGAAATCAAAGTCAAAGTCAGAATTTGTCTTCAACAAATTAGGGCATATATATATATATATAGAGAGAGAGAGAGAGAGAGAGAGAAATTATTTCACTGACTTGTGAACACAGATCTGTCGAGAAAACACGGAGAGTCGAGAGAAGCGAGTCGCGAGTCCGGTGGGAAGACGGAGAGAGATTCTGCGCTCGTCGGGTCGCCGGGGTTGTACAAGTTGCGTTCAACCTCGATCGTCGCCGAGGTTGGAGAGCCGGGTCGCCGGTGTTGCAGAGCTTCGCTCATCGGGGAGGTCACCAAGGAGAGGCACAACAGAGAAGAGAAGGAAGAATGGAGAGAGTTTGAAATGAAAATGAATTTGAAATTTGAAATTTATAAGAAAGATGGAGAAACGGGCGAGTTTGCATCCATTTTCCACGTAGGCAGCCACGTCATTAGTGGTAATTTAGTGGTGAACGTTTAGAGGTCGGGAGCATTTTTCTAAAAAAAATTCTTTAAAAAGTCCAACACATAATTATTATCAAAATATTAAATTTTAATATAATATAACTTTTGATGTAGATGTCAGTTTGTAATAAAATTAGTATTTTTAGAATTCACTCATCAAGATCTATCAAATAAGATCCATGTTGACTATAAAATTCTTTAAAAATAAAACAAAATATTATTACCTTTGAAATTGATGTAAACAGTAACATGTTACTTTGTTTGACACTTATTCTATTTGACAATAACATGTTATTCTGTCTCACAGTAACATGTTACTTTGTCTGACAATAATACGCTGCTCTGGTTCACAGTAACATAACATGTTACCTTAACAATATTGTCTAAGAAAAAAATATATTTTTTATTTTGTCCTTACTCAATCATGTATTTTCTCCTTAGGGGGTTTATGAAGCAAAATAAACTGTCTTATCCTTTTAACTAAATAAGAGTTCAATGAAGGGGTTTTGGCTAAATTCTTCTAGCCTTTTTTACTTCTTCCATACCTATTACCGCACCCTTTTCAACTTCTTCCATACGCTATGGTTAGTGATAAGATTGTTAAATTATTTTTATAAAAAATCTTTAAAAAAAATTTTATATATTAAAAAAATATCTAAAACAAATATAAATTCTTATTAAAAAATAATAGGTTGCAATTGCGAAAAAAAAAGAAAAAAATTACACCATGCATTTCATTAATAATGCTCAAAAGATGTTCCAAGTGATTGCGTAAAAGTTTGACACGTGTCTACTCTCAAATTATCAAGTGAATATAGATGAAATCAAAGAACTCAACCGACCATTGAAGCCTAATAACTATTAATTAATAGAATTTAGCAATTGAAAGGTCTCAAGCCACATCACTGGTCTTCTCAAATGTTTCATTTTTTTGGTTCATGCATTCATTTGAATATTGATAGAGAATTGAACGTGTGGAAAAGTGAGCGACATTAAAATTATATATTGAGATATATAATTGTTGTGATGAAAAATAAAAATTGTCTTCCTTCTCTATGGTGATTTATCTGGTTATATCTCCAATTAAAATGTCAAGTGTGCTTCTACATCATCATTGAATGTTGCCTTTATTTTTTTTTAGGTACTTTGTTTCACAATTGTTTGTATTTTGTGTTATAAAATTTATTATATCTGTGTTTGCTAAAGTTATTAGATGGACCTAATGCAAGAAGTGTATACTATTTCAATGTTATTCTCGGGATTAAAAATACAAAAAATATACACAAAAAGTATATGAATAGACAAGATTTTACAAAATTTATTTGTGAGTCTCGCTTCTTGAAAATCCTATAATTCATTGATTTTTTGTATTATATTTTATGTTTGGTTTCTGTACTTTTTTTTAAAAATATAGTTTTCTTTGTTTTCTTTAAAAGTTTATTTTTAAAAATTAATAAATAAATAAGTAAATCATTTTCTATTTCAAACAATTTCATTTTTTTAAAATTTTTTTTCTTAAAATAGTTTTAGTTTTGGGCAATTACTTACTTTTATATATATATATATATTTTTTAATTTTGTGCATTTTAAGTGTATGATATTTTTACTAATACACTCAGAGATGCACTATGAAAGAAGTATTATGCGAAAATCAAGTAAGAAGAAGAAAAATAAATAAAACAATACGATGAATGTGAAGCAAAGATCAAAGATCAAAACTCCCAAAGCAAGTAAGTAAACAAACAAGCAAGTAGAATAGAATGTTTTACAATAGACATTTGAAAATTTACAACAAAATTTTATAACTTTTCTTTTTGTTAAGAAAATTCTATTTGGTACTAGCTAAACAAAATGCTTTTAAAATAATTTTTTTTAATTTGAAATTAAAATTATAATAAATTTATGTAAGCATAACTGCTAATCACATTTTTTTACTTAATGTATAATATTATATTGGCTACCTTTTTAAGGTTTATTTTTTTAAGTATTTATATAAAAGTACAAAAATGTTTTTAGGAATAAATTTTTCCTTAATTTAGTTACAAATTTTGCCTATACATTATTTTAAAATTTTGAATAAAAGCAAACATAAAATAATTGATTGAAGATATGTTGCATTTGTTATATTTCTTTTTTTGTGTGCAAAAAAAGAAAAAGAAAAAAAAAAGATATTTAAAAATCACAATTCACATATATACAAATAATTATAAACACAACCCGTGCATAGCACGGGTGAAACACAAGTTGTCTTTGAAAACGAGAAGGATAAACTACTAATAAGTTCTAATAATTGAATTCAATTCTTATAAAGTCTTATTAAAAATAAAATCTAATAAAATCGTTGCTAAAATTAATTTTTTGTGAAAATTTTTTACATATGCCTCTAAAAATTAACAATTATTGATTTTTTTATTTATTTATTACGGTTTTTATAAATTATCGCTAAGACTTACAATTAATGATATTTTTCTGTGATGAATTTTTTAAACTGTCGTTGAAAGTTGAAAATTAGTGACATTTTTTATAACGATTTTTTTAAATTGTCACTAAAACTTATAATTAATGACAATTTTCAAATTGTCGTTGAAAATTAACAATTAGTGACTTTTTTTAATAGTGTTTGATGAAAAATGCCATTAATTCTCATAGGACTTGGATAATAAGTTTACTTATTAGGACCTATACGTAAGTCTTCCAAATGGGAAATCATCACCTTGTTTAGTTTGATTTTTAATTTTTTTCCTATAATTTTTAGAGTAAATTATACTGATACTCTCTATATTTTTGTCCATGTATCATTTTCATTTTTATAATTTTGAATTGCTTGATTTTAATCTTGAATTTATGATGTTGTCTCAATTTGGTTCAATTGATTACAATTTTCAGTATTTTTGATAAAAAAATACACACATACATTATATGTGTTATGCTTTTATAGGTAAAATTGTAAACATGTTAAACTCAGTGAGTTAAGCTCAACCAATTCAATGATTATTTTTCTTTAAATACCCTGATCGACGTTATCAATTAGATCAAATTGATAAAATATCTAAAATTGAGAGTTAAAATCGGACTAATTAAAATCACATTGGGCAAAATAATACTAAAATACTGCCCGATCCGCTAAAATTGCATCGCTCTATTTGTTAACTGTGGATTAAATTTTAAAATTTATAATTTGCCTTCGAAACTATTCTGTTCTCCTATAATTAATACATATATATTTTTTAATTTCTAATAAAATATTAAAGTAAAAATAAATGTTGATTGAAATAATATGGACTGAAATAAAATATGATGTATGAATAGAATTGGCCAGGGTGGTGGTGTGATAACTAGTTCTACGTAAGGCATTTGTACTATTGAGACGCTCCACTTTGTCACGTGGTTTATTCCCATTATTATTTTCTTATTTGAAGCATCTTGGTAGATTTTATAAGGGCTTTTAATAATATTTGAACTCTTTGGGGCCATCTGGAAAATAGGATTTTGGTTTTTGAGCTTTTAGATCCCATTTGTTTGTTTGATTGAGAGAATTAGAGTGAAAAGATTATTAGTGTGAGGGTATAAAGTTTGAGATATAAAATAAATTGTGTTTATTCATACACTATATAGAAATTACATAAAAATCATTATCATATAAAAAATGACTTTGTTGTTTTGTAAAGTAAAGAATAAAATGATCTTTTCACATCCAATTTTATAAGATTAGATTTTAATACCACCTCTGCTATGAGATTGCTAATCTCAACTTTGGAGGGGTTTCATAAAATTAATAATTCTTCAAAATAAATATGATATTTATGAGATCCATCTCACTAGTCCAATTACAACCTCTAAAAACGAAGGCTCTAGAATTTTACCTCCTGGTGGAGACTCTTACCCTTGAGGGTCTTTTATGAAGGTTCCTTAATAGAGGCCTTTCAAACTGTAGAAATGAAAATCAATGTTACATCTTTAAGACTGATGATGTTAAGGATTTGGGTGGCTGTTGTGAGGGGGTGTATAATAGTCATTGTTGAACAGTTAAATGAGTCTATTTTGAGGTTCATTTTGATAATTCAAACCGTTCACAGGGATTTGGGATGGCTACTGTGCAAGGGAGCGCGGATCCTCGGCCGCCCTCTCCAGCGGCCCTTCCCGCGACGCCCCAAAACCACGTCGTTTTGGGGCCAAATTTCAATTAAAAAAAAAAAAAAAGACAAAGCAGGAGCAAAGGAGAAGAAGAAAGAAGGGATGATCGAGAAGGGGAAAGAGAAGGGGTAGAAGGAGAGGAGAGGAAGAGGCTGAAGCTCTTCCTCACGCTGAACTCCGCCGCCTTCCCCACCTACTCCATCCTCTCTATCACTCTGCTCGCCGTTGCAAACCTCATCTTCTTCTCCTTTTTCCTCTCCTCGAACAACGGCGACAAATCGAACCCCTCCGATAATGAAATTATACGAAACGCATTTAGTGTCTCCTTCTTTTTCTCCTCCTCCGATTCAATCCCTCTCTGATTCACTCATTCGCTTCACGTTTTTGGAATTTTTTTGTTGAATTTGAACCAAGATATGTCCATGAATCTGAAGCTGAGATTCGTGTGATGGATTTGGGTCGAGAAGTTTGTTACGATCATCTGGGTTTCCGCGAAAACCATGGTGGGTATTTGAAATGGCTCTTAAATCTCTTTATACATTGAGATTATGTTATTAGATTGAAATGGCAAATACCCAGAAATCTTTAGGTTTGTTCCATTCTCTCTTCTCTCTCTCTCTCTCTCTCTCTCTCTCTCTCTTCTTTGAAATTTCCATTCACTGTGTTTGGATGTGAAGAAAACCAAGACAAATGAAATGGAAAATTTGTAGTTAATGTTTTTTATTTTGGTCTCTGAATTCTGTTCACTCTTCTTCTTCCTCCTTCTCCTCTATTCCTCTTTCTTCTCTCTTTCTCTGCCTTTCTTCTTTTCCCTTCTTTCTTCTTCTCCTTTGTTCCTGTTGTCTTTCTTTTTCTTTTTCTTTTTTTAATTGAAATTTGGCCCCAAAACGACGTCGTTTTGGGGTGCCGCAGGAAGGGCCGCTGGAGAGGGCGGCTGAGGATCCGGACTCCTGTGCAAGGGTACACAGCAGCAATTGTTGTGCAGTCAAATGGGCCCCGAAATCCTGATGCCAAGAACCAAAAATTATGTCTCTAATGTCGTCTTTAAATTATGGATTTAAATAAAAATTAAAAAAATTAACATATATTTCATTTGGAGAAGGATCCTCTCCAATAAAAAATCTAGACTGGAGGGCACTATTTAGGCTCGTGGAGCCCAACACTAGTCCGATTTTACTGATCCGAACTGTTTGTTTTGTCATACACTTCGTGTATTTAGTTCACAAAAAAATTTACATCGATATGATAATTATAACTTGTTCAATTTATTTAGTTTGTCACCAAAAAAATATATGATTTATTTTTCAAAACGCAATTATCGTTCATTTTTTTTTTTTTTTGGTGACAAATGCTGTAAATTAAATAGGTTTTGATTATCGAATCGACCTAATTTTGTGTGTGAATGAAATACGCGAAGTGTTTAACAAAATGAACAGTTTGAATCATCAAAACGAAACCTATGATGGGTCTTACAGGCCCAAACATCGCCCTCCAATCCAAATTTTGGACTGGAAAGGATTTGCCTTCATTTCACTTATATTTGTCTCACATTTTTTCTTTCTCTTTTTAAATTTATATCCAAATTCATGAATAAAATACCGTCTAAATCATTCTAATTATAGGAATGAAAATCAAGCTTATATCTTCAAGACCAAGGGAAACAAAAATGACAAAAGGGCAAAAAGAAACTCATGTCAAGAATTTTATCTCAAAATTTGTGTCATTTGTACATTTTCAATCATTAAATTATATCGAAAATTTTAAAAACATGAATATCAATGCATGATTTAAGAGTAAGAAGTACATTGAAACAGAAAGATAAAGATTTAAAAATAGAGATATGGTATTAACGAAAATTTATAAAAATCGTGACAAGAAAAAGTCACTAATTATCAATTTTTAGTGATATATGTAAAAAATCGTCACAAAAAATTATTTTTAGCGATGATTGTACTAAGATTTACTTTTAATATGACTTGATGGGAATTAAGTCAAACTATTATGATCTATTGGTAGTTTATCCTAAATTTTAAAAATGAAAGGGTGATTCTATTTACACACCACTAATATTCTCAGTACATACTATTAATAGATTAAATTTATATTCCGATAATATCTTCCAATGAAATGACCATTAAGTACAACATGAGATGTATTTTACCCATTCAAAAATTTTATATTTAAAAATACAAAATACTCTTCACACACCATTATTCTTATAAGGTTTAAGGTTTTAACATATGAACATTATATTTTTTATTCATCTTCACCATTAAGATACACTTATGATATAATTCATTATCAATTAGCTTATTTCATTCTTTTTTTCCATTATTCTTATTTTTTAAATTCAAAATATTATTGCCCTTGAAGATTTAGGGTTTAAGAACATTGAAATCAATTAGTTTTGAAAATTTGTGTACCATGGATGGCACTGTAATGGTTGGTTCTGATATAAATATTGAAACGTTGATTTATAAACATTGAAAACATTAGTTTATGACTTAGTTTTTTGATTTTTTAATTTATCTCGTTCGTATGTGCATTCTCACAAGTAGATCACCCACATATAGGCTAATAATCACATGTGCATTCTTACAAGTTTTATAATATACGTACTTATCACATTCATTAGTCTTATAGTCATTCTCAACCATGCATGAATCAAATTTCTCATGCCACTGTTTAGGAGTTTGTTTTAAACCATAAAGGGATTTAATGAACTTATACACCTTGCTTTCTTGGTCAGGCTCCACAAAACCCTCAGGTTGGTCCATGTAAATCTCCTCATCTAGATCTTCATTTAAAAATGTTGTTTTCACATCCATTTGAAGAATTTTTAAATCATGAATTGCAGCCACTACTATCAACAGTCTAATGGATGTAACTCTAGTAACCAGAGAAAAAATATCAAGGAAATCAAGATCAACTTGTTGCTTAAAACCTTTAGTGACAAGTCTCGCTTTACATTTATCTATAGTTTCATTCGATTTAAATTTTTTTTATGAAGGATCCATTTACACCTAATAGTTTTACAACTTGGAGGTAAATCCACTAGCTTCTATGTTTTATTTGAAAGTAGTGAATCTATCTCATCATTTATAGCCTCTCTCTAGAAAATAGCATCAGGTGATGATAAAGCTTCTTGCACCGTAAGAGGAATTTCTTCCGTATTGTAAAGATAATAGTCAAGGCCAAAATCTTTTTCAACTCTAACTCGTTCACTTCTCCTTGGTTGGATTTGAGAATTTTCTTATTTTTAAAAAACTTGAGATGGAGTAGAAGAACTAGACATGGATAAAATATTTTTAGAAATTATTTGACCTCCACTATTTCTAGATTGAAAGGAAATTTATTTTCATAAAAAATAGTGATTCAAAAATAATATTATTTTTCATATCAAAAAATCTATAAGCTGTACTATGCAACACATACCCAAGAAAAGCACAAGTGGTAGTTCGTTCACCCAATTTAGGTCGTTTAGGATCTGCAAACCTCACAAAAGCTAAACAACCCCAAATCCTCAAATAACTTAGATTTGGTTTATGCTCCCACCATAATTCATAAGGTACAATTTTAGTCTTTTTGTGTGGCACTCTATTTATCACATGGCAAGCTGTCAAATGGCTTTGCCCCAAAGATTTGAGGGAGCACCTAAATCAATAAGCATAGCATTCGTCAAGTCAATTAACGTTCTATTTTTTTTTTCAGCTACGCCATTAGATGAAAGTGAATATGGTGGAGTAGTCTCATGAATAATTTTTAATGACTGAACAAAAGAGTTGAATTCAAGAGATTCATACTCCTGGCCTCTATTACTTCTAATTCTCTTAATCTTTTTACCGAATTGATTTTACACTTCAAGAAGGAATTCTTTAAATTTCTCAAAAGTATCACTTTTATTTTTTAATAAATATACGTTTGTATATTTTGAAAAATCATCAATAAAAGTGATAAAATATTGATTACTACTACGAGTTACAATTCCTTCAAACTTACACAAATCAGTATGAAATAATTCTAGCAATTCGGTATTTTTCTCAACACTTTTATAAGGTCTGTTGGTAATTTCTGCTTTACTACAAACTTCACATTTTTCAAAATTTTTTGTCACTTTAGGAATTAATCATAAACTACTCATGATTCCCACATATTTACTGTTAATATGACACAAGTGAGCATGTCAAAAATTAATAGAAGACAACATATGAACCAAATTGGTAGATGGTTTATTAATCTCAACATTCAGTTTGAACAACCCATCACAAGCATAACTCTTACCTATAAAAATACCCTTCTCGGTAATAACATATTGATCAGATTCTATAGTTTACTTAAAGCCAGTTTTATTCAACAAATAACTTGACATCAAATTCTTCTTTATGGACGGTGTATAAAGCACATCTTTTAAAGTAAGCACAAATCCAGAGGTGAACTTAAGGTCAACCTCACCACTCCTAAGTATCTTAGTTTGACTAGAGTCACCAAGCATAATTGTTTTCTCATCGTCAAAAGGAGTATACACCTTGAACCAAGCTTTATTATAACAAACATGTCATTAGCACCAGAATCTGCCCACCAACTGTCCACATAATTAACTATGCAAATGTCTGTAATCATCGCCACAAATGGCTCCTCGATAATGTTAGCCTTTGGGGCAAGTGCACATTTTCGGAATTTACAAGTTCGAGCAATATGCCCACTTTTGCCACAGACAAAGCATGTAAAATTTTGTAGAGGTGGTGGACCTTGGTTCTTATTTGGATTAATACATTTATTGTGAGATTTACTATAATTCTTCATATTCTTTTTATAAGGCTTCAAATAAGCATTCATGGAATTTTGACCTTTGGATAAGTTATTATTTGTTGAAATAAAGTTTACCTTTGTAGTAGAATTGTCATTACCCTCTTATGTTATTAATGCATCTTGGCTTCTAGCCTCCTCTTCAACTCGAATGTGAGTGATCAATGCTTCTAAGGATGTTTTCTTTTGTTTGTGGCGCATACTCTTTTGGAATTCTCTCCAAGATGGCGATAACTTGTTAACAAGTCCTACAATTACGAAGTTGTCACCAATCTTGATGCTTTAAGATCTTACTTCTGCAACTATCATTTGGAAATCTTATGCTTGCTCCACAACAGATTTTTCATCCACCACTTGGAAGCAAAAAAATGGGCTAGCTGCATATTTTTTTGCTCTTGCCTCTTCAATATCATACTTAGTCTGTAAAGCTTTCAATTTTTTTTTTTGTAGAAGTGTAAGTGGTGTCATAGTAATCATAAAATTGATCAGTAAGGCAATTTAAGAGATAAAAATGACATTTATACTCATCTGTATTGTATGAAGCCACTTTTGCTTCACGTGCCTCGTAGTCTTCATCATTCATTTCCTCGGTTGAGATTTTGTTTGGGTTCTTCTCAATAAGAACATAAGCAACTTTCAAAATGTTGAGGTAAAAAATAACTTTTCCTTTTCACCTCTTAAAATGAACTCCCTTAAACTTGAAAGGCTTGTTGAGATCTCCAATTCCATCATTGGTTTTTTCTGGTACTTATTCCATATTGATCTCCTTAAAATTGTTGGTGAAAATACCAGAAGAATTATATTTTATTGATAAATAATGCAATGAAAATGAGATACAAATAGATCATGCTGAGGCACGGATATCTCGTTTTCTTTAAGGAAATCAAGCCCACTGCGGTAGGAAGAACCCAAATACCGATGCAGTAGTCACTAAATTGTGACTTATCCCCTTCAGGATACAACAACTAGACCACTTGTCATATAGTTCAGGCCAGACCACTAGGACCTTACAAATTACACCAAAAAAATAATGACCATTAAACTAGAAAAAAAGGAGAGTCCCAAAACCTCCAAATATTAACTCACTACCAAGCCCATGACCTTCCAATTAATCTTCATTCATGAATAAGACAAAAGGTCATCAAAAATATTCATGAACAAGACAAAAGGTCACCCAAACAAATATAAATAAATAAATAAATAAATAAAAGATATTAAAATGGTCCAATAAAACCATAATCGTTTCACTTTTTATGTCATAACCATCAAATCAATTACAAAAACAACATTCAACTTGTTTGGTCTTGGTTTCCAGAAAACGCTTTTTAGAAAATTTTACTTTTTTATTTTCTGTATTTTTTGTTTTCAATGAATTTTTTTAATATTTTAAGTAATTTTTTTTTAAAATTTTTAGATACACCTAATGTAAATATACTTAAAAAGTATAATATTTATAAAAAAAATCTTTAAAAAATTCACTAAATACCAAAAATATATATATTTTTTTAAAATAAAAATTCAATACATTTTTCATATTTTTTAATTTTTAAAAATATTTTACTATTTAGATATATCTAAGTAAGGTATATCTAAAAAAGTAAAAAAATTGTTTAAAATTTTAAAAATATTCACTACAAAAAAACCCGAAAATCAAAAAATTTAATTTTCAAAAAACTGAAACCGAAAACAATGTATCTTTCTAAACATAATTTTTTTAGTCAAGTTAAAATAATTAAAAAATAAATAAATAAGTCAACTAATTAGGTAGCCAACTTTCCAAACGAGCTCTCAAATATCTTTTGCAAAGACAAAAAAAAAAAAAAAAAAAAAAAAAAAAAAATTTAACTTATTTAAGTTACGTTACATTTCTATTTGTTTACATGTTTTTTTAATAATAGGCCAATAAATTTAAAAAAAAAAGTCAATTTTCAAATAGGTCTCAGGCCTCATTTAAGGATAAATTATTTTAATAATTTTTTAATTGAAATATTTAATTTTCAAATGAAGCCGGGTGGCCTTTGATGTTAACGAGGATCTTGGTCTACAGGAGAAAAGTCCTATAAGTGCGACGGTGGACTTGCAAGTTGCAACTGAAGTGAAAAGCTTTTAAAGATTATATCGGCTCATTTTGGGAATTGTATTAAAAGTTACTTCAACTTTTAATTCATTTCTCTCTTTTATAAAAAAATAAAAAAATAACTTTTAATTATATTTTCAAAGCACTCCACTATATGAAAGGGTCAAATTAGCAAATAAGTAGAGATCATATCATTATAATGGGATGAAATATAATGAAATAGTAAATTAGTAAAGTGATATTTATAAAATTAAATAATCATCTCAATATATATTTTACAGATACTTACAGGGGTCTTTTGGAAAGCCCAGTTTTTAGCTTTTTATTTATTTTGGGTCATATTACCTCTCATATTTTTTACCCACAAAAAGTAAAGAGAAAATTATTGATAAATTCCATTTAGAAGTGTTTTAACCCAAGAAGTCCATGAAGGAATTTTTTAACCCATTTAGTCCCATGTATGTATAGTTTTATTCCATTTAGTCCCATGTACGGCCCGAGAAAGGCTCGTTTGGGGCCAGGCTCGAGCCTAATCCGAGACCCTAGGCTACGGCCTGGGCCATCACTTTGAAGCCCGGCCCAGTCCATTGGCCCGGTTAAGGCCCATTCAAGGCTTGGTCCGAGGTTCGGCCCGCGCCGAGGCCTAGTGTCTTTTTTTATAGAAAATAATAAAATTTTGGTAAAAAAAATTAAAAAGAATTAAAAAAAAATGGCCAGGCTCGCCCCGGGCCGCCCACGGGCCATGGGCGGGTTTCAAACAGCCACGAGACACGGGCTAATTTTACACTCCTATCAATGTGAATGTTAACATGTCAATATGAATATTCACATTGTCAACGAGTCGGGCCGGGCCAGCCCTGGGCCGCTGGCCAATTTTATACTCTTATCAATGTGAATGTTAACAGGTCAATGTGAATATTCACATTGTCAACAGGCCGGGCCGGGCCCGCCCCGGGCCGCCCACGGGCCGTGGGCGGGTTTCGGGCAGCCACGAGGCGCGGGCTAATTTTACACTCCTATCAATGTGAATGTTAACATGTCAATGTGAATATTCACATTGTCAACGGGCCGGGCCGGGCCCGTCCTGGGCCGCGGGCGGGCTTTTGGCCGCCCATGGACTGCGGGCCAATTTTATACTTTTATCAATGTGAATGTTAACATGTCAATGTGAATATTCACATTGTCAACGGGCCGGACCGGGCCCACCCCGGGCCGCCCATGGGCCGCAGGCGGGTTTCGCTCCGCCACGGGACGCGGGCCAATTTTACACTCCTATTAATGTGAATGTTAACATGTCAATGTGAATATTCACATTGTCAACGGGCCGGGCCGGGCCCGCCCCGGGCCGCGGGCGGGCTTTTGGCCCCCCATGGGACGCGGGCCAATTTTATACTCTTATCAATGTGAATGTTAACATGTCAATGTGAATATTCACATTGTCAACGGGCCAGACCGGGCCCGCCCCGGGCCGCCCATGGGCCGCGGGCGGGTTTCACGCCGCCACGGGACGCGGGCCAATTTTACACTCCTATTAATGTGAATGTTAACATGTCAATGTGAATATTCACATTGTCAATGGGCCGGGCCCGTCCCAGCCCGACTCGAATTTTTCCGGGCACCCACGAGGATCGACATGGGCCGGGCCCCTACACATTGACGATATGAACATTCACATTGACGGTGTGAACATTCACATTAGGGGTATTTTGGTAATTATGTCACCCATAGGACTTATTGAAACATAAGAAAATAATGTGAACTAAATAGAACATAAGTAGATGAAAATGGTATTTTGGTCTTCTTATCTCAAATAGGACCTAATGGAATAGTTAAAAAGAATATGGGTTAGATGGAATAAAACTTTTAGAAAGTGAATTTATCAAAAAAGCTCCCAAAAGTAAAATAGACTAAAAAAGTCAAAAAAATCAATTTTTTACTAACTTTCCAAAACACCACACAATACACAGATAATAATAATAATCTTCAAAAAAATTGAGGGGCTTGTAATTTCGGTTCAGATTGTGATTCTCTCTATTTCATATTTGTAATGGAGAGGATCTATTTCATCATCCAATTGTGAGTATAATAATTTTTTTAATTTAAATTAATTATAAATCAACATTCCTATTTTATAGTCATGACATATATAAATGAAAATCTTCCATTGTACCCATGGAATGAAAATGATACAAAAAAATTTTGGTGTTTCACATCCTTTGGTACAG
The DNA here is from genome assembly GCA_030407325.1 of Camellia japonica. Lineage (NCBI taxonomy): Eukaryota > Viridiplantae > Streptophyta > Magnoliopsida > Ericales > Theaceae > Camellia > Camellia japonica. Next base: position 166,191,304 of record JAPPVO010000016.1, read on the forward strand.
TACAGGAATGAAAATGTCATGTGCTTTACCAAAAAAAGTACATCTTTTGGCGTTGCCATGTTTCACATCCTTGTCCGGTCTGCTTTGATGTTGACACATTTTGTCATCGTTGACAAAGATTTTACCACACTGTGCAACGCGATATACCAAACGGTATAGCATTTACGGTAGTGATTGGTAGCTCGAGAGTGAGGCTCGAGTTTTGGCTCGAGGGTCAAAACGACGTTGTTTTGACCCTTTTTTTTTTTTTTTTTTTTTTCTTATTTTCTTCCTTCACTTCATCTTCTCTCCGCCATTTTTTTTGCAGAAGAAGACAGGAGAAGGAAGAGAGGAGGAGGAGGAGGGAGGGAGGAGGGAGGAGGAGGAGGAGGGAGGAGGAGGGGGAGGAAGGAGGAGGGAGGAGGAACTGGAGGGGGGGAAAATGGCGGTGGCGAGGCGAGGCGAGCAGCGGCGGAGGCGAGGCAGGCCGGCGATCGTTGGTGCTGCGACGATCGGCGGCAGCGAGGCGACGGAGGAGCTGCGACGAGGACGGCGGCGGAGGCGGCGGAAGGCGACGACGGACTGGTGCTCTCTCCCCCTCTGCTTCTCTCCCTCTCCCTCTCCCTCTCCCTCTCTCTCTTTCTCTCTTCCCTCTGCTTCTCTCCCTCTCCCTCTCCCTGTTTTCGAGCCAAAACTCGAGCCATTTCGTCGAGCTACGAGGCATTATCGTAGCATTTATATCTAAATTAAGAGGTTGTTTAGAATGTTCTAAATAAGTGTATTTTTTGACTTTTTATAAAAAGATGTGTAAAAAAATAAAGAGAAGATGTTGATTGATGTGATCCAAAAAAGATAAAAAGATAAAAAGTGTGGACTTATCTAGTCTTTCCAAACTTGACCTAAGGTTTGTTTTAGAATTCATGTATTATGTCTAGTTAAATATATAAAAAAAAATACATGGCAAAAATTAATTTGTTGTATATACAGAAAGTTAAGTAATTTCTGTGTGAGGTGCTCGTTGTATTCTGGAGGCAGGACGTCCATTAATCGTAAATACCAGAAGTGAGGGTCAAATTCTGTTTTAAAGACACAGTGTTTAAACACTGGTCTCAGTCACAATCTATATTAAAATTACATAATTTCTATAAGAAATTTCTTATGCTTTTATTTTATTTTTTTTTTGTATTAAATTGATTTTCCAAAAATATGTTTGGTTTGGTTTTGGTAGACAAATTTTCAAAAAAAATTTGGGAGAGAGTTTAGAAATTTTTTTGGTTTGTTTGGTTTTATATTTTAGAAATAGTTTTAAAATATAGGAGTTTAGGATGATTTGATATTTTGTTATAATTGAGTAGATGTGTGTAATAGAAAAAGTGATTGAGAAGGAGCCAGAAGAGAGAAAAATTGATTGATTAATGATGAGGAGAGAGAAAGTGATTTTGAAATTTTTTTTCTAAAATCACTGAACCAAACAAAATTTTGAAAAGTTTTTTCCAAAATTACTTTCTCGAAATCAAACCAAACAATGGCGGTCTGATGTTGACAGGTGCCATCTTTAAAGGTTGTTGAGTTGATTTTTCTTTCACCTATTTCTGCGTTTTAAATACACCCTTGGCGTATAGGCTGTTGGTACTGTGAGACATCAGAAATCCATCACACAAAATAACACAAGAATATTTACGTGGTTCGGCAATTGCCTACGTCCACGGAGAGCTATCCACTATAGAATTTTTCGGGGGGAGATTACAACTCACACCTCACAAACACTCTCTATAGCACTCTCACACTTGTTGCTCACTGCCCTCTCAGATTACACACACTGTAATCTCCTATATCTCCAACTCCTCCTTCTCACCTCAATTTATACACAATTGAGGGAGGAGCTTATTGGTTGCCACCAATCCCTTCCACTAGCTAGTGGGGTTGGTGGAGTGGAAGTGTGGGGTTCTCTATTTGGGAAAGGGAATGGGCAGGACACTAACAATTCTCCCCCTCCACACCCTTATGGAGAACTGACTTCTCATTTGAAGTCCATCCGACAATCTCTCGGCAGATTTCGAGTTTGTTTCTCGAGACCACCTTTGTAAGTATGTCAGCTGGATTCTTATCTGTACGGATCTTGATCAGTTTCAATAACTGCTTTTCTATCACTTCGCGTATCCAATGATACCGAATATCAATGTGCTTTGTGCGAGAATAGTACATTGAATTTTGGCTCAGGTTTATGGCACTTTGGCTATCACAATGTACCATGAACTTCTCTTGCTTTAATCCCAACTCTTGGAGAAACCGCTGCAACCACAACATCTCTTTTGTAGCTTCCGCTGCGGCAATATACTCTGCCTCGGTTGTGGATAAAGCAACACACTTCTGCAACTTGGACTGCCAAGACATAGCTCCCCCTGCGAAAGTGAACAGAAATCCTGATGTAGATCTTCTACCATCAAGATCTCCCGTCATATCGGAATCCGTATAGCCTTCCAAGACTGGTTTAGCATCTCTAAAGCATAAACACATTTTTGTTGTACCCTTGAGGTACCTCAGAATCCACTTGACTGCTTCCCAATGTTGTTTTCTTGGATTGGAAAGGAATCTGCTTACTACTCCAACAGCATGAGCAATATCTGGTCGGATAAACACCATTGCATACATCAAACTCTCTACGGTGGATGAGTAAGGAATAGCCTCCATCTCTTCTCTTTCTTTAGTAGAGGAGGGACAAGAACTCTTGCTCAGATTGAAATGATTAGCTAGCAGAGTATTGACTGGCTTGGAATCTTTCATGTTGAACTTTGCAATCACCCGTTCAACGTACTTCTCCTGTGACAGCCATAATTTCTTGGCTTTCCTGTCACGCACAATTTGCATGCCCAACATTTGCTGTGCAGGGCCTAGGTCCTTCATGTCAAAGGACTGTGATAACTCCTTCTTCAGTGATCTGATTGCTGTGGCATCTTGTCTAACAATCAGCATGTCATCAACATAGAGCAGAAGTATGATGAAGTTTCCATCGGGAAATTTCCTGACATAGACACACTGATTTGTAGCAGTTCTCTTGTACTCATGACCCACCATGAATGAGTCAAACTTCTCGTACCACTGTCTCGGCGCTTGTTTAAGGCCGTAAAGACTCTTCTTCAATCTGCAGACTAAGTTTTCTTTCCCTTTTACTTCAAAACTTTCTGGCTGCTCCATGTAAATTTCTTCCTTCAGATCTCCATGGAGAAATGCCGTCTTTACATCCATTTGTTCAAGTTCCAAATTCAAACTAGCCGCTAGTCCCAAAACTACTCGAATGGATGTCATTTTCACAACTGGCGAGAAGATTTCATCAAAGTCAATACCTTTTTTCTGCCCGAAACCTTTGACAACCAATCGAGCCTTATACTTGACTAGCTTTCCACTGCCATCTTTTTTCAACTTGAACACCCATTTGTTCTGCAACGATTTTCGACCCTGGGGAAGTTTTACCAAATCATAAGTCTGATTCTTTTGTAATGACTACATCTCTTCTTGCATAGCTTAATGCCAGCTACTCTTCTCCTTATGATTCAGAGCTTCTTGAAAACTTTCTGGCTCCCCCTCATCAGTAAGCAAAATATAATCAGAAGCAGGGTATTTTGACGACGGCTTAGACTCTCTTATTGATCTTCGCAACTGTGGACCAACAGTCTCTGGCGGAGGGGGTTGTGGCTCCCCCTACTCAACACCCTCTTCTTTTGGATCTTCTTCTTCTGGCAATCCATCCTACAACTCTACATCATTGGCTGCATGCTGCGGTAGCTCTTCTTCATTAGTGGCATGCTGTGATGGTGTAAGATTGGGAACAATTTCTAAAATATCATTAACTTTGGGTTTGGCTGGTTGCCCAAAGTCTTCTAAGGTTTGGCCTTCTTGAAATACCACATCTCGGCTTCGAATGACCTTTTTGTTTTTCGGATCCCATAATCTGTATCCAAATTCTTCATCTCCATAGCCAATAAAGATGTATGGAGTAGCCTTATCATCCAGCTTCTGTCTGTGCTCCTTGGATACATGTGCAAATGCTTTGCATCCAAACACTCTCAAGTGAGAGTAAGAAATCTCCCTTCCAGACCATACTTTCTCTGGAATTTCAAAATTTAGTGGAACTGATGGCAATCTGTTGATCAAATAGCAAGCAACACGAATAGCTTCTCCCCAAAATGGCTTTGGCAGCTTTGCCATTTTGAGCATACATCTAACCTTCTCCACAATGGTCCGGTTCATTCTTTCGGCTACACCATTGTGTTGTGGAGTTCCAAGAACAGTCTTCTCATGTCGGATGCCACGAGTAACACAGTAGGCTTCAAACTTCTTTGACGTGTACTCGCCTCCATTGTTTGTTCGGAGACACTTCAGCTTCTTTCCGGTCTCTCTTTCCACCATAGCATGAAATGTTTGAAAATGCTGAAACACCTCAGCTTTGGTTCTTAGGACATAAAACCATACCTTCCGTGATGCGTCATCAATAAATGTCAGGAAGTATTTTCTGCCACCCAAAGATTCCACTTCTATGGGACCGCATACATCAAAGTATACTTTGCTTAACAACTCTGATTGTCTTCTGGATGATGAATGGAAAGCGACCCTATGTCACTTCCCAAATAAGCAGTTGTCACAAGGGTTCAATTTCGCATCTTTGACAAAGGGAATAAGCGACTTCTTTGCCAAAATCTGCAACCCTTTCTCACTCATGTGACCCAGCCTTTTATGCCACAAATTTGGTGATGCCTCATCTTCTGTTGCGTTAAGGCTATCTGAATGCACCTCCACATGAGTCTTGTACAACGTGCCACTTGCCTATCCTCTGGCTACCACCAGAGATCCCTTTTCCAACTTCCACATGCCTTTGTCGAAGTAGTTCTCATAGCCTTGTCGATCTACGGCTATCCCTGAGATAAGATTCAGGCGTAAATTGGGAACATGCCTGACATCTTTCAACACCATCGTGCACCCAACTTTGGTTTGGATGCGAACATCGCCGATTCCTACAATCTTTGAAAAATTGGAGTTGCCCATCTTCACTGTACCTAAATCTCCAGCTTGGTACGTACTGAAGAACTCCTTCCAGGGTGTGGCGTGGTAGGAAACTGTTGTATCTACTACCCACTCGGTGTCGTTGTCTGACATATGGAGGCATTCTTCTTCTTCAATAGAGAATAATGCAATATCCTCTGAGACAGTAACTGCAGTGTTCCCATCTTCAGTCTTTGGCTGTCTATTGCCTTGTTTTTGTTCTCCTTTCAAGGCATAGCAATATTATAGCGACCCTGGTTTTGACCCGTCTCTTGTGGTGTTCCGGACTCGGGTTTGTATGGTTTGGATGGTAGTTTATGTCTTGTTTCCCGTGTCTTCCCCTTAAAGTTCGTTATTGGGTTGTAGTTGTGTGTTTGAAACAGGTTGGTTGCTTGTTTTTTTCCAAGCCTTTGTTGCCCAGAATTTGGCTCTTCCGCTCGAGCGGGCTTCTGGAAATTTGCTCTACGCTCGAGGGGGCATTCAGACGCTCGAGCGGACCGCCTTTTATCAGCACGCGAAAGAGACATTTCAGATCGCTTTTTGCAATCCTTTCTCTCTCTAAAAGTCTCAAAAATACAGATCTAGAGCCTCTCTCTCTAGAAAACCATCAAATCCCTTTGATTTCTCCAAATCCATTGGGATTTTGGTCATAGTTAACTTCTCGAGGGCTTCGTTGTGTGCGGCGGAGATTGAGTTTCATCGTCGTTGATTTTGGGGTTTCATCTCAAATTCTCTTCAAACTTGAGGTAGGGATTTTCTTTGAGTTATATATATGTTTTTGCAAGATCAAGATGATTTTCGAAATCATCCTTTGTTTAGTTTTGAAAATTAATTGTTGATTCAAGAAAAAGAGTAATTTTGAAAATGGGTTTACTATTTGATTCTTTGAGATAGAAATTGGGGGTTTTTGAACTATGTTGATGAAAGAAAGATGTTTTGGTGAGATCTTCTCAAATATTTGAAGATGAATGGTTTTGGTGAGAAAACCTAGAAATTGGGGATTTTTAAGAAAGATGTTGAAAATCTTTGGAATATGCAGTTATATTTATTTTAGGTGCCAAAATAAATGATGTTTGAAAATTGTTTATTTATTACATATAAATGATGGTTATCCATGGAATAAGATAATTGTTGAAGTTTTGGAAATTGTTGTTTAAAGGTGTTGATATAGTCTTGAAATGACTAAGTTGTTGAGAATGTTTGAAATGTGGGAATTATGTTATCCCTTGAGTGAATTGAAATAAAAGTATTTATTCATCTTGTGAAATTGCATTGAAAGGAGAAATGAAAATTTTATCACAATAGTAGTATTGTGTGGAAGAATTAGAAATTGAAGAATTATTGCATTGTATTGATTATTGTTGCATTGGCATATCAAATCATTTGATTACTTTGAATTTTGAAAGTTGATTTGAAAATTTGCATTGAGAAAGGAATGTTGAGAAACAAGTTTTCATGAAATGGTTTTGGGGTAAATACAGTGGTAAGTCTTGAAAGATAGTGTAAAGAATGGGTGTCGAGCCCTCTAGTTGTTATTGGTAAAAATGATAGATGATGGGTGTCGAGCCCTCTAGTTGTTACTGGTAAAAATGACAGATGATGGGTGTCGAGCCCTCTAGTTGTTATTGGTAAAAATGACAGATGATGGGTGTCAAGCCCTCTAGTTGATACTGGTAAAAATGACAAATTGGTAGTACTTGTATAGTCTACTTGCAGACACTGACCTAGGGATTACTAGAGTTGTATTTACTGCCCCTCGAATAAAATTTGATAAATGTTGAGCAGTTGAAATTGCATGACATCATTGAGCATGTGGTTTTCAAAAGATGAAGGTGTGTTTTACTTTCAAAAGGCATGGCATGGCATAAGCATTCCATCTCTTGAGATTTGTATAAAATGTATATACTTTGTGAAGAATTCTCTACTAGGCTTTATGCTCACCCTATGGGATTTTTGTGCAGGAAAGGATGTGATGAATCCGCCTAACTGAAGGCGTGAAAGTGTGTGCAGAGAGCATAATATGCTCATTTGCTGTGACTCTGATTGTAAGCCGAGGGCTTTATATGTGTGGGTTCGAATAACCATTTTGTGTAACCAGGCTTAGGCCTTGTGTAACCAGGCTTAGGCCTTGTGTAACATGCCCAGTGGGTACCCACGCGCGTTGAACAGTTCGGACCCTCGATCTCTTTGATCTAGCCTCACTAGTGCAATATGAAACATAGATGAGAGTCCAAATTTCGCAACTTTTATTGAAAATCCATTTTATTGCAATTTTTTCAAAAATCGATTGTGTCTTCAGATCTCAGAGTCGCCACCTAATATTTATTTTGGGAAATTAGGAAACCTATGACTTGCGCCAAGGCCACTGTTCGTCGTAACCAAGGATGCTTGGCTCGGAACCTTAGGTTTGAGAGGGGAAGGTCAATAATGAGCACCCCCACTCACCCGATCAAAAGATCGGCCTCTACTAAACCATGATATGAATTTTATTTTCTTTATATGTTGATGTTTTGATTATTTAATAAATCCTAAAATTTACTATGTGAAGCATACAAATATAGACTATGTCACCCATTTTGGAACAACTTGATTTCATGTAGTTTTGAAAGAGTTTTGAAGATGTATAACCCAAATAAATTGAGTTTACAAACATGAAAAATCATCATTCCAAATTAAGTGACACAACCTCCATCCACTGGCATTCATACAGTTATATCAAGTAAACAAGTAGCCATATGGTAGGATGCTTAAACATAATAAGAAAAACACATACAAGCGGGATGCTAAAACATAAAAACTTACATATTTACCGACGTCCCGCGAACAACTACAAAACAAAGTTAGTAAAACATGCATGATCTTATATACAAAATCCTAATGTCATTCACTCATGAGATGCAACTAAAGATTCGGCTTCTAAGATATGACATGTGAATCATCTCAGAACATGAGGTAGCGCACATAATCACATAGGAATTGATTAAATCCACAAATGCAAACTTAGCCGAATCAAGATGCATGAAATATGGATGGAAAACATGAATATGATGAAAAATAAATATGATGTTTATGGAAAAATAAGAAAAACAAGTAAAAGAATGGGATAGAAAGAAGCGGGGATAAGGAATTATTACAAGACTTGAATTATTACATATCAAATGTGAGAGAGAGGAGGGAATATTGCAATAAAATAAAATAAAACCTCACAAAACACTCAAAATAAAAATAAACAAAATAAAAACTTCATGTTCCTTGGAATCATTGGCGGAAATTGGTCAACATTGGGAGATTACGCCATCTTGTCCGAAAGAAGCTAATCGATCGGCCAAATAGGCCGGCCGGCCAACTAGGCCGAGCAAAACCTGTCTTGTTGTGAAACCAAGAAAATGAACAAACAAGAAATATGTAGGTGGCTCAACTAACCACTACCGGTTAGTTTACAACACAATTAATATGAAACAAGCGCAAGCCAATAAGCAAAAAAAAAAAAATAATAATAATAATAATAATAATTATTATTATTATTATTTTATTAGCTAAAAAAACCACTTGGATCACAACAACGCCCTATGAAATATAAAGTATGAAAATTATAACAAAACACTATGAAATAAGAAGCAAGAAAATAAATATGAGATAGAAAATATAAGAAAATGAAAGATTAGAAATTCACCTTCCGAAGAAAGATTGAACTTCTTGATTTCCAAATTTACTCTTGATCACCCTCAAGTGTACGAATTATGCTCTCAATCCTCAATTTGAAGGCTTGGAATTCTTGCTAGAATGATGGCTTGGAGGTGTATATGGTGAAAAAGTGATTGTCTCTCTTGTTTTTGCTCACTTTTACCAACACCCACTCTTCCTTTTGATCAAAGCTACTGAAATTCAAGTATTTCAGAATTTTTGGAGGAGTTTTGGATGTAGAAAAGACAGAATTTCAGTTTGTATGGAAGATATAGAGTGTATATGGAAGATACGAGTGTGTTTAGCTCAAAAACTCAATTTTTCTCTTTTTTCTTCCTTTTTTCTCTAGCTTAAATGTTCTTTCCTTAATCTATTCTCTTCTTCCTCTCAACAATCAGATGTATACTTATAGGCTAAGCAAGTGGAGAAATGGTGGAAGACATGGTGGAAGACAAGATAGAGCATAAATGAAGGTAATGGAGCTAATGGAACACTAATGGAGCTAATGGAAGCAAAAATGGAGCATTATCTTCAATGGAGCAAACACTAGGTAATGGGGGATAAGTATACATGCATTGGGACATGTTTGGGTTAGAAAATGGGTCAATGGAGTGTCCTAACCGAACCAAACAATGGGTTGCTGCTATTTTGGGCCGAGTCAACAAAATCTGCTGTTAAGCCCAACTTCAAATGGGCATATCTCCCTCATTTGGACTTGGTTTTAGGTGGTTCTTGGATCTAAATTGAAGCCCCAGAAGTCTAATTTCCAATGGTGGTGGCCTCACATTTAAATTCCAAGTGTACAAAGAGATATGCCTAATTTAGTGAAGGTTGTCTCGGACTGGGTCAACAAAATCTGCTCTTAAGCCCAATTTCAAATGGGCATATCTCCCTTATTTGGACTTGGTCTATGGTGATTCTTTAGTCTAAATTGAAGCCCCAGAAGTCTACTTTCCAATGGTGGTGGTCTCACATTTAAATTCCAAGTGTACAAAGAGAAATGCCTAATTTAGTGAAGGCTGCTCATTTCCTTCTTAATGATTTGATACTCATCCTTTTCCTAAACCAGTTTTCTTTCATCCCCTCCTATTTCCTTCAACTCCAAACCTATAAAGAAGATGTTTTTAAATATTTTTCAAAAAGTTCACCTCCCTTCCATTTATTTCCACTTTGTCCTTACTCGGTTTACTGAAAAGTGCAATATTTTAATCGAAATGTGAGCCTCGGGACATCGTAGAAACATTTAAAAAACATATTTTGAAAAGTGGGTTTTAAGATCTAAAATAGTCTGGCCAAAAAATGGGTGAAGGTTGGGATTAAAGCTTAAATTCCATCTTTCTTACTGAGAATTTTTTGAGATAACATATTCTAATTGTCATCATCAGGTAATCAAAAGAAAGTGCCCAAGTCTTAGGGCCGGTTAAAATGGGGTGTCTACAGTTGCCCCTTTTTGATTGAGCTCAAAGTCATTTTATGACGTGAGTGAATGTCAAAACCTGAAGACGACCCTTTTGACAAGGCCATAAGACTTGAGCAAACAAACAAGATGCAATACAAGTGGTTGAACCCGAAGGTTACCTATGCATCCCTTTGCAAGGAATGAAACCAGCGTAGTTCAGGGGCAGAATGCAAATGACATGCTCAAAATGCAGTTTGAAAGTTGGACTTACACGCTTCGTGAAGCCGGTTGTTTGAAAATTCATGATTATGCAATGCAATGCAATGTCATGGAGTGACGATAAAGATATGAAGATGGCAACATGAGAGGCAAGCCTAGTGCAAATGATAAGAAATAAAGGAGGGTGCATCGCATACAAATGTGCATACCACACAAATGAAAGAAGGGGTGGCGTGAACAGACAGGCGCACCTAACTGTATTTCATACACAACTTTCCTTATTCTCCAACGCGGTGACAAACTAGGTTGGTTCAGTATCCAGAATTGAGGCACATACACGCTACCTCAACCTATGGGGCTACTATACAGATTTCAAGCCGGGGATACACCCCTGGGTACTTAAACCAGACTTTAGTCTCGAAAATTCTGAACCTTTTACGTTCTAGGCCTTGGCCATTCGAACTCTAGTTTCCACCGTCGCAGTTGGTCTTCTAGGAACTCATTGCAAACACAAGCAGGTGGCTATACCAGACAGCCTGAAGTTGTTCGGCAACGACAAATACCAAAGGAATTGCACCTCTAGAGGATTTAAGGTCTCCTAGACCAGAAGAGTGCACAAGATAGTGCGATACAAGGGTGCGCAAGATAGCGCCAGTGAATTGAAATGCACAAGATAGTGCGATGGAATTGAAATTGCACAAAACAGTGCGATGTGCAAAATAGTGCGATTGAATTGAAATTGCACAAGACAGTGCGATGCGCAAGGTAGCGCGATTGATTTGAGATGCAGAAGACAATGCGGTGCGCAAGGCAGCACGATTGAAATTGATGCACAAAGCAGTGCAGTGCGCAAAATAGCACAATTGAAATTGATGCACAAAGCAGTGCGGTGTACAAAGCAGTGCGATTGAAATTGATGCACAAAGTAGTACGGTGCGCAAAGCAGCGCGATTGAAATTGATGCACAAAGGAGTGCGGTGCGCAAAGTAGCACGATTGAAATTGATGCACAAAGCAGTGCGGTGCGCAAAGCAGCGCGATTGAAATTGATGCACAAAGCAGTGCGGTGCGCAAAGTAGCGCGATTGAAATTGATGCACAAAGCAGTGCGGTGCGCAAAGCAGCGCGATTGAAATTGAAGCACAAAATAGTGCGGTGCGCAAAGTAGCGTGATGGAAATTGGTGCACAAAGCAGTGCGGTGCGCGAGGCAGCGCCATTGAAATTGATGCACAAAGTAGTGTGGTGCGCAAAAGCAGCCCGATTGAAATTGATGAACAAAACAGTGCGGTGCGCAAAGCAGTGCGATTGAAATTGATGCACAAGACAGTGCGGTGCACAAAGAAGTGCGGTGTGCAAAGCAACGCGGTGCGCAAAGCAGCGCGATTGAAATTGATGCACAAAGCAGTGCAGTGCGCAAAGTAGCGCGATTGAAATTGATGCACAAAGCAGTGCAGTGCGCAAAGTAGCGCGATTGAAATTGATGCATAAAGCAGTGCGGTGCGCAAAGTAGCGCAATGGAAATTGCTACACAAAGCAGTGCAGTGCGCAAAGCAACGCGATTGAAATTGATGCACAAAGCAGTGCGGTGCGCAAAGCAGCGCGATTGAAATTGATGCACAAAGCAGTGTGGTGTGCAAAATAGCACGATTAAAATTGATGCACAAAGCAGTGCGGTGCGCAAAGCAGCGCGATTGAAATTGATACACAAAGCAGTGCGGTGCGCAACGCAACGCGATTGAAATTGATGCACAAAGCAGTGCGGTGGAATTGAAATTTGTGTGGTAGGTTCACGAACTGAGATTATTGTGCGATAGATACACAGAATGAGAGGAGGAAAGATAGTGTAACCAATAGGCGTACCTGACCGTATCTCATATGGAGAGAGAGAAGGTTTTAACCGGATAGAATAACAATGGTGTAACCAACAGGCATATCTCAACGTATTTCATACGAAGAGAGGGAAGGTTTTCATCAGGTAAACATTTAATCCTAACACGTTTCACGTGAAAGGAACAAAGGTATAGTAGAATAATTTATTTTATTTTATTTTATTTTGAAAATACCGTATACATATACATACCATATACATAATACAAATACGTATATAGGCATACACAAGAAAATTATACATATACGGAGACACACACACAAATATGCGATATACATATACACAGACATATATACAGATATGTACATACAGACAAAATACACACAAATATACGGTCATATATGGACATACACAGATATATATATATATATATATATACATAGACAATACGGTCCTATGCGCAGGCAGGGAATATTCCGTCACCGATACGGAATATCCCATTGATGGATGTCAGCGAGAAGACGTGAAGACGCCGTTACTGAGAAGGCATATTCCGTTTGTTGACGTTGGCACACGTACGCAAAACACGCAAAAAAAAAGAAAGGAAAATCACAAAATGAATAAACACGGGATACGGGGTTTCGACCATCTGATCTCAAACTTGGCCTTCGAGTCCTCAACCATTGAGCCACGCCACTCTTATGACAAGATATGCCAACAAACATATATATATATATATACTTATACGAGACATATATGCACAAAATCAAAACAAAACAAAGAAACACTCAATGTGAGGTTCGAACCCTTGGCCTCAGGCTCAGCTTCTCACTCTTCAACCACTGGGCCAAACCACTGAACCCAAGCCACTCTCGTGACAGAAACAATTCAAACAAATATATATATAGATATACAAGACATATATACATAAAACCAAAATAAAAACAAAACAAAGAAACACTCGATGTGGGGTTTGAACCCCTGACCTCGGGCCCAGCCTTTCAATCCTTAACCATTGAGCCAAACCATTAGACCCAAGCCACTCCTGTGACCAAATGTTCGAACAAATATATATATATATATATATATATTACATAGCTATACAAATATATACATATATATTACACAACTCTCATGCGTCTCTCTCTTTTTTCGCAAACGCGTTTGACACGCGGCCTCGCTTTTGCGTCAGCTGGCCGACAAAAGCAAGCCACCTCGATTTGTGCTCGCCTCGGCTCTCTTTCCCTCCTTGTCTTCTTCTCTTTCGCCCTCTTCTTCTTAATCAGTCTTCTCCATCTTCATCTTCACCATTCTCTTCCATCTCCTTTATCTTCATCACTCTCTTCTGCTTCTTCATCACTTATCATTCTCCTTTTTCATCACTCACTTATGTTTCTTCTTACTCATTGAGAGACAAACTCCTTCATCGAGAAACAGAATAGAGGAGGCCAAACCTCAGTCTGTTCTCTGCTATTTCTTTGCAACTCATTTCTTTTTACACCTCTCACCACACATCTATGGCTTCCTCATCCCGTCCCCTCACTCTGTTTCTGGACCTGAACAATCCCATAAACTCTTCTGGTTCGAGGCCGAGTGCCCCTATTGCTTCTCTTCCTAACCTTCCTGTGTTGTCGATTGAGCAAATAATGGCTGCTCAATCCGACATAGAAGCCAACCACTTTACATTGAGGTCTTGCACGGAGACAGTGGCGGCGGTCACTAACTTGTCTCTCCGACTGCAGGCCAGGGCGAGTGAAGTACACCAGGTCAATGCCCAATTCTCTCTACTCCAGCGCATGTACAAAGATGCGCGGACAGAGATTTGTGTATTGAAGGCTGAAAACAAGGAGCTGAAACGGCAAGCCACCTCCATGGCCAGATTTGGGGCTCCCTCATACTTCGCCTTTGATGGACGGCAGGGAGCCGACTCTCTCGGCGGAAGCACTGTGGTAGTTCTCGACGGAAGTACTGGAGCAGGGCCTTCGAAGGTTGACGACAAAAAGAGGAAGAGCTCAGCAACGGAAGAGCCGAGTAAGTGAAGTCGGCGTGTGGCCGGCATCGGCGAAAAAAGAAGAAGAAGATCCTTCCCTTTTTCTTTTTTTTTTCTTGTTTTTGGAGTCTCAGTATTTTCTGGGTTTGTTTGTTTTTTTTTTTGTTTTTTTTTTTTGGAGTCTCTGTAATCAGGGATGTCCTCCCCTGACTGTAATAAAAAGTTTCAGTTTTGTATATCAATGGCGTGACTGGTACATCACTTTGAGTTTGAAAATACTTTTGTTTGATTGAATTTGAGAATGATTGAAATTTGAACTCTGAATTGGATATTGATCCATACTAACCTGAATAAAAACAAAACTGACTCAACGCAAGAAAAAAATGAAGTAAAACAATCCAAACACATTTAGACACTGACTGGTATGAATACACTGACTGGTATAAAAGAAACACACTTATATACACTGACTGGTATGAATACCCTAACTGGTATAAATACACTGACTGGTATGAATACACACTCATATACACTGACGAGTTGACTCGAGTGGTGGAGAAGACAGAATCTCTAACTCGACAATGCCCCTAATTCATTACCTTGAATTTTTTTCTTGATTTTTTTTTTTTTTTTGTAAAAATGTTTTGATCAACACGAGATTTAGATTAGCATACTTATTCCATTTTCTATTTCAAATCATGTAAGCTAAACTGTGAGCATTGAAAATTTTCCCTTTTCCAATCCAAAGAATGGTCCAAGTTTTGCAAAAATGGAACAATTTTCGAAAAAAATTAGTCAGCTTCATTCAAATTAATCAAAACCTATTTTCGCAAATGACCACTACTCAACTAACATGGAATCAACCATTGGGGTGTATAGCCCCAAGCCAGATAATGGTGATAACTGAACCGAGCCGATCCAAACCGAATGAAGCTAAGTGGAATTGGACCGGACCGGACCGAACCGAACCGAACCGAACTGAGCAGAACGAAAATACACCAATCAGACACGGATAGGACAACCAAGTCGACTAAAGATACACCAATCAAACATGGATAAAATGAATGAGTTAACAAAAATTATTGGGGCCGAACTTCAAGATGAAGCTACCTACGTATCCTCAAGATAGGAATCAGGCCATCGTAGTTCCGGCCAAGGTTCACTCGGGTATTGACACTCTCCTTTTGTGCTCTAACTTTTGCCAAAGCCGCCCTTTCGGGTTTTCAACCTTGCGAGCTTTTCATTTTTTCATTTTTTTTATTTTTTTTATTTTATTTTTATTTTTTTTCATTTTGTTCATTTCATTTTTTTTTTATTTCTTTTGAGTTTCTATTTTTTTTTTTTTCTGCTCTAACTTTTGCCTGGGTCACCCTTCCGGGTTTTCAGCCCAGCGAGCCTCTCAAGGGTTACTTTCATTCTAAGTTGTCCATGTTGATTGGATGTGAAATCTCTAGGCCATCTATAATAACAACTCCTATACTTGACCAGTAGATATGATGATGTAGGGACTAGGCTAATTGGGTCTGAATTTGCCCCTAGTGTTGCCCCTAGTGTAGTGGATAGGAACTCGACTGTCCTTCAATAATAAAATTCATTCTCTCAAATTCTGGGTTTTGCCTTTCTGTGCGGTCTTTATTGGGAAACGATTCAATTTTAACTCTTTGATCACATCCAACCTTTTGCCTCTAGTTCAAGGGCTGCTTCAAATCTAAATCACATCCGACCTTCTTGCCCCTAGTTCAAGGGCTGTGTCCAATCTGAATCACAAGCCCTACATAGTTTTGGCTAAGGTTCACTTGGGTATTGACACTCTCCTTTTACGCTCTAACTTTTGCCAAAACCGCCCTTTCGGGTTTTTAACCTTGCGAGCTTTTCATTTTTTTCTTTCTTTTTTTTTTTTTTTTTTTGTGCTCTAACTATTGCCTGGGTCGCCCTTCTAGGTTTTCAGCCTAGCGAGCCTCTCAAGGGTGGTACCTTCTTGCCCCTAGTTCAAGGGTTGTTTCCAATCTGAATCATATCATTGCCCCTAGTTCAAGGGCTGCCTCCGTTTCAGCTATGTAAGCGTCACACTTTTGGTTGATCATTGAATATTTCGAATCACGGTTTGAAAGCTAAGGAGCTAAGAAGGTCGGACCTCAAGTCAAGAGAGATCCTATGCTGCATAATCAATTCCAGGCATGTCTTCATAGGACCACGCAAAAACAATTTTTGAAATCTTTTCATAAAGTGACTAATCACTCGTACTCTTACGAAGACAAGATAGAACCAATTTGGACCAAGTCAGGATCCTTCTCAATACCCACATTAACATAAATGACTTTATTCATCAAAGACTTAGCACACCTCTCTTCCTCTCAGTTGATCAAACTTTGCAAATCTTGAGGAAATTCTTCCTCTTTGTTTTTATTAGAGTTTTGGAAAAAAATTTGAAAAACTTTGGTCAATGCTATGATTTAAAGGCACAGAAAAGTGGGCAGACTTTATGGCATTTTTTTTTTGTTTTTTGTTTTTTGTTTTTTGTTTTTTGAAAAGAGACTATGAGTCAGCAATGACAACAGACTTTTGATGACAGACTCAAAAGAAAATGACAAAGAAAACCTAGATAGGACAGAAATGTCTAGGTTAGCACTATCGAAATCAACAGACTCTGACTTACTAGAATGACTCTAGTCTGATCCCAACTCTACGAACTTGGTGGAATCAAACTTAGACTCAATACTCAATTCAGAACTCAGAATAAAACCATTCTCAAATTGCCAGTCAACATGTGGGCCATCCACAATATTCAAAATAAAGCCCGTGTAATCAACAAGTGGTCACTCCCCAATTACAGAAACAAAACGAAACTTCTAATTATGCCCTTACTAAAAACACACTGAACCCTGCAAACTGAAATGCCTAAACTACTCATTCGAATTTGAAAACCCTTGTATAGATCCAATACATTGCACAAAACACATAGTAGGAAAGAGAACAAACACCCCTATGGAGGGTAGGGTTATCCTGTCCTATGTTTTTGAAATGATATAGGGTTCACTATTTAGACAAGTGGTATCATACATCCTAGAAATGGGAGAGCATCCTGTCCTAATTTTGAAAGGTACTATAGCTCACTATACGTACAAGGTTGGCTTTACTCTAGGGGTTGAAGTCAATGTGACATTACCAAAGAGTCCTTCGGGCCATAACCAATGGAGATCTTTTAGAAATCGGAAGAGTCAACATAGCCTCTCTTCAAAGTCTGAGAACCTTCCAACCTCAAAAGGTTATAACACAAGGCCTCCAAAGTAATGTAGAGATAGGTGTAGTGTCACAAAAAGTGTACATGTGCTCCCACCAGTATCTCGGCAACATAGGAACTTTAAGTGCACCAATGCATGCAATGTAATAAACATATAATTGAAAATGGAAGTCATATCATGGAGTTTGAGTCAAGGTTTCATAAAATCTCCAGCAGAGTCGCCAGAAACTGTAACATGCCCGGGGATTACCCGCGCGCGTTAAACAAGTCGGACCCTCGATCTCTTTGATCTAGCCTCACTAGTTTAATGTGAAACATAGATGATAGTCCAAATTTTGCAACTTTTATTGAAAATCCATTTTATTGCAATTTTGTCAAAAATGGACTGCGTCATCAGATCTCAGAGTCGCCATCAAATATTTATTTTGGAAAATTAGGAAACCCATGACTCGCGCCAAGGCCACTGTTCGTCGTAACCAAAGATGTTTGGTTCGGAACCTTAGGTATGAGAGGGGAAGGTCAATACTGAGCACCCCCACTCACTTGATCAAAAGATCGGCCTCTACTAAACCATGATATGAATTTTATTTTCTTTATATGTTCATGTTCTGATTATTTAATAAATCCTAAAATTTACTATGTGAAGCATACAAATATAGACTATGTCACCCATTTTGGAACAACTTGATTTCATGTAGTTTTGAAAGAGTTTTGAAGATGTATAACCCAAATAAATTGAGTTTACAAACATGAAAAATCATCATTCCAAATTAAGCGACACAACCTCCATCCACTGGCATTCATACAGTTATATCAAGTAAGCAAGTAGCCACGTGGTAGGATGCTTAAACATAATAAGAAAAACACACACAAGCGGGATGCTAAAACATAAAAACTTACATATTTACCGACGTACCGCGAATAGCTACAAAACAAAGTTAGTAAAACATGCATGATCTTATATACAAAATCCTAATGCAATTCACTCATGAGATGCAACTAAAGATTCGACTTCTAAGATATGACATGTGAATCATCTCAAGAACATGAGGTAGCGCACATAATCACATAGAAATTGATTAAATCCACAAATGCAAACTTAGCCGAATCAAGATGCATGAAATATGGATGGAAAGCATGAATATGATGAAAAATAAATATGATGTTTATGTAAAAATAAGGAAAGCAAGTAAAAGAATAGTATAGAAAGAAGCGGGGATGAGGAATTATTACAACACTTGAATTATTACATATCCAAATGAGAGGGAGAGGAGGGAATATTGCAATAAAATAAAATAAAACCTCACAAAACACTCAAAATAAAAATAAACAAAATAAAAGCTTCATGTTCCTTGGAATCGTTGGCAGAAATTGGTCAACATTGGGAGATTACGCCATCTTGTCCGAAAGAAGCTAATCGACTGGCCAAATAGGTCGGCCGGCCAACTAGGCCGAGCAAAACCTGTCTTGTTACGAAACCAAGCAAAAGAACAAACAAGAAATATGTAGGTGGCTCAACTAACCACTACCGGTTAACTTATAACACAATTAATATGAAACAAGAGCAAGCCAATAAGCAAATAATAATAATAATAATAATAATATAATAATAATAATAATAATAATAATAAACCACTTGGATCACACAACACCCTATGAAATATAAAGTATGAAAATTATAACAAAACACTATGAAATAAATATGAGATAGAAAATATAAGAAAATAAAAGATTAGAAATTCACCTTCCGAAGAAAGATTGAATTTCTTGATTTCCAAACTTACTGTTGATCACCCTCAAGTGTATGAATTATGTTCTCAATCCTCAATTTGAAAGCTTGGAATTCTTGCTAGAATGATGGCTTGGAGGTGTATGTTGTGAAAAAAGTGATTGTCTCTCTTGTTTTTTCTCACTTTTACCAACACCCACTCTTCCTCTTGATCAAAGCTACTGAGATTCAAGTATTTCAGAATTTTTGGAGGAGTTTTGGATGTAGAAAAGATGGAATTTCAGTTTGTATGGAAGATATAGGGTGTATATGAAAGATAGGAGTGTATTTAGCTCAAAAACTCAATTTTTCTCTCTTTTCTTCCTCTTTTCTCTAGCTCAAATGTTCTTTTCTTAATCTATTCTCTTCTTCCTCTCAACAATCAGATGTATACTTATAGGCTAAGCAAGTGGAGAAATGGTGGAAGACATGGTGGAAGACAAGATAGAGCATAAATGAAGGTAATGGAGTTAATGGAACACTAATGGAGCTAATGGGAGCAAAAATGGAGCATTATCTTCAATGGAGCAAACACTAGGTAATGGGGGATTAATATACATGCATTAGGACATGTTTGGATCAAAAAATGGGTCAATGGAGTGTCCTAACCGAACCAAACAATGGGTTGCTGCTATTTTGGGCCGAGTAAACAAAATCTGCTGTTAAGCCCAACTTCAAATGGGCATATCTCCCTCATCTGGACTTGGTTTTAGGTGGTTCTTGAGTCTAAATTGAAATCCCAGAAGTCTAATTTCCAATGGTGGTGGCCTCACATTTAAATTCCAAGTGTACAAAGAGATATGCCTAATTTAGTGAAGGCTATCTCGAGCTGGGTCAACAAAATCTGCTCTTAAGCCCAATTTCAAATGGGCATATCTCCCTTATTTGGACTTGGTCTAAGGTGATTCTTGGGTCTAAATTGAATCCCCGGAAGTCTACTTTCCAATGGTGGTGGTCTCACATTTAAATTCCAAGTGTACAAAGAGAAATGCCTAATTTAGTGAAGGCTATTTATTTCCTTCTTAATGATTTGATACTCATCCTTTTCCTAAACCAGTTTTCTTTCATCCCCTCCTATTTCCTTCAACTCCAAACCTATAAAGAAGATGTTTTTAAATATTTTTCAAAAAGTTCACCTCCTTTCCATTTATTTCCACTTTGTTCTTACTCGGTTTTCTGAAAAGTGAAATATTTTAATTGAAATGGGAGCCTCGGGACATCGTAGAAACATTTAAAAAACATATTTTGAAAAGTGGGTTTTAAGGTCTAAAATAGTTTGGCCAAAAAATGGGTGAAGGTTGGGATTAAAGCTTAAATTTCATCTTTCTTACTGAGAATTTTGTGAGATAACATATTCTAATTGTCATCATCGGGTAATCAAAAGCAAGTGTCCAAGTCTTAGGGCCGGTGAAAATGGAGTGTCTACACCTTGGAACTTGTAAACCCTTGGGGGTATTTGTTGCTTAATTAATTGTATTATCGTATGAGGACTATTTACATCATGTAATGCTAGTATGAGGATTTATTATCAGTTTTACTTTAAAGGGGCATGATTATTGTATTGTCATTTGGGCATGAAATTTGGGGCGTTACAAATATTTCTTTATGTGACCCTCTTAGCCACAATGGTAACACTTGAACTTCGACCGGCTCGTACCTTCTTTGGATTTCCTTCTGTCTTAAATCTTCCTCTGCTGTGTCCTCTGCTTTTGCTTCTTCCTCTGTCTCTGCCTCTACCTTTATTTTCAGTGACGAGGGCATGAGATTGATCTCCACCCAAGTCTTTCCGCCTTGTCTCTTCATTGTACATGGCGTCTGTGACCATGCTCATGGTCAGTTTCCCTTCTGGTGCAGAGTTGCTGAGAGAAACCACCAACGTCTCCCAACTATCTGGTAAAGAACTGAACAGTATAACGGCTTGCATTTCATCGTCTAAGTGCATCTTGACGGCTGCAAGCTGATTCACCAGATTTTTGAATTCACTGGTGTGCTCGGCAACAGACATACCATTCTTCAATTTCAAATTGACAAGCCTTCTCATCACCAAGGCTTTGTTCTGAGTGGTCTTTGACCGGTACATGTCGTCTAACATTGTCCATGGAGAATAGGCATTTGTCTTCTCGGCGACATGATGGTAGACACCGTGTTCTATCCATTGTCTGATACAAACGATAGTCTTGCGGTTCATCTTTATCTAGCCATCATCCTTCACTGCTTCTGGTTTAACCCCTTTTATAAAAATAGGGTCAAACAGGTCTTTATAATACAAGGTGTCTTCCATCCGTGACTTCTAAATTGCATAATTAGAAGGAGTCAACTTGAACATAGATCCTGAAGTTGACGTTGATTCCTCCATCAACACTTGTCTGTACAGAAAGTGATCTCTGTCTAAAAAATAGGCTTCGCTGTTGAGTCCGGACTAGTTAAATTAGCCGGAAAAGCACTTCGGATTGTCCAAATAAAAACTACAAATTTTTGAAATCTGATTTGCGAAATCTAACAGTATATATGTGTTCGGAATATTCCAAATAGTTGGAAAGCACTATTGGATTGTCAGAAACGGACTTTGAATGGCTCAGATCAAGCCAAAATAGTTTGGACAGTTCAGATCTGCGGGTGTACCTTAGCCGCAAATCACTGGATCATTCCTCCGGTAGGTTGACTGGTCAACGAATGTGATGATATGGCTGCCATGTGGCTGAACACTGACACGTGTCACTAATGTGGCAGATGACGTGTCAAACATGTGGCGCTGACGTGACGGGCACGTGGAGTGGACGTGGCAGGCACGTGGCGCTGACTGTGCGCTGATGTAGCGCTGACTGGGCTGCCACACGGCTCGTCTTCTTTCTTCAGATGCGCGTGAGGCGCGTATTGAGAGTGGGCAGACACGCCGACTAGACCAAAGGCGCGTGGTGTGACTGGGATTCACGTGCCTTCTTTGGGAGGCGCATGTGGGTGCGTGGAAGGGCTTCTGGAGCTCTGCTTTGCAGTTTTGGACTCCTCTCTTCGAGACCTTGCTCCAAGTATGCTCAAAACCTGATTTTGAGCTACTTGATTTCTGGCAGTTTTGAAGAAACGCACTCTATTTTTCCGAAGCGCAACCGACTTAGCTCTGATACCACTTGTTGAGACTGTGAGACACCAGAAATCAATCACACACAATAACACAAGAATATTTACGTGGTTCGGCAATTGTCTACGTCCACAGAGAGCTATCCACTATAGAATTTCCCAAAGGGAGATTACAACTCACACCTCACAAACACTCTTTATAGCACTCTCACACTTGTTGCTCACTGCCCTCTCAAATTACACACTGTAATATCCTATATCTCCAACCCCTCCTCCTCACCTCAATTTATACACAATTGAAGGAGGAGTTTATTGGTTGCCACCAACCCCTTCCACTAGCTAGTGGGGTTGGTGGAGTGGAAGAGTGGGGTTCTCCATTTGGGAAGGGGAATGGGCAGGACACTAACATAGGCCACTTGCATTCCTCTTCATCCTCCATGGCTTCTAGTAGTAGTGTCTAATTTGTTGAACAAAATACTACTACAGAGCAGTGTTTCACCAATTCAAGTTACTGTTGTCCAGACGATCTAAACCAATTTGCTGTGAGCCTTCAACGAGGACCTTCATGGCCTTTCACTACAAGAAAGAAGCTTTACCTTGCTCTTGTCAATGGCATGATGGTATTTTCCATTTAATATCCTCAAAAGAGTTCAGAGTTTTGGCGTTTTTCCACGGCTATTAGACTAACTTGATTGGTTTGTTTGTTGGTCTATTTGTTTGTTTGTTTTTTAATCTCATAGAAAAACAATTTTATTCAAAATTGTGGTGAAAAATCGAAAATAGAGACGTGGGTTGTTTTTGTTTTTTTGGTTTAAATTTTGAGTATTGTTGCTATACCTTAACTAATAAAGAATACAGCGGATGAGAAAGTTGCAAAGGGCCACATATCTTTAAATCTGGATGTTTCATTGGGAGATACCATCCTTTTGAAAGTGTAAGTTCAATCTACCATTGTGCTTGTATGCCATAGCCTACATAGATATATTTACATGAATTATGCAATTTCATTTTAAAAAGTACTATATGATTGATTCATAGGTTTGTTCCACCGTTGAATGGGTTTGATGTGGATGTATTGAGAATCATGGTAGAATTACTTCCTGGAAGTTCAAGTTCAACTCAAATGGTATGCAGTTCTATATGAATGAATTTACATTTAGTAACGAAACTTTCTAATAAATTATCACTGATCAAATTTCATTATTGTGTAGATAATGGCTTCGACCCTGGGAAGAGAATTTATAAGGACATTTCGCCATCAGGTGTTTATTGAGGGATTTTTTTTTTTTTTTTTTTAAGTACTAGTAGTTAGTTGATGCATTATTAGAGCATCTCTAATCTTCACTTTTTTTTTTCTTTTTATATCAAATTTAAATTTGATACTAAAAAAATGCTTAAAAATTGTCTCAAATCCTTCCATCAAATCAAGAGAGAATCATTTTTTCATCAAATTAACAATCAAATTTTTTATCAAATTTCAATTTAATAAAAAGATGAAGTGTTGGAGATAATTTTCTTTAATCAAATTTGATAAAAAGTGAAATTTGGGATAATAGATAAATTTTTAAAAAGATTTTAATGAAAATTTAATGAAATGATTGGAATAGTTCATATCAAATTAAGGCTCTGTTTGGTTTGGTTTAGTTTTTAAAAAGAGTTTGGAGTTTTAATTATATTTTGCAAGATAAGTGTTTAAAAAGATTTTCAAAATTAAAAACTTGTTTGCTTATGAGTTTTGAAAATATTTTTGGAATGATTTGTAGTTTTTTTTTTTTTTTTTTTGTAGTTGAATAGATGGGTGTAGAGAAAAATTGTTTGATTAATAAATGTGTAAAATGTGAGAGAACGAGAGAGGAGAGACAAAAAAAAGTGATTGGTTAATGTGAAAAAAAAAAAGAGAAGAAGAAGAAGAGAGGAGAGAGAAAAAATAATTTTGAAAAATGATAAACCAAACTAGGGGTGAGCGCGGGTCGGTTGTAGCCACAGAACCTCCAATCTGCCATCCGTCCGTCAGATTGGCGGATTGGAGAAAAACAATCCGCATTCGTCCATCAATTTGACGGATGTAGATTGAGCGGATTGACGGATTAGTGGATGGATGCAAATTGGTTTAACGGTTTAAAATTTTATAAATTTTCAACATAATTCAACTTATGCACTTCCTCAAAAAAAAAAGTATTACAGTTAATGACTTAAAAAAGTTTTACAAGCATTGCATGCCTCCTCCAAAGAAAGAAAGTTTGAAACTTTAGAATATTACAATCACTGCATGCCTCATTCACATATTACAATCACAGCATGTCTCATCCGCATAAAATATTATAATCTGTGGTTCTTAAAATATAAAAACAATTCAAACCACCAAAACCATGAACAGAGCAGTAGTAGAAATTGTATACCTCTGTATGGTTACATCTATATCTGTTTTTGAAAACAAAAACCAACCATCATTTATTATCTTTTTTATTTTTTATTTTCAGAGTTCGATTTAAAAACCAAAAAATATAGATAAATAATACATTTATTTTTTTCAATTCAAAAAATATATTCAAGTTGAAAACTCTTTTTCAACACAATATATTTAACAGAATATTTAAACTCTTTTTCCATTGAAAACACAAAGTCTTACAAATTACTGGGAGTACTTGCGGTTTGGCGGTTCGGTTGCGGCCAAAGGAACCTCAAATCCGCCATCCCTTCAAAATTAGGCAGATTGGAAAAAATCAATCCGTAACGGTCCGCTCGTCATCACGCTTCCGTCTAAAATACGGCGAATCGAATTGATTCGGTTCGGTTTGGACAGATCGGTATATCCGCTGCTTACCCCTAAACCAAACATATTTTTAAAATTTTCAATCTAAAAGTTAATTTAAAAATCAAACCAAATACTACCTAAGTTTTTTTACTCAAATTCATAATAAAATTTGATGGACAATTTGATAAATGATAAGAGACGGTCTTATATACAATTCAAATTGGGATAAATTATCCATACGTCATATTTTTGTGACTTGTTAAATCTTAGGACAAATTATCTACATCCCCTTGAAGTTTAGCTAAATTACACATTTCCCCCTTAGGTTTCATAAATTACATCTCACCCCCGAGGTTTATATTCGCATAACAATTTATCCCCTACCGTGAAGTAAATATTAGGAATTGTTAACAAAAATATGCTGACATCACGAAAATAGATCTTGATGGATGATATTACCCCTGCTACCTTTTCAAAGCATTGAACAATCTGAATTAAATTTTTTTGAATCGCCCATATATATCTAAATCATAACAAATTATTTGGCCAATACTTAAAAAATAACAAAAAAAAATTTCTTCAAAAATAATAAAAAAAAATTTAAAATAAATAATGAATAATTTTTTTTAAAGAAAAAATAATTTTTTTTTTTTGAAAATGGAGTTTTGTAAAGAATTTTGAAAAATGTTTAGGTATGAGTTTTGAATTTTTTTTTTATTCAAATCATGATTTGAGTTCTAAACCAAACGTTATCTAAGTTTTTGGAACCATATTTGATTTGTTGTTTAGAAAAAAATTTATAATTTTTTTTTTGAAAAAATAGAAACTAATTTAATAAAAACAAATATGAAAAAATATATTTAATTTGTAAAAATTATTTCTAACCTCTCAAAAATAAAATTATATAAAATGATAATTATTTATTATTTTTTTATTTCTTCATCAAATTAATTTTTAATTTTTTTAAAAAAAATTCTAAAACAAGTATTGATCAACTATTGACTGACTTGACATGATATATTAGCCAAATATCATCATTTCTCTACAAAACACAGTTAGGGACATTTTAGTCAATTTACTATCTCCGTCAATGGCATTAATTGTAATGGGGTGGAATGTAATTTTTGAAACCGAGAAAGAATCTATAATTTAGTTAAATCTTAAAGAGGTGTAGGTAATTTGTCCAAAAAATTATTGATAAATTTATTAATATCTTATAATAAATTTATTCATCAATATTTATAAATAAATAAATTTAATTAATAAAATTGATTGATAAGTGACCTTAAAATGGGGCGCTTTGGGGATGTGCAGGTTTTTACTGAATGTCAGAGGACAGTATTTGCATATAAAGGAAGCTTATATGTCTACAGTGTTGTGGAAGTTTCTCTCCATGAGAATGAATCCTAGACCACCCCAAAGCAAGGGATGATCCGTAAGTGCACAAAAGCCATAGTTGAAGTTCCACAATCACTGGTAATGAATGACTTCTTGTGAGTTGAGATCCTCTATTTGGACTCTCTCTTTATCTCCTTACTTGCAATGGTGGAGATATATTTTAAGTTAATCCAACGATTCAGATTTGACTATTTAAAAATAAAAATAAAAAATTCAAATTTGCTTTTTCCGTCCAAATTTGGACCGTTGGATCAACTCAAGATACATCTCTATCATTACAAGTAAGGAGCTAAGGAGAGAGCCCAAGGAGAGGATCTCAACTCCTGTGTTTGTTGGTCTCTGATATTTCTCTATTTGTATGAAAAATGTTTCGGTGTATAATGGTATGAATTTTATTATAAATTATTTAAATTTTTCTAAATTCAAAAAGTGACTTAAATTTGTAAAAATTTACATAATTTTGTAATAAAGTTATGTGACAATTTTTTTATGTTATTATTAAAAAAATTCTAATATACACCATTTTAAAGGTAGAGTTGCGTGACAAATTTCTTATATTATTATTAGGAAAATTTTAATATACATAATTTTTAAAAAAATGTATTTTATATATGTCTGATTGTACTATCTTCTTTTTTGTTAGGACTAATTTTTTTTAATTATAATATTATTTTAGTTATGACTTATGAATTCTTTAATTATATCTAATTGTGTTTTGTTATAATATTTTCTTGGAAAAGTGTAGACCAGAGTATATTGTTGGGCCCGTGAGGCTCATCACCAGGGACGAAATCAAGATTTCATTATCGGATGGGCCAAAAGAAAAATATTTTTTTTTTTACCATATACACAAAAACACACATGTATGTATATATGATATATGAATTATATATACATTAAAAAAAAGTAAATACCATAGAAACAATTTCTAATAGGATGAATAAGTTTCTTTTAGTATAAAATAGAAAGAGAATTCAAGATAGAAGAAGAATGACATATATATTTTTATATTGGGGGCCATTATATATATAAATGATATATATATATATATATATATTTAAAGTTTTATGGAAAACAATAATGTTCATAGAAACATGGGGGCCATGCCCCCATAGTCTTCTCCTAGTTCCGTCCCCGCTCATCACAGTCTTGTTTCGATAATCAGAACCATTTAATTTGTAGAACTCGTTGGATATTTCATACTTACAAAAAATCATGTTAATCGGAATACATTTTTGTTAACAATTTATTTTTAAAACTATATTTACTATTGATAAAAACTTGTTTTGATCAAGGGGATAATTATATCCGATCAACATAACTTTTTGTAAATATAAATTAATTAACGAGCTCTACAAACTATTTAAATTATCAAAATAAGACTCATAATAGATGTCACGATCCAACAACACACTCAAGTCCACCACTGAACAGTCCAAGTTTACGTCAATTTTATTTATTTTGAATTTTGCGTTTATGGTACGTAAATATGACAGTTTTACCTTCCCTTTTCTACTTTATTCATATCTCTCTCTCTCTCTCTCTCTCTCTCTCTCTCTCTCTCTCTTCAACGAGCCCCATGGCCGAAACCACCTCTCTTCATGACATCGGACAGTAGGCCACTGGATATAGGTCTCTGTCCGTTCTAACAGTCCGATCTGAGTTTCAACAGTGTGCCCCGGCCGCCGAGTGCTCGGCTCATCGTCGGTGGCCATGTCTTCAAAAGCTCCAAGTACAGATAGATCTGTAATAGATGCACACACCTACCTATATAGAGAGTCCATATGTATATATGTTTTTGTGAACAGTAAGAATTATTCAAAGTTGTTGGCGTGGTTGATCACATGGTACCCTAATCCGTGGAGCTGAAACATGTAAAAACATATTTAGGGAAGGCTTCAATATGGAATCACTGGAAGAAGTACTAATATCACTTGGTATTGGAGACATGACATCCCAATTTGCTAGAATACTGCAGTTTGCATTCGGCTCGCGGATGGTTCCTCCTTTTGTAGCAAAGAGGTATTCAGATTTATTGTAAGATTGGTTATTCTGCTGAATTATTGAGATAAATACTTCCTTCTTATTTTTGCATTATTAGTTGTAGGATTAATCTGTGAATTTTATTGGATAAAGTGTCCATCGTCCAGATAACAAAAATCGCAACCAAACAATGCAATGTGAGTCGCATGGATTAATAATCTCAATCCTATGTTATAATCTGCCCAATCAAACAGGCTCTTTCAATATAGTTGCTTCCTTTGGTAATTTAGCTATTCATTCAAATTACTACATATTTTCGACAAGGAAAATGCTAACGCCTTTTGAGCTGTCAATAATCTCGGTATGTGTATAGGAGTATAGAGATGTGTGAAAACCAAACCAAACTATTAAATCAAACCAAACCAAGTCTTAATTTTACTCAAATGGGATCAGTTGTATGAATTATTCTTCATCACTTGACTCTATCCAAGGTCATTTTGTTAGTCAAATTAAGGAGATTTATATATCTATTTACTACACTAGTCCACGTCAATCTAGGTCTACCCTTTCCCTAACAATACCATCTACCGTCACTGTATCACATCTCTTCACTAATGCCTCTGTTAGTCTCTCTTGTATATGACCAAATCATCTTAATCTATTCTCTCTCATCTTTAATCGGTACTACTCCTAACTTTGTCTTTTCTAGTCTTGCCATACATCCACCTTAGCATCCTCATCACAACAACACTCAACTTATCTACATGTTGTTTCTTAGTTACTCAACATTTCGTTCCATACAACATCGCCGGTTTAATAGCCGTTTTATAGAACTTTCCTTTTAGTCTAGTGGGTACTTGTTTATCGCACAGGACTCCCGACACACTCCTCCACTTAAGCCACCCTGCCTTAATTCTATGGACCACATCTGCTCCAATCTCCCCAGTCGTTGTGATAATCAATCCTAAATAATGAAAATGTTCACTCTTAGGTAGTTTTTGGTTCTCAATCTTCACTTCTCCTCTGCTTCTATTGTAACTGTTACTAAAATTACACTCCATATATTCTATCTTAGTTCTGCTTATCCCAAATCCTTTAGATTCAAGTGTCTTTCTCCAAGTCTCCAACTTAGTGTTAACTCTTTCTCTAATCTCATCCACTAGCACAATATTATCTACAAAAAGCATATACCATGGCACATCATTCTGAATATTTCGCGTCAACTTATCCATAACTGAAGCGAAAAGATAAGAACTTAAGGTTGATTCTTGGTGTAACCCTACCGTAATTGGAAATTTACTCGTCTCTCCAATAGGCAATCTAATAGTGGTTACCACACCTTCATACATATCCCAAATTACATCAATGTAACCTTTTTAAAATTAATATATATATATATATATATTATATATTTAAAAATGCTTTGAAAATAGTTTTGTATGCTAATAAGCGAAAGAAAAAGAGTAGTTTCAATATACCCCACTAGAACTTATTGTTGCTAGTTTTTTTTAATGGAAAGGAATTTTTTAGCTCCAAGCCATAACGCCCATGTCGATCCCTTACTTTGATAGGATTTTGATATTAAAAAAATAATAATTCTTATTAATTCTTATGCATAATCTTTTCATCAACTAACGTACATAGTGGTGGTATTTTTATAATTAAAAGACATTATAATCTTTAAATATATTATTGTCTTGTGATTACTCAATAACATGAATACTAACTAGTAACATAATTATTTTAATATTTCTAAATTTATTATAGCAAGTTTATTATTGAAAAGTACAACAAAGTGTAGTAAAATAGGTTGAAGTTGTTGGGTATAAAAGATAGAGGTGAAGGATTTGATAATAGTTGCAATGAAGTGTTATTAGGATGCAAAGGTGATAGATTATCAAATTTCCACAAATGAATGAAAAGAACGAGGTCACCTCTTCTTTTCTTTTGTTTTTTTGGATAAATAAGGAGGTCACCTCTTAATCAATAGAAAAGAACACTAGAAAAAAAATATTGTGAATTCCCCCAAGAATCCAAGAATAGATAACAGTAAGTGATGACCGGGCAACTTTCTTGTGGTAGTAATTGCAAACTCATTCCCTTTTTGAAGGGTAATTTTAGTCTAAATTTTATTTAAATATAAACTAATAGGATAAATGGGTTGAACAGTCGGGTTAGGATTTATGTAATTTGAACTCTCTAGCTCGCTCCTCAAACACTACTTGTATTACATCACATGCCTTCCAAATATGCCACCTACTGCTGCCAACTATACTAGCAGATTCCAAAGAACATCCTTAGGCCATTTAAATATTTGCCATATTTGGATAGCTGCAAGACAGACAGTAGTCCCTAAAAAAATGTAAGAACTAAAGGGCATGCAGGCCACACTCTTTGTACATGGACAAAGTGCAAGATGACATGGTCTACTGTTTCCAGCTCTTTGCCACAAGGGGCAAGAATCCATAGAAAGGTATCTCTTTTACCTTTAGATTGTTACACACTGGAAATATACCCAAGACTCATTTTCATGTGGACATCTCAAGCTTGTAGGGTCCTTTCATGACCAAATCTGCTTCCATATGCTTGTGGGAATTTGAACTAGTCTTGGTGGGCTTTCCTTTTTTTGATGGCCAGCCTATTTAACATATGATACATGGGCCCCTTTCCCAAATCTAGTTACTATAAGTTATTAACTATTGACTTTCTTGTGCTAGGCTGAATTTGAAGCATGTAAGAGGAATGCTTTTATATGGGCCACCAGGTTCTGGAAAAACCTTGATAGCACGAAGCATTTGCAAATTTCTAAATGCAAAAGAGCCCCTGGTCTCTCTCTCTCTCTCTCTCCATTTTTTTTAATCTTATTTTGACACTTCTTTTTCTCCTCCCGTTCATGCAGATTATAAATGGACCGGATGTGTTAGATGCATTCCAAGGTGTATCGGAGAGGAAAATAAGGTCACTCTTTAAAGCAGCCATTGAGGATGAAAAAATTTTTGATAAAGATGCGTACATATGTTCATTCTAAATTCGCTTCATTGTGCTTTTATAGTGAGATCATTTAATCTTTTCTTTCAGGAGCTAAAAGTGACCTACACGTCATCATATTTGATGAACTTGATTCCATTACTAAGGTGCACACAGATGCAACATTTGCTCCTTCTAAATGTTGTTAGTTGTGCTACCTATAATTTGTGTTATATATGTGTGCGTGTGTAAATTTCCCGATATCAGACTTAAGGTTTTTGACATAATTCAAGTATTTTTTTTTCCCTGTTTGGGTTTGACATCATTTTGGTGTTTTTGTATTCCCATGGATTATATGTTCTGTTTCTCCCATTTCATTCCCATGTCATACGTGGCCAATTTGTTGTTTGTGTGATGTCTCTTTATTCCTTATTGGTAGTAGTGATATGTACTCCGGATTAGTAATTGTAACTAATCTTTTGAAACATTGACAATAAGATACAAGGCTTGAGTTTCATGCTTCTATATCAATATGATTTTGTAAGGCAAGCATTCACTATTGAGTGTGTAGTCCAGATTAATTAGCATTGCTTTCACATTATTTCTATGCCCTATGATTTGTGATTTCAACTTGTCATCGAATTTTAAATGTTTTTATTAATTTAAACAACCTATGCTTTTAATCAATGTGAACAATCAACATAGAAATGCTATTCTATATGAAAAGGGTTGATCATGGCTGAAAGTTTTGAATTCTGAAAATAACAAGCAGTGTATTATCCGAAGACCCCAAAGGTAATGGTCACCTAGGCAAGAAACCATTTTTCTAGAAAGTGGTTCCTAAACAATAAGCACTCAATTGTTTTGCGCATAAATACAGAAAGCACTTGACTGACCTTAGATAATCATTACATCTACATGTACTTCATAGCTTCATCATGACAGTTGTATTGAGTATGGGATCCCTTTATCCCAAAACCTCTACCCACCGCACATGTAGCATCTCTCGTATTAAAATTGACGGAGGCTGTCTCCAGGGAGCCTTGCAGGTGCACTTGGCCTTCCTTCCAAGATTAAGAGGATTGTCCACCTGGGTGTGCTTGTATCCACTTGAGCCATCACACTTGGGTCCCCTTGGTCAAGTCGAGTTTCCATCTCTTATATGATTCTTGTAGACGTCCCCGAACGTCCCGGGAGGGAATCCCGTTTTGTTCACTGGGCTTACTACAGTTAAGGACTCAATGTCACGGTCCTGTATCTAATCTCACAAAGTGCAATGCAAGACCAATGAATCATCAAAGAGTCCAAATCCGGCAAATCGTTTTGAAAAATAGATTTTTAGAAAGAAGTGCCAAACATGGACTGCTTTGCCAGATGCAGAGTCGCCACCTAAATATTTATTTTGGGGGAATTTAGGAAACCCTGACTCGTGCCTAAGGCCACGTATCCGTCATCACCAAAGTTGTCTCAGCTCGGGAACTTGGGTACGATTGGGGAAGGTCACTTCGTGAGCACCCCCGCTCGCCCGATCAAAGATCGGCCACTACTAAGCATGATATCGAGTTTTGAAAACATATGTGCTCTTATTCCGGTTATTAGCCTAGAATTACTATGTGATGCGCACAGTATACAAGTATAGACTGGGTCGCCTGAATTGGAACAAAGCATCTCATGTTCATTTTGAAAAACGGTTTGAAGGTGCTACTCGCAAGTAGGCTAAGACGTGGATTTTGCCACCCTCAGGTGGGCTTAGAAAACATGATTTTGCCACTCTCAAGTGGGCTTAAAACTCTCAATTGGTGAATTGTTCCAATTCAAATAACCCAACCTTCACCTACAGGCATTCAGGCAGTTATATCACATAAACAAATAGCCTCATGGTAAGCATGCTATCATGGCAGTCACTCACACGCATACAAGGATGCTAAAGCATAAACACTCACCGAGTACTCCAAGCCAAAACAGAAACTAGTTAGTAATCAATGCATGATCCTAGTTCATGTTAAGATGACTAATGCAACACATGTAAAATGCTAGGGGTGAGCAGTGGATATACCGATCCGCCAAAACCGACCGAACCGAACCGATCCGCTGCATTTTGGACGGATGCGTGATGACGAGCGGACGGTTGTGGATTGATTTTCTCCAATCCGCCAATTTGGCGGACGGATGGCGGATTTGAGATTTCTTTGGCCGCAACCGAACCGCCAAACCGCCAAATCGCGAGCACCCCTAGTAATTTATAAGACTTTGTGTTTTCGATTTGTTTAAATATTATGTTTGTGTTTTCAATTGAAAAAGAGTTTAAATATTCTGTTGAAAAAAAGTTTGCAACTTGAATATATTTTTTGAATTGAAAAAAATAAACGTATTATTTATCTATATTTTTTGGTTTTTAAATCTAACTCTAAAAATAATAAATAGAAAATATGATATATGCTGGTTGGATTTTTGTTTTCAAAAACATATATAAATGTAACAATACAGAGACATACAATCTCTACTACTGCTCTGTTCATGGTTTTGGTGGTTTGAATTGTTATTATATTTTAAGAATCACAGATTGTAATACTTTATGTGGATGAATCATACTGTGATTGTAATATGTAGATGATGCATGCAGTGATCGTGATATTCTAAAGTTTTAAACTTTCTTTCTTTAGATAAGGCATACAGTGATTGTAATACTTTTTTAAGTCATTGACTGTAATACTTTTTTTCTTTTTTTTTTTTGAGGAAGTGCACAAGTTGAATTATGTTGAAAATTTATAAAATTTTAAACCGCCAAACCGATTCGCATCCATCCGCCAAACCGCCAATCCGCTCAATCCACATCCGCCGGATTGGCGGACGGATGCGGATTGATTTTCTTCCATCCGCCAATCTAGCAGACGGATGGCGGATTGGAGGTTCTGTGGCCGCAACCGACCCGCGCCCACCCCTATAAAATGCAACTAAGATAGGCTCGGCTATTCTAAACATGGCATATGAAATGCAACAGATAACATGTATTCAACTTGGAATTGAAATACAATGCAGTTAGTATGATGCGCCGAGCCCGGTGCATGCAATACAGATGAATGAATACAAACATGTGAACATATAGATGCTAATTGAAACGTGCCCTAAAACTAACCATCATAAGCTGGTAAATAAAAGGGAGAAAGATGTGGGGTTGGAAGACATACATCACACACACACACACACACACACACACTCATTACAACATTGCCCTCCTCGGAGGGTCCGAATAAATAATACACAACCGAATGAATAACGAATTACAGCTAATTATTACACAACCCTAATTAATTAACAAATTAACTAAAATAAATAAGCTAGCATGCAAACTACATATGATGGACCGTCTCAGCTCTGTTCCGAATGATAAAGGATGCATGCATGCTCGAGTCGCCTTGTCGGGAAATCCATCGCGATGCCCCGATTTGCCTCTGTTTGCAACTGGTCCCAGAACACTGTACAAAGCTCCAGAAGGCTGCTGACCAGTTTTTGCTGCTGGTTTCCGGTTTGCTGCAACAGAGAGCGAGAAAGGGGCATGGCAAAGTATTTTCAACATATGTGCACATGACCACTCTCTCCATTATTGCACAAGCTCCAGGGAGTATAGTCCTCGATCCTCATGCCACCAATCACGCATCTCGATGTATGATGGCCGAGGAGTCAGATTGCACGACTCGATGTAAAATAAATGCACATATAAACACAACAAGGCCTAAACTCCATCGTGGGTAATCCGGAGTGTCGGCGACCGGGGAATCGAGGCACGTTTCGTCACTTTGAGTACGAAACATCCCTCGCTTCCCGTGTTCGGACTAACTCTATCCCGAACACAAGGCAACAAATAATATGGCATGGCATATACAAAT
The DNA here is from genome assembly GCA_030407325.1 of Camellia japonica. Lineage (NCBI taxonomy): Eukaryota > Viridiplantae > Streptophyta > Magnoliopsida > Ericales > Theaceae > Camellia > Camellia japonica. The sequence goes on from JAPPVO010000016.1 coordinate 166,226,513, forward strand.
GCAACAACTAGCATGCAATCCTAAACGAAATGCAACTAAGACATGCAAATGTGCGAGGAATGACATGCAAAGGTGCAACTAGCATACACAACGCTATGAACTACGAATGGCATACTCAATGCACATGACGCTATATGGCATACACAACGCACATATAACGATGGACATACACAAAAGCATAATCAAGGCATACACAATGCGACGATCAAGCATGTGACAACATGGACATGGCATACACAATGCAAGATGGACTTAAACTAAAATGAATGGGCCTCAACCACACTCAAATCAGTGGCCATACATGATGAAATTAGGCAACAAAACACATGCAAACATGCACAAATGCAAGGGACCAAACCTAAGGCACAAAGTGCAACTCCACCAAAGCATGGTAAGCATGAAATATGGCATACAATCACATATTTTCTAGCTCTAAAATGACATGCAAGATGGTCCCAAATCATGTAAACACCTCACACAATGCATGCTAGATGGCCCGGATACCGAAACTAGTGAAGCACATTACACTAGAGGTATACAAAGCAATGCTCAAATGACCAAACCAAATTCTAACAGACCTTATGCAGGCCCGAAACAGTAGGAAAATGGACTAAAATGATGACTCGGAAGGCATGGAAATGAAGCTCATGCAATGGCCCATAAATGAGGTATTCAAGCACGACTCTCAAACACATTTAAAGAGTGGAAAACATGGGAATATGGCACAAGTATAGGCTCTGGAACGACATACTCAATGACCCCAAAACATGAAAACACCTCAGTATAAGCATGCAATAGGCTCCAAAGCTCAAAGCTAGGCAAGGGTATTGAACTACAACCATGCATAGCAAGCATCATTTGACCATGAGGCATAAAAAAAGAGCTAAGGAAGTCCAAAACATGCACAAAATCAGTTTAAGGCATGGCCAAAAAGTGCTGGAATCAAAGGCCAAAGTAGCATGCAATGTAAGTTAGTAAAGAGGATTTGCACTACAAGCATGTGAGGCAATCAAGAGGCCACTAAACCAGAAAAATTCAGAGGTATGACATGCCAAATAAAGCCCAAAAACCCACTGAAACATGGTCTATGCATGCAAGAATGATAGGCTCCTTTGATAGGCTATAAAGAGGGTTGTTCTACACATGCAAGATGGACACCCAAAACAGCAAAAAGGGCTCTGGACAGAGCCTATGCAGGTCCTAAAACCCACCAAAAATGTCCTGAAACATGGCTTGGAAGCATGCAAATAAGGGCTCCTTTGCAAGGCCAAAGATGCTAGAAAACAAAACAAGGAGAGAGAGGGTCACCCCTCTCTGATTTTGGCACTCAAAACAGCATGCTAGCCACTGAAAATCCACTGGATTTCAGTGGCTAGAAGGCCAAACAAAGGTCAATGCAAAGGCCCTAATGCATGGCTCAAAATAAGGCAAAATGAAGCATGCAAGGGGGTAGATGACTCCCAACAGAAAAATGGTCTTAAACAAACATGATAAGGACCTCAAAATAAGACTTTTTTCAGTTTATGAAAAAGCCTAAATATGCTTGCGAGTATAGCTAAAAGATGAAGCAAAATAAAGACCAAAAGAGGGAATAGGGTGTTACCCTTGAAGCTCAAGCACTCCAGCAGCTTCTGGACCAAAACAGCAACTCCTTAGCCTCTGAAAACAAGCTCCAAGGTGCTTAGGTTGATGTTGGAGGTGTTAGGCCAAGAGGTGGTATGCAATAGGCCAAGAACAAGGGACTTTTGGAGCTCAAAAGTAGAGAGAGAGAGAGAGGTGTATGTATAAGCCTTAGACCAAAATTCTGAACCTTTGCTAATGAGGGAGAGGGTCTCTCTTATAGCCAAAGAGGTCCAAAGCTTCTCCAAGAAGCTAAAAAACAAGTTTGAAGATCCTCCATACGTGTATGGAGGATCAATTCTGTGCCTTCTAGCTGGCACAGCTGGCACACACTCACAAAGATAGAACAGAGGGAAGTTGGCCGACCAGTTCAGGTGGTCGGCCGGCCACTTTCCCTGGTCGGCCGACCAGGTCAAGAGGGTCAGGTGGTCGGCAGCCTTAAATGATGGTCTCCCAATTGAATGCAAGCAAGTGGTATGGTGGGAGACCCACAAATGTGGCTCAAAAATCAAGGAGACCAGCTTCCCGACAAGAAAACCGACCGGCAGGAGAAAAGGTGGTCTCCAAGAGAAAATGTGGTCTCCCACCCTTGTACCACCTTCCAAACAATGAAAATAGGGTCCATGCCAAAAAAGAACCAAGACAGATGCAAAACGAGGGTTCTGGGGCCAAAACGCGCAGCCGGGTGCCTTGTAAACTGACCATTAAGCATCGAAGGTGGCGTGCGACCACGAAGGTGGTCTCCTGGGCCACAGTGTCCCTCTAGAGAGAGGAAACAAGGTGTGTGCCAAAAATCGGAGCAAACGGAGAAAGTTAAGCGGTCCCGAACCGAGGCACACGATCGACGGCTCCGAAAATCAGAAACTAGTCTCCAAACGGGAACAGTGGTCTACGACCACAAATAGTAGCCTACGGCCACTGAGAGATGGTCTACGAGACCTCTCCCTCCCTTTGGGAAGAGAAACAGAACCTGGTTCGCAAACCGAGACAAAGCACAAAAGAATCCCGAAGTCCGAAGGCAAGGTTCTCAGCCGAGACCCCGTAACCTCAGAACGAGCACAACATGCGCAATCACCGAGCACTCAATCGATGACGTCTGAGTCTTAAGGTTGGTAAAATATGGGGTGTCTACAGTTGTCCCTCTTTGACAGAACTCGAAAGTCATAAGTGACGGGAGTGAATGTCAAAGCCCAGAGACGACCCATTTTTGACAAGGCCGAAGACTTAGACAAACAGGCGAGATAAACAAGAGATGGGCCCGCAGGCGTGCCCGCAAGCAGGGGCAAAATGCAAAACGACATGCACAAAGCTGAACGTCACTCATGATCATGCAAAGCAGCAAGCTGTAATGAAGCAAATATTCACAATAAATGCAACAGTTTTAAGCAAGAATGCAAAGCAAAACTACATTTCATGCAGTAAGGATGTAAGAGAATTACAATTCTCGCTACGTCTCACATAGAGAAGATACAATACCTATCCAGTTCATCTGGTCGCACCAACTTCAAATGAACCGTACATACAATATCGTGCCTGCAAAAGAGAGAAACCTAACAGGCACAACATAGTTAGCAACATATGTTCAACGCTACATCGAACGCAAACAAACATGGTGCTGATGAAAAAGTACATCGCAATGCAAGAAGAAACGTGCGCGACAACGCAAGTTAAGCATGGAGGTATGACGATACCAGTGAAACGTGCACAATAATGCAAGCGATGCGCATAATAATGCCAGTGACGTGCATAACAATGCAGGATAAGCGCAACTTCAAAAGCATGTTTGAAACAAAACATTGAACAAAAAAAAAAGCAAGCCTCGACGAGGGCAACTCAAACGCGACCTCCAATTTACCTCTCGGAGAGGTCGCAACGTACTTAAAAAGGATACACATTGCTCTTGGCGAGTAACGACGAGCCATACGTCGAATATTGGATTTGAAGTTCCCGCGGAGGGATTTCACGCCGAAAAGTGCACTTTACTTGTACTTTCTTGAGTGCCGGGGACTCCAATCACCACCAAAATTTGCAGGGAGCTCAAAGAGACATTGGAGATCACCCAGGAGGGCCACCGACCACCTAGGAAGGCCACCGACCATGTTTTGTGCAAGGGGGTGGTCGGCCTACTAGGAAAGGTGGTCGGCCGACCACATGTCCAAATCCGGGACAGTTTTGTCTTTTTACACTTGTTTCTTTAAATCCACATGTCCCAATCACTATTCCTCACAACCTCAAGGCCGAAATCAGCTCCTCTTCCTTCCTAGACCATTTTCTCTCTCAGATCTGCTCTTTATACGCGCTTTCCAACGCCCCACGCAAAGTTGTTTCACGAAATGTTTCAGTTTTCTTCACTTTGGACAAATTAAAATTTGATTTCGGAGCCTCTTTCTTCATTTTCACCACTTGGGGTAAGTTTGTCTCAAAATTTGGAACATTTTCTCGGGAGTTGACTTTTGTTGACTTTTTCATTTCCCGAGAGTTTACTTTTGTTGACTTTTTCTAATTTTGGCTCATTTCGCTCATTTTTGCTCCTTTTTGTAGATTTCTTCAAATGGCGGGTCATTTTCCTCATGCGGAGGTCCTCCAGGTGCCGAGGGTGAGCCGGACATCATGTCCTTGCCCCCGAGAGTTTGATCATTTGATCCCGAGAGGTATCATCCTCAGGAGCACGTCCTTCCTCAGGCTACTTTCTACCATTTCACTGATTTTGATGACCGAGCGCCTGCGGATCTGTTGCTGCGGGAGCCAGAGACTCATCTCTCTCATCAGGCACGAGAGGTACGTACTTCACTTTCACATTCTCTGCAATGTATTCTGCATTTCATGCACATTTCATACTTTCGCTATGTATGCTTATCCGCTCGTTCTGAACACATTTGCACACCATATTTCTGCTTATTTTAGCACATATCTCACAGCACAGAATTCTGTTGAGTGGGTACATAGCTTTTTTTGAACACTTAGTCTATAACATAGCATTCTGTTTGCATTTTGAACACACAGCTCAATCACTCAAATTTCTGAACATGCAACTCATACTTTTTATCGTGAACACGCAACCCACAGTTTTTGAAAATTGAACACACAGCCCAAACTCTTGATGGTGAACACACAACCCACATTTTTCTGAAATCTGAACACGCAGCCCAAACTCTTGATTATGAACACACAGCCCACAGTTTTTGAAAGTTGAACACGCAGCCCAAACTCTTGAGGTGAACACACAGCCCACAGTTTTCGAAAGTTTGAACACGCAGCCCAAACTCTTGAGGTGAACACACTGCCCACTTTTTTTCTGAAATCTGAACACGCAGCCCAAACTCTTGATTATGAACACACAGCCCACAGTTTTTGAAAGTTGAACACGCAACCCAAACTCTAAAGGTGAACACATAGCCCACAGTTTTTGAAATCTGAACAAGCAGCTCAAACTCTTGAGGTGAACACACAGCCCACAGTTTTTGAAATTTGAACACGCAGCCCAGACTCTTGAGGTGAACACACAGCCCACAGTTTTTGAAAGTTGAACACGCAACCTAAACTCTTGAGGTGAACACACAGCCCACAGTTTTTGAAATCTGAACACGCAGCTCAAACTCTTGATGTGAACACACAGCCCACAGTTTTCGAAAGCTGAACACGCAGCCCGAACTCTTGATGGTAAACACACAGCCTACAGTTTTTGAAATCTGAACACGCAGCTTAAACTCTTGAGGTGAACACACAGCCCACAGTTTTTGAAATCTGAATGCGCAGCCCAGACTCTTGAGGTGAACACATAGTCCACAGTTTTTTAAAGTTGAACACGCAGCCCAAACTCTTAAGGTGAACACATAGCCCACTTATTTCATTTGCACGCAGCGCATATTGAACACATAGTTCTTATATTTCACTTTTGAACTCACAACTCATTCATTTTATTTGCACGCAGCTTATACATTTCATTTTGAAATTGAATACATCTGTTCATTTTGAATGCAGGTATCCTCTCGTTCTACGCGAGGTTACGGCTCGATTATCGCTAGGGAGTGGTATGTAGAGCTCCCAGAGACCGTTCGTCACATGGTGGACGGGGCAAGATTTGGGCCTTTTGCGCGGGGCTATCTCGCTATCCTGCGAGCAGGACCTTGATGGGGCACTCGTGGAGAGATGGTGGGACACCACCAACTCTTTCCACTTCTCAGCTACCGGGGATATGACGATGACCCCGTTTGACTTTGCGATGCTGACTGACCTTGATGTGGCCGGCCGACCGATCCCCTACGATGAGGATATGGGCGAGTGGGAGGCTGCCTGGATCTATCTGTTAGGAGCTCGCCCACCGATTGACCGATCTTCGGGCAGAGTCAGGTACACTTGGTTCCCCGTGCAGTATAGGGGGAGGATGCCCGAGACTCTTGAGGAGATAGAGCAGTACGCTCGAGGTTTTCTGATGTTCCTCCTTGGGACCACTTTGTTCTCCGACAGGGGGAACATAGTTGGATTGTATCTGCTCAGTGCTTTAGTGGACCTATCACAGGTTAGCCAGTATGACTGGGGTGGTGCCGGCCTCGCTACCCTCTACCGCTATATGAGTGCGACCTCCCGCGGATGGGGGAACATAGTTGGTGGCTATTGGAGAGCCTGGGAGGTACCTTCTGCCCTCTTAATTTACATTTCTGCTTTTTATTATCTGTACACTGCACACAGCACACTTTACATTCTGTATTCTACATTCTGCACTCAACACTCCGTATTTTCTGTATATTCTGTATTCTGATGGCCACTGCCTTGTTTTCCACAGCTATAGGTTTACGCGTACTTTCTGACACTAGCCCTAGAGTTCGAGGTGGAGGTGCCTCTTACGATCCCTTACTCTCACGTGTTTGAGGGTCAATGCCGGGCGAGGGCTCGAGAGACTCTGCCCTTCTTGCGACAGTTTTTTGACACGATGCGAGCGACCGAGGTACTTCAAAACTCTCAGTTCTTCATATTTTCAGCTTTGATTCATCTCGCATATTTATGACATCTGATTGGCTCATGTACTTGTTATCCTCAGATCGCTTGGCGGCCCTGGGCACCATTGGGAGGAGATATCCGTTTCCAATTCCCGGGGGCATGGGCTTCTTCTCAGTATAGGACTTTGTTTGAGGGGCCAGTTGGCAGGGCCTGGTTTCTGGGAGATCGCTTCATGCGCTAGACGATGGACGTCCCTGAGCAGAGTGTCCCTTCAGCACCTCCAGATGACATGCGGTCCGCTGAGAGACTCACTCCCGAGGAGGTCGATGTCGCTATGTTGGGTACCAATGCAGCCCTGCTGCTGGAGGAGGGAGAGTATGCGACTTACCGCCATACGTACCTGATGCCCCCGTTGACAGGTATCCGTACTCCTGCGAGGAGAGCTGCTGGTGCATCATCGTCAGCTCGAGCCCGGGCTGCAGATGCTCCTTCGACTAGCAGGGCCGGCACATCGAGGAGTAGGGCCAGACAGATTCCCCCGATTCCCCCAACTTATCAGCACGCTGGGTGGCCAGATTTTTCGATCGAACTGACAGGTTGGCGATATGGGACATCCTACCCGATTCCGTTGGAGCCCCCAGTGCTTGATCACCGATACGTCAGAGACCCTGACTCGCCACCGGTATGCTTTATAGTTTTGATTTATCACTCAGATATTTGGACATTTATTCATTCACTGATAACTTGCACTTGCATCTGCAGCCTCCCGTCGAGTACATGGATTGGATGTTCGGAGTGGTGACCTCGCTTGAGGGGATGGTTCTGCGGAGGGAGACACAGCTATTCATCGCCGGCGTCTCGGTATTTTTCAATTTCCTTGCATTTATCATACTTCTGATGACATGCTGAATTTGACTATTTCACTGTGTTGGTTGACTGCATGCATAGAGCACATCTGACACACACCATATTCATACATTGTATCTGCATACACCCACTCTATGTAGCATTCTTGTCTCTGCATCTGATATACATGTTGGCTAATGTACTCAAATTGTCCTTTTTAGATGCCACCACTACAGGCCGAGCCATCCAGGCCTTCTCGAGGAGTTGGGAGAGGGGACTCGTCTTGCAGACGAGGCAGGCGCAGAGCACCCGTCATAGATGACGAGGAGTCCAGCAAGGAGGAGGAATCTGCGCATCCTCAGTCGGAGACATCCGCAGGCAGAGAGGAGCATTCTGATTCCGGTTCTGAGAGCGGAGGTGATGCCGAGGAGGGTTCCGAGGACAGCAGCTCCGATTCAGATGGTGGTGCTGGTGGAGGTGGTGTAGGGACTTCTCAGCCGAAGAGGATGAAGAGGGCCTCTTATTCTTGCGCTTGAGAGCACTGATGCAGATGTTCCTACTTTATTTGCCTTTTTTTACTAGTAGTTGTAGCACATTGTACATTATTAGGCAGTTTTATTTTTTGTAAAACTTGTACCCTTGTTGTAAAATGTTGTAACAAAGGAGGCATGATGGAATGGAACAGCTTTTTGAAAAAGTGTTGTATTTTGTATTCTTAGCATCGCATCGCATCATTTTGCACAAAAATGAGATTGAATGAAAATTGAGCGTCAAAAATTGCCAAGTCAGTTAGTGAACCGACGCAACAAACTAAACAACTTAACTTACTAAGAAACAACAAAACCTCAGCAAGTTTACAACTCGATAAGCAAAACACGACAATGTTGATTAACAGAGAGTAACAACTCGATGTACAAAACTCGATGACTTGATAAGCAAACTTAACAACTCGATAAACAAAACTTAAACAACAACTCGATAAATAAAGAACAACAACTCGATAAACAAATGCACTTCAGACAAAACGGGCGACGAAACGCTTCCGAAACAGAGGTAGACTCGGACCTTGAACACTCCCAACACATGGAAAAGCTAGGATCTCTCTTCTAGAAGCTAGGAAAAGACCAAAGACCAACTTTCCTCCATGGCCGACCACCAGAGAAGGCTGGCCAACCAGCTATTTTCCTTGGAGACCAAAGGGGTGGTCGGCCTACCAGAAAATGTGGTCGGCCGACCACCTGGTTTGGCGACCACCAGATTTTTGACACGTGTCGCCAAACAGTGCCTTATTCTCTATAAAAGTTCCAGCTTCGTGGTTCTTTCATTTCATCTCAGTTTTGCATCAAAATGGAGGCATTCCTCATCGAAAATCTCGCAGCTTGGATTGCTACTTTAGACAGCTCGGAAAAGTTGAACTTCCGGGGCTTCGGCTTGAATACACTATTCACGTTCAGCCGCACTCCGCTGCATCTTCCCTTTCTTCATGTCGCGGCGAGGTTTTGGAATCCGGTAACACATGTCTTTAGCTTCGGTGGGCAAGAGATGTGTCCTACTTTCGAAGATTTCCAAGCTTTGATGGAGTCCGAGCGCAACGAGGAGATCTTGCCCCAACTCCGCTTCGGCCATGATCAAGCCTTAGGATGAATGTGTGGGCTCACTATGCACGACGCTCAATCTCTGATCTGCAACGAGGAATTGGACATCTTCAGCTTGATTCAACATTTTTCTGATCCCGGTGACTGCAGTGACCATCATTGGCAGGGTTTTCGGCGACATGCCCTTTGCTTGTGCATGTTGTCTCACTTTTTGCTTGCCTCAGGTTTCAGTGGGCCTAGCGTTCGTTTGATCGAAGTCGCCCAAAGCTTGAAGGAGGGTAAGAGCTGCATTGCCATGACATTGGCTGAGACACTGATGGGCTTGGATGCTTTCCATCGCCGGGAAACAACCAGATTCGCGGGGAGTCCACTACTGCTACAGGTAATATTTCCCACCCCGTCTCACATATATTGATCACATCACTCAGCCCTCAGGCTCGATTTTTCTCTCGAAACCCTTTTCTCACTTTTCTCTCATCGTACATCTCTCTATTCTTTAATCTCTCATTTTTCATCCCTCCCCAAGTGTGGTTGATGGATAAGTTGCAGGCTGTGGACTCTTGCCCGGTATACTCAGCTCACGGCTACTTCTTCCGACGTCGTCTAGTCGATGCCCTTGATGAGGGATGGTGGTTTGACTGGATGTGCAATTTGTCTACAGACCGCATTGCTTGGCGTTGTCCTTGGCTCAATCTAACGGCAATGAGCTATAGCATGTCCCGGCAGCCTGGGATTCAGTTGATTGGTCTGACACACTGCGTGTTTTACTTTCCTTTCCGGTTCCAGCGCCATTTCGGCCATGATCAGACTTGCCCACCAGAGGGGATAGAATACCCAGCTGCATTTCCGGTCCGAGGCGCGCAGCTTGCTCGGTATGCCACAGCATGGAGGACGAGAGAACTCCTGGCCCCCGCTCCCACTTTCAGTTGCACTTTGTCTGATGAGTGCATAGACTGGCTTAATGAAGAGGCACAGATCGAGCCCACTTTGGCGTCAGAAGCTTCGACCAGCTTGGGGAGAGGGCGCAGGAGCACCTGACTTAGCTATGTCCTGGATTTATTGCTTTATTAGTACTTTCAAGTTTTCTTTATGAATGTAACCAAAAGCAACTTCAATTTGTATGCAAGAGCAAGAGGACTCTGTATTGAAATCAATAAATTGAAGGTTGTGGGTACTAAAAATTTTCCGCTTTGGTCCAAAAATGGTCTAAGTTGTAAAAAAATTAATTTGAACAAAATCAACTTTTATTAAAACTTGTCAAAACCATTTTCGACATGGATCAGAACTGGACACGCCTGAGATCTGTCACTGAGATGCACAACCCCGGATCCCAGCAACTGGAAAGTTGCCCCTAGTCTGAATAGCACTGCACCGGAGATCACCGAAGCTCTTGAATGCTGAATAGACAAAGATGACAGAGATGATCAAATGGACTAAGTTGATCGGGGAAAAGTTTATGGCTGAACTTCAGGATGAAGTTGCCTACGTATCCCAAAGATGGGAATCAAGCCTTACGTAGTTCGGTTCAGGTTCACTCGTGTATTAACCCTCACCTTTTACGCTCTAACTTTTGCCAAGGCCGCCCTTTGCGGGTTTTCAACCTTGCGAGCTCAATTTTTATAATTTCAAATTTTTCATGCTCTAACTTTTGCCTAGGTCGCCCTTTCGAGTTTTCGGCCTAGCGAGCCTCTCAGGGGTAATATTTCTTCAACTTGTCCATGTTGATCGGTTGTGAGAACTCTAGGCCATCTAGGTCCATCAGAATGACAGCTCCACCTGACCAGATAGACTTGATGATGTAAGGACCAGTCCAATTGGGTCTGAACTTGCCCCTAGGGTCATGGATGGGAGCTCAGTTATCTTTGAGCACCAATTCTCCTTCTTTCAGATTTCGGGACTTAACCTTCTTGTTAAAAGCCCTGGCAATTCTGCACTGATAACCTTGAACATGGTACAGTGCTTTCAGTCTTCTTTCATCAAAGAGCATGAGTTCTTCAAATCTGCTCTGCTGCCAATCTGCTTCGGCTATCTGACACTCAGCCAGCACTCGCAATGACGGAACTTCAATCTCGATAGGTAGAACGGCCTCCATCCCATAAACTAACGAATACGGAGTCGCCCCAGTAGAAGTTCTAATTGAAGTCCGATAGCCCCACAGAGCGAATGGCAACTTATCTGGCCAGTCCCGGTAGGTTTCCACCATCTTCTGCAAAATGTGTTTGATGTTCTTGTTGGCGGCCTCAACTGCTCCGTTGGTCTGCGGCTGATATGTGGATGACTTATGAAAAGCCATGTTGTATTTTTCCAACAAGTCAATCACTTCCTTCTTGAAGTGTGGACCGTTATCTGAAATGATCTCGTTCGGGACCCCGTAGCGACAGATGATGTTGTTTCTGATGAATTTCGCAACATGTGAAGCCTTCAACACCGCATAAGATTGGGCCTCAACCCACTTTGTGAAATAATCTATCGCGACCAGAATGAACTCATGCCCATTAGACCCCTTCGGAGTGACAGCCCCGATCACATCGATTCCCCAAACTGAAAATGGCCATGGCGAAGTCATATTGTACAGCTTGACGGCGGATGTTCATGCGGTTTGCATGGATCTGACATTTGTGGCATCGCCGAACAAAGCCGATACAATCCTCCTCCATGGTGGACCAGTAGTAACCCTGTCTGAGAATTTTCCGGGCTAGCATCACCCCGTTCATATGCGCTCTGCACTCTCCTCCATGGATGGCCTCCATCAGGCGCTTCGATTCTTCGGCATCAATACACAGCTTATGCATTCCCAGATGACCTCTCTTGTACAGTTTACCCCCACAGATGATGAACTGAGCAGCCATTCTTCTGATTGCCCTTTTATCCTTGGCATTTGCCCCTGGTGGATACGCTTCTTTCTCCAAGAAGTTCCAGTCATCGTGGTACCAGGGGTTCTCATCTTGAACCTCATCTATAGCAGCAATCGATTCGTAGGCTGGTGCAAATTTCTGGTCAATGATGATCGGACGTATCTGGACTCCAAAAGGAATGTCTATCATTGAAGATAGAGTTACTAGTGCATCTGCGAACCTATTGTTCTCTCTTAACAGATGAGCAAAGTTTAGTTTCTCAAACCGAGGAATTAACAAGTCCAAGGTCTGGTGATACATTATCATCTTTTCTTCTTTGACTTTCCAATCTCCTTTCGCTTGAGATACAACAAGGTTCGAGTCCCCGATGACGTCCAACCGTTTTGCCCCTAGTTCCAGGGCTGCTTCTAAACCAGCAATGCATGCTTCATACTCTGCTTCGTTGTTCGAGACCTTGAACCGGAGTTTAAATGCTAGAGGGATACGGGACTTGTCCGGTGCTATCAGCAACACCCCTATCCCATACCCGTACTGGTTTGACGCTCCGTCAAAGTACATCGTCCAAAACTCATCGTCGATATGCAAAATGGCCTCATCTGGGAATAAGTACTCGACTGCTACATCCCCTTCCACTGGGTGATCGGCTAGGAACTCCGCTACCGCTCTCCCCTTTACTGACTTGCGAGTCACATACTTTAGATCGAATTCGGAAAGCAACAGCAACCAACAAGCTAGCCTACCCGTAAGTGCCGGTTTCTCGAAGAGATATTTGATGGGATCTAATCTCGAAACCAACATTACAGAGTGAGCTAACAAGTAGTGCCGCAACTTCCTGGTAGCCCATACCAAGGCCAAACAAGCCTTCTCGAGTGGAGTGTAGTGGGTTTCATAATCCAATATCTTCTTGCTCAGATAGTAGATAGCTTTTTCCACTTTATCCTCTGATTCCTAGACAATCATGCAGCCCATCGTAGTTTCAGTCACTGAAAGGTACAATATCAACGATTTTCCCGGCTCAGGCGGTGAAAACACGGGTGGGTTCTGTAAGTATTCTTTGATTTGTTCAAAAGCAGCTTGGCATCGGCCGCCCCATTGGAATTTCTTTCCTTTCTTCAGGAGACCAAAAAGTGGTTCACAAGTCAAGGTTAATTTTGAGATAAACCGTCTTATGAATTGCACTTTACCCAGAAAGCCTCGCACCTCCTTTTCAGTCCTTGGTGGTGGCATTTCTAAGATGGCCTTGATTTTGGAAGGGTCGACTTCGATACCTCTCTGTGTTATCAGAAACCCCAGCATTTTCCCTGCTGTAACACCGAACGTACACTTCTAAGGATTCAGCCGCAACCGAAATTCTCTGATCCTTTGGAAGAACTTTTGCAAGGTGGTGTAGTGGCCCTCTCTTTCTTTGGACTTGACAATCATGTCATCCACATACACCTCAACCTCTTTGTGGATCATGTCGTGCAATATTGTGGTCGTGGCTCGTTGATATGTAGCTCCAGCGTTCTTCAACCCAAATGGCATCACCCTATAACAGTAAGTCCCCCACGGGGTGGTGAAGGCAGTCTTCTCCCGGTCTTCAGGTGCCATCACTATCTGATTATAGCCCGAGAATCCATCCATGAACGAAAGCAAAGCATGCCCCGTTGTGAAGTCCACTAACTCATTAATATGCGGCAAGGGAAAGTCGTCCTTCGGACTAGCTCTGTTCAAATCCCTGAAATCCACGCATACCCGGATCCTGCCATCCTTCTTCGGCACCGGAACAATGTTGGCCAACCAAGTTGGGTATTCGAATACCAGCAGGAACCCTGCGTCAATTTGCTTGGTGACCTCTTCTTTAATCTTGAGAGCCCAGTCTGGGCGGATCCTCCTGAGTTTCTGTTTAACGGGTCGGGCCTCGGGGTTAAGAGGGATCCGGTGCTGTACAATCTCAGGATCGATTCCAGGCATGTCTTCGTAGGACCACACGAAAACATCTTTGAAATCTTTTAATAAAGCGACTAAGCGCTCGCGTTCCTCTGAAGACAACGTGGACCCGATCTGGACCAGCCGCGAGTCCTCTTCAGTACCAACATTAACAGTAGTGATTTCATCAACTAAAGGTTTAACAAATCTTTCCTGCTCTTGATCAATTAAGCGTTGCAAAATCGGAAGAATTTCTTCCCCGTCGTTTTCATCAAAATTTTGAAAGTCCTGATTAATACAATAAATCAAGGGCACAGAAAAGTACTCAGCAACCACATCCATTCCATTCTCATTAAGCATTTCCAAATTGACCGATTCCTCTGTTACAACAGACTCAAAAGAGAAAGAAAAAGACGACCTAGAGAGGACTGTGGCATCCGGGTTATCACCCCCAGGATTACCGAACTCAAACTCAATCGAGCTGGAACCTGATTCTGACTCTACAGACTCGGTGGAATCAGATTCCAGCTCACTACCTGACCCGGTGCTGCTTGACAAAAATCCCTCCTCGTATTGCCAGATGAGAGAGGGTGCGATGGATGCATCCAAAATGTTTAACGGTGGGCTCGCAGCCGTTTCATTCCCAATCATGGACACCGAGAAGTTATCCCCCAAGCACTTCTATACGATCGGAGGATCTGAAAGTAGACAAGCCAGCGCTACCCCCATTTCAATTTCAGCGCTCTCGGAATCCACATTTTTACATTGCTCAACCTCAGCTGATGGGTCTGTCTGCTCCTTGGCAACATCATCCCCGGATAATTGTAGGTCGAAGAAGATCTCAAAACCTGGCACGCGCTTCCTCTCCACATTCAACCATGGCTCTGGGAAGCAACAAAATGGAAAATCTTCCCCCTCCCGGACGAAGCGTCCGTTTAGGGTACCCTGGATGGGTCGGTGCATCAACTCAAAAGGCTTCCCCACCTTCTTTGCTCTGGCTCTCCCAGCCATCTCCTTGCCTTTCCTCACCTAATCCTCTTTGGTGGGCAGATAACCCAAGCCAAAGGTATGTGGGTTGTGCGGCACTTCGACCGATACTGCAATGCCCTTCCAGCCACTCTTTCCCAATCCCATCCCGGGAATGTGTTAAAGCTTGTTCATGAGGTATATCGATTGTGCGCTGACATACACTCCCTCATCAACAACCAAGATGTTTTGCACGACTTGAGCCTCAGCCAGAGTAAACCCCGATAAGAACACATCCTCCATGCCGTGCTCGATTTCCAAGACTAGTGTAGACACTTCTGGCGGTGGATGGATTGACGAATTCCCGAAAACAATGGCCACCCCCTTCCCGTGGGGGTATTTCAACATCTGGTGTAAAGTGGAAGAGACTGCCTTTACCTGGTGCAACCACGGTCGCCCCAAAAGTAGGTTAAAGGTTGCAGGAACGTCCAAGACATGGAAATCGATCTCGTATTGTCCTGGACCAACCTGGGTCTGAATTTTGACAGTCCCCATTACCTCTCTGCTTGTGTTATCATACGCCCTTATCACTTGGGTTGTGGGCACGAAATCCGCGGGCTTCAACCCGATTGCATATGCCGTCCTTGATGGGCACACGTTAATAGCGGATCCCGTGTCGACAAGAACCACTGGTATCCATTTGCTTCTACATTCCACAGAGATGTAGAGCGGTTTGTTATGATTCGCGCCCTCAAGTGGCAGTTCTTTGTCAGAAAAGGTCAACGTCGGGGAACCTCCTCCCGGAAAGACCAATCCCACCAGTTGTTCAGGCGTGGTGTCTATTGAGAGCTTAGCCTTGTCCATAGCCAATAGAACAGCCTGTCTGTGAACACGTGAAGCCATAAGCAGTCCCCAGATGGTGATGTCTGCCTGTATCTTTTTCAACAGCTTCAGTACAACTTCTTCTTCAAGTTGCTTCTCTTTTTGTTTCTCCACCTCCTTGTCCTTCCCGGATACCTCTGGCTGATCTAGGTGTGGGGGCTTGAAATACCACCCACTCCTAGTCATATGGTCTACTTCACCAATGTACCAGGTATCATCCTGTTGATTGCTTCCCCAGTCCTCATCCGTGTGGGCAAGACATAGATCATCGTCTTCCCACCACATTCCATTGGCAGCCAACAGACACCTGTCCGACTCCGTTACCATTGTCCTTGTACTCACGGTACCTTCTGTCCACATGCTCGCAGTACCCTCTGTTCTTGTGCACACAGCACTTTCAGTCCCCACAGGGGCCTTAGCTTTTCTGGCTCTCTCAGAGTCTTCAATTCCTTCCGGTTCTAACTGCGTCAATGCAGTCTGCTGTTCAAAATTTCCTGTATTCAAAATGCCCAAATCCCGAGCGAAATTCTTGGCACCAGTGCTCTCCGGCGATGTATTTTGATCCCCGGCCCTTCCGGCCACAATTGATGTCCTTGCCCCTGACGGGCCCCTTTCCAGCTGAGATTCTTCAACAATATCTGGTTGGTCATCAAGCCATCCTGTGACCTCTGCTGACTCCTCAAAATCGAACCAGTTGGCTGTCATGTCCCCCGGATCTTGTTCGTTGAAAATCTGAAGGTCAGCAATGTCCCCTTCCAGAACTGCTAAGTCATCTATCCTCTAATCAAATCCATCCCCCCGTAGTACGCAAATTTCTGCCCCCATCGGCAATCCCACATTTGGCCTAATCTGACCCACTGACGCAATGTAGCCACTCGGATCATATACCTCCTTAGCACAGCTCCCAGTTTCCTCAGATTCTGAATAAACAACCCCACTTTCCTCCGAAATCATCCCTGTTCCATCTTCGATGGTCACCACCATTGGTTCAGGTTGGGCTCGGGAGATGTCCAACATGCACAAGTCAGTGCTATCGAGAAAGAACACCTCCGACTTGGGTAGGTGGGATGGGGTGATGTATATGCTGGGGTCGTATGACATGACCCCGGTCTGGATAAAGTTGATTCGTTTGGGAGGTGGAGCTTGGTTATGTGGTAGGAGAGGGTTGGTTATGACGTTGGGTTTTTCTGGAGGCACAATCACCCTGTTGTCAACGAGATCCTGAATCTCGTGACGCAATCTAAAACAGTGGTCAGTATCGTGACCATGTTGTTGGTGATATGCGCAATATTTGGCTGGGTTATGGGAGGGAGGAAGTGGATTTGGCAATGGCCTCGGCTCTAGGGGCTTCAAGTGCCCTTTCCTGATTAATACCCCCAGAGCTTTAGACAGGGGCATATATAATGGAGTGAAGGTTCTTTGGCCTCGAGGTTGGAATTTGGTTGTTTGTGTGTTACTCCTAGATGCACCGGAGAATGGTGTAGCTACCGGGGTTCTTGGAGGGGTGGTGGTGACCATGCTTACTTCCGAAGCTCTAGCAGTTGCAGCACTGCTTGTGCCTGCATTGTTGTTGCGGTTGAAGGTTCTCATGGGTTGCTCTTTGTCATTGTCAATCAAGCCCTGCTTCAAGGCATCTTCGATCTATACTCCCATCTCATGCAGATCTGAAAAGGTAAGGAATGGGAGCACGATCATTTTCTGCATCAGTTTGGGTTGGAGGTTGCGCACAACCATCCGTATTTGATCCTTATCCGTCGGCCATATGGTCATCATAGAGGCCTTGGCCCTCCAGCAAGTTACGAATTTAGAGAAACTCTCCTTAGGCTCCTGCCTTGTTGTCTCGAGATCATGGGTTGTAATCTCGATTTGCGTGTTATAGGAGTACTGAGCTACAAAAGCCTCGGCCATCTCATCCCAGTTCCGTTTGACATCGTCTTCCAATTTTGCGTACCAGATGGCCGCCACACCCGACAGGGTTCGACCAAACAATGAAAGCTTCTGTAGTCTGGTGAGGCCCATCGGCCTTAGTATGTCTGAAAACAAACGTAGATGCACCATGGGATCCCCAGACCCGTCAAAGCGGTCGATTTGTGGCATCTTGAACCGATCTGGCAGCGTCACAGCCGCGTGGGTATACCCGTCCTCAATGTCTGGGATGGACTTTACCCCTTGGGATTTCTTGAACAACTTTTCAAGCTTGCTCAACTTCAACGCTGTAGGGTTTACCTTGAACTCAAAGGGAGAGTCCGGTTGATTGATAAGCATAGGTGCCTTGGATAGTTGAGGTAGAATCGGGGGCGGAGTCGGCCCTATCGGAATGTTCGTACCTTCCTGGACATTTGGTGTTTCCGCGGGTATTGGAACCCTCGGTGGGGGAGGAGCTTGGTGTGAAGCGGATGCCCCGGCTTGCTGCTGGAGTCTGGTGATTAGCTCTGCTTGCTGGGCCATAACCTCGGCCTGCTGTTTGGCAAAGTCTGCTTGGCGGACAGCGTCCTGCTGCATGAGTTTCATACTTTCTTGGAGTTGGCGCACCATCTCCTCCATCCCTGCCATGTTCTGCTGTTCCAGCTGACTGACTGGTATATCTATCTCTGTGGTAAAAACTGAAGCCTCAGCCTGACTGTCCACTGACGGGGTAGGCCACTGTTCCGGCAACCTCTGCTCGAATACACTGCGTCTTCTCGACCTCCGTCTGATAACCGGGGGTAAGGAATAAAACACTGGTTGTCTGTCGACCAGATCCTCAGATCGTTTGAGTCGGCGACCTCTAGTCTAGAGTGCTTGGGGAATATCTGCTTGGTCTGAAGCAATTGTGCTAAACTACCTAGCAAAATGATAAATAAAACAATAATAAGGAAATAAACAACCAGACAAACGGACAGCATAACAGCGTAAATAAACACACAACATACAGTTGGGTATCACAACACACAGTTGCGCAGGCCTGATACCCAAACTTGTAAACTGATACATGCATTCCTGTAAAGACGCACTCTAAAAGCACATAGCAAACAAGTGAGAGCCAAAACACCCCTATGGAGGGGTAAGGTTTCCCTGTCATATTTTGTCAGGAGCTAGGGTTTCACTACGCACGCAGCGGTTTCGAACAACCTATAATCGGGTAAGCAACCTGTCCTAGCTTGGAATGGTCACTATGGATTCCGAATATGCACTAGGTCGAATGGTCAAAAAGGGTGCCCTAGTGAAAATCGGGGTTTGTGTTCCCATCGTGGCAGAGCCCGTAACCAGTTACCCTTATGGCATGCAGCCTCCGGCAAACCGTTCAGGAATAGTAGATGGCAAACACGGTGTCCTAGGTGCACCAATGCACATGCAATGCAAAGAAACACATAAGTGCAAACAAAACAAGATATCATGAGTTCGAGTCAAGTTCTCTAACTCCCCAGCAGAGTCGCCACAAACTGTAGACGTCCCCAAACGTCCCAGGAGGGAATCCCGTTTTGTTCACTAGGCTTACTACAGTTCAGGACTCAATGTTACGGTCCTGTATCTAATCTCGCAGAGTGCAATGCAAGACCGATGAATCATCAAAGAGTCCAAATCCGGCAAATCGTTTTGAAAAACAGATTTTTAGAAAGAAATGCCAAACATGGACTGCCTTGCCAGATACAGAGTTGCCACCTAAATATTTATTTTAGGGGAATTTAGGAAACCCTGACTCGTGCCTAAGGCCACGTGTCCGTCATCACCAAAGTTGCCTCGGCTCGGGAACTTGGGTACGATTGGGGAAGGTCACTTCGTGAGCACCCCCGCTCGCCCGATCAAAGATCGGCCACTACTAAGCATGATATCGAGTTTTGAAAACATATGTGCTCTTATTCCGGTTGTTAGCCTAGAATTACTATGTGATGCGCACAGCATACAAGTATAGACTGGGTTGCCTAAATTGGAACAAAGCATCTCATGTTCGTTTTGAAAAACGGTTTGAAGGTGCTACTCGCAAGTAGGCTAAGACGTGGATTTTGCCACCCTCGGGTGGGCTTAGAAAACATGATTTTGCCACTCTCAAGTGGGCTTAAAACTCTCAATTGGTGAATTGTTCCAATTCAAATAACCCAACCTTCACCACAGGCATTCAGGCAGTTATATCACATAAGCAAATAGCCTCATGGTAAGCATTCTATCATGGCAGTCACTCACACGCATGCAAGGATGCTAAAGCATAAACACTCACCAAGTACTCCAAACCAAAACAGAAACTAGTTAGTAATCAATGCATGATCCTAGTTCATGTTAAGATGGCTAATGCAACACATGCAAAATACAACTAAGATATGCTCGGCTATTCTAAACATGGCATATGAAATGCAATAGATAACATGTATTCAACTTGGAATTGAAATACAATGCAGTTAGTATGATGCGCCGAGCCCGGTGCATGCAATACAGATGAATGAATGCAAACATGCGAACATATAGATGCTAATTGAAACGTGCCCTAAAACTAACCATCATAAGCTGGTAAATAAAAGGGAGAAAGACGTGGGGTTGGAAGACATACATCACACACACACACACACACACACACACACACACACACACTCATTACAACATTACCCTCCTCGGAGGGTCCGAATAAATAATACACAACCAAATGAATAACGAATTACAACTAATTATTATACAACCCTAATTAATTAACAAATTAACTAAAATAAATAAGCTAGCATGCGAACTACATATGATGGACCGTCTCAGCTCTGTTCCGAATGATAAAGGATGCATGCATGCTCGAGTCGCCTTGTCGGGAAATCCATCGCGATGCCCCGATTTGCCTCTGTTTGCAACTGGTCCCAGAACACTGTACAAAGCTCCAGAAGGCTGCTGACCAGTTTTTGCTGCTGGTTTCCGGTTTGCTGCAACAGAGAGCGAGAAAGGGGCATGGCAAAGTATTTTCAACATATGTGCGCATGACCACTCTCCCCATCATTGCACAAGCTCCAGGGAGTATAGTCCTCGATCCTCGTGCCACCAATCACGCATCTCGATGTATGATGGCCGAGGAGTCGGATTGCACGACTCGATGTAAAATGAATGCACATATAAACACAACAAGGCCTAAACTCCATCGTGGGTAATCCGGAGTGTCGGCGACCCGGGAATCAAGGCACGTTTCGTCACTTTGAGTACGAAACATCCCTCGTTTTCTGTGTTCAGACTAACTCCTATCCTGAACACAAGGCAACAAATAATATGGCATGGCATATACAAATGCAACAACTAACATGCAATCCTAAATGAAATGCAACTAAGACATGCAAACATGCGAGAAATGACATACAAAGGTGCAACTAGCATACGCAATGCTATGAACTACGAATGGCATACTCAATGCACATGACGCTATATAGCATACACAACGCACATATGACGATGGACATACACAAAAGCATAATCAAGGCATACACAATGCGACGATCAAGCATGTAACAACATGGACATGGCATACACAATGCAAGATGGACTTAAACTAAAATGAATGAGCCTCAGCCACACTCAAATCAGTGGTCATACATGATGAAATTAGGCAACAAAACACATGCAAACATGCACAAATGCAAGGGACCAAACCTAAGGCACAAAATGCAACTCCACCAAAGCATGGTAAGCATGAAATATGGCATACAATCACATATTTTCCAGCTCTGAAATGACATGCAAGATGGTCCCGAATCATGTAAACACCTCACACAATGCATGCTAGATGGCCCGGATACCGAAACTAGTGAAGCACATTACACTAGAGGCATGCAAAGCAATGCTCAAATGACCAAACCAAATTCTAACAGACCTTATGCAGGCCCAAAACAGTAGGAAAATGGACTAAAATGATGACTCGAAAGGCATGGAAATGAAGCTCATGCAATGGCCCCTAAATGAGGTATTCAAGCACGACTCTCAAATACATTTAAAGAGTGGAAAACATGGGAATATGGCACAAGTATAGGCTCTGGAACGACATACTCAATGACCCCAAAACATCAAAACACCTCAATATAAGCATGTAATAAGCTCCAAAGCTCAAAGCTAGGCAAGGGTATTGAACTACAACCATGCATAGCAAGCATCATTCGACCGTGAGGCATAAAAAAAGAGCTAAGGCAGTCCAAAACATGCACAAAATCAGTTTAAGGCATGGCCAAAAAGTGCTGGAATCAAAGGCCAAAGTAGCATGCAATGTAAGCTAGTAAAGAGGATTTGCACTACAAGCATGTGAGGCAATCAAGAGGCCACTAAACCAGAAAAATTTAGAGGTATGACATGCCAAATAAAGCCCAAAAACCCACTGAAACATGGTCTATGCATGTAAGAATGATAGGCTCCTTTGATAGGCTATAAAGAGGGTTGTTCTACACATGCAAGATGGACACCCAAAACAGCAAAAAGGGCTCTGGACAGAGCCTATGCAGGTCCTAAAACCCACCAAAAATGGCCTGAAACATGGCTTGGAAGCATGCAAATAAGGGCTCCTTTGCAAGGCCAAAGATGCTAGAAAACAAAACAAGGAGAGAGAGGGTCACCCCTCTCTGATTTTGGCACTCAAAATAGCATGCTAGCCACTGAAAATCCACTGAATTTCAGTGGCTAGAAGGCTAAACAAAGGTCAATGCAAAGGCCCTAATGCATGGCTCAAAATAAGGCAAAATGAAGCATGCAAGGGGGTAGATGACTCCCAAAAGAAAAATGGTCTTAAACAAACATGTTAAAGACCTCAAAATAAGACTTTTTTCAGTTTATGACAAAGCCTAAATATGCTTACAAGTATAGCTAAAAGATGAAGCAAAATAAAGACCAAAAGATGGAATAGGGTGTTACCCTTGAAGCTCAAGCACTCCAGCAGCTTCTGGACCAAAACAGCAACTCCTTAGCCTCTGAAAACAAGCTCCAAGGTGCTTAGGTTGATGTTGGAGGTTTTAGTCCAAGAGGTGGTATGCAATAGGCCAAGAACAAGGGACTTTTGGAGCTCAAATGTAGAGATAGAGAGAGAGGTGTATGTATAAGCCTTAGACCAAAATTCTGAACCTTTGCTAATGAGGGAGAGGGTCTCTCTTATAGCCAAAGAGGTCCAAAGCTTCTCCAAGAAGCTAAAAAACAAGTTTGAAGATCCTCCATACACGTGTATGGAGGATCAATTATGTGCCTTCCAGCTGGCACACAGTCACAGAGACAGAACTGAGGGAAGCTGGCCGACCAGTTCAGGTGGTCGGCTGACCACTTGCCCTGGTCAGCCGACCAAGTCAAGAGGGTCAGGTGGTCGGCAACCTTAAATGATGGTCTCCCAATTGAATGCAAGCAAGTGGTATGGTGGGAGACCCACAAATGTGGCTCAAAAATCAAGGAGACCAGCTTCCTGACAAGAAAATCGACCGGTGGGAGAAAAGGTGGTCTCCAAGAGAAAAGGTGGTCTCCCACCCTTGTACCACCTTCCAAACAATGAAAATAGGGTCCATGCCAAAAAAGAACCAAGACGGATGCAAAACGAGGGTTCGGGGGCCAAAACGCGCAGCCGGGTGCCCTGAAAACTGACTGTTAAGCATCGAAGGTGGCGTGTGACCACGAAAGTGGTCTCCTGGGCCACAGTGTCCCTCTAGAGAGAGGAAACAAGGTGTGTGCCAAAAACCGGAGCAAACGGAGAAAGTTAAGCGGTCCCGAACCGAGGCGTACGGCCGACGACTCTGAAAATCGAAAACTGGTCTCCAAACGGGAACAGTGGTCTACGACCACAAATAGTAGCCTACGGCCACTGAGAGATGGTCTATGAGACCTCTCCCTCCCTTCAGGAAGAGAAAACAGAACCTGGTTCACAAACCGAGGCAAAGCACAAAAGAATCCCGAAGTCCGAAGGCAAGGCTCTCAGCCGAGACCCCGTAACCTCAGAATGAGCACAACATGGGCAATCACCGAGCGCTCAATCGATGACGTCTGAGTCTTAAGGTTGGTCATAAATGGGGTGTCTACAATTCTACACTTGTTTTCCAATCACCCTAATACACTCGTGCCATTCTACGTTAGATAGAAGAGCCTCGGGACACCTTTGGGCTTGGTGCCTTGGTTACGGGGCACCCAAGAGACCTCATGACTCTACATGAGATCGTAAGAATTTTGGACTTGGTATATTGGAAATGAAGATTTATCGAGATGCCTCTTACTATTCTCGTTGGGGGGATCTGCACTTGACCGACCTTGGAGAGATCTCGACAGGAAGAGAACTCTAGAGTGTGACAAAGACAAGTGACTTGTTCATATCTGAGCACACTTGACCGCCATTCCAACTATTGAGGCCACTAGGTGAGTTGGCCTATGTAACCCAAGCCTTATAAATATTGCCTCAATCTTCATGCATAAAGAAGATCTAACCATCTCCATCTCTTGCTTTTTGGTTATTCACTTCTAGACCTCTAAAACAACTCCTCACTCTTTCTTTTCCCAAGGCCATGTTTGCTTTGACCTAGCTAGTATCTGATGATGTAGTGCCATCTCAGCATCCGCCATAGTTCCTAGATAGCTCCCTTACTAGGTCATGTAGCCTCAAATCACGCACACAACCACATATAAAACTTCAATTTTTTTCCTAATACAAGGAGGTAAGAAAGATCGTTAACAAAATAAAGCATGATCTCTCTCAAAATAAACTCTCTCAAAATATTTTCTCTCTCAAAATACAAACTCTCTCAAAATATTTTCTCTATTACAAAAATGATCTCTCTCAAAATATATTTCTCTCAAAATAAACTCTCTCTAAGTTTGGAAATGTTGAGCTCTAGAGAGTGTTGGGAGAGACAAAAAATGTTCTGGAGAGGTGCCAAAATGGTCTTGGAGAGGTGCCTGAACAAATGAGCAAAGGGTCCTTTAAATAGACCTGAGGTAGGGCACTTTCGCGAGCACGGGCATGTTCTTCGCGGGCGTGGTCAGCCTTGGTCGCGGCCGTGGTGTCCCTTCGCGGGTTGCAGAGCAAACTTCTGGGAGCTGGTCGTTTGGGCAAGCCTGGTTGCGGGCGCGATACTAATGGTCGCGGGCGCAACCGTGCTGTGTGTGAATCGCAGGCGCGATAGTGCATGTGGCTGAGCAGCTTTTTCTGTCTCTTTGCTTTATATTTCTTGCACGTTTTGCTCCGCGCTTTGTCAGCCTATCCCACTGACAAACAGCCTCCCTAAGCCACCATTTAGCTGTGTAAAGTCCATCCCTTTGTCAAAGTCTTATCCTCATGCTTGCTATCAATGAAGATCCAACAAAATCCACAAAAAGTCCACACATGTGAAGCTCTATCCTTTAACCCATGTGTTGACACCAAAAAGTTAAGACAAACAGCCAATTTGAGCATCCCAAAGTTGCCATTTTCAAACTCGAAAATTCAACAACATTATTTCCATATCTTGACAAGCATCATGAATCATGTTAATGTATAAGGAGATAATGAACAAGAAAATAATAAAAAAAAAAACACTTTCAATAAAAAATCATCATATTAAGTTTTGTCAAGAAAGGTATTACCAAAACATAAATTTTAAATTTCTTTAGGATAAAAAATCCTAACAATGAACAAAGGGTAGTGGAGGCAACAATGAGAAAGTAATCATAAGCATTAAGAGAGAGTGAGCGTGGTCTTCTTTGGTTCCATATGTATATTGTAAATCATGTCTTTAATATGTTCTCGGTTTTTTTTTTTTTTTTTTGCAGAAAAGAGGGGCAGCTATGGGATTACACCATATGGATGATAGGCTTGTAAGCCAACTACTTGCAATGGTTAATATCTCTCAGATTTCGTTTTTCAATTTTTTATTTTTATTGTTTCTCCTTGTCTGGGCAATACTTGAAAATTTGCATGCCTTTCAGATTGATGGCCTGAAAGTATTGAACAACATTTTTATTATTGGTACTACAAATCGAAAGGAGCTCATCGATGAAGCCCTGCTGAGATGACCTTCTCTCCGTTGTGTTGTTCTTTGCTGATTTCTTTATTCTTTTTGAACAATGTCCCACATTTTTTGAACCCGAATGGTATGTTCAAATTTTGAGTTTATCAAGTAAAGAAAAATGAAATTATTTAAACATATTTATCTTTTATGGATAACCAAACAAATATATATATTTAAAAATAGCTATTTATTTTATTCTCATTTTCCTAACTCAATTTTTAAAAAAAAAAAGTACTTTATTTATTGTATTTGTTTGTAGGGAAGGTAGAATCGAACTACATGTCAAAGTAGAGTACCCAAATGAGCAAGGGCGCCTGCAAATTTTGGGCATCTACACAAGGAACATGAGACAAAATTTTGTACTTGATAAAGATGTGAATCTTCATGAAATTGGTAAGTTGTTTGAGCAATATTGTTGTGTAAGTGGAAACATCAAATCATCATTTATGAAATGAGATTGTGCATGTGCTTGTTTGCACAGCTTGCAGGACGGATGGCTGTAGTGGCTCTGCCCTTGCATCTCTAGTCACTCATGCACATTCGTATGCTGTGGTCCACACAGGGGAGAATGGATTACTGCAGCATGTCAAGAATGATTTCAAAGTAACAATGAACCACTTTCTTTGTGCTATAGAAGATGTTAAGTCTAAACTTCAAGAATCTGACTTGGAGTCAAGCAGGTAATACACATCAACATTTATTTTTGTAACTAAATGACATTACATATTGTAGAAAATGTGATTTCAATTAAAACATGTTTCCTATATTTTAGCGGGAAATCTACCTTTATTCTTTCTTGTTCCCCACAACCTCAATTATTTAAAACAGGATACATGTGTCCTATTAAAAACCAAACCAACCGAAACCAACCAAGCCTTAAGTCCCATCACATGTGTCCTACAAACTTTGTCAAAATTTAGTCCTCAACAATAAGAACAAAATCCACTTCCAACCACTTGTTTAAAGTGGTGTAGAGATTACATTAGATAGCATTTACACAGATAGAAGTACTATACGACTTTCAATTTTTTCTACTTGAATAATATCATATAAATTTTATTCAAATTATTAAGCGCTTTCTAATAAAATCATTCTTCAACAAAATACATATGTTAATTATTAGATTTATTTCAGTGATGGTACTTCCAAACTTGAGAATCTTCAAGGAGTTGCAAACTTCTTTTATAGAAGCATCATTTGCAATGTATTCCCTCCCAGGCTCAACCTTTATAACTCCTAGATCACTAGATTAGAAAAGTAAAGTTCAACTTATAACAGATTCTTTTGTGGCCACTGGCTTGCTGAGACACAAAAGGGTTTGGAGCATTACAAGGGGCAATGGTGGCAAGAGTGTTTGCCTTCACAAAAGAACCCTTGAGGCTGTTTTCATTTTACGAACATTCATTTGGTTTTAGATATTATTGGAGACAAAAATTGTGACTTTGTTAAGTAGAAGAAAATTGTTCTTATTTTTGTTTTCTGATTAGTTTTCTTGTTTTCTTCTGGTCATCTCAGGATGGGAAAGGTGGAAATGGTAAGGATCTTGATTCTGTTATTTTAATCAGTAAAAGTGTCTGAACTTTTAGAACCTTAATTTTAATTAATAAAGGGTCTTACCTTGCTAAATCTCTATCACCTGCTCTATAGTTGTTCTCACTTTGCATTTTGTTTCTGTGGATTCTACAGCAATTCAGCACTGAAGTTTTACGCATGCAATAAGAAATTGAAAGGCTCAAGGAGAACACTGCACATTTTCAGGCTACAGTTGAGATGAAACTCGTAAGTCCTCTGTAAATTATATTGGTTGAGAACACTGCACATGTTCTCATTTCTTTTCTTTTTTTCCCCCATCATAGGCAAAGCTTTAACATTTTTGGTGCGCTATGGCAGGAGACACTTCGCTGTGAACTTTTAAAGTAAGGGCCTGGATTGGGTTTCAAGTGGTGGTCAGAGTCATGGAAGTATCTAGTTTATATTTGGTTCTATCAGAACATGTTACAGGTTTCTGTTTGCTTGGTGTTTTAGAAACTGTGTTTGAATTCTAATCTCTATTTGATTGTGTATGAGTCTGTTTAATGGTGTTCCCACATATGTATGTTGAGTGTGGTGTTGTAAGATGATTGGGATATATACTGTACGTTTGATTGGTCAAATATGTAAATTTACAACTTTGTTCACTGTTTCATTTTGATTTCTTTATTTATTTGTTTTTGAAAAGGAAAAAAATAATTTAATTGACCGTTATCACTTGTGCCATAGGTGTTAATCTATGAGAGTGTCAAAGCTCCCTCATTATAAGATTTTATTGATTTATACAAATATAAGTTTTACATGGAAGGTCCCTCACTTAAGTAAACATAGTTGGTTCTCAAAAAAGAGAAACATAGTTCAAATGGCATAAATGCCCCTGTATATATTCAGAGTCGAGTGTTTCACACAACTTTTTGTTTTAAAATTGTTCCAAACCTTTCATATAATGAAGCTGTGAAGGTTGTGGGTGGCCATTGAAGCTGTTGTATTGTGAGAGAATTCTATGCAGACAACCACATCCTACAGATTGCTCAGAAGTATTGAAGTTGATAGGCAACCCACTATCGCTCAAGTTTTAAAATATTACACTGAACAGAGAAGACCTAGATTGGAGAATGTTTAACACCTAATTAGCCAATTTGTGGATTCAGGGCAGAAGCAACCTAGAGAAGGAAGATTCATTACTAGGAGCAAATTACTGCTGGCACTAATTTTTCCTTAAAGCACAAATTCTGGAACCCTTTCTATTATTTTGTAGAATTCCAAATGATATGCAAGAGAAGCAGAAATTAAAAGTAACATGAACCTCAGGATCATCAAAAACCGCATTAATGTCATCCAGGTTAACATCTTCATATTCAATAAGTTTGACAGGAACATAACCCCTTATAAACCACTCATCATTCCTAATATCTTCAATTCGAATATGCTGCACAGAGAGGAAAGGAGTTCCCAGTGACAACCGCATTCAACGCAACTATATTTGAGCCATTATATTCTACAGTAACCAACATGAGTAATCTTTACCACATCATACATATTAGGTAATATAACGTGTTTGTTTGCGTAGCTATATTGCATTTCGGTTTTCAACAGTATTCAAAAGGCACACAAATCACGTTGGCATTAGATACCAACAGTGTTTTAAAAGGCTCTAGGTGCACCGAGGCGATAAGGTCTCCTATAGCCTAAGCGCGAGACGCGTGCTTCACCAAAGCGAAGCGCAAGTAGTAGAAGAAAAGCAAAATTATAAAATAGTCAAACTTTTTAACATAACAAACTTCTTCCAGTCCTCGTGGCATTATGTTAGCAAGTCAGAACCGCAGCAGAGCACAACTCAAGATGTTTGAGACAGGAAGAATCTGAACAACTTGATGGTATATTTCTGAATCTTCAACTTCAGAGCTCACCACAAAGCTGGGAAATGCTAAGGTTATGTCCCTGAAAAAAAGGGGGGGAAAAAAAAAGGAAAAGAAAAAAAATTTAATAAATGAAGTGGGGTTTCAAATAGGTGATCTGAACTTGAAACAAACATTGATACCCACTTCAAATAAGGGAGAGTCATGTTCTTGATCAGAGATGGATTCTTTGATACAAATTCTTTCCACTCTTCTGGATCGATCCGTCCATCACCTGTTGTATCTGCTTCTTTGAATGACTGCGAGAAAAATACAGATAAAATAAGTATTTGCATCATAAATGATTTCCTGTCAATTGTGGCCTGTTGATTCAGGCCATGAGCCATCTTCAAGAATTCTATCAACTTTGGCCAAATCTAATATTGTTGATTATGGCCTGTCGATTCAAGGTATGAGTCATCTTAAAAGAGTAACTACGGCCACATCTAGACTAATTATTATTATTGTGCATGACATGTGGCATGATCTTGTTCACCTAGAAGTTAAGAGAAGCTACAAATAGATGGTTTTAGATGGAAGACATGGAGACGTGTCAACAACACAAGAAGGAAGATGGAAAACGTAGAAGTTATTGGTGGTTACTTGGGTGGTGGTTTTTTTCCCTACACTTTGCCTGTAAATAGCCATCTATGGCTTCATTGTATGGGACATCAAACACAAATAAAAGACGTTTGATCAATTTCTATCTTTTTCTTTCTTATCTTAGGAGTAGTTCTCAAATAGTTATGAGTAGATTCAATTTCGCTTCTAGGAGCAGTAGTGGTAAGGTAATTTATTTCCCCAAAATTGCAATCATCTTATACTCATTAAGGAATTATGATTCTGCTTTCATAATTGTTGTCTTCAATTCAATTACCAACTGTCTCTCATTTTCTTTACTTTGGCAAATTTGGAAGTCTTTGAATCTTTCAAGGCATTGAACCGTTGACACAATTGCCTGATTATTGTTTGATTGGTAAAATTTGTGTTAAGGCTCAGTCAATAGAGGCCTAACAAAATTTTTACTAACAATTAGTAGTATCAGTATGTAATAAGCATGAAACGGCAGAGGACAAACAAGGCAGGGTAGTGGGTACCTTATCCACAATCATTTCAACATCATCTTCTGAAAGAATTAGATCGGATTCATGTAAAAGTGCCAACACCATCTCCTTCAACTGTGGTAAAACACAAAATTATTAGCATCACATAGAGAAGTGGCGTTTTTAAAAGAAACCCTCATCACCATGAGTAGATGACCCTTTTCTACTCTATATTTGCCTGCCAAATAATCTTTGTAGGTATATAAAGCTGATGATCTATGTTACATGGAGTCAAGTATGGGTGTCGGGTGTAAGTATGTATTTAGAGATCGGACTCATCAAACCATAAATTTAAGGATATGCGGACTTGGCAATAAAATAATATATTTTTATATTTATAATCAAACATGTGAGATAAAATAGTATTATATGTAACTTACAGTGTCAAAAAGATATTTCTAGCAATTATACAACAATTTGTACATATAATAACAGTGTTATATACAATTATATAAGAAGTGTCCGTTGAAAAATATTCAACACATATCCCATACCCTTATCCGAGTAATGGGTGTTTGACACGGATATTTGATTTATTTTAAAGAGTCTATGTAACATGATGATAATTCAATTTAAAAACTAAAACCCATAAATGGCAACATTAGAAAGTCTTATGAACTAGGTTGTCAACAAAAAACATGTGGAAGTAAATGGAACTAGGAAGATATAGTGCTATTGAAAGTACTGTTGTCAACATTAGAAAGTTCAAATGTATGAATACCTGGATCGCAATGCAATGTGAAGAAAGGAAATGGAACTAGGAAGATAGAGTATGCAACACTTGCCTCTTCTCGCTCAATAAACCCGGTGTTTCTTAGATCATACAATCTAAATGCAACTGCACAGAAGTATCCTTAAATTAGAAGATATATAGTAGTAAAAAAAAGAGTATCCTTTACTTTTATCACAATAAGCATAAAAGTTCATCACAAAAAGTATAAATTTGTCATTCATATCTTCAGGGGTGTACACTATAACTTCACCATTCATAACTTTCACCACAAAAATCAATCATAACTTCCTTCACAAAAATTCGTAACTTATTTTACACACATTGCAGCATTTTATTTTATCTTTTTTGCAATTTCAAGTTTAATGTACATATAAAAATAAGTATAGAAGTCAATAATATAAAAAATGAACCTTACATGCAATTTTGTCTGCTACAAGTGCATTTGGATGAAAAACACCTAATGAACGAACAAATTCTCCAAACTCAATAACCCCATTGCGTTTCACATCAAACAAATCAAATATCTGCATAAACAAAATCGAATCAACATTGCATTTTATATATTTTTAACATACAAGAATTACAAGCATTAAGAAGATCCAAAACAGACCCTGTCAGCAAATAGGTTTCTGTTATTTTTGTTCTTGAAAAGCGCGAGCTGCAAGTCTTCCTGTTGACAAGATTGCAAAGAAAATATTCAATTTATATATCATGAACTTTCTAAACATCATACAGTGACTAAATATCACCTTGAGTTGATTTAAGTTTTAAACAGCCAACACAGAACATACCTTGTGAATAAGTCCATCATCGATAATGGAACTACTTAATTTTTTGAATAATTCATATAAGGCCTCTACTTCACTCACAGTAACTGCAAAGATTAAAGAAAATATGTCAGATGGTTAAACTTTGGATAATTTACAACTTAATTTTTTAGATTGTACCAGTCAAGAAGCATACTCATATATTAGAAGAAAGCAAATTAGAGTGTACAACCGATTTATAACTTCAATTATATTAAGCAAATGAATACAATCAATTTCTAATCTGAAATTAAAGCAAATGGATACAAAATCTTTGATTTTAAAAGATAATGTTTGTGACATTAGGGGCATACTCACAGGATGTTTCAGCAGCAAGAATTGTAGGCTCTTCATACCCAGGTGTCCACGTCGTGTTCTTTGAGCAAAGGCATCCCATTAAAACAGGTGGAGATTTTTTTGAGAATCTGTTAGTTCATGCCACTGAATATACAGTGAAAGGCCAACCTGCCAATGCCAATTTAGAAAACAAAAACTATTTTTTCAGCAAATATAGGATTTCTGCAAAACTGTAATTCAAGTACACAAACATTCTACAATGTGATATTCTAACTACAAGTCAACAATACAACAACAGATATTCTAACTCAAGAAATGCTGGAGGCCTACAATTTAAATCTCACAATTCACCCACAACGACATGGCAAGGAAATTGAATCTTACATGATTGAGTTTGTGACAAATCATAATTGTGGTGGGTCTCAATCTTTTTCCTTCTCCTAGCCCTAAATCAAGCTTTTATAAGCCCAAGTTTGTCATAAATTATGAGTGCATACTATATAATCCAAATAATTAGCAATTTTAGGGCTACTGCTACAAGAATGTTCCTTGAATAACCTAACTGTTTCCTCACTTAATTTCAACAGACCATTACATGTTTGTTTTCAAATACACTTCTAATTTTCATGCATTAAAAGTGCACATTCATACATATGTTGAACCCAAATATTGGACCACCTATTCATACACTCGTTCTTTACCTAGCTCACTATCTAATATAAATACACCAAGATGATAAAGATTAGATCAGCTATATCTTTATTGTCTCCAATAAAAATTAATACATTAAATTTACAGAATCACATGTAGGTCAATGAACATATGACAATACTATCAAAATGACAAGAGTTACCGTTCAATGGAATTAATTCTAAGCAAAAACGGAAATAAAGGAAACATATATCAAATTCAGGAGTGACAAGGTATAGGCCATCTACTGATTTGATTCTTGCGACAGTAGAGGTTATCACCATTGCTTGGCTTAGATGATAACATACTTTACTCAAAACAATAAAAATCAGAATAGTTTGTTCTACATATTTATTTGTGCTTTTTGACAAACTAACCAATTCTTTTAGAAGGATACATTTAAAATGAAACCCAAAAGTGAAAAAAAACTAACCAAAAAAAACAGAAACAAATACACAAATGAAATGTTTAATCAACATACCCAATTTGGCAGCCTAATGAGCCGGTGAAAGGTCATAAGCAAGGTTTTAAAAAGTGACTTCAACCGTTACGTAATGGTTGTGGTGGTTACCGCCACCCGTTACGGCCGTTATATCGGTGTGATGGAATTTCACATGTGTAACGGCCATTTCGGTGTTACGTAACGGCCATAGCAGTACTGTAACGGCCGTAACAATCCGTTAGACACTGTTATACCCTTTTACAATATTCTGAATAGTTTCCTTTTTCTATAAAAAAAAAAAAAAATTTACAAAAAGGAATAATTACTCAAGTGATCCAAACCCAAAGAAAAAAATTTATATGAATTTTTTTTCTTTATAATGGCACAATTTTTATTTTATAATCCTTTCATTTAATAATTATGAATATTTTTTATTCAGTTAGTTCAGCTATTAGTAAAAAATAATTTGTAAACATTTAAAATCAATTATTCTTAAAGAGTTGATTGTTCGCTCAAGCGCAGGATGCGTGGCTCGAGCGAAGCCACTTATGGAAATCACGCAAGATAAGTTCCTCACTCGAGCGAGAGAAGCTTCGCTCGAGCGAGCTTCGCAGTCCCAGATTTCTATAAGTATTTGTTTTAGTCCAAAACTAGGATTACTCCTCCAGATCTTCTTCTTGGATATTAAGGTTTATATCTGGGGATTTTTTGCTAGTTTTCTTTGATGTTTTGATTGAGTATTTAACTCATGGTTTAAAGAGTATACATCAAAGGATTATTTGTTTGTTCTACACAAAAGAGAGAGTTGTTCTTCGGTGGATTTTGAAAAATTCGAGCCTGAAGTTTTGGTGGATTCTGGAGTGGCTCATCATCAAGACAATTCCAAGGCGAAGACGGGGTTGGAAGAGGCACATAGAGGTTGGTTCAATTCGGGCATGGATTCGCTAGGTAATTGAGAGAATACCTGTGTAATTCCTTTATATCTTCTTAGTGGATTGTTTTGTGGTTGTTGCCCGTGGTTTTTTATCACAGTTGAAGGTGCTCCAATTGTGGTTTTTCCACGTTAAAATCGTTGTGTCGATTTGTCTTGATTGTCTGATTGGGATTGTTATGTACTGCTTAAAATTGATACATAATCACAAATTAACATCTAGGGGATTTCTAGATTTTTCACATTGCCTTTTTTCCAATCATCTTTCTTTGCATGCTCAATTGCTTCTTGGTAGCTCTCAAGCTCCCCTTGATCAGAAATCAATACAAACTCATTGGGAGGATACTTTCTCGAAGGTTGACGGTCCCTTATAGATTTTCTCAACTCAAGTTGTGGTCGCGGTTCTGAAGTTGGATGATCTTCCTCAATTTCTGGCTCAACTTCATTAGGATTAGCATCATCCTCCACATCTTCAATAGGTGGCTGCACACCTCCCCCATTTTCATCATCAACTGAAGATGAAAGAGATGGATCCATGTCAATGAGATCACTAGTTTTTGGCTCCAGTTGATCACCTTTGCCAAAGTCTTCAATTGTTTAGTCTTTAAGAAACACAACATCACGGCTTTGAATAACTTTCTTGTCGACCGGATCCCACAATCTATAACTGAATTCATCATACCCATAGCCAAGAAAAATACATCGTCTTGACTTACTATCAAGCTTGGACCTCTCATCCTTTGGAATGTGAACAAAAGCTCGGCAACCAAACACTCTCAAGTGCTCATAAGACACATCTTTACCGGTCCAAACTCTTTCTGGAACATCACCATTCAAAGGATAGTAAGGAGACAAATTAATCACGTCAACCGCTGTCCTCATTGCCTCACCCCAAAAGGATCTTGGCAATTTAGCTTGTGAAAGCAAACACCTTGTTCTTTCCACAATAGTGCGGTTCATCCTTTCGGCAACGCCATTTTGTTGAGGATTTTCTTAACTGTCTTTTGGTGCCAAATACCTTGGTTGCGACAATACTCATCAAATGGCCCAATGTATTCACCACCATTGTCTGATCGAATGCACTTCAATTTCTGCCCCGTTTCTCTTTCAACCATGGCTTGAAAATGCTTAAATACTTCTAGAACTTGATCTTAGTTTTTAGTAAAAAAAGCCCAAACTTTCCTTGAATAATCATCAATGAAAGTAACAAAATAAAGTGCACCACTATGTGTTCTGACTTTTAAAGGACCACAAACATCCGAATGAATCAACTCCAAAACATTTTCTTTTCTAGAAGTAACATTTTTATGAAAAGAAACTCTATGTTGTTTACCCGCCAAACAATGAACACAAGTTTTAAGATGTGTACCTTTCAAACCGGGTAGAAACTCTTTCTTGAACAAAACATGTAGCCCATTTTCACTCATATGACCAAGCCGCTTGTGCCACAATTCGGTAGAAGTATCATCTTCAAGTGCATTGACAATACCTTTACAAATTTTCCTTGCATCGAATAAAGTGTATGAGTCTTCTTACACTTAGCCACCACCAAAGAACCCTTTATGAGCTTCCATATTCCATCACCAAATTTGTTGTTGAAGCCTTCATCATCTAGCTTCCCAGTAGAGATAAACTTGAGGCGAATGTCGGAAACATGCCTCACTTCTTTAAGCAATAACTTGCAACCCAAATTTGTTTCTAAGCAAACATCACACATGTCAATAATCTTGGACAAACCTTCATTACCCATTCGAACAGAACCATAATCTCCTTTGATGTAGGTAATGAAGAAATTAACTCGATAAGTCACATAAAAAGAAACACCGGAATCAATCACCCAATTGCTCTCTTGGCCCACAAAATTGATACAATCATCTTCACAAACGACCATGAGATTATCGGTAGTAACTGCCGTTGTGTCTTCTTGCTTCTTATCCACACTTTTGTCACGCCTTTTCTCCTTATTCTTGAGCTTTCGGCATTCCTGC
This sequence comes from Camellia japonica, assembly GCA_030407325.1. Lineage (NCBI taxonomy): Eukaryota > Viridiplantae > Streptophyta > Magnoliopsida > Ericales > Theaceae > Camellia > Camellia japonica. The sequence goes on from JAPPVO010000016.1 coordinate 166,262,479, forward strand.
TTCATGTGCCCTTTCTCATGGCAATAATAGCACTCAATGTCTTTCTTTGAAAAAGAACAATCTCTTGATTTGTCATAGCTTTGATCACGACCATGAGGAGTCTTACTCCTCCCCCTTGTTTTGCTTCGGCCTCTCACAATAAATGCTTCCGAATAAGAGGAACCCGTTGATTTTCTTCTAGTTTCTTCATTCAACAAGCTACTAGTGACTTGGCCCATTGTGACAACTCCATCAGGTGCCGAATTACTAACCGTCACAACCAAAGTCTCACAACTTTCGGGCAAAGAATTAAGTAGCATCAAAGCCTGTAACTCACCATCAAAAACAATTTTTATAGAAGCAAATTGGTTAACAATACTCTTTATTTCATTCAAATGTTCTGGAATTGGGCTGCCATCTTTATATTTTAAATTAACCAACTTACGAAACAGAAAGACTTTATTTGTGGCTGATTTTCTATCATAAAGACTCTAATTTTTTCCACAAATCATGTGCCGAAGTTTCAGTAGCAACATGATGAAACACACTGTCATCAATCCATTGACGGATAACACCAACGGCTTTTCGATTAAGCCTAATCCATTCATCATCTTTCATACCCCCGGGTTTGCTACTATCATCCGTAATGGGTCCTTACAAATCTTTACAAAATAATAAGTCCTCTATTTTAGTTTTCCAAATTACCCAATTACTTCCATTGAAGCTAGACATGCGACTCACATTCCCCTCCATTGATTTACATAAATAAATAAACCCAAATAAACCGTAAGCTCTGATACCAGTTGTTAGGGAAATTCAATGATTTCCCACAAGTAAATCAATCAATGGGAATAAAAACTAATGAGGAAAAATTAAATTAAAAACAACACAAGAATTTTACGTGATTCGCTCAATGTGAGGTACGTCCACGGAATTGAAATCCGATTCCACTATCAACCAAATAAGTTTCCAAACAATTACAAACGAGACATGAATGGTCTCACAAAATCACCCTTAGGTGAATTCCAAATAATCACAAATAAACAAGAGAAAAGACCTCATCAAATAGATTAACCAAAATCTTCAAAACTAAAATTGTAGAAAATCCAAAATAACAACCCAAATCAATCGAAACAAAGCAACTAGCTGAAGATCCACACCTAAACCAATTAACTCACTGAATTGATTTTTCTACCGGCACTATCTCACCAAAAAATACAATTCAACTTGCTGCCACTCCTTTTTTTCCGAACTGATCACCCAAGTCCTATTTTTACCAAAATTAATTAGCCACTGCTGCTGCTCACCTACAGCACACACAAAATATATATATATATATATATATATATTGTGAATCTAGGAGTTTTTTTTATCAAACTCCTAGTTGTTACCAAACTGAATTAGGTCTCTTAAAATTAGATATAATATATATATAATATATTATACCCAAACCAAACCAAATTAAAAAATTTTTAACAAACTAATTGGACCTCAAACTTCAATAAGGAGATATACCCCCAACAACAAAGCCAGCTCAAGTGGGGATCAAATTTCAGTATTCGAACTATAAGATCTAAATCTATCAAATATATAACTATACAACAACATAAATAAGTAGTACTTTTTACTTTGTTAAAGATAAAGAAAAATAAAAAAATAAAAAATATATATTAAAATAAGAGATGCATGCCAAATAATGAATAGAGAAAACACAAATACAAAATTTTGCAAGGTTTGTTTGTAGGACCCATTTCTCAAAAATTAAGATCCAGTTATTTTCCATGTCTGATTATGTGTTGTTAAACGAAATCTCAAAACTTTGATACCAGTGGTTGACGAGTGATAATAGCGTATGAAGGGGGTGTTTGGCAAAGACATTTTTTGACTTTTTGGATTAAAATCCCTAAAATGATAAAATAAGTTAAAATAGATAATAAGACATAATGTCACATCAAATCCATAATTATTTTATTTTTTTTCTTACAAACATCACACTTAATTACAAAAAAATTCAACTATCTTCTTAAATACAAAAATTTTAGCCTACTAAGGGGTGTTTTGAGAAGTGGGTTAAAAATTCTCTCTCACAAAAAAATAAAAAATAAAATCAAAAAAATAATTTTTAACAATCTTCCCAAAACATTCTTAAAATAACCAAAAACTAAAATATCTTACTAAAATAACAACTTTCCAAACACACATAAGTGTTTACTCTAGTCTATTTTGAAAAATGGATTAAAAGCCACTTCTCAGTTTTTAACCTACTTTTCTATTTCTCACAAAAAAATTTAAAAAAAATTAAAATATAATTTTTAACCATCTTCTCAAAATACCCCTATGCAAGGTGGATCTAACGTGGGCCTGCCTTACCGTGTTTCTTTGTTAGCAAAAAAAATTCTTAAAACTTTGAACATAACTAACTAAACACTATAGGCTTAGTTCGGATCATGGAGGTAGGTAGTGATTTGGAAATGAAAAAGGTGGGCCATGATCCAAACACAGCCTTTTTAAGTAATCTCCAAAGGAGAAATCAATTAAGAAAAAACTCAGATTGATTAGAAGGATGTGTTGATCTCGACCAGTTACACTGTTATGAGTGAAGGTAAATGATTAGGCATAATTAGCAATCAATAATCAACCATAATAAAAGATTTCAAATGATTATGCACGAAGTGATGCTGTATGAATTTTCAAACTAGAAACAAGAGTACAAGGCTCATAAAAGTTCTTGAATAAGGTCATTATTATCAAATTTTAAGCCTGGTTTGAGTTAAACTGTATAAGTATATTTTTTTTTTTTACATAAGACTATATATTTGAGTCAATCAATCATTTTTTTTAAATTTTTTTTTATATATATTTTTAAAAAAATAAAAAAGTATACTTGGAACATTTCAAACCATCGTTCATTGACAGAATAAGAGAGGGAAAGACAGAAATGCAGAAACCGCTTTGCTTCGTTTGATTGCAGAGAAAATGGAGTGGAAAAGAAAAACACAAAAGAACATAAAGTTTTGAGTGCCTTTTTTATTTTTCTTTCTGGTGCTTATTGTGCAAAACAAAGTCAACTGCAATCAATAAACTCATCAGACTGTATAGGTCTTTGAAACTTGGAACCCAATAATATTTCTTTCGATAGAAATATAGAACTTTGAAACCCCATTTAATGAAACAATACAAGTCCCAAAAAAACCCCTTTCATTTTTTATTTTATTTTTTTCTCATAAGTTTTCTCACCAACCAAACAAAAGCTTCATGCGAAATAAGAAAAGAGAATCAAAAATCAACTTAAACCCAGAAATGTTTCAAGAAGGTAAGCAAACATTGTTCAGGCAGAGGAATACAGAGAGAGAGAGAGACAGAGAGAGAGGAGATAAGAACTGACCTTGTTGGAGGGTTGCGGATCCGGGACAGGTCTACGTTGTTATGCTTGATCTTTGCTAGATAGTGATTTCCATATATACTATTATCTTTTTTTGGTGGGGGTCCCGCTTGCTTTCACCCAAAATTTAGGGTAAACTACCAATAGGTGCTACTTGGGAGACTTATTACCCAATAGGTCCTATTTTGAGACTTATTACCCATTAAGTCCTATTTGATATAATTTATTAAGTGATAAAGACAAATTTTATCAGTCTTTTTTTTTATGAATAATTTTATAGTGATAAATTTATCAGTCTCTTTTTTTATGAATAATTTTTTAGTGATAAATTTATCACTCTCTTATTTTTATAGTGTTAAATTTATTAGTTAGGACCTGTAGGTAAATAAGTCTAGTGAATAGGACTAATTGGTAAGTACCCCCAAAATTTAAGTCTGGTTGGAACTTGGGACTGTTGAGAGACTGTTTAAGTCCAGCTCAGGTTGTGATGATATCTGTCCAAGCTCGTCCAAGTTTGAGTTATAATTTGAGGTTGTCTATCAAATCTCGACCCGAGTTAAACCCGACTTTTCCGAGTTACTCGAATTGTTCGAATTGTATTTTTTTTTGTAGCTACATTATTAAATTATTAAAATTTGACTCTATTTACATTTTTTTATATATAGAAAATTATTAATACCATCAAAACAAATAATTTATATAATGTAAGAGAAATGTCGCTATAGTAGTCTTTACAATTTATGAATGAAAATAATAAATAAAAAAAAGTAAAATTTTATGTTATTTGTATATATATTATATATTCAATATGATTTAATAATCTAAATTACTTTAATATCATGTAATGGCTAATAATTTATATTTATATTTAATATTTTTAAATATCTATATATGTATAATTCGGGTTTCGGGTTACTCGAGTTATTTAATATCTTTGCCCAAGTCCGTCTAAATTTGATTCGGGCTTCTGAATTTTTGTCCAAACCCGTACCGAATTTGAAAATATCTTATCCAAACTCTAAAAAAACTCGGATTGGGTTCGGATTGGGTTTGGATTGTTCGGGTTGAACCCGCCCAAGTTATACCCCTAATTTTCTTGCCCAGTATTTAGCTTCGTTTGGATTTTTTTTATTTTTTAATTATTTTAATTTTCGTTAAAAAGTTTATTTGAATTGATTTTTTATATTTTTTAATTTTTTATGTAAAAAAATAAAATAATTATGATTTGAACGTAATATTTTATCTTTTTAATTTTTTAATTTTTTTAATTTTTTTATAACTAATTTAGCTAAAAAATGAACCTAACTCACATCCCAGAAGTCACTTTTGTGTCGTTTATCCGCTCAAAAATTTAATTGGAAAGAGAGACGTGTGATTGAGATGTGTTTTAAAATTTTGAATTCAGGACGTTATTTGGATATTTTAAATTGTTTATTTTGTTGATTTTTTTATATATATTATTTATTTTTAAAGATATAGTCGTCGATTATTTTTTTTATAGACAAACGCAATAAATTAAATAAATTATGATTATCAGATCAACTAAACTATTTTTATGAATGACATACACAAAAAATTTGACAAATCAACGATTCGAAATATCAAAATAGGACCTATGATGTGTTTGCGAGCCTAAACATCACCTCTTAATTCATAATCTGAACTGGAGATGAGAAATATTTATTTTAAATATAGAGGTCGCTGGACAATAATTGAATTTAGATCATGGGTCATGTTATAAGTTATGAGTAATGTCAGTTTCATGAAAAAAATATAATAAAAAATTGAATGAAATTTTAAGAAATAATCGGATATGGTAGGTAACAAAACAAGAAAAATGGCTTACCTTAATGTAAGTATGTTTTAATTTTGAAATCTTAGTTTGCAAATAGTATAAACTTAATTTTGTCTTATAGTGCTCTATGATTGATAAATTATAACTTAGTACATGTGATTTATAACATAAAATAAAACACCACAATTTAATTCAAATGTGGAAAATCTATGATATTTTTTTCATAAACCGTAACATTACTCGCTACTATATATACACTTTTTAGGGCACGAATCATAGGTAAGTTATAACATTCAGTACCATTATATCAACTAAATTTGTTCAGTTCGAATTTGCCTGAATGAGACTCTAACTGATAAGAGTTTTTATTAGTCAGAGTCTCATTTAGGTGAATTCAAATTGAACAAATTCGATAGATGAATCATTAATCTATAACATTTGTGGGAGTTAGTTTCATAACCAAATACCATATAAGGTATAATCATAACCAAATACCACATAAAGTATAATCAAAGATTTTTACGATTATAACTAAAAGAATGGTCACAATATGTTATAATTAATATCACAATAAATCATAAATAATACCATAATGAGTTATAACCAAGTCATAATTATAACCATAAACATCATAAACAAATATTACAAATGTTATAACTGCAATATATAGTATACACTCTAAAATGAAATGTTTATTGTATTATACGTCACATTTCGGAATAAATTTTTAGGAAAATTTATTCATAAATCTCTCTTTACCTATTTATATTCCACTTAGTTCAAGAAATATTTATAAGAGTCAAATTTGCCCATAAAATACCTTAAATATGAAAATTAAGATTTGATAGATCAAATATCTAAATAATATAACTTATTAAAAGACAAGAATATGTTGTGAATTAAATAGGATACAAATATTTGAAAAAAAAAAAAAATCTAATAAATCTCCCAATTTTTTATAATTCTTATCTTTTATGGCACCGGTATTTCAAACGAAAATATGGGCTATTAATGGATGGAGCTCCATTGCGTATTAGTGCCAGACCATCTGATCCGATAGGATCCATAAGATCCATTTTAATAATTTTTTTTAAAAAATTTTATCTTCTTTTTTCTTCAAAAAAAAAAAAAAGAAAAAAAAAAGAAGGATAATTACAAGAAAAAAAAAACAAACAAACAAGCAAACAAAATTTAAAGCTTATAGCAAAATCAACCCTAAGTTTTTAATTTTATCAATTTAAATCATAATTTTTTGATTTTTTTTAATATAAATCACTTGTCTATTTTCGTTAAGTAAAATTAATAGAAAAATAATATTTTAATCATTAAATTCAATATAAGTATATATAAAATGTTTAAAATAACATTTTTTATGAGTTTAATGACTAAAATATCTATTTTTCTATTATTTTGCTTCACAAAAATAGGTAAATAATTTAGATTGAAAACAAATCAAAACTATAAGATTTAAATTGACAAAATTGAACACTCAGAATTTATTTTTTTTACAGAGCTCAAACTCTAGGGTTTTTTAATATAATTTTTTTAAAAAAAAATTGATTTGACTATAATTACATAAAAAATTAAAAAATTAAATTACGTTTCTTATTAATTTATTTGAAAACAAAGATAATAAATTCATATAAATACAATTATAAAATTAATTTAATTAATCATTATTATTATTGTATGAATTAGCAATGTCAACAAGTCAAGGCGAGACCGGGGATCACACTCCCCGTTCCCAATCCCCGATGGTGAACATTTTTCCATCCATGTCCTCGGCCCTGATCCCCAAAAGGAAACCTATCACTGTCCTCACCTCCGCCCCTAACAGGGATCAAGTTTTCCCGACCCCGAAAATTCCCCACCCTAAAAAAAATAAGAAATAAACTAGAAATCTTCCACAGAACCAGATCTACCACAACAATAACAAGCATCACAATTTTTTGCAAAAACTCTCAAACCAAACATCACAAGTCATGTGCAATGATCAAACACATACACTCTTCTCTAATTCTAGTTTAGAGCCATTTCAATAAACCGATAATACCAGATCTTGTGCAATGATCAAACCAAATCCACAAAATTTATTGAAGATACACAAACTGTGGAGGTCCATACTAGATCCACAAGATACACAAAATTTATTGAAGATACACAAACGGTGGAGGCCCATACTAGATCCACAAACTGTGAGTGAATATTATGGCCTCATAGATACATATGTCTATGTAGAGAGTGTGTAACATCTCAACCTTTCACATGTCATCGATATTGTCCATTTTGGGTCACACCCGCTGATGGGTCGTTGAACACACCAAAAATAATCACTAAACTATACCAAATTCTTTTAGAATAATGGCAAGTCCAGGTATCGATCCACAGGGACAATTGTGAAATTAATCTAATTTAATTGTTAAATTCCTAAATTAATTTTGATAAAAAGATTGATGGTTCATAACCTAATTTAATAACAAATAAAATAAACTAAGGAATTAAATTATCAATAATAATTGAAATTGGGTTTACTGAATTGGGGAAAAATCCTAGGGTAGAGAATTCACCACTAACCACATAATTAGGGTTTCCAATTGAAATCAATTATGCTATGGTTTGAACGGATTAATGTTTCGCAACTACAAGTTCGAAGCATTTGACAAGAAGATCATCACATTCAATGTACGAGCACGAACCATCTCAAGTAATACGAATCGTTCACTCTAAACTAAGGTAGTGATACGACTCATTCCTCGTAGTATGGTTCGTCTCATTCCTTGAATGTGAAGGAATAGAAAACACATGTATGGATAACATTCAACAATCACAGAAAGTCAAATATTCAAAGAGATAATGAAAAATATATAAAAGAAACTTCTAAATCACCATACAAATGTTCAAACCTTTACATAATTAAAAATCAAAAAGAAAACAAACTAATTACATGGCTAGGGTTTTATTAAAACCCTAGAAAAGACGACTAGCCAAGGAGGTAAATGGAGAAGAAACCACCATGGGAGACATCCTTCAAGCTTTTTTGTTTCTTCCCTTCCAAACCCTAGCCTCTCCCTTTAGGTCAAAACAATTTCAGAACCCCAGAAAAGTCTTTTCCTTTTCTTTTTATACTTCTACTCACTTCCAAACAGGTTTAAAACATCGGTTTGACTTTTCCAGAAAAAGTCAACTTTGTCCAAATTTTGTCATTTTGCCCATTTTATGCTCCGACGATGTACAACCTGATTGACATTCAACACACATAAAGTATACGGTTTGACCAGCAAGTGAAGTTAAGAGATTCTAATTAACGGCCTCAATGATGTACATTTCGGCCTTAATCACCCGCACGAATTTGTTCTTCCTAGTGGATCATCCATCCAGAACTACTCCAACCTAAGCACACTTAACTGGGAGTTCTACTAGGGATTTCACCACTCGGGAAAAGTCCTTGATCCTATATAAGGGTCTAACTTTTTACTTTTATACCCCAGGAACTCCTCCTCATTCCCGATGTGGGACACCGGGACCTTAAAATCCACCCCCTTAAGGCTATACGTCCATGTGCAGTAGCCTATCAGCTTACAAGCCCGCTCACATGCACAGAGAGATGCCAAGGGGCCACACTCAGTACTCCGGAGAGTCGGTTCTAATATCATTTGTAATGCCCCAATCCTTCACATGTCATCGATATTGTCCGCTTTAGGGCCACGCCCACATGGATTTGTTCTTCCCAGTAGGTCACCCATCCTAGAACTACTCCAGCCTAAGCACGCTTAAGTGGGGGAGTTCTACTGGAGATTTTACCACACGAGAAAAGGCCTCGATACTTTTATAGTCTAGGAACTCCCCTCATTCCGGATGTGGATACCAGGACCTTATAAAGAGAAAGATAGAGAGAGTTGTCGGGAAAGAGATGGAGGGAATTGCACATTCAAACCCTCTCGATCAAGCCACTTTTTGCCTTAATCTTCCAAATTGAGATCGAGATCTGTAAACCCTAACTCTCTCTGATGGAATGCATGGAATGACGGTGGCAATGGACTGATATGTGGCAGCTGGAGAGAGAGAGAGAGAGAGGTGCGTTCGGAGATCTTGAGATAGACAGAAGCACTGAAGAAGACGTTGGAGATGAAGGCCGAGGCAGGAATTTTAGGCGAGTGTGAGATAGAATGAAATGGGTAGAAAGAGAGAGAGAGAGACAAAGAGAAAGAGAGAGAGAGACAAAGAGAAAGAGAAAGAGAGAGAGTTGAGATCTATGATTGTGTGAGAGAAGTGAAATGTGTGAGAAAAACCCTAAACATATTATATATATATATACGGGGACAGTTCAGGGATATTTGGGACGGGGCCAGGGGCGGGGGAACCTATCACCGTTCCCGGCCTGAAAACCGTTGGGGGATTTATTTTTCAATACCAGCCCCGACCCTATGGGGGATAATTTTTGGGAAAAACCCTATGGGATGGGGCGGTCTGGGTCCTCGTCGGGCTGGGTTTAAATTCCTATCCCTAGTATGAATGACATATGTAAAAGAGTCTAAAAATAAATAATGGGACATTTACACAAAAGTCTCATTTTGTGAACTTATATTCTATCGAATTTTAGATAAGATTTTTTACTTTTTCAAGTCTCATTATTTTTTAATAGACTTAAGTTACTGTTCCAATAATAGTTGTTCATCATTTGTAATTGTTTATAAATAAATGTATAGTTGTTCAACATTTATTTTAATTTTCAAAACTTCAAATCATCATAATTTTTATAATACACATTTATTTATTTTTATAAAATTTATATTTTCAGAATCAACACAACGAAATCTATCTAATAAGATTAATATTAAATACAAAATTATATAAAAATAAAAATACATTTTAATTATAAATTTACAATTTAAATCATTTTTAATAGTAAGTTCCCTTAACTTTTTGGTCTAATTTTTCAGTTTTTTCTAAGTTTAAAACTGAGAATATTCTCAATTTAAAATTGAAAAAACTAACTTAGTTTTAAAATTGGAAAAAAAAATTAAGAAATTTCTCGAAAATTGAGAATATTCTCGGTTAATACTAGGAAAAATTAAGAAATTTCTCAGTTTATTGAATAATTTTGCAAATTGAAAAATTGTTAGTTTTGTAGTTAAAAATAAGGAAAACTTACTTAAGTAGACTTATTATCCAATAGGTTCTGTGAGAATTAATGACATTTTTTTTTGAATCAAATACTATTAAAAAAAGTTGCTAATTATTAATTTTTAGGGATAATTTGAAATTTTGTTATAAAAAATGTCACTATTATAAGTTTTAATGACGGTTTAAAAAAATTGTCACAAAAAAGTCACTAATTTCCAACTTTCAGCGACAGTTTAAAAAATTCGTCATAGAAAAATATCACTAATTGCAAGTTTAGTGACAATTTATAAAAACATATGTGACAAAAAAGTTATTAATTATCAATTTTTAACAACATATGCAAAAAAAAAATAGCCACAAAAAAGTTATTTTTATCGAAAATTTTATCAGAACTTATTTTTAATAGCACTTAGGGATTGTTTGGGTACATACTAAAATAGTATATTTATTATTTTTAAATTTTTTTTTTTGGAACCATATCACCTATATTTATTTTTTTTTACATATTTTTTCATAAAAAATAAAAAAATTTATTAAAATATTTTATTCCCAAACAAGCACTTAATGTAATGGATTCCACTAGTGCTGATGGTTTGAAATGTCTTAAATAAGTACATTTTTTAATTTTTTATAAAAAGATGTGTAAAAAAATAGAGAGAAAATGTTGATTGTTGCGACCTAAAAAAATAAAAAGATAAAAAGATAGACTTATTTAGTATATGCCAACTATTATGACTTATTGATAGTTTACCTTAAAAATAATAATATTTTATTTTTATATAATTTTATATAAAATATTGATCTTGTTTGATAGATCACATTGTGTAGATTCCAAAAGTATAAATTTTATTAAAAATAAATGTGTATAATAAAAGTTATAAAGTTTTTTAAATAATAAAACAAAAGTAAAATATCACATCAACAATATTACTTCAATGACAAAAAATATCTAATGCTTTTGAGGTATATGTAAGTGATTATCAAAAGATTTGCAATTGGTGGGGAGGGTGAGACCACAATAACAACATAATAGGATAAACTATCAATAGATCTTAATAGTTAGACTTAATTTTTATCAAGTCCTAATGCTTAGTGATTGGTGAATGAACATTATTATGTGGTACACTCGTACTATCTTATAATTTTTTATTGGCTTCGTTTGGGAAGCCATGGTTTGGGCTTTTTTGGCTATTTTAGCCACAAAAAATAAAATAGACTATTTTAGCCATAACAAACAAAACGCACATCCAACCTATAATCATTACATTCTTCTCTCACAAAAAAACTCAAAAAAGCCAAAAAGCCAAAAAGCCCTTCCCAAACCAAGCTTTTAAGCCCAGGTTAAAATAGTCAAAAAAGTCAAAAAGTCAAAAAGCCAACCCACTTCTCAAACGGAAGCTTAATGAGTTGATGTTTCTCATATCCTTTTACTTTTTAATAAGGATAAAATATACACATAAATACATTGAAAATAAGATTTTATGAGTTATAATAAAATAAAATAAAAAAGGGAGGATTTAAACCATTTTTGGCAACACTATTAAAAGCCAATTTTTTGATTTTTTAACTTTTAAAATCACACAATTTTTCTATTTTTTTTACACCTTTTAAAAAAAATAAAAAAAAATTAACTTTCAATATATTTTTCAAAATACACCAACATTTCCAATACAAGTTTTGAACAATTACCCCCCATAAAAAAGGATAATGAACTTACCTACAATATACAAATACAGGCGTAAGTTGCTCGATTCGATCGAGGTTTAGGAAAAATTTAATACCAAAATAAACTTTTCAAAAAGAAAAAATTTCCTTTTTTTTTTTTTTTGGGGGGGGGGGGTGTTAAATTACATTATACCTCATGACTTCTGATATTTCTGTTTAATATAAATTCTTCTTTCACATTTAAAAAATTACATTTTACACTCTGAAATTTATAATCTCATTACAAATTATCCACTAAATAGTTGATGTCATAACTTAAAATTTTCTAAATAACTATTTAACCTTTTTTCTTATCATTTATTCTCTCTATCATCATGATTATATTTTACAATTTTTCATCATTAAATTCTACCTGAACATATTCTTATTGAGTGATAATATGCGAATATAAATTTTATATAAAATTTTCAAACTCAATCTTAACAGTGACCGTTCATTTTAAAACAAAATATTCATAAACATGATTGATATTTATAACATCACTATTACAATATTTTTTTGTATAAATTTTTATATATAAATAGAATTTTTTATTTTTATTTCCACTATCATTTTTCTTTCTTGTCTATTTATCCACATTTATTACAGTATTACCAAACACCGACATTCACATTTATTACAATTTTTTTGAATTTTTATATTTTTGTATTTGTTGAATTTAAAAAAAAATTACAAAATATTATACTTCTTAAATATATTTAGATTAGCTGTATCAAAAAAATAAAAAATTGCTTAAAATATTAAAAAAAAAAGTTTAGTAAAAATAAAGAAATTCAATTTTTTGTATGAGTTAAATCTAAGAAGATGATTATTATTTATTTTGAAATGACATGAACAAAATATCAGCATTAATTTATTATTTTATACGTAGAAAAGCTAAAGAACAAATATATTATTTTAATCTGACAGGAGTAAGGATAATTTTTCAAACATAAAAGAAAAAATTATATTAAATAGAAATCTCAGAGGTTGTTAGTGTAATTTATTTTTTTTTATTTTTTATTTTTTACAAACCGAAACTGCATGTTTGCAGTTTGATGTTGTTGATTTAATACGGAGGAGGCATTCACATGAAGTTTTAAAATGTTTTATAAAATCCTATAAAATTTCACATTTAAAATAAATAAAAAAAATAGTGAAAGTCGCTCCATAAATAAGATATCATTATTTTTTATTACAAAACTTATATTATTAGTCATTTTATCTCAAACAATTAAAATATAAAGATATCTTATTATTGTTAGACTAAGCCTTCCTTTGGTTACTTTGTGGGCTATATAATCACAAAAAACAAAAAAAAAGTTACAAAATCAAAAAAAGACAAAAAAGCTACAAAAGTACCAAATTACCCCATATACAAATAAAAAGTCAAAAAAGCATCTTCTATATTAAGGGCAATTTTGTCATTTTAAAGCCAAAAAATCAAAAAAGCCAAACAAGAATACCAAAACGACTAAAAAAGTCAAAAAAGTCAAAAAGTTAACTAAAAAAGCCAAAACCAAACGACACATAAATTTAATTATTTAGTCATTACATAATATGACACATATGAATTATACATTTAATAGAATTATAGTTCCATATTTTAAGTCACAAGCTATTATTTGATTGGCCAATAGATAGAGTAATTTCTAAATTTCTTATTTTGATGAACAAGTAGAGTTATAGTTGTATTAAGAAACTGATTATGTCTCTACTTATCAATGTTTATTTAAATCATCGATCAGTGAATCTGAATTTAACATATTCTAAAGAAAGTTTAAAGAGAAACCTTTTCCACCAATATTAAGTTTGTATTCAATCAATTTTGGATCACTCACATAATAGATTCGAGTATGTTGTTTATTTTTCGTATTATGTTATTACTTATAAAAATTATGATAATTCATAATTTTAAATTAGTAAAATTGTTTGCATAATGCCATAAAACTATTTATGTGATATCAGAGCAAGTGGTTAAGAGTTATCGTGATTGTCTAATTACGAAAAATAAATTATAGTTTGATTGGTATTAACTAATACCAACTTATTCATAGCTTTGGATTAATGGCCAAAATCATGCTAGACCTTTTTTATTGGGCTTTGATTATTTGCTAATGTTCTGCTAAAGTTTTATCAGAATAAATAACGTTTATGACGTCATTGTATCCGGTCTTAAACAATAAATTAGGTTATTGTTTTGTTAAAGTTTGTGGGCACTCAAATGAACGGTATAATATGGCTTGGGATTTACTTAAAATATGTAATAAATAAGATATATAAATTGGATAATATATTCCAGAGGTCAAAATATAGTACTGAATATTTTTTATTCATATTTGTTTTACAAAAAGAATTATGAGATATAAGTGAGTAACATACATTAATATCTATTTGTCCCTGAACCCATTAACAGGCAATATATATATATATATATATATATGCCCATTACATCCAATCATTTGCCAATATATATATGTATATTAAATAAAAAATAATCAATTAAGTAATAACATAATCAAAAATTAAATAATAATATAAAGTTGTTTAAAATATATAAGAAAAATAATCTAGAATCAATTAAGTTTTAACATTTTTAAAATTATTTTTCTAAATTTAATTGTGTATTCTAAATTCTTACAAATGAAAAATACATATTATAGTTTAATTGGCAAATTTAAAAATTTAAAAATAAAATACATATCATAGTTTATTTGGCCCACTTATTTATTTAATTCTTAAATTGGTAAATATTTTTTGAATTAGAACTTTGAAAATTCAAAACCTTTTAAATTAGTATAATTATAAATATATTTTTCATATTTAAAATTAAAAAAAATTAAATTAAAACTTTGAATCTCAAAAAGAAAATAACGTTTATATATATATATATATATATATTGTTGGCTACATATTTTGTGCAGGCCAATTATAATTTAACGCGTGGCAAAATAAGGATAATATAGGAAGACTATTTAAATCTTCGATCCTGATCGTACACGTGGCAGTTAGTATTGGTTATTACGAGATCTGAGTAGCAGTGGATCAACAAAGAGATACAAAGTGATGTGGCATCAACGGTTACTCACATTTAAATTCAAATTTATGAAGGAAGCCTGACTGCAAGTAATGGCGTAATGGAGCTAATCTTGAGGCAACATGATCAGCAATCATGGAGGAGTAGTTTGACGGTTGGAAATGCAATTCGATGGTCATCCTCGAGCAGTATAAATAACAGAGAAGGTCCCAGAAAAAGCCCCAGACTCAGATCCAAAAAAACAGTCTTATTCTACTTAGTTTTCTTTCCAGTTTACAATTCCTGTTCTTTATATTCCAGCACTTTAAATTCCTGCACTGTACTTCATTCATAGGAGTAGTTTCAAGTAGATTGTCGCTGTAAACTTCTACGAGGCTGAGTTTGGATCATTGTAAGTTTTTCATTCTAATGAAATGCTTCAATTATTCTTCATTTGATTGATATTTTGCTTAATTCTCCTAAATCAAGCCACCAGTAAAAGTCCTCTTCATTGAGGCTGAAAGAACTAAAACACAATCGTCTGATAATTAGTTGGCAATTAAATTTCTATAAGGACTGATTGATCCTTGCTGGCACACTCACAATTACAAAAATAACCTTCGAAAGCCAAAAAGCCAACATACATTTTTGGCACGCCCAATGGGACACATTGAAATGGCTAGACGTAGGAGACAAGGAGAAAATGAACGCTTGGAAGAAGGCGTGGAAGGAGAGGTAGAAATACCTAATCCAGAGGATAATGTGATAACACATCCTGTGGAAACTCCCATTTTATTAAAACTTATGGTCGAACAGACCAGCACTTCAGGATATGTTCATAATATTGGACGAGACTAAGGAATTGGACCATCCACTGTCCCATCTACTCAGCCAATAAATCCATGGGGGTGGTCTAGTAGATGCTATGGGACAGCAATTAATGAACACAATGGAAAGGTGGGCAACATCCTTTTTGGATCGAATGAATAACCACCAACCAACAAACGTAAGACATATGAAGGAAGTTTCGAATGTCCCTCAGCAAAGATTAGCTAGAGATAAACAGCCTATGCAAGTTAATGGACATTCTAGTGGTCAAACTAGTAATCAGAACTATGAAAGACCATCACCTCAGAATGGATTAGTCAGAATGCCTCAGTACTTAACAGTGAAGCCATGCAATTTGGTGGATCTGGCCCAGTACAAGAAAATAGCGTAAGAATGGTTCCAAATCCCATGTTCAAAGCCATACCTGGCACAAGGGGGTTCACTAATCCCTTATTCGAATTTATACCCGGGGGGTTGGAAGGTTTTCCTATAAATGGAAGAGACACAACACCAGTTCCAACACCTTTCGTAGGTCCTTTCGCAGGACAGGCTCAAAGGGGTTACCCATACCCCCAACAGCAACCTGTACTACAGGGGCAACCAGTCCCAAACATACCACCTTATGGACCAAGAGGACCACAAGCGCAAGTTTGTCCACCAAATCTTGTGTTTGTCCCTCCAGTAGTGGTTTAGCAGGCACAAAATATGGTCCCTAGGGACCAAATTACAGATATTGTTAGAGAGATGTGTGGACCGATGGCTTGGGGGGTCCAGACTCCTGTATACAGAAAACCATACCCAGAATGGATAGATAGGGTACATGAACATCCAAGAGGTTTCAGGATACCAGACTTTGCCCTTTTTTATGGGAATAGAAACCAATCAACAGTAGAGCATGTTGTTAGGTTTGCTGCTCAATGCGGTGAATTCACTAATAATGATTATATGAAATTAAGGTTATTCCCAAATTCCCTAACTGGGGGAGCAGTTGTATGGTATATTAACCTGACACCTGGCTCAATCCAAACTTGGCAACAAATGGAAGAGGCATTTCATACCCAATTCTTCCAATCGGAGCCAGAGGTTTCCATGGCAGACCTGGCAAGGTTGAGTCAAAGGCCTGAAGAGAAGGCTACTCAGTTTATTGCCAGATTTAAAAGGGCTCGAAATAAATGTAGAGTCATCCTGCCAGAGCCAGAATTCGTAAGATTGGCTCAAAATGGCTTAGAGTTTAGGCTTCGAAAGAAGTTTGATTCAACTGAGTTCAGGGACTTAGTGGAATTGACTTATAAAGTATCTAGGTATGAAGCATTATATATATATATATATATATATATTGTTTATGTAAAAAATTCAGCTGTAAAAATTTTAAAATAAAATTCATGAACTGTAGTAATTCTAATTTTTCGTAAGTCATTATTTATTTATTTATTATTAATTTATTTTATTGTTGGCTTATTAATTGTGTGGGTATATGAGAATTTAATGATATATTTAATTAATTTAATGTGATAATTATATTAATTTAATGTGATAATTAATTATATATAATTAATCCAAATATTTATATATTTATATTTTTTATATATAAAAAAGGTGTTTTATATATCGAGGGACCGCGGCAGAAAGAAAATGTGTTTTATGTAAAAGGTGTTTTATATACTCAGCAAGAAAAGAAAGCCAAGAGAAAAGAGGGACAGCGGCAGAAAGTAGAGTGAAGAAAAAAGATTAGGATTTTGTTTTGGTAGTTTAATTAATTTTTTAAATATTTTTTGATCATTGAAAATAATGGTGAGTATAAAATTCACTTCTTTTGATTTATATTTAATTAGTTATTTTTATTTATTTATTTATTTTTATTAATTTGATGTTAGTTTAATTTTGTATTTGTGTGTAGATGATGAATTGATTTTATGATTTGATTGGGCTCTACACATTGAATAGTTCGAATTATCGAAATAAAACTTATGGTGGACTCCTGTTGGCTACATATTTTGTATAAGCCAATTACAATTCAACGCGTGGCAGAATAAGGGCAATACGGGAAGACTATTCAAGTCTGTGATCGTGATCGTACACGTGGCAGTTAGTATTGGTTCTTACAAGATCTACGTAGTACTGGATCAACAAAGAGATGCAAAGTGATGTGGCTTCAAAAGTTACTCACATTCAAATTCAAAATCAGGAGGGAAGCCTAACTGCAGATATTGGTATAGTGGAGCTAACTATAAGGCAACATGATCAGCAATCATGGAGGAGCGGTTCGACGGTTAGAAGTGCAGTTCGATGGTTATCATTGAGAAGTATAAATAGCAGAGAAGGCCCAAAAAAAAGCCCCTAGACTCATATCCAAAAATCCATATTTATTTACTTTATTTCCTTTTCAATTTTACATTTCCTGTTCTTTATATTTTTGTATTTTAAAGTTCCTGCACTGTATTTCATTCATAGGAATAGTTTCAAGTAGAATGTTGCTGTAAACCTCTACGAGGCTGAATTGGATCATTGTAAGTCTTTCGTTTTACTTAGTGAAATACTGCAATTGTTCTTCATTTAATCATTGTCAGTTTATTTCTCCTAAGCAAAGTCACCAGTAAAAGTCCTCTTCATTGAGGCTGAAACAACTAAAACACAATCGTCTGATAATTGGTTGGCAATTAACATTTTGCAAGGATTGATTGATCCTTGCTGGCACGCTCACAATTACAAAAATAACCTTCGAAAGCCAAAAAAGCCAACATATATTTTTGGCACGCCCAGTGGGACTAATTGAAATGGCTAGATGTAGAAGACAAGGAGAAAATAAATGCTTGGAAGAAGGCGCGGAAAGAAATGTAGAAATGCCTAATCTAGAGGATAATGTGATAACACATCCTGTGGAAACACTTATTTTATCAGAACTTATGGTCGAACAGACCAGCACTTCGGAACAAGTACCACATGTTCATAATATTGGACGAGGCCAAGGAATTGGACCATCCACTATTCCATCTACTCAGCCAATGAATCCATGGGGTGGCTTAGTAGATGCTATGGGACAGCAGTTAATGAACACAATGGAAAGGTGGGCAACACCCTTTTTGGATCGAATGAATACCCACCAACCAACAAATGCAAGGCATATAGAGGAAAATTCAAATGCCCATCAGCAAAGATTGGCTAGAGATAAACAGCCTATGTAGAATAATGGGTATACTAATAGTCAAACTAGTAACCAAAACCATGAAAGACTACCATCTCAGTTTTGGTATGAGCTTCTTTCGAGGCCTATGGCAAATCAAAATGCTTCATTACTTAATAGTGAAGCCATGCAAATTGGTGGATCTGACCCAACACAAGATAATGGTGTAAGGATGGTCCCAAATCCCATGTTCGAAGCCATACCTGGCACGAGGGGGTTCATTAATCCTTGTTCAAATTTATACCCGGGGGGTCGAAAGGTTTTCTTACGATTGGAAAAGACAACACCTGTTGCAGCACCTTTCGCAGGTCCTTTTGTAGGACAGGCTCAAAGGGGGCACCCATATCCCCAACAGCAGCCAGCACCACAGGGACAATCAGTCCCAAACATACCACCCTATGGACCAAGGGGACCCCAAGCACAAGGTTGTCTACTAAATCCTGTGTTTGTTCCTCCGGTAGTGGTTCAACAAGCACAAAATATGGTCCCTAGGGACCAAATTGTTGATATTATTAGAGAGATATGTAGACCAATGGCTCAGAGGGTTTAAAAGCCTGTATACAGGAAGCCATATCCAGAATGGGTAGATAGGGTACATAAATACCCAAGGGGGTTTAGGATATCCGACTTCGCTCTTTTTTATGGGAATGGAAACCAGTCAACGGTTGAACATATTGCTAAGTTCGCTGCTCAGTGTGGTGAATTTACTAACGATGACTATATGAAGTTAAGATTGTTCCCAAATTCTCTAACTGGGGTAGCCTTTGTATGGTATATTAACCTTACACCTGTCTCTATCCAAACTTGGCAACAAATGGAAGAGGCATTTCATGCTCAATTCTTCCAAACAGAGCCAGAGGTTTCCATGGCAGACTTTGTAAGATTGAGTCAAAGGCCTGATGAGAAGGCTGCTCAGTTTATTGCCAGATTTAAAAGAGCAAGAAACAAATGTAGGATCATCTTACCAGAGCCTGAATTCATAAGATTGGCTCAAAATGGTTTAGAGTTTAGGCTTCAAAAGAAGTTTGACTCAACTGAGTTTAGAGACTTAGTGGAATTATCCTATAAGGTGTCTAGGTATGAAGCATTACTAGAAGAAGAATAGGATCGAAGTAATGCATCGTACAAGACGTATTATAGACCCTAATTATGAGATTGATGCAGCAAAGATTGTAGGGAAAGAACCTGTGATCTGTGAAGCATTAATTTATAAAGATACAACGATTGACCAGCAGTTTAAAAAGAAAGACCTTCATAGGAAATATTCTTTCGATTTAACAAAGGCAAATGACATTTTTGATCGTTTGCTTGCTGCAAATTTCCTGAAGTTACCAAAAAGAGTCAAAATTCCGTCTTCAAAGGAACTTAAAGGAAAAGTGTATTATAAATGGCATAATTTTTGGTCTCACTCAACTAAAAACTGCATTGTTTTTCGAGACAGGATCCAAGAGCAGATTCGAAAGGAGAGTCTAAAATTCCCAGCTAAAACAGAAAAGGCCACAGGGATTGATACTAATCCATTCCCAGAAATTGGAGAGGTGGCAGCCAATGTCATTATGCCAGACTTCCAGAACTTGTCCTTGAAAGAATTGGAAGAAGTCAATGTGCAGATGCATGTTGCCAGCCAGACAACTGTCAAGAAAGACACTAGAAATCTACCAGCTATTAGACAAGGTTTCTCAGACTAGAGGGAAGACTCTGATGAAGAAGCATTGGATGACGATTCTTTAGAAGCAACTGTCATGCAAAGAATGTGTCCCAAATGCAGGCTGAGTTACAAGTGGTTGAAAGGGCTTCTAATTGATGGGATGCAATATTACAAGGATGTGCAGAGGCGTCCTAAACCAACCAGTGTTTATAACAAAAGGCCATATCCAACTAATATTAGGCAGCAGCCATTAATGGTTGAGCCAACAGCCGCTAGAATGCATTCTAAAGGCAAGAGGTCTTTATATGAGTCCAGACTACCTAATTATTACAGAATGGAGAGCAATAATCCTGAAAGGAGACCGGAGAAGGGTTCAGTTTATGGGATCAAAGCCAGAGATTGGCCTCCTAGACCAACCTCACGCAGGACGAAAAGTGGCCACCTTAATCAAAGGCCTGAGTTAGGCCCAAAGCAAAGAGTTAGGGCCAAGCAGTGGCCTTCACAGCCAGCTTCGAAGATGGCTTCGAATGAAGAAGGAAACAGTTCAATAGCTGGGTTAGTAGGTTCGTGGGTACCTGGAGTTCCAGATTGATTTGTCATGCAGAACAAACCTAGGGAGATGTCTACCCAAAGAAATGTTGTTGGAAACCAAGGCAGGATGGTCAAACCTCCTTTGGTAGCCCCAAACAATTGGGTATTGCTTAAGCACCGAAAAACAAAAGAACCAAATATGGTCCTAATGATTTCTAGATCCCAAAGAAGGAAGATCCAACGAAGGTACACTCAGTACCAGAAAGATCTAGAAGAAGGTGGAGAAAGCTCTTCATTGGTTCAGCTAAAGAGCCAGGCAGAAGGAGAAGAAGATTCAAAGTCAGACCGTAATCTAAAATCAACTCTTCCAGACAAAAAGAGTTACAGCAGAGAACAATTGGCCAAAGTTCACTTTGAGCTAAAAGCCAAAGAAAGGTCTAGTTTGACAGGATTAGAAAAGGCTCTGATGGAAAGTGATAGTGAGATAGAGGAAGAAGTCAGCCTAGGCCAAAGGAAGAGGATGGTTGAGGAAGAAATGTTTGAAGCCTTCATGGCTGAACAGACATTTTTGGTTGGAAAAACAACAGAGACAGACCATTCGAAGGAAGTTACTAATACAGAAGTGCTAGAATGCAGCATGGAGGACGCTTCTGAAGTAATTGAACAAGTTGACCAAAAGGGAAAGCAGCTCCAGCCAATCGTTCAGTTTGGTTCGTTTCCTCTGGTGTCAGTGAATATGGTACTTATATTACCACAGGAGTTTCAAGCTGAAGATGAAAACCAAGGTCAGGAGATTGACCCAATTCTAGTCTCCAGTGAAGACTCGCAAGTAAGTATGATGCAAGATGAATCCGAAGTAGCCACGCCAATGGAAACTGAAGACGAGAGTGAGGAAGATGTAAGTATTAACCTCTCATACCCTTTTGAGTATCCCACGACGTCCATGACACAGCATGTCAAACCCTTATATATCAAGGCCTTCTTCGATGGAATATAGATGAATCGGGTGTTGGTGGATAACGGGGCAGCAGTAAATCTGCTTCCAAAATCTTCATTGAAGAAATTAGGAAAGAAAAGCCCCAGACTAATCCCAACCAATACAACCATTGCTGGTTTCCCTGGAGACAAACAGATAGCCTAAGGTATTTTGCCCATCAACCTGAGTGTGGGAACCAGGGACTGCATGACAGCATTCTTCGTTATCAACAGCAATGCTAAGTATAATGCTTTACTTGGAAGAGATTGGATTCATATCAACAAATGTGTGTCTTCCTCTTTACATTAGAAAATCATGATGGCTTTATGCAATAGAGAGACAGAGGAGATCAATACAGATCCCCAGCCCTTCATAGCTTGTGCAGAAGCCAAATTGTATACTGAAGGAGTAGCACCACTCAGTATACTAAGAAAGCCTGATGGATCAGCCGAAGTGACGGCTGAGGAGGAATTAGCACACCTGAAGCACTTAGTCCAAGAAAGTGCTAATGAAGAGTTTGTCATTAAATATGACAATGATGCTTGGTTGTAGGTAAAGAGATGGAATCCAAGAGGCTAAATCTTTGGCTTTAATTAAGTTTTCAGTATTGGACATACAGTCAATAGTCCAGAAAGTGCAAGAACAAGAGAAAGAAGCCATAATAATTGGTTGGAAGCAGGAACAACAACAGGTCAGATGTTTAGCCTTGGATAAATACTGTGCTTTGGATATTGAAATAAAAGTCCAAGAGATACAGGAAGAGGATGCCTTGTGGACAGACTTTGTCTATGAGGAGGGGGGTAAAGATGTTGAATCAAAGAACCTAGGAGCAGAACAAAGTAAGGAGATTGCTTCGAAGTTAGAAGGAATCAAAGAAGGAGCATCAGTAAGTTCTCAGATACAAGACCCTTTGGAAGAAGTGGACTTAGGGGAAGGTTCCATACAGCAGCCCACCTATGTAAGTGCCTGTTTGAATGCTCTTGACAGGGACCAGTTGTTGGTGTTCTTAAAGAGATACAAAGATTGTTTTGCATGGTCTTATAATGAACTACCAGGATTGGATAGATCATTAGTAGAACATAGGCTCCCTATGAGACCTAATTTCAAGCCATACAAGCAAAAACCAAGAAGAATGAGTCCAGAAGTGATTCAAAATTAAGGAGGAAATTCTTAGACTCCTCAAGGCAGGTTTTATTAGGATAGCCAGGTACGTTGAATGGTTATCCAATATTGTGCCTGTAGTTAAGAAGAATGGTAAAATAAGGGTATGCATCGATTTCAGAAACTTGAATTTAGCAACCCCAAAAGATGAGTATCCTATGTCTATAGTGGATTTGTTGGTGGACAGTTCAGCAGGGCATCAAGTTTTATCAATGATGGATGGGCATTCTGGTTATAACCAAATCTGTATTGTAGAGGAGGATATCCACAAGACAGCCTTCAGATGTCCTGGGAATATTGGCACTTTCGAATGAGTTAAAATGCCATTTGGTTTGAAGAATGCTGGGGCTACATATCAAAGAGTTATGAACACTATTTTTCATGACCTCATTGGAGGATATTTAGAGTGTTATATTGATGATATTATAGTAAAGTCCCAATCCATGAAAGAACATTTGTTTCACTTAGAGGCAGCCTTTGAAAGAATGAGAAGGTTCAAGTTGAAACTTAATCCTCTCAAATGTGCTTTTGGCGTATCAGCTAGAAACTTCTTGGGCTATGTAGTACACAAGAAGGAAATACAGATTGATCAGAATAAAGCCAAAGCTATCATTGAAGCCAGACCTCCATCAAGTAAGAAAGAATTACAAAAATTCCTTGAACAGGTTAATTTTCTTCGAAGATTCATTTCTAATACTGCAGGGAAAATTAAAGTTTTTTCTTCCTCATTAAGGCTGAAGGATGAAGAGGAGTTTGTGTGGACAGTAGAGCATCAAACTGCTTTCGAAGAAATTAAAGCCTACTTGGCCAACCCTCCAGTACTGATGTCACCAAGGGGTGATAAGCCCTTGAAGTTGTACATAGCTGCAGCAGAAGATTCATTGGGAGTTTTCTTAGCCCAAGACAATGAAGAAGGCAAGGAGCAAGCTATTTATTACCTTAGTAGGTTTTTAAATTCTTGTGAATGTAAATGCTCAGTTGTAGAAAAGTTGTGCTTTGCATTGTATTTCGCATGAAATTAAGATACTATCTTTTGCCTACAACTGTCTTGGTAATTGCAACCACAAATTTAGTTAAGTATATGTTATCTAGACCTATGTAAGGGAAAGAATTGGCAAATGGATACTAGCCTTATCAGAATTTCATTTAGAATATGTTCTCCAAAAGGCAGTAAAATGACAAGTTTTAGCTAATTTTTTGGCAGACCATCCATCTCAAACAGAAAGCCAAGAGATAATGGAACTTAGTATGGCTAGTGTTGAACTATAGCAAATGTGGTTCGATGGATCAAAAGCCAATGGTTTAACTGGAATTGGTATAGTAATCAAGTCACCACAAGGAGTAGAAACCACACATGGTTTCAGAGTGGATGAAATTACATGTTCCAATAATCAAGCTGAATATGAAACCTTAATAATGGGATTGGAAATACTTATTAGATTATAAGCTCATACAGTTGACATATTTGGGGATTCTCAATTAGTAGTTAACCAGGTGAAAGGGATTTTCAAATGTCAAAGTAGCATGTTGCCATACTATGTTGTTGCATTATATCTGCTTTCTCAATTTCAGATAGTAAATGTAACTCATGTCCCAAGATTCTTGAATAATAAAGCTAATGATGTGGCTCAGAAAGCTTCGAATTTCAAGAGAATGGATAATACCCAAGGGAACATAAACCAAACAATATATCAGAAAGTAATACCACCCTTGAATAAAAGGAATATGGTCCTAGAAGTCAATCATAATGACTTACAAGAACAAGATTGGAGGCATCCAATAATGCAGTATTTGGCTGGCCCATCTTCAAAAGCCAGCAGAAAAATTAAATTACAGTCTATACAATACATAATGTATGGTAATGCTCTTTACAAAATGGGGGGAGATGGGTTATTGTTGGAATGTTTAGGCCCAAAGGAAGCATTGACAGCTATGGCTGAGGTTCATGAAGGCATCTGTGGTGCTCATCAGCTTGGTGTGAAGATGAGATGGCTGCTTCGAAAGCATTCCTACTATTGGCCAACTGTCCTTAAGGATTGCATAGAATATGCAAGAGGTTGCCAGGTATGCCAAAAGCATGGCACAATAAGGCAGGTGCCCATAACTGACCTGCATGCAATTGTGAAGCCTTGCCCATTTAGAGGATGGGCCATGGATATGATGGGGAAAATACACTCACCCTCTTCGAAGCATCATTGTTTCATCTTAGTGGCCACTGATTACTTCACTAAGTGGCTCAAAACTAAGCCACACAAGACTGTAGACCAGACTGAAGTCATTGGATTCATAAAGGATTTAATCCATAGATTTGGTATCCCACAGACTATAACTGTTGATAATGGGATTGTATTTGATGGGAAAATGGTAAAGTCTTTTGTGGTAGAATTTGGAATCAGCCTTGTTAATTCCACTCCTTATTATGCACAAGCCAATGGTCAAGCTGGATCATCCAATAAGTCTTTGAAAAAAAGAATACAGAAAGTTGTGGAAGACAATTCTAGGGATTGGCATAACTTATTGTTGGATGTATTGTGGGCTTATTGGACTTCTCCAAGGTCAAGCACAGGAATCACTCCTTATGCCTTAGTATATGGGCACGATGCAGCAACCTGTGGAAATTAATGTTAAGTTCTTGAGGGTGAGAGGTCAAGACCAGTTAGATCTTGAGCAATACCATCAGAGTATGTGCTTGGAATTAGAAAGTATAGATGAAGTTAGGATTCTGGCATTAAATAGCATTCTTTTCCAAAAGAAGAAAGCTGCCAAAAACTATAATAAGAAAGTCAAGCACATTGGCTTTGATGAAGGTGATTTGGTATGGAAGACAATACTCCCAATAGGGATTAAAAGCCATAAGTTTGGCAAATGGTCACCTAACTGGGAAGGACCAATATCAAGTTCATAGAGTTCTGTCTTTTGGAGCATATCATTTGAGAAATTTGTATGGATATGTACATCCCAAAAAGATTAATGGCAGATATTTGAAGCCTTATTATCCAACCGTGTGGGAAACACAAGGAATTGAATAAGTGCTAAATAAAAGAACATGAGAACACTTCAATGATAAATAAGAATTTATTTCATAAAGAGTCAAATACATGTAGCCATAGATTGGCCCAAAAGTCAGTACAGTGTTTAAATTGTTCTTTTACAATAGATGCTCTATTCTTGAGGGATGGAAACAATTGAATAGCTATAGTCATCTCTTGCTTTCAATCAGCTAGCTCTTGATTAGTGATTTGCAGCTTAGTAGTAGTCCGATCTAAAGCTTGGTTAACTGCTGATAATTCTTCCTCAAGTTGAGCCTTCTTCTCCAATAATTGAGCTCAAAATTGGGAGACAGATGAATGTTGTTCCTTCAATTTTGACACCTCAGTATGTACTTTGGAAACAAAGCTCTGATCCTTTACCAATTTCTCCTCTGTAGCCTGGCAGCATGGCAAATATTGATGTAAAAATCAATGGTGGCTGTTGCTTGAGATAAATAACTTGAGACAGCCATGCCGGATTGCTCAACAACCTTGCAACACTGGAGGAAGCCATCTTTAATTATAGATCTTTGTAAGGCTTCGAAAGGAATCCTCGAAAAAGATGCCAGCAGCTCCAGACAGCTGTCCAAGTCTATCGAAGGCAAAGAAGTCTTACCACTGGAGGAAGAGCTCTCAAAAATTTTTAGCAGAGAATCAGCTAGAACTAATGGCTCAGTCTCATTGCTAGTTAGTGGAGAGGTGGAAGGTATGTCAAAAAGACTAGCTAGTCTAGCCTAAAAAATATTCACCTCATCCATTGACATGGAAGGTGCAAAAAGAGCTCTGGTAGAATGAAGAAATGATTGCATAGGAATCGGAGAAGAAGATGGAGTATCCTTAGCAGTCTCTATGGTTTTTGCTACCAGTTGGTCAAGAGAAGAAGGACTGGAGTTAGGTAGAGATAATGGACCATGAGTTGGAGAGCTACCAGTACCTTCTCTACAGGAATCAGCTACCATCAAAGATGAAGTGTTAGTTGGAATTTCCTTAGGAGAGGGAGGAGAAGTAAGGCTCAAAAGAGAATCAAATTGAGTAAAATTAAAAGACAAATGAAGGAGGTATGGAGTTAAGCCAGAAGAAAGAGAAGCAGGAATACTTGGCCTCAAGAAGGGTATGGAAAATATAGGGCCAGGAAGTAGGAGAATTATTTGAATGGGCTCCACATCTTGAGGTTGTTCAACTTCGACTGAAACTAATGGAGTCCTTATTGAAAGAATAGGCAAAGTGGTTGTTGCTGCAAAAGAAGAAATACAAAACAATGTCAAGCCTCAGCATTGAGAATTTGAGAAAGATGAATAGAAGTATGAAGGAGCTTACTGGTTTTAGAAGTAATGGCTATGATTGGGAAGCTGCGAAGAGTATAGTGTCCAGTAGCTTGCTGTTTTCTTGCAACCTCTTTCTGGAGTGCATTGGCGGTGGCGGCGGCTTCGGCTTCATCCCTGAGCATTTGTTGTTGCTTCCTCTTCTCAGCCCTTTGGAATACAATAAGCTCTTTGGAATGCTCTGCTTGTACTGCTTTAGCAGATGCTTCGTGGATAGGATCTCCAGAGAAGTCAGCAAGAGAGACAGTCATCTTCTTTCTTCTTTTTAAGGGTGTTTCTTGCTCTTGTTCTGCCTCTTCTTGTTCTGCTTCCTGAACCCCAGGTGCTTCCTCTTCAGGATCAAGTAAAAGCTTCATTTTCTTTTGTTGTTGTTTGCTCCTGAGAAGATTTAAAGCTTGGACTTTTTGGGGAGAATCTCCCTGTGAGGCACTCGCACCACCTTCACCAAAAAGAAGAACTAGAGGTAAGACTAAAAGCATTATAAAGAAGAAGAAGAGAAAAGAAACAAGGGTATATACCTTTCTTCGAGGCAGCTCGAGTAACTCTAGGAGGAGTTGAGGCAGTAGGAATAGACTGTGTGGTGGCAGGCACAGGAACTGAAGTGGTAAGAGCAGTGGAAGAGGTGACAACTCCAGCTCCTTTGGGCTTGGCTTGGGGCACATCCAGCACCATTAAGGTCTTGGGGAGGAATGGCCAAGCATACATCCATATTGGTCACCCACTAGTTTTGGCACCTTTTCAATAGGTTACTTTGAGGAATGAAAGGGATATACTCAAACTCAATCAAGTCCTAGATAAATTTAGAAGTTGCCTCTTCTAGTCTGGATCTTCGAACCTTTAAATCCCTGCTGGTAAGACTTAAATTGGTCTGGCTGCAGAGAGGTATTGGGACCCCTTGTGAGAAGCCAAATTGCCTAGCAAATTGAGCAGGACAATAGGGCTTAACAATGCACTTGTAAGCTCTGGGGTTCATAGTCCCAATGAATAACTCTCTGGGGATCAAAATAGAGGCCCATATGTTCTTGTGATGAGGTGAAGAGCAGAACCTATCACTTAGAAAGTTTTTCAAGCAAGATAGACCAATGGTAGTAGGTTCGAAGGGACGAAAGCTGTGAAAAGGAAGGCAAGCTGGAAGTTGGTGAAAGAAAGAGAAGTAAAAAGCAAAGGTAGAAGGATAGAGTGAAGCGTTGGCTAGCCTCATGCGATGAGTAGTAGGGTTTGGCTCAAAAAATTTAAGGCATTTAGATTGTAGCTCAGTAAAGTAAGCAAAAAGCCAAAACTGAAGTATCCAAAATGGACCCCCTTGATTGGCATCCAAGGATTTCTCACAAAAAAGAGAACATGCTCTATATACGTGACCTATAACGTATGGAGCTAAGGCCACCTTTTTCTGTAAAATAAGGGCTTTGGCAAGAGGGGTGAATTTAGGCATGATTCTTTGAGAAGAGGTGCATAAAAGGAATTTACAAAGCCAATATAATATGAAAGAAAAGAATTCCCTATCAGTCACAAGGCCCTCCCTTTTATTCTCAGCCTTGACAAAGTCACTATAGGATGAGTTAAGAGAAGGGAGGGAAAAAGGGGTTGGTAGGTCAGGATAATCTGGTCCAATGGGGGTTGCAGTGGGAGACAATCCTAATAGATAGCAGATATCAAGAACAGTAGGGGCCATCATCTCACATCTGAATTGAAAGAAATTAAAGGCAGAATTCCAAAAGCAAAGGGTAGCAGGTATTAAGAAAGGGTCTTCTGAGATAGTGAACCTGGATAATTGGAGGGCGTCAAAAAGGCAGAGCTCTTGAAGGTCTAGAGTCCTATCAGGGACAACCCGATCATACCATTCTTGCCACTCTGGTCTCACCGTGGGCCAACAGCGATGGGGGCAGTTCATCCTCCAGTTTCCCCAGTCAAGACCTCATTCGTAAAGGAGACAATGGTCTTCTAGACGTGGATATAGAGTTGAAAGCTCAGTAGAAATCTCTTTGAAGATGGGTCCAAGCACATACTCTTGCTGCTCATGATGATGAGGAATGAAGATGCGTCCGTCAATGGCGCTTTTCTCACCAGCCTTGTACTTCTCACATTTTGCGTCAATAATCCTTTTTAAGGTTATAGACGGGCTCGCACGCTCTACGACTGGTATTTTCAAAGAAGAAGAAGCCATTGATAGAAAGCTTTCTCAGAGGACGAAGTTGGGAAAGAGAGTAGAGAGAAGTGGAAGGTCGGTAGGGATAAAGGGTTTGTGCGGTAGACAAATAGGTGAATTCCGAGCACAAAATAAAAGGGTTTTAAAACTTTTGTGTTTGAAAATATACCCGGTCATTTGACACGGACGGAATTCACAAAAAGTACGGATGCGAAAGGTTTCCCTCAATGTTGATAGTTTTGGAGGGAAATGTATCTCAAATACTGATATTAGCTTCGAAATAAAATATTTGGCTTCGAAGCCAAATTTTGGCGCCAAGATCCGATAACAAGTAGCTTCGAAGGCAGGAGGTCGGCTTCGAAACACACTCCACGCCTAAGGATGCAAGGGTGCTCAAGTATTTGTTTACCTCAACAGGATTGAAAGCCTATTTTAGGGTTTCTTAGTGAGAGTAAATCCTTCGAAGCAAAACTTGAGATCCCTTAAGGATGGGAATTGTTGTTCGAAGATCAAAACCAATAGTTGGTTTGATAATATACAGAAAATATTGCTTTTTTCGGATTAAAACAGTGCAGCCCTCGAGAGGGGCTTCCATATTTTTGAAAATATGGGCTGTTGTTTGAAGCAAAAATAGTCAATTTAAAACTAACTGATCGTATTAACCATGACCATATGTTGGATATGATTAAAACAAGCTTTAAGGGGCAATGTTGTTAAATTCAAAGCACTGATTCTAAATGGAAGCCAACAAAAGTTGTCAACTATATTCCATGAATTGGACAAGTTCATGTTGATTTTTCAGTGTTTCATTTGAGATGATTGAATCTAGATTCGAAGGATGAGATTGTTGAGTTCGAAGCTTTAAATTTGCTTGTAAAGACAAACGGAGATAAAGTCAAACCATGCCAAACAAAGAGAAAAGTCTTAGCTGTATTAAAACAAAAGAAATTACATCAAAAGGCCCCCTTTGGGTACAAATTCGAGTTCATAAAAGTAAGGAATAAAATAAATAACAAGATCATGGAATTTGGTCCAGCTATGGTCAATAAATTTCTGTTCTTTTTTTATTCTATCTTCTATTTTCTCCAAGTTTGGCTGCTGAAGTTGATGTGCTCTTACTTAGTAAAAGAGTTCTTTAGCCTTTATTTCAAACGCTGTTTCTTTTAACCCTTGTTCCAGCTCATCCATATCTAAGTCATCCCAGTATGCAGAGTCTTTATTCTTGAAGTCATCATATTCTTCGATGAGGTTCTCTGCTTCATATTGGGTATGAACTCGAAGGGATGAAAATTGGTTCAAAGAGTGGATGATGGCCACAGAAGTCCGGTGCCACTGAAGAAGCAACAGGAGTTGGTCCAAAAACATTTGGAGTTCTGCTTGGGCGATAAGGTTGAGGACGTGACCCTGAGTCATAACATCACAAGCCCATCGAAAGTTCTTGAGAGGAACATCGTCTTCAAGAACATTGAAAGGCAAGTGAGAAAAGGCCGTAAGTAGAAGTTGGGCTTGCTTTCGCTCAGCTGGAATAGGGGGAGGTGGAGGCTTATAGGGGGAAAAAACCTTGTCCTCAGAGAGGGTAAGCCTCAGTCTCTCTATCCAGCGAGGATTTTGCGGAGGAAGAGGTATAGAAGCTTTCATTTTGAAAGAAGGAGGAAACCGAGGAGCATTAACACAATCAAGCCAGTCAGAAGAGCAAAGCCTCGCCTTCTGGGCTAAGAATGATGGGTTATACCCTTGTGCCTCTTCTGGGCGTCGGGTAGCTTTTACTATCTTTGTAGGTATGTGTAACACGCCCGCGAGGGACCTCGGCTACAGTTCGGACTCCCCCTTTTTTTTTTGTTTGTTGTGGTTCGTAATCTGAACCAAAGAGTCAAACTCTGGCAAATCGTTTTGAGAAAAACAGATTTTGAAAAGAAGTGCCAAACATGGACTGCTTTGCCAGATACAGAGTCGCCACCTAAATATTTTTAAAATGGGAAATTTAGGAAACCCTGACTCGGTGCCAAAGGCCACGTGTCCGTCATCACCAAAGTTGTCTTGGCTCGGGAGCTTGGGTACGATCGGGGAAGGTCAGCTATGAGCACCCCCTTTCGCCCGGTCCGAAAACCGGCCTCTACTAACCATGATATCCGATTTTGAAAACATTATGTGTTCTTGTTCCGGTTATTAGCCTAGAATTACTATGTTATGTGCACAACAAACAAGTATAGACTAGATTGCCTAATTTGAAAACAAGCATTGCATATCCGTTTGTTTTTTGAAAAGCGCTTTGGAATTTGCTACTCGCAAGTAGGCTAAAACACGGATTTCAATGAGTTTTTCCAACTCAAACAATCTAACCTTCACCCATAGGCAATCAGACAGTTTATTTCATATAAGTAGCTAGCCTCATGGTAATCATGCTGTTATGGCAACATTCACACGCATGCGAGATGCTAAAGCATAAATACTTACATCGTACTCTGTGCCAAAACAATAAACTGGTTAGCAATCATGCATGTCCTAGTTCATGTTAAGTGGCTAATGCAACACATGCAAAGATGCAGTTTAGAGTAGGCTCGGCTAACCCTAAAATGGCATGTGAAATGCAATCATTCGGTGCACGTATTCAAGTTAGATTTGAAGTACAAATGCAATTAGCATGATGTACCGAGCCCGGTGCATGTCAACAAATGCATGGATGCACGCATGCATAGCATAAGGTATGCTAAAATAAACGTGCCCTAATACTAACCATCGTAAGCGGGTAAATAAAAGGGAAGAAAGAAGTGGGGGTTGGAAGACATGCACACCACTCACACACGCTTATTACAGATTTGCCCTTGCCTGGAGGGACCAAAATAATATACAAATTAATTAAATTAACTAAACAAATTAATTAATCTAATTAAAACAGTAAAGCCCTCGGGCAGCAGGTCAGATGCAGCGCATGCTCGGGACTTGCTCGGAATCGCACTGCCATGCATAGTGTGCCTCTGTTTTCCCTGCTTTGCTCCTCTGAAAACTGCCAAAGTCTCAGGAATGCCTCTCAGGACACTGGGGGATACCACCGGCTGAGTAGAATTACCACCGGCAATAGGATGTGGCCATCGGCACAAAATGAATCCATCGGCTGATGACTTATTGCCGGCCGGCAGCAAATGTTGCCGGTCGGCAAACAATGCCTGCAGAACCTGCAACTCATAGCAGCAGAGGGCAAAACTTGCATGGCAATACAATTCAAACAATGTATGCACCAATCATGCCCCCTATCATGTTTGCGACTCAAAGGGGTATGTGCCTCGATTCTCGGGCCACCAATCACGCATTTCCATGCATGATGGCCTAAAGAATCAAGTGTGCACTTTCATGTCAAATGAAATGCAAACCAATCAAACAAAACAAGGCCCAATTCCTATCACCAAATCAAGGAACAAGACATGCATGCAAGATGCAATGCAACCTAGGCATGCAAGCTAAGGATGCAACATGGCATGGCAAGGCACTTATGCAAGCATACAAGCAAACATGAGGCAATGCAAACTAATGAAAAGGTGGACTTAAACATGATTTAGGAGGCTCTAAATAGGCCTAAAACAGTGGCCAAAATGCCCAAAAATGAAGGCTAAACACACGTGCACATGTGCACATATAGTGGTCTAAAGCTTAAGCATTAAACTAGCAACTTTCAAGCACACTTAAAAGAGGCTATGATGGACAATTAGCATGCGATATTAGCTCTGAAAATCATGTCAAAATGTGGTGCCAAACCAACTCAAATGAGACAAGCATAAGCATGCAAGCATGGTCCAAGTACTTAAGGCAAGTCATGGAGGCTTGAACCAAGGTCAATTCCACCAAGCCTCACAAGGCTAAGGAGGCTTAAAACAGGTCAAAAGAAGGCTTAAACAAAACCAAGGGTGCACCTAGATGGCATCTAAGTGGCTCAAATCCAAAGGAATACATAATGACCAAAACATGGAGCATACAACACAAGCTTTCAAAGCAACAATGAAGCCTCTAAGGCAAGTATGCAAACATGTTAAATGGACTGAAATTTCATGCTAAGTGGTTCCAAACCACTGAAATAATGCAAGCAATGCATGCTATACACTTATGCACTTAAGGCCAACAAGCCCAAATATACAAAGGGGCTACACAATGCATGCTAGGGTCGACCCAAACAACCTAGGACAGACCTCATACATGGCAAAACAAGCACAAAAGCTTCACAAGACTAAGCCTAAAACATGCTAGAATAATGGTTTACAACCCAAGGCATATTAAGGCAACAACAAGGCATTACAAGGTAGGTATGCAAGGCATGCATGGTGTACCAAAACTAACTTAATGCAAAGTTATATCATGGCAATATAAGCATAAAATACAGCCATGGCATGATCAACAAGAGCCTAAGCTAGATGCTCCCTTAAGAGGCCAAGATTGGTCCTTTTCAAGGACAACAAGGAGAGGGGGTGGCCCTCCCCTTTTTGAGACTTTAAGGCACCATCTTCACCACTGAAATCCCTCAAAATTTCAGTGGTGAAGAGGCCCAAACACCAAAGTCTCGAAACTTGCACAAAATAGCACAAAAATGGGGCCTTTCAAGGCCTAAGGGTGGTCAAACACACCCAAACCACAAAACACTCTTAACAAACAATCAAGAGGGCCTAAAAATAGAACTTTTTTATGTTATACACTAAACACAAAAACAGCTCTAAGATAGGTAGAAATAGGATGCAAAAATGGGGTAAAAAGGACTAGTTTCTTACCCTTGAAGCCTTTCTTCAACAATGGTGATCTTGTTGCCTCCTTAAGCTTCAATCCAGTCAAAAATAGCAAGGACAAGCCCTTAGAACCTCAGTAGCCAAAGGAAGGTGAAGCACTAGGTGTTTGTGTGCGATAATATGGACTAAAACACCTAGAACATAAAGAGAGAAAAAGAGATATAGGAGATATGTATCAACCCTAACCCTAAAACCAGAGCTTCTCTCTGTGTTTTTCTCTCCAAAATTCTCTAACCTTTTGTGCCAAGAGAGGAGACCCTTCTCTTATAGGCAACAAACTTGTAAAGCTTATACAACAAGCTTACAAGGAGGGCATCCCTCCATACACGTGTATGGAGGGGAACCAAATGCCAGACAGCTGTCCTAAAATATCTGCAAAAGCAGATGAACAGTAGTCGGCTGGCCAAAAATGTCATTTTGACAAAAATGACTGCCGACCGGCAACAAAGAGTGCCGACCGGCCACATACATTGCCGGTGGCAACAAAAACCAGCCAGTGGCCTCTAGCCACTGCCGGTAGTGTGTGGGGATGCCTCACAAGGCATTCCCTGCCCCTCCAAGGCAAAACACAAGTGTTTGGTGCAAAACCAGACACTAAACGGTCGAGTTCGGAGATCCTGAGGCAGGGCGCGTAGCCGAGACCTCCGGGAACTCCAAACGAACACAAACATGGATAATCACCGAGTGTTCAAACGGTGACATCCAAGTCTTGAGGTCGGTCAAAAATGGGGTGTCTACAGTATGGAGGATGTGTACCATGCTACAAGCAGATTGTCCTCTAGACTGCGTTGGCGCTCGATGGGCACGTAAGGATAAACCACCGAACTCCGAGCATCAGAAGGGAATTCTAGAGGATCAATGAACTCAACAAAGTGATGATTAACTCACTCCCTTAACTCTCATGCCTCAGGTTCTGACCAGCTTTTCCAACCAGAAGCCCCAGAGGAAGAAGAAACTACAGCCTCATCCCATGCAGAAGATTGTGAAGTAGAAGAAGAGCTTCCAATGTCCATTTTTGCAAAATTTTGGGTTAGAGAATTATGAGTAGTGAGTGCATAATCCAAAGGTTGATAGTTTGCAAAAGCTTCCATGACTTGAATATAGGGAGGTGGATAAAGGTGGCTAATCAATGCATGAAGGTTCTTTCGAGGAAGAACAGCATCATCAGATGACTCTTCGTATACTCGATCAATAGAAGAGAAAATTGATTTGGCCATAAAAGATATATCAGTCTGTTCGAATACTAAGATGGTGGGGATGTTCAAAGGATTAAAAGAGAATTTAATGCAAATGATGAATGACAGTTACATTTCTGGACGAATGCAAAGCCCATGCACGTTCTAAGACATGGATAAAAGACCTTGATCCACTAATATCACCAAGTATTTGGTATATTAGTGCGGGGGGTAATGTTGGCTACATATTTTGTATAAGCCAATTACAATTCAACGCGTGGCAGAATAAGGGCAATACAGGAAGACTATTCAAGTCTTTGATTGTGATCGTACACGTGGTAGTTAGTATTGGTTCTTACAAGATATGCGTAGCACTGGATCAACAAAGAGATGCAAAGTGATGTGGCTTCAACAGTTACTCACATTCAAATTCAAAATCAGGAGGAAGCCTAACTGTAGATATTGGCATAGTGGAGCTAACTATAAGGCAGTATGATCAGCAATCATGGAGGAGCGGTTCGACGTTAGAAGTGCAGTTCGATGGTTATCTTTGAGAAGTATAAATAGCAGAGAAGGCCCCAGAAAAAGCCCCCAGACTCAGATCCAAAAATCCATATTTATCTACTTTATTTCCTTTTCAGTTTTACATTTCCTGTTCTTTATATTTCTGTACTTTAAAGTTCCTGCACTGCATTTCGTTCATAGGAATAGTTTCAAGTAGATTGTTGCTGTAAACCTCTACGAGGTTGAATTGGATCATTGTAAGTCTTTCGCTTTACTTAATGAAATACTGCAATTGTTCTTCATTTAATCATTGTCAGTTTATTCCTCCTAAGTAAAGCCACCAGTAAAAGTTCTCTTCATTGAGGCTGAAAGAACTAAAACACAATCGTTTGATAATTGGTTGGCAATTAACATTCTGCAAGGATTGATTGATCTTTGCTGGCATGCTCACAATTACAAAAATAACCTTCGAAAGCCAAAAAAGCCAACAACTCCGCAAGTCTAATAATACCGTTTAGTCCATTTTGTAAACAGGAGATAAGTCTAATCCTTTTAAAAAGATAGCATCCCTGCCGCCCCAAATATTGTTCAGTTTTCATCAATTTTATTGGAAACAAAACAAAAATTTAGATTTTAAATTGATAAAATAAACATAAGTTTAATTAAATAAATAAAAAAGTTAGACTTTAAATTGACAAACTTAAAAACGTAGTTTTTATTTTGTTACTAAAACTTCACTTCTGACATAGTTCTATGCAACATGTCTCAATAAATAGAGTGGATCCTACACATTGACAATGTAGTCCAACAAAGCATTTAACACTTGTGTTTTTTGTGTGTCTGCGTGTGTGCGTGACAATTAACATAGTTTATTAAGAGTTCGGATTTGTTAAAATTGAAAATCAGAAGTTGGTCAATTATTAGATTAATTTGGATTTATTTTGTTAATTTAAACTGTTTATCTTATATAACTAATTAACAAAATTAAAAAATATAAAAAATTAAATTGATTCAATAGTGATTGTCATAGTATTAGACCATTTTTATTTATACGGTCTACATGAATTTAAGAATCGACGTTTATTTATTACAATCACTACAAGAAAATACACCTTTGGCGACTAAATTTTTAGTCGCCAAAAGTCGTTTTTTAGTCGCCAAAGGTCGAATTTCCACTTTCCGCGACAAAAACTTTTAGTCGCCACTGTTGTCGCCAAAACCCGGTCGGCAATACCTTTGGCGACTAAAAACTTCTTAGTCGGCAATGTACAAGTCTTCAGCGACGAAAAAAATTGTCGCCAAATGCAATATAATTTTTGGAAATTCGACCTTTGGCGACTAAACTTTTCGTCGCCAATAGTATTTTTTTTTTTATTATTTAAACCTTTCGGCGACTAAAGTCGTTGGTCGCCAAAAACCATTTCCAGAAAAAAAAAAAAAAATTTGTTGCCTTGGCTGCTCCCAAGGTTTGAACCTGGGACGTCCAAGCCAATGTGCCCACTGTGCCTTCACCCACACGCGTTCCCCACTAGACCACCCCAACCTCACATGCGTAATAGTGCAATATATATTATTTATATAGTATATTAACCGCAATTACAAGAAAATAATATTTATAAATATAATTTTTTTAATTCAAATAATTTATGTCAAAAAAAAATTATTTACTAAAAAAAAAATTAGTCAACTTTTGGCGACTAAAACCATTATTTAGTCGCTAATTGTATTATTTTGGGCTACTAATTATTTATTTGTCGCTAAAAAAAACAGGTTCTGAATTAAAAAGCAGCAGTTTTGGCGACTAAACTGAAATTTCGTCGCCAAAAACCCTACTTTGGGCGACTAAAATGGATTTTGGTCGGCAAAACCCCCACTTTCAGCGACTAAATTGTTTTTAGTCGCCAAAACACCTACAATCAGCGACTAATCTGCTTTTTAGTCGCCCAAAGCAGCACCTTTAGCTACTAAATTGGTTTAGTCGGCAAAAACCTTGACTTTTGGCGACGAAAATTCTGTTAGTCGCTGAAAACCATATAATAGGCGACAAAAATGATTTTTAGTCGCCAATACATATACATTTGGCGACCAAATTGTTTTAGTCGCCAAAAGTCGTCATTTTGGCGACCAAAATGGATTTCGTCGCCATTTCTGCACCTTTCAGCGACGAAATTCAAATGTTTAGTCGCCAATGATGCTTTTTGTTGTAGTGAATATATATGTAATTTGATAATGTGATTACTTATATCTGATTAATTTAAATTTTTTACATTTATATTCTTTTCAACTTGTCATATAAGATGAGCGATTTAAATCTTTGATATTGATACATATTAGTCTCACAATACGCCAACTTCACTCAAAAAGTTGAGATCTTTAATTTTAACAAATCCGAACTCGTTTATTAAACGTGTTAAAATTTGCTAAATTATTATTATCATTTTATTATACCATTTTTATACTTTTTTTTCCCCCTTTGAGTTAAGTGAATTATTATAATGAGATTCTATTAATTCAAGCCATATGGTCAATTGCATTTCTTCTCATCCTTGATATTCCCTTGAATACAATTGTATGATTAAATTAAGGGTATAAAACAGTGGTAGTCCCTCAAGTTTGACACTTGTTTCATGTTAGTCTCTATAGTTTCAATTACAACAATTTAGTTTCTTAATTTTCAAGAACAAATCAATTTAGTCCCTAAAACTAAAATAAACAACTCATCAGTCCAAAAGTTTGATTAATTACTTTAAGACCCTATCTATTTTTAGTAGTTTAATTTAATGTATTAAGCCTTAGTGTGTTAAGTTAAGCTTGTTTCACTCCTCCTTATGCTTTTAATCACAGAAATAAGAGCTGATAGAAAATCATTTAAATAGATTTTTTTTTTTTTTTTATTGCTTCTATACAGCTCATAGTGACTTATAACTATAGAATTGCTAGCATTTTATAGGCACTTTAAAACCAAACAACTTAAAAATATAATTGTAAACAGAGCTACTGTTATTGTTACAAATCACTAATTGTATTATAGATTTTGAAAAAAAAAAAATTTATAATATAACAAAACTTAAGGAGTAGGACTATATAATAAACAAAACTTTAGAAAAGTTGAAAAAACCAAATTGAAATAAATGATAAAGTTTAAGGACTAAAGTAATGAAATTCAAAGTACAAAAACCACATCGAAACTTTGAGAAAATTAGGAAGACGATTAATGTAAATTAAGTGGACCTTACACACACACACACACACACAAAAGAAAAAAAAAACATCATGGGAAGTCCTACTTTTATTTTCGTTTGGCCTCTTTGTTTAGTCGTCGTTGAAGTCGATGAAAAATATGTAACAGATAGCTTTTCCTTGTGAGCTAGGTTGAGGAGCCATGACCAAAGTTTTTGTTGGGATGAGCTGTCATACCATGTCTTTCACTAGGCTCGGATTGCCGTAATTATTAATTTTTTTTTTTTTTTTTTTTACAAACATTACATTTACTTCTTTTTTTTTTTAATTTTAAAATTATAATAAATTAAAGAATTTATCTATAAATCCCATCTTGAAAATTGATGATCGTTTAATCTCAAGAATTTTTTTGTAGATGTAATCACACTCATGGACATATGAATTAAAATAAATTAGGAACCCATAGATAAATTTCTTACACTCCATCATGATTTTATGGATTGTTATTTTATTTGAGTGTTGGTGAGAAAGAGTGTATAAAAAAAAAAGTGAGGATTATGAGATTTATTTGAATACCTTACGCTTGACATTGTTTTGTTTGTTCTCATGAGTGAGATGTTTTGTATATATATATATTGTTGTCTCGTTCTCAGGAGTAGATGAGTACTTTGATTTACGCGCGTATGTATATGCTAACCGTTGGAGAGTGTGGGTCAAATTCGAGACGATATCCCATTGCAAGTTTGGCTTCGAAGCGGTGTTAGGTATACTGGAGGCACATGTGATAAATGTGTAGGCCGGAAGTGAAGGGTCGAAGTGGTGGAGTT
The DNA here is from genome assembly GCA_030407325.1 of Camellia japonica. Taxonomy (NCBI): domain Eukaryota; kingdom Viridiplantae; phylum Streptophyta; class Magnoliopsida; order Ericales; family Theaceae; genus Camellia; species Camellia japonica. The sequence goes on from JAPPVO010000016.1 coordinate 166,302,753, forward strand.
AAAGTACAAAGAATTAAATATGAGTTTATTGTTATAGTGTGAATTGTATTGATTTGTACATCTTGAAAAATAGTAAACGATCTCGATAAATTATGAAATTTGAGCAGAGGCATGTATACATGATTATAGACAACTTTTGTGTTTTAATTTTTTTATTAAAAAGATCGATTAGAACTATAATCAGATGATCTTGGTTATAGTAGTTTTTACTCATTTTAGCAATAAAGATTTTAGAGGTTGTTTTAACCCATGAAACGAGCTCATTTTTATTACTTTCGTGCAAACTATAGTAAAACATTATTCTGAACACTTTTCATGTTTTGAACTTTTTCGAAACAATTCATCTTACAGTAGTTTCTTTTCATTTTCAGTTCTAGATTTTTCGATCGAATTTCATTTAGGATTTTCTATTAAATGTTTCTCTCAACCTGTTCAGTTTCTACTAAATTTGTTCGCAATACCTTTTGTAAAATTAGATTCTGTACAACTTTTGTTTTTTAAGTTTTGGTCAATTCGAATTATTTAAGCATGAAACGGTGTATTTTTATACTTCTTCAACAAGTTACTTATGATTAAATTATACTAACTTTATTTTTTTGCAGAATGGTGGGTCTTACTAACTTTTTATGCAGGGCTGACCTACCACATTTTTATTTCTATTTTGTTTATTTTATACTCAATTTATATTTCGTTGTGTACAGGTAAGAAACTAAATGCCACCGGATCTTGGGAAACTACTCATTCGTCTTGGTGCGGATGGAACTACTTATCTTGTCCCGTAATAAGAATTAAATGTATTTTTGTTTGTGTCTGGTGGACACGTGAGTGTTAAATCTTGTACTCATACTAGTATACTTGTATACTGACTCGCTTTGGCTCTTGGCATCTCGGGTGCATTCTATTTGAGCGTAGCTGAGCTTCCTTAGTAGGATTAGTTGGGGCTACGGTGGTGACGTGGAATAACTATAGTTGTTGGACATGTCTCTTGGATTTTTTTTTTGTTTTCTTGAGCTTAGGGTTGATATTAGTTTATGTATTTATTATTTTTTTTATGATTTTAGTATTTGGATAATTTGACATGGTTTGTAATCTTACATTATTTAAGTTATTTTGACTATTTGTTGTTACTTTAATGTTAGAGGTATTGGTTAGTTATGAAATTATGGTGGATGGTTTAATTGGCGTTTTGTTAGCTTTTTTTATTTTTTATTTTTTATTTTTTTATCCCTTGTAATCTTTTGAGGATGGAAATTTACTTAAACCCTTTGGAGATGTGAACGTTTATATTTTGTTTCACCCCTAGGATTTGGAAGATGGAATATTGATTGGGGTTTAGTCCTAATTTAATATTTAATTGTCCAAATTTTGGGGCATGACATGAACATATTTTTTTTTGGTCTTATACAATCAAATAAGTGAATCAAAGTGACTAATCCGCGTGCTTCCTTATCAATAGTGTTCTGGATTTCGAACAAACAAAATTTGAAAATTCTATTTCTTCCCAACTATAATTTTACATTTGCACACTTAATTAAACACTGCTCTTACACCATTGAAGGATAAACTTGACAATTGCAATGATTGATAATCCCGTGAGGGTGTTTATCATGCAAGAATGTATAATCCGAAAGCTAGAAGAGTAGAATTATTCGCTGGTTTGCAAGTGAATTGCAACTTCATTTGTATGAGTTTATATACAACTCAAAGATTATCCTTACCTCAAGCTTGGGAGATGATGTAGATGAAAATCCTAAAAATCAAAGTCAACAAAAACATGATCCAATCAGTTATAAACGTAGCCCTCGTCGCCCTCTTCAATTTGGTATAAAAAGCTCACTCAAACTCTTGAAAATTGGAGCTAAATTTTAGAGAGAAGTTTGATTTTTGGTGTGTTTTGTAGAAAGAATGGAGAGAAAATATGAATATAGAGAGAGACAGAGAGAGAGAAGTGAAATCTGTTTAAAATACGTTTTTGGCATCAGTTTTGAGGAAAAGAGCACGAAAATCGAGGCAGCGGGCCGAAATCCACCCGAGCGGTTTCAATTCGACACGAGCGGAATTTCCAATCCGCACAAGTGGAATTTTCTACCTCATGGGCAGATTGCTCCATAGAACTACCCAGAAATTTCTACCAAAATCAGCTCGAGCGGGACCCAAAAATCGGCTTGAGCAGTTTTCTGCCCAGGAAACTCACAAAAGTTTGGAAAACTTTGTGAGGATCCGCTTAGGCGGTTTTAAATTCTGCACCAGCAGTTTTGCCCAGAAACCTAAAATTGATTTTGCAACGTAAAGACAAGTTCTACATCCCAAAACTCAAGATTTTGAACTCGGAAAAGTGAAGAGAAGTTAACTAGGAGTAGAAATGGAATCTCAACGACCCGATATGGTAAACAAAACACCGAAAGAAATGCTTACTACCCCATTATGCAAATACTATTAAAGCTTGAAACCCGGGACATCACAATAGTGGTCCACAATATCTTCGCCATGATTGGTGATACTAGAAGTCTAGCAGTGGTGGAAAAAAAACATAGCGATCCTTTACCACCACTGTTTACTTCTTGATCTTCTTCGATTCGTCTCTAGAGATGGGTTTTTGGAGATTGAAATATAGACCATCAATCGATCCCGTGGTCTGAATGTCTCTATCGAGCGGTTTGCCGCTGAGAAAGGAGTTGAAAAAGATAGAGGGGCGGGATTAGGAAGGAATCGAAGTTGGTGGTGGTAGTGATGGAAGAGAAGTATGGGTCAACCATTGTTAGGGTTTTGCTAAGAAAGGTCAAAGATTTGAAAAACAAATATATAATTAGCGAGAGAGGAAGGGAAGTGTCGAACCAAAAAAGTGATAGAGTAAGTGGTGGAGTTGCCGCGGTTAATGCAGTAGGTGTAGTAGTAGTGATAGTGGCAGTGGTCATGGGTGTGTTCTCTGGTGGCAATGGTGGTGGGAGTATTTGGTAGGGGTGATAGCTGTGCACCAAGACCCTCTTAAACCAATTGATAGATAAAGAAAAAAATGAAGAAAAATGAATATAAGAGAGAGAGAGAGAGAGAGAGAGAGAGAGAGAGAGAGAGAGATAGAGGATTGTGAAATCAATTTATAGATAACAAATTGTGACAGATAAAATAGGCTTAGTGAATTTCAATAGATAAGGAAAATAGGCTTGGTGAATTTCAACAGATAGGAGAAATAGGCTTGGTGAATTTCAATAGGCAGATTAAAAATATTAAAAGTAATTTTGGCAGATAGATACAATTTGAATAGATAGGTTTCAAAAACTAAATAGATAAAAAAAAAAAAAAAGATTTGAAGAGATAGGTTAAAATAAAACTTTTAACAGATAAGTGGTAATGGACTTTTGACCAACAAATGTCATTTTCACTAGAAATGTCGCTATGTCCTCAACAAAAACACTTTTATCCTTAATGACTTATAGGGCAGAAAATATGGATTTATCTCTAATTTTCTTATTTTAATATACATTTTAAAAATATCATAAAATATAGAGATATTAGTGTAATTTTCATGAACTTGAGGGGGGCATGGCATCCCCATCTCCTATGTAGTTGCACTACTGTCATCAATTTTGAATATACACTGTTTTTTTAGTGCATTTTTTAGAATAGAAATTATAGTTTTTCTGTTTCGCAAATCAGTTGGATGACTTGAAGCCATGAATAAGGGTGGGCATTTGTTGGGGCTGGCCAGTTTAGCTTGGGCCGACATTACTTTAATAAGAAATTTTATTTTTGTCTAAATCAAGTTCAATTCTAATATTGAGCCTTTACATTTGTCTAAACCCGATCTAAAAAATAATTATAAATTCTAAATCCACCTATCGGGCTATATGTTTAAAAGAAATTTACACATTCATAATTCAATTCAATCACACATTATATTTATTAGATAAATATACAGATATCATTATAAATTGAAATATTTTTTAAATAAATTTAATATCACATCACCACAAATGCAAATTTCAATAAAATCAACAAAAAAATATATTTTTAATCTATTATAAATAATTTTTAATTAATTAATTTAATAGCGGGTCGGGTTGGATTGAGTTAAAATATAAATCTCAAGCCCAAGCTATTAATATTGGTTGGAAAATGTTAGCTCAGACAGATCCTACGAGTTAAAATAATGTTTCTAAACGTCAGGAAATGATATACCCAAACCGTATAATTTACCATAATTTTTTTTATGTAATAAGTTTATCTTTTTTTTTTTTCTTTTGAACCCAAAAAAAAAGAGGCTCTGAGGTGTCATTACTGCCTCCGTGGGCCCAGGTTCCGGAGTAACCGGTTGCCGGGCTGATTTGACCCAACCCATAGGAAAAGACCCACCACTGAAACACCAATAGAGATCAACCATACGTCACAGACGCGCCGAGGGTTTGAACCGGAATACAGAGCGGGGTCTCAAAGAGAGCACTTCCGCCCCCCCCCCCAAAACAGATTCGACCCTAGGTCAAGTCAGTGGAAATGGGTTGCTTTCTCTGTCAGGCCACCACCCCGGTGGTTATGTAATAAGTTTATCTGGACCCACAAAAATAGATCACGTGTATATAGAGAAGATGATATACCACCATAGTGTGTTCGTCATTGTTTGGCATCTTCGTAAGATAGCATATTTATTACCTTTTTATTTTTTTAAGTTACATTATCTTATTTTATTTTATTTTATTTATATATTTTTTCATATGAAATTAAAAAATTATTAAAATAGTGACCTTGTTTAGGATGGCTATTTGGGCTAAAATAGCAATAAAGATAAAATAGGATAAAATAATAATATAGATAAAATAGGCGAAAATAACTAATAAGATAAAATATCACATCAGACTCATAATTATTTAATTTTTTATCTCACAACTATCATATCAACTACAAAAAAATAACTATCTTCACAAATATAATTTTTTTAACCAAACTAAAATAGCCAAAATATCAAAAAACTAACTAAAATAATCAACTTCCCAATGAGACCACTATATTCTTAAACAACAAGTATTAAAACAATGAATATTTTTTTTGGAAGAATTACACTGGCATGTGACAATCAAAATCTATCTACAAATAAATGAAAAATATTATAAATATTAATAATTAATAATATAAACTTTTCCATTTATATGTAACTAATTTTCTCTAATCCCATTTTGCAGTAATTGTCCCTATTCTTTTAAATTCCTGGCTAAAAAAAGTGGTACTTTAAAATGCTGTTAAGGTGTTGAGTATAGCACAAAACTACTTCCAAACTACATTCTCAGAAAGATCAATATTTGTCAGGCGAAAAAGATAGGGTGGATAACCAAATGTTGATATATATATACAATTACTAGCATAATTATTCGTGATATGCACGGGTATAAGTAAATAATCAAAAAATTCATTTTTAAAATTAAATAATAATCTAAAAAATTTATCTAGAATATTTAGTAAAAATAATTTAGAATCAATTAAATTTTATTCATTTTTATCACAGTTACATATAAGAGAATTTTTTTATTTATTCTTATGTCATTAATTGTGTGCTCTAAGTTCTTAATAAGAAATACATCCCATAATTTAATTGGTAAAAATTAAAAAATAAATCACAAAAATTATATTTATGATAAAATATAAATACATTTCGTCGTATGAGTTTCGTAAATTAATTTATCAAAGGATAGTAGTAAATTACATTTGTCAATACGTTAATTTTTTCATGTTTTGTAAAGTTTAAAAATTTGTCTAGTATCAAAATTATAATTTATCTTGTGTTACAAGAATTACGTAAAAATGGATTTGAATTCACTTGTGGTATTAAATTTAGGCTTAACATTAGGTTTACGCTAACTTGTCCTTCACCTAATCATTAAAAATTATCTTTGTCTATTCCCAATATATATGAATCATTTGACCTATCTATTTATTAAATTAGTAAATAGATATTTGTAAGTATTTTTTATAATAATTAAAAATTTTGATCTTAGTTTAAAAAAACTATATATTTATCTTTAAAATAATTAAATGAATAGTTATATATATTTATGGATGAAAAAATTATCTAAGATAGAGCCACCCTAAATTGTAGGTCATATAATAAATTTAAATTTTATCATAACTTATCAATTCATGACTGATATGAGCAAATTTGGAAAGTTTTAATATTGGATTAAACATTAAAAAGTAACTAAGAAAATTTAATTCAAGTCGATTTTTTTGCCAATAATTCTTGATTTAAGCCTAATCCTTGGAGAATCGTCTAGTTCATGTCCAATTCATAAGTTAGTAGACCCACCTATTTATTTAATTTTTAATTAGTAAATATATATTTTTTAAAATTTATAACAAAAATAGGAATTATGTACACATTTGTTTGGTATATTTATTAACAATTTTAAAATTAATTAAGAAATTATGTAGCTATTCTCAAAAGAATAAATTACATTAGTAGTTCTTATATTTTAAATCTTGTGTTATTTTTGTCCTTGCAACTTTAATTTGCTTGATTTTGATCTTGAATTTATAATTTTTGTCTCAATTTGGTCCAATTGTTATAATTGCTAGTATTTTTTTAAAGAAAATACACAGATGAGTAGTATTCGTTATAATTTTATAGACAAAATTATAAATTTGTTCAATTCAATAAGTTAATGTCAACCAACTCAATAACTATTTTATTTTAAAAACCGACATTATTAATTAGACCAAATTGATACAAATCTAAAATTAATGGTCAAAATCAAGCTAATTAAAATTACAGAGATCAAATTGACACAAGTGACAAAATGCGGGGACAATCGATATAATTTACCCTTCTTAAAAGATATATTATATCCGAAAAGCTATTCAAAACCAGATTAGGGTAGAAATTGAATAAAAAAATTGATGGCTCATTAAAAATATTTAATAATTATAAATTTAAATTTGATCATTTTTTCACTTAATTTTTTTTGTAATAGAATTAGGTTTGATAATTATAATTTATAGTGCTAATTTTTCTTTGTATTTTTTTAAAAATATATATAATTATAATTTCTTTTGGAACTTTCCTTTTCAATCTCAAATTAGTTATGACTTGAATTATATATAATTTATTTTTGACTTCTCATCTACAAAAACTAACGATGGACATAAATTGTTTTTTTGTACATTGTAAAAAATAAATAAATAAAGAAATATATTATCAATAATAATAATAACAAAACATATTTTTATTTATCATGTGACATCTCACCACTACATTGATAATAGACATTAATAGTAAAACTCATTACAATAATACAGTAATAATATATCAGACGATAAATAACATGTGATCACAATAATTTTTTATAGTTATACAAAAGTACCCAAAATGATATATATAAAAAAATATATGATCCATATTTAATTTTTATATAGTAAAATTCACACATAATCTGTAACGCCCCCAAAAAATAATAATTTTCCAATAACCACATCAACCCCAAATCTCCAACATTTGTATACATAGTCATAAGAGATTTACAAAAGTTCCACATGCGAATATACATTCAACGACCTTAGTACATGAATGTATAGCATGTGAGATAACTAGTCAAAAGTAAATAATTGCCCTCAAGGGACAACAAAGTCCATGGCTTAAGCTTGGTTACACAAAACCCAGAAGAAATTTCTTAACAAAGTATATACATTTTATACAATTCTCATGAGATGAAATGTATATGCCATGCTATGTTTTAAAAGAAAGTCGCATCCTTCTCTTTTTGAAAACCATCATGCACAATGACATCTTGAAAATTCAATAATTCAATAATTTTAAATCAAGTTCAAGGGGTGATAAATACGACTCAGGTAATCCTTAGGTTAGTATCTGCAAGTAAGCATAACTAGCACTACCAAATCCCTACTTTACCGGTAGTTAACCGAAAGGCACATGGTACCTACTCTGCGTGTGTTTTCGGTCTTTCATCTTGGTCACTCAGGCCAACTTAATCAATTCCATCTACACCTCCTATCTGGACTTACCAACGTATTTACCCCCAAAACAAATCAATGAGATCTTGTTTCACAAATATTTCCTTTTTCAATGCAAAAGTTTTCAAATCCCAATTCAAAATTCGTAACAACCAAATGAATTAAAATGCCAATGCAACATATATCAATGCGTTATAATATTCTTTCATTTTCAATTTCTTCCACACAATCTCCCATTGTGATCACAATTTCCATTTCTCTTTCCAATGTAATTCCACAAAATAAACATATACTCATTTATACTTATCAAGAGGTAACAACATTGCCACATTTCATGCAACTCTCATCAACTTAGTCATGTCATGACTATATCAACATTTTTGAACAACAATCACTACAAGAAATTGCACTTTTGGCAACTACTTTTGGCGACGACGCCAATTTTTCATAGCCAAAAGTATATTTTTGGCGACACAGTGATGAATTTCGTTGGTAAAAGTAGACTTTTACTGACGCAATTTACTATCATCGCTAAAAAAGCATAACATTCTTTAAGCGCCAAAATTATTTGTTGGCGCCAAAATTTCAAAAGTTTTAGCTACGAGGCTTATTTTTTACCAACGCAATGAGCGTTGCTATTAGTGTGCTTACTTTTGGCGACGACAAGTTGGCATGGGCAAAGAGTTAAACATTTAGTGACGATAACACTATTCGTCGGTAAAAGTTTTACTAGTGAAACATGTGATTTATTGATTTGTGTTTTTATTATAACTTTTGAAAGAGTTTTAAATATTCTAGTTATTAAATTGTAAAATCAAAGTGATCATTGAATTAGATCACAAAATAAACCCATCAAGGCCAAACATACTCTTAAGTTGAGATGGCTAATTTGACTTAATTTAAACTTTTTTAAAGAATGTGGTTAGATTATCAATTTCAATATATTTGGTTTTATTTTCAGATTCTTTTCATTGTGATTTTATGTTTAGTTTTATTTTCATAAATTAGTTTAGTTTTTTTTCCCTAAAAAACTACCCAAAAAAAAAAAAAAGGGTGAAAAAATAAAAATTATCCTTATTATTTTTATATAATTTTATCTTTTAGGTCATACACTACAATAAAATTGATTTTTTACCAAACCACATGGACGACCTACAAGACACTGATAGTGGGTTCTCATCATAAGTAACATAGAAAAAATAGAGGGAGAAGAAAGAAAGTGAATTGGTTGGAAGGGGAAAGGGTTCTTCAAACCCTTGTTCTTCAAAGTTCTCCTATCAATTGAATTGGTGGAGATTGAGAGGCAAACACGGTAGTCCCGAAGCCCTTTGGACGTTCTTCAAAGCCATACGCTGTGTCGACCTACACAAAACAGAGAGAGGATCTTGCTGTGAGAGGCAAATGGTACTCTCATCTTTTCGGCGGCAAGACTAATTCGACGGTAAGGCACTCATCTCATTTGTTCTCTTCTCTCTTCTCTTCCTTGTTCCTAAAACCCTTGTTTCGGCTCTCTCTCGCTCTCGCTCTCGCATTCGGTGTAGTTGGCGGTGTGATTGGAGTGGCTGTGGGTAATTTCACTCTACCTAAAACCCTAATCCTACAAAGAAAGAGAAAAGAATTTGAAGAACAATTAGAAAATCTGAAGGTATTCCTCTCTCAATTGATTATTTTTGAAACCCTCCCTCTCCTGAAACCCTATTTTCTCTCTCTGAAATCGTCCCTCTTGTAAAATCCTCTTCTCTCTAATTTTTCCCCTCTTTTCTCTGTGTAGGGTTCTCTCAGAATTCTGACTCCAATCTTTCTTGGCTCTTACAGATTTGGTAATTTTACATTTGAAATGAGGCTTGCTAAAATTTTATTTTATTTTGTTTTTTCATATATTTCAGTTGACAAGTAATGAAATAATTGATGAATATTCTCAGGCATTGGGCTTTTTACATTGATTAGTGTAGTATTTTGGAGCCATACTTTTGCTTCTAGGGTGTAAAAAATGTCATATTGTTTTGGCATTAGATTTATAGATCTAATTATGTTCTTTGAATTTTGATGATGTTTGTAAAAATGCATTAAATTGCTAGCAATTTAAACAAAAGTATTTTGGAACTATATTTTCATTGTGAAAACTCGTGATTGATTTAATTCGTTCGCGCCGCTGTTTGTTTTCAATGAAAATAGTAACAGAAACAAAAAACCAAAATTTGAAATTTTTTTCAGTCTTCTTCCTGTCATGATAATGCAATTATTTTGGTTGAATTAAGGCGAAAGCTATATTCTTGTATTACATTTTTGTTTCGTTACAAATGTATTGTCGTTAATTTTTTTCTTGTTGCTACGAACTTGAATGAATTTGAATTCAATTCTAAATGGCAACACTGAATTTTGTTCTGTTTTGTGATCTGTGTTAATTGAGAAAAATTAAACATATCTGAAAAATGTTACACAACACTCTGATTGTAGATTTTTGAGCTTTCCCATTAGGTTGAAGTTATACTGGTTGATTATGTGTGTTCTCTCTTACTTACTGTCATGGAATTCAATGTGCCATCTGTACTTTGGGAATAGTAGTTGCTCTTGGTCGTCTTTAGCATGCAAATGGAATTAAACTCTTTGTTCTTGATGCTCATTATCTCATATAATTTTTGGATTTCATTGGAACCTATCATATCTTATAAAACGTAGTTACAATTCCCATAAAAGTATAAAACTTGGTTCCAAAATGGTATCTTTATGCCAGGTAGAATTGCAGTGGCAGTAATTGTGAGAGGGGTTGAAGGTTTCATATCTCGTTGACTGTTGTGGTTATCTTAGTGTTTGTAAATGATTATGAGTTACCGAAGGTAGGGTGAGGTGGTTTACTTTGAAGAACTGATATTGTAATACTGAAGTTCATTTGTGGTGTTGGGTTAGGGTAGTGCCTAAATGGTGGTGGTAATGATGGCTATTGTTGTGGCAATACATTGTGGTTCTTGAGATGAAGGCATCAACAATGACCACTTTTGTCACATTGACCACTTTTCACTGTCTAATTTACTGCAAAAATATTAGAAATTCTATATATATATTACTAAAACATTTATACGATATTGACATAAATTTTTAATATTGTTTTTGAATCACTAACATTACTCAATTTATTAGAATCATTTTTGCCTCTTTCCATAGAAAATTTATATGAGCATTTTTATGTTGTAATCTGCGATCTTTTCTTGAATTTCTAAATTCTAGGGTATATTTGGTTTCTATTTTAGTCAACCAACACTTCACCCCTCAAGAAATCCAGTTTCTTTTTCATCAAAAATTGAGTGTATATATATATATATATTTATCAGTATGTGTACTTTTCTGCATAATATGAAGTGTATTGAGTGAGAGTTGTTTGAATCAGTGAGAGAAAAGTTGAAAGGTAAATTGGGATTTTTAGGATAGCGAGTGTGATTTTTTTTTTTTTTTTAGTAGTTAGTAAAGATTTATATATCTATGTATATATAAAGATATAATCAATTGTAATACAATGTGAGAATATTGATTTAGCAAAGAGGATCTATATATATATATATATATATTTATAAATCAAAACAAACAAATAACAAACGATTTTACTATTAAATAAAAAAAAAAAAAAAAAATTGGAAGGGGAAGCAACAAATTAGTTTTTATTTTGAGGCTTGTTTTCATTATGTTGCATTATTCTTGTTGAATGTTTGCTTTTGTGTTGTTTTTTTTTATTTTGTCTATGAATATGTGTCCTGTTATTCACGTCAAAAGAATTCAGACCTTATTTATCACACAAAAATGAACATTAGTGTTTTTATCATAATATTCAGATGTACTAAATTTCAAAAATGAATATTAGAGTCTTTTTGTGTTCCTATGAATTTTGATGGGTCTACGAGAAGCTTCAACAACTCAAAGGACCATAAGCATTCTAAGAGCTCCTCCGAGAAGCTCGTCAAGAGCACTTCCTCTGGTGAGAAACATACAATACCCATTTTGATTCTTGGTCCCTAGTATGTAATACTCATTGAGTTTTCATCTGGGTAACTGATAAATTTTGATATAGGGACTTGGGAGGATATGATTTATTTTTACCAGTTATTACCAGTACAGGTAGATTTATCTTTTATTTTTATTTTTTATGGTGGAGTGGCTTTAATTTGTTGTTTCACTAAGTCTATTCATTAAGCAACAAATTGGGATTTGATTTATGGTAAGAATAGAGGTATTGGCCAGTTTCTGCAAATGTAAGGTCCAATATGGATGTCAGTAATGGCTTTGGTAATAGGATGGACAAGGACGTGTCTCAGATTTGTGCAGAGGTTTTACATACAAGCAGTTCATCTCCCCAAGAGCTTGGAGATTCATTTAGAAATAATGTGAGTGAAGATTCACCAATAACTTCTCACCTGTTAAGAGATGATTCTCTTCAAGAGACCATATCTCTAGGTCTTGGATTTCTTGTTTCAGATAGGGAACGAGGCCAGGGGGGTGGAAGTGTACTTCAAGCTGATGTGGTGAGTATATCTTCCAGCATTTTGTCTAATAGTTCCACTGAAATAAGTAATCGTGAAGCAAGAATGGGATGCTTTTTCAAGACGCAGTTCTAGAAGGCTTATTTTTTTAATATATATTTTTTGAAAATTAGTTCTAGAAGGCTTATTGATTCCCAAACATTTGTTTTCTCGACTGATGATGATAATAATTATTGCGTTATGAAATTTTATGGCAGTCACAGCTTTTGGTTAAAAGGAACCAAGGGCATTGAGCTTGTAATTTATTCTTCTTTGTATTACTATTTATTGTGGGTTTTATGGTTAGAGAGAAATGCAAGATTTTTTCAAGACAATTCAAAAGATATTGGGTAGTTTATGTGATAAAATCTGTTATTTGGCTTCTTTTTGGGTGTGTCAGTTTCAGCACCATTTAAAGGAGTTCTTTTGTTTTCTATTAGTAGTAATTGGAGGGCTGTGTGCCACATGTATCTTCATTGGTTTTTTTTTTTTTTTCCATTGTCGTCTTTGGAGAATCTCCCTTATCCTTCTTTTTTGCTTTGGGCATTCTATCTGTTTTCTTTGTAATTAGTATGTCCTTTTTGTTGCTGAATGATAAAAAAAGAAATGTTTATTAATCTGTAGTATGTGTTTTTTTCTTGTTCTTGACGTTTTAATAGTTGACTTATCTTTATGTCATGATTAATTAATTGAATAGGTTGGAAGCTGCCGTGCTGGATCTGGTTGCAGATGATAGTGGTGGCATGTAGAAACAAAAATCTAGATTCCACTGGGATAAGGTATACCTTGTGGATGTTTATTTTTTTGTTTTTCTTTCAAACTATCTCCTTTTAAACTGTGTGAATCTGTTTGCTGGCAGAGGAGTAAGAAGTACATCAAGTTAAACAATGGGGACCCTGTGACAGCTAGTGGAAAGGTATTTTATCAAAGATCTTTGCAGTTTTACAAATATATAAAGCTTTTTTATTGGTATAATTGGTATATAGAAGAAATAGGTGTAGGGGAGATGCTTTGCTTCTTGAAATTAGGTGTAAAGTGGTTTTCTTGTTGAACATATTTATTTGCAGTCTACTGAGTGTTAAAGATGTTCTATTTTTTGCTAAGAGTGTTGAATTGTTAAAGATTTGTGGAGTTTGCAGCTTCAAACTTCTTCCTATGACGGGATAATGTGGAGTTTTCTATTGGGGTTCACTATGGGCAGGTTCTATTAGACATTACCGAGTCCTTAGTGACTGTGAAATTGAATTTTAACCTTATGAAAGAGTAGCTGTTCAAAAATTAGTCTTGATGTATTTACTTCATTGCTTGTGGATAACTCTTCATCTTCTTTTTCGTTCTTTATAATTTTGAATTCTATTGAAAATATTGGAATCATGCTTAACAATGGAAAGAATTGTTATTTGTGTTATTATGAAGTTAGTATTACCCTAGACACATGCACATATTTTTTTGAATGATATGCTGTCCATTTTCTAATATATCTTTATGATAAGAAACTGGTCTTATGAGATGACTCTCAAGTATATGAAATTACTTTTATTTGTTTGACGTGTGATACATTGCTTTATGTTGCTTTAGTTGTGAATAGCATGTTGGATGCACCTTAATAAGTGATTTGATTTTATAGGGGGAAAAAATGGTTTCGTTCTATCCATGGCTAGAACTAATTTTGCTTACTTGTCTTGGCGTGAAGGTTATTTGGGATTATTGACTCTTTTTGTCTTTCAATGGTGAGCAGATAAAGACAGAGGGTGGTGCAAAAGTAACAGCTAACAAAACTGGCATATACAAGAGGTGAAAAGAGCGGTCACACAATAAAATATTCCTTAAAGGATCCAGTTATGAGGGCAATGCTGAAGAATCCAAAAGTTTTTCAGGTGAGTGCTTTAAAATCAGAAACTATTTGTATTCATTCGGGCTCTTGTTCTTTTGAATTTTGCTATTCTGTAATTCTGGAGTTAACACAACTGAGAGAAGTTATAGGTTTTTGTATGTAAATTGCTGATAGACTGTTTATAGATTCTTCTGGGAGTGAACAACTATAGGAAACATTTAGCCTTTTTTTTTTTTAACTAAATGAAATATGTGTTTTGACTTGTAACTTTTGACTTATTTTTTGAAGATACACCTATTTTTGCAGAAATCTTGCAATTACTCTTGATTGAATTGTTGCATTTGGTGCAATATATTGATCACTTGTTTCGAACAATGTAAATAAGAGCTAAGGGAATTAAATGGTTGACACATTGTGCAGAAAAGCTATTAATCTGATCTGAGAAGTTTTTGTTGGATCAATTGTTAAGAGCCTTTTGCTTTATAGGAAAGACTACTTTACACATTAAGAAAAATATGCATATTTTATTTTTTGATTATGATTTATTATGATTGGCATGCAAAAGTTTGATTGTTGATTTTTAACTTGTGAGAGAGAATTAGATTTGGTTGTTGTTTTCAAAGATCAAAACCCAACATGCATGAAAATCTTACTATCTGGTTGTCCTCATATGGAGGTTTTTGAATTGAGTTGAGTGTACTGTAGGAGTCACATGCTCGTAGGCTTGGAAGCATTATTTTCAGAGTGAGTTTGAAGGAATGATGGGGTTTTTTTTGGTAAGAAGAGTGGTTAAATGATTAATTGTTAGTAATTGCTTTTTTGTGCCTAACACAGGGTTCGACATCAAGGTTATCACTTGTACCACCATTGCTCACTGTTTATTCAAGTTCCCAAACTGGTTTTACTTGCTTTCATGTAGCATGCATTTGAGACCTCCTTGATTTTGTAGGTGATTATTTATTTGTTTATATAGAAGTTAGAGATTTTATAGAAGTTTGATTAAATCGACTATTTGTTTAGTGTTGGTAACTTAATTCTCATTTGTTCCTCTCTTTTGTGTCTATATACACACATATGTATGAATATTAACATTTTTGAGTTCTATGTTGATGTGTAATAATAATGCAATCTTTGAAGTGTTGATGATTATGATGGGTTCTCACTGGAGGACTTTGTTAAAATATGTTTACTGTATGCGTTCCATTTTCAAAGATCAAAGATAGTAGGTACAAAGTTCTACCCGACAGCTATAAATGTAGTGTAGTTGCACTTCAATTCAACTCCTACATACTTATCACTCAATATCAAAGCAGTTAAGTCTTTCCTATGGGCTAGGCCTAGGATGAGATTTGGGTGAAAACAATTAATAGACTTTCAATAGCTAGATTTTGGGCCTGGAGTTCTTCTCAAGGCCTCTTGTTTCTACACACACAAAACTATCTCAGTTTGCTTCAATACTGAATTTTGGTTGTTGTAGGATAGTGTTGGGCAGCGGACCTTGGTTATTCACCTTGTAAAATGCAGTGGTTTCCAATTGGGTCACCCTAAAATCCATTTTATTTTTCACATGTTAGTAGTCTGAAAGTCTTTTCTCACTGCTCTGTGGATACCTTTGCTATAGTTAATGTCTGCTGGATTTGTATGTGAGTCATTTTGTTTGTCTGCTGGATTTGTATGTGAGTCATTTTGTCTCTTCTCACTGCTCTGTGGACACCTTTGCTATAGTTAATGTCTGCTGGATTTGTATGTGAGTCATTCTGTGGAGGCCATTTCTCTTGGTGCCCAAGCTGGTATTCATCCATGGATAATTTATGACATTATTTCTAATGCTACTGGAAATTCATGGTAAATTATTATTCACAATTCTTTACTAAGGATTATGTTGTGTGTTTAAAATTTAAATATTTCTAGTCCTGAAGCATTCCTTATAAGCATTCTGATCTGAAATTGCCAATTCTAGATCAGGCACAACCTTGATAGATGAGACTGCTAATAATCTGATTTGCACCATGGGCACCAGTTGAGACCATGGCACAGATTGGCACTTTCTGTTTCTGACAATGAACTAATTTTGTAGAACCCATGCCTTTAAAGAAATTAGCTGCAAAATTTATTGAACACTGAAAGCCTTTCTTGTTATGTGCTTACATGTATACACATACATGGGAACATCTGTTTACTTTCAAAGATCTGTGCATTTTTATACTAACTCAATAGGTATTCAAGGCTTTGGTGGTTGGTGTTGGTATATGTAAATGCCGTAGTTAGTTTTTTTTTTTCATGACATTCCTGGAATTTGCTAGCGTTTTCTTAAGCAGATACTGTGTTACCTTGCTACTAGACATCCTTTCGTTGGATTCAATTTTACAAGGTTTTCAAGAATCATGTTCCCCAGTTGCTAAGGGATAATCAAACCAAACATCTCCTGAATACTTTTGTTCAAAATTTGGTAAGTCTTCTCATGTTGTAAGTTTCTTAGTGTTGTTCAAGTGTATTATGAGTAATTTCTTTTCTTCTTGACTTTGAAGTTAAGTTCAATGGGGGTTTTGGGTGAATTAAATGCTAACTGCAGTTTTATAATTCCATTCAAATTATGCTTCCTTTCTTGTGGTGGATTTAGCATTTAGGACATTTACTTGAGGACCATCTGCTAAATGCATACTAAAATTTTAGACTTGAACACCACTCGGTAATCATTTCTTCATCAATGAATTTGGACACATTGAGACTTTCAATAATGATTTTTGAGATATTGATACTGTAAGGTAGACCTCAATTTAGAATCACATTCTTAAATGGGTCTCTTATCCACTTATTTTTTTAAGAACTCATTATTGATAAAATAAAGTAATGTACGAAAAAAGTTCACATTAAGAAAACTTATGTTTTTATGAAGTAGAAAATAGAAAAGACTTATTTGGCTAGGCATTGAAGTGTAGAAGTGCTAATGTGAGAAAAAAATAAGCTAGTTATCTTAAATACTAAAATCCTATTCAGCTTAATCACTTTATTGGAAAGACCTTAAGTGGACAGCTTTGTCATTCTAATCTAAACAAATTCTTGTTCAAATCTTTGAACTCTTATTCAATAGAGATCTCTTTGTGAACTGCAAAGCTAAAACCAAACCAAATCAAGTGGCGTCAGTTAAATGAATCATTTTCCTCTATTTCGCTCTATCAAGGGCTGGATGAGTCAATTATGCCTGATGGGTTTTTGTCCAACTTGAAGGGTATTGTTTTGGATATGGCCAAATCATGTATGTTTCCTCTTCCACTTCTGGCAGTTGCTTTTCAACAACTAATAGCAGGTATGTATCTGAATGATTTACAGTTTCTTACAACCATAATCTGTAGGTGGCAGCTATTAATGTTTTGGAGCAACCTGATACTCACTTTGTTACTTTCCAATTGTCCTTTCACAGGCTCCTCTCATGGTCATGGAAATGATGGTGATGACACATTGATCAAGGTTGTTCTCATGAACTAATTTCTTTTATACAAAAGTTATATTATGTGGCTTTTTTACTTGCTTTTAGGTTATGTAAATATTAACATGCCATTTGCTAAGTAGACACACCTGTTCTTGCACAGGCTTGGGAGAAAGTATATGGGGTGAACATTACCAATGCTGTCAATATGGTACAAACTTATTTATCAAAAAAAAAATATTAATAAAATGTCATTCCGAGCCAAGTTTGCTGCATCAGATGGTCAATTAGGTATCATTGTTAGATAATGTCTCAATGGGACCACATAATTAAATGTGGTGTTATCATTTATAAGAAGCCTACAATTTAAGTGATTCAATTTAGTTAATAGGCTTAAGGGTATATGTGTTATGGACCTAATGTGTAGATACTAGTTGTATAATTTCTATTTCTATGAGGGGCAGAAATAGAAATTAAAACATATTGGTTAAAGTTGGTTTTCATTCCTTTTGAACTTCCACAAGCTTTCAGTTTTGAAAACCAATAAATAGAAATTAAAACCAATAATGGTTAAAGTTGGTTTTCATTCCTTTTGAACTTCCACAACCTTTCAGTTTTGAAAACCAATTATAACCTTTAAAAGGTTATGGTCCCTATTCCTTCCCAAGTGGAAAAAGAACACTGCCATTTTTCTAAATCCTCTCAAGGAGAAACATAAGGCACCAAAGGGGAAAGGATTAGAAGGCAATAACATAATCAATAACAAAGAGTTTATTGATAATCACGCTTCCGTTTAACCGTTCATCAATGGATTCAGGTATGTCATTTTGTCTTGATTTCTTGATAATACACATGGTAAATGATCCGAAGTGTAAGGTTTATGTTCTGAAATTTATGTTTACAATCATATATTACACTGCAGAACAGCATCTGCTGTCTCTCCTAAAGTTTGTGCTGACTAAAAGGCATTCTACTGGTGGTCTTTTATTTCTTTGTAGTTGAGGTAATAATGCCATTGTCGTATATCTATTATAGATGTAGTGTAATAAGTTGCTTGTTGCTTTGATAATTGTTTCAGATATGTTGAAAATTTGCTGCCGAAGTCTGGATATGACTTGTATTGCTCATCAATAAATTGCATCTCTAGATTATGCTGGTCCATTTTCTCTTAGAAGTGGGAGTTGTTTCCTGACTACAGATAACTATATATCAGTTATAGAATAAATAGAAAACTTATGTTTAGTAAAATCTACCCAAATCTATATATCGTTTTCAATCTATAAGTTTAGTAAAAACATATAAGATTTACCCAAATCTATAAGTTATTTTTTTATAACCTTTTTTATAAGTTTAGTAAAAAAAAAAAATAGGGTGGCTTCAACCAGATCATCATTTATTATGAATGAAAAATGAAGTACAATTCAGAAATTGAAATAGTTTCACAAACACACAACCAAATCGATTTCAATTAATCCATTGTGGTGTACTTGAATTGAGTGTTTTTATATAACTTACTCTCCTAGTGTAAACATGACAGCCAGTGAATTAGCTTGAATTTTTACTTAACTTCTGTTAACCTGATGGCTTAAAAGTTACTAAGAATTGTATAGTTTTGAGGGCTGTTTGAACAATTGATACAGCTTGTTTGGTGGATACTTTTGTGCCATGATGCTGTGTTGCGTTGAATCTGGTGCTGATTGGCTCTGTTCTGTGTGCTCTGCTTCTGATGCAGCTTTTGATTGATGCGATCTGTTTGTCCTTATTTCTGATTTGGTTGAGTTGTTTTGTTGCTGGTTTTGTTTGATTTGTTTTCTGACTGTTCTAGTAAATAAGGTAAACTGCTGCGTCAATTCTGATTTGGTTATATGATTTTGTTTGGGTTGCTGAGTTGAAATGGTTTTCTGAACTGGTGATGATCTGTGTTGAATCAGTTTGCTGATCTGCTATTCTTCTGGTGCTGCTGTGATGTTGCTGCTGTTGCTGAGATGCTGTGGTGATGCTGCTGTGATGGTGTTTGTTACGATAAGGTGCTGCTGTGTTGTTGTTGGATGTTTGCTGGTGTTGTTGATGTTTGGAAGGGTGAAGGACTTTTTGTCCAATCTGTAATAGATCAGGTTTTCATTAATGGGGGTTGTCATTAGGTGTAAGTTCGGGCAACTGCTGGTGTTTTGGCTGGAAGGGTATGGAGGGGGTATGGAGGGGGTATTTTGTGTGATTTCATATCCATGTTATTAGTTTGTTATAGTGGTGCCTGAGGGATCCCTCTTGTAAATCTGTAAATCTTTAAAAAATTATAAATGAGTTTCAATTATTTTTGTCGTTACAAATTTGTCGTTGTTAAAAAGTGAAGCTTTCTCGACAAATAACTTGTCTGTAAATGTGTAGCTAAAAGTGTATTTTTTGCCAATGCCAATTTGTCATTGCCAAAACTAAAACTTTATCGACAACCAAATCGTTGGCAAATGGCAACATTTACCGATGTAAATGTGTCCCTAAAAGTTACTTTTCCACACTCATATTGTGTTGGCAGAAGTGTATTTTTTGCCAATGTCAATTTGTCGTTGCCAAAAGTAAAGCTTTAGCGACAAACAAATCGTCGGCAAATGGCAACATTTACCGACGTAAATGTGTCGCCAAAAGTTTACTTTTGTCGACGCATATGTTGTTGCTAAAAGTATATTTTTTGCCCATGCAAATTTGTGTCGCGAAAAGTGCCACACAATCATCATATTTGAATGACTTTTACCAACGCAAGGTAAATTGCCGACGATGAATGGAGGCTTTTAGCGACGACTATGTTTGTCGCTAAAGGCATTACTTTTACCAACGCAATCATAATTTCGTCGGCAAAAACTTTTGCCAACTCACTTTTGCCTACGGGTTGCCAACGTAGCTTTGTGTGTCGGCAAAACTCTTTGCCAACGAATTTTCCCTTTTAGCAACATATTTTGTTGCGTTGCGAAAAATGTAATTTCTTGTAGTGAATTTCAAAAAAAAAAAAAAAAAAAAGGGGGTCTATTCCTCATATTCCATGGAAATTTTCATTTAACACGTCATAATATTTGTCAAATATCAATTTCATAACATCACAACATATTTCTCAAAGATCCCAAATTTCTAGGGTTTCCATAAACTAGGTTTTCCCCTTATTTTGAAAGAATTTTTCCAAGATAACACTCTTCTACAACAATATAGCTCAAAATCTCAAGGGTTTTTAGAAAACATTGTGAAAACCCACTTTTAAAATCACCTACAACTCATGAGTCAAAAGCCAAGTTCAATACAACAAGGAGCCCTAACATTAATTTTTTAATTTAAAATTAATTTTTTTAATTAATCTATATCTAAAATTAATTTTTTAAATGACATATTTTCTCATTGACAAATTTTTTTATATTCCGAAATTCGATTAGAAGAAGACATAATAGTAACAACTGCATTTTTTATTACAAGTATAGAAGTCTCGTATACATGCATAGCTTCTTTAACAAAAGTTTAAAATATGGGCACAACAACGAATATGAAATAAATCACCATTAACAAGTAATTGTAAAGTTGATTTTAAATAGGCTACAATTTGATTATAATATGTTGCATTATCTAAACTAATCGTAAATATTTTCTTTTGCAAAGCCCACTCATATAACACATTTCTTATTTATATACCAAGCGAATGACTAGTGTATGAAAGTTTAACTAATTTAAATGAAATAATTGCTTTATTTAGTTTCCAATCATTATCAATAAAATGTGCAGTGATACATTGATATTTGAAACCATTATTTGACCATAGATTAGATATTAAACAAACTCTTCCATTCAATTTTTTAAAGATGTCAAATAATTCATTTTTAACATCCTTAAATTTCTTTAAAATCCTATTTCCAGTAGTATTTATTGAAAAACTTTGATATTGTGGTGCAAAACTTTTGTGAATCATTTCGGTAAAATCGGGACATTCACAAGTAGTAAAAGGTTGTTCTTTTTTAATAATATAATCAACTACAGAATTTTGTGCACGTATAGGATCATATGAAAATATTTGTAAATTATTAGTTGATGAAGCCCCTAATTGCATTTGACTTCTAATATCAGGTTGTTAACTTTGTAAATGTTTGTTAGCATGCTTTTTTAGATGACTAGTACCCCTAGTAGATGTAGCACTAAGTAAATGTGCACAATATTTACATTTTGTTTTAAATGTAATTGTACCATCATGATTATTTATAGATATTTTTTCAAAATGTTCCCAAACAGTACTAGTTTTGCGCCTAGATGATGATCCAATTGTTGGAAGATGGATATTAGAAGGAGAATCAATAGATTCATGTTGTGTAGTATGTATCAACATCGACATAAACATTAGGAATATTAGAATCCATAGAAATGTAAGTAAAACAATATATAAGAATTAACAATTAATTTAAATAATGTGTAAATATAATGAATAAAAAATAATAATTAATATATGTTCACAAATAATCAAAATGAGTAGCTAATAAATTTAATTAAACTAAATAATGTTACCGACTGGAGAATGCGATATAGGAATTAGTTTCTTCTAATAAAAGTTTCTTGTTGCACAATTGCAACTGCCACTTAGGGATGACACTTCAAAATTAATTGACAGTTGAGAGAGATTGAGAGTTTAAGAGAGATTGAGAGAGTTTACGAGAGAGAAAGAGAGAATTATTTGTGAGATTTATTTTGGAAAATGGGGGATATTTATAGTAGTTTGAAAGATTGAAGTAAATTTATAAGAATAAAAAAATAAAAAATAAAAAATATATTACCATTGTATTAAATGGTAATATAACTGTTTGAATATTTATTTATTTATTTTTATTTTTTTTAAGTTTGCAGAGGTGCTCAGGTGCAGAATAATTTTGTTTTTTGTTTTTTTATTTTGTCATTCAATGAATGAGTGAAGAGTGAGTTGAGTGATGCAAGCATAGCACAGGGGTAGGTCGTAGGGGGCGGCAAAGGCGGGCAGCAGCAATTGAGCTGCAATATATATATATATATATTTCCTCATTCATTGCAACAATAACTTGAACTTGATTGTGAGTGAGAGTGATGTGATGCATGAAGGGCAGGGCAGGGCAGGGGTAGGCTGGGCAGGGGCATGGGTCTAGAATATATATATATATATATATATATATATTTTTCATTCATTCATTGCAAGGAAATGATCATTGTGTTGTTGTTGTTTTTTTTTTTTATTTTTATTTTTCAAGATCAATCTTTTATTTATTTATTATTTTAATTATTTAACCATTGCAAGTTGCCTTTTATTTTTATTTTTTTAAAATTTGACCATTGGCAGAGAGAGGGCTGGGTGGGCCGAGCTAGGCTAACGGGCTAGATCGGGCTTCAAATGGAAGGCTTAGGCCTAAGCCCAACCGGGCCGAAACGGGACGGGCCCACCTCGGGCCTCGGGCGGGCTTCGAGCCGCCCACGGACCTCAGGCCATTTTTACACCTCTACAGAAGACAAGCCCAACCCAACATAGCACAACTTGGCGCATGCCTAAGACTAAGTCCAACACATGCACATACACAAGTCTAGGCCAGTCTAGACCAAGACTAAGACTATGTCCAAGTGCAAGCCTAGGCCCAAGCCCAAGACTAACTTCTATTGATGCTCACTTTATGAAACAATTACCATTCACAACCTAATGGTTTTGGCTCATTATTCTTTCTTGCAACTTTCTCACTTAAGCAAATACAAAATCACTCAAACCTACATCAATCGGTAGTTGGGTCATACTTTAATTTAAAATTAAAATTGTTGAAAAACAATTATTTTTCAACAATCCCACATATGATAAAATTGGCCAAATAAAGAAAATGAACAATGCTTAACAACAAAGACTCAGAGAGAGAGAGAGCACACAGAATAATCTTGCATAAGAAAAAGTAGTTGTTGGCCTTGAACCTTTCATAGTAAAAGCCTATAGGATTTATTGGCTGACCAGTAAACGTGATGTCTTGAACTGTTCTACGATTTATGTAAACCGAGACAATAGACCTCGCACAAAAGTTACTCTGACCATTGTTCTTGTTCTCATTAGTGTGTCCAGTTTGGCACTGGAACACTAGTCTGGTTAAAGAAGTGGTTCCACTTCACACTCACATAGGTGACCTACATAAGGTATCTCGTTATACCACATGTTAAGTATTCACAGCACTTAGGTCATTAAAAGTATTAACTTAACCTTCCACCCCCCACTGTATAAAGGAATAGGCAGGCGGATTTCCCTTCATAGTGACTCACCCATTACATGCAATTAGGTTGTCCTTTTGAACCTAGATCTTGGGATCTCTAGTCAACTAGGTTGGGTTTTCCGTTCCGGTAACATTCGCTAAAGGCCTTAGCCCCATTCCTCTTGATGACTTCTTACTAACTCTCGATTTAACTTTTAGGTTAACGGATCCGTAATATTTGTCCTTAGACTGTATATAGTCTATAGTGACAACACACAAGAGTAGTTGTCACATTGAACTATGTCTTCGATGAAAATGTCTACACCTTTCATCTGTGCCCTATCAATACTTGATTGGTTGTCACAAAGTATACAAAATTACTAACACAAGTTTCGATTAACAAGGAATATCCTCAAGAAAATGGCAAAACCATTCAGCTACTTCAATAGCTTTATCTAAATCATTGAATTCTGATTCCATCATCGATCTCATGATACATATCTGCTTGGAAGATTTCCAAGACACAGCAACACCTCCAATAGTGAAAACAAATCTACTAATGGATTTGTAGTCTTTATATCAGATATCCAGGTGTAGACACCCCATTTTGATTGGCCTTAAGATTTGGACGCTTTCTTCCAAACAACTGATGATGAAAGTTGGAATATGCTATTTTGTGAATTTCTCAACAGAAAAGTCAGATTTAAGTTTTGATCCAACATTCACCCATTTTGGCCAAATTGTTTTAGATCGCTAAAATATATTTTATTAATTTATTATTTTATAGTATTTTATAATTTTACATGATGTTATGTGTTTGTACATATTTTGTATGCTTTTTTTTATTATATAAATTTGTATAAATAATAAATTTTAAATATTTTATATTAAAATAAATTAAAAAAAAGAAAAAAAAAAGAGAAAGAGGTCAGCAGCCGCCTCCCTCCACTCAAAGTAGATATATATATATATATATTATAATATTTAAATATTTTATTATTATATTACTATTTTCATTTGTTTTGTAGGCTTTGTTCGTCTATATAAAGAGGGCTGGGGGAGAAG
Organism: Camellia japonica; assembly: GCA_030407325.1. Lineage (NCBI taxonomy): Eukaryota > Viridiplantae > Streptophyta > Magnoliopsida > Ericales > Theaceae > Camellia > Camellia japonica. The sequence goes on from JAPPVO010000016.1 coordinate 166,327,743, forward strand.
CTCAAGAGAAGCAACAGAAAAGGAGAGCTGGAGGAGAAGCTCACCAACAGAGGAGAAAGAAAAGAAAAGAGAAAAGAGAAAAGAGAAAAGAAAAAGGAAAGGAATTGTTTTCAAAAATTCTTGAGGGATTTTATTTTCAAAAATTAAAACTTTTTTTAATCAACCTTCCTATCGATTAATATACACCATCCTCACCTCCATTAAAACTAAAACTTGAAATTTTGGCTGAGATTGCAAAGCATGCACCATAACCGTGAGGGTGTAAAGAAGAAAGTTTGATAATCAGAAAATTTACTATTTCCTCGAAAGGTTAGGGGCTCAAAACCCTCCTCTAGCGTCCTTGAATAAATTTTTTGGGTATAGTGTCACGCCCTGAAAATTAACACAATAAGGGACTTATCAATTTCCATGTACGTCATCTTATTCCCAATCAACTTCTCTAATGCTTGACATATATATAGAACATAAAATCTCAACATGGGCATTACCATCAATTCCTAACATGGATATTCATTAAACTCCTGAGATTTTACAAAAGAATGTCCCACATGCGGTTATACATTTAACATTCCTAGAATATGAATCTATAGCATGTAGCATGATAAGACTAGTATGAAGTAATGCCCTCAAGGGCTACAAATTCCAAGGCTTAAGCCCGGTTACAAAAAAATGATTTTCTGAACCCAAACAAAAGAAAAGAGCCTTGTGTTCTCAAGACATATTCCACGCCTCACCACATCCTTTCTTGCACAAAATCCCATAGGGTGATCACAAAGCCCAGTAGGAAAATCTTAATGAAGTATATACATTTTATACAATCTCATGGGATGAATGCATATGCCATGTCATGTTCAAAAACATATATCTCTATCTTTTGAAACTTTTATGCACAATGCAATCTTGAGAATTTAACAATTCAATAATTTCAATGTAGTTCAAAGAGGGAAGTAAATACGACTCAGGTAATCCCTAGGTTGGTGTATACAAATAGGCATAACAAGCACTACCAATCCTCAATTTATCGATAGCTAATTGGAAGGCATGTAGTATCTCCTCCGTGTGTGTATTTGGTCTTTCACCATGGACACTCAGGCCAACTTAACCAATACCAACTACACCCCCTATCCGGACTTACCAACGTATTTACCCCAAAAACAAATCCATATAATATTATTTCACAAAATAATTTCATTTCTCAAAACAATACTTTTCCAATGCAAGATTCAAAATCAATTGCATCTATGATAAAATGGAATGACGATGCAAAATGTCCAATGCATTAATATAATCCATTTTCAATTTTCGCTACACAATTCTCCATTGTGATCACTTTCCACATCTCTTATCAATGCAACATCATAATACATTTACAAGAGATAAAATAATACAATATTAACTTTCAAGCATTTTTCATACATTAGTCATCATAATATAATTTTAAAGGATGATATAACAACTTCAACATTCATGTATTCTCCACATGTTCAATATCATTTTCTAAACATTGATTTTCCAAGAAAACTCAACCATAAGCATCAAAGTCAACTATTTTTCATTTCCTCCATGAAATTCCTTATGTAATACAACCATAGAAATTTCTCCATCATTTCTTCACATAACAATTTATTAAGTATCAATTTCACAATATTTCAACTTTTTCCAAAAATCCCAAAATTCTAGGGTTTCCACCAGAATAAGGTTTTTGTTTCATTTTTGAAAAGTTTTTTTTTTTTTTTTCAAAACAACAACCAAACATTAGAACATAACTCATATTCTCAAAAGTTTTCAGAAAAATTAGAGAAATGTTACTCATCTAATCAGCTAGGGTTCAACAACCCAAAATCATGATCCAAACATGATTAAATACTCAAAACATGCATAATCTTGCAATAACATATATATATATATATAACACAAAGATTATCCCTACCTCAAGCTTGGGAGATGGAGAGGATGAAAACCCTAGAACTCAAAGTTGACAAAAACTCGATCCAATTGGTTATAAACGTAGCCCTCGTCGCCCTCTTTGATTTGGTGTAAAAAGCCTCCTTAAACTCTTGAAGATTTGAGCTAAATCTTAGAGAAGTTGGATTTTAGTGTGTTTTTTAGAGAGAAGGGAGAGAAAGGATGAATATATATAGAGAGAGAGAGAGAGAGAGAGAGAGAGAGAGGTGAAAAATCTGTGTGTATCACGTTTTGGCATCAGTTTTGAGGAAAAAGGCATGAAAATCGAGATAGGAGCATCAAAATCCGCCCTAGCGGTTTAAATTTCACACTAACAGAATTCCCAATTCGTACAAGCGGAATTTTCTACCTCAGGGGTGGATTGCTCTAGAGAGCTATCCAGAAATTCACCAAAAATCTGCTCAAGCGGGACACGAAATTCGCTCGAGCAGTTTTTTGCCCAGAAAACCCACAAGACTCTGTGAAAATTCGCTCAAGTGGTTTTCTACCTAGATAACCCACAAGACTTTGTGAAGATCCACTCGGGTGGCTCCCAATTCTGCACGAGCGATTTTTCCTAGAAACTAGAGTTTAGTTTTTGCAATCCAAAACAAGTTCCAGTGCTCAAAACTCAAAATTTTCAACCCGAAAAAGTTAATAGAGGTTAAGTAGGAGTAGAAAAGGAATCTTAACGACCCGATATGGTAAACCAAACCCCGAAAAAAAAAATGCATACTACCCTACTACACAATACTAGTCCAGCCCCAAGACCCGGGACATCACAACCTTTCCTCCTTAGGAAATTTCACCCCCGAAATTTGGTTACACCTCTCACCAACACGTCCAAAGAACAATAACAAAACAAAAACAAGGCTCTGAGTGGTGAGAACCACACTAATGACAAAATGAATCCAAAATAGGAACAAATCAATCATAGCATGGAGATCTCAATCTCAACAACATTTTACAATCATTATTAAAATCTTTACATGGGCCAAGGCCATAACCCAACAACTACTAATATGATAATCATAAGTGTGAGTTCAACAACAATTGTAATAATACTACAACAGTTCTCATGCTCAAAAGATAACAACAATCATAACAACAAGTGGTTTACAATTTCAACGATTTATTCTCAAACACAAGAGAAATTACAATCTAGAACAAACTAAGCGTTCTCAAAACAAATCCGGATACTTGGAGCGGACTTCCGCCTCCAGTTCCCAAGTTTCTTCCGGCATCCCATGGCGCCTCCACAACACCTTCACTAATGGTATGGTCTTGCCCCTCAACACTTGTTCTCGGGCATTGAAAATTTGAACCGGTTGCTCTTTATATGAGGTATCCTCATCTACCTCCAAATCAACCTAATCAAGTACATGTGAATGGTCGGGTTCATATTTCCTAAGCATAGATACATGGAACATGTTGTAAACCCCCGAAAGTTGTGGCGGTAAGGCCAAACGGTATGCCATTTCTCCAATCCGATCTAAAATCTCAAAATGTCCAATGAACCTTGGAGACAACTTACCACTCTTACCAAATCTCATTAAACCCCGTCTCGGTGAGATTTTAAGAAATACATGGGCACCAACCTCGAAAGATAGAGGTCATCTTCTCTTATCGGCATAACTCTTCTATTGACTTTGAGTCGTACCTAACCTCTTTCGAATGAGAGTGACTTTCTCGGTCATCTCTCTAACAATCTTCGGGCCCAACAACGGTGCATCACCTACCTCGGCCCAACAAACTGGTGATCTACAAGGTTAGCCATACAAGGCCTCAAATGGTGCCATCTCGATACTAACCTAATAACTATTGTTATAGGCGAACTCAATTAATGGTAGGTGCCTCTCCTAAGACCCTTGAAATCAAGGACATGAGCTCTAAGCATGTCCCCCAAAATCTAAATAGTATGCTTTGACTGTCCATCGGTTTGAGGATGATAAGCGGTGCTAAAGGTCAACTTGGTTCCAACGCCTCTTGAAGGCTTTGCCACAACCGGTCAGTGAAATGAGGATCTCTATCCAAGATAATAGTCACAGAGACTCCATGATGTCAAACTATCTCTCTAATATACAGCTCTGCCAAATGCTCAATTGAGTCGCTGGTGCGCATCGGAATGAAGTGCGTAGACTTAGTCAACTTATCAACAATCACCCAAACAGCATCATTGCCCTATTGTGTTCTAGGAAGCCCAACTACAAAATCTATGGTAACATGTTCCCATTTCCACTCAGCTATCGGTGAGGGTTGTAGCAAACTTGCTTGCTTTTGGTGCTCGGCCTTCACTTGTTGACAAGTAAGGCATTTCGAAACAAATAAAGTGACATCAGCTTCATACCCCTCCACCAAAACTGGCAACTAAGATCATGATATATTTTTGTTCCACTCGGATGTACTGAAAGGCATGAGTGATGAAATTCTCAAAGAACCTCCCCTCTACAAGATTCTGGCATAAAAAACGGTCTAGATACCTCACACTCAAATTCAAGTGTATGTTCAAACCCTTATCTTCCTTTTCATTGGAGATCCTATCACAAATTGTCTCCACCTCACGGTCACCCTATTGTGCCTCTATGACTCTACTAATCAAGGTAGGTTGAGCAATCATGGTAAACAAGATAGCACCCTCGCTAGACTTGCCCAATTGAAAATCAAACTCACAGATATCGTCTAGCATAACCCATTGCCGAATGGCCACACTTGCCAAACTACTCATAGATTTCTGACTTAAAGCATCGGCCAGTACATTGGCTTTCCCTGGATGATAGTGTAACTCAAAGTCATAATCTTCCATAAATTCCATCCATCTTCGTTGGCATAAATTCAAGTCTTTTTGAGAAAACAAGTATTTTAGACTCTTATGATTAGAGAAAACATCAAATTTTTCACCATACAAGTGATGCCTCCAAATCTTCAAAGCAAATATTACCGCCGCTAACTCAAAGTCGTGGGTGGGGTAGTTCTTTTCATGAGTTTTCAATTGTCGTGAACCATAGACCACAACCTTCCCTTCTTACATCAATACACAACCAAGTCCATCCCGGGACACATCACAATAAACAGTATAATCCAAGCCTCTTTCCGAAATTATCAAAACTGATGCAGTGGTCAATCTAGTCTTATGTTCTTGGAATGACTTCTCACAAGTCTCGTCCCATACAAATTTGACACCTTTCCTTGTCAACCTGGTCAACGGTGCAGCTAGTCTAGAGAAGTCCCTTACAAAACGATGATAATACCCGGCTAACCCTAGGAAACTCTAGATTTCAAAAACATTTTTAGGTTGTTCCCAATATTGCACAGCATCTATCCTAGAGGAGTCTGCAGTTACTTGTTCTCTCGACACAACATGCCCCAAAAACTTCACTTCGGTCAACCAAAACACACATTTCTCAAATTTAGCATACAATTGGTGCACCCTAAGCAAGTCAAGCACTATCTGCAAGTGTTCCTCATGTTCCTCCTCGGAGATCGAATAAATCAAGATGTCATCCACAAAGACGACCACAAAGCGGTCTAACAATTCTCGGAAGACTCGATTCATCAACTCCATAAAGGAAGCAGGAGCATTGGTTAAACTGAAAGGTATTACAAGAATTCATTGTGGCCATAACACGTGTGAAAGGCCGTTTTCTAGATATCCTCCCCCTAAACTCTCAACTGATGATGCCCCAATCTCAAGTCTATCTTCGAAAAGCAACGGGACCCCCTAAGTTGGTCAAATAAGTCATCTATTCTGGGTAGAGGATGCTTGTTCTTAACGGTAACTCGATTCAACTTATGGTAATCAATACATAACCGCAACGACCCATCCTTCTTGTTTAGAAAGAGAGTCGGCACTCCCCAAGGTGATGTATTAGGGTGAATGAAGCCCTTCTCTAAAAGTTCTTGGAGTTAAATCTTCAACTCATGCAATTCTGCGGGTGCAAATCTATACGGTGCCATGGAAATTAGTGTCGTGCCAAGCACTAAGTCGATGGAGAAGTCAATCTCCCGATGGAGTGGCAAACCAATAAGATCCTTGGGAAAAATATCTGGGTATTCACAAACTACCCTCTGTAATTTTACTTGGACCCCATCAGTCTCACTATTCAAGAGAGTTACAAGAAGAAAACTAAGCTCGCCCTACCACGAGGATCATAAACTGGTGATAAGACTCTATCAGCTTGATCTCCCAGAAAATAAAAACAATCACTACTTGAGGTACATACCGTAACCTTTGACGGTAACAATCAATAACAGCACGACACGAAGATAACTAGTCCATGCCCAAAATGACATCAAAACCCGACATGTCTAGCAACACAAACGCAAAAGGAAGTCGGCACCTAGTAACCTCTATCTCATGACCACGACACCCCCGGTCCAAGTCAACCTTACCCCAAACTGGTGACTCAACCTTGAGTGGAGATGCTAACTGAGCCACCTCTAACCCTAATGCTGAAGCAAAAGCAGAAGATATAAATGAATGCGATGTGCCCGTATCTATTAACATATTGGCCAAAGAATTATACACAATAAAAATACCTCTCACAACTGAGGATCCTGGAAACTGCTCTGGCTCTGTAACATCATACACGAGCCCTTGTGGCCTCTGATCAACCTGCTCATCTCTCGAAGCATAGGCCTGATGTACCAACTAAGTCGAAACAGCTCCGTGATTGGCTTATGAGGCCTGGACTGAATGAGCTTGGTGATGGCTCTGAGTCTACCTCGACCCTGATACGCCATATGCGCCTCCCAATAGTGGGCAAGCTCTCCTCAAGTGCCCCGACTGACCGCACTGAAACCAAGTAGGTCTTTGCCCCTTACTCTGGAACTGACTCTGAGATCGGTTAGGTGGTGGTGGTGGTAGCATCTGCTGCCCTCCTCCCTTCTGTGTGTAGGAATTGGCCTTGTGACTCTGTTGGCCACACTTGAAACAAGTAAAGCTTCCTTGAGCATTCCTCCTCATGCCAGAACTTGGCAATGGAAAAGTAGATCTACACTACTGTGGTTGGAAATGGGATGAAGAAGTGCCCCTATTCTTCTTGCTAGGTCTAAAGTCCCCTTGAGACTCTTGACCCCTAGACCTCGAACACCGAAATCTCTCCTCATCGGCCTGCACGGTAATCTTTACATATGCCGCCACCTTCACAAGATGGTTATAGTTCCAAATCATATTCCTGGCAACCTTGAACAAGATCTTAGTTCTCAATCTCTTCTCGAACTCTATGCAACGACACTCCTCCGTTGAGACCAACTTTGGTGCGAACCGGACAAACTAGTGAAGGCCACCTCAAACTCAGCCACAGACAGGTTAAGTTGCTTGAGGTTTTAAAACTCTTGCCTCAATCTCTCCTTAGTAGTGGAAGGTAGGTACTTGTCTTGGAAAGCAATGACAAAAGCTTCTGATGTCTATTTTACTCTACCTTTGGCATACTTTCACCATTGGCCCCCATCCCCATTGAGGTAGTAACTCGCTAGAGTCACCCTTAGTTCATTATCTTCAATGTGAAGCATCTCAAATGTCTTCACCATTTGCTTGAGCCATTTATCCGCCTTCTTGGGCTTGGGGCCACCATGAAACTCATCCGGCTTGGCCCGCAAAAACTCTATAGTAAGCAAACTCGCTCTTGACTCCACGGAGTTATCTGGCTCAGTTCTCCACCCTCAATATATTCATCAATTCCCTTAAAGCCCTCGCCATTTCTCGGGCTAGGGCACCCATTGCGGCTTGACCCACTTGTTCCGAGACTCCCACTTGTCCCATTTGCTCGGCCACATTAGCTTGGCCTGCTTGCTTGGCCGCATTAGCTTGGTCGAACCCTTTTTCTTGCATCGGAACCTCATGGACTGGTACCTCATGCACACCTCGGCGAGGCCTACCACGCCTCTTGCCTCTACTACCACGTGCTTGACCTCTCATTGACATCCTAATTAAGGATAAAAGTAAACAATTTAGCACACCAACTCAAATGTGCTCGCAACTTATCTTACACGTCCTATCACAACAATTCTTTATATTTCCATATCACAAAAACACTTAGTTTCACTCCACATAAGCACTTAGCCACATAAGCACATATGGATTACTCTTTTACGATTAAATTTGTCCCACAAAATACCAAGAATTCTTAGTAAAATGAATATTGATCAAGTACCCTTCTAATAAGACCTCAAGGAATTTAATAGGCACAAACCACATCCCAAAAGTTCAATCTGATACTCATCTAGTCACAAAAGCATATTATCACATAACACTTAATACATGGAACATTTCCTAATTAAGCAAAATAAACCCATTGTGGATAAACAACCACTTAAAGCGAGCCCCAAGTATTCAAACTCAGTAGCCTGATACCAAGTTGTCACGCTCGAAAAATTAACTCAATAAAGGATTTATCAATTTCCATTTACGTCATCTTATTCCCAGTCAACTTCTCCAATGCTTAACATATATATAGAACATAAAATCTCAACATAGGCATTACCATCAATCCCTAACATGGATATTCATTAAACTCCTGAGATTTTACAAAAGAATGTCCCACATGCAGTTATACATTCAACATTCCTAGAATATGAATCTATAGCATGTAGCATGATAAGTCCAGTATGAAGTAATGTCCTCAAGGGCTACAAATTCTAAGGCTTAAGCCCGGTTACACAAAAATGGTTTTTCAAATCCAAACATGCAAAACCCATGGCTTGTCATGGCTTGTCAAAAATAATTACAATAAAAGAAAAGAGCCTTATGCTCTCAAGACATATTCCACGCCTCTAACTCGGCAGGATGACCACATTCTTTCCTGCACAAAATCCTATAAAGTGAGCACAAAGCCCAGTAAGAATATCTTAACAAAGTATATACATTTTATACAATCTTATGGGATAAATGCACATGCCATGCCATGTTCAAAAACATATATCTCTATCTTTTGAAACTTTTGTGCACAATGTAATCCTGAGAATTTAACAATTCAATAATTTTAATGTAGTTCAAAGGGGCGGTAAACATAACTCAGGTAATCCCTAGGTTGGTGTCTACAAGTAGGCATAACAAGCACTACCAATCCCCACTTTATTGGTAGCTAACCGAAAGGCACATGGTACCTCCTCCGCACATGTTTTCAATCTTTCAGCATGGACACTCAGGCCAACTTAACCAATACCAACTACACCCTCTATCCGGACTTACCAATGTATTTACCCCAAAAACAAATCAACATGATCATGTTTCACAAAACAATTTCCTTTCTCAAAACAATACTTTTCCAATACAAGATTCAAAATCAATTGCATTTATGATAAAATGGAATGACGATGCAAAATGTCCAATGCATTAATATAATCCATTTTCAATTTCGCCTACACAATTCTCCATTGTGATCACTTTCCACATCTCTTATCAATGCAACATCATAATACATTTACAAGAGATAAAAAAATACAATATTAACTTTCACGCATTTTTCATATATTAATCATCATGCTATAATTTTAAAGGATGATATAACAACTTCAACATTCATGTATTCTCCACATGTTCAACATTATTTTCTAAACATTGATTTTCCAAGACAACTCAACCATAAGCATCAAAGTTAACAAATTTTCATTTCCTCCATGAAATTTCTCATGTAATACAACCATAGAAATTTCTCCATCATTTCTTCACATAACAATTTATTAAGCATCAATTTCACAATATCTCAACTTTTTACTAAAATCCCGAAATTCTAGTGTTTCCATCAAAACAAAGTTTTTGTTCCATTTTTTAGAAGACTTTTTTCAAAACATCACCCACACCGTAGAATATAACTCATATTCTCAAAAGTTTTGGGAAAAAAATTAGAGAAATTCTACTCATACAATCATCTAGGGTTCAATAATCCAAAATCATGATCCAAACATGATTAAATACTCAAAACAAGCATAATCTTGTAAAAACATATATATAACTCAAAGATTATCCCTACCTCAAGCTTGGGAAATGGAAAGGATGAAAACCTTAGAACTCAAAGTTGACAAAAACTTGATCCAATCGGTTATAAACGTAGCCCTCGTCGCCCTCTTTGATTTGGTATAAAAAGCCCCCTCAAACTCTTGAAGATTTGAGTTAAATCTTAGAGAGAAGTTGGATTTACACTACTAAAAACAGAGCCTTTTGAGTCGGTTTTTTTGAGTCGGCAAATTTTACCGTCACAAAAGGTAGTCTTTTTGAGACGGCACAGAGTTACCGACGCAAATACCAAACCTTTAGAGTCGGCACCGTTGGCCGACACAAAAAATTAATATTTGATAGCATTATTTGAGTCGGTTGAATTTACCGACTCAAAAGATAGACTTTTTGCGTCGGCATATACCTTTTGTGTCGGCAAATTTGTGCCGACGCAAAAAATTATATCTTTTTGTGTCGGCAACAGATGCCGTAGCAAAAAAAATATTTTATAACCAAGATATATATATTTACTTGATTATATTTAATAAATATATTATATTTAATACTCATTTCGATATTAAAAATAATAGTTAAATTAAAAGAGAATTAGTAATATAAAACTAAAAGTGATTCTAATTATTTTATTTTATTTTTATTTGGATAATAAAAATATGTAGAAATAGAATTATACAAAATTTATTTAAAAGATTAAATATAAATATGTTGTGATTGGATTAAGAAGAAAAAACATAAATTAATTATATAGAGTATTAGTATTTCTTTAATATTATTATTTTTAATTATTCATAAATAGTGTATATAGGCATAAAAAATTTAAATTAAATATGAATATTTTGATAATAAATAATTTAATGTTAAATCAAAAATTAAATATAAATTAATATTAAGACATCAATTAGATCGATAAAAAATAAAAATAAAAAAATAAAAAATAAATTTAATTTGTGCGATACATGTAATTAAGCACATTCTGCTTTATTTATTTGTATATCAAGATAATTTTTTCGAATATCATAATAATGAAATTATAATTATATGTATATATATTTATAGATATACTTTTATATTAATATTGAGTGTATATACTATAAATAATAAATATCTCAATTAATATCTAAAAGAGGTAGAGTGGTGAAGTGGATTTAGTGTGGTGACTTTGGGTCCGGTCAAAGCTTGCAAATGGCGTGGGTTCGAAACTTCGGAGGCGCCTCAATAAGAAAATTATGGGTTAAATTTCTTAAAATATTGAACCACTTTTTGAGTCGGCAATCTGCCGTCTCAAAAAATTAAAACTTTTTGCGTCGGCAGATTGCCGACTCAAAAACATTTGCGACCCCACCATTTTCGACCCTTGAGTTGCCGTCGAAACGCCGTCGCAAAAACGTTTTTGCGTCGGCAAATGTGCTATTTGCGACGGCACTCTGCCGACTCAAAAGGCCCTGTTTTTAGTAGTGTTAGGTGTGTTTTTTAGAGAGAAGGAGAGAAAAGATGAGTACAGAGAGAGAGAGAGAGAGAGAGAGAGAGAGAGAGTGAGAGAAGTGAAAAATCAGTGTGTATCACGTTTTGGCATTAGTTTTGAGGAAAAGGGCATGAAAATTGGGACATATGTGCCAAAATCCGCTCGAGCGATTTCAATTCCGCACTAGCGGAATTCCTAATTCGCATGAGCGGAATTTTTTACCTCATGGGCGGATTGCTCCCTAGAGCTGTCCAGAAATTCACCAAAAATCCACTCAAGCAGGACCCAAAATCCGCTCAAGCAGTTTTCTGCCTAGAAAACCCACAAGACTCTATGAAAATCCAATCGAGCGGCTCCCAATTCTACACGAGCGATTTTGCCCAGAAACCAAAGTTTAGTTTTTGCAATCCAAAACAAGTTCCAATGCTCAATACTCAAAATTTTCAACCTGAAAAAGTTAGGAAAGGTTAAATAGGAGTAGAAAGGGAATCTCAACAACTTGACACAGTAAGCCAAATACCGAAAAAAAGAATACTACCTTACTATACAATACTATTCCAAGACCCGGGACATCACATATAGTCATCTTAGCGCCACATCATTAGTACAGGCCAATCCAGTCATGCCACGTTAGCAAACCTGCCATGTCAGTGTCACAGTCAGCACTGATGGAATATTCTGCATTTGGACAGAATATTTCCTACCTTGACGGAATATTCCTTTCTCTAACGAAATATTCTCCCGAAAAGGTAATTTTGGGTTGTTTTTGAGACGGGAAGACTTGTTCCTAGGATGCAACCGTGAGGTTAGAATGGAGAAATTCTGAACATGAAGCTTCTATTTTATTTTCATTTGAGAGTTTTGTGAGATTTTTATTTTGTTGTAATATTTTCTTCCACGCTCTCTCATTTGGTTTGTAATTATTTATTCTAGTGTTGTAATAATTTCTTGCCCTTCTTCTTTATATCCCATTCTTTTACTTGCTTTCCTTATTTGTAAATATGCATCATATTTTACTTTTCATCATATCCATGGTTTGCATCCATGTTTTATTCATCTTGATTTGGCTAAGTTTGCATCTATGGATTTAATCAATTCTCATGTGATTATGTGGACTACCTCATGTTTTTGAGATGATTCACATGTCGTATATTAGAAGTCGAATCTTTAGTTGCATCTCATGAGTGAATTGTATTAGGATTCTGTATATAAGATCATACATGTTTTACTAACTTTGTTTTGTAGCTGTTCGTGAGACGTCGGTAAATATGTAAGTTTTTATACTTTAGCATCCTGCTTGTGTGTGTGTTTTTTTTAACTATGTTTAGCATCCTACCATGAGGCTACTTGTTTACTTAATATAACTGTATGAATGCCGATGGATGGAGGTTGTGTCGCTTAATTTGGAATGATGCTAATTTTCATGTTTGTAAACTCTTCTTTAGGTTGTACATCTTCAAAACTTTTTCAAAATACATGAAATCAAGTTGTTCCAAAATGAATGGCATAATCTATACTTGTTTGCTTCACATAGTAAATTTTAGGATTTATTTAATAATCGGAATATGAACTTATAAAGGAAATAAAACTTATATCATGGTTTAGCAGAGGCTGATCTTTTGATTGGGTGAGAGGGGGTGCTCAATTAATGACCTTCCCTCTCATACCTAAGGTTTCGAGCCAAGCATTTTTGGTTATGATGAACAGTGGCATTGGCACGAGTCATGGGTTCCTAATTTCCCCAAAATATTAGGTGGCGACTCTAAGATCTAGTAATGTAGTCCACTTCTGGCAAAGGTTTTGTGATAAAATGGATTTTCTATAAAAGTTGCCTAATCTGGACTCTCATCTATGTTTCACATTGCACTCGTGAGACTAGATCGAAGAATCAACAGTTCGAACTATTTAACGTGCACAGGTACCCCCCAGGCCTATTATAATTTTTGGAAACTCTGCTGGGGATATTAAGAAACCTTGACTCAAACTCCCTGATATGACTTTTATTTTCAATTATATGTTTATTGCATTGCATGCATTAGTGCAGTTAAAAGTCCCTGTGTTGCCCAAGTCCTGGTAGGAATACAGGAAAACTTTTTTGTGACACTACACATATCTTTGAATTACTTTTGAGATCTCATGTTAATACTTTTGGAGATCTGTCAAAAAGATAGCTCCACTGTCTAAGGTTATCGGACTTTCAAAGAGAGGTTATATTGACTCTTTCAACTTTTTAGGATCTTAACTGGTTATTAACCAAAGGACTCTTTGGTAACGTCATCTTGAATTCAACCCCTAAAGTAAAGCTGACCTTGTTCATATAGTGAGCTATAGTACCTTCCAAAATTAGGACAAGATGCTTTCCCATTTCTAGGATGTATGATACCACTTATTTGAATAGTGAAGCTCTAGATCATTTCAAAACTAGGACAAGGTAACCCTACCCCCTATAGGGATATTTGTTCTCTTTTCTGCTATGTGCTATGTATGGAAATTTGTGTAGATGTTCTCAAATTCGAATTAGTGGCTTAGGCATATTAGTTTGTGAGGTTGAGTTCATTTTTGCGATGGTGTATGCAGTGATCAGTTATGCGAATTGAGCTGAAATGCTATCGAAATTCTGATTGGAGGTCCTATTTTTGTTTTTGCTAGGTAGTTGTAGCACTATAATGTTAGAGTGGTCCAATATCTCCCAAGTTCTGGTAAGCTATTCAAACTACCCTTTCTTTACCAACTAGATCATCCCTTATTAATTCACCAGAATCAGTGATGGCTCAAGTCCTGAAGAATATAGTAAACTTGTTTTTGGCCCTTTAACAAAGCATGGATGTTATTGCCAATACGGTTGCCACCCATGGTAATACTCTCGCCGAATTACAATGCGTATCTAGGGCATCTACTACTCAGCCACCTTCGGTGACTTATCCAGTTCCAAATCCACCTCCACCAGTTGAGGAACTTCTTGGACTCAACTTGCAAAAAGATGATCTTAGTATCCTTGCACAACCAGTGGGAGGACCTTTTGCCCTTGTGTAGACGTCCCCGAACGCCCCGGGAGGGTTGAGTCCCGTTCCGTTCATATTGGGTTCACTACAGTTCGGACTCAAATTGTCACGGTTCTTAATCTGAACCAAAGAGTCCAACTCTGGCAAATCTTTTTGAGAAAAACAGATTTTGAAAAGAAGTGCCAAACATGGACTGCTTTGCCAGATACAGAGTCGCCACCTAAATATTTTTAAAATGGGAAATTTAGGAAACCCTGACTCGGTGCCGAAGGCCACGTGTCCGTCATCACCAAATGTCTTGGCTCGGGAGCTTGGGTACGATCGGGGAAGGTCAGCTATGAGCACCCCCTTTCGCCCGGTCCGAAGACCGGCCTCTACTAACCGTGATATCCGATTTTGAAAACGTTACGTGTTCTTATTCCGGTTATTAGCCTAGAATTACTATGTTATGCGCACAGCAAACAAGTATAGACTAGATTGCCTAATTTGGAAATAAGCATTGCATATCCGTTTGTTTTGAAAGTGTTTCGGAATTTGCTACTCGCAAGTAGGCTAAAACACGGATTTCAACGAGTTTTTTCCAACTCAAGCAATCCAACCTCCACCCACAAGCATTCAAACAGTTTATCTCATATAAGCATTTAGCCACATGGTAAGCCTACTGTCATGTTAACATTCACACGCATGCGAGATGTTAAAGCGTAAAAACTTACATCGTACTCCGTGCCAAAACAATAAACTAGTTAGCAATCATGCATGTCCTAGTTCATGTTAGAGTGACTAATGCATCACATACAGAATGTGATTAGGATAGGCTCGGCTAACCCTAAAATAGCATGTGAAATGCAATCATTCGGTGCACGTATTCAAGTTAGATTTGAAGATACAATGCAATTTGCATGATGCGCCGGGCCCGGTGCATGTCAACAAATGCATGGATGCACGCATGCATTGCATAAGGTATGCTAAAATAAACGTGCCCTAATCTACCATCGTAAGCGGGTAAATAAAAGGGAAGAAAGAAGTGGGGGTTGGAAGACATACACACTACTCACACACGCTTATTACAAATACGCTCTCACACGGAGAGACCAAAAGAATATACAGTCCAAAATAATACAGTCCAAATACAGAATAAATTATTACAAAAAAAATTCTAATTTAATTAATAATTGGAATGCATAATAGAAAAGGCCTCAGCCCCGCCTCGGGATGCGCGAATGATGTATGCTCGAATCTGACTCGCCCAGAAAACCCGCACCATACCACTGCTGCCTCTGTTCTTACTGCCCTGCCTCTCCAAAATTGCCAAAGTCCCAGAACACCTTCATTGCATGCTACTGTACACCACCGGCTGGAGGAAGTGCCCACTGGCCAGCTGAAATTTCCATCGGCTGCTTAAGAGGTTATCGGCCACCCATTTAGTGACGGTCGGCAGAAAATTCCTGCAGAAGACAGTTTGACAGCAACAGCAGACAGGCAGTGCATGGTATGGGATTTTGAGCATATGTAAGCATGGCCAATGCCTCCTATCATGCTTGGGACTCAAGGAAGCATGACCCTTGGTTCTTGGGCCATCAATTATGCATCTTGGTGCATGATAGCCTAAGGGACCAAGATTGCATTTCAATGTCAATATGCATGCAACACACAAATGAGACCAACACCTTATCATATATAGATCAAAGGCCTTGGCGACCAAGAGTTGAGACAAGTTGCACCACTTGTAGTGTGAACTCCTCTCTACCCTTGCACTTGGTTTGACACCCCAAACCAAGACATGGAATGCATATACACAACATGGCTCAAATGATGCAATATGACATGAAGTGCAAGACATACCAAATGCAATGCAACATGTTATGGCAAGTGTGCAATACTAGGCATGCAAGATGCAAAGTATAATGCAAACATGGACAATTCTTGTAAAAGAACTAGCATATAACAAGGCTTTGCTAATCAAGTATGCAACAAACATGTTTCAAGCAAACAATAGTAGACTTAAACCATAATGGGGCAGACCTCAAACCTCCCCAAAACAGTGGCAAAAATGCCCAAAATGATGTACCAATACTCATGCAAACATGCAAGCAAATGGGCCCAAAACCAAGGCATAAACAAGGGGCTTTTCACTACCACCAACATGACCATTCATAGCATGTATTAGGCCACCAAAAACAGATTTCTAGCATGCAAAAATTCACACACACACCTTTGACATGGTAGTCCTAAATACCTTAAATATGCAAGCATGCACAATGTCCATTCCTAGGCATAAAAGACCAATGTTTCAAGGCATGAAAGGCATGACAAATGGGGATATATAAACATGGCATAGGGACTGAAATAACATATTAAATGACTTCAAATCATCTAAATAACCTATCCAATGCATATACATGGATCACATCCTCAAGGCTTACAAGCAACAATGCAAAACAACTACATTAAGCATGCCAAAAATGGTAAAACTAGTGGCCAACAGACCTAAAACAAGACAAATCATGGCCAAAAGCCTCGATAAGTCAAGCCAAAACATGAGGATATACAAGGCTAAACCCATGGCACATTTCTAGGCAAAATGGAGGGTTACAAAGCACGTATATAAAGCATGCTAAGGACCACAAAACCACCATTAGACAGAGATGTAACATGCTCCAAAACATCCAAAAAAACTTTGAAATGGCGCCAAAAACAAGCAAGCATGCATGTTCTCTTTTAAGCCAAAGACAAAGGCAAAAGAGGGACAAAGGGGAGAGGGGTGTCCCTCCCCTATACAAGACTTCAAACCACCTTCTTTACCACTAAAAACCCACTGGTTTTTGGTGGTGAAAGGACCCAAAACAACAAGGCAAATAAGGCTCAAAGTAAAGACACCGAATAGGCCCAAATAAGGCCTAAAAGGGTGAGTTTGCACTCAAACCACAAAATGACCTTAATGAAAGTTCAAAAGCAAGAAAATCTAAGACTTTTTTCAGTTATATACAAAGCTCAAAACACAAAGCAAGATAGGTAAAAACTTGTTGCAAAAATGGGGAATCTAAAGTAAAGTGCTCACCCTTGAAGAACACTTGAAGAACAGGTGGTGGAGCCCTCCTCTATTGATCAAAACCAGTCCAAAAACTTAACAAACAACCCTCCAAGCCTCCCAATCTCGAGCTAAGGTGTAATGGTGTGTGTATTGGTGCAAAAGTAAGGTAAAACCACACTTTTAGGCCATAAAACACACACACAAGAGGAGAGAGAGGGAAAGTTTAGAGAGAGAAGATATATGGCAGATATATAGATACACAAGCTCTGGTTTTTGATCAAGAATGGCCAACCCCCTACAAAGGGAGAGAGATGGTGTTTATATAGGCACAAAACAAGGCTCAAGGCTTCTCCAAGAAGCTAACTAAAAGGGGCAAAGGGTGCAAGGGGGGGTCTTGGCTTCTTGGGGAAGCTAAGACAGCTGGCCAAGCTTCTCCAAGAAGCTTGGCCAAAGGTTCAAGCTTCTAGAAGCTTAGAGGGTTCAAAGGTGCAAAGTGGTCACACTTATGCACGGGGGAATGTGATGGTGCATTCTAGCTGGCACAGCTGGCATGCACCATGCCTCAGGGGTTCAAAGGGTGCACACCGGCCAGCCAAAGTGATCATCGGCACAAAAAAGTGCCGGTCGGCAACATATAGTGCCGACCGGCCAAATATTTTAACAAAACAGTGCCGGCGGTACACATATGCGGCCGGTGATGGTAGGGAAGGGCCGGTGGTGCGTGGGGATGGCCAACAAGCCATTCCCTGCCCTTCGAGACAAAAACACAAGTGTTTGGCGCAAAACCAGACACAAAACGGTCGAGTTCGGAGATCTTGAGGCAGGGCGCGTGGCCGAGAACTCCGGGAACTCCAAACGAACACAAACATGGATAATCACCGAGTGTTCAAACGGTGACGTCCAAGTCTTGAGGACGGTCAAAAATGGGGTGTCTACACCTTGACATCCCTGAATTTGACCCGGCTATGCTAAAGATATCCAAATTAGAGAAAATGTTTAAAAAGTCACAAAGGATTAATGTTATTCTAATCATCAAAGATGGATATGCGAAAACAACCGTAAGATTACCCGAACGGTTCAAAATGCCACATATAGATAGAGTTGATGGATCTGGTGATCTAATGGTGCCTATTCGCCTGTTTTCTAATGTCCTGAAGCCTATGGGTTTGACCCGTCCTCAAAAGTTATCTCTATTTGGGCAAACTCTGCCAGGAGTGGCTACTATATGGTATGCCAAACTAGACGACTCAATAAAACAAGTTTGGGAAGAATTAACTGAGGCTTTCATTACCTAATATTCTTACAACACATAAATTGAGGTAACCACCCGGGATTTGGAGGCCACTCGCCAAGAGCCCAATGAGAGTTTTGTGGCTTTCATCACTAGATGAAGGGCGAAGCGGTAATGATGACAAATAAAGCACCTGAGAAATCAAATTCGTATGGTGATAAGAAATTTGTATTGCAAGATGTTGCAAAAGATTATAGTCCATCCACAATTCACTTTCAAAGAATTACATGAAATGGGGGTCTGTATAGAAAATACAATCAAGCAAGGAATCATTATCGATGACAAGAAACCTGCACCGAAAAGTTTTGGTTGCAGTTCCATTACTACTAATAGTAGTAGCACGACTGTAAAACCGTCTGAAGTCAATACAGTTATTGCCACTACCAAACTGGCTGATCTTTTTGCCAATACTGGCCTACAAACAACTAATTCCACCCAAACCCCTAAAAGAACTTTTCATGCTCTCCATGTCTCTTAGCCGCTCCATGAAAATCCTAGTAGAAAAGGGGCACCTCAAGCTCCTTGACCCTCGACCCCTTCCAGATCCTCTTCCAGCCAAACATGACACCACTAAATACTACGCCTTTCACCAACAACATGGTCATGAGACTGATAGTTGTTTTTGCCTATGTCATGTGATTCAGGATCTTATTGACAATAAAACCATAGCTCTACCTCAACCCCAAAGGCCTAAGGTCACCACCAACCCATTACCTTCACACCTCAACCTAATCCATACACTGCCTAACGTGTTCTTTTCAAAAAACTCTGACTTGTCAATGATGGATGTATCTGAACCTCAATCATCTCAAAACCTAAAAATAGAACTTCAAAACTGGCCAATTCAAGTCCAACCCACCCAAAAAAGCTTAGCCCAGTCAATCCATCGAGATTAATCCGATTCAGATACACCGAGGGCACCAATGGCCAGACCCACTACTTCTAAGATGTTGAGCATAATGAAGATCTTTAGAGAACTGTGGCAGATTTAACCTTTGAGATCTTGGTTCCATTATCGACCACACCACATGCTAGAAATTTCCAATCTTAGGGTGAGCTAAAATTGGAATAGGCCAACCCAAAACCATCTCAAGCTTGGGTGATGTCATGTCAACAACAAATGGGCCTTTCCTAGATATAGCCACCCAATCCCTTGACAAAGCTGAAGCAAGTAGTAAGAATAAGACCGGGGCAAGTATTGATCCTTGTGCACATCTCTGATAGGTTATTGAGACTTTAAAGTTCAAAGGCCTAACCAAACAGCAAGTCTTTGCAGTTATTGAAAGAATTGTGGATGAAAATTTTGCCGGTCAATATCCCAATGCCAGGGTGGGAGTTACCAAAAAATGGGTGTGAGAAGCCAAGTTAGGGGCACTTTGAATCAGGGGTTAGGCCATGAAAATGGATGCCTTACTAGAAACACCCCTCCTAGCTCCAATCCTAAGCTTGTAAGAGTTCTCCTAACCCAGTCAACACTCGTAAACCCCTCTGTCAATACTTCCAAGACCGGTAGTCGTGCCTTCAGTCGCCTCCACATACTTTCGTCCAAAGATCTTCAAATTCTCATGGAAAAAGGCCATCTCAAATCCCTAGACCCTCAACCTCTCTCTAATCGTCTTTTGGCCAATCATGACCCTACTAAGTATTGTGTCTTCTATAAAAAACATGGTCATGATACCGGTTGTTGCATCCAACTTCGCCATAAAATTCAAGACTTGATTGATAACAAGATCATCACCCCACCCAAAAAAAACCATGAAGTCTATCGACACTGGATCGATGAACTTGGGGGATAATGCAACTAGTTCTGTGATTTGAGGATGAACCACTTGCTGATTGCATAAATTCCATTCCAAACGTAATGGATGGCACGCGCTGTAATTAGCAATTTTGGAATGTTTTCATTTTAATTTCTGAATTGGGTGTTGAGTCTGAACTTGATTCCATCACGTTTGTGGAGTCAAAGTCAAACTTGAGTTAGTCTAGTGTAGACCGCCCGGAACTCCGCTCCGCGCGCGAGGGCACGAATTGTAGTTCTAGCTACTATAGTTCGGACTCCTGTCACGGTTCTGAATCTAATCTCACAAAGTGCAATGTAAGACTGATAAATCACCAAAGAGTCCAAATCCGGCAAATCATTTTGGAAAATTGATTTTAATCAAAAAGTGCCAAGCATGGACTGCTTTGTCAGATTTCAGAGTCGCCACCTAAATATTTTATTTTGAAAAATTTAGGAAACCCTGACTCGTGCCTAAGGCCATGTGTCCGTCGTCACCAAAGTTGCCTCGGCTCGGAAACTTGGGTACGAGAAGGGAAGGTCCTGAAATGAGCACCCCAGCTCGCCCGATCAAAGGATTGGCATCTACTAACATGATATGTTGTTTTTGAAAACACATGCGTTCTTATTCCGATTATTATCTAACCTTACTATGTGATGCGCACAGCATACAAGTATAGACTAAATCACTCAAATTGGAACAAAACATGTCATGTTTGTTTTTTTCGAAAATGGTTTGAAAGTGCTACTCGCAAGTAGGCTAAGACGCGGATTTGCCACCCTCAAGTGGGCTTAGGAAAACATGATTTTGCCACTTCAAGTGGGCTTAAAACGCACATTTTGATGAATTGTTCCAATTCAAGCAATGAAGCCTTCATCTACAGGCATTCATGCAGTTAAGCACTTAAGCAGTTAGCCTCATGGCAAGCATGCTATCATGGCAGCACTTACACACATGCAAGGATGCTAAAGCATAAACACTCACCGAGTACTCCGAGCCAAAACAGAAGCTAGTTAGTAATCAATACATGATCCTAGCTATGTTAAGATGCCTAATGCAACACATGCAAAATGCAACTAAGATAGGCTCAACTATTCTAAGATGTCATGTGAATGCAACTAGATAACATGTATTCAAATTGGTATTGAAATACAATGCAGTTTGTATGATGCACTGAGCTCGGTGCATGCAAGACAGATGAATGGATGCACGCATGCGAGCATAAGTATGCTAATTGAAACATGCCCTAAAACTAACCATCAAAAGCTGATAAGTAAAAAGGAGAAAGAAATGGGGTTGGAAGACATGCATCACACACATGCACACTTATTACAACACTTGCCCTCTCAACGGAGGGTCTGAAAGAATAAGCTAAGCTAGCTAGACTAAGCTAAGCTACTTAACTAATCTAATGATCTAATTAGACTAATTATTACACAACACAAATTGAATAACTAGCTACAACTAATTATTACAATACTTTAACTAATTAATCAAATTAATTAAGTTACAAAACCAACTAAGTAAGAAAAAGAAGCTAAATTAGGCTGCCACAGCTCTGCCTCAGAATAATGAATGATGCATGCTCGGTCGGCTTCGCTCGGAAATCCATTACCATGCCCCCAATTGCCTCTGTTTGCATTTGATCTCAGAACACTGCACAGACTTCCAGATTGCTTCTGCTCCAACATGAGGACTTCCTGGTGGACTGCCGACCAGAAAAGGGTGGTGCAGACCACCTGTAGACCACCTAAACTGGTTGTAGACCAAAAAAAGTGGTCGGTCGACCACTTTTACTGGTTTACCGACCAGAAATTCTGACAGACTCCAGTTTTACTGCAACAAAGGACAAGAAGGGGCATAGCAGTGTATTTCCAAGATATGTGTGCACAACCACCCTCCCTATCATTTCTCAAGCTCAAGGGAGTATGGTTCTCGACTCTCAGGCCACCAGCCAAGCATCGCAATGCACGATGGCTGAGAAGCCAAGTTTGCACAAGCCAATGCCAATGAATGCACGAATAACACACAAGAGCCTCCACCTCTATCATGCTTGATCAAGAGGGTTGGCGATCGAGAAATGAGGCGTGTTTCATCATTTCAAGTATGAAACGCCCCTCGTTTCTCGTGTTTGGATTAACGCCCGATCCAAACACAATGCAATGCAATAAACATGCAAACACAATGCAACAACAACATGCAAACAACATGTAAACAACATGCATATCTAACAATGTTAATGTGGCATGCACAAGGTTCCAACATGTAAACACTCATGCACAACATACTAGAACACTTAAGCGTTAAACACTAGTGAAGGATACAACACTAGGACCATGCAACACAATGCTCAATGGACTAAACCAATACCAAACAAGCCTCATGCATGCCAAAATAGTGGCCAAAATGACCTGAAATGGTGGCATGAATGGCAAGAGAATGATGCTCATGCATTGGCTCACAAACAAGGCATAAAGATGCAACTCTCAAACACATTGAGGGAGTGGAAAATGTGAGAGTGTGGCAATAAAATATGCTCTGAAATCATGTACGAAATGATGCCAAATCATGCACATATCACAAATAAGGCATGCTAAGAGGCTCAAAGCTTAAGGCTAGCAAAGGTACTTGCACCATAGCCATATCAAGCAAGCCCCAAAGGGCCAAGGTGACTCAAAATAGTCCCAAGGCAGGTCAAAACAATGCCAAAACATGCATGGAATAGAGCTAACACATGCTAGAATGTGAGGCATAAAGCATGATGCATGCAAGGCCAATGAGGAGGATTACACTACACCTACCAAAACCAAGCATGAGATGACTTTACCAACAAAAATCAGAGTTGTAACATGGTAAAATAACACCAAAAACACACTAAGATGGTAGCCTAAAGGCTTAGACAAGTTAGCATACAAATTGGCTCATAATTGAGGCATAAAGCACCCTCCAAAAGCATTAAAAGAGTGAAGCATGGGAGAGTATGACTACACTACACACACTGAAATCATGTTAGAGATGAGGCCAAAGCATGCAAACAACTTAAGTAAGCCATGCTAGAGACTATGAAACTCAAAGCTAGTGAGCAAGATTGCACTATGGCTATACAAAGCAAGGCATGCATGACCAAAACAACTTAAAACAAAGCTTAAGCATGGCAAAACATGAGTAAAAGCTTGCTGGAGTGGAGCCAAAATCATGCTAAAATGATGGTTCAAAGCATGATGCATGTTAAGGCTATAGAGAGGATTGCACTACAAGGGTATGAAGCATGCAAGAGGCAATCAAACCGACCCAAAACAGAGCTAAGGCATGCTAAAATAACACCAAAAAAACATGCTGAGATAGGACCAAAATAGGCTAGCATGATGGATCAAAGCATTGAGCACACAAGGCTAAATGGCAAGATTACACTACAAGTGTAAAAAGCATGCATGGGGTGACTTAACCAAGCCAAAACAGAGTTATGCCATGCTGAAATGAGGCTAGAAATAGGCTAAGAACAAGCCAACACTTACTAGAAAAACAATCTTAAACATGAGGCCAACAAGGCAAGCAACCAAGACACAAGGAGAGGGGATGACCCCCTCCTATTTAGGGCCTCAAAACACATTTTCCACCACTGAAATTCCTCTAGAATTCAGTGGTGAAGAGACCAAACAAAGGTGATCTCAAAGGCCTATAGTGATGGCACAAAACAAGGCCAAATAAGGCACAAAAGGGGGTAGACCACCCCCAACACCAAAGAGGCCTCAAACAAACACTTTAAGCACTTGAAAATGAAGCTTTTTGCAGTTTAAAGTTAATCCAAAAGAAGCATGCAAATAGGGCCAAATAAGCAATATAAACAAAGCTTTTAAAAGGATGAAGACTCACCCTTGAAGAACCACTTCAAAGCAGCAACTTCAGAGGTGAAAACCAAGCTTTTGAGCTTCAAACAAACCTCCAAGAACCTCCGCCCAAGAGTGAAGGTGTTTCACTATGTGTTTGTGTGCAAAAGTGTGAAGAAATGGCACTTTTGAGCACAAACAAAGTGCAAATATAGAGAGAGAGGGAGAAATATATATATATAGAGAGAAAGAGTAAACTTCAGCTCTAAGCAAATTTTGTGAACCTTGGAAATGGAGAGAGAGCCTCCCTCTTATAGAAATTCAAGCCTCAAGCTTGTTGAACAAGCCAGAGACTTGAAGCCATCCCTCCATACACGTGTATGGAGGATGCCTTCTATGCCCAACAGCTGGCACAGTTGGCAAGGAAAATATCTGCAGAAAATGCAGGATGGCCGCCGACCAGTTAAAGTGGTCAGCCAACCACCTCAACTAGTCGGCCGACCAGAAAAAGTGGTCTATAGGAACAAAAATTGGTTAGCAAGGGGGAAAGAGGGTCTGCACAGAGAGTGGAAGGTGGTGGCAGGCTGCCAACCACCTTAGGTGGTCCACAGACTACCAACCCTAGCTGGCCGACCACCAAAAGTGGTCTACAGGGACAAAAAGTGGTCTACAGGGGGAGAAACTGGTCTACACCCCTGTTCCACCCTCCATGCAAAGGATAACAAGGTTTGGTTCAAAAATAAACCAAAAAGGAAGCAAGACAAGAGTCCGCAAGGTGAGGCACTCAACCGGAAGCCTCGGAGACTAGTCTACAGGTGCAAAAGGTGGCCTACGAGAGGGAAAGGTAGTCTACGGCTACAAAAAGTAGCCTACAGGCCCCTGTTTCCCTCTAGGCAAAGGCAACAAGGCATGGTCCAAAAACCAGGCCAAGAGGAGAAAGTTAAGAGGTCCCAAGACAAGGCGCTCGGCCAAAGGCTCCGGAAACTCAAAACGAGCACAAACATGCGCAATCATCGAGCGCTCAAACGATGATGTCTGAGTCTTAAGGTCAGTAAAAAATGGGGTGTCTACATCTAGTTAGGCAAAATCTATTGATTTTGGGAGTGCTAGCCTAGACATCTTTGTCTTGTCTAGGTCTTCTTTGTTGTTTTCTTTTGAGTCTGTTGTCATCATTGAGTCAGAGTTTCTTCTGAATAAAGATGTCATAAATTTTGCCTACTTCTCTGTGCCTTTAGTTCATTGCATTGACCAAAAAAATTTCAAAAACCTTTTTCCAAAACTCTGATAAAAACGAAGAGAAAGAAATTCCTCAAGATTTGCAAAATTTGATCAATTAGGAGGAAAAGAGGTGTGTGTAGCATTCCTTTTTCGCGCGCCCTTTCGAAAGTTTAAAAGAAAGGCCTATAGTTTGGACTCCCACCGTTCTGAATCTAATCTCACAAGTGCAATGTGAAACTGATAAACACCGAAGAGTCCAAATCCGACAAACCTTTTTGGAAAATCGATTTTGAATCAAAAATGCCAAAATTGGACTACTTTGCCTGATACAGAGTTGCCATCTAAATATTTTATTTTTGAGGAAATTTAGAAAACTCATGACTCGTGCCAAAGGCCACGTGTCTGTCATCACCAAAGTTGCCTCGGCTCGGGAACTTAGGTACGAGAGGGGAAGGTCATGAATTGAGCACCCCCGCTCGCATGATCAAAGATCGGCCCCTACTAATCATGATACGATTTTTATGTACATTATATGCTCTTGTTCTAGTTATTAAGCTAGCTTTACTACATGATGCGCACAAGCAAGTATAGACTAGTTTGCTCAAATTGGAACATTTCAATTTCATATTTGTTTTTCGAAAGTGGTTTGAATTTGCCACCTCAAGTGGGCTTAAAGTTTGCGAATTTGCCACTCAACAAAGTGGGCTTAAAACGTACATTTATTGAATTATTCCAATTCAAACAACAAGCCTTCATCCATCGGCATTCAAGCAGTTTAACAAATAAGCATTTAGCCTCATGGTAAGCATGCTAGTCATGACAATCACTCACACTCATGCAAGTATGCTAAAGCATTAAAAACTCACCTAGTACTCCAAGCTAAGAAGATATGAGTTAGAAAAATATGCATGATTCCTAACTATACAATTATGCCTAATGCAACACATGCAATAGGCAATTAATAGGCTCGACTACTAATATGGCATATGATTCATTTAAATAGCATGCGGTTAAACACATATTCAAAGAACGTATTGAAATGACAATGCAGTTTGAATGATGCGACGAGCCTCAATACATGTAATATAAAATGAATGGATGCAAGCATAAGGTATGCTAAATTGAAACATGTCCCTAATCTAACCGTCAAAAGCGATTAAATAAAAGGGAGAAAGACGTGGGGTTGGAAGACATACACATTATTACATTACGCTCTCACGAAGGAGAGTCTGAATGAATAAACTAGCTAACCAAGCTAAGCTAAGCTAATTAAGCTAATTATTACAACACTTGAATAAATAACTAAACTAATTAACTAATTTATTACAACACTTGAAATGAGTAATTAACTAACTATCTAAGCTAATTAATTAATACAACACCGAATAATTAGCTACAACTAATTAGGCTAATTAAATATTACAACACAAACTATTATGCTAATGAAACAATTAAATAACCGAATGCATTCGATATGAGCATAATGGGAGATGGATGGAGGTTGCATGCGCATCGCCTGAAAGTTGCTCTGTCTGTCCAGGCCACCTCTGTTTCACCTTCAGCCACTGCCTCTATTTCTACAAAATTGCACTACTGGCCACACACCAAGGGCTGGCCGTGCATTGATTTGGTGTAAAGCTTCGTTTCTGTGCTCTGAGGTGAAAACAGTGCAAATAGAGCATTTTCAAGCTCTATTTGTCCCTCCCTTCGTCTCTGTCATGGGAAAGCCTCAAGAGAAGGTTGGGATTGATTCCAAAACCATCAATGAGTGATATGATCGCTTGATGATATCAGATATCATTTTGGGACAAAAATCAATGAATGTAATGCAAATGACCACCTTTCCCTTTTGTCATAGAATGAACTCAAAAAAGGAAGTTGAGACACTTCAAGGACATCGAAAACACCATGAATTGATGCTTGATGACCCTTGACACAAGAAACTTGGCATAACGTCTGGCCAAGTTCAAGCTATTAAGCCATTTTCTTTAAGTGTGTTAACCCAAGTTTTAAGCCAATTGTTTTAGTCATTGCCATTCATTAGTCCATTTGTCCAAATGTGATATTAAAGTCCTCTAAACAAGAAATAATGTCAAATAAGAGGTCCTTCTAAGACATGAGAATGAGACTACACCGTTGATGATGAATCTACGAAGAGATTAAGCCATTAAGTGTAGGTCTCCTTCACATGCATTGAACAACCTCAATTGGTTGAAACCATTCTCATGAATGAAAGATATGGACGGTTGATTGATTAGTAAACTTAGACTCCAAACATGGAAAATGAACAAAAAAAAACATAACAAATAACAAGTATGCCAATTTAATGAGACCACAAAGTGTATTAAACAAGGCATGAACCAATTGAAAAGAGCTAGACAACCTCAAAACAACCCTTAATACATGAAAATCAGAGGTAAAACATGCATGAAAAGGGGTTGAAAAGCTAAACAATAAAGATGAGATTTAAAGCTAGTAACAAGGATAAGGAGGGGTGGCTAACCTCTCCACTTTTGAAGCTTCAAAACATGGTTTTTAGCCTTTCAAAACCTCTGAAAATTAGTGTAAATACCAAAGAAAAAGAGTGAAAAAGAAAATGTTTGAGTTATAAGTAAAGGTATAGAAAGAGCAAGCTCTCTTTTCCCTTTTGGTAACTTTTCAAACTCAACTCCAATCACTTCAAACAAGCTCAAAACAATCCAAAACAGCAAGAATTATAAAGTAAATGATAGAAATGAAGGCAAGAGAAGAGTAAACAAGCTTATACCTTTCAAGAAGTAAGCTTGTTGTTAATGTTTCAAACTTGGTTTCAATGTACTCTCAAGCTTGAATTATACTTCTCCAAGATCAACCAAGGTGTGGACTCGCCTTTTTCTTGCGCCCTGTCTTTCAGAAAGGTTTGAAGAGGAGGCCTCATAGTTCGGACTCCCGTGGTTTTGAATCTAGTCTCACAAGTGCAATGTGAAACTGATAAACACCAAAGAGTCCAAATTCGGCAAATTGTTTTGAAAAATCAATTTTAAATCAAATAATGCCAAAATTGGACTACTTTGCCAGATACAAAGTCACCACCTAAATATTTTGTTTTGGGAAAATTTAGGAAACCCTGACTCGTGTCGAAGGCCACGTGTCCGTCATCACCAAAGTTGCCTCAGCTCGGGAACTTAGGTACGAGAGAGGAAGGTCCTGAAATGAGCACCCCTGCTCGCCCGATCAAAGATCGGCCTCTACTAATCATGATATGATATTTTTATAAGCATTATGCATTCTTATTCCGGTTATTAATTTAACCTTACTAGGTGATGCGTATGCATACAAGTATAGACTACATCGCAAGAATTGGAACATTTTAAGTCATGTTTGTTTGCGAAAACGGTTTGAATTTGCCACCCTCAAGTGGGCTTAAAGATGCGGATTTTGCCACCAAACATAATGGGCTTAAAACATGATTTGCCACTCAACAAAGTGGGCTTAAAACATACATTCGTTGAATTGTTCCAATTCAAATAACAAGCCTTCATCCACAAGTATTCAAACAGTTTAACAAGTAAGCACATAGCCTCATGGCAAGCATGCGAAACATGGTAACATGGCAATCACACTCATGCAAGTATGCTAAAGCATAAAATTCACCGAGTACTCCGAGCCAAGAAAGAAAACAAAGTTAGAAAAAGGCATGATTCCTAACTATGTTAAATGACTAATGCAACACATGCAATGATGTAACTAAATAGGCTTGGCTACTTAATCATGGTATTTGCAACACTTTGATAGCATGCTTTGAAACACGTCTTCAAAGAAGTATTGAATTGACAATGCAGTTTGAATGATGTGCTGAGCCTCAGTGCATGCAAGACAAATGAATGGATGCAAACATGCGAGCATAAGATATGCTAATTGAAAAATGTCCCTAATCTAACCATCAAAAGCGATTAAATAAAAGGGAGAAAGACGTGGGGTTGGAAGACATACACACAAGCACGCACACTTATTACAACATTACGCCCTCACGAAGGAGGGTCCGAATGAATAAGCACTAACTGGCTATGCTAATTAAGCTAACTATTACAACACTATTTAACTAACTATTCTAAGCTAATTAAATATTACAAATCAAATTAATTAGCTAAATGCTTAACTAAGTAATTACATAGCAACTAGTCTAATTAATTACAACATGAATTAACTAGCTGTAGACGTCCCCGAACGTCCCGGGAGGGAATCCCCCCCCCCCTCCGTTTTGTTCATTTGGGCTCACTACAGCTCGGACTCAAGTTGTCACGGTTCTTAATCTGAACCAAAGAGTCCAAATCTAGAAAATCGTTTTGAAAAACAAATTTTATATAAAGAAGTGCCAAACATGGACTGCTTTGCCAGATACAGAGTCGCCACCTAAATATTTTATTTTGGAGAATTTAGGAAACCCTGACTCGTTTGCCTAAGGCCACGTGTCCGTCATCACCAAAGTTGCCTCGGCTCGGGAACTTGGGTACGATTGAGGAAGGTCAGCTATGAGCACCCCCGCTCGCCCGATCAAAGATCGGCCTCTACTAACCATGATATTGAGTTTTGAAAACATTATGTGTTCTTATTCCGGTTATTAGCCTAGATTTACTATGTGATGCGCACAACAAACAAGTATAGACTAAGTTGCCTAAATTGGGACAAAGCATTGCATATCCGTTCGTTTGAAAGATGGTTTGAAATTTGCTACTCGCAAGTAGGCTAAAACACAGATTTCAACGAGTTGTTCAAACTCAAACAATCCAACCTTCACCTACAGGCATTCAGGCAGTTATATCATTTAAGCACATAGCCTCATGGTAAAGCATGCTGACATGGCAACACTCACACGCATGCAAGGATGCTAAAGCATAAAAGCTTACCGAGTACTCCGAGCCAAAACAGAAACTAGTTAGTAATCATATGCATGATCCTAGTTCATTTTGAGGTGGCTAATGCAACACATGCAAGATGCAACTACTATAGGCTCGGCTATTCTAAGATGGCATATGATGATGCTACAGTTAACACGTATTCAACTTAGAATTGAAATACAAATGCAGTTAGTATGATGCGCCGAGCCCGGTGCGTGCATTACGAATGAATGTATGCAAACATGCTATCATAAGTATGCTAATCAAAACATGCCCTAAACTAACCATCGAAAGCTAGTAAATAAAAGGGAAGAAAGACGTGGGGTTGGAAGACATACACACACTCACGCACACTTATTACACAGTTGTCCTCACTCGGAGGGTCCGAATAAATAATACAGATTTAACTAATTAACTAGCTGACTAACTAATTAATTAATTACAAAACTTCTAATTCATCAACAAATTAATTACAAAAGGAAGGTGGCCGCAGCCCCGCCTCGGAATGATGGGATGATGCATGCTCGATTTGTCGCGCCCGGAAACCCGGTACCATGCCACTGTTGCCTTTGTTTACACTGCCTTGCTCCTCTGAAAGTTGTGAAAGTTTCCAGAACTGCTTTGAACTTCCTTTTGAGTGTCTTGGAAGGCCACCGGCCAAAGGAAAAATCCACTGACCATGAGAACAAGGTTATCGGCCAAAACTTTGACCACCGGCTGGGCACTGATGGTCGGTCGGCACTTCAAGTAGCCGGCCAGCTATTTCTTCCTGCAGAATCCTGTAGTTGCTGCAACAGAGGGCAAATAGGGCATGGCATGGAATTTTCAAGCAAATGTGTGCATGTCCACTCTCCCTATCATGTTATAGACTCAAGGGAGGGTGGCTCTCGACCCTCGGGCCATCAATTGTGCATTTCGATGCATGATGGCCTAAGAGGCCAAGTTTGCCATTCAATGTAAAATGAATGCATAAAAGAGATGAATGCCCCATGCCCTATCATGTTGAGGTCAAGGGCATTGGCGCCCGAGGAGTGAGACGTATTTCGTCACTTTGAGTGCGAACACGCCTCATCCCTCATGCTTGGTTTGACACCCCAAACCAAACAAAATGCTATGCATGGGTGCAATGTGGCTCAAGTATGTAAGATGGCTCGAGTATGCAAACATGCCAAATGCAATGCAAACTAAGCATGTAAACATGCAATGTGCCAAGCATGTAAAATGCAATGTGATGCAACCTATCATACAATGCAAACATTCAATGCAAACATGATATAATGCAATCGTGTAACCAATGTAATGCAACATACAAACATGCAAAGTATGCAAAGATGGACTTATACTGAAATGAGAGGTCCTCAGCCCATCCCAAAACAGTGGCCTAAGATGGTGCAAAAGAGCACCAATTATGCATGCAAGCATGCACACAACAAGGTTCATCATCTAAGCATGAAATGGGACAACTCTAGGCATACTTGAAGGCAATATACATGGACGTTAAACACCCATGTTAGACTCTGAAAAGCATGCGAAGAATGATGCCAAAACATGCTAGGGAATGGGTGCGACATAGAAGGCATTCAAGGCCACAAAAGAGAGCATTGCTCAACACCTATCCCAAGCAAATAGGGTATGGACTATGTGACCAAAAATAGAGTTACAATGCACCAAAATAAGTCCCAAAACCCACTATTATGGTGGCTCAAATGACTCAAACACATAGGCATGCACAAAAGCCCAAACATGGAGCATGAGACCACACCTCTTCAAGGCAAAAAAAAAGGGAACAAATGCAAGTATGTAAGCACAAAACATGGACTGAAATGGCATGGGAAATGATTCCAAATCACTAAAACAACCCAACTCAAGCATGCTCATGACTCACACACTTAAGGCTCACAAGCCAAAATGTAAAGAGGTTATACCAAACATGGAAACTGTGATCAAATCAGTGCCTAACAGACCTCAAGCTTGATGAAATATAACCAAGAACTTCACAAAGTTAGGCAAGAACATGCAAGCATGATGGTCTTAAAGGCAAGATGCATTTCTAGGCAAAAAGGAGGAATGCAAAGCAAGTATACTATGCATGCAAGGGGCCATTAATCCGACCAAAAACAGAGATATAATATGACCAAATAACACCTAAAATCCTCTGAAATGAAGCCAAAAGCAACTAAGCATACACGCTACCCTTATGAGCCAAAAATGCAAACAAAAGAGAGACAAAGGGAGAGGGGTGTCCCTCCCCTATGCAAGACTTCAAGACCCCTTCTTCACCACTAAAAATCCACTGGATGATTTTAGTGGTGAGAAGGTCAATACACAAAAGTCCCCAAAGCTTAACAAAGAGAGCACAAAAAGGGCCAAACAAGGCCTAAGAGGGGGAGGTCGACCCCCAACACCAAAATGACCTTAATAAAAGATCTTAAGCATGTAAATACAAGACTTTTTTCAGTTATACACAAAGCTTAAATCAGTGTGCAAGATAGGTCAAAGACTAGTGCAAGATTGGGGAAAATAAAGCAAAAATGTTACCCTTGAAGAACACTTCAAGAACAGCAAGTGCAGCCACCTTCTTCTGATCAAAACTTGAAGAACAAACCCTCAACACCTCCAAAGTCGAAACATGGTGTAATACTATGTGTTCTAGTGCAAAACTAAGAACAAACTACACTTTTAGGCCCTCAAACACACACAAATCAAGAGAGATATGGAGATATAGAGAGAGAGAGGGTGATACATATCAGAGATATATGTAATTAGGTCTGGTTTTGCTGAACCTCCTCAAAGGAGAGGGAGGGTCTCCTTATATAGACAAGGCAAAGTGTTAAGCTTCCAAGAGAAGCTAATTTAAAGGGATCAAGGCTTCTTAAAGAAGCTAAGGCAAAGGGGCCAAGGCTTCCTGAGGAAGCTGAGACAGGGTTCAAGCTTCTTGAGGAAGCTAAGACAAAGGTCCAAGTTTCCTCAAGAAGCTAGACCAAAAGGGTGCAAAAGGTGCAAGTTCCTCCATACAGTTGTATAGAGGACCAGTCCGTGCACTCCAGCTGGCACAGCTGGCATGCACTATGCCTGAAAGAGGCAAAAAGGTGGTATCGGCCAGAAAAGAAGTCCATCGGCCAAATAAATGGTCGGCCGACCACACAAAAAGCCGACCGGCCATCACCAATGGCTGGTGGAAAGAAAACAAGGCTGGTGGCCTTAAGCCATGGCCGGTGGGTTTAAGGGATGGCTGACAAGCCACCTCCTACCCTTAGGAGCACAAAACACAAGCCCTTGGTGCAAAACCAAGCACAGAACAGGCAAGTTAAGAGATCCTGAGGCAAGGCGCATGCCGAGACCTCCGAGAACTCAAAACGAACACAAACATGGATGATCACTGAGTGTTCAAACGGTGACGTCCAAGTCTTGAGGATGGTCAAAAATGGGGTGTCTACACTAGCTAATCTACTTGAATAATTACATCACTTTCAAGAATTAGCTACCACTAATTAACTAAGCAAAGCAACTAAAAGGCCTCGAGAAGTGAGGGATGCATCCATGCTCGGTTTCTCCACCCGAAAAACCACCGCCTTGCCACTGAACGCCTCTGTTTACACATTTGAACACCAACAGTGCTACGAACTCCCAGAATGCCTTTGCTCCACCTTACCAATCATACTGTGCAAATTTCATTGATGGCCGGTCAGCTACCAATAGTGGCTGTCGGTTACCATTAATGGCCGGTCGACTACAGCTGGTGGCCCGTTGGCCACTGCTGACCTGAACTTCCTTTTGTTACAACAGAGAGCAAACAAAGGCAAAACAGTATATTCTCAAGGGTTGTTTGTACTGTTACCCTCCTTATCATCAAACAAGTTCAAATAGTGTAACTCTTGACTCTCAAACCACCAATCAAGCAATTTCCATGCATGATGGCCAAAGAACCAAGTTTGAACAAGTTTAATAAGTGCAAAACAAGACTCAAAAAGACCACCACCCTATCATGCATGATCAAGGGGGATGGTGACTAAGGAGAGTGGCACATTTCATCACTTTTGAGTATGAAACGTCCCATTTTCCTTGTGTTCGAATTAACGTCCAATTCAAACACATGCAATGCAACACAAAATATGCTTATTTTGCCCCTTTTACTCACTCATTTTACGTTACCGATTCATTCTTTAATCGATTAAGTCCAAGAGTGAGTGTCCTCTAATGGAAAGATGGCTCAAACCTCAAGTAGCCTTGGGCATGAAAGAGGCATTACACCGTTGTTAAGGAAGCCCCTAAGGGATTAAACCATTAGGTGCAACACCTTAATTTCACGCTTAGGCAAACAAGTGGTTTGAAACCACTTTCAAAGCAAACAACAGAGTGAAGAATAGAGGAAGATTGCAAAGATTTTAAGTGCTAAAAAGGAGTGCAAAACAACAACTAAAACATGCTATTAACTCAAAACAATAGTGGTAAATGCCTTAAAACACCAAGCTAGTGAAGGAATTAACACTACAACTATGCAAAACAAGCCTCAACTGAACTAACCAGCCCAAAATAGAGCCAAAATAGGTTATTTCAGAGGCTAAAACATGCTGGACTTAAGCTAAATTAAGCTACAAAAACATGCTAACATATGAGGCTAACTAGGCATGCAAATAAGACACAAGGAGGGGAGGCTAACCCCTCCAATTTTGGATTTCAAAATAAGGTTTTCACCATTGAAAAACCTCTAAAATTCAATGGTTAAAAGGCCAAAAAAAGTTGGTTTGAAAGTGATGAAAAGATGGTACAAGAGCTTTACAAGCAAAGAAGCAAGAAGGGTGGACTACCCCTTAACACAAAATGACCTCAAACTACCATTTTTAGGTCATAAAAACAGAGGTTTTTACACTTCAAAACCATCCTTAAAACAATAAGAAAGGATGGCAAAACAAGTATTGAAAACAAGCTTAAATAGGGTAAGTTCTATGCCTTTGAAACAAAGCACAAAATAGGCACAAATCTGAGCTTAAACCACCTTCTAGATCTCAAAGGAGGCTCCAAGTAATCTCAGCCCAAAGGTGAGAGTGTTTGGTTAAGGGTTGATATGCAAAAGCCAAAAGAAACTAGGTAAGTGTATGCAAAATAACAAGAGAGAGAGAGAATTCTATAGAGAGAGAGAGAGAGAGAGAAATTTTTGTTCTAAAAATGTTAACCTTCAAAAATGCGGAGGACACCCCCTATATATAGAAAAAAAAGTCTTGAGCTTGTGAACATCTCACCATACACGTGTATGAAGATGCAGCTCAGTGAGCAACAGTTGGCACAGCTAGCAACAAATATCTGGAAAAAGAGACAAATGGCCATCGACCGCCACTGGTAGCCGACAAGAACAAGCCTTGGCCGACAGCCTAGGGGACTGGCTAACATGTTTTCCACTCCTCTAGACTAGAGGCAACAAGCTCTTGGTCCAAAAACAAGCACAAAATAGATAAGGTTTAGAGGCTCAAAGACAAGGCGTTCTGCCGAGGACTTCGGGCACACAAAACGAACACAAACGAACACAATCATCGAGTGCACAAACGATGACGTCCAAGTCTTGAGGACGGTCAAAAGTATGGTGTCTACACATGGCTTTAGGGTGGTAAGACAAGGTTGTATATGGTGTATATAGGTGGTATAAGCAAGCTAGGTTAGCTCAAAGATGCCTTGCAATAGAAAAAGGAGGAGTCAAGAGCTCTCAAGGTGTATATATCACTTCTAGAATTTTGTTCAACCCTCAAAACAATCCCAAAGCTTCAGTTTTATAGAATTCGAGCTCAAAAATTAAAAAGTCAGGGACTAAAGTGACACAAGCCCCAAACTATAGGAACTAATAGCGTAATTTGCCCTTATAAATTTGAATGAAATATATTTGACATAATATATAAAATCATATATTTTGTGTGTGTCCCCCACGGGTCATGTCTTACACTTTTTGAAAATTTATGTATCAACGTGTCTTGTGTCTGTTTCTATGCTTCTTAGCTTTTAGTTATTAACTATTGACTTTCTTGTGCTAGGTTGAATTTGAAGCATGTAAGAGGCATGCTACTATATGGTCCACCAGGTTCTGGAAAAACCTTGATAGCACGAAGCATTTGCAAATTACTAAATGCAAAAGAGCCCCTGGTCTCTCTCTCTCTCTCTCTCTCTCTCTCTCTCTCTTTCTCTCTCTCTCTCTCTCTCTCTCTCCACTAGTTTATCTTATTCTGACACTTCTTTTTCTCCTCCCATTCATCCAGATTATAAATGGACCAGATGTGTTAAATGCATTCCAAGGTGTATCAGAGAGGAAAATAAGGTCACTCTTTAAAGCAGCCAATGAGGATGAAAACAGATATGGTAAAGTTGCATAGTTCATATCATAATTGTAAATTCACTTCATTGTGCATTTCATAGTGAGATCATTTTAATCTTTTCTTTCAGGAGCTAAAAGTGACCTGCATATCATCATATTTGATGAAATTGATTCGATTGCTAAGGTGAGCACATATACAACATTTGCTCCTTCAATGTTGTTAGTTGTGGAACCTGCAATTTGTGTTATACATATGTGAATTTCAAAATATCAGACCTAGGTTTTCTACATAATTCTAGTCTTTTTTCCCTGTTAAGGTTTTACATCATTTTGGTTTCCTTGTATTCACATGTATTATATGTTCTGTTCCTCCATTCCATTCCCATGTCATAACCTGGTCAATTTGTTGCTTATGGGATGTCTTGTTATTCCTTCTTGGTAGTAGTGATCTGTACTCCAGACTTACTAACTGTAATGTTACTCATCTTTTAAAACATTGAGAATAAGATAAGATACAAGGCTTGAGTTTCATGCTTCTACATCAATATGCTTTTCTGAGACAAGCATTCACCATTGAGTGTGTAATCTAGATTAATCAGCATTGTTTTCACATTAGTTTCTATGCCCTATGATTTGCAATTCACCTTGTCATCCACTTCTAATTTTTTTATTGGTTTATACAAAACCTATGCTTTAATCAGTGTGGACAGTCAACATAGAAATGCTATTCTATATGAAAAAGGTTGGTCATTGTTAAAAGTCTTGAATTCAGAAATAACAGGTAAGAAGGGCACTATATCTTATCCGAAGTCCCCAAAGGTAATGGTCACCCAAAAACCGTTTTTTTAGAAGGTGGTTCCCAAACAATAAGCACTCAATTGTTTTGCACATAAAAAGTAACTTGTCATATAGGAAGCATTTGACTGACCTTAGGTGATCATCACATCTACATGTACTTCATAACTTCACGAAGACAGTGGTATTAAGCATGTGATCCCTTTATCCCAAAACCTCTATGCACTGCACGATGTGGCATCTCTCGTACCAAAATTAAAGGAGGCTATCTCCAAGGAGTCTTGTGGGTGCACTTGGCCTTCCTTCCAAGATTAAGGGCTCTTCACCTAGGCACTCTCATATCCACTTGGGCCCCCTTGGGCAAGCCAAGTTTGCATCTAAACGTACATCTCTTATATGATTCTACACTTATTTTCCCATCACTCTAATACACTCATGCCAGTCTAGATCGATAGAAGGGCATAGGGACACCTTTGGGTTTGGTGCCACGGTTACGAGGCATCCAAGCAACCTCATGACTGTCGCATGAGCTCGTAGGGATTTTGGACTTGGTTTATTGGCATTGAATATTTGTCAAGATGTCGCATCCTATTCTTGTTGGAGGGATCTGCACTTGACCAACCTTAGCGAGATCTCGACATGAAGACAACTCTAGAACATGATAAAGACAAGTGAGTGCTTCATATTCGATCATGCGTGGCCACCATTCCAGCCACTAGGTGAGTTGGCCCATATAGCCCAATCAATCTATAAATATAGCCTCCACCTCCATGCATGAAGATGATCTAACCATCTCCACCTCTTGCTTATAGTTTTGGTTCTTCACTTTTAGACCTCTATAACAACTCACTCACTCTTTCTCTTCTGAAGGCTATCTTTGCTTTCACCTAGCTAGTATCTGATGACCTAGTGTCATATCATAATCCAACATTCTTTCCAGAAAGCTCCTTTACTAGCTCATGTAGCCTCAAATCACCCACACAACCACATATAGAACTTCAATTTTCTTCCTAATACTAGGTAAGAAAGATCCTTAACAAAATTAAGCATGAAGCAATATTAGACTAAAAAGAATTAAAGAGTTTGTGCAATCCCTAGGATTCTTTATTAAGCACAATCTTGTTGTATATTGTTATATTATTGGAAGCATCTAACCCAAAATTGGTTGGTAATAGGTGAAAGGGACCTATAGACTATACGAACTAAGCTTGGGTGACTTAGAGAGGTGATGTGGGACAAGTCTCGAACACTCTTGCACATGTGACATAGTCTCTTGTGGAGGTATAAAATTTTTTTTTAAGAGTTTTGTGCAAGCCCTAAGATTCTTTATTAAGCACAATCTTCTTGTAGATTGTTAGAATATTGGAGGCATCCATCCCAAAATCAATTGGCAATAGGTAAAGGGGCCCTCTTGACAATATGAATCAAGCTTTGGTGATTTAGAGAGACGATTTGGATCAAGTCTCTAACACTTTTCAAACATGAGGCCGAATTTTAACATTTCTTGAACATGCTGTCCAACTGCAAGTGGAGATGAGAGAAACCAAAGAAAGACACCTGGGGTGGAGTCTTGGCCCGCAATAAATTGCTTAAGACTTAATTCTAACACCATGTTAAAAATACTGGAGGCATCCAACCAAAAACTGATTGATAATAGGTGGAAGAACCCTTTAGACTGTGTGAACCAAGCTTGAGTGGCTTAGAAAGGCGATTTAGGAC
Organism: Camellia japonica; assembly: GCA_030407325.1. Lineage (NCBI taxonomy): Eukaryota > Viridiplantae > Streptophyta > Magnoliopsida > Ericales > Theaceae > Camellia > Camellia japonica. The sequence continues at coordinate 166,366,936 of JAPPVO010000016.1, forward strand.
AAGTTTGCGACATAAATAAAGGGCAGAGGTCACAACAAGGAGAATATTAATAATAAGCATTAAGAGAGAGTGAGAATGGTATTTTTTGGTTCCATATCTATATTGCAAATCATGTCTTAAATATGTTTTTGGTTTTTTGTGAAAAGAGGGGTAGCTATGGGACAATACCATATGGATGATAGGCTTGTAAACCAACTACTTACCATGGTCTATATCTCTCATATTTCTTTTTTCAATTTGTTCCTTTTATTGTTTCTCCTTGTCTAGGCAATACTTGAAAATTTGCATGCCTTTTAGATTGATGACATGAAAGTATTGAACAACATTTTTATTATTGCTACTACAAATCGAAAGGAGCTCATTGATGAAGCACTACTGAGGTAACATTCTCTCCCTTGTGTTGTTCTTTGCTGATTTCTTTATTCTTTTTCAACAATATCTCACATTTTTTGAACTCGAATGGTATGTTCAAAATTTGAATTTATCAAAGTAAAGAAAAGTTAAATTATGTATACACATTCATCTTTTATGGGTAACCAAACAAATATATATAAATCACTATTTATTGACTTACCATTTTTCTAACTCAATGAAAAAAAGAAATATAGTTTCTTGTATTTGTTTGTAGGGAAGGTAGAATCGAACTACATGTCAAATTAGAGTACCCAGATGAGCGAGGGCGCTTGCAAATTTTGGACATCAACACAAGGAACATGAGACAAGCATTTGTACTCTATGAAGATGTGAATCTTCAAGACATTGGTAAATTGTTTGAACAAGAATGTTGTGCAAGTGGAAACATGAATTCATCATTATGAAATGAGATTGTGCATGTGTTTGTTCGCACAGCTTGCATGACGGATGGCTGTAGTGGCTCTGCCCTTGCATCTCTAGTCACCCGTGCACATTTATATGTTGTGGTCCAGGCAGAGGAGAGGGGACTAGTGAAGCATGTCCAGAAGGATGTCAAAGTAACAATGAACCACTTCCTCTGTGCTATAGAAGATATTAAGTCTAGACTTAAGGAATCTGGCCTTGAACCAAACAGGTAATACACATCAAAATTAATTCTTGTAATTGAATGACATATTGTTCATATCATAGAAATTTTTATTTCAATTAAAACATCATGTTTCCTATATTTTAGCATGAAATCTTCCTTTATTCTTTCTTGATCCCGAGTCCCGACAACCTTAATTATTTAAAACTGGATACCTATTGTTTTCTTCTAACTCTGTCAAAATTGACTCCTCAACAATGGAAAACAAAATCCACTTCCAACCATGTGTTTGGAGTGGTGTAAAGATTTGTTTTCTGCTTAAAGGTCATATACATTATAGCTGCAAGAATACTTCAAACAAGTGCATTTACACAGATAGAAGTATTATATTGTCAAAATTTTGTCCACGCCTTTCTATTTTTTCAACTTGAACAATATCCTATAAATTTTATTCAGGTTATGAAGTGTTCTCCAATAAGGGAGACACTACTATGTGCATCCTTAAAAGGGTGCATATGGTATGCCCTTCATAACAACCCCACAGATTTTGTGACATAAACCAGAAAATGACATAACTTGTCTCATCAAGAAAAGTATTACAAGGTTTTGCTCACCATAGAAAGTATATCTTCCACTATAGGGGTGCACATCATAGATTTCCCATCCAATAAAATCATTCTTCCTCAAATACATATGTTTATTATTAGATTCATTTCAATAATGCTAACCTCAAAATTTGAGAATCTTCAAAGAGTTGCAATCTACTTTTATAGAAGCATTATTTGCAATGTATTCTCTTGTCCCAGACTCAACCTTTACAACTCCTAGATCACTAGATTATCAAGGTAAAGCTCAAATTATGACAGATTTTTTTGTGGCCGCTGCCTTGATGAGACACAAGAGAATTTTGGGTCATTACGGGGGGTGATGGTGGCAATAATGTTTGCCTTTACAAAAGAACCCTTCTTCAGGCTATTCTCATTTTACCAGCATTCATTTGGTTTTTGATATTAATGGAGACATTATTTGTGATAACCCTGTTCCGTGTTATGCTAATTGGTCCTTATTATGAATGTGATTATGTGTTTGATATGATTCTGTGTGCCATTTATGTGAAAATATGTGGTTTTGAATTTCTGTCTGTTCACCGTAGGAATATTTGTTTGATTATCCACTTTGGAATTTAAATTGAAGGCCCTATCGGCTGCAGAACCCGAAATTGACTGCGCCATTATGTTGGGCGTAATTTTTAGAGCCTACGGTGAAATTTAATTGAAAATTGATTCAGATCAAATTAAATAGATGAAATTGGTGCTTTAGTGCTCAATTATTTATCCTTAATTAGTTGTGCTTATGAGAGCCTATATAAAGGACCCTTATACACTCAATTCCTCTCTTTTATTTTATTTTGGCTAATTTTGGCTCTCTAGAGAGTGAGCGAACCGAATTAGAGAGGGAGAGTGTAGGAGATTGAAGGGTTGGTCAAGAAGTTTGAGGATTTTGAAGCTACACTCAAGAATTTAGCATAAGTTTGGAAGATTAAAGCTCCTAGGTGAGTTATCAACCTTTGACTCATGAATTTGAGTTGTGATTTTGTGAATTGAAGACTAATTGATAAGTTAGATCATGAGTTGTGTTGATTTTGATGAGATATGCACATGCATGCATAGAATTGCTATGAATTGCCATAAATTTTCATGATCTAACATGTAGCATGTAAATTATAAAAGATTGAGAGTTGGATCATACATGCAAGCATGTTTTTATTGAGTTTCATGAGAATGAACACCAATTGCATCATTTGAAATAGAAATGAAGTCAAAATTGACATGCATGTTTGATTATTAAAGCTATGGAGCTTATATGAGAGTTGAATACACGAGCCATGATTAATTTTGAAGAATTGGATCATGATTTTGAATGATTGGCCTCATGTTGTTTACATCCACGTGCTATATATTGTATTTGCATGTTTTGAAACCAGAATTGTGGGTTTTAAGCCTTTGAAGGTCGAATTTGAGCTCAAGAACAAGTTCTGGAAAACCCAGAATTCTTGACGTTCACTCGAGCGGGGGAACCGCCGCTCGAGCGTAAAATGCGGGCTCCTAGTATTTTTACAGTCATAGATGTCCGCTCGAGCGGGGAAGTTCACGCTCGAGCGGGGAGCTATGTAGGATGACCTTCAGCTCGAGCGTCCGAACTCACGCTCGAGCGTAAAAATGATGTAACCAGAACTTTTGCAGACCTATTGGGTCCGCTCGAGCGGGAAAGTCCACGCTCGAGCGAAGACCCCTGTTTCTGAAATTTTGTAAATGTGTTCTGTGTTCCATTTTCCGTTCCCTTTCACTTCTAAGTACTCTTAGGCATGCATTAAGCATCGTAAATGAGTTAAAAGGATAAAAATGAAGCCTAAAGAGGAATATGTGAATTAAGAACGGATTGAATTGTTTGTGACCCATTGTGTTCATGGAATGTGTAGGGTCGAGCTCCAGGGCAAATCATCCCGCCGATCACTGTGAGTAATATCTTAACAAAGATATCTGAAATATGCCATTTGTCCAATTGCTCATCTTCCTATAAGTCTGTTAAATTGAATTGTGGACAAAAGTTTGATACGAATGAATGAATAGGCCAAAGGCCAATTTGACATGAATGAAAGTCTGAACGGGCCAAAGGCCAGTTTGACATGAATGAAAGTCTGAACGGGCCAAAGGCCAGTTTGACATGAATAGATTGGGCCTGAGGCCGTTCGATGTGTTTGGAACCGTAGTCACTTGATCTATATATACATATAGCAATATGAATTGGACCCAAGGTCGTCTGACGTACGTTGTTCTAATGTATCTACTTTATTTGATATTATTCACTGGGTTTTCGCTCATCGCTCATTCGTGCGTTTGTAGGTGAGCCAAGAGAGGTCCAAACCCAGCTCCAGTGAAGTTTGTGTGGAACAACCAAGGTTTTGAAAAGTCAGCCTTACGTCTCACGCACGAGACTCGTCTTCGCCCTTTTGCTACCCTATTTTATTTTATCATGTTGGTGAGGACTTTGGATACGTTTGTATATAGTTTTGATTGGCTGACCTAGACTTGGATGATCCTGTCTGTACAGAACTTTATGTTACTGTATTTTCTTATGTGAGTTATTAATATGTGTATGCATGGTTTGTTATGATGTGCCATGTAAGCACAGCTCTATGAACGAAGTTTTAAATTTTTGCTTCCGTTTGGCCCATTTACTTTGATAAGTTATGTCTGGTTTGGATTGAGGCCGTAGGTAATCTCTTGATTACTGGCCGGTTATGTCCTTAACCCATAGGGGCGGGTTCAGGTCATGACATTATTGTAGGTTTGTTTTGTGATTTGGTGCAAAAAAGATATACACTAAGTGCTGACTCAAATTATTCCTCAAGTTCATTTATTTGATTTGATGTTATTATATGTTCATGGTGCAAAACGTTGGGATGAGCACCAATTGTCAGCTTAATTCTTAATCTGATGTATCTATCTTTATTTATCAGTATTTATGAATCTAGATGATCCAAAGAATAAGTATGTGCAAGTTAAAACCTAGTTTATTGGTTTTTGTTCTCTCTTCATTTACATTTTTTGAACAAGAGCAAATCTTGGTAGTCCTTGTAGTTTGTCTCTTGTGTCAATTTGTTCCATGTAGTTCTAATTGCATCAATTTTACCCTTGAATTTTTCACGTAGTGTTAGTTTAATCCAATTGATAACGTTAATTAAAAAGTTTGACTAAAATGAAGGGGCAAAATACTCAATTCACTTTTCTCAAAGTGATTAAGGGGTTGGCATCCAATTTAAAATGGTTCATTCCCTTTTGAATGGACCATGTAGCCCTTAATTTATGTCCAATTTCTTAAATGATGTTATCAATTGAACTAAATTGATACAATGTGAAAATTTACAAGTCAAAATTGATACAAATGAAATTATAGGGACCAAATTGACATGGGAGGCAAATTATCGGGAAGACAAGTATAATTTCCCCTTTAAACAAATAAGACTTTATAATTGCTTGATATAATTACAAGTAATCATTCATTCTTTGAGAGAGATTTTGTAACTTTGTTAGGTAGAAGAAAATTGTTCTTATTTTTGTTTTCTGATTAATTTTCTTGTTTTCTGATTAATTTTCTTGTTTTCTTCTGGTAGTTTCAGGATGGAAAAGGAGGAAATGGTAAGGTTCTTGATTCTGTTATTTTGATCAGTAAAAGTGTCTAAACTTTTTAGAATCATAATTTTAATTGGTAACATTGCTGAATATTACTCTCCAAACTACCTCTATCACCTGCTCTATAATCCTCCTCATTTTATATTTTGTTTTACAGATTCTACAGCAGTTCAGCTCCAGTAATTTGACTGAAGTTTTACACATTCAACAAGACATTGCAAGGCTCAAGAAGGACAGTGCATATTTTCAGGCTACACTTGCTTGTTACAAAGAGGATACGGTCAAACTTGAGAAGGAACTTGTAAGTCCTCTTCTGTGTAAATTATATTGGTTCTCATTCGTTTTCCTTTTTCATCAAGGCTTTTAACATTTTGGATGCGGTATGGAAGGAGACACTTCGCTGTGCACTTGACCATATGTGAGTTTCAAGTGGTCGTCGATGTCAGTGCATGTATGATTTCTTTGTGTAGGAGACACTTCGGTTTGGCATTTTTGCTTGCTTACTGTTTTAGAAATGTTTGAATTCGAAACTCTATTTGGTTGTGTATGAATTTGTTATGTAAACTCCGTTTAACGGTGTATGTTCAGTGTTGTAAAATGATCAGTACTATATACTAAATGTTCAGTCATTTTGATTTTCTCTCTTTTTTATTTGAAAAAGAAAATACTTTTGACCATTATTAGGGGGAAAAAAATTACTTTTTTTTTAGGCTTTCCAAGACACAAACAGCATGTTTGTTTGGACAGACTGGATAAGGGGGGATTGTAATTCACCGGACTATTAGTCTTGGGATACCATATGTTTGTTTAGTCATGGGATTAGATATCTAGATCGGACTATTCTATTGAATTCTATGTTTGTTTGGAATATTATAAAGAAGGATAAAATGCTTAAAAAATTATTTTGCCCTTTTAAATTATTTACTAAATAATAAGAATATTAAATTTGAATTATAAATTTTATTTAATTTTTTTACTAGAACTTTTAAAAAATTAAATAAATAGAATATTAATAAAAATTACATAAATTTATTTTAATTTGTAATTGAGATTTTTAAATTTTATTTTACTTTACCAAGTATAATTAATACCATATGATTATTAAAATAAATAATTTAATAAATAAAATTTATTAAGTAAAAAAATTTAATAAATAATTTATTAAGTATAATTTATTAAATAATGTAATAAATAAATTTATTAAGTATAAATAATTTAATAAATCAATTTTATTTTTAAAAAGATATTAAATGGTAGAGGGTTAAAAATATAATTTCACTAGTTAATCTCATGATATGAGTTATCCTATGAATTGTGTCCGATCCCCTATAAGATAGAACAATCTTATAAATTTAGGATTCATATTCGGATGAACTTAGATGTAAAAATTTTAAACCAAATAACAGACTATTAATTCTATCTCATACTTGAATCCTTTCAAATAAACACCACCAAAAGGGTTTGGAGCATTACAGGGATAATGGTGGCAAGAATGTTCGCTTTACAAAGCCTGCAAGAAGTACATTCCCTTTCTGATGTGATTAACGGACATAGCGTGGGTGCCAACTTAGGCTGGACATAGGCCCTGAAGCCCACCCAAGCTTGTCCATTGTTTATTAGGAATAATTATCATCCGTTCCTATTACTCTGATTGAAATTCTTTACCGCATTTGATAATGATAAATTTTAAAATAAAGGACAAATTACATATATCTCCCTTGAGATTTGGTTAAATTCTAAATACTTTTCTGAGGTTTCAGAAATTACATCCCGTCCCCTAAGGTTTGTATTTTCATAACAATTTGTCCCCCTGAGGTTTAAATTTCATAACAAATTACCTCCTAATTTGTTATGCAAATATAGCATTCAGGGAGGAATTTGTAATTTCTCAAATCTCAGGGGGTATTTGTAATTTAGCCAAACTTCGAGGGGTATATATAATTTGCCCTAAAATAAATTACAAATACATCTAAATATTAACTGAACTTTTTTTATTTTTTTTATTTTTGGGGATATTATCATGTTATGTGATTGTTTATCTGTTTGTCTTTCTCATAACGTGTTAACCTACCATTTCAACCAAAAAAAAATAAATAAATAAATAATCTATACAACAATGTATAGGTGCATATGTGAAGCAAAATAATATGCATATTCGTATGTTAACTGAGCTAAGATGATAGAAGATCCCGTTATAGGGTCAAATGACAAGTTTAAATTTTCAAAATCGTGTGGTCCCTTTACTGTTCCACCTCTGCCCATTAGGGATGGTAATTTGAAACCGATCCGACGGGGACCTGTCTCCCGACTCCAATTTGAGCGGTTTTTTTTCGAAAAATACCCCCGCTGAGGCGGGGATGGTATTCGAAAATTAATTCCCGATCAGTTTCGGGCCGAGGACAATGATAAGTATCGAAGCCTCGGCCCCATCCCCATCCCCATCCCCATCCCCGTTTGTCCCCGAAGTAAAATTACTATTTTACCCCTCTCTTTATATATATATATATATATATATATGTTTATGTGTTTTGTTGACTTATTTTAGGGTTGTTGTCTCTCTCTCTCTCTCCATTGGTGAATCGCACAGATCTACACCGACAACCACCGTATCACCAATTCCTCACTGCCGATCTCCTTTATCTCTCTCCTTGTCCCAGTTTGCTCATCTCTGATCTGCCTCACGTGGCTTGGATCTCACTCCTCGTGCCTGTCGTGCCGCTAGATCCTCGATCTTATCTCTCTCTGATCTCTCCAATCTCCTTGTATCTCTCCGATCTACATAATATTGGTCGTAAAAGCTAACTGATTTTGTGTTTGGTTGCTTATAGAAATTGAAAGAAATGAATCTCTTTCTCTCAGATATTGCTTTTTTTTTTGGAGGGGATCTGGCTTCTTGAATATATATATATATATATATTTTTTTTTATGATTGTTGTAGTTATTGTATACCTCAATTTATCTCTGTAACTATGATGAGATGGGTTTCTTGTATGTTTTTGTTTCCATTACTGTTGGGTTTCTTGTAGATGAAATCTGGGTGTGCAATTTGAGGAAATGGGTAAAAATGTATATATATTTTAATTTTATTTGCATATATATCATATAGATAAGAACACAGATCAATTATGTTCAAATTGAACAGACAAGAACACAGATTTTTCCTCCACCATCATGCTTAGATTTATATATATATATATATATATCATTATTAACTGTTTACACGAACATGCTGATCAATTAGATATCCTCAGTGGATGCTAATTTATCTCCTCTATTTCACAGATGTCTCGTCAACGGCCTCCTTCCAAAGCCTTGGTCCCATCCAGTCAACCGTTTGTTCCTCCTCCATTGGAGTTAGTCACCAAATACCATCCTGCTGAATTGGTTAACCGTTACCAAATTCTTGGTAACATTCCAAAACCTAGTTATACATTTGCTTTGGCTACTGATCCTTTTGCTTCATCTAGTCAAGCAGTTACTCCATATCCTCTTAATCCTATTAAATCAGCCCGATCTGATTATGTTAAATCCACCACTACTAATCTCTTTTTCAAAGAACCTAGTCACCCAAAGAGTCGTACTGTTCATGATTTGGTTAAATCTTATTTCCCTCCTGGATGGCATTTTATTCATCTCCATCCAGAAAAAACAATTACTTTCTATAAAGACATCATATTCAACCATCAGTCAATTGTGATTATACCCATTTATGATCGCACTTACACAAGTAAAATTGTGTACCATTCACTCTATATTCACAACTTTATTTCTCTGGTTGATTGGGGTTCTCCTTATCAACTACGAGATCTGCCTGGTCATTCAATTCAATACAGTTACTATGATTACATTGATGCTTGGTTCAAAGTTCTCTTGTATCAAAATGAGTCAAATAGTCACTCCTGGTTTCTCCAGTTTGATCAAAAATTCAAATCTGAATTACCTACTTGGTTTCTTCGATGGTGGACTCAGTATAGCGCCATCCCAGAAATCTTCCCCTCTATAATTATGGATCAAGTCAACTATTTCTCTACTGTTTTCTCATTCACTCCACAACAAAGGAAATTCCCTTCATTGCTTATTTTTATATCCAAACACAAAATCCCTTGGATATTCAAATGGCAATATGGTATTTCTGATGATGTTATTTACCAGCAACACATGGTTAAATGGTGGGATAATTTCAAGATTTCACGCATTGTTGAAATTGTTCAAACTGAATTTCCAATCAACATTCATGCCCCTACACCTGCCATGATTAAAGCCCAGCAGAACCCAACTGCTCCATTAACACAATGAAGCCAACTTCCTCCAGTCAATGTTGGAAGCCCAACATCCAGCTCTTCCAAGCCCAAGTCATCCAAATCAAAGATTAAATCCAAGTCAGCAAAGCTCAGTAATGACCAACCTAAGTCAAAGGATAAGTCCAAATCAAAGAATAAGCTCAAGTCCAAGTCATCTAAAGATGAGCTCCTCTAAATGGCTCGTCTCCTCATGGCCCAAGCCAAGTTAGACTCAAATAACAGCAGTTCAGAAGATGGTTCAGACAGTTCAAACTCTTCTGAAGGTTCAACTACTAAAAATCCATATGGACTCGAGTTTCAAGATGCTCAGGACCCATATGCTTAAGTCAGTCATTGGATTCTATCTAGCTATAATTATCAGCTTCAATCAATACTCGTCTTTAGAGAAAAGCTGCTGATATATATATCTATATTGATTCCCTCAGTCACATACCTCCAAGCAATGAATAGTGAAAAAAGTCAACTTTACTCTTCACTATTCATCAAAAAGTCAACATTACTATTCATCATTCATCATGATTCATCCCATCGACAAATTTAGCACGATAAAAGGCAGCCATCAACTTTAGTCACTCACCGAAAGCAGCAGACAGCTCCCATGTGCTCCTGATGCTCCTTTCAAGTCAAGATTATTCACTCACAAGGCTAATAGTATTCACTCACAAGGCAAACAGTAGTCTCTTTTGATTATAAAAGGGCCTCTTCAGTCAAGAATAAGGCAGAGTTAGAAAATTGAGAACATTCCTTCCTCAAGAAAATAGCTTTCTCTGTAATTTTATATTTTCGAAAATTGTTTTCAAATTATGTATTTTGAAGAACTGCTTGCTTCATTCCAGTAAACAATTGTAAGTTTTATTAATGTTTATTTGAACTGTTTAAACTGTTTTCTATTTATTATTATTGTTTATCTATTTTAGTCCTGTTATTTCCTCTCCTCCTTCCTTCTTTCGTTCCCTTTATGGTATATATATATATATATATATATATTTTTTAATTTTATTTGTATATATGACAGGCTCAAATTGTTGTTGATGATGATGATGAAACATAAAATAGATTAATTTTATTTTTATTTTTTATTCTTGTGTTGAACAAAATTCAAAAAAGAAAAAAAAAAGAGTCGGGGATATTTTAGGGTTGGGGAAGCCCGATCCCCATTAAGGGGCAGGGGCGGGGGGTAATGGTTTCCCCGTCGGGGATCAGGAGCAGGGACAAAGATTTTTTTGCCTTAGGGGATTAGGGACAGGGAGTGTAATCCTCGGTCTGGCCCGTTGCCATTCGTACTGCCCATGCACGGGACATGGGGTTGTGAATCATTCACAGTGCGTGAAATATACGAAAATTATTTGGTATTTTTTTAGCAAGTTGAATTTTTTTAAGATAAATTATAAATATATTTTTTGACATTTGTTTAAAATATAAATTATTTATCTAAAAATTACATTTTACTTCTTTAAATTTTTAATCGCAAAATAAATGACATATTTTATTAATAAATTATCAAGGTAATTAACTATTTTAAATGATGTGATAAATATATTTCAATTAAAAATTCAAATAATTTTATTATTATATAGGAGAGTAATTAGAAATTTTATTTTATTTTTATTAATTTTGTTAAATAAAAAAATTCCGATATATGGGTATTTGTAATTTCTAAAATTACATAAGACAATTCATATTTTAAACAAATATTAAGAGTGTATTTGTATTTTTCCCTAAATTTTGATTTGATTGATTGAAATAGTGGGACTTACTACCTTTCTTTGTCTCCTTTTAAGATAGACGTGGAGCAATATTTGAAAAGAAAAATTTAGTCAAAATTTTGGATCCTTATTTGGTGAAAAAGACGTTCCATTATTTTGCTTCATAAACCTCCTAAGGAGGAGGCACCTAATTGAGTAAGGATAAAGTAAAATATATATATATATATATATATATTTAGACAATATTGTCAAAGTAACATGTTACTATGAATTAAAGTAATATGTTACTGTTTATATCAATTTCGACGGTAATAATTTTTTTTTTAAAGAATTTCATAGTCAATATGAATCTTATTTAACATATCTTGATAAGAGATATAACACCCTGAATAATACTATTTACAAAAATCATACTATTATCTATTTTTGAATACCTTGAGTCAAATTAGTTATTTTATTATATAAAATAGTTAAATTAACGCTTGGAAAAGAATATAATTAATAAGTTTTAGAAACAAACTTCTATTTAGAAGAAGAGAAATATGGCACCTTAAATATTTAATTAAACACCACGTTAATATCAACTAATAATAATAATAATGATGTTAATAATAATAGTAAAATAAAATATTTAATGTTATGATTGTATGTGATAAAATATAATTTAATTAGGGATTATATGTCACCAAGAGAGATGTTAATATAATTATTTTAGGATATGGGCCTAAGTGAAAATAGATATAAAGAGTTACCTGGGGGATATGCCTTGGGTAAAGTTATGAATAACCTTACTGTACGGGGGCGAAATATCCTCTGCTTTCCGTACTCCTTGGTCGTCAAGCTTCTGGTGACGGCGTCAGATCCTGCGACGCAGAAATGGTGAGCTGCCCGGCGGTGGTGTGCCGGATAGACCCTCCGACGATCAAGTCAGGCCACTTGAGGAAGAAGAAGGCTATCAGAGAGAGAGTGTTTGTGGAGGAGTGAATTCGCATACCTCTAACGTTCGTCTTCTTCCATATTTCTAGGCTGGCCATGCAGCCCCAAGATTGTGCGTGCACTACCTCTGCTGTCCTTCCATGGACAGGTGGCAGTGCTCCCCTCTCACCACCTTACGCGTGTGAAGGCTTAGTCCCCCCACCAGTACACACAGAACTGTCCAACGGTATTGAGGCGTGCGTGGAGCATATGTCCTCTCCCTCACGCCATTGGCCCAGGTGGCACCCTTAACCAGAGTACCACGACCGGCCTATTGCTTGTGGAGAATGGACACCACGAGCACACGACCGAACAATGTGTCGCCGGCCTGTACCTAGGCAAAAAGGTGCAAAGGGTGATGCCTATGGCCGAGCTATTTGTGGCCGGTCCCTCCTGGCTGACCGGCCGTGTAGCACGCTGGACTTCCTCCGTTCTACATTCTTGATTACAAGAAAGTCGCCTATGTCGGCTGATCGGTTAGGCACATGCCGGCGCTAACCGCGTCTCAAGTCTGGTCTGGGCTGCTCTTAGATCGGTCACCAGACACCGCTGCGCGCCAGGCCGCGTCACAGCTCGGCCAAGCATTGGTTCGAGTCTGGTCAGTCGTCCTCTCAGGCCACGCAAAAGGAGGGGTCTGCTCGGCGCCGTGTAGTTCCTCAATCGCCCCTTAATCGGCATTATCGTAGCTCGGCCGTACTACTGCGCAAATCTCCCCTCTCAATTGCCCCTTAATCCCATCCGAGCTATCGTTATCGGGATTACTTCTGTGCCCGAGCCAACGGTTTGGTTGCGCAATTACCAAGCCGAGCATCATTGGGCAAATATCTAGCGCCGAGCTATCCCATTTGGCCGGCCATCATGTCGGCAGTCTTGTCAAGGGTCGTACAGCCGTACTGACAGCCGCGTCTCCAGTGCCACGTGGCTTCACGCCATTGGGTCGTGCAGCCAGCTGTTCTACACGCGCAGAATTCAAACGGCTGCGCCGTTTGGGTTGTTTCCCCCCTTCTTATGCACAGACCCAGGGTCATTCGAACCCTTCATTTTCCATTTTCTTCCAGAGCACCAAACCCTAGCCTCCCATCGCTCCAAGCTTCCAACCGTTGCTGCCCCTTGCTGTGTCTGCCATTTTTGACGCTGCATTCGAGCTCTCGAGGCCTAACTCACTCCATATTCGTTTTTGGTAAGTCACACTACCCCTCCCTTGCATTTTCTGCTTCCATTTTCCAGTTCTTCATGTTTGTACCATTGTGTGGGATCTTCAAGGCTCCTCCTCTTTAGTCCAATAGTGCCACACCCTAGAAAAACTGGAACTGGTGGAATGGAGGGGTTTTTGTGCCCCTGTTTCCTCTTAGTTTCAACGAATGAGCCTTGAACTTAGGATGAACAAGATGAACAGGATGAACACTGTGCACAACCGAGCTAAATGCTCGTTTAAATCCATAGGAAGAACATAAACCGAGCAAAAAAGGTTTGTGGCTTCTCGCTGTGACTGTAGCCGAGCCGAACTACCGATTAGCCCGGTAATAGGATCGAACCGGGCGAAAACTTGAGGTCGTTACTTGGGCCTCGACCGAGCTAAAGGCTCAGCTAGTTCGTCAAGTAGAACCCCACCGAGCTATAACTTTGTTAGGATTTTCCTTCTTGGACCTTGACCGAGCCAGAAGTGGCGAGTTAGCACCGAACTAGGAAATCGACCAAGTAGCCTAGCCGAGGTAGGGGTCGAACCGTCCAAACACAAATAATCCATTCATTGAGCCAACTCCCCTAGGGGCTGCGCAATTTATGCCGTGCTAACCCTTGGAATTATTTTTTAACATGCAGAACACATAGGACCGACCAAGCCAGTCCAGCACCATCTCTGGTGGAGCTCAAAGTCCGAGCAAACACACCATTTTTGACCGAGATACCAATTTAATTACACAATAAGACCGAGGTAGATGGGGAAGTACCGATTCATGACTACCACGCCCAGTGCGATGGCCGAGTTCCGTAAGGAGTACAACGTCCCGAATGACGTGATCTTAGAGCTCGCTAAAAAAGGAGACACACCATGGGGAGACTTAGACCGGTGCCCGTTCACGGTCGTTTCCATTGTTGAAGGAGGGCTTCGCTTCCCCGTGCAACCTTTGATCTGCGAATTTTTGAGGCAGACAAAGCTTTGCCCGACCCAAGTCTCCAACAACACTTATAAGATAATAAATAGGGTCGCCGAGCTGAACCGGAGGCTCGGTCTCAATCTCAGTCTGGCTGAGATTTTCCACCAATATAGTCTAAGTAGAAATAAGAGCGGGCTTTGCTGGTACCTCAAAGTCAAAAAGGGCCGAGAAAAACTCATAGAGGGCAACCCGGACAAGGAGACTAATGACGACGACTTCTTGTGGGTGTCCGGTCACTTTGAAGACACCGAGGCACCCATACCGGGATGGTATATTAGGAAAGATTTCGGCCGTGGTGGTAAGTAGCCCGGCTGACCACACTCTTCTTTCTGCATCTCATTATTATTCTGTTTCACCGGTTTAACACTTGTCTTTTTCTTGCAGATAAGCACTTGGCAGCAGACTACCATCAGGCCAACCAAGAAGCCATCCGAGCTCTGCTGCGTCACCCAGCCGAGGAAAGAGAGGCATCGAAACTCCTCGGTTTCGAGCAGACCTACCACTACACCGCACCGCGCAAGAGCCGGGTTACCGACTTCCTGCGTGCGCCATCCCCAGAACCAGATCCAACTTTGCCACCGATCAGACTCGTTCCTCTTACCGCCGAGCAGGAAATGGCGAAGATCAGGGCTATCAAGTCCATGATTACTGGAGAGGAAGGGGAGTCCCAACCTCCAGAGGCAACCGGGGGAACATCCTCCACCCCAGCTGGTCAAACAGAAGCTGTGCTGGCCCTTGCCAGCGAACAATCGGCTAGCCGGTCAAAGAAAAGACCGAGGAAAGAGCAGGCCGCGCAGCAACTTGTGGACGACGACTCCACAGATAACGCTTCCACCGAGATCAGGGACCAGACCGAGCAACCACTGGCCACCAAATCCAAGGGCAAGGGCCCAGCCACCCCCCCGGTCTGGGCGCCCAAGTTCAAGTATCAGGGCCGAGCAGTCTCTGCTGAAGACTCGGTCTACGCGGACAAGGACTACTCACTTGGTTTCAACTTGACCAAGGGGTTGATCTTGCCCGCTGATATGAAAAAACACGACGAGCTCTCCGACCTCAAGGTCCTTCGCTCGGCGGCAAAATCCATAGTGCTGGTAAGTAACCCATTTTTTGCTTCGAAGTTTTTGCTCGGTTTTTGCTCGGACACTCACGATCTTTCACTTGTTTGCAGGCCGCGCAAAAGAACTACCTTGCCCACGATCGCATGATCAAAGTGCGGCAGAGTCTTCGCGGGGCCATTGCCGAGAACGAGGCCCAAAAGGCCGAGATATCAAAGCTGAAGGCCGCGCAGGATGCTATCGCGGCGGAGCGGGATGATCTGAGGCAGAAAGTTGACCGAGCTGAAGCTAAAAAGCAGTGTGCCGTGAAGTCAACCAAAGCCCGGTACCTCGCCGAGCTGCGCAAACTGCGCGATGCCCACAAAGAAGAAGGGGATAAAGCTGTGGACGACGCCGAGGACCGGGGATACGCTTAGGGGGAGAAAACTTATGAGCGGCAGGTCCAAGCGACCAAGGACATCTTTTTCCAGTGCGGCTGGAAAGCTGCCGTGGAAAAAGTTGGCCTTGGTCAAGATGTCGAAATGTTCGTGAACCCCCCTGCAGCATATATCCCGGTCTCTATGCAGGCCTATGCCAATGCTACCCAGAACCGGCTCATTGCGGAGGCAAGGAAGGAGGCCGAGGAAGAAGCCGCCGCCACGCAACAGGCCGAGCAAACTTCTGCTGCAGCATCCTAGGACGCCGAAGACGAAGTTATTGATCGGGAGGTTGTCGCGGTGGAAGGCACTGACAATGAAGCCGAAGAGAACCTGCCCGAGTAGACAATTGTCGCCGCCGAGCAGATGTAGGAGACAGCCGAACAGAACCTTGGACTGGAGTGATGATTTTCCTCTTTCGTTTTCCTGCCTTTCTTTGTTTTCTTCTTTTTATTTCTTTGGTTTGGAATGTTACTGGACTATGTCCCCCCTTTTGTACTTAACTTCCTCGTATCAATGAAACTTTTAACTTTTTGCTCGTTCATTGCCTATTTCTTTTCGGTTGGTTTGTGCGTAAATTTCATGATTCAATCATTAACAAATCACAACTACCAGGTCGGCTAAGCCGTATACCGGGCTAAAATCACTTTAACCGTTTTCTAATTCGGACTGGCAGTCTGGCTCCTGGCACTTTAGAATGAACTGATATTTTAATCGGACCGGGCTAAATCTGCTCGGTCTTGATAGGTTTGCAGACTACATAGAATTCCAATACTTCAATGTAACCGAGCAAAAACAGTTGGATAAGCCGCCAACATTTTCTTTCCGCCGAGCAAAGCCAGCTCGGCTTCTTATCGGTTGGATAAAACGCCAACACTTCAAATTCTGCCGAGCAAAACCAGCTCAGCTTCCATATTGGACAAGACACCAATATGCCAACTGGGCCGGGCAAAATCAGCTCGGCCCATACATCGGGCAAATCACCAATGTTTTAGTCAGGTTGGTCGGGATGCCAACATTTCAACAGGGCGAGCAAAATCTGCTCGGCCTTGATGCGAATTGGTCTATACTCCATTTCAACCGTTTGTGCGGCCAGCTTCCATTCCGGCGAGGGGAAATCAGTCCGGTCCCATTCAGGTCGGTCTCCTTGCCCCTGGCATCCCGAATTGTCTTGTATCTTGCTATGTCATTGGACAAAGATGTAATACCAAACAACGAGAGGGCCATTTTTCATTACAAAAGCATTGTTGTCTTTTACATCAAGTGCCAAAAGGCTAAAAGTCCAGAAAAGCTAAACATTACAAGCAATTACATTTTAAAAGTAAAAGATCTTAAGGTTGGCTGCATTCCATGGTCTGGGGATAGCCTTGCCATCTAAATCTTCCAGATGGTATGCCCCTTTGCCAGCAAGACCAATCACTTTGTATGGTCCTTCCCAATTTGCACCGAGCTTCCCTTCGCCAGGGACCACCGTGTTGCCGAGCACCTTTCTTAAGACCCAGTCCCCAACCTTGAATAGCCTGGGATGTACAGCCTTGTTGTATTTTCTGGAGAGTTCTTGCTGGTAGGCCGCTACGTGGATCAGCGCTCGCTCCCTTCTTTCCTTGGCAAGGTCCAACTCCAAAGCCACGACTTCATTATTCAAATCTGGCTGGAAACTCTCAGACCGGATGGTCGGCATGCCTATCTCCAGCGGGATGACGGCCTCCATGCCGTAGGCCAGGGCAAATGGAGTCTCCCCGGTCGATCGCCTTGGCGTAGTGCGGTATGCCCAGAGCACGTTGGGTAGTTCTTCAGCCCATTTCCCTTTGGCTTTCTCAAGCCGCTTCTTCAGCCCGTCTAAGATGGTCTTGTTTGAGGCCTCTGCTTGCCCATTTGACTGAGGATAAGCCGGCGTGGAATTGTAAAACTCAATCTTCAACTCTTCGCAAAATCCGCAAAAGAGTTTCCCATCGAATTGAGTGCCATTATCGGAGATGAGGGCCTTGGGTATACCGAAGCGAGTGATTACATTTTGCCAAACAAACTTCTTCACATCCTTTTCCTTTATGGTCGCCAGTGGCTCGGCCTCAACCCACTTGGTGAAATAGTCGGTGGCGGCGATAAAGAACTTGCGAGATCCCGGCGCTGCTGGGAGTGGCCCAACAATATCCAATCCCCAAAGCGCGAACGGCCAAGGACTTGTGAGAGGGAGCAAATCTCTAGCCGGCTGGTGGATCTGGTGAGCGAACTTCTGACACTTCTCGCACCTGCGAACATATTTCTGCGCGTCTGCCTGCATGCACGGCCACCAATAACCTTGGGAAATTGCTCGGTATGCCAAAGACCTGCCCCCAGTATGGCTGCCGCAGATGCCTTCATGGATCTCGTAGAGAAAAGCTTCCACCTTGGCGGGGTGGACACACTTCAAATACGGCCCGGTAAAAGACTTCTTATACAATGCTCCGGATGGGGAGAGCCAAAACCGCTCTGACTTTGCCCGGATCTTGTGGGCCGCCTTCTTTTCTTCCGGTAGAATTCTATCTTTCAGGAAGGCGATAATGGGGTCCATCCAGGAAGGACCCAAGTCGGTGCAGAGTACCTCGGTTGCTTCTGGTTCTTCAATGCTTGGCCGAGGTAAAAACTCTATCATCAAGGGGTTAGGAAAAGCTGTCTGAGTGGAGACGAGCCCAGCCAATTCGTCAGCCGTGCTGTTTTCTTCGCGGTTGATCTGTTCCACTCTTATCGCAGAGAACTTCTTGATCTCTTCACGCACCAACGCTTGATACTGGGCCATTCTTTTATCCCTTGCCTCATACTCCTCTGAGACCTAATTGACCACCAGCTTGGAATCACTAAACACCATAAGGGTTGTGGCCTTCATTCTTAATGCGCTTCTTAGTCCGGCGAGGAGGGCCTCATACTCTGCCTCGTTGTTGGACGCTGGGAAGCCGAGCGTAATTGCTTGCTCAATAATCAGCCCATTTGGTGAAGTTAGCACAATTCCTAGCCCGGCCCAATGCCTGTTGGACGCCCCATCGACGAAGAGCTTCCACATCTCGCCAATGAACAGCTTCCAGCAATCAGACGGGTTTTGGGAACTTCTCAATTCCAAGTTTCTGGTCGGCTCATTCTGGTCTTTTTCCACGTCTTCGTTGGGTTCATCTTCCAACAAGTCGTCGAACTTTCCTAGTTCAGTCGAACTTTGCCCTTCTCCCATTTAGGAGCCAACACTTGTCTCTGCTGCCAGAACCATGGATTGTGCTAAATCCGCACCAACCAAATCAATCGGGCAGACCGGACGCGTCCCAGGGGCAAACTCCGCCACAAAATCTGCAAGAGCTTGAGCCTTGATTGCGGTGCGCGGTCGGAACTTGATGTCATACTGCCCCAATTCCACGGCCCATTTCAAAATCCTCCCAGTGAAGTCTGCCTTTTCAAAAAGCACCTTGAGCGGGAATTCGGTTAACACAACTATTGTATGGGCATGAAAATAGTGTGCCAGCTTTCTGGATGCCATCATTAGGGCCAACGCCAACTTTTCCAAAGGAAGGTATCTCGTCTCGGCCGGGAGCAGAGTCTTGCTAACATAGAAGATCGGTAGGTGCTGGATGCCTTCAGCACGAACCAATACCGCGCTTACCGCGTGTTAAGAAACAGCCAAAGAGAGGTATAACTCTTCGCCCGGCTGGGGTGTGACCAGAATAGGGGCCGAGGAAAGATACACTTTCAGGTCTGCTAGAGCGCGGTCGCACTCGTTATCCCAGAAAAACTTGGACTTCAAAGTTTTAAAGAAGGGCCTGCAACGATCCGAAGACCGGTTGATAAATCTGTTCAGCGCGGCTGCCATCCCGGCAAGATGTTGCACGTCCTTCGTGGAGTTTGGGCGCTTCAGCTCTTGTATTGCTTTGATTTGGGATGGGTCGGCTTCAATTCCTCGGTTTGTGACCAGAAAACCTAGAAACTTCCCAGTGCCAACTCCGAAGGCACATTTGGAGGCGTTCAAACGAAGCTTGTGGTGCTTAAGTATGGCGAACATTTCTGCTAGGTCGGCGAGGTGTTGAGACTTCTCCTTACTCTTCACCACCATATCGTCGATATAGGCCTCCATTGTTCAGCCCAGGAGAGGAGCGAACATCTTTGTCACCATCCGCTAAAAGGTTGCCCCGGTGTTCTTCAACCCGAACGGCATGACCTTGTAGCAGTATAAGCCTCTGGGGGTGGTGAACGACGTGATCTCTCTGTCCGGTTTATACATGGCTATCTGGTGGTAGCCACGATATGCATCCAGGAAGCTAAACCTCTGATGGCCAGCGGTTAAGTCCACCAGCTGGTCAATTCGAGGGAGGGGAAAGCTATCCTTAGGGCAAGCCCGGTTGACGGTCTTGTAGTCAACGCAGACTCGCCACTTGCCGTTTTTCTTGGGAACAACCACCGTGTTGGATATCCACCGAGGGTATTGCACTTCTTCTATAGCCCCGGCTTCCAACAAGTTCTTCACTTCTTCCGCCACCACTTCAGCATGGTGCAAGGCTGAGCGGCGCGTCCTTTGGATGACTGGCCGCGCATTGGGGAAGACATTCAACTAATGACAAATGAAGCTCGGGTCGATGCCAGGTAAGTCGTAAGGCGTCCAGGCAAAGGCCTCCAAATTCGAAACCAAGTAGTTGACATAATCCGTCCACTCGGCGCTAGACAAAGATGACCCTAAGAGGAAGAATTTGGTTGGATCGTCTTCGTCAATGCGCACTTCCACCAAATCTTCGACCGATTTTTCCTCGGCCTTTCTTCCCACGTCTTCGAGGACCTCCTTTCCCTCGGGCCCCTCGATCATCTGGACAAACCCTTTGGCTGCTCGGCTGCCATTTACCGCAACGAAGCATTGTTTGGCCATCACCTGGTCTCCCCAAACTTCCTCTATTTGCCCGCTCGGCACTGGAAAGCGCATGACTTGGTGGAAAGTTGACGCTACTGCTTGCATGGCATGTAACCAACCTCTGCCCAGGATCAAATTGTAAGTGGATGGAACTTTGAGCACCCAGAATTCTACTTGCTTCACGACCGATCCCGCTTTTACCAGCAAAATAATCTTTCCGATCGGCCATTCTGGTTGCGAGTTGAAGCCGACCAAAGGAGATGTTGCAGGGGCCAAGTCCTTGTCTTCTAACTTCATTTGTTTGAACGCATCATAATACATGATTTCGACCGAACTCCCCTGGTCGATTAGGATTCTCTTGATATCAAAGTCTTTGACGCGAAGAGGCACCACCAAGGCATCGTTGTGCGACATCTGAACCCTTTCCAAGTCTTTGGTCGAGAACGAAAGGATGTCCCTCTCTTCGGTCTTTCCCTTCTTTACAGTGGGCAATACGGAGAGCACTTCCCTCATGTGTTCGGCCTTCTTGATCATCCCTCTAAGCTCGCAGACCCTCGCTGGCTCAACGATGCTATGGATGACGTTGATTACACCTTGCGGGGGCACTTCTAGGGCGGCCAGGCCGTTAGGCTCGGTTTGTCCCGTTGGCGTGGCCTTGACGTCCCCATCTACGTATTGGTCAAGATGCCCCGCTGCCACCAACTCCTCCAAGTGCTGTTTGAGCGGCAAGCAGTCCTCTGTCCGGTGCCCCCGTTCTTCATGGAAGGTGCAACGATATTTCGGATTGAAGCCTCGCTGCGCACTCCCTAACTTGGCCGGCCAACGAACAAAAGGCTCACTTCGGATCTCGCTCAAAATGCGGTAGATGGGAATTTTGAAGGCCGTGGTAATTCCCGTCCGCGCCTTTAGTTTTCTCTTGGCATCTTCCTCTGCGTCGCGGGGTGCGCCAGCTCGGTTGTTTCTGCGACCCTTGTTTCGGTCATCGCAGTTTGGTCCACGGCGTTGATCTTTTGACCGGTCGCTTGGGCGGTTATCCTCCTGCCCGACCAAGTGAACTTTTCCCGCCACCTTTCTGTCCGCCACGACCGAATTACCCTTCTCGGTCGCGGAGGTGGTATCATCCTCCACGCGAATGTGCTCATTGATCCGTTGCATTAGAGACTCCATGGTTGTAGGTTGGTGCATCGTAAGTGAATCTCGCAGCCTATGTCCGACTGGGAGACCCCGTTTGTACTGAATAATCGCCAGGTTGGTAGGGCAGTCGAGGATCTCGTTGTAAGGCTCCCAATACTTCGCGTTGTATGCCTTCAACGAACATCCAGATTCCATCTTGACGCCTAGGAGATGGTCGACCTCCTTCGGCGTTCGGGTGTTGGTTTTGAATCTGGTGACAAAGGCTTCGGCTAGCTGCTGCCACCCCTCAATACTCCCCTCCGGGAGCCTTTCAAACCACTTCAAACCCAGCTCTCCCAAGCTTGCTGGGAATATGAGGCACATCAAGACGTCGTTTCGCCGGTGGCCAGCCATCACTTGCCGGTAATGACTCACATGCATGTACGGATCCGTCTTGCCGTCGTACAAAGTGAACTTTGGCTGGTGGAATTCGGCAGGGAGTGGCGTGCTCTCAATCTCTGGGGACAACGGCGTGGCAGTAAGTCGCGCCAGCTCTTTGTTCTCCAGTGCAGGGGCCATCACTCTGGGAGCTGGCATTACCACTTCTTCACTACAATGAACTGGAGCGCTTAACCTCTGCAACGCCGGCACTCTCTGAGCCTCCCGATGGCGCGCCTTCTCTTCCAATACGTCCCTCAAGTCCCTGGAACGTGTGGAGAAGGAGGATCGCGACGTCGGCGTCGAGCGCGAGGGGTGGTAAGTGCTGTCGCGAGAGAGGGACCTGCCTTCTCTTTGGTCGGAATCTCCAACCCCATAGTTCCTGGTGATGGAGATGGAGTGAGTCCTCCTTTGGCGACGACTGCTAGAACGAGGGGAGGGGGTGCGTTCACTGAGGTTGCCCTCTCTAGCAACACCCTTCCCTTTAAGCTGGCGCTTCAGCAGCTCCATCTCCGCCGCCATCTTGCGAAGGAGGGCGTCTTGGTCTTTGAATTTGTGCTCCAGGTGCTGCGTACGAGACTCCCACCGCCGCCGTCGGCCTTCTGGACTTTTCGAGCGATCTGAACTCCTCCCACGCTTGTCTCGCGTACCTCGCGAAGAAGTTTCCAGACCCGCCATAGCTGGAACATTCGGGAGGCCTTCTCTCCTTCGGACATACTCTGGAGTGACACCATCGACGACGGACAGCGGAACTTCGTCATTGTTGGCCATGGAAATGGTCGAAGAAGCTCGAAGAGCAAGGGTTGAGTATCAAAGATTTCCCACAGACGGCGCCAATTGTACGAGGGCGAAATATCCTCTGCTTTCCGTACTCCTTGGTCGTCAAGCTTCTCGTGACGGCGTCAGATCCTGCGACATAGAAATGGTGAGCTGCCCGGCGGTGGTGTGCCGGATAGACCCTCCGACGATCAAGTCAGGCCACTTAAGGAAGAAGAAGGCTATCAGAGAGAGAGTGTTTGTGGAGGAGTGAATTCGCATACCTCTAACGTTCGTCTTCTTTCATATTTCTAGGCTGGCCATGCAGCCCCAAGATTGTGCGCGCACTACCTCTGCTGTCCTTCCCTGGACAGGTGGCAGTGCTCCCCTCTCACCACCTTACACGTGTAAAGGCTTAGTCCCCCCACCAGTACACACAGAACTGTCCAACGGTATTGAGGCGTGCGTGGAGCAGATGTCCTCTCCCTCACGCCATTGGCCCAGGTGGCACCCTTAACTGGAGTACCACGACCGGCCTATTGCTTGTGGAGAATGGACACCACGAGCACACAACCGAACAATGTGTCGCCGGCCTGTACCTAGGCAAAAAGGGGCAAAGGATGATGCCCATGGCCGAGCTATTCGTGGCCGGTCCCTCCTGGCTGACCGGCCGTGTAGCACGCTGGACTTCCTCCATTCTACATTCTTGATTACAAGAAAGTCGCCTATGTCGGCTGATCGGTTAGGCGCATGCCGGCGCTAACCGCGTCTCAAGTCTGGTCTGGGCTGCTCTTAGATCGGTCACCAGACACCGCTGCGCGCCAGGCCACGTCACAGCTCGGCCAGGCATTGGTTCGAGTCTGGTCGGTCGACCTCTCAGGCCGCGCAAAAGGAGGGGTCTGCTCGGCGCCGTGCAATTCCTCAATCGCCCCTTAATCGGCGTTATCGTAGCTCGGCCGTACTACCGCGCAAATCTCCTCTCTCACTTACTAGGTGTGACAATTACTGAGCTTGCCACGTGGTTATGCTTGGCACCAAGAAGCTGTAGAAAGATCACTTGTAAATATGTGAATTTGTGCTGGGAATGAAAGCAAGGAAAAATAAAATAAACAGCAAACGAAACATATAGTCAGTAAAGGAACTAAGTTCCGGTGAACAGTGAAGTCAGGGAAAAATTTAGAATCGATAATTAAGTGAGTTTATTATATTTTGAGTTATTATAAATTATTTTATATAAATTATGATTTGTAAATTATATTAGCTTTTAGGATATATTATTTGTTAAATGAACTATATTTGCTTAAAAAAGGAAATCTATTGATATAAATGTTTATTAAACGTGTTTTTGAGCCATTATTTTATAAGTACCATCACGAAGGTCTTATGTTTTGGAACCTGAAATAACCATTGGCCCTCTGATTAGTCACTTTAGTGATCCTCTGTTTGTTGTGGATCCATTGACCCCTGTTCTGTTTTGTACCGTAGTTATGAATATTTTTCTATATGATTTCTGCATTTTGTTTTGTTATTTAAAATAATTTATTTATTCAAACCAAACTATTTACTGTGTTAACCATAGTGATTTTTATATTCTTATACTCTCTATCATATTTCTCACTCTGCCATGTGCTTATAGCTGCTAAACATTTTCAGGTGATGTAACCTAGGGAGGAGTGTTAATCCCTTGTTTATAAGTTGGAAGTAGCAGGACCAGTGCGTGAGGTAAGCATAAGACACTCTGTAATCATAATTTAACTCTGGCAATGTAAATAAATAAAAATTCTGATGTATATTTTTAATAAAATAAATATTTAGGTATGCTTTTATTTTATTCCGCTATGTTATAAATTTATTTAATTTTGATTTGACCTTTGATGACCTAATATAACAACCCAGATTTTTAATTATTCTGTAGAATTTATACTAATATTATTTAATCTCAGTTAGGAAAATATATGATTTATTATATATTATTATGCATAATTTTATAAAATAATATAATTATTAAAAATTTAGGGGTCAAAATATAAATGATAATAATAATAATAATAATAATAATAATAATAATAATAATAATAATAATAATAATAATGAGTGTGGTATTAAAATAAATAATTAATTTTATGTTGGTATACGATAAAATGTAATTTATTTATGAATTAAATTATTTATATAATTATATTAAAATATTGGGTTAAAGAATAATTATCTTAAATATTTATTTAGGATAAGATTGAATCTATATATTTATGACGAATCTGGAGGGAGAAAGATGGCTCGGTCACGTGTTGGCCGATAATGGCGTCACCTCCCTATAAATAGGGAGAGTGATCAATCTGGAGGTGAGAAAGAAAAAGAAAGAAGAAAGAAAAGAAAAGAAGAAAGAAGGAAAGGAAAGAAAGAGAAGAAGACAGAAAAAAATGGTAGAAGTTAAAAGGGTTTTTGGTAGTGGAAATGAAGGGTAAGGTATTAAAGTTAAGGTGAGCTATATTATACCTTGAGTCACCAAAATGTATTTTACTTATGTTTTGAGTTACCAAAATCTGTTTTACACAAATTATGTTTTATTTATATATTAATAAAAATTATGTTTTATAAAGGTTTCAGTTACGTGGTTTTATTTCTGAACCCTATTTGGTTAAAAGGAAACCCATGGATATGTCTGTTTATATTTTAAGAAATATTTGACTATAACCTTATAAGTAATTATGTTTTGTAAGTACCACCACGGGAGTCCCACACCTTTGGGGACTTAAATAACCATTGGCCTCTGTTTGACCACTTTGTGGCCCTCTGTTTGTCATGGATCCATTGACCCCTGTTCTGTGCGGACCAAAGTGCTGTGCGGAACTAACTACTACACTATTGTGGGAGTCACCTCTAGAATCCGTACGAGCCACCTCTTGAATCCGTACCTCTATTCTGACTGTCACTTCTGTGACCTCTGTTCTGTTCTGTTCTGTACCGTGGTTATTGTTATATATTTATATAATATCTGTATTTCAGTTTCTTTAAATGATTTGTTTATGTAAATGTTTTGGCCTAACTATTCATGGTTATTTCGTGTCCCTTATACTCTTGGTATAATGTTTCTCACTCTGCCATGTGCTTATAGTTGTTTACCAATTTTCAGGAAACATGCAATTCAGAAATAGCCTTTGGAAAGTCTTAGATGCAGAGCTGTGGAATAGACACACACATAGTATTTTTTATGATATTTTTATATGTAAATATCGGCCTTTTTGGTGAATAAATTTTGTAATAAAAATAGAAGCTCCAATAATTATTTTGGTACCCTCATTTAAATATTACTTCCGCTTGCGTTTATTTATTTGTTTAAGAATTGGCCGGAGGTAACCCCAGTTACTGGCCATCACGATACTTAACCCTTGGGTACGGGGAGCGGGTCGTGACAAATGGTATCAAAGCAATGGTTTATAAATAAAAAAAAAAAATCATTATTGGAGCATAGGACACATGCACATTTAAGAAGTAGGATAGCATGTAATTAATACCGAATTATTATATTTTATTCGTCGATTTAATTATATTATAATTTTATATGATTATATACATATAATAATTTTTTTTTTAGTGTGCCTAATTTGTGAAGGATATTAGATATAATTTATATTTGTTCTAATAAAATAAGGACAAGAAAAGAAGGATGTCGGATTCAAGCACTCACCAAAATTATAATATAATTAAAATATATATATATAATTTTCAGTTCAGTATTGAAAAAAAAATTATTTTGATGTTTTTTTAAAAGTGAGTTCAAATTATAAAGATACTAATTTTGAAACTATTTCTCATCAATGAAAAGTTCATCTCAAAATTTTCAATTCTTGCATATAATTCTTTCATTGTGTTCTTATTTTATTTATTTTTATCGTAAATAAAACGAGTGAAATTTTTTTTTAAAGTCACCTATTATTTCTCATTTCGGCCCAAACTAATTTTTGACAACTAGACAGTGAGTTATTTTTGGTAAAGTTGTTTTTTGAGGTACTATTTTCTATCAGATTAATCATCTAATATATATTTATCAGAGTGCGCAGCGGATAGCTTACATATGACAAATTTCAAGGATGAAATTTTAAAAGGGGAGAAGATTGTAACAATCCAGATTTTTAATTATTGTGTAGAATTTATACTAATATTATTTAATCTCAGTTAAGAAAATATATGATTTATTATATATTATTATGCATAATTTTATAAAATAATATAATTATTAAAAGTTTAGGGGTCAAAAAATAATAATAATAATAATAATAATAATAATAATAATAATAATAATAATAATAATAATAATAATGAGTGTGGTATTAAAATAAATAATTAATTTTATGTTGGTATACGATAAAATGTAATTTATTTATGAATTAAATTATTTATATAATTATATTAAAATATTAGGTCAAATGGTAATTATCTTAAATATTTATTTAGGATAAAATTGAATCTACATATTTATGACGAATCTGGAGGGAGAGAGATGGCTCGGCCACGTGTTGGCCGAGGAATGGCGTCACCTCCCTATAAATAGGGAGAGTGATCAATCTGGAGGAGAGAAAGAAAAAGAAAGAAGAAAGAGAGAGAGAAAAGAAAAGAAGAAAGAAGGAAAGGAAAGAAAGAGAAGAAGAAAGAAAAAAATAGTGAAAATTAAAAGGGTCTTTGGTAGTGGAAATGAAGAGTAAGGTATTAAAGTTAAGGTGAGTTATATTATACCTTGAGTCACCAAAATGTATTTTACTTATGTTTTGACTTACAAAAATCTGTTTTACACAAGTTATGTTTTATTTATATATTAATAAAAGTTATGTTTTATAAAGGTTTCAGTTACGTGGTTTTATTTCTGAACTCTATTTGGTTAAAAGGAAACCCATGGATATGTCTGTTTATATTTTAAAAAATATTTGACTATAACCTTATAAGTAATTATGTTTTGTAAGTACCACCACGGGAGTCCCACGCCTTTGGGGACTTAAATAACCATTGGCCTCTGTTTGACCACCTTGTGGCCCTCTGTTTGTCATGGATCCATTGACCTTTGTTCTGTGCGGACCAAAGTGTTGTGCGGAACTAAGTGCTACACTATTCTGGGAGCCACCTCTAGAATTCGTACGAGCCACCTCTTGAATCCGTACCTCTGTTCTGACTGTCACTTCTGTGACCTCTGTTCTGTTCTGTGGTTATGGTTATATATTTATATAATATCTGTATTTCAGTTTCTGCTACTTAAATGATTTGTTTATGTAAATGTTTTGGCCTAACTAACTATTCATGGTTATTTCATATCCTTTATACTCTTGGTATAATATTTCTCACTCTGCCATGTGCTTATAGTTGTTTACCAATTTTCAGGAAACATGCAATTTAGAAATAGCCTTTGGAAAGTCTTAGATGCGGAGCTGTGGAATAGACACACACATAGTATTTTTTATGATATTTTTATTTGTCAGTATCGGCCTTTTTGGTCAATAAATTTTGTAATAAAAATAGAAGCTCCAATGATTATTTTGGTACCCTCATTTAAATATTACCTCCGATTGCGTTTATTTATTTGTTTAAGAATTGGTCGGAGGTAACCTCAGTTACTGGCCATCACAATACTTAACCCTTGGGTACAGGGAGCGGGTCGTGACATCTAAGTTATTGACTTGTCGCGACATCTAACCTTTGGGTACCGGAGTTGGATTGTGACAAGAGAATTATAAAAATACTAATTTTATTAAAATCATACATTTGGATCAAAAGTTATATTATTTTAACATTTGATATTTTGGTAATAATAATATGTGTTAGACTTTCAAGAAATTTTTTTGATATTTATCCTTAATACATTAAAATTTTATTATAAAATAATTTTAACCAAATTTCACTATTTAAAAAAAAAAAAATCAAAATATACATTGTTGCCTGGCAAGTGGGTTGGAGGTGGATTGAGATTAAAAAATTATAAAAAGATAAAATAGACTAAATAAATTAAGAAGATAAAATATTACATTCAAACCATAATTATTTTACTTTTTATTTTACTAAAAGATTAAAAAATCAAAAAATTCTTTCTAAATAGAACTAATTTGGCCAAGCTAAATCATCCTCAAGCCCATAGTTTTCCCTCACCGCAATTTTCATGGTCAAGCACATCATAGAGAAGTAGCTCAGATGCTCCATGTGGTTTTCATCTGGTGAATCATGTCCATTTAAACTTCAAATACTTCTTCTTAAAATAATAATCTTTTTGATAAATTTATAATTTTTTAATAATACAATTATTATATTTCAAAAATATTAATTTTTTAAAATTACCCTCTATAATATATTTTTTGAGAATATCAATTGTCATAATTGTATTTTTTTTATTGTTAATAAATTTAAAAGAATGACAAAATAAGAAATTTATATTATTTTAGTTTTTAATTTTTGAAAAGAAACTAATATTTTAAAATAATAAAAAATAAAATAAAAGACTAATATTTTGAAACCAAGAGAGTATGTGATTGCAGTTGGTGTTTTTGGTTCATAGCTTAATACATCCGATTGTTACATGATTTGCAAACGACAAATGCTCTATACTTGTTTGGTTCAATTTTAAAAAAAAAATTTCCCCATTTTTTTAAAATATATTTATTTTAACAAAAATAAACACCAATAAAGATAATTTTAAATTTTTAAAAATTATTTTTGCCCTAAAAAAATAGAACAATGTGAAATAATGATTTTTTTATTTTTTTACCTAATTAATTTGTAAAAAATAAAATTAAATAGATTGAAAAAAAAAAAAAAAACTCCATCAAATTTACTTATGTCTTGAACATTGCTCAATTCCTCTCTACATTAAAAAAAAATAATAATAACAAAAAAAATAAAAAATAAAAATTTTAAAAAAATTGGCGTCCATGTCTCACCGGACAGGACCCACTGAGCCTGAGGTGGATAATGGGGCAGGACCGTAAGGGGTAGAAAAAAAAACAATGATCCATAATTTTAAATTTAAAATTTTAATAATAACATTAATGATGTGATATGGAATAAAAAAAAGCAAAACACATATATCAAATTATTCATGAGTACGACTCACTGTCATATAAGTAGAGCTCTCATTAGAGCTCTACTTTTAATGCTCTTAAACATTTTTGGCAGAAAAACATGGGAGGGGACCATGCTTGTTGGTGTTGTTGATGTGATGATTTTGGGTTGTTTTAAAAAGTTGATTAAAAATTAATTTTTTTGACTTATTTTAAAAAATATATAAAAAAATAAAGAGAATGATATAATTCAAAATAGATTAAAAATTGACTTTTAACTTTCTTCTTTCTTCTTTTTATTTTTCCTAAAAGAGGCCTTTGTTTTTATTTTTTGGATGCAAAATGTGATGACGTTGAGTAGCGCGCTAGAGTTGTTGAGCTCTGTTTAACAAGATTCTTATTCAAAGCATTCAACCACATTATTTATTATTGATGGCCTTCTAGCATCCTAGCATCCTCTGGACGCTAGATCTGGTTCATTTTTCATTTTTGTTTTTTACTTTATTTTATTTTAAATTTTTATATAAAAAGTTATAAATTTTATTATTATCAAAAAAATTTGGAAAATGTTATGGTACACAATTTTAATTTTCTGAGTCATAACTAATAAAAAGAAAAAATGTATAAAATGAGAAATAATTAAAGAACTCATGAGTCATAACTAAAATTATATCATAATTAAAGAATAAAATTTGTCATAATTAAAATAAAATAAAATAAAATAAAAAACATAATTAGTGGTTGCATATGGTATGCCTTTTTTAAAGAGATATGTATTAGAATTTCTCATAAAATTCAGGTATCTCTCGTATACTTATTAATAAAAAAATTTAACCATTGGAAAATTGGTTGTTGTTGAACGAACGAAGATGCAAATAATTTCAATATGTGATTCATGAAAAGTAATTATAAATCAATAAAAAATTTATAATTATCTAATTTACTATTGATTTCTCTATTTATTTGATATATATATATATATATATTTTAATTATACTCGAATCATGTTACAAGCCTTAAGGGGTGGGATCCGGATCCTCGGTAGCCCTTTCCCTGTAGCGCCTCCTGTAGCCCCCAAAACGACGTCGTTTTGGGGGCGGTTTTCAGAAAAAAAAAAAAAAAAAAAAAACGCAGAAGAGAGGAAGGGGAAAGGAAGGAGAAGGAGAGGGAGAGGGAGAGGGGAGGGAAGGAGGGAGGAGGGAGGAGGGAGAGGGAGGAAGGGACGGTCTC
The DNA here is from genome assembly GCA_030407325.1 of Camellia japonica. Classification (NCBI taxonomy): domain Eukaryota; kingdom Viridiplantae; phylum Streptophyta; class Magnoliopsida; order Ericales; family Theaceae; genus Camellia; species Camellia japonica. The sequence continues at coordinate 166,398,167 of JAPPVO010000016.1, forward strand.
CGCCCGCCGTCGCCGGCCGTCCCTCGTCGCAGCACCTGCGACCACCGTCGCCATCGCGTCGCCCGCCGTCGCTCCACCTCGTCGCCGCAGCAGCTCCACCGCACAAGCTCGACCTCTCCGCCTCCTCCTCTTCCTCCTCCCCCAATATTTATGGCCCCCTCCAGGTCCGGCCGGCCCTCCCCTCCTCCTCCCTCCCTCTCCCTCTCCCTCTTCCTCTCCTTCCTTCCTTCCTCCCTCCCTCTTCTGCGTTTTTTTTTTTTTTTCTGAAATCCGCCCCCAAAACGACGTCGTTTTGGGGGCTACAGGAGGCGCTACAGGGAAAAGGGGCACAGACGACCTGGACTCTTAAGGGGTGGTCTAGAATGATCTAAATAAGTGTACTTTTTGACTTTTTATGAAATATGAGTTGGGTTTGAAGTGATGTGTTAGAGAGGTGATGTGACTTAAATAAGATGATATTACTTAAATAGGATAATGACTTTTTAATTTTTTGACTTTTTTAGATCATAACAAATAAGGCCTAAATAAGGATGAACAATTCACACAGTTTGTATTAAAAAAAAAACTTTATGAACATAATTCACTGATACATATTTTTCAACTCATCCCCTCTTACTTTGTCTTGGACACATCTTTTTTATCTAATTAAGAGCATCTCCAACGGTGAACTTCTTTTTTCACCAAATCTGAGTAAAAAATGACTCATTTCACCAAATCTGATATCACTAGCTCCAACAGTGCATCAAATCCCGTATCAAATCTCGTGGGTCAACCGGTTGGTCGACCGGTAGGTCGACCGGTAAGCGTAAAATATATATATATATTTTTTGCAGAGTACCTAGATTGGATAATGCTGACTGAGAGCAACAAAACATTTTCTGGATATATAAAGATCAAACTTTCATTAGTAATCACTACAACAAAACTAACTATTCACGGCATCATGTTTACGACATGCATTAAATGCATGTCGTAGTTAGTACATTCTACGGCATTTTTTTTTTTTTGCAAGCCGTTAATGTTTTGTAAATAACAGCATATATACCACGTAAGTCGTTGATTCATATATTTATAGCATGCAAAAGTATGCCGTAAAAAATGTATGTTTTTACGACTTACAAAAATATGCCGTAAAATATTTACACTTAAGACGACATACATTTCATGTTATAAAATATTATAACTTTACACGGCATGCATTAACATGTCGTGAAAACTTTTGCAAAAAAAAAAAAAAAATCAATCCGAATTTTTTTTATGGCATGCAAAAGCATGCCGTAAAAAATTTATATTTTCACGGCATACAAAAATATGTCATAAAATATTTGTACTTAAGATGACATATATTTCATGTCGTAAAATATTATAATTTTACACGGCATGCATTAGCATGTCGCGAAAACTTTTATTAAAAAAATTTCAATCCGATTTTTTTTTTAATTTAAAAAAGCTAACAATTTCCAATCAAGCTTCTCACCTTAAATTTTCCTAATTGAGGACAACATAAAAAATAATTTATACATTATTTTATAATTTAATGTCTCTTTTAAGAGATAATTGCACCAAGTGGGATTTTGGAAAAAAAAAGGGGTTATGGTGGCGTTCTTTTAATGACGTTTTCTAAACGTCACTGTTAATAACATTTAACAGCGTTTTATAAACGCCGCATATTCTTTTAAACCAAAACAGCGCCGTTTTATAATAGGAGGCCTCCGAATGCGGTATACCACACGCGCCTTTTCAATCCTTATTTTGTAGCTGGCCCTCTCTCAACCCATACGCATACATCATTTTGAATCTGAGCCCTCTCTCTCTCTCTCTCTCTCTCTCTCTCTCTCTCTCAACCCTTTCCAAGCTCCATCGACGATTTAGATATTCGAAGCTCCATCGAAGCAATTTCGAAGCTCCATCGAAGTTCCAGATCGAACCGATTTCGAAGCTCCGTCGAAGATTCAGAGATTCAGTGATTTCCATCGAAGATTTAGATATTCGAAGCTCCATCGAAGCTCCAGATTGAACCGATTTCGAAGCTCCATCGAAGATTCAGAGATTCAGTGATTTCCATCGAAGATTCAGATATTCGAAGCTCCATCGAAGCTCCAGATCGAACCGATTTCGAAGCTCCATCGAAGCTCCAGATCTGAACTCTGATCCCTCGATTACTCGCATTTCAAGCTTAAATCGGTACTCTCTCTCTCTCTCTCTCTCTCTCTCTCTCTCTCTACATGAAGCTACATAAATAGAAAGTTTCATTTTCAAGATTTCATAGAAATCATCTACATGAAGCTAATATAAACATGATGGAAAATTTAGAGTTATATTTTATGCCTTTGTTTCTGTGTGCTACTCTGGTCTGCTGTATATGTGCCTCTGTATCTATGTGCATAGTGAAAATAGTGAAAAAGAACCATTATCTGGAACTGTTCCTGCAAGACGGTTGTTTGATAGATCCCTTCTGAGATAATAATGACAAATAGATTTTGTAGTGCTGCAAATAGATTATTTTTATATTTACTTAGAAACAATGGATCTTATGCAGATATTTACTTAGAGTTGTATGAAAATATTTACTTAGAAACTATGGATCTTATGCAGATTTAGCAGTATTAAATTTGTCAAATATACAAGCATTTGTCTGTCTGATATCTTAATTTAATCTCTTAATGTCATTCAAGAAATTAGTGGGTGAGGCACCGCCGTCCATCCTACAAGAATTGATGGGCTTCTTTTCCAATTAAGCTCACAATTGCATAGCCAACCCAGTCCTTGGGAGAATGTGTTGATTCTAAGATAAACAGGGCATCGCTGTACAATTTGTATTAGCAGCAACTTTTCTGATCTGAAGTTGCTCTTAGATAATTATTTAATTTTTTTAATTTCTTATAAACATTATTTTGATTACATTCTTCTTTGTGGTGTATATTACCTAGTTAATTATTCATTTTGCTTCCATGACTGCTAGGACTCAACAAATGTGTAGTAGAAATGCTGACAAATTTATGTCTATGAAATGTAGATTCCCTTTATTTTGAAAAAATTGATGTCTATCAATGAAGATCTCATTTTATGTGGTTGAATTTCACCTTATAGCAAAATTTTGTTATCAAGTCATATTGAAAGAGAAGAGTTGTGTTAATTAGCAATCATGTCTGCTAGGAATAGATTCATATATGTTTTCAGTTGTTCAAGAAATTGGTACTTCCCAAAAGACAAAGCTTCAAAAGAAATTGGTTTCTTGTCAAGTATTAAACAATTAGAAACTTCCTTAGAGCAATTAATGTTTGAAACAGAATGCAACAAGAATTGATCTCTCTTATTGGATTAAATTCTTGCCTCATTCAAATACTACAATGCAAATTACCTCTTTCTCCATTCTCATTGTTTCTTGGTTCTTAATTAGAGTGTAGCTGTGACTTGGTACGATGGCATTGTGGAAAGTACTGTCCACCTCCAGTCTTGCGGTGCAGGTTAGCCTAACATGGCTGCAGGTATTGCAAAGACTCTTTTTATATGTATTTTATCTTTCTCATTTTGTTTGTAGAATTGAATTAGATTATGGAAGTCTAAACTATCAATTTTGATAAAGTGAAGTCTGGAACTGAAAATAAACGGGGCAACAAAACGAAGCACTAAACTAGCAAGTTTTCAATGTTAGAAACATATTTTTCTTTAACATGTCAATATATCTGATTTGTGATGGAGGCATTGCAAATCAAGGCTCAATGATGCCCTTTTTTTTTTTGGTGGCTTGATTATCTGCTGTAGGTTGTATTCCTACTCATTTGCTAACAACCTACCTTGTGCAAAAAAAAGTTTGTATTCCTTTTCTGTCTCCTTTTTGTCATCTAAATTAGTAGTTTATTTGAAAATCATTTTATGCATTTGATGGCAATCCTTTTTCATTAAATAGCTTTATTTTAGGAATGTGTTAAGTTAATTAGGAAGTTTAAACTCATGCTGTTAGTATCAATTCTTTTACATGTTCATAATCTAATCATAGAATTGGAAACAACTCTCTTATATATGGTGAGACCCACCTCATGTGAGAGGATTGACAACTTTCTTCATCTCTAATAGCAGTACAACCTTAAACTTTTGAAAAACATTTGTCATAGATAGCATTAGTTGTAATTAAGGTTGACAAGAAAACAATAAAATTGTTAATCACATATACCACATGCATAGATTTATATGTTTACTACTATAATATGAGAGAGAGTTACATATTGCTACAGTAATTTATAGCTATCTTTTTTTATTCCCATTTTTCCCTCATATTTTGTTCAGACTACTTTACTATGTTTGGACTATTTTATAATTTGATGGCCCAACTCTGTGTTAGATTGCCATGTCAAGGTCAGCTGCTCTCATTATTGTTCACATGGCCACTTCCTTTGTTTCAAGGAGAAAAAGCACGTCTCCATCATTTTACACTCTCTGCGGTTCAGTCTCTGTGGAAAATCTCGAACATGTGGATCACAATGGGTTCACGATCTTGACCGAAGATGGGGTAACAAGGAAGATCTCCACCGAAGATGGGTTCACTAAGTAATTTTTTAACTGAGCAGGTGATCAATTTTTTCAGCTTCTTATTAGCTGGAAGCCATTAAGATCTCAAAATATGTTGCTCAGAATATGGTGGGCAAAGGACATGGTATGAATTCAAATTCCTCTGTTCAACCTTTGATCCCCTTTTTACTCTATTTACCCTTGGTATACTTTTGTTGCTTCCTTTATTTGTTTCCCTTTTTGCGGCGTTTTTCCTCTTTAATTATGTTTCGAGTATTGTTTAGTTTAGGTAGAGAATACATATAATTTATTTAAATTATGGTTTGTTGAATTCTGGAATTACAGCAGTGCCACTTTCATTTCAGATTTGGCTGATGCTGTGATTGAAAGTCTTCCATACGTTGGAGCGATGGCAGTCTCAAATCTTGAAGCTCGACAGGTCCGACTTTGGACATTTATATTTAAAACATGGAACTAATGTGGAATGCTAGTTATAATGTGGAACTAATAAGATCTTGTCTTTACTGATGTGCCATATTTTATTTATTTATTTTGTTCTGACTGGAGGCTGTGGGTATGCCTTTTGCAGTCTCTAGTTCCTCTTGGAAGCATTGAAGAACTATTGGCAGCGTATGATTCGCAGCGTCGGGAGCTTCCACCACCGGTCACGGTGTGGGAATGGGGATGGACAAAAAGTGCTGAAACTTGGAATAATTGTAGTGTAGTGATATGAAGAAAATAATACATTTTTTTTGCAGTTATTTTATTCCTTGGTGCCTGCACAAAGCCTCCTCGGCTGTCCATGGTGACTGAATACGTGGAAATGGGAAATGATTGCACTACCTCATTGACATTGCACATTTATGTTGGTACTGCTGCTAAATAAGTAACTTATGGTTGCTTTTGGAGCTCAGTATATTTTCTTATGTTGGTATATTTGCTTTTGCATTAATGAATGAGCATTCCTTCACTGCAGGAAATATCTGTTTTGTGGAAAATGATTACTCTTTTTTTTTATATTTACCATATGCCTATATTATTCAATTAAATGTTGAAGGTGTATTTCCTTGTTAAGTATTTTGTAATTTTTCAGCTGAGTTTAAAATGAAAAGGTTATTATTCCTTTTGTCATTTGCAATGACTACTTGTTCAAGCTTTTGCTGATTGGAGATTCTGGAGTTGGAAAATCAGGTCTTCTTCTGAGATTTGCTGTAAGTGCTTTGGAATGTTTTTCACTTTCTCCTATATTTCTTCTTTTTAATGAAAATCTAGTTGTAGTGATAGACAAATTTGTAGTTTATCTGATTTTCCCTTTTGTAGTTTATCTGTGTTGCATCTATAATATATATAAATGTTGACATATATTTGTATATGTTTGTCTTTACATACATATATTAGGTTCAGCTAATGCATCATATGATCTTACTTTTGGAATTCTCATGGAGTAGTGATGTTGGCATGCCTTTTTTTTTTTTTTTTTTGGTTACTTAACATGGTGCTTGGGGCGTGTGCAGTTATCTAGTTCTAATTTTTTGCGGTCAAGTGGATCTACAAGGCGACCTGCTGTCTCTACTAGCCGTGACCAAATGATTGTCGGAAGTGAAATTGATTCCTCCCGTGCCTGCAACACAGATGCAAGCCCAGGAGCGCTACGGAAAATGTCAAGTTCAGCAGCAGCACAAAGAAGTTCATTAGTTTTATCAGTAGATCACAAGCGCGTTGCTTCTAGCAGAAACTCCTCTAACATAAAGAACTTGGAGTCCATGCTCAAGGGTATCGAAGGCCTGCATTTTAATAGCGATGAGAGGCAGCATTATTAGCTGCTGCTACTACATCAAGCAGACCCTCCTCTCCCACTGTAAATCATGAAACAGTATACTTCATCGTGCACTTTGAGCTGAATTTGTGTTTTGTTTTTTGAGGAAAAAGCTGCTAAGCTGAGATTTAAGGCAGGCCCAACCGAGTATAAGGTATGTTGTGAGTGATATATATACACTATTTTGAACTGTAATTAGGCCATTGTATTGAATTTCTTGGCTCATTTTGATTACTGAAAGACTTATGAATGAATATCATAAAAGCTTAAGATAATAAGCTTTGTTGCACTTGAACCATTGTGATGAGAATAGGTACTAAAATGAACTAGTTTACTGATTGCTCTAAATGTGAAGGGCTTTGGAGATATTCACAATATGATATGATGTGGTACAATGAGGCCGAGCTATATGTCATGTTAACTTGCAGCTATGCAGCACGTAGAACTTCGCATCTGTAGTTGTTTGTCTCTGATATGTGCATTTCATGTCTAGTACTTTGAAACACTTGTAATGGTGAAGTGTGCGTTTTTTGGGATGTTCATACTAGTGAGTTTAGCATTGTTTTGGGATCTCAATAGTTGTAAATAAACAAAACTCTCAATCTATAATTAGTTCTTTCACTGGTATTCACTGATTTAAAAATAACTTTCTACGGCATGCAAAATTATGTCGTGAAAACTGTAATGATTTATAGCATGTAAGAAAATGTCGTAGAAGATTATATACGGCATACAAGGCATGTCATAAATATATTAAAAATGACCTTCTACGGCATACAAAATTATGTCGTGAAAAGTGATGATCTATGACATGCAAGAAAATGTCGTAAAATACTATATACGGCATACAAAGTATGTCATAAATATATTAAAAATAATCTTCTACGGCATGCAAAATTATGTCATGGAAAGTATGATGATTTATGACATGATAAAAATGTCGTAAAAAGTTATATACGACATACAAAGTATGTCATTAATGTTTAATTTATTACTTTTTACAACTTTACCTGCATGCCGTAAATGATGCTCAACTTTCCACGGCATGTCATATAACAGCATTTGTGTGCATGCCGTGAAAGAGTTTTTACGGCATGCATTGCAAGCCGTAAAAAGTCAATTTTGTTGTAGTGAATCAATCTGATATAGTGGTGAGCTTCAAGGTATATACAGAAGAAACATACAAGACGAAGTTGTGGCCAAATGCTACATGATATAGTGGTTGCGGTTGAGTAGAAAAAAAGTTGAATCATTCATCCCACCTGCCACTGCATCCATAGAATTAAACAATAAAAGTTCAAATCAACGTATATTAATGTGATAAAGTGCCAACGTTGCAGACCACAAAGTATAAATAATATCAGACCTGGTGGGTCGACCGGTTGGTTGATCGGCCGGTCGATCGGCCAGTCAACCGGTAAGGCAAAAATATTTTTTTTTTTTTTTTTTACCTGTTTGAACTTTTTTTGACCAGTTTGAACCCACCAATTGTAAAGGAAATCGGTCGACCGGTTGGTCAACCGGCCGGGCAACCGATTGGTCGACCGGGTCCTCCCTCCAACGGTCACAAACAGTGTTTTGGTGAAATCAGTAACTTGTCCTCAGTTTGATGAATTGTTTGATGAAATCTCAATTTGATATCGATTTAGTGCAAGCGTTGGAGCACCAAACAGTAACTTTTTCATCAAAATTTGAATTTGATGTCAACTTTGGTGAACTGTTGGAGATGGTCTAACAAAATCGAAAACTGCGGTTTGGTTTTAAATTTTTTTCAATTCCTATTGAACTGAATAGCTTATGTCTCTAATCATGGTTGGTAAAGTATTCAATAATTTATTGTAGGTATGTAGTAGGATTTTTTCCCCCTAACTCCATTATGTCAATTTATAAAATTTTAAATATATATATATATATATATATTTATAATTCGATAGTAGTCAATTTATAAAATGTCTGAACTTTTGGATAAAGTTCCACATGTAGTTAAATTTTTGTGTTTCAAAGTTGCAATTTTCTGTAATTAATTTATCGCTTGTGGAAATTAAAAGTGATAACCAACTGATTATTCACTTGTGTGTTTAAGAGAAGGTCCCTTCCTGGGATTTAGTGCTATCACTGTGGATGTGTTTAAGAGAAGGTCCCTTCATGAGAATTTAGTGCTATCACTATGAATATTTACAGTCTCGCCTCTCAGCACAAGCTATCCTTTTTGTGGACTAACTAACAGATCCAGTAATGGAGTGGCGCATTGGGTTGTCAAGGCTCAAACTTCTCATAGTTTACCTGTTTTTTGGGTTGTGCTCCCACCTGTTAGTCTTGTTTCCTTATTATCTAAAGATGTAATGTCTTCTTGTGCTTAATCAAATTGCCTTATTTGATATAAAAAAAATTGCAATTTCTGCCCTGTTTGGGAAGAAAGTTTTGGATTAAAATAGTCAATAAACACAAAATGAATTACAATAATCAATGAGATAAGATTGGAAGGTATTGTTGGGCTTGTAGAGGTTCATCATGGGTTTTGTTTTGATAATTCGAATTGTTTAATGTGTAAAACTCGTCGAATACTATATATTTATAAAAAATCACGTTAATCGGATATCGATAGTTATTTCATTAGATCAGATTTCTATCAACCGTTTATTTTTTTACTATCCATTTATTTTTTTATACAAAACAGAATTGATCACGTAGCTATCGTTATCCGATCAATATGACTTTTTATAAGTATATAGTAATCGACGAGTTTTACATATTCAACGGTTCGTATTATTAAAACGAGACTCGTAATGGACCCTCACGGGCCCAACAATATCCTCCAGTCCGATCTAAGATTTGAGGAAAGTCAGACCCTTATTATATTATGTGAACCTCTATCTTGATTTCTCAAAACTTTTGTCGCGTAATATTTACATAATTAAAAAAATAAAAATAAAAAATTACTCTATAATAATCTCTCTACAATAACTTCTCACTCAACCATCTCCAAATAAATATTCTATAATAACTTATTTTCTTCTTCAATAATTTAATTTTATCATTTTTAATTTTTTTTTGCTTTCTTTCTCTATTTCTACAATATATATATATATATATAAAGTACAAAAGTGTTTGATTCAATTATGGCAAAGGAATAGACTATCTTTTGTTTTTCTTTGACGGTAAGTGATTTAAGAGTTTTTAATTTTTATATTCTCAATGACTGAATGTGATTGAGTCTATTGAAGATGCCCAAATGGATCGAAGAAAAACAAGAAATTGAGGAAGAAAGAGATGTAATAGTAGAAGAATAATTATTAGGTTTAGAAATTGAGAGAAAGGTCTTCGGGGGCTAAAATTCGGAAGTTTTGATTGGCTTTGCAGAGGAAATATAAAGGTAAAGTGCAAACTTATACAAGAGTTGGCCATTTGATGAGTCATTATACAGAATTTACATTTATATAATTTTTATTTGCAAGTTATTTTACACAAATTTATACAATTTTTTTTTTTTTTTTCAAAAGTCGCCTTACAACTTATATACTAAAATTTTTATTGTCTTACAACTTATATGTAATTTTTTTTTTCTTTTTCCAATTGTTCTTATTAAAGGATAATTTCATTTGACTTTCATTCCAATGAACATTAGCACATAGTATCACAAAAATATATTCAGCAGTGTAATTGCTTTTCGAAAATAGCTTAAGTGGTAAAATGAAGTTTTAGAGCCACATCAATAATTTTATTTGATTATAAATGGCAGTTGATGATAATGATAAAATTAATAAACATAAATAAAATGTATATAAAAGGAAAAACATATTCACTAAAGAAGAAAAGTAGACTACTCAAAGGCAAGGCACATCCAGGATACTTTTTTTAAGATAGTAATTTTCCTTTTATTATACAGAAAGGTCTCTTGGAAATTATATCTCTAGGATATAATGCTTATTTTAGAAAACAATCCTAAGGTTGTATTCCTTAGTTGTTTTCAAAACCAGAACCTTAATCTAGAAAACTTAGAATGAAAACAATGAAGAAAACTTGTAGGGAAAAATTAAGAAAGTATTAGGAATGCTCGCGGTTCGGTTTTGGACGGTTCGGTTTGCGGTTTGCACCCGCTTGCATATGTGCGGTTTGGAAAAAATTGAACCCGCAACCACCCGCAGTGCAGGTTGTAGTTTGTGCGGATAGGATTCGTGGATGTGTGGGCAGTTTGTAAATTGGACTTTTTTCTTTAAAAATTTATGTTTGGGCCTCTTTTTTTTTTTTCTTTCCGTTTTGTAAATATTTATTTTGAGCCATTTTACCCCCATTTTCTAAAATGCTCAACATTAATAATTAATGAATTAAAACTTATAAAATTAAAAACACAACAAAATCAATTCCTAATACAAGCAAATCAATCAAAATCCTAAACTTTTAAATAAAATCATTAACTAACACACGCACATTTTTCAAAATCCTAAACTAAATCATCAAAATCATTCACTACCCAACAATACAATTAAAGTAAAATCATTCAAAATCTAAAAATATCTAGGATATGATGTGAAATTAATGGTCCAAGTTTTTATAAAAAATAAAAATATATTAAAAAAAATTCTAAGTGAGGGCGGGTTCTTGCGAGTGCGGGTAAAACCCGCAACCCCCCGCAACCCGAAATAATATAATATTCCAAACCGCATCCACCCGCATTGTGTCTGCGAAACTGCCCATTTGTATATGAATTGGTTCTGGCGGTTCAGATAACCCTATGCCCAACCCTAGTAAGCATGGGCTGTTAAAGAGAGTTCCTTATATGGTTACTCGAACCGACACCAACTTAGGGAATTCAAAAGTTGAAACTGTTTCCCAGTGTCCATAAACCAACTGGTGGTTAGGATGTCCGAATTCAAAATCTTTAAACTGATTTATTCAAATAGTCCCAAACTGTTTGTTTGAATATTTTATTTATTTCTTTATATATATATATATATATATAAATAAAAACTAGAAGTTCCATCTCATGGATATCTTCAATGGAACACCTCCGATGGAAACTTGAAGGAATATGGAAAGTTCTTCCTCTATTTATAGTAGATGAGAGCACACTCATTCGCTCAAGATTTCTATGTGGAAACTAAGCTAAAAAAAATTAAATTCCAACTGAATGGAGGGAAAACAAAATATTAAATTCCCTCCAAGTGAAAGTGTAGAAATTCCTTTAGATTCCAACGTGGGAATCAAGAAAGGAAATAAAGCAAAAAAATATAGAGATTATTATTATTAGTAATAAATAATATACAATAGTAATTCACCCATAAATATATAAGTAAGACGGTGGACTTGCAAGTTGCAACTCAATAAGTGGGAAGTTTAAAGGTTATACCATATGAAGAGGTTAAACTAACAAATGAGTGCAGCTATTAGCACCTACCTTTCTTTTTTGGACCCTCCATCTCTCTCGTTTTTTTTTATAATTCCAATTTTGTCCAAACATGAAATTATGTTTTTACCCTCATCTCTACCATTCTAACCCTAATTTCCCAAACCCTGACTCTAGCCATTTCCATCACCTTCGGCAACTGCTATCACCTATCCTTCCTGTCACAGGTCTTTCTTCGAAAGTACGACGAAAATGACCTCCAGTAATTGTAACAACCACAGTATGGCGGCGAGCTTCATCGAAGAAACCATCACCTCTTTCCCTCTCACACTTTCCTTCTGGCAACCTTTTTGACCCAACTCCGGCAAAGACTTCTATTCATTATCTCCATTATCGAACTTCCAGCGAAGGAGAGGGGCTTTCGGTTTGCTCCTCCTACTCACTTGAGCAACGTCCCTCTTTAGCCTTACTCCGGCGGAGGAACAGCCGGGGCTCCTAGATTTCCAGCGAAGTGGCCTTTAAGACTTGGATTTATGAAAAACATCTATATCTGGAGATGGGTTTAGGGGTTTGGAAGAGAAGATAATGAAACAGAACTCAATGACCCACATTAGAAATTAGAAATAATGAAAAAGAAGATACCAAAACACAATGAACTCAAGAAAAATCAATCAAGATAGTGAATTTTTAGAGAGAGAAAGAGACAATGTAAAATACCTTCTCTGTTTTGGTGTTGAACGACGGGTCTTAAAGCCATTATCAAAACCTTGAATCAGAGAGCAAGAACTCCTCCAAATCTCCACAACAAAGATGACTCACTCTCTCTCTCTCTCTCTCTCTCTCTCTCTCTATGATGGGTCTCTCAAAAGGAGAAGAATAAGAAGAATGTGGGTTGCTGGAGGCAACAATAATGGTGCCAGAGGTGGCACTACAAGAATTTTCACTTTTGGCGACTAAATTTTTAGTCGCCAAAGGTCAGTTTTTAGTCACCTATAGTTTTTAGTCACTAAATTTTTTGGTCGAGAAATTAGTAGCCGAAGAGTAGTCGGGAAATAGGTTGGAAAATTAATTAAATAATACATTTTTGCCGACCATTTTTTTTGTCGCCAAAAGCCAATTATTTAGTCGCGGAAAAATTTTTAGCTACTAAATTTTTTAGTTGCCGAAAGCAAATATTAGTGTTTTGGCTACTAAAATTTTAGTCGCCTAAAGTCAATCTTTTTTGGCTACTAAAATTTTAGTCGGCAAATACTATTTCTTTTGGCTACTAAAAATTTAGTCGCCTAAACTTCCACATTTTTGGCTACTAAAAATTTAGTCGCCTAAACTCGCACATTTTTTGCTACTAAATTTTTAGTCGCCAAAAGTATTTTTATTCTTCCACTTTTGTTTTTAGCTACAAAATATTTTAGTCACCAAATGTTTGATTTTCTTTTGGCTACAAAACTTTTAGTAGCCAAAGGTTTGATTTTCTTTTGGCTACAAAACATTTAGTAGCCAAATGGTTGTTTTTCTTTTGCCCACAAAAAATTTAGTAGCCAAATGTTTGATTTTCTTTTGGCTACAAAATTTTTAGTAGCCAAATGTTTGTTGTTGTTTTTTTCCTTTTTTTTGGCTACAAAACGTTTAGTCAGCAAAAACATGATATTATGTTTTATTGCAAATATTATAATTTGTCCATAACCTGTCTGTATTCCATGCAACCTGTAATACGTATATAAATAAAATGATACATAAACTATCAATCATTCCACAATCTGCATCCGTATACAAAAAATAAATTACTTTAATTGCCCAAGTACATACAAACCGACTATTGTCCAAACTAAAATAATAATTCCATACAACATATAGAATCATACAAAAAGTAAAGCCCTCCATATACAAAAATTGCATTTACTATACCATGCGAAATGACCATTTGGCATGGTACAAATTACCACTGTAATCTGTACCACGACAAAAGGTGATGTATGTACCAAGCCAAAAATACATCTATGTACCACGACAAAAAATCATATATCTGTACGGCGTCAAAAGATGATCTACCTACCATGCCAGTAATTAGCTGTTCGCTGCCAAAAGTTTTATGTATCAGTAATAGTTAACTGCACAAAAGCCGGAGATGACAAAAGTACAATTTCTTCTTCATACACCAAAATATCTCTGCAAGTTCATGTAACAAAGTCATCTACAAAAAAAAAAAAAACATTAGAATTGGACCCAAAAATGCCCAACTTCGTGAATGAATTTGGGAACAAGTGACAAATAAAAATAAGTGAGAAGCAACCTTCCATGATGAAACAATTATCATTCATTGTACAGTCTTTCTAAACTTTTTTGTTATAAGGAACATTGTTAAATGCAGAACAATCATTACTAAATCTTTCATTAGTAACATAAAGCTAATGTAACAATCTTCTATTTGTATGCAACATGTATCCAAATTCTGTGGCTAAACCAATATCAAAGCCCAATGTGAATAGAAAGTATTCTTTTTAACAACTTCCTTATTATTTGTTTGCAAAAGGCACTTGAATAATTAGATTGGATATAAAACCATCGCTGCTTATTAATGTATGTTAGTGCTTATTAATCGGCTCTAAATCCCAACATATGGGTCCGAATAACATTCCGTCACTTGTAACAAGTCATATTTGGCATGGGGAAGCTGTTCATGTCGGCCACACAGCGATTTAAGGGCTGTTTTGAAATTTTGCCCCCGAAACGACCTTTTTCGACTAAGTTTTGGGCGTATTCGTCTCTAAATCCCAACCTATGGGTCCGAATAACATTCTGTCTGTTGTCACAAGTCCTATTTGGTATGGGGAAGCTGTTCGTGTCAGCCACACGGCGGTTTGAGGGCTGTTATGAATTTTTGCCCCGAAACGCCCTTTTTCGACTAAGTTTTGGGCGTATTCGTCTCTAAATCCCAACCTACGGGTCCGAATAACATTCCGTCTGTTGTCACAAGTCATATTTGGCATGGGAAAGCTGTTTGTGTTGGCCACACGGCGGTTCGGGGGCTGTTTTGAATTTTCGCCCTCAAAACGCCCTTTTTCGACTAAGTTTTGGGCGTATTCGTCTCTAAATCCCAACCTACGGGTCCGAATAACATTCCGTCAGTTGTCACAAGTCATATTTGGCATGGGGAAGCTATTCGTGTCGGCCACACGGCAGTTCGGGGGCTGTTTTGAATTTTTGCCCCCGAAACGCTGTTTTTCGACTAAGTTTTGGGTGTATTTGTCTCTAACTCCCAACCTACGGGTCCGAATAATATTCCGTCAGTTGTCACAAGTCCTATTTGGCATAGGGAAGCTGTTCGTGTCGGCCACACGGTGGTTCGGGGACTGTTTTGAATTTTCGCCCCCAAAACGCCCTTTTTCGACTAAGTTTTGGGCGTATTCGTCTCTAAATCCCAACCTACGGGTCCGAATAATATTCCGTCAGTTGTCACAAGTCATATTTGGCATAGGGAAGTTGTTCGTGTCAGCCACACGGCAGTTCAAGGGCTGTTTTGAATTTTCGCCCCCGAAACGCTCTTTTTCGACTAAGTTTTGGGCGTATTCGTCTCTAAATCCAAACCTACGGGTCCGAATAACATTCCATCGAATGCCACAAGTCGTATTTGGCATGGGGAAGCTGTTTGTGTCGGCCACACGGTGGTTCGGGGCTGCTTTGAATTTTCGCCCCCCGAAACGCCCTTTTTCGACTAAGTTTTGGGCGTATTCGTCTCTAAATCCCAACCTACAGGTCCGAATAACATTCCGTCTGAATAACTTTTGGCGACTAAATTTTTTTTAGTCGCCAATTTTGGTCGCCAAAGGTGCATTTTGTTGTAGTGTGGTAGTTGGGAGTGGGGGCTAGGGTTAGGGTTTGGGTTTGGGGTATAGTTGGTATTAAGATGGGGGTTTAAAGAGAAAATGGTGAAGACTCATTTTATTGGGTAGGGGTTCAAAGAATTAGTGGGTCCAAAGTAAAGAGGTAGGTGCTAATAGCAATCCTCTAGAAAATAAGTGTAGGTGATATCATTATAATGGGATAACATAATGAAACAGTAAATTAGTAAAGTGATTTTTATAAAATTAAAGAGTCATCTCAATATATATTTTACAAATACTTACAATGCACAGATAATAATAATAAATCTTCAAAAAAAAAAATTGAGGGGCATGTAATTTTTCCCCAGATTGTAGTTCTCTCTATTACATATTTGTAATGGAGATATTATATTTCATCATCCAATGGCGAGTGTAATGATCTTTTTAATTTATAATTATTTTTAATTAAATTAATTAGAAATTTACATTCCTATTTTATAGTTATTAGATATATAAATAGAAAATTTCCATTATATACATGGAAGGAAAATGATCAAAATCTTTCAGCCTTGCACATCCTTTGGTACAAGACCCAGCCAGTGGCCTTTCACCTCAATTTGAATGATGTACCTGCATTGGAATGCCTACTGGCTGACAAAATTTATATATAAATTCTATTTAAGTAGCATTTTCTTTCACATAGATTACAATTCATCCCTTCTTACTTTGCCCTTGTTCCTATCTCAATCAAACTAATCAGGTTGAAGAATTCGATTTTGTATTAATTTTTTTTTTTCAATCCCAACTGAATCAAATTGCTTACACCTATAATGATGGTTGATTCATTGTGAATCTATAATAATTCAATTTATAAAATTTCAAATATTATTTTTTTTCTATAATTTCATAGAGTCAATTTATAAAATCTCTAAACATTTCGATAAAATTCAACATGTACCCAAATTTTCTTCAAAGTTTCAACTGACACCGTAGTGCCATATGAAGTTGACAAGATTCTTGGCCAATGAGTAGAATAGGGCTAATGTGAATTCCATCACGTTGATTCATTTAGTCTGCCTTCAAATAAAAAAAATTAAACATGATGTTGACAAATTTCAGTGAGTTCTTGGGTGGATGGCAGTCACATGGCCTCTCTGATGTTGACAGATTTTTAATGAATTCCTTGGCGTTCATACCCACCTCTCTAATGTTGATAAATTTAAGTGAGTTCTTGGGAGGATGGTGCTCATATCGCCTCTCTACTATTCACGGATCTGGACGCTTGTTGTGCTTCTAGCACAGCAGGCACTGTTGTGTTGTCTTATGGGATTATTTTGGGATCCATTTTTATAATCCAAATCATTCACATTTTAGAACATATCGAGTAAAACATACCTGTAAAAAATCAAATTAATCGGATATCGTTAACCCTTTCATTCACTCATATTTGTATTCATTTTAAAACTTTAAATTATAATGTCATTTATTTTTGTAGATTCAAATGTGAGTGGATGAAAGGGTTAACAATATCCAATTAACTTAATTTTTTTTATAGGTATGTTCTACTCGATGTATTTTAAAATGTGAACGATTCAGATTATCAAAACGGACCTCAAAATGAGCCCATAGGCTAGCATAGCTGCCTGCTGTGCCCCAAGCATAATAGGCATCCCAAATCCGATGTTGACAGGTTTTTAACCAATTCCTTGGCGTTCATATGGCCACTCTGATGTTGACAAAGATTTTATGACCATCAAATCAAATTTAGCTACGAGGCTTTATATGTATTATATAAACACACCCTTTGGTTTAGGCCACCGCATTCCTCTTTATCATCCATGGCTTCTAGTAGTAGTGTTCCATTTGTTGTACAAAATACTACTACAAAGCAATGTTTCACCAATTTATGTTACTGTTGTCTAGAAGATCTAAACCAATTTGTTGTGAACCTTCGACAAGGACCTTTATGGCCTTTCACTACAAGAAAGAAGCTCTACCTTGCTCTTGTCAATGGCACGATGGTATTTACTGTTGGTGTTGATTTTTGACCACACAACCAAAAGAGGGAATTCAGCTGGAGAGCATCAGCAGAGTAGATTAAGCCCAACAACTTGTAACAAGAATATGAGAATACTGCAGTAATTCGCCACTCGGGGACACTCTGACGATCAAGTTAGTAAACCTTTATCTCTCACAGATAGCAAATAGTATTTAAACTCACAAGAAAAAACTTACCTTTGACCCACGAGGGTGCCTTGTTTTTATAACCAGGAGTGACTTGATCTCTTTAGAAGCCTCACTTCTGTGGACTCAGGCTCAATGCTCATCCTAGACTCTCAGCTAAATAGGGATAAACTCCCTACGAGCTTTATCCTTATCCAAACTAGAACCCTCTTTCGTCTAGGATTCTTGTTCCATATCCGTTTATCTCGGATTCCAGCATCTCCGCAAATAACCTCGGTGTAACAATCCCGACTTATAATTAACTGTTAAACCATGATTAAGAATGCCTAATAAGTAATTAGGAGGAAATTTTGTATTAATTGCATGTGTTATATGTTATTTGCATCTATATTTGTTTGTCATAGAAATATCTATTTGTGTTTCTGTCTTATTCTGCAAATTGAAGCCTTATCGGCATCTGATTACAAATTTGACTTGGTTTATGTGTTATTTGGAATTTTTGGAGTTTTATGGTAGGTTTGATTGAAATTCGATTCGGAACGAAATAATTAGAATAAAATAATCACCATTGTTTAACTTAATCTAGGCTTAATTAATTAAGCCCTTAACCAAGCCTATATAAGGCTTCCATATGTACCTTAACTTATCTTTCTTCTTCATTTTCTTGATACCAACTGTAGAGACAGAGAGAGAGAGAGAGAGAGAGAGAGAGAGAGAGAGAATTGA
Source organism: Camellia japonica (assembly GCA_030407325.1). Taxonomy (NCBI): domain Eukaryota; kingdom Viridiplantae; phylum Streptophyta; class Magnoliopsida; order Ericales; family Theaceae; genus Camellia; species Camellia japonica. The sequence goes on from JAPPVO010000016.1 coordinate 166,416,567, forward strand.
GCTCAAACAAGAGAATTGGAAGAAATTTGAGGGGAATTAGTTAGGAGAACAAAAGATTTCATCCCTTAGATTCATTTGAAGAATTGAGGTAAGAATTCAACTCCTAGGCATGACTTTAAGTTGTTTACTACAAGAATTGAAGAGAAGCAGGTTGTATAATAGTGGATTGAGCTTAAATAGATGAATTGAGAGTGAAATCATGCATTGCATGCATAATTCATGAAACTTTGAAGTTATTTTCTAAGAATTCTTACATGCATGCATTAATCATAGCTTGGTTTTGGAAGTTCATCATGTTTTACATCCATTTATCTCATTTGATCATGTTTTGGAAGGTTGAAGTTCATATCAACTCATGCATGTTATGTTTTCCAAATTTCAAGCTTGAGTTTGAACAATTGGCATGCTTTTGGACCTTGATTTTGTAAAATGATCTTTAAAGTATGATGTTATATAAGTTTAGACATGTTTTCTCAAGTTTTGGGCCAAAATGATGTGTTTTGAAGCTTTGAATTCGAGTTTTGAACTTAAAACTACAATCTGGAAATTTCAGAATTTGCACCCTTCGCTTGAGCGGTAGAGTCTGCGCTCGAGCAGAGAATGTGAGTTCCCAGTACTTTTGTAGAGTTTGGGGGGTTGGCTTGAGTGACAGAGCCTACGCTTGAGCGACCACCTTTGTTTTTGACCCTCCGCTCGAGCGGCAGAAGTTGAACTCGAGTGTAAAATGAGAGCTCCTAGAAGTTTTACAAACTTTTGCATTCCACTCGAGCGACCGAAGTTGCGCTCAAGCGGAGACCCTTTTTGTTTAGTCTTACGCTTGAGCGACAATCGAGTGTCCATCGAGTAAAAAATTTATGCAACCAGTACTTTTGCAGACCTTACATGTCGCTTGAGCAACTGAAGTTGCGCTTGAGCGGATTGCTCTGTTTTTGAAAATTTGACTAAGTGTTTTGAAGCACATTTTGGCATCCTTATTGCATCTTAGGCATTCTTAAATCCTAATTAAGACATAATAATGAGGATAAAGGCTAGAAACACACTAAGAACGAAACAAAATAAGTTAAGTACTATCAGAGTGTGTGTTTCAATATGTGTATCTGTTATATGTTTGTGTAGGTCACACGTCGTGAGTTATTTTATCCATTTGTTGGGCTATTGAAGCTATCCGTGAGTAATAACTCTGTAAAACTATGTTCAATATGAAATACTTTCTAAACATTATGATATGATATGGCCTGTTTCTGAAAAGAATGGTACAAAATGTTATTTTGAAATTACATGAATGATAGTCCAATTCTTTGAATTGTATTCGTGGTATCTTTAGCAAATGCCCTCACTTAGGAGACGTAATACTGTGGCTTATGGTCGTGAGGCCCTCACCCAGGGGACATAATATTGTGGCTTATGGTCATGAGGCCTTCTCCCTGAGAAAACAATACCGTGGCAAACAATACCGTGGCATGACACCATCGCTCAGGGGAAAGAATACCGTGACCTATGTTATATGATACCCAGCACCGGAGGTTCCATTATCGAACTTGATATGAATGACCAATGTGATTTGTTAAGGCCAATGGGTGTACCATGCATGATTTGAATATGAATATAAATATGACTTTGTTTCTGATACGAATACGAACATGATTATGTTTCTAACTTGACAAGAGATTTAAAATTTGATTTTTGAATTTGTTATAGACATCATTCACTAAAATCTTTGCTCTGTTATTATTCACTGGACTCCAGCTCACTATATTATTTATGTATGTAGGTGAGCAGGCACATGACCAGGCCTAAGTTGCTGTCTGGAGTATTGTTTTGGTCAGCTAGCCTCTATGCCTCCTGAGGAGGTTCTCGTTTTGTCGTGGTCAAGTGTTTATGATAGATGTTTGGGACTTTTATATTTCTTATATTTTGACTAAATATTCTGTATTGTGGATATGATGACGTAAGACTAATGTGTTAGTAACGTCATAGATATATATATATATATATATATAAGTTTTAAATTTTCTGTCCCATGTATGTGTACACAGCTCAATGGACTATATATGTTTTATATATTTGCTTCTGCAACCCCTTATTATGTGATGATCTGTTCGGAGGCCTTTGGTAATCCTAGGATTACTGGCCGGTTACGACGTTAAACCTATAGGGACGGGTTTGGGTCGTGACACCCCGGCCTAGCCGAGATCATCTCAGCAAGCATGACCAGGCCACGTGGCACCTCGGCTGACACTTCGGCGTCACCTTAGCCACGTGCTGTCACTCATAAAATACTTCCTTATAACTGCCTCCTAGGTTTTGTTACCTCAGTAAACTAAGGTGATAAAACCTATATCATTCAATCATTCAATATGTTAGCTAACAAGCATACAACTCCGACCTAGATCATGACTCATCGGCTTCAACAATCAAAATTCGAGTGCCTACCCTACCAAGAACCAAGCACCACTATTTTTTCAATCATCTCAACCGGGATCGCACTTATAGCCGAGGTCACAACCTCATTACTCAAGAATTTCAAGAATCACACATGTGTTCCTAGTGCGCATAAGCTGTCATGCACAATCGTTTTAACCATTTCTTCCACGTGGCCCATTCTCACTGGTTCATACTTGACACGAGCTAATAGGTTGCATCGTTTCTATCCACACCGCCTGACAGACACATCATCCAAGGCAACCTCATTATGTTTTGACATTTTTCCATATTTTTGGCAAAACTCCCTCTCTCTCTCTCTCTCTCTCTCTCTCTCTCTCCCTGTCTCTTCACTTTTGCAAATTCAATTTCTCTCTTCGTCTCAGACTCTCTCTCTAAAATTTCTCTCTCTAAACTCCATTTTCAAGCCCTTCGAAGCTCTGCAACTGTTTCATTTGTCTCCTCCAACGAGTTCTTCATTGTTTGATTCCAGTCATCATCGTCATCTGACTCCGGCGAACCTCATCCCGGCATCCACTTCTTCGGCTTCATTTAGTAAGTCTCTGATTTCTTCTTTCCACTTTCAGTTTTCTACTGTTCTTTGAGTATGACACTATTGTGAATTGTTTATTCTCCAATATTCTTTATACCAAATTCTTTATTCCTTGATTTGCTTGCCATTTTTCATGCTCTAGACATTGTGAGTTAATTCGTGTTCTTGAATCTGTATTCACACTTGTATTCTGTTTGTCTTCAGCATTCGTTACACTGCCTTGTACTTTTTATTAAATGTCATAAATTAATGCTCACAAACATGTCAATGCCTCTGGTTTTGTACTTCTTGATTCTGAATCATGTTTATTTTCTGTTTTTCTTGCTTTGTTTCCAGATTTTTGCTTTCAAATATTGTTCACTTACATAGATCTTAGGTTTGGGATTTGATTTAGGAATCATTTAGGAAAATTGAAACAAACTCCGCCTTTAGTTCTTCAAAAACCCTTACCCTAGTGCTCGTCTAGGGTTTTGCAGAGGTCTTCACACCTTTATCAACTATTTTCTCTGAGATTTAGTACAAACTACTTCAAGCCGACATCATGGGGATGTTTAGGTGGAGGGTAGACACCCCAACTAAACTGGAATATTTTCGCTAGGAGTTCTCTATCCCAACCGACGTCCACCTCAGGTTGGCTGGGAAGGAGGACTCAATCATGCCTGGGAAGGATTACATGTCGTTTCTCATAGTTTCCATTATTGAGGGTGGAATTAGGTTTCCTCTGGAAATCCTTTTCAGAGAAGTCTTACACTTCTACAAAATTAACCCCATGCAACTAGCTGTCAGCACATTTAGGGTTATCAACCGTATTGTTGAATTGGCACGCCGAGAAAATGCTAGGGTCACCCTAGCTGATATCCAGTTTTGTTATACAATGTGTAGCCTCAAGTCTTCCAACGGTTTACACCTATTACCTCAAGTCAAGATCCACCGCATACAAACTCATTGCTGACCTGCCTAATTCTAATAAAGGCACTGGAGACGACTACCTGATTGTCTCGGGCAATTAGGAGTTTGCGTCGGACGATGATCTTCACCTCTACCCTCTACGCCGAGGAGTTTTTAGAGAGGATGAGGGTAAGAATTTAGTCAAAGTCCCACTTTGCTGTACTTTGTGTGTTCATTTCTTCTATCAATTCTGATGTTTGCCTCTGGCTTTTTGCAGTTCTGCCTCAACTAAACAAGTCATTTTGGCAATCCTTCATTCCAAGCCCAGATTTGAAAAAACTCCTGGACCTTCCCATTGCGAAATGCAAGGCCCCCCATCCTATTGAATTACGTGCCGACGTACCGGTCTTCGCTCCTTGACGTTCCCAGAAAGAGCCAGACTCCTCCATCTGCCTCAACTCTACCAGCTGCCTCTTCTCTAAGACCAGACCAGGCCTCCAGTTTTGACCCTGTAGAGCAGGTTTCATCTTCTACTACTGCCTAGCTCATTCCACTATCTCAACGTCGACGCCGATATTGTGTTTCAAATGCATCCGTCGGTCGGACCCAAAGTCGTAGACGTCGAGGTTCTAACTCGTTGGCCTATGATCCGGCGAATCCTCCCATTGCCCTACCCGCAATCAACTTTGGCACCGGTGTGACCATTGCAGCCATTGCCAAAGAGATGGGTCACAAAACCAATTGTGGCCGAAGATCTACTTGTCAGTTTGCCCAACGATGTATCCATGCAGTCCACGCCACCTTCCCACATAAAATTTTAAGCTTAGATTTCTATACATAAAATTTTATACATGTAATTTTAACCTTAGATTTCTATACATGTATTCAAAACATTCCTACTAATTTCCCAATTTATAATCAACTACTAACCTTTGACCAACTAAATCATTGAGTTTTCTCTTGGGCTTTAGAACAGTCTTTTACTAGATGTCCCATCTTCCCACACTTGAAACATGCTCCGGTAAGTCGATGACACAACACCCTATGTCGCTTGTGACATGTTGAACATAATGGACGAAACTTACTACCTTGCTTAGAATTGCTTAACTCTTCTAGCACAAATTTCTTAGGCTTTTCCTTTGGTTCCTTCTTTGACTTCACACTTAACTTTTTCATTTGGTCTTGCCGTTTGTCATAGCATTGTTGCATAGCTTTCATTCCTCCCTCAAGTACTTCCTCTACTTTGCCTAGTCGTTCTGCCAAAGTCTCAACTTCCATTTCGTGTTTACTTTTCACCATCTTTTCCGAATGATAGAAGAGAAGGGTTAAACACAAAATGATGGTTGATAACACTTGGGTTAATGTTAACTGACTTAGAATATAACACAAAACACGTCATATACAAGTAGACATATACATGTAGGCATATAAGGACACTAGTAGGGTAACCTATTCATTCACATGGAATTTACCAAGAATTTCCGATTTGAAGTTATGCTAGCTAAATTTGATTCCAATCGGACTTTCAAGGTCATTCAACAAAGGCATGAGACTTTATGGTTTAACAATTATCATAATAGGTTCCTCGCCAAAATATACACTCTTACATATCAAATAACTTTCTTATCCTCAATTACCATAATTTCACATACTTCATTGATCATCAAATTCCTTAATTTCCTGTAACGCCTCGAAAATTTGGGCAGGATATATCTATTTATGCTACAAAACCCACCTGATAGACAAACACATATATATTGCTAAGTAATCCATACACCCATTTCCATTAAATCCCAAATGCCAATTACATGTTGTTCACATCTCAATGCCCCAGTTCCAATCCCAAACATGCATTTTACAACAAGTATGAAATGGAAGCCAAACTGGTAGTAAGTGCCCTACAGGCTTACAAATTTATCCAAGAACATTCTTGGTTACACAAATTGAGTCTCACTCATTACATCTTAAGCCTTTGGCTTTACAAATAACAAACATACACACATAAGGCATATTTAAGAAGCTCTTGCTTCCCAAAACTCCATCCACGCTATTGCCTTGGAGGAAGCATCTCACCTGTACCTGAAAATGGTATTCTCATATAGGGTGAACCAACAGTCCAGTGGAATAATCTAACACAATTTATGAGGTTTAGCAAAGGTATAAATACCACGTACATAAACAATACCGATCTTGAAACATCCACAAGACCTGCATATCCATATGCCACTAAGACCAACCATATTCCATTTTCCTTTAATTTCATTTCCAGTTCATATAAGCTATTCAATTCATGAGTTAAGTTCGTTATCTTTCAACAATCAAAATGAGACTACAACTCAATGATTTTCCAATTATGCAAATCTCACATAAACACTTCAAACCTGCCATTTTACGGATATTTCGTCCGAAGGAATCGACACCCATTTATATATAAAATTTCGGGTCTTTCACCCAGGACCCTCCAACCAACTTGCTTTAAATGGAGTCCATCCCCTTTCTCCTCCCAAACAAATATACATATGCAATGTATTTATAAACATAATCACATATGGAGTACATTTCCTTTCTCCTCCCAATAAACATACATATACAATATATCTAAAACATGGTCATATTCAATGACACAAATAATGGATTAGCATTAAATCGCCTAATCTTCATGTAATTTCTACAACAATCATAGTTATCCTCCACCGATAGCCCAATGCAATTATTTCTAAAGAGATGTTCATTATCAAAATAAATAGTTTATTCAAAACTTCCATAGGTGAGATAATACATATCCAATATCACCATTTATAATCACAACCTTCCAATTTCACGTTTTCAATATTAATCCCAATTATTTATGCAAAATAATAATTTAATCAAAATTTGGGCAGAAACCCCCTTTCACCAAATATCAACCTAAACACCAAAATCAACTATTTTGGCACAACATGATCTTATATTCAAGCCTTGTAATAATCCACATTCTTGCCTTAGTCATGTTCATGTGCATTTGCATAATTTTGTCTTGTTAAGCTTGCATTTGTAGACTTTGACTTGTTTTGCCTAAGTAAAGGTCTCTGTCTTGTTTTGTGCTTATGTGATTTGCCTAAGTGTTGTATGCATGCTTTGTTCCTTCCTTGCTGTCTCAAGCCTAGGCCATGTTAAGCCTAGGTCATGCCAAGCCTAGGTCATGTTAAGCCTAGGTCATGCCAAGCCTAGGTCATGTTAAGCCTAGGTCATGCCAAGCCTAGGTCATGTTAAGCCTAAGTCATCTCAAGCCTAGGTCACACCTTTGAACCTCTTACACCTAGGACCATCTTGGAACCACTTTGGTTGACCTCCACCTTCACCCTGGCATATTAGCCGAGATGTCATCATCTAGGCCGAGGTGCACATCACCTAGGCCAAGATGTGTATCATCTAGGCTCAGATGTTATCATCTAGGCGTCCTAGATCCTTGATCCTTGCACCTAGTGATCTTGTTTCGGGACTAGAATGACCTAGACCGAGGTGTGGCACATCTAGGCCGAGGTGTGGCACAGCTAAGTCAAGTGTTATCCTTCCTAGCCGAGATCATTGAGACCTTACTTGCCGAAGCCTATGTCCTGATTCGAGATCATTACCTGCCGGAGTGCCTATGCCACCTTACTTGTTGTACACCCTTTGTCATGCTCTTGTCTTGTCATTCTGTCACCTTTTTTAGGAGAGCCAACCAGTCGTTGCCACGTGTCCCAGTAGAGGGTTAAGTCTGCTGGCAGTAGAGAAACCCACATCACTTTGTCATATCTTTGCCTTTATAGAGAGAGAAGCTCTAGGAAGAGGAAGAGAAGTTCTTAGAAAGAGAACTAGATTTCCAAGCTTGATCTTCACACCTTGAACCGTTAGATCCATGTTTTGAGGTTAGATTCTTGATCTACTCTTGTTATTCTTTATGTTGATCTAATCACATTGCATGATCTAGCATGATTCATGAGCCATGCATTGATTTAAATCTTGTTTTAGAAAAAGAAAATGATGTTCTTGTGTTCTTGAAAGAAAACCATGTTTTGATCCGAAAGTTTGTATCAAGATCCATGTTTTTGTGTTTGTTTTCATAAGATCTTCAAGTATGGGTACCCAGGTCCATGTTTTCGAACTCATCTCATGAAATCTCAGATTTTGGAATAAAAGTTATGGTTTTAGCATTCATGTTCTTCATGTTCTTGTCCTTCATGTTCATCAAGAGGGAAACCCAGATTTCCAGACTTCACCTTTCCCTAGGTGTGGTCACCGAGACCACTCTTGCCTAGATCTCACACCTAGGCCAAGCATCGTATCTCACCTTGGCCTACCTTGCATGATCACTTGCACCTTAGTCTATCTTGCATGCACACCTAGGCTAACCACTGCACACCTAGGCCGACCATGGTACACCCTTGCCGGCACCTTGTAACACCTCAGCAGGCAGCTGCACACCGAAGCCTAGGTAACCACACCTCGGCCAAGACCTCCTGAGTTCACCCAGCTAGGTCATTTTTGCCTAGATCATTTCTGTGCATCCATTCCAAGACCTGGTTGGTACCCAGCACGCTTTTCTAAGAAGAAAAAGTGTATTTTAACTTCCAGCACATGTTTTACTTTGTCTTGACTTGGTTTTGGAAAGAAATGTCGGGATCATTTTCATTCATGTAAAGCTTTTTAAGGATGCATTGCACAACCATCTTTGAGCATTCCTTCTTGTCTTCTTGAAGTGCATTCAGTGGACTTTATTATGTATTTGTAGGTCTTGGATCCTTGCCTTAATCCCTACACCCGAAGAGCTATGTGAGTGGTATTTTTAATAAAGCTATGTTATAAAGTTTTGATAAAGCTTTGCTTCGTTTTGGAAAAGTATTTGATCAAGCATGAATGATTATCCCTAGTTTTTGTATCAAGTATTATCTTGTTTTGATGACATTCTTGGAAAGTCCTCCCATGCTAGGGGACTTTAAACCCATGTAGCACCATGTTTGAGAGATCTCTGCCATCGACGGTCTTGTACGAATGGCCCCACCGACGGCCTTGTACGGGTGGATTTGTCTAATCGATTCCGGGTCGATTATTCCCTTGTTTTGTCCGAAATGTCATCCCCTATGTATTATGTAGATGTTATTAAACAACCCAAGAAGATTTGAAAGATTTGATTGATGAACTTGATTCATCCCATGTTTTGTTACAAGCTATGATATGTATTGTTTTGATAAAGATCTCGGATATCATTCATTCAAATCTTTATTAATTATATCATTCACTGAGTATCCAAGCTCACCCTCCCCTTTATATATATGTAGGTGGCAAGCAAGAAGGCGGTGACGCCTAAGATGTTATTTGCAAGTTGTTTTGGGATTCATTTTGCTAACCTCTTGAAGATTATGTTTCTTAGTTTTAATTCACTTCTTTTGTATATGTCGGCTTGAGAAACCTTTTGATCAAGATGTAATATGTACTTTATTTTATTTGTATCCAAGTTGTAAACCATGTTAAAATGTATGTCATTTCATTTAATTTATGCACAGCTCTTATAGACTACTTAGATTTAAATTTATTGCTTCCGCACATGTAGGCCCCATATGTATACTCTGATTGTGTGTGAATCTTTGTAAGTTGGCCTTTGGTAATCTTGGATTACTGGCCATCACGGCACCATTCTATTAGGGGCGGAATGGGGTCGTGACAAGCCTCATACTCGTTTACCTCATATTCATCAAAACCCCTCTTTTCATTTCACACCCAAATCCTAGATTTGTCCAAATCACAACCAAATCTCATCATCTATACACAATAGCAAATAACTAAGCTAAAAACCATATTAGAGTGTAGAAAATCTCTACCTCAAGTTTTGAAGAGAATCTGAGATGAAACCCCAAAATCTACGGTGTCGAAATTCGATCTCCACCGCACACAATGAAGCCCTTAAGGTGATGACCAACTTTGGTGAAGAACTTCGGCCTAAATCCGAATGGATTTGGAGAAATCAAAGAGAGAAGATGACTTCTAGAGAGAGAAGCTCTAGACCTGGATATTTGGAGAGTTTTAGAGAGAGGGGGGGCTGCAAAAAGTGATCTGAAACCCTAATTTACAGACTAATGTAACAAGGTCACTCGAGTGTGAAATACACTTCCCGTAAGCAATTTCGAATTCATTTTGCATTTTTGCTTTCGGCGAGCTGACCGGGCAGCTCGACCCCCAAAGTTGACCGGGTCAAAATCGGGATCGCTACATTTCCCAAATATTCTCATAGTTTAATTTGACATATAACCCATATAGCTTTCTTGACTTCCATTAAAGATTCTAATTCCCTCATAATACCATGTTTCCACAAATCAACAGATTTGTGTTCACCAATGTTCAAGTCATAAATTCTAATTTCCTTCTAACATTGGAAATCCTCCAATAATTCTTATCTTTTAGCCTCATTACTAAACTTATTAAACACATCCAGTTTCCTTATAATTATCAAAAGTCCATAACAGTTCTTAATTCTGAGTTTCAATACTGAAATGTATTACACAAACATATACATATTTCTAAATGCACAATTACTTACTTATTTACTATATGCATAGAACTTAAATCAGTTATAGACATTCTAATGCTCAATGGACACATGTGTGTGATATTAACTCGTGCTCTGATACCACTCTATCACAACCCAAACTCGCCCCTATAGGTTTAGCATCGTAACTGGCCAATAATCCTGGGATTACCGAAGGCCTCTGAGACAGATTAACATAATATTAGGGCTTAACAGAAGCAAATAGCAAATATACAATGTCTATTAAGTTGTGCAGACTTATATGAAATAGAAAAATTTTAAACTATATATTCATACATTTACACATCATCATATATATAAGCTAGACAAAAAGGGACTTAGCCCTATTTACATAATAAACAAAAACTTGTTTAACCAATCAAGAAAACAAAACTTAAACTTTAATCACATAGTCATAACCACTTGACATATCCGGAACCTCCACGAGAGGCACATAGGTTGGTTGACAAAAACAGATTCCAGGCAAATGCCTCTAAGCCTGGTCACGCGCCTGATCACCTACATACATAAATAATACAATAAGCTGGAGCCCAGTAAATAATAATAAAGTAAAGGGTTTTAATGAATGATGTCCATCACAAAGTCAAAAATTAAAGTTTATATCAAAAATAGATTCTTATCAAAAACAGAGTCTTATGTATATTCAGATTTCAATCAGAAACAGGTTCATATTCATATTCTTATTCAAATCATATACAGAAATCAAAGTTCATACTTAATCATACATGGTACATCCATTAGCATTATCATGCTTGTCAGTTCTATTAAAGAACCTTCAGTACCGGGAAACTTGTAACATACTTGAGTCATGCTATTATTACCCCTCGAGAAAGGGCCTTGAGACCACGGTATTATTACCCCCGGGCAAGCGCTATGAGACCATGTTATTATTACCCCCGGGCAAGGGCCTTGTACTTATAGACCACGGTATTATTACCCCCAGGTAAGGGCCTTGTGCTAAGGATGCCACGAATACATTTCAAAAATTTGGACAATCATTCATTCATACAAAATATCGCATTTCAGAAAACTGATCATTTAATAGCATCAGAAAATAATTAAAGTTAAATGTAACTTTACAGAGTTATTATTCACAGATAGTTGCAAAAGCAGATTAGATAGATTGGGCAGATTAGATAAATCAGGCAGACAATAGCGCGTGACCTACACAAACACATAACATATACACATTGAAACACAATATCAATTCCTTTATCAAACTTGACTTTTATTGTCTTTTTCTATCTAAGTAGTCCAAAGTTCTACTACTCTCATTCTTCTTTTCTTTTCTTTTTTATTCAAATGGATTGGGCTCTTATTTCACATATTCTTTCATTACCACATCCTTATTTTCTAAATAGAGCGATTTCATGCTTGGCTTCTTAATTAATCACTATTAAATCAGTGATTTATTCCTTGGCCAATTAATTTATGTTGATTGTTAGTTTACTAAAATTGTTGAGTCATAATTCTTACCTAAGAATGCTTGGAAGTGAAAGAGAACAAAAATCGAAATATGAAATAGCTTTTCAAAATTTTCTGAAACAGGACTCTTCGCTCGAGCGCAACATTGGTCGCTCGAGCGGACCCCTTGGTCTGCAAAAATACTGGTTGCTTCCATTCTACGCTCGAACAACAACTTCTTTGCTCGAGCGATGATGACAAATTTTGAGTTTTCCAGAATGTTGTTTAAATTTCAAAACACATTACCAAGGCTCCAAATTCATGCATGACTCACTTGAATATACAAAAACATTCCCAACTCATATATTTAAAGTTAATTCCATGATTTTAATTCAAATTTAAACCTTGGATTTCATGTTTAAAAATCATATTTCAATTCTTTCTTTGTTTAATGAAACTTAAAATTGAATCTATAAAGCCCTTTCAAAAATATTGAATGTATGAAATTTAAATCAAAATCAAACTAATTTTTGATTCTCAAATATAAATTATAATTTATTTCCATATTTGTCCAAATTTAATTTCATTCATTTTCTTCATTTCAAGCCCAATTTTAATTCCACAAATTCTAAAACATGAATTGATCTTCCAAAACTCTTAAAAATTCATGATGCATGTACAATTGAAACTCAATTTCATGTTGAGACAACTAAATTCAAACCCAAAGTAATTAATTTCTAATTTAACTTCTTGAACATAGCTCCAATTCATGATTTTCTTTTTAATTACATAAAATTAACTTCAAGCTCTTTTCTATTTTCCTTCGAAACATGAAATTAAAGTTATAAACTTCTTAGAAAATCATTTGCATGTATGAAACATTTATCAAAATCCAACCAATTCTACATTATTAAGCTCAAACCATAATTAAAATCTTGAATTGCTCTAATCTAGATTTTTATTAATTTTCCTCATATCAAATCCAAATTCAAACTCATAAAACATAAATTAAAATCTCAAAACCTTGAAATTCCATGATGCATGTTAAGATAGAATTCAAATTACATGGAAGAGTGAAGAAATTAAACTCAAATAATGAAATTCCTAAGTTATTTCTTTGATTCTTCAACTTAATGTAATTTCTTCATTCTTTTCTTAATTTCTTTCTATTTATATGAGTTTGAACCCAATTACTTCTTGATTTGAGATGTAGGGGAGGATTTACTACAAGATTGGAGTTAGAAATCTTACCTAGAGTTGTTGAATGATTAAATCTCATCACAAATTCTTGAGTCTCCTTTCCTTTTTTTATTTCTCCTCTGCTTTCTTAGTTGTTTATCTTGAATTATTTCTCTCTAGCAAACTCTTTTCCAGCAACAAAGATGAGGTGAGCTCTCTCTCTCTCTCTCTCTCTCTCTCTCTCTCTCTCTCTCGGCTTTCTTCTCTTTTTCTTTTTGAGTTCTTGGACTCAATGGTATACTCCACTCTTCAATTCATCACATTACACATATTACTCACATCCTCTGTTTTTTATTACACGTGCACACACACTCTTGTAGCACTTACAACACAACACTTTAACATGCACACACCCACAAAATTTTCTCTACACACCCACACCCAAATACACTCTCAATTATAGGTTGTTCCATAATTCAATTTTTAGTCTTAAAAAAAAAAATCTTAATTAGCACATAATTAAATTAGTCATAGCTAATCATAAATCCCACATAATTTAATTTGTCTAATTTGACTTCCATTAAAGCCCAATTAATTATATTTAATTTTTCTAATTTGAATTAGATTTTTAATCAAACTCCCAAAAGGCTCCAAATGTCAAATTAAACTTATCACCACCCTCAATTTTGGTTCTCACATCATTAAGGTCTTCAATTTTAAATCAAATCCAAAATCTCCGTCAGTGAATTACATATTCAATTGTACATTTCATAAGTAAATTTAATTCATAATAATCTTAATTCTGAATTCGTATAACTTAACTAACTTCAATTTAGACCCAATTAATCAAATCTTAATTTTATAAATCTGAATCAAATATTTAATTAAACTCCCATATGGTCCGATACTCGAAATTAAAATAATTCAATTCACCATTTGTACTATCTTGAGCCATTTAGGCTTTCAATTTCTAATTCTAAAATAAATCCTCAGTAGAATTACTTACGAATCAGCCTCCATAATTTTCATAAATCCCAGATTAAATTAGAATAATTAGCTATTAAAATTCAATCTCCTTAATTAATTAAGTGCTAACCATTATACATGGTGGGGTCATCACAGAAGGAGTCCATATCAACAACCAACAACAATATTATTATTGTTGTTGGTTATTGATATATAGACCATTGGGTCAATATTGGGAAATAGGGTAGAAAACCCTAAATTGTTGTACAAATTAATTGGTGTAATTAATTTGGAAATATTGTTGTTATTTGGAATTGAGTTGGAAATAATGAAATTGGCTCATTATATTGTAAAACGGTGGAGTTGGATTTATTAATCGCTCACCTTTGAGAACAATGATATTTTATCTGTTAGAGCTTTTATTATCTGTTTAGAAATAATTGTTTTGGGCTACCGGTGGAGGGTAGTTATGATTGTTGTAGACAATGCATGATGATTAGGCAAACTAAAACTAATCAATTGGATATGTCATAGAATATGACGGTTGAGAGAATACATTAACACTATGTATTGTTTGATTGTGTATATGGCCTTTGTGTATATACGTTGTGTGTGTGGGAGGAGATAGAGGATGTACTCCACGATTTAAGAGAAGATAGGGGATGGACCTCTAAACCAGATGTTGTTTGGAGAGGAGATAGGGAATGGACTCTGCTGATACAGCTCATATGCTTGTCAGTTAAAGTGTTGATACAGCTCATATGCTTATCTATGGAAGTGTTGATATAGCTCATATGCTTATCTATGGAAGTGTTGATATAGCTCATATGCTTATCTGTTGAAGTGTGGATATAGCTTATATGCTCATCTATCGAAATACTGATATAGCTAGTATGCTTATCTAATGTACAATGGGAAACGTTTAATATGAGTTACTGTCTCATATAAGTTGTTGGCCAGGTTCTGAGCCGTTGTTGTGAATTGTGAACTTGATAAGAAATGGAAAATGAAATGAAAAATGGACATAGTGGTCATGTAATGGAAATGGGTTATGAATTGATTTATGGGAATTAAACATTTATCAATTGCTAATGTCTTAGTTACTGCTCACACTGTGTTTAGCATATCTCTACTGGGCGTTGGCTCACCCTATATGGGACATTATTTTCAGGTACAGGTAGCATACCACCTCCAAGGACATAGCTTGGATGACTTTGGAAGTCGAAGACTCTTTTGATTATTTTTGTTTGTATTACATGTATACCAAGCCAAGGGCTTATTTTGTATGGAGTTAGTACTCTTCTTTTGTGTAACCAAGTGTTAACTTGGAAAGCTGTAAGCCTGTAGGGCATTTGCTTTTGTTGATTAACATGTAATACTGTTGTAAGAACTACTCTGATGAATGGAAAGGTGTCGATTTCTTTATATCATTGCATGTCTAAAATGATGGGTTTTATGTATTATTTTGAGGGCGTTACAAGGAGTCCCCGATGTAGATATTGCACGATTTTGGTTTTTCTTCCTCCTTCTACTCTGCTAGTGTGGGGTTCTTGGGCCCTAGTTGGGTTTCTTCTTATTCTTCTAGACATCCCAAGTCGCGACTCACCTGAACCGCCTTGGGATCATGCCAAGAGTGAACTCGACCACAAAGTCGGCTAGAACCTAGCCCTTAATTGTTGTTCTTGGCCTGAATTCCAAGCCATATTGGCCCAGCATCATTGCCCATCTAGTGACTCTGTCTATCAAGTTCCCATGTTGCAGTAGGGACTTTAGGGGATGCTTTGTCAATAACACAATCTTGTGGGCTTGAAAGTAGTGGTTTAACTTTTTCGAGGCCATTACTAAGGCCAATGTCAATTTTTCCAGAGGCAAGTACCTGGTTTCTGTACTTGCTAGGGTCTTACTGACATAGTACACTGCCTTCTACTCTCTTTCTTCTTCTCAAGTCACCACGACATTCATGGTGTGGTTTGACACTGCTAGGTACAAAAATAATTCCTCTCCTGCTATTGGATTTGACAATACTGAAGCTATTGTTAGGTATTTTTTCAAGTCGTCCAGGGCGACCTCACATTCTTCTATTCACAAAAAATCTGTGGCCTTCTTCAACAATTGAAAAAATGGTTTGCACTTATCAAAAGTTCGGCTAATGAACCTATTCAAGGCCACTGCCCTTCCAGTCAGCATCTGTACTTGCTTGGCTGTTGTCGGGCTTTTCAAGTCAATGATGGCCTTGATCTGATCTGGACTTGCTTCAATGCCCCTTCTGGTGACCAAGTATCCCAGGAACTTACTAGATCTAACTCTAAATGCACATTTCGAGACATTGAGTCGAAGCCGATATGATCTTAAGATGTCAAAGACTGCCTTCAAGTAGGCCAAATGGTTCCCAGGTTCATAACCATATCGTCTATGTAAACCTCTACTGTCTTTCCAATCAGATGTTTGAACATCTTGGTGACCAGTCTTTGGTAGGTCGCTCCTACATTCTTTAACCCGAAAGGCATTACTCTGTAAAAATAGAGTCCTTTAGGGGTGATGAATGTCGTCTTCTCTTCATCTAAGGCATACATTACTATCTGGTGGTAGCCTCTGTATGCATCTAAAAAACTCATCCTACCATGCCCTAAAGTGGTATATACCAGTTGAGCAGTCTTGGGCAGTGGGAAACTGTCTTTAGGGCAAGCCTTATTCAAGCTCATGAAGTCCACACAGACCCTCCACTTTTCATTCTTCTTTTTCTTCACACTACTGTATTAGATCACTAGGTGGGATAATTTACCTCTTTGATGGCCTGTGCCTCTAATAGCTTGTCCACTTCTTTCCCAATTGCTTGTACATGTATCAATGTCGGCCTTCTTGCTCTCTGAATTACTGGTTTTGCTGACCTATCCACGTTAAGTCTGTGACAGGTGCCCTTGGGGCTGATCCCTGGCATTTTATAAGGCGTCCAGGCAAACACCTCTATGTTCTCCCTCAAAAAAGCCTCTAGTTCTCTTTTTTCTTCTTCGACTGAGCCACAGCTGAGAAGGAAGAAACATTCATCATCCCCTTCCTATACTAGAACCTTCTTCAGTGGGTTTTGACTCTTCTCGGCAGGTTATTTGCCTACATCATCCAAGATCTCATGGTCTTCGCTTTCAATTTCTCCACTTTTTGCTTCCCTTACATTACAAGTGTACTTCATTGCTGCCATGGAGTAATTCTTCGTCTGTACTTGGTCCCTCCTTACTTCTTCAATCCCCTGATCAGTCGGGAATCGCAACAGCTGGTGCAGTGTGAAGGGAACAGCCCTCATTGCATGCAACCAAGGTCGTCCCAAAATGATATTGTACGGGGAGGGAGTATCTATCACATTGAACTCAGTTTATTACCTTTTTGCTTCTTACTTGACTTCCAGGTTCGTGGCTCCCAGAGGCCATGTCTGCGTCCCGTTGAATCCTACCATGGGGCCGTCAAACTACTTTAAATCATCTGGGTAAAGGCCAAGCTCCTTGTAATATCTGACATACAAGATGTCATAAGAGCTGCCTTGATCGATCAGTATGCGCCTCACCTGGCAATCTGCAATCTTTAGAGTTACCACCAGGGCATCATTGTGTGGATGCTGCACCATATCTAAATCGGCCTCAGTGAAAGAAATCATCGGTCTCTGATATTCGTTTGTTCTGGGCTTCTTCTGCTGGACCTGATATACATTTTATAGGTGCCTTAGCCTCTGGGTCTTCCATCAAACCTCATTCTCATTGACCTTCGAGTAAATCATATTGATTACTCGAGGTCCATCTACCTGCTGTGGTGATGGTGGTGGAGGTGGCGCTGCCGGTGCTTGGGGCAGCTTTGTATGCTCTTCCCTTGTCCTTGCCTTATCTACAAGGTCTCTCAGGTGCCCCTGTCCGACCAGATCTTCCAAGTGTGACTTCAGAGCCCTGGATCCCTGAGTTAGGTGTCCATCCTCATTATGGTAGGCACAACACTTCCCAATGCTCCTGTCTATGAATTCCCCTGGGATCTTCTCCGACACTCTATAATATGGCTGGTTCCTAATCCTCTCCAAAACTTTATAGATCAGGATCCTGAACATAGTGTTCTGCCTGCATAGCCTTTGCTCCTGTTTTCTGCCTGTCAACACTGATATTTCCTCAGCCTCGCTTCAGCAAGCCGTTCCTCATTTCTTGTTTTGGTGTCCTCATTCATTGTGTGTCTTTTTCTACTCTGGCATAATTCTAAATTTGTGCCATGAGCTTTTCCATGCTCTTCGGTAAGGTTTTTGTAAGTGATTTTTGAAGTGAGCATTTATCATTCAGGCCGTTCTTGAAAGACAATACACCTCATAATATCTCTTGGCGTAAGCCTTAAGGCCATCGCCATCACTGATCTTCAAAGTCAATAAGGATTCTACCTTCAGTGGCTACGATTTGTTCGTAACAAACCTGGACACAAACATCTTGGCCAGGCCTTCACAACTCTTTACAGTTCCTTTTGACAACTTATGGAACCAATCTGATGCTATCTCCCCAAAGGATGAGGGGAATACCTTGTATAGTAGCTACTCACTTCCGCTCTACAAAGCCATTGAATTTAAATACAAAACAACACGAAAGTTTGGATCAGACTTACTGTCATAGATCTGAAACCTTGGCGTATTGAAGCTCTTTGGGTCCTCGAAACATATCCAGTTTCCCCAAGAATAGCATCCTCGGCTTGACGGAAGATGTGATCTCGGCATTCTGTCTCTTTCTCTGGAGGTTATCTCTCACATCCTCATTCGTCTTACCGGGAGCTCAGCTATCAATAGATTTCAACTTCTTTGGCATGCTGCTCCCAGTGTAATTGTGCATCCTCTTGGACTTCCCTTTGTCCACTGCATCAAAATAGAGGCCTTTCCCTTGGATATGTCGAGATTCTTTGACATAGGTACCCTTGGTTCGTGGTGTCTTCTACAACTCACCTTGTACTAACTCTGTTCGCCTGACATCCCGTGACGGCCAATATGAGTGCTCATGTCCCTTGCCATGCTGTAGGACTTCTAGGATCATTTTTTGTCCCCCTTTCTGGGCATCAGCCTTAGTTACTGGGACCAGTGTGTCCTGCAACAAGAATGGTGGCTGCATCACGCTGTTTTGCATCATAAAGTTGACCACTGACTGTAGGTCTGCCAACTTGTTTGTCATTCCTTTTATCTCCACATCCCTCCTCAAGCATCTATCCTTTCATACCTGGAAGTCACTTTCATTGTAATACTCATCTTGGCCTCCCTTCTTCAAGACGTTACGCTCTTTGCCAGCGTCCTTTTTCCCGAGGTTTGGTTCCTGTACCCCTTCATTACAGTTTTCTTTCCTGGCATTAGGATCCATATGCTCTTCACTCTCGCTATGGATGTCGTCATTTGTCTTCTCTTCTTGCCCATTGTTGGCCATCTATTCTCCTTAAGTTTTCACAGACGGCGCCAAATTATAGTTGTTGATTGGAGAGCACCAGCAAAATAGATTAAGCCCAACAATATGTAACAAGAAGATGAGAATACCGTGATGGTTCACTACCCGGGGGCACTCCGATAATCAAGTCAGTAAACCTTTATCTCTCACAAATAGCAAATAGTACTTAAACTCACAAGAAAGAACTTACCTTCGACCCACGAGCGTGCCTTGCGTTTATAACCAGCAATGACCTGATCCCTTTAGAAGCCTCACTTCAGTGGATTCAGGTTTAATGATCATCCTGGATTGTAACAACCCCGACCTATGATTAACGTACAATCCATGATTAAGAAGGCTTAATAAGTAATTAAAGTGGAATCTTGCATTACTTGCATGTGTATTGCCTTATTTGTGTTTATATTTGTCTAATGTAGAAAGATATGTTCATGTTTTCGTTTCGGTTTGCGAATTGAAGGTCTTATCGGCATCCGATTCAGAAATTGACTTGATTTATGTGTTATTTTGAATTTTTAGAATTTTATGGTAGGTTCAATTGAAATTTGAATTGGAACGAATTAATTAGAATAAAATAGGTGGAATTCACTAAGCCTAACCAAGTTGAAATAAGTTTAATTAATTCAAGCCTATATAAGGCACAAGTGAGTCCTTGATTACACTTTACACACTCATCCCTTCATCTTTGAACGTAAAAAATGTGAGAGAGAGAAGGAGAAAGAGAGATCAAGGGGAGAGCTTGGAAGCCAAGGAAGGGAAGAAGAATTGTAGAGAATTCGAGGTGTTGACCATAGAGACTCAACCATTTGGACATCTTGAACACAATTAAGCTTCTAAGGTAAGAATTTTTAGTTTCTAGTTTTATAATTTAGTTGGTTGAGGCAAGAAATCAAGTGAGATGGGTGAATTACACAAGAATTGAGCTAAAGGTTGGAATTGAGAATCAATTCATGTATGCATGTCCAATTTGAACACAAATTGAGTTTGTTTCCAAGAATTTACACATGCATGTATTCATTCTAGTGTAGTTTTGACAATTAGTCTCTTTGCACACCCTTTGACCTCATTTGATCATATTTTGAAAGGTTGGAAGTTATATGAACTCATGCATGTATTGTTTTGCAAAGTTTCAAGTTTGATTTTGAGCAATTGGCAAGCTCTTGGGCCATGATTTCATGAAATAATCGTTAATTCATCATATTTTACAAGTTTACAAGTGTTTTCTCAAGTTTTGGGGCCCAAGAGTTGTGTTTTGAGGGGTTGAATTAGAGTTTGGAGCTTGGGAGTGCAATCTGGAAATTCCAGATTCTGTATTTCCGCTACGCTCGAGCAACCAGAAGTCCGCTTGAGCGTGAAATGCATGCTCCCAGAAGTTTACCATTTTGCAGATCGCTCGAGCAACAAGAGTTGCGCTCGAGCGAGGACTTGAGTCTCACGCTCGAGCGACCGTCGAGCGTTCGTCGAGCATGAAAATCACATAACCAGTACTTTTTCAAAATTTGCAGACCGCTTGAGTGAAGGAAGTTGCGCTCAAGCGAACCTTCACATGTTTGCATGTCCGCTCGAGCGAAGGAAGTTGCGCTTGAGCGAGACCCCTATTTTCAACAAGTTTTGTTAAATGTGTTCAAGTGCATTTTAGGATTCTCATTACATCCTAGGCATTCCTTGGCCAAGATTAAGACACAATAATGAGGATAAGACTTAGAAAACACATGAAGAGCAAAGGGAAATAAGTTACATATTATCCGGACGTGTGTTCCAATGTGTATATCTGTTATGTTATAGGTCACGCACCATAAATCATCTAAATTGTCTATTTTGTCTGTTCTGCAAGTAGAGCCCTCTGTGAGTAATAACTTTGTAAAGCTATGTTTAATTTATAAGTATTTTCTGAATATGGAATAAGATCTATTTTATGTAATGTTATGTTCTGTATAATGAATGATTATCCAATTCTGACAAATATCTGTAGTATTAATTCTGTGAATCAAGCATGCTATCTGTACCCGGACGGAAGGTTCCCTTATGGAATTGATAAGTTATCTACACCCAGCTAGAGGTTCCTTTATGGAACTAACAAGTTATTTGTTCCCAGTCTGAAGGTTTCTTTATGGAACTGACAAGTTATCTGTACCCGGCTGGAGGTTCCTCTATGGAACTGACGCATATGACATTTGATACTCTATATGTGATCTGTTAGCACTAACGAATGTAAGATTAAGTGTAAAATTCTGATTTCTGTTATTGACTTAAACAAGAAAATGATTATGAATCCGTTTCTGTGAATTGCTTTAGTTGTGGGACATCATTCATTTATCCATTTACTCTGTTATTATTCACTGAACTTTCACTCACTATTTATATTATGTATGTAGGTCAGCAAGCACGTGACCAGGCATAAACTGCTACCTGGAAAGTTTTGGAGTTAGCCAACCATCTTGCCTCTCGAGGAGGTTCCATATTAGAAGTCAAGTTTTGTGGTCTTGTTAAAGATGCTCTTTTTTTTTTTCTTTTGGTTTATCTACCTGTACAATGGGTGAAGTCCCTTATGATACTATGTGTAAGGAAGTTTGACATTATATAAGTTTAAACTATTACCTGTTTATATATGTCTCCACAGCTCTATGGACCTTATATTTTGTATAACTGCTTCCGCAACCCTTTATATTTTGTCATTCTGTTAAGAGGCTTTTGGTAATCCCAGGATTATTGGCCGGTTACGACACAAAACCTATAGGGGCGGGTTTGGGTCGTGACATGGACTCTCAGCTAGATAGGAATAAACTCCCTAAGAATTTTATCCTTATCCAAGCTAGAACCCTCTTTCGTCGAAGATTCTTGTCCCTTATCCGCTTATCTCGAATTCCGGTATCTCCACAGATAAATCTGGCCTAGCCGAGATCATCTCAGCTAGCATGACTAGGCCACATGGCACCTCGGCTGATACTTCGGCGTCACCTTAACTACATGCTGTCACTCATAAAATACTTTCCCACATTTACCATTCAATATCCGCAAAAGAGTAGAGTTTTGGCATTTTTCCATGGCTATTAGACTAACTTGATTAGTTTGTTGGTCTATTTGTTTGTTTGTTTTTTAATCTCATTGAAAACAATTTTGTTCAAAATTGTGGTGAAAAATCGAAAACCGAGATTTGGATTGTTTTTGATTTTTTGGTTTAAATTTTGGGTATTGCTGCTAAATACAGCGGATGGGAAAGTTGGAAAGGGCCACGTATCTTTAAATCAAGAGCATTGCAAATCTCTTGATGTTTCATTGGGAGACACCATCCTTTTGAAAGTGTAAGTTCAATCTACTTATATTGTGTTTGTGTGCCGTGGCCTACATAGATATATTTGCTTGAATTCTTTTAAGAAGTACGATATTATTGATTTATAGGTTTGTTCCGCCATTGAATGGGTTTGATGTGGATGTATTGAGAATCATGGTAGAATTACTTCCGGCAAGTTCAAGTTCGACTCAAATGGTATGCAATTCTATATGAATGTATTTACATTTAGCAACCAAACTTTTTAATAAATTATCACTGATCAAATTTCATTATTGTGTAGATAATGGCTTCGACCCGGTATAGAGAATCTATAAGGACATTCCACCCTTAGGTGTTTTTTGAGGGATTTTTTTTTTTTTTTTACTACTAGTAATTAGTTGATGCATTATTAGAGAAGTGAGGCTCGAACCTTTGATATTTTATTTATTAAAAAAAATTCTTACTACTTAAATAACATATAATATATAATAAATATTTTAAATTATATATGCATTAGTGTGCTAACTGCAACTGTTAGAGAAGATGCTGAGGTGAATTCACCCAAAAAAAAAAAAAAACTTTCTGAGGTGTGTCGAGAAATGTGAGCAAACAAATGATCTAGAAAAATGCTTGGGAGCACTAATTAGTGCTCCCACTAATTAGGTGGCAGTGGGTTCCGCCAGTAATGATGTGATATTTTGGTCTTGGAGTTGTATTTTTTTTTTTTTTTTTACTTTTTTAATGTATTAGTGCTATTAGTGGTGGTGTTTTTAGTGGGATGAATCATTGTTGAATGATCTAATGTGATGTCGAGGGAAGTGGTAGGGTAGGAGTTAGTCGTTGCCCAGCGGGGCGGTGACGAGGAATCGGTCTAATATGTCAAAATCGCAGGAAACAAAATATAATAAAATAAAATAAAATAAATTTAAGCAATTCTTTGTAATAAATGGCTCAGATTTGTCAAAGAACACACTTTGGTGACGAGGGATCCATCTCTGTAAAAATTGCAAGAAACCACGAAGAAACAAAATAAAGTAGAGCAAAACAATTCTAAACCATCCTTTGTAATGAATGGCACCGATTTGTCGAAGAAAACATTTGGCGGCATAGTTAAAAAAATTGAATCAAAGGAAAATTTATTAATTATAATATTAAAAAAATTTATAAAAATATTTTATATAAATTTTTACGATTGATTTCAAAAAAGATAAAAAAAAATTAATATTATTTATAACTAGTATATTATGAACAATATAAAAAAAAAATTCATGAATATAAGTTTTAAAATAAATTATATAATGATAAAGTAATTTAGTAAAAATTCAATATAATAGTAATACCACATCATTATTGACATATGATATTACCAATCAATAGTAAAGAAGCACATGAAGGATAAACTTTACATGTCAAATATAACTAACAATCCAATAAATTCTGTATCTTCATTGAGATTAATTATGTTTGCATGTCAATAATGATAAATATTACCATTATATTGAAATTTTCATAGATAATAATATGGCTTATCATAATCTCTTTATTTTTAATTAAAATAACCATTATTATTCTCATAATTTTAAAAATGTTATTGACACTTCATTCTAAATAATATTTTTATTTAAAATATTTTTTTTATGTTTAAATATTTTTTTTCAAAACTCAGGACACGTCATCTTGTTGGGCCCTTTATGCCTGGGCGACAAGGGATCGATCTATGGGGATCCATCTATATGTCCAAATCGCAAAAAATCACAAAGAAACCAAACAAAGTAAGCAAAATAATTTTTAGGTCAAGTTTGGCAATTCAAAAATAATTAATCTTTTTATTTTTTTTTATCACATCACTTCTTTACTTTTTTACATATCTTTTCGTAAAAAGACAAAAAGTACACTTATTTAAGTCATTCCAAACAATCCCTTAGACTTTGGCGGCGAGGGATCTATCTATATGTCAAAATCGCAAAAAATCACAAAGAAATAAAATAAAGTAAAACAAACAAATGTGAGCAATCCTATTTAGTTGTAATGAATGTCTCAAATTTGTTACAGAAAACATTTTTTAAGGCCAATAATGTTACAGGCTCTTAAAAAAACATAATTTTCATTATTCTTACTCACTAATGATTGGTTCAAGAAAAATGAAAAAATAAAATAAAATAAAAATATATGATTGATCTATATTATTTTGGAGTGTTTTGAGAAGTTGATAAAAAGTTAATTTTTTAACTTTTTTTAATTTATTTTGTCTTTTTATAAATAAATTATGTAAAAAATAATATAATCTAAAATAAATAAAAAATAAAAAATTAACTTTCTACCATGTTTTGAAGATCCCAACTTAGAAAATTTCAAACATTTTTGTTTTAACACATGGCATAGGTTTCCGCGCACAATAAAAGATGAAGGAAAAATCGAAATATGCCATTCACGTGGCGACCTTTCCTACTCTGACAAATGACTATTTCTATGATAAATTATTAATAGCTAACGAAAGTTAGGTTTGGGTGGATTTCTTCTTTGCTATTTTAATTATAAAAGAATAAAATAAATTAAAAAATTAATAAAATAAAATATCACATTTAAAAAATTAATAAAATAAAATATCACATTTAAATTATAATTATTTTTTTTTAATAAAAGTTAAAAAATTCAAAAAGTTAAAAAGTTTATCCCAAATAAAACTTTTTAATCCCAAATTAAAATAATTAAAAAATCAAAAAATTAAAAAATCAATTCACATCCCAAACGAAAGCGTAATATCCGTGATCATACTCTTTTATTAATTATTATTTATTATATCTCTTATTCCTTCTGTCTCAAAATATTAGTCACTTATTCTATTTTTTATTATTTCAAAATATTAGTTCTTTTTTAAAAATCAAGGAATAAAATAATATGAATTTAATATTTTGCTTTTCTTTTAAATTCATTAATAATACAAAAAGTACAATTATGACAATTGATATTTTTAAAAAATGTACAATCAAAGAGTAATTTTGAAAAATTAATATTTTTAAAATATAATAATTGTACTATTAAAAAAAAGTTAAAGTCTCCAAAAGGGACCATTATTTAGGGATGGAGAAAATATATTTTTTAATCATTCAATACAAATAATTATAAGGTATTCCCATACAAATCTAAAAGTTAGACTCAATTTTCAAGACTAATGATATGAGAATCAATTAAAATATCTAAGGTGACACTCTCTCTCATATCTTTTTAGTTATCAACTACTCATATCACTTACATATTATTAAGTTTAGAAAATAAGTTTAGAAAGTGAGTTTCTATATCATTTTCCATAATTGATATCTTACTTTCTCCACCAATCATACTACTATAAATTACCGCGTGACCATACCCGAACTACTAAATAATCACCCGTTTTCTATATATTATAATGAGGGTAAAGGGTGGAGGCAATTCTCTTCATTGTCCATGGCTTCGAGTAGTAGTGCTCCATTTGTTGTTGTAGAGCATACTAGTTCGGAGCATCGTTTCACCAATTTATGTTATTGTTGTCCAGGCAACACTCGCCAATTTGATGTGAGCCTTCCACAAGGACCTCCATGGCCTTTCACTACAATCCAGAAGAAGAAAAAGCTCTATCTTGCTATTTTTAATGGAAAGAACGTATTTAGCATCCAATATCCTCCAAAGAGTGAAGTTTTGCTCAAATACTTACTTAATTCTTGCATTAATTCAGATTCTAAAAGACAGACAGAGATTTGGGTAGCGTTTGGTAGAGTTTTAGAATTATGATTTGAGAATAAAATTGTATTTTGAATTTGAGAGTTTTGGAATTATGATTTGAGTGTGGAAATTTTTTTTGATTATGAGTTTTAAAAAGAGTTTTGAATTAAGTTTAAATTTTTTTAAAAAAAGTTTTGAATTGAGTTTTGGTTATGTGGCCCTTTGCTACCTTGGTTTTGTTTTATTAGCTCTTCTCTATTTTTGTTTTAAAATTTTGGATAATGTTGCTAGTATATACCTTAACTAATAAAGAATACAGAGGATGAGAAAGTAGCAAAGGGCCACATATCTCTAAATCCAGAGCATTGCAAATCTCTTGATGTTTCATTGGGAGACGCCATCCTTTTGCAAGTGTAAGTTCAATCTACTGTTGTGTTGTGCTTCTGCTCCATAGCCTACATATATAATCAATTCTGCAGTTGTTTTGATTTCATTTTTATAGGTTTGCTCCTCCTCCTAATGGGTTTGATGTGGATGTATTGAGAATCATGGTAGAATTACTTCCAGAAAGTTCAACTCCAACTCAAATGGTATGCAATTCCATATATAACCAACATTTAAAATGAATCTAGTCTAACAGTGAAACTTTTGAAGTAAGTATACTGATTAAATTTCATTTTTCTGCAGATAACGGCTTCGACTCTGGGGAGAGAATTTAGAAACACATTCCATCATCAGGTGTTTTTTGAGGGAATTTTTTTTAGTAGTAGTAATTAGTTGATGCAGAGTCACTAGTTTTTACTGAAATTGATCACTTTTTGGACTCTGCAGGTTTTTACTGAATATCAGAGGGTGGTATTTGCATATAAAGGAAGCTCATATGCATGCAGTGTTGTGGAAATTTCTCTCGGTGAGAATGAGGAGAGTGAATCTCTGAGGAGCACAAAGCAGGGGATGATCCGAAAGCGCACGAAAGTGATAGTTGAAGTCCCAACACAATCATTAGTAAATAAATCACACATTCATTCATTGTCACTCGCACTTTTGTGTTTGTCTCCATGTCTTCGACACATTCATTTCTCTGTTATTATCTATATCTATTTATACCATTCTAAAGTGAAAATTTCCTATCGTATTAACACAATAGTATGTTAAAAGTACATCCCTCTCTCCTTTTAGATAAGGATGCAGCTTGCCTCCAGTCTAAGATCAGATTAGACGGTGCTGTTTGGCCTGTGAGGGTCTATCACGGATCTCATTTTGATAATCTGAACTGTTCTAATGTGTAGAACTCGTCGAGTACTATATGCCTGTAAAAAATTACGTTGATTGGATATCGATAGTTATGTGTTCAAATCAGTTTTGTATAAAAAAAATGAACGGTGAACAAATTAACGGTTGACAAGAAACTGAACCAATGAGATAGCTATCGATATCCAATCAACGCAATTTTTTACAACCATATAGTACTCGACGAGTTCTACACATTGAACGGTTCGGATTATCAAAACGGAATCGTAACGAACCCCCATGAGCCAAACAGCACCGCAAGCTGCTCTCTTTAGATAATTACCTTCTTTCTTTCTTTCTTTCTTTCTTTTTGTTTTTATGAGTTTATTTAATTTATTTCTACCCAATAGACTATAAACAAAAATTGCATTAAATATACTAGTTTATTTTTTATTTAATCTATTTCTACCCAATAAACTACAAGTAAAACTTATATCAAATAGACAAATACAAATTTCTAAATTAAAATAAGTTATAATTACTCCTTTTAAGTTGTAACAAACACACTCCCCGTAAATTGGAACCCAAATCTTTTGATTTGGAAAATAATATCTTTTTATCACTTGTATAATAATAAACATATATACTTCAATTAAAATAAAATTTTATATTTTACAAATTTAACACCCCGCATCACCACTTATTATTAGAGAAAATTTGTGAACATTTTTATTTAAATAAAATATAAGACATTTGATCCAAGATAAAATTTGATTTTGTGATAAAGACATGTTGAAAATTTCCTAGAAAAATTGACCAGAAAAATCGCCAGAAAAGTCACCGGCGACGGTGATTGGCGGTCAACAACAATAGGTGAGGTAGAAAAATGTGTGTTATTCAACCGATAGAGTGTTGAATGACAAATTTTGTAATTTCAAGAAATATGGAGATTTCAAGAAATAGATTAATAGATTGATTTTAACATATAATTGTTCTTTTGACAAATTATGTATTATTCTATGAAAATGGGTAAATTACACTGACACCCCCTGAGGTTTATGTTTATTATAGTTTTCCCCCTCACGTTTTGGAAATTACATCTCCCATCCTGAGGTTTAAAGTTTCATTACAGATTTTCCCCCTCAGCCCATTAATTTTTTTAGATACCAATTTTGCCCTCACTAAGTAAATTACATTTACACCCCTCACATTTTAGAAATTACAATCCCCTCCCTAAGGTTTAAAGTAGCATTACCAATTGCCCCCTCGGTTAGTATTAATTAGAAAAAAATTAATTGAAAAAAAAAATTAATTGGGAAAAAAATTATTTAAAAAAAAATTAATTGAAAAAAAAATTTGTTAGTAAATTTTTTAAATTTCTGTTTAAAAACCAACATAAATTCATTTTTTGAATTTACGTTTTTTTCTCAAATTTACAGACTGAGACAACCATTTATAAATCAAAAAAAAATTATCAAACAAGTTTTTATGACAGTTTTTAAAATTTTTATAAATAAAAATTGAAAATTGAAAACGAAATGGTTACCAAACAGGTTTCAGATGGTAAAAATATCGTAAAATTGACAAATAATTAAATAAGTTACCAACGTAAGAAATGACTTATTAAAAGATTCTTAGGCTATGTATGGTTTGATTTTTAGAATTTTTTTAAAAAAATTAAAAATTAATTTCGCTAATAAATAAAAAATAAAAAATAATTATTATTTTTATATAATTTTTATCTTTCGAGTGGTTGGAAATAATGTTTTACAAATTAAATTGAAACAGCCATACATATATAGATAACCTGTCCAAAAGTTAAAATGATAATTATTTTTTACCCTTAAATTATAATTATTTTTTATTTTTTATTTCTTAACCAAATTAATTTTTAATTTTTTTAAAAAAATTCAAAAAATCAAACCATACATAGCTTACGAATCTTTTGATAAGTCATTTCTTATGTTGGTAACTTATTTAATTATTTGTTAATTTTACGACATTTTTACTATCTGAGGCCTGTTTGGTAACCATTTCGTTTTCAGTTTTCAATTTATATTTACAAAAATTTTAAAAACTATCATAAAAACTTGTTTGATAATTTTTTTGGTTTGTAAAATGTTGTCTTAGTTTGTAAATTTGAGGTAAAAACATAAATTCAAAAAATGAGTTTATGTTGGTTTTTAAACAGAAATTTAAAAATTTTACTAACAAATTTTTTTTTCAATTAATTTTTTCTCAAATAATTTTTTTTTCAATTATTTTTTTTTCAAATAATTTTTTTTCCAATTAAATTTTTTTTTCGAATAATTTTTTTTCCAACTAATACTAACCGAGGGGGCAATTGGTAATGCTACTTTAAACTTTAGGGAGGGGATTGTAATTTCTAAAATGTGAGGGGTGTCAATGTAATTTATCTAGTGAGGGCAAAATTGGTATTTAAAAAAATTAAATTGCTGAGGGGAGGAATCTATAATGAAACTTTAAACCTCAGAGGGGGAGATGTAATTTTCAAAATGTGAGGGGGGAACTGTAATAAACATAAACCTCAAGGGGTGTCAATGTAATTTACCCTATGAAAATTCTAATATATATACCCTTAAAAATGGTATACCATATACACTTCGAGTTATGTCATTTTTTCTTTAGTTATGATATTGTTTTAGTGATGACTCATGATTTCTTTAATTATGTTCCATATTAGGTTTAGTTATGATATTTTTTATTTATTTTTTTAATTATGGCTCAAAAAAATAAAATTATGTTAGTTTCTTATTTAATTATAAAGTGCATACAAACACATAATTTGAAATGCGTGTATATAAGCCTATTTTGACAACTAAAAAAAAAAACATATTAGCATATTTAAGCCCTATAACCCCTTCATCTTTTTACACATTTTTTTTAAAAAAAATAAAAAATAAAAAAATCAATAAGCCAAAAAACAAAAAACCACTCCACAAAATTGGCCTATAATTTAAGCCTAGTAGCCAAAAGATAAAAATGGAGTTATGCTCCCATATACTCATGGCCGAAACCCTCCCTCCTCATTCATGACAGAGTCCGGATTCTCGGCTGCCCTACCCGGCAGCCCCCCAAAACGACGTCGTTTTGGGGGTTTTTTGTTTTTTTTTTTTTTTTTTTCTTTCTTCTTCTTCGTTCTTTTTCTCTCTCTTCGAACCAGAGGGGAGGGGAGAGGGAGAAGAGGGAGGAAGGAGAGGAAGAGGGAGGAAGGAGGAGGAGAAAGGGAAGGGCCGGACTGGAGGGGGCCATAACCGGTGGGGAGGAGGAGGAGGAGGAGGAGGAGGAGGCGGAGGCGGCGGCGGCGGTGCAGGTACTGCGACGAGGCGACGAGGCGACGGCCGGCGGCGAGGCGGCGAGGCGACGAGGCGACGAGCTGCGACGGCGAGCTCGCAGCGTCGGCGGCGATGGCCGAACGAGAAGAGAGAGAAAGCAAGAACGAAGAAGAAGAAAGAAAAAAAAAAAAAAAAAAACCCCAAAACGACGTCGTTTTGGGGGCTGCCGGGTTGGGCGGCCGAGGATCCTGATTCATTCATGACATGCCATATGTGATGCGATGTGGGTTCTTCTAGTTTGGGTCTGCTGGAGGAGAGAGGTGGACGGCGGGGATTTGAGGATGGAATGGATCATGAAGGCCCGTCTCTGTAGGGCTCCGTTCGTTCCTTCTTCCTCGTCTGCCCACCAACGGTCCGATCCGAGTTTCAACAGTGCGCCCTAACCGCTGGATGAAGAAGTGTACGGTTTGCTGATCTTTGCCTCTTTGGGAGCGTTGGTTGAGTCTGTTGTTGGCCCTTTTTTAAAAATAAAATAAAATAAAATAAAATTTGGAAACTCAAACCAATATGGTGATTATTAGCTACTTTCTTACCAGTGATATGTATCTATCTAGTATCTATCAATGTGATTTGTGAATTTTAGAAGTTGTTCGCATGGTTGATCACAGGGTACCCTAATCCATGGAGCTAAAACATTTAAAAGCATATTTAGGGAAGGCTTCAATATGGAATCACTGGAAGAAAAACTGATATCACTTGGTATTGGAGGTATGACTTCCCAATTTGCTCAAATACTGCAGTCAGCATTTGGCTCACGGATTGTTCCTCCTTCTCAAGCAAAGAGGTATAATATAATCTGTCCACTTTTATTTATAGTATAGTTGTCTGATTTCCTTTGGCAATTCAACTATTCATTCAAATTATAATCCAAATCAATATTCATCCATTTGCCCTAAAACAGAGGCTTTCAACCTTGCTAGAGAGAATACCTTTCTTTTTTTTTTCTTTTTTTTTAAATTGTACAAAACAATAAATAAATAAATGTGTGGTGCAGATTCACACGTTGTGTGATGTGGTTCACATACTTAATTTTTTTGACAATTTTTTAAATTATTTTTTCAAACTCACTAGCATTACCAGTTAGTTGTTCCTCTCAAAAGTTTGTTTGTTTGTATGAGGTTTTGAAATGTACAGAAATTGTATTGTTATAAAAGAAGGAAAATGTGACTAGGCACTCTCTCCATCATTAAAAAAAGCTATGAATTTTTTTGGTGAACCATTTTGTGATTATGTTATGAACGGTGTGGTGTAAATATTATGGACTATTTTTGGTGAGAAATGTTACAAATCATTTTGGTGAGAAAAGTTACACATATTTTTGGTGTTTGTCACGAAATGTTATGGTTATGTTACTTATGTTGTGGTAGGTGCATACAATATGTCTCTTTCTAAAAGGGCACACCGTAACAGCTCCTGTAAAAGAATGATTAGTAATTGTTAACTTGGTTGTTAGTAGGCTGTGGTAGAATTGTAATGCAGATGTATTGAAATCAATATAAAGTTGTGAAGGGATACTTGTAGAAAGTGTCCTAATGTGTCATAATTTATTTATTTATTTATTTTTTTTAGGCTCAAAGACGCTTTGGACATTTGGGGGGGAGACACATGTCTATCAATTAGACACATGAAACATAATATAAGTTTGAACAAATTACTTAAAGGATACATATTATTAATCCTTCTTTTAAACTTTAGATATTAGTGTTATGCTGCACTTTTTAAAAATTAACGTGTCAGTGTGTCTTGTGTCTGTGTTTGAGCTTTGTAGCTTTTAGTTATTAACTATTGACTTTCTTGTGCTAGCTTGAATTTGAAGCATGTAAGAGGCATGCTACTATATGGTCCACCACATTCTGGAAAAACCTTGATAGCACGAAACATTTGCAAATTACTAAATGCAAAAGAGCCCCTAGTCCCCTCTCTCTCTCTCTCTCTCTCTCTCTCTCTCCACTTGTTTATCTTATTCTGACACTTCTTTTTCTTCTCCCATTAATGCAGATTATAAATGGACCGGATGTGTTAAATGCATTCCAAGGTGTATCGGAGAGTAAAATAAGGTCACTCTTTAAACCAGCCATTGAGGATGAAAACAGATATGGTAAAAATGCATAGTTCATATCTTCATTGTAAATTCACTTCATTGTGCAGTTCATTTATACTCATAGTGAGATCATTTTAATCTTTTCTTTCAGGAGCTAAAAGTGACCTACATATCATCATATTTGATGAAATTGATTCGATTGTTAAGGTGAGCACATGTACAACATTTGCTCCTTCTGAGTGCTGTTAGTTGTGCAACCTGCAATTTGTGTTATACATATGTGAATTTCACAATACCAGACTCAGGTTTTCCACATAATTCAAGTCTTTTTTCCCTGTTAAGGTTTTACATCATTTTGGTTTCCTTGTATTCACATGTATTATATGTTCTGTTCCTTCATTCCATTCCCATGTCATAACCTGGCCAATTTGTTGCTTGTGGGATGTCTCTTTATTCTTTATTCCTTCTTGGTAGTAGTGATCTGTACTCCAGACTTAGGAAGTGTAATGTAACTCATCTTTTGAAACATTGAGAATAAGATAAGATACAAGGCTCAAGTTTCATGCTTCTACACCAATATGCTTTTCTAGACTAGCATTCACCATTGAGTGTGTAATCTAGATTAACAACGCCCAATTAGTACACATTAATGTGTGTTTGGGAGGGGAAAGATTGAGTACACACCATTGAGTGTGTAATCTAGATTAATTAGCATTATTTTCTATGCCCTATTATTTGCAATTCACCTTGTTATCCACTTCTAAATTTTTTATTGGTTTAAACAAAACCCATGCTTTAATCAGTGTGAACAGTCACATAGAAATGCTATTCTATATGAGGAAAGTTGCTCATGATTAAAAGTCTTGAATTCAAAAAAATAATGGGTAAGAGGGGCAGTGTATCTTATCCGAAGACCCCAAAGGTAATGGTCATCCAGAAACCATTTTTTAGAAGGTAGTTCCTAAATAATAGGCGCTCAATTGTTTTGCACATAAAAAGTAATAATTTTGATAGAGAGCTCTAAAGGTAAAATATTGAAGTTCTAAAGGTAAAAGACAAAACATAAAGAGGAAAAAGACAATTTAATGCTCCTTTAGAGCTCCTCTTTTAGAGGTCTCAGCCATTTTTCAAAAAGTAATTTGTCATATAGGAAGCATTTGACTGACCATAGGTGATCATCACATCTGCATGTACTTAATAACTTCACCAAGACAGTTGTATTGAGCATATGATCCCTTTATCCCAAAACATCTGCACACCGCACTATGTGGCATCTCTCATAATTGAAGGAGGCTATCTTCAAGGAGCCTTGTGGATGCACTTGGCCTTCCTTCCAAGATTGAGGGCTCTTCATGTTGGCATGCTCATATCCACGGGCAAGCCAAGTTTGCATCTAAACATACATCTCTTAAAATGATTCTACACTTGGTTTCCCATCACCCTTATACACTCGTGCCAATCTAGATCGATAGAAAAGCCTAGGGATACTTTGGGTTTAGTGCCACCCAATTGACCTTATGACTCTCGTGTGAGCTTGTAGGGATTTTGGTCTTGGTTTATTGGAATTGAAGATTTGTGAAGATGCTGCATCCTATTCTTGTTGGAGGGATCTGCACTTGACCGACCTTAGAGAGATCTCGACATGAAGACAACTCTAGAAAATGATAAAGACAAGTGATTGCTTCATATCCGAGCACACGTGACCACCATTCCAGCCACTAAGTGAGCTGGCCCATATAGCCCAATCCTTTTATAAATATAGCGTCCACCTCCATGCATAAAGATGATCTAACCATCTCCATCTCTTGCTTATAGTTTTGGTTTTTCACTTTTAGACCTCTATAACAACTCCCTCACTCTTTCTTTTCCCAAGGCTGTCTTTGCTTTTACCTAGCTAGTATCTGATGACCTAGTGTCATCTCAGAATCTGCCATTCTTCCTAGAAAGCTCCTTTACTAGCTCGTGTAGCCTCAAATTACTCACAGAACCACATATAGAACTTCAATTTCCTTCCTAATACTAGGAGGTAGGAAAGATTCTTAACAAAATAAAACATGAAGCAATGTTAGACTAAAAAGAATTAAAGAGTTTTGTGCAATCCCTAAGATTCTTTATTAAGCACAATCTTGTAGTATATTGTTATAATATTGGAGGCATTTAATCCAAAATCGATTGGTAATAGGTGAAAGGGCCCTATAGACTATACGAACCAAACTTGAGTGACTTAGAGAAGTGATGTGGGACAAGTCTTGAACACTTTTGCACATGCAGCACAGTCGCTTGTGGAGGTAAAAAAAGAATTTTAAGAGTTTTTTTGCAAGTCCTAAGATTCTTTATTAAGCACAATCTTCTTGTAAATTGTTGGAATATCGGAGTCATCATCCCAAAATCAATTGGCAATAGGTGAAGGGGGCCCTCTTGACAATATGAATCAAGCTTTGGTGATTTAGAGAGGCAATTTGGGACAAGTCTCTAACATTTCTCGAACACGAGGCCGAATTTTGACACTTCCTGAACATGCGGTCCAACTGCAGGTGGAAATGAGAGAAACCAAAGAAAGACACCTAGGGTGGAGACTTGGCCCACAATAGATCACTTAAGACTCAATTCTAATACCATGTTAAAAATACTAGAGGCATCCAACCAAAAACTGATTGACAATAGGTGGAAGCACCCTCTAAACCAAGCTTGAGTGGCTTAGAAAGGTTATTTGTGACAAGTCTGCAACATAAATAAAGGGCAGAGGACACAATAATGAGAATAGTAATCATAAGCATTAAGAGAAAGTGAGAATGGTATTTTTTTGGCTCCATATCTATATTGCAAATCATGTCTTAAATATGTTTTTGGTTTTTTGCAGAAAAGAGGGGTAGCTATGGGACAATACCATATGGATGATAGGCTTGTAAACCAACTACTAACAATGGTCAATATCTCTCGTATTTCTTTTTTCAAATTTTCCTTTTTATTGTTTCTCCTTGACTAGGCAATACTTGAAAATTTGCATGCCTTTCAGATTGATGGCATGAAAGTATTGAACAACATTTTTATTATTGCTACTACAAATAGAAAGGAGCTCATTGATGAAGCCCTACTGAGGTAACATTCTCTCCCTTGTGTTGTTCTTTGCTGATTTCTTTATTCTTTTTCAACAATATCCCACATCTTTTGAACTCGAATGTTTTTCAAATTTTGAATTTATCAAGTAAAGAAAAATGAAGTTATTTATACATATTTATCTTTTATGGGTAACCAAACAAATATATGTATATGTATATATATATATATATATATTAAAATAGCTATTCATTAACTTCTCATTTTTTTAACTCAATCAAAAATAGAAATTTAGTTTATTGTATTTATTTGTAGGGAAGGTAGAATCGAACTACATGTCAAATTAGAGTACCCAGATGAGCGAGGGCACTTGCAAATTTTGGACATCAACACGAGGAACATGAGACAAGCTTTTGTACTCGATGAAGATGTGAATCTTCAAGAAATTGGTAAGTTGTTTGAGCAATATTATTGTGTAAGTGGAAACATCAATTCATCATTTATGTAATGAGATTGTGTATGTGCTTGTTTGCACAGCTCGCTGGACGGATGGCTGTAGTGGATCTGCCATTGCATCTCTAGTTACTCGTGCACATTCATATGTTGTGGTCCAGGCAGGGGAGAGGGGACTAGTGAAGCATGTCCAGAAGGATGTCAAAGTAACAATGAACCACTTCCTCCATGCTATAGAAGATATTAAGTCTAGACTTCAGGAACCTGGCCTTGAACCATGCAAGTAATACACATCAAAATTAATTCTTGTAACTGAATGACATATCGTTGATATCATAGACAGAAATTTTAATTTCAATCAAACATGATGTTTCCTATATTTTAGCATGAAATCTTCCTTTGTTCTTTCTTGATCCCGAGTCCCAACAACCTTAATTATTTAAAACTGGATACCTATTGTTTCCTTCTAACTATGTCAAAATTGACTTCTCTACAATGGAAAACAATATCCACTTCCAACCATGTGTTTGGAGTGGTGTAGAGATTTGTTTTCTGCTTAAGGTCATATACATCATAACTGCAAGAATACTTCAAAGCAGTGCATTTACACAGATAGAATAGAAGTAGTATATTGTCAAAATTTCTTCCACGCCTTTCTATTTTTCAACTTGAACAATATCCTATAAATTTTATTCAAATTATGAAGTGTTGCCGAGATCACTAACTAATACTAATCTAATAGAAAAGACTAACAGAATAGAAAAGAACTGTCTTTTCTGTATCCTTTCCCCGGTTCCGTTGCTACCGCAGGCTTTATGCAATTGATCGGATTATATAGATATCCCTTCAACAAACATTGGTCATAGAAAGGATCTGTCTCCCATCTTCCTTTGTTCTTTCTTGATCCCGAGTCCCAACAACCTTAATTATTTTAAACTGGATACCTATTGTTTCCTTCTAACTTTGTCAAAATTGACTTCTCTACAACCGCGTGTTTGGAGTGGTGTAGAGATTTGTTTTCTGCTTAAAGTTCATATACATTATAGCTGCAAGAATACTTCAAACCAGTGCATTTATGCAGATAGAATAGAAGTACTATATTGTCAAAATTTTGTCCACGCCTTTCTATTTTTCAACTTGAACAATATCTTATAAATTTTATTCAAATCATGAAGTGTTCTCCAACAAGGGAGATGCTACTATGTGCACCCCTAAAAGGGTGCATATGGTATGCCCTTCATAACAACCCCATTTATTTTGTAACATAAACCAGAAAATGACATAACTTTTCTCATCACGGAAAGTATAACATTTTGCTCACCACAAAAAGTATATCTTCCACTTTAGAGTAATTTTTACCTCAAATTGACATAACACACCACAAAAATTCGTAACTTCCACCACAAAAAGTCGTAACATTTTTATGATGTGCCCCTTTTAGGGGCGCACATCATAGATTTCCCCTCCAATAAAATCATTCTTCTACAAAATACATATGCTTATTATTACATTCATTTCAATAATGGTACGTCCAAACTTGAGAATCTTCAAAGAGTTGCAAGCTACTTTTATAGAAGCATTATTTGCAATGCATTTCCTTGTCCTAGACTCAACCTTTACAACTCCTAGATCAGTAGATTATAAAGGTAAAGCTCAACGTATAACAGATTTTTTGTGGCACTGGCTTGCCGAGACACGAGAATTTTGGAGCATGGCAAGAATGTTTGCCTTTACAAAAGTACCCTTCTTAAGGCTGTTCTCATTTTATTAGCATTCATTTGGTTTTTTATATTAATGGAGACATTATTGTAGGTTTGTTTTGTGATTTGGTACAAAAAGATATACACTAAGTGCTGACTTCAATTATTCCTGAAGTTCATGGATTTGAAGTTATGATAAGTTCCTAGTGCAAAACGTTGGGATGAACACAAATTGTCAGCTTAATTCTTAATCTAATGTAACTATCTTTATTTATCGGTATTTATGAATCTAGATGATCCAAAGAACAGGTATGCACAAGTTAAAACCTAGTTTATTGGTTTTGTTCCCTATTGATTTACATTTTTTAAACAATGGCAAATTATACTTGTAGTCCTTGTAGTTTTCCTCTTCTATCAATTTGTTCCTTATAATGAAGAAATTGGACTAAAATGAGGGGGCAAAATACTCAATTCACTCTTCTCAGAGTGATTGAGGGGTTGACATCCAATTTAAAATGGTCCATTCCCACTTATCAAAAAAAAAAAAAAAAAGGGTTCATTCCCTTTTGAACAAACCATTTAGCCCTTAATTTTTGTCTGATTTCTTAATTGATGTTATCAATTGAACTAAATTGATACAATATGAAAAATTACATGTCAAAATTGATACAATTGGAATAATAGGGACCAAATTGACATAGGAGGCAAATTATAGAGAAGATAAGTATAATTTTATGTACCAAATAGCTGTTGATAAAGTCAAGTGGAGAAGAATGATTCATGTAGCTGATCCCATTTAATAAGACTTAAGGCTTGGTTTGGTCGGTTGGTTGGTACAAGTATAATTTTCTATTTAAACAAATAAGATATCATAGTGCTTGATATAATCACAAGTAATCGCACATTCCTTTAGAGAGATTTTGTAACTTTGTTAGATAGAAGAAAATTGTTCTTATTTTTGTTTTCTGATTAATTTTCTTGTTTTCTTCTAGTAGTTTCAGGATGGAAAAAGAGGAAATGGTAACGATCTTGATTCTGTTATTTTGATCAATAAAAGTGTCTGAACTTTTAGAATTATAATTTTAATTAGTAAAGGATCTTACATTGCTGAATATTACCCTCGAAACTCTCCTTTATCACCTGCACTATAATCCTCATTTTATATATTGTTCTACAGATTCTACAGCGGTTCAGCTCCAGTTACTTGACTGAAGTTTTACACATTCAACAAGACATTGCAAGGCTCAAGGAGGATAGTGCACATTTTCAGGCTACTCTTGCTTCTTACAAAGAGGATACAATCAAACTTGAGAAGGAACTTGTAAGTCCTCTTCTTTGTAAATTATATCGGCTTCTCATTTCTTTTTCTTGTTCTTTTTCTTCTTCATCAAGGCATTAACATTTTAGATCCGGTATGGCAGGAGACACTTCGCTGTGCCCTTGACTGTACGTGAGTTTCAAGTGGTGTTTGACATTTTTGTTTGCTTGCTGTTTTAAAAAGTATGTTTGAATTCGAAACTCTGTTTGGTTGTGTATGAATTTGTTATGTAAACTCTATTTAACAGTGTTCCCACGTTATGTTCAGTGTTGTAAAATAATCAGTAATATATACTAAATTTTGGTTGGCCAAAGATTTACGACTCTGTTCAGTCATTTTTATTCTCTCTTTTTTATTTTTTAAAAAAATAGTAATTTTGACCATTATTGGGAAGAAAAACAAAACTTTCTTTTATTCTCTGTTTGTTTGGATAGACTGGATAAGAGATGATTGTAATCTACCGAACTGTTAGTCTTGAGAACTGGATTTGTATCTTATATTTGTTTAGTTTTTGGATTAGATGTCTGGATTGGATTATTCCATTGAATTATATGTTTGTTTAAGATATTATGGAGAATGATAAATACTAAAAAGATTGTTTTGCCCTTTTGAATTGCTTACGAAATAATAGAAATATTAAATCTGAGTTATAAATTTTATTTAATCTTTTTACTAGTACTTTTAAAAAATTAAATAAATAGAATATTAATAAAAATTACATAAATTTATTTTAATTTGTAGTTAAAATTTTTAAATTTTATTTTACTTTACTAAGTATAATTAATACCATATGATTATTAAAATAGATAATTATTTATACTTTATTAAGTATAAATAATTTAATAAATAAATTTTATATTTAAAAGATATTAAATAATAGAGGATCAAAAATATAATTTTACCATCTAATTTCATAGGATGAGTCATTTTAGGATTTGTGTCCCACCTTCTCCCATGAGATAGAACAATTCAATATATTTGGGATTAATAGTTTGGATAGTCTATTAGTCTGGTGTAAATTTTTTAACCAAATAACAGACTATTCAATGGGGCATTCTATTTGAATCCAAAAAATACCTCAATAAGCCTAATTTAAATTTATAAATTTTAATTCATATTATATCTTAATGTGAATTTATTAATAAAGACAACACATATTAAACTCTAAAATATATATATATATATTTGTTTTCTCATGGTATATCCTTATTCCTATTCAAATCTTTACATCTTCTTTCCCAAAAGATCAAAGTTCACTAAAGGAAATTGCACTTTTGCCGACTAAAAATTTAGTCGGCAAAAGTTCATTTTTAGTCGACAAAAGTTATCAGCAACTAATTTTTTTGATCGCCACTATGGTCGCCAATTGAGGGTTAGCAAAAGTAATTAGCGACTAAAACTTTTGTTAGTCGGGAAAAAGTTGGATTTGCCGATTACATTTTTGGTCGCTAAACATATTATTACTGCGACTAATCCATTTAGTAAGTAAAACACTTTGGTCGCGAAAAGTGATATTTTCTCAACCAAACATGTTAGTCGCCAATTGTCATATTCTACGACTAAAAAGTTTGATCGTCAATTATCACATTCCACGACCAAAAAGTTTGGTCGCCAATTGTCTCATTCCACGACCAAAAAGTTTGGTCACCAATTATGACATTCCACGACCAAAAATTTTGGTCGCCAATTGTGACATTTTACGACCAAAAAGTTTGGTCGCCAATTATCACATTCCACGACCAAAAAGCTTGTTCGCCAAAAGGAATGTTTGCGCTAACATCCAGCAAAATAAATCTGTAATTTATAATAATCCATCTAATCCATTCAATACAATCTGTAATTTGCAGTAATCATTCAAACCAACAATTCACCTGAATCATGAACATTCAACAAAATATATAAATCATCCAATCCTGAACATGTTTAATTAAAGTCAGCAACTATTATAAGTTTTCATCTACAAGTAATCCAAACTACATATTCATTCAATTAAAAATCCGCTTGTAATCTATATAATCATCCAATTCACATCCATCTAGCATTAAAATTTAAAACATAACAAGTACTTGTTATTATTTTTTGAATTTTTATCCATGCACATCAGTCAAAAAATATAACTAGTAGTCTACCATATATTTTCCATCTACACCCATTCAAAAATATAACTATTAGTCTATCCAAAAATATAACTACTAGTTTACCGAAATATTTTCCATACACATCTTTCCAAAAATATATAATCCTTCTAAAAATGCTTATAGTACCAATTAGTCTTGTATAATTTAGCTTCGTGCACAAGTTCATCGATCTATACCAAAGAAAAAGAGAAATAATGTCAGGTAATTTTTTTATGAAAATATTTGGACATTACATTATTGTAAAATTGGACAAAAAATGAAAAATGTCCATGGAAAGTAAAGGCAACATGAACAAATTAAATGACTATCATTATCATTTTGTAAATAAAGCAACAACATTCATATGTATATATCTAATAAACATTACAATTCTAGCTATTGGTCCATAATTTGCCAATATTGACCTGTGCTTCAACAATGGAAAAGTTAAAATTTAGAGCTATATGTTTTCATAATTTAGTTGTAGTTTTAATCCTTTATACCACTATATTTTGGTCCAAAGGTTTTGTTTTTTCCTTGTTTGCACAGTGCAGTTCCTTTTGCTTTCATTGAGATTTATTGAAGAATCAGTGGAAATGAATTACTTAGTAGTTTCTTTTTCACTGCAGATTTGAAGAGAATATTTTGTACTCCTTTCTTGTATATAGAGGGCCTTCATATGTTGGGTTCTCAGAGCTGCAACGAGGCTTTTTAATTCTGAATTCAAAATTCTTTGGTTAAACTTTTACTTAGAGGAGGGTAAGTCTGAGAGGGGAGTGTAGACATCCCCGAACGCATCCCGGGGAGGAGCGCGAGTCCCCCCCCCCCCCGGTTCTGGTTCGCTTGCGGGTCTACTACAGTTCAAAGGACCCAAATGTCACGGTTCTTAATCTTGAACCAAAGAGTCCAAATCCGGCAAATCGTTTTGAGAAAACAGATTTTTTTTGTTGAAAGAAGTGCCAAACATGGACTGCTTTGCCAGATACAGAGTCGCCACCTAAATATTTTATTTTTGGGAAATTTAGGAAACCCTGACTCGTTTGCCTAAGGCCACGTGTCCGTCATCACCAAAGTTGCCTCGGCTCAGGAACTTGGGTTCGATTGGGGAAGGTCACTTCGTGAGCACCCCCGCTCGCCCGGTCAAAGACCGGCCTCTACTAACCATGATATCTTCTTTTGAAAACATTGTCTGTTCTTATTCCGGTTATTAGCCTAGATTTACTTATGTGATGCGCACAGCATACAAGTATAGACTGAGTCGTCTGAATTGAAACAAAACACTTCATGTTTGTTTGTTTGAAAATGGTTTGATGGTGCTACCCGCAGGTAGGCTAAGACGTGGATTTGCCACCCTCGGGTGGGCTTTTAGGAAAACATGATTTTGCCACTATCTAGTGGGCTTAAAACAAACATTTGATGAATTGTTCCAATCCAAATAACACAACCTCCACCCACAGGCATTCAAGGCAGTTATATCATATAAGCAGTTAGCCTCATGGTAAGCATGCTATTCATGGCAACACTCACACGCATGCAAGGATGCTAAAGCATAAAAACTCACCGAGTACTCCAAGCCAAAACAGAAGCTCATTAGAAATCCATGCATGATCCTAGATACACAGAATTGCCTAATGCAACACATGCAAAGATGCAAACTATAGCAGGCTCGGCTATTCTAAACTTGGCATATGGAATGCTACAGCTAACATGTATTCAACTTGGAATTGAAATACAAATGCAATTAGTATGATGCGCCGAGCCCGGTGCGTGCAAGACAGATGAATGAATGCAAACATGCTATCATACTGTATGCTAATTGAAACGTGCCCTAATCTAACCATCATAAGCTGGTAAATAAAAGGGAAGAAAGACGTGGGATTGGAAGACATACATCACACTCACGCACACTTATTACAATTATGCCCTCGCGCAGAGGGTCCGAATAAATAATACAGTCCCAAATAAATAATTACAGTCCGAATAAGTACAAAAATCCTAATTAATTTACAAATTAATCTAGGAAAGCTATAAATTGGCATGCAAGCCAGGGACTGCCTTGACTCTACTCCGGATGATGGATGATGTATGTTCGGGTTGCCTTGCGCAGAAATCCATGACGATGCCCCGATTAGCCTCTGT
Source organism: Camellia japonica (assembly GCA_030407325.1). Classification (NCBI taxonomy): domain Eukaryota; kingdom Viridiplantae; phylum Streptophyta; class Magnoliopsida; order Ericales; family Theaceae; genus Camellia; species Camellia japonica. Next base: position 166,460,359 of record JAPPVO010000016.1, read on the forward strand.
TTTGCAATGGTTTTTGGAAAGCGCGCCAAGCCTCGAAAGACTGTTGATTCTTGATTTGCTGCAACAGAGAGCAGGAAAGGGGCATGGCAATGTATTTTCACAAATGTATGCATGCCTGGATCCTCGTGCCACCAATCACGCATTTCGATGCATGATGGCCAAAGAATCGAATTGCACTACTCAATATAGAATGAATGCACATGAAAACTCAACTAAAACCTAACTCCATCATAGATAATCCGGAGTGTTGGTGACTGGAGAATTGAGACACGTTCCGTCACTCGAAGTAGAAACGTACCTCGTTTCCCGTGCTCGGGCTAACTCCTATCCCGAACACAATGCAATATGCATGATATGCATGAAATGCAACTAAGATACAACCTAACATGCAACATGCTATGAAATGGCATACACGATGCACGAGGTAACATAGCATACACAATGCACTAACATACAACCTAGCATACACAATGCTATGAAATGAAATGGCATACACAATGCAATATGGACTTACACTAACACAAGTGGACCTCAGCCACACTCACATAAGAGGCCATCAGATGAAAATGAGACACTCGAAATGCGTGCACACGTGCACGCAAACCGAGGACCGACCCTAAGGCACGAAATGCCACTCTAACAAGACATGGCAAAACATGGAATATGGCATACTAGCATGCAAATTTCAGAGGCAAAATGAGATGCAAAACAGCCCCGAAACATGGCAAAATGGTACCCGATGCATGGAACGAGTCCCGAAACATGAAATTAGGCATACGGAATGACCTATAGCTATGCAATGCATGCATTATTTGAACATGGAATGTGAAGATAGAATCAAGGCAGCCCAAAAATAAGCATATTTACAGTTCTAAGCAAGGCCAAACGGCGAACGCAAATGGGGCTAAACTAGCATGCAAAAACGGCCCCGAAAGCAAGATAATGAAGCAAGTGGCAGCTGCTGACCCTAAACAGATAAGGGGCCTTCTACAATATTGAAGAGGGGCCAAAAAAATGATGTTTTACAGTTTATGACAAACCCCAAAAACAGATACAAGTATGCTCAAAATGCTATGCAAAATAAGGGCCAAAATGGAGATAAAGAAGCAACTGATACATGATGGTCTCAAACAGGTAAGGGCCCTTCAACAATGTTGAAGAGGGGCCCAAAATATGACTTTTTACAGTTGATGGCCGAGCCCAAAACAGTGTACAACTATACTCAAAATGCAATGCAAGATATGGCCTAAAAGAGAGGCTACAACACAAAGTATACAAATGATGCTCCAAACAGCAATAGACCCTTAATGAAACATGGAGAGAGGGTCAAAACAAGGCCATTTTCAGTTCGGACAAAGGTCCAAAAACAGAGACACAATAGGCTAATAAATCATGCAAAAAAGAGGACCAAAGAGGGGTTCAATGGCAAGTGACACATGGAGGTCCCAAACAATGATGAGCCCTTCTTCAATATTGAAGAAGAGCTCAAAATAAGCTACTTCACAGTTTATGACAGAGCTCAAAACAGATTATATATAGGCCAAAAATATCATGCAAAAATATGGCATCCAAGAGGGGTAATGAAGAAAGTAGTGGCTGGAGGTCTCAAACAGGGTAAGACCCTTCAACAAACATGACAAATGGCTCAAAATAAGCCTAGTTCCAGTTAGGGTCGGAGCCCAAAAAAGCAAGCAAGCAAGGCTTAGAAATGAACCAAGAAAAGGCTAGAAAATAAAAGAAGTGTGCTTACCCTTGTAGACCAATCTTTCAGCTGCCTTTTGGACCAAATTCTGAGCCTTTAACCTCTTCGAAACAGTCCCAATGTGCTGGAATGGAGAATGGAAGGGTGGGGCTAGGTGGTGTAGTGTAAATGATGCAAAGGCCCTAAGGTTTGGAGGCTTAGAAGGGAGGGAAATGGAGAGTGTATGCAAGAGAGCTCTCTAGCAATTTTTGTAACCCTAAAAACCAGACCTGGGGTGTTGGTTATATAGGCAAAAAGAGGGGGAAAATGGGGGGAAAAAAGGGGGGGAAAACAAACCAAGTTTCCCCCCCAAAATGGCTAAACCCTCGGACATGGGTGATGTACAAAACAAAATACATGGCTAGAACACACTTGGGAGGGGGATAATGGCCGGCTAGCTAAAAAAGGGCAAAAAAGTCATTTCACCAGCTAGGTGGCCGGCCTGCTAGGTTTTCTGGCCGGCCAGCTACTTTTAGGACAAAAAAATGGGCTGCCGGAAAGAAATGTGGCCGGTGGGTGATTGGGAAGTCCAATGGTGGCCATTCAAGTGTCCAAATTGAAGCCCCGGAAGTTAGCTTTCCAATGGCGTAAACCTTGCATCAAAATTCCTCCTGTGGAAAAAGTTATGCCCTTTTGGTGAAGCCGCGCAGATTTCGGTCTAACCGGAGTGATGCCCCACTTCAATCAACCATATCTCCTCTGTTCGGAATTGAATTTAGGAGATTCTTGAGTGCAAAATGAAGCCCCGGGAGTAATCTTTCCAACGGTAGTGGCCTCATAGCTTGATTCCAAGTATCCAAATGAATAGGCCCGATTCGGCGAGGGCTGCTCGACTCTCTCTTAACGATTCATGTCCATTTTCTCCACCGACTGGATTTCTTCCCTCTTCTTTTCTTTTCTTCAACTTCAAACCCCTAAGTAAGGTGTTTTGAAAGATTTTTCAAAGATTTCATCTCTCTTTCATTCATTCTCACTTTGTCCTCGCTCGGTTTACCGAAAAACGCAACATTTAACAAAATGCGAGCGTCGGAACATCGTAGGAACTTTATTTCAAAAACGTTTTCAACAAGAGGGTTTTAAGTCTAAAATCTTTTGATTGAGATTGTTTTGGTCCAGAACAGGGGTATGAAGTTGAAATTTGACTCTCTCTCTTTGCCGAAGAAATTGCACCTTTCCCCTGCACAACTTTCTCCACCATGTAAACCATCAGTCGCATCCAAGTCTTATGGACGGTCAAAAATGGGGTGTCTACAGGGAGTGGAAGATATGAGGTTGGGATTATCACATTTTTTGGTTTAAATATGTAACGATGCGTCCTATCAACGCCCCGCTTGCTCTCACAAGTTTGTTTAATCTAAACTGAGGTGACCATTATCATATCGGGGCTTTTTGTAATGACCCCGATTCGTAAATAACTATTAATTTGTAATTAAAAATGCTAACTAAGTGTTTAGAATGGAATTATGTGTTATTATTGATTGTGATATATGCTTTGTAGTAATTTGTGCATATCTATCTGATTTGAAAATTATTTGTCATGATTTCTACTTTGAATATGAAATTGTTAGCCTAAATGCTTTCAGAAACCGAATTTGAGTTCATGGATTGACTAACTAGAATATTTGGAACCATATGAGAAGTTTTGTTAAAAATTGATTCAGTTCAGTAAAATCGCATGTGATTAAATTGAGCCTTAATTGGAACTATTTTGGATTAATTGAGTCATGTGCTAACCTTGATTAATTAAGGTTATTTATGTTTAATTAAGACGATGCATGATTTATGCCTAATCTACTCCTATTCATGATCCAAGATGTGATTAAGTGTATTATGTGCTGAGGCATTTTGTAATGTTGGGTGTAGGGGATTAAAACCCTTGTGTGTGTGTTTGTGTGTGTGTGTGTTAGAGTTTTGCATGTGTGTGCACGTGTATTGTGCTCAAGAAGTGAGTGTGTGTTGTGTATATACAGCTGAGTGAGGGAGTATTTGTATCATTCCTTTGCTTATTTGGTTCTTTGTGTTGAGAAAGTTCAAGCTTGAGAGAGAGAGAGAGAGAGAGAGAGTTTGGCTTTAGTGAGAGAGAGCTCAAAAGTTTGAAGAAGAAGAAGAAAACTAGGAAAATTCATCTCACATTTCTAAAATTAAAGCCTTGGGTAAGAATTCCATGTCTAATTTCTGTAGCTATTCCTTCATGCATCATGATTTCATCAAGTTTTAAGCTACTTTCATGAGAGTGCAAGAAATAGGTCTTTGAACATGTAGATTACTTTCATGTGTATTCATGGTAGATCATCTTTGATTTTATCATTTTGAGCTTGAGTTTTAAAGTCCTTGCATGCATGTGAGTTTAAATCATGTCCATTGTTTCATAAATTTATGGGTTTGTTGATCACCATTTGCATGTTATGAAAAACCATGAAAAGAGTTGAAAAATCTTGCATGAAGGAGTTTTGATTCAAATCTTTCAAGAATTGATGAGTTTTTGAATAAAAAATGTTTTAAGGGTCTTGTATTGAAGTTTTCTAAAACTATTTTATGTGTTTGATCAAATCATGCAAGACCTTAAGTTTTGAAAGTTGTTTGGAAGCCATTTTTGTTAAGCTTGGTGCCCAGAAATTCACAACTGGCTCGAGCGAAGAAGTGGTGTCTCGAGCCAACATTACGAGCTCCCAGTATTTTGAACTTTGCAAAAGTTGGCTCGAGTGAAGGAGTGGTGGCTCGAGCGAGCTCAATTTTTGCCTTCAGCTGGCTCTAGCCATGAAAAGCTGGCTCTAGCCACCAGTTTATTTTCAGCATGTTTTCAAAAGATATTTTAAGTACATATTTTCACTCCTATCTCTTTTCGGGCATTCTTAGGCATGATTTATGAGCCATTAAGGATTAATAAGCTAAGAAACAACATACGAAAGTGAATTAGAAATTATGTGTCGAATCCGAGTTTGTGGTTCTATATGAACAAGCTATGTGTCATGGAATGAATAGGAAGTTAAAGCAAGAAAGCTAAGCCATGTATGGCCACATGAATGAGTAACAATGAGACATGTTTTGTGCTATGTACATATATGTTTGTAGGTCAAGACTCGAAGACTGACCAACCGTTTCTGGAAGCCCACTATGAGTAACGTTATTGTAACGATATGTTCATATGAATTATGTTCCAAATGTAATTTGATAAGTTATGATTTCTGAAATGATATTTGTTTACGTGAACGAATGTCCTATGTTGAAATCTATTATGGCATCCATAGATAGTCCCAAGTCATAGGGGACGGCATGTTAATGCGGGTCCATGACATATATGTGATTACGAGATCTTGCTAGCCACTTCATTGTGGTGATATGTGTTTAATCGGTATCCGGAACCGATTACTCTAGTCGGAAGACGATATGTGATGTATTCTATGGGATGTACCATTATTATGTTCGGATATGAGGATGATTATGTTATGATCTATTTTATGATTATGAAATGTTCGGAATTTGTTCACTAACCTCTTTACATTGATGTTATTCACTGGGCTTAAGCTCACTGTGTGTATATGTACATATATATATATGTATAGGTGAGCGTTTTGGAGATTAGGCCTGAAGACTTTTGTCTGGATCTATGTCTTGTTGTCAGCCAACCATTGTGTCTCACGTGGAGGTGCTGGAAGTGTCACGTGTTATAAGATCTGGTTGTTTCTGTATATGAGACTTGTTTGTTTTTGTTGGTTGTACTTAAGATGCTCTAATGTGTGTGGGTATAATGTAAGAATGACTTTTGAATATGTATATAAAGTTTTAAAATCTCTGTTTCATATAAGTTAGCACAGCTCATTGGACGATTATATTTATGTATTTGCTTCTGCTAGCCCCCTTATTTTGTTAATCTGTTTCAGAGGCCTTCGGTAATCTAAGGATTACTGGCCGGTTACGATGCTAAACCTACAGGGGCGGGTTTGGGTCGTGACACTTTTTCGAGGCTGTTTCCAATTGTTGCCCCTAAATGGCCCATTTTTGCCTTGTTTTATCACGTTTTTTTTTTGTCTAAATATCTTACTGTGCATCCTATCGGCATGCCGCTTGCTCTCACAAGTTTCTTTAATCTAGGCCGAGGTGATCGTTATGATATCGGGGGTGCTTTGAGGCTGTTTCCAATTTTTGGCCCCAAATAGCCCGTTTTTGCCTTTCTTATCATGTTATTTTGTTTAAATATTTAATCGCGCGTCCTATCGACGGGTCACTTGCTCTCACAAATTTGTTTAATCTAGGACGAGGTGACCATTATGATATCAGCACTGTTTTGAGTATGTTTCCAATTGTCGCCCCCAAACAGCCTGTTTTCGCCTTTTTTCATCACATTTTGGTCTAAATATCTAACCGTGCATCCGATTGATGCGCTGCTTGCTCTCACGAGTTTCTTTAATCTAGGCTGAGCTGACCATTACGATCTCGGGGTTGTTTCGAGCAGTTTCCAATTTTTTGTGCCAAACGACCTATTTTCGCCTATTTTTTTTTTTTGTCCTATCTCCGTTTTTGCCTATATGAGATGTCATGTGCCATACACACGACATATCATATATTGCAAAATGTTTAAAATGACCTTATTCTTCTCTCCCTTTCTTTTCTCTTTCACCTTCCCTCTTTTCTCCTAGCCACGTCAGCAACTATAGGTGCTACCGTGGGTAGAAGAAAATTAGGAAAAAAGTAAATAAGGTTATTGTAAGCATTTCACAATGTTTGAAATGTATATCAATTTTTCCTTTTTATTTAAGTAATGAATCTTTAACAAAAGGTTCACAATGATCCACATTGATAGTTCAATGTGACAAAGTGTAATGTTTTTTAGTTGAGGGGGCTAAAGTGAGATACTAAGTAATAGTTCAAGGGGCAAAAGTGTAGTTTTTCCCATAATTAACCAGAAGAGACAAATCCACATTTCTCAAATATTTAGTACGCTTGCAACATGAACAGAAGCATCACTTACTTTGTTCTGAATTAGATCGTCAAGCTCTCTCCTTAAGCTTTGGTACATTTCTAGGAGGGCAGGTTTCATGAAGAACTCCAAGTATCCTCTTAACATTTTTAAGTGGCCGTCCTGTAAAATCAAGAAAATGATACCACCAAATCATCATAAAAAATAATAAAACCACAACATGCACAAGTGCATGTGCATGTCTATCCCAGCAAGGGAGTGAGGAAGATGGAGGACTCCAGGAAGTAGTCACATAAAGAAGAAGAAACTTACAGAGTACAAGAGCACCTAACCATCCTCTGTTGTTTTCAACAAGAATAAATTTACATTGCGCTGCCAATGCATATATGTCAACACTCACATAGATTACATGAAGTAATTAAAATTATACACAAAAATCTTTCCAAATCATTCCATCAAGTTATGAAAACTATAGTTATATCCCTATTTATCTTTCATTTACTAAATTAACAAAATAGATGCACACTTTCTTGCATAGTAGAAAATGATTCCAGGAGATGAATCAAGCAGATCAGGCATCAAAAGCATTTCCATTTTAAGCCACATGATAGGGATGCCAAAAAAGAAAAATATGATCAGTGCAAGAGTCATGGATGTCATGGCTTACCACAACAGAGCAAATTCCAGTATACAAGGCATAGCAAATAACAGCTCGAATGAGATGCTCATCATAACTCCATGCATTGCAGGTGGCATTGTTACTATCAACAAGGCCTGTATCCTTGAGTGAAGAGTACAACTCCCTTCGCAGAGTATCAATAGCGTTCATTGATTGAGCAGAAAGAAAATTCTTCCAGCAGTATTCATATCTAGCTAGGTCTTTTTCAGCTTCTTTCTAGCCCTCATAAGCCCAGACAAGAGCAAGGTGGTCACTGTAATCACGTAAAAATTGTGCTTTTGCTATTTTTGCTAGCTACAAAGAGAGACACACAAATCAATTGCCCCTTTTTCTTTTTGGATAAGTATACATTAAACGTAACATTGCAGATGTACAAAAACAAGAGCTTACGTAATATTAATACATGTATTATGCTTTTCAATTTTATTATATCATACCTAAGTAGATAAGACCAACTATCAAAATTAGATGCAAACCCCAGATCCAATGACCCATTACTCCCTAACTACCCCACCTCATAACCAGCCCAACAAACAACTAACCTCACCCTCTAAGAAGAAGTCATTAACTGTTAGAAAAATATTACCAAACTATATGGAAAATATAATTTAAAAATATGTAAACAGTTTTTGGGCAAAACCAAAATTGAAATAAAATGACATAATAACATAACAAACTTTACTGTACATAAATAGATAAAACCTGATCGAGTCGAGTGTGTGACACTCTTTCCTTAAGAAAGATTCGTCCTCCCACCAGTGCTTAGGATTCAATGGATGTCTATCTCCCAGGATACAACAATCAATGTCTTGCACTAGCAGCACTACTATTGCAAGCCTAGCGAACTTCATTGTGCTTGTACTCTCTTTATAGGAAAATTAGACTCAGGAAATATGAAGAATAAAATTCAAAGTGAAGAAGAAATGATGAATTCTCTATCTCAAATTGAAGTGAGGGGGGTAGAATATATAGATTCCTCTATGACTCTTTAGAAAGGTTGTGACCCTATGAAAGGACACACCCTTCCATCTCAAGAGACACAACCATTGGAGTAAATTATAATTCAAATTTTCTAACAATCCCCTACATGAATGAAATTTACGGAAAGAACATACAACAACATGTAGACAAATGGAGAGTACATTAAAGAAATACCCTGCATCGGGATAGGTAGCTTTTGGCTTTGAACCTTTTCTAATGAAAGCCTATCGAACTTACTAGCTAATCAGTGGACGTGATGCCTTGAACTGTTCAGCCGTTTGTGTAAGCCAAGACACTAGAATTCATACAGAATATCTCCAAACATAGCTTAGTTCTCACGGTTGTGCCCATTTTGGCCTTGGGCAAGTCCTGGTGTTTCATGAGTGCTTTAGAAAATTTAGCCTTATCAATTCTCATAGAAGTGGCCCCTCCACACTCATATAGGTGATCCTTATTTCAAGTCTCTTAAATACTCCTCTTGAAAAATACCCCTCTAGGTTTTTCAAGATATAAGTGATCATTAAAAGCATAGCTTACCCTAAATCCCCTACATACAACACATGTTGTAGATATCACTCTCATCATAGGAATGGATAGGAGTCCTTTAGTGATTTATGGCGAGCCACACATAACTTAGTTGTCCCTTTGAACTTAGTTCTTGGGATTTCCAGTCATTTAAGTAGGGTTACCATTATGATGACTTTGGTGTAATAAGCTTTAATCACATTCCTCTCGATAAACTTTCCCTCATTTGCTCTCTAGTCAAACTTTTTGTTTAGCGGCCGCTATTTTTCGTTTGACCTTCTCAATTATATATCATGGAGTAGTTAGTGGATCCATTATATAATCCTTAGACAATATTCATAACTGAAAGCAAATGTCTTACGGTATTAAGTCTTTGATTACTTCGAGACTTACCGTTACTCTATGTCACTCCTATTTTCAAATTTAAATAATAAACATAGAGTTGTTCCTTAGGAGTTAATGAAACCATTTTTGCTTCTACTCCAACTTTGTTCTATAAAAAGAATTGAAATTCTTTGTGGACCTACAATCAGAATCGTTACTTTGGTAAAATCCTCCAAGCACCCCCACATTTTAAGTATTCCAAGGAAATTTAATTTCTCTTGCTGGTGTATAATTACACAAACATAATAATACACCCCCACAATTATGAGATAAATCAGAATATATTATTAATTGGCGTGTTTTGAATAAGATGTAAATTGCTTTATGAATATAATCACAATACTGATTTGTCTAAAAAATAATTAGACTTCATAACTTTCTTTTGTAGTACAAAGGAAAAATGGCTAATACCGGTTGTGGCCATAACACTGTCAAATAACATTTCTTTAGAAATGCATTATTTCTTTTTGTTCACTGCAACCCTTAATTCCAATCTCAACATGGAATATAAATATTACCGTATAATTACATTTACATCTTATTTGTCTTATCCAGTATTGATGACTACGTCGACAATTACCAAAGCTTTCACTCATGAAATATTTTAACTCATATAATATTTCATTATGAAGTTATTGGTCACCACACCAATTTCAGTCATTATTCCAAAGAATAATTAGAATTCCTCTTATATCAAAACACATAAGTTCACATTTTTATCAACGTTTGATAAATAATTGACATCCATTTATAATATACCACATACCAAATCGATATATCAAATATATCAATTAATGACATCAAATTACATTCAGAAAATTTTCCCAAGTATATAACATATACTCTATATTTTCTCAAGTTTCAAGAATTCACAAACCAAAAACCATACCAGATTTTAGTAATTAAAATCATATCTTGATTTTAAAAACACATTCTTGAAAACTTCCACAAAATATTTGTCAAATATTTGTGCCTTTCCGTAAGAGGAACTTGAGATATTAATTTATAAACAAATTTACATAATTGAAATTCTAACAATTAAAAAATTTAAATGCATAGTATTTCTCAAATAAAAATTAATCATGGTCATACCCAATCAGAACATTTATTTAAATAAGTAGAAACAAGTATATATCTGAATCAAAGTGGTGCATATATATTCTTCTTCATGATTAACACAAAGGGTAGAAAAGTAGCATGCATGTTACATGTAACATAACTTTTTTTTCCTTTTATTAAATAAGCATCCCATCTTGATGGCCATTTGATATCACTCTCCACAAATGTGACTTCGTAGGTGAAGGCCACAGGTTCATTTTCCTTAACAACCATAGCCACTGAACCTGATTCACACTTAATCGCAGACGGGTATTTATCATACATTTTCAAGTTCTTCAAAGATTCAATATTGTGCTGGAAACTACAAGGGATCACCTCAAATCCAACAACCATGTAACCTGGTTCCTCAGATTTAGGCTTCTTATTCACTGGATCATCTCAATAGCATCCCCAGTACCCATCACACGAGCCACATTGGGCTCCTCGTACTTGTGAACAAGAACCGTAAATTTCAAATGGTTAAACACATAATACATATCTTGAACCTTAACACCCTAGGAAATCTCTGAAACTTGATATCCACATTGAAATTTTACTAATTTCTGCCTTTTTTTTTATCCTGGTTATCCAAATCTGACACAAAAATCACTCAAAACTCATAAGTTCAAAACTGTTAAAACAGTTTCTAAAAACAATTCTAGAACTAAAAATAAAAAATAAAAAAAAATCCAAAACTGTGTACGGAACACCATCATGTGTTCCATCAAACTTGTCCAGTTTCACGAATTCTTGATTCATCACTTTAAAGGCCACCATATCAAAACTGATCGAAATATCACCTTAAAATTGTGAGAAACAACAAGTCAAAAGAAAAACAGAATCAACCAAAAATGACTTTGAGGCATATTGTGGACACTTTCTTTAAGGTGATAATTTCCCCCACTCAAAAGAGTTTGCTTTATGAAAGAACACAACCATTAGTCTGAATTATCAGAATTTGAAAATTCTGAAAACATGTCTTTCAACTTGAAAAGGTGCCTATATAATTAGAATTTCTATTAGTAATTGCCTGCAACTATTAGTAATAACCACTTAAAACAGTTATAATCCGGTGTATCTCGTCTCCAATGAAATCATCATATGATCTTGATCATATATAAAACTTGATATTCTCATGCATACAGGAAGTAAATGAAATCCTCTCTTCATTTTTGGAAAATTAAACAAACAAACAAACAAACAATGAGAATGAATATATTGTTGGAATTCCCAGGAAATTCTCCTTTGTTTGGGTTGTGTTTCTATTTACACTAATCAAATTTATTTTGCACTCCCAACCACGCATATGATCAGATAAGCAATCCGCTTCTTGGCTTCCTCAGCCAGGTCCCGAACCGTCATAGCTGGCTTTTGGGTGCTTATTTCGGACCCCAAGATTCAATCTATCACACCACAAAACTCATCAAACATAGAAAATAATCAATGTTCCTCCCTATAACCCTTAATTCTCTTCCAATCAATACAATCAAATTCTCGAACAACAAAATGAACTCTGTACATTCTCATATTGAAACGATCGCATCAATCAATTGAAGCGAAATTAATGCAGATAAAATAACTAGGTCAAACCCGATCAATCGAAACCCAGAAATTCAAAAATAATCCCATTAATTGTATGTTGCAACTAATCAAACAAAGTCAAACCATACTATTCATACAGAAACAAGTAACATCTAAATTACCACAATGAAGATGAATGAAATCCATATTTGAATCAATTTAAAACATTGCATTACTCATGATATTCATAAATAGAAACATGTTTTGGAAAAGATACAGAGACAGCAAATAAATTTACTAAAATAGAGTTTTGGACACAATCAATCAATTATATTTTCCCAAAAACCGAATCTTTCTTAAGATTGTTAGAAAAATATTACCAAACTATATGGAAAATATAATTTAAAAATATGTAAATGGTTTTTGGGCAAAACCAAAATTGAAATAAAATGACATAATAACGTAACAAACTTTACTATACATGAATAGATAAAACCTGATCGAGTCAAGTGTGTGACACTCTTTCCTTAAGAAAGATTCGTCCTTCCACCGGTGCTTAGGATTCAATGGACGTCTATCTCACAGGATACAACGATCAATGTCTTGCACTAGCAGCACTACTATTGCAAGCCTAGCAAACTTCGTTGTGCATGTACTCTCTTTATAGGAAAATTAGACTCAGGAAATATGAAGAATAAAATTCAAAGTAAAGAAGAAATGATGAATTATCTATCTCAAATTGAAGTGAGGGGGATAGAATATATAGATTCCTCTATGACTCTTTAGAAAGGTTGTGACCCTATGAAAGGACACACCCTTCCATCTCAAGAGACACAACCATTGGAGTAAACTATAATTCAAATTTTCTAACATTAACAAAGTATCACACCATTGCAATTGTAAGTTTTAAACCAAACTACCCAAAAACATATGGATGAACAAATGTAAAGATTTTTACAAAGAAACAAAAGGCGTCTTTATAGGCTCCTACTGAGATGATGTATTGTGCCTCAAAAAAATAGGGATTGCCAACTAGATATATTAATATAAATGAGAAAATGCTCAATGTAGCAAGTCGCAATGATAACGTGAAAATGCATAGAGTAGAACAAAGTTAACAATCTCAAGAGGCTTACACCATGGTTTAGCCTCAAGTACATCTTTTGTGCGTCAGAGGAAGAATGTGCAAAGAAATGAAAATAACTTGAACAATGATGTTCATAGGGATGAGAGGTAACTATCTTGAGGATGATAACAGTAGCATAAAAAAAATAATTTGATGAATGCGTTTGCAAGAGTTATAAGGCAACAATAAACAATTTTCAGATAAGAACAGTTCTCAAGATTGTGTGACACAACACAAAATACTCACTAATGACGAGTAGCTTGATTTGATGTGAAGACACTACTAGTTGAACATGAACACAAGCATTGTGAGTAAGAAGCCACAAGATGAATTTTTAATTTAGTTATTTATATAATATTCAAAATGCTAAAAGGTTAAGAAAAGCTTCATATACCTGAACCAAATAAATTGCCAACCGAAGTTTGTACATGAGAGAATGGTTGCCATCATCTTGAAGCTATTAACGACTTATTACAGGACTGTAGTAGAGAGAACTTCATTCATGTGATGTATAAATTTGGTTATCTTAGGTTGGTTTTCCAACCGATCACTCACTGTACTACTCCACACCCCCAAAAAATAGGGAAAAAGAAGACAAAAAGTAAAACAACACTAACCCATTATGCAAGTCTGTATTGTCATTGAAGTAGTCTAAGTGAATCAAAGCGTACCCGAAGAGGGTAACTGAGGTGCTTCAAAACAATCATTATTTCACCTCACAACAAAGATCACAACCAAATCCATAGCAATAGCAATTAATCTGCTCAATACAATTATTGCTACAATAGGGGGGAACAACAGTACAAAATAAAAAGGCCACATTTCTGAATGGGCGCCAATCTTTCCTAGAAGAATCTAAATAAGCCAAACAAGCATCTATGGTGAATCCATTCAACTAAACCAAAGAGTTCAAATGCACAATAGTGTAGCTATAAGTGCAAGTTATGAAAAACATCTAAATAGAGAATGAATCATTGAACCTGAGCCTATCCAAGAAAAAGTACGTGACCGTCATCTAATCATACAAAGATAGGAAGCTTGACTTACATCCTTCTTGTTCATTGGTGTTAAGAATGGATCTCGGACACTAAGACCGGTAATGATAGTCAACACTGGGTCCAAGCAATTGAATACAACACTAAGTATTAGCATCTTTCCAGGTTTGGGTCCATCGAAAGCATTGTCATGTGGCGACTTGTCCAGGGCTCAAACTACATGAGGTTAAATATTCTAACAAAGAAACCTTAAAGTCTGTAGAATCTGTAAATACCAAAATGAATAAGGAAAGATAACACAAATTTGCATACCTAAAATAGTCAAATTTTCATACGAGGTCTCAACTTTATAACACATTATTAGAAAAGGATGTAAACTCACATATATAATTGAAAAACTTTTCTTACCTAATTGATGTGGGATGAATAGTATTGTTAAGGTTTGGAATGAGGGCATTACAGTTCTACTGTGGGTCCCCTATTTTGCAAATGTGTTAAATTTCATATTTATGATTGAATGAAGAGTACATTTTCTGTTTTATTTTTTGGGATCTACTTGCAGTTGTTGCTTGTGATGTATACTTGATCCATTTCTATTTGTATTTCAAAATGAACTTGTTGAAAACTGTTAGCTTGGTCAACAAAAGTGTAATTTCTTGTAGTGGATATACGAAGGAAAACTTAGCAGTTAACACTATTCTAAGGAAAAACAAATAAATTAATATTAAAAACATTAAAAATCATGCCAAATGAACACTATTGGGTTTTTAATTTATTAGATCAACATCAAATGGACCAAATTTACCTGAACATGAGAAATGAAGAGAGAGTATGCAGGACTAGGTCACTTTTAGGAAAGGTTTAAGCCCATTGAAATAAATCCTAGCAAACATAACTGAAAATTGATGGACTATTTTCACTATCCACAAGAAAATCCATAGGATTTTTGAAAGCCAAATTCTTCTTGACTTTTCCATTGCTAACTAGCACACCACTTCCTGCCCCTTTTTTTTTCCCTTCTAAATCTTCAGAAAAAATGACAAAATCTACCCATTCTTGTGCACTTTCATCAAAATGAAATAGCTATATCTAAAATACTTGACCACCCAATTACTAACAAAGTCAAAACATTGTTAGACATGTAAGAGACTCAGTAATCTAACACCTATGGTTAGCAAAACATGAACTTAAATTGAATTGCAGAGAAATAATAAAACAAAACAACTTAAGAATGGGAAGCTATTGTATATTAAATTGCAAAAGATTAGAATCTAAGGTGAGAGAGAGAGAGAGAGAGAGAGAGAGAGAGGGGAACAGATCACTCTTACTCTACACACACGCTTAGTTTCCCCAAATTCTGGCTCTCGACAATCTTAAGAATCAACAATTTGTTCTCATCCAGATATTGCACAAAGCGAGGAGCAACCAAGTGATAAATGATGGCAGAGATAGTATGCCAATTGTTTAAAAATAATAGAGATTAGAGAGTTTCCTTTTTCCTACTTCATTGCAATCACCCGAACAATGTGCAATAGAAATTCAATTTGATAACCTCAAACTGATATAGCAAAAGACAGAATGTTGAACCATAAGCCTCTAACAAGCTAAAAACTGAATGAATGAACCACCAATCACAGAAAATACCTAAAATATTGAGAGAACAAAGTTCTACTATCAAAGAATCTAACTATTTTTTATTAACGTATTAAGCTCCTCAAAGGAGAAAAAAATTGAAAATCACAAATCGGAGAGCAAGAGAAAGAGGGCATAAGAGTGATTGAGTTACTTGAGGGGGTAAAACTAGCGGCTAATGGTGGAAACTGTGGTGGCTGAGAGTAACAGCAACACCGTAGGAAAAAAAATGCTAGGGTTCACAAATTAGGGGTAGGAGAGGGCGTAGGGAGAGAGAAAAAGAGAGAGACAGAGAGAGACAGAGATAGAGACAGAGGCAGAGGAAGGAGGAGGAAATACCTGGTGGATGAGAGCTTCGGGGGTTAGTTGGGGCGAGGAACTCGTGCGTGTGTGGTAGAAAGGAAAAAGGGAGACCTAGGTGCAATTGGCAAAAGTAATCGATTGCAAAATAGGGCCAAATCACTAAATCTCATCTACCACACCACTAATCAGTTCAAAAGACCATAAATCTACAACACAAATCAAAACTTATTTATTCATTTCACAGAGATCAAAATCCTACAACATAAAAAAAATAATAATAAAACCCTAGAGTTAGAGTGAAATGGGGAAAGAGGGGAGAGAGAGAGAGAGAGAGAGAGAGAGAGAGAGAGGGGACAGAGAGAAAGAAAAACCTGAATGTCGATGGGAGGCGAGAGAATGGTGAGCGGCAGTGGCAGTGTGATGATGTGTGACAGAGGAAGATGAGAGGCGGTAGCCATGTGCAACGGTGAGATAAGCAGTGGTGGTGATTCATTCTGTGTGAAATAAAGAGAGCAAGAGAGAGAGAGAGAGAGAGAGAACCTGCTTGCTTGTGAAGGACTAAAGAGACTGATATACAAAAAAAAAAAAAAAAAAAAAAATAATGGCAAAATTTGGGCAGCAATCTTAAAATTCTCCCACTAGATTTGTATACACAATTTGCTGACTAAAATAATTTTAGTCATTGTTTTTGTCACCGTTTTTACCGACTAAACTATTTAATCGGAAAATGTTAATATATGACGACTAAAATCATTTAGTAGCCAAAACATGAACTAATGCCGACCAAATTAAATTTTAGTTGGCAAAAAGTAATATTTCTCGACTAAAAATATTCAGTAGCCTAAAACCTAAATTAAGACCAAACTTTAGTCGGTATTTGCCAAAATTTAATTCAATATCACCAAAACGACGTAGTTTTATTATTTGTGACCAAAATATTTTAGTCGCTAAAATTTTTTTCTTTCCCACTTTTTTTTTTTTTTGTCTTGCCTCTTCAACTTTTGCCGATCAAATTTCTATTTTGGTCGCAGAAAATTATATTTTGGCAACTCAAAAATATTAGTCGGCAAAACTCCAAACCTTTGCTGACCAAATTTTTATTTAGTCGCCAAATTAAAATTTTTTGCAACTAAATAAAAGTTAGTCTGCAAAATTGGTCGTGAAAAATTTAATTTCCTGTAGTGGTTATTTTGTCGTCGTCTTCTTCTTCACTCCAAAACTCCAATCTACCCTACCAAAACTCACCATTATCATCAACATCATTGTTTTTTATTATTTTAAAACCCTAAACCTTAAAAGAAAGTTTGAACAAAATCAAACAATGAATGAAAGTGATAATCAAAATAATTTTTTAAAGCAACCCATCAAAGAGGAGGTAAACATTCATATAAAAATAAAATACAATTATTAATTTTTGTATTTTTTCACATGTCCCATTACAATGTTAAATCTTTCAATTTTCACAGTCACATAAATAGCATTACAGCTTCTGATTCAATGACCATGACAAAAATTGGTTTCTATATGATGCGACACCTTTTAATAAATTTTTTTTTTTTTGGTCTTTTTACTCTTTCTTTTGGTTGAACTTTATGTTTGTTCAGGAATTTTTATTTTATTGTTTCTGTTATTCCTGTATCAGTTTGAAAGGTTTTTCAAATGCTTATTTTTTTAATTTTTTTATTATTTATTATTTGGGTTCATTAAGGGTAACTTAGGAAAAATTATAGGGTGTATTCAGAGTAATATAAAATTTTAAATAATTGAAAAAGATGTAATTAGAAATAGGGAATACTTAATAATTTTTTTTGGAATAAATAGAATCTCCCCTATTCAATTCACCGAATATAAATTCTATCACATGACTCAATCTCTCCAAACAAACATGTTGAAAAGGGTTTGGAGCATTAGAGGAATAATGGTGGCAAGAATGTTTGTTTGCTTTACAAAGTCTGTAAGAAGTAGATTCCTTTTCTGATGGGATTAACGGACATTGCGTGGGTGGGCTGGACTTAGGCCCTGAAGTCCACTCAAGCCAGTCCATTATTTATTAAGAACAATTATGGGATTTTTACTGATCAGTCCTATTTTCAAGGGTTATTACCCAATAGGTTCTTAATGGAGACTTTTTTACCCATAGGTCCTAATCATTTTTGTTTATTTTATTTTTGCCCTCCTGTTTTATACTCAGATCTGTGAGATGAAAGATGAAAAAAGAAAAAAAGAAAAAGAAAAAAAGAAGCTCTCTCTCTCTCTACACATTTCTTCATCAATGACCATCGCCATCTCCACCGTTGCCGACCACCGCCTCCTCCACTGTCGTCATTACCGGTGACCTCAACCGGCATCTTCTTCTACTTTCACCATTGCTTCCATCTCCACCGACGTCTTCACCTTCACCACCACCAACGTCTTCGCCTCCACCTCCACCGTCATTGCCGACTACTGCCGCCTCCACCTCCATTGTCATTGTCGCCTCCACCTCTAGATTTAGGATCTAGGCTCTTTGTCGTTGGGTCTTCTCTCTCTCTCTCTCTCTCTCTCTCTCTCTCTCTCTATGTGTGTATATTGAAGGAAGATCCCAGTGATAAATTTGTTTAAACAAGTGATAAATTTGTTTAAACTAGTAATAAATCAGTGACAAATTTGTTTAAACTAGTGATAAGTTTGTTTTTGTGAATTTATCACTGTTTAAACCAGAGGTAAGTTTGTTTTTTGTGAATTTATCACTGTTTAAATAAGTTTGTTTTTGTGAATTTATCACTGAAATTTTTGAGTTATAGTGTTGAGTCTAGAGGTAAAAATGGAAAACACTGTTTGATTTTTTGGGGTAAGATCTGCTATGTAATAAGACCGGTCCATAGGACCGGCCCGTAACTCCCCCAATAATTATCATCGGTTCCCATTACTAGTGAAATTCTTTGCCGTGTTTGATAATGATAAATATAGGGGGATTCTATTTACACTCAAAAAATCATTAAGTAATCTCAATTTCTAAATACACTTTATTTAATTATTTAAAATTTTATTTTACTCTCATTGCACCCTATTATTTTTTTCAAATTTCCATCAATGTAAACCCAAATAATAAATAATAAACAGACTGTGACGACCGGTCCTTTTTCCCTCTTTCTTTCTTTATTTCTTCCTTCGCTTTGTTCTCTTTTATTTTGTTGGATTGAAACGTTTGGAAATGGTTTCCAAGTTCTTATTTCACTCAGTGTTGAATTTTGGTTGTTTCGGAGGGTGCGCGAGTGAGTCCGGGGTGCCCGGGGGCGAAGTGGAAGTTTTGAGATGCTGGGCCAGGGCTGCACGTGCGGGGCCCTAGGCCGCACGTGTGGAATTGGGCCGCTCGAGCGGTGGGATAGGCCGCTCGAGCGGTGGAAAGGGTCGCACAAGCGGTCAAGCTTGACACCCAGAAAATTTGATTCTGTCTAGAGCGCACGAGCGGAGAAAATGGGCCACACGAGCGGTCAAGGTGGACCACTCAAGTGGTGGGGAAGGTCGTACGAGCTGCCAACTGGGCAGTCCAAAACTATGTTTTTTGTATCTTTTTTGTTCGAATATATCACCCATTATACACATCTCTCTCTCTCTCTCTCTCTCTCTCTCTCTCTCTCTCTCACTCTAAACCCTATTTTTCTCCCTCTTCTCTCTAGAAAACTTCTTCAAACATCACAACTCCTTGATTTTGCAAATTCTTGGGTCAAGATCTTCATCATCTCTCTCAAGATCTTGAAGATCCAAAGCTAGGGCTTCATTTGGGTGGAGGAATATCCAAGGCTCTCTCTCATCTTCTAACTCTAGGGTTTCATCTTGTTCTTCATCAAGC
This sequence comes from Camellia japonica, assembly GCA_030407325.1. NCBI lineage: Eukaryota > Viridiplantae > Streptophyta > Magnoliopsida > Ericales > Theaceae > Camellia > Camellia japonica. Next base: position 166,480,094 of record JAPPVO010000016.1, read on the forward strand.
TTGAGGTAGGGTTTTCCTTTCAGTTATATGTATTATGCAAGTTTTGGTTGATTTTTGGTGAGCTCCTCCATGCATTTCGAAAATGGGGATTAGGGCTCAAGAGATTGGTAATTTTTGTTGAAGAAAAACTCATCTTACTTCTTTAAAAAGGATTTGTGAAATGTTGAGTCATAAGTGTTGGGAATGAGATGTGTTATGGGATTTCTTTTTTTTTTTTAAAGAGATGGAAAATGTTATGATTTTGTGAAAAGCCTAGAAATTGGGGCTTTTTTTGAAAACATGGAAATTCCATAGAATAAACTTCTTTTCTTGTGTTAAATGGGTGAGTGTGTGTGGGTTTCACAATGTAGTAGAAAAGGGAAAGCTGATAATCCTCTTGATGTAGAGAGTAGGGGACTTATTTTCAAAAATTATTGCTAGGAGCATGAAAATATATATTTTGTGAGATGATAATTATTGAGTACCATGGATTGGAGAATTGAAACCTTGATAGTTGATATTGAGAATTTCTTATAGTCTTGAAATCAATAGAATGCCAAGAATTATACATGATGAGAAGTTATTGCTATGTTGATAGTTTTGGTAATGCATGTGAATATTTTGTGTGATGGCATTGGAGGAAAGAGAATGAAAGAAATGTTATGAGATATTAATTGTTGCATCATATCCCCATATAAACTTTTGTCATTTTTGCACCTCTTGGCATGAATTAGAAAAATGTTTATATTTGAAAGAAAATGGTATTGTAACGAGAACTATGAGAATGTTAAAGGGGTAAATACGTGGTAAGTCCAGTTAGGGGGTGTAGTTGTACTTGATAAGTTGGCCTGAGTGTCCATGATGAAAGACTAGAAAACCGCGCGGATAGGTGTTGAGCCTACCGGTTAATACCGGTAAAAATGACAATTTGGTAGTACTCGTAGAGTCTACTTGCAGACACCAGCCTAGGGATTACCAGTGTCGTATTTACCGCCCCCTCATGATTTAAGATTGGAAGTCTGGAAATTGACGAGATTGTAAAATGTTAACTAAAGCATGGTGATTTTCAAGAAAAACATGACATGAGATTATCTTTAAATGGCATGGCATAACATATGCATTTACATTAAATGTTGTGAATCTTGCATAAATGTACATACTTTGTTAAGGTTCTCTACTGGGTTTTATGCTCACCCCTATGGGTTTTGGTGCAGGTAAAGATGTGGTGATCCCGCCGAATTGAAGGTGTGGAATTGTTGTGAAGAGTAATACTCTTTTTGTTGTTGTGATTAAATTGCTAGCCAAGGGCGATTTTTGTATGGGTCTAAGAAACCACTTTTGTGTAACCGGGCTTAAGCCTTAGAAGTTGTAGCCCCTAAGGGCATTTCATTTATTTTAGAACTTTATGCTTCACATGCTATAGATTCATATGTTTTCTTACTTATGAATGTATAAATTGCATGTGGAACTTTTGTGTAAACCATAGTGATTAATGATGAAAATGTTGGAGAATGGTTATATTTAATTAGTGAATGTGGCTTGGTGTAGTATATTGTTGGGTAAATTTTCAGGGCGTGACACAGACTAAAAAACTAAATTATTTCAAAAAAAATTCAATACAGAAAATAATTTTCAAAGACAAAAAAAAAAACCAAACTTATAAGCACATAAGCATTATAAATACCAAAAAAAAAACCAAACTTTTACATAAGCATTATAAAACTTTTCAATACAAAAAAAAAAAAAAAAAAAAAAAAAAACTTTTACATTATAAATTATCCACAAGAATGCTCGTGAAAAAGTAAAAAACCAAACTTATAAATAAGAACAACTCTAATAATATGTTATTATTAATCTAACTATTGGGCACTTTAATTTTTGTCAAAAAAGTGATATAGAAAATAATTGATAGTGCTTTACAAAATTTGTAAAATCCCTTTATATGAATATTTATCTCCTTTTTGATGGATTGTTTCAAAAAATTATTTTGATTATTACTCCCATCTATTATTTGATTTTGTTCAAACTGTCTTTTAGGGTTTAAGGTTCAAAATAATAAAAAAACAATAATATTGATGATGATGGTGAGTTTTGGTGAGGTGGATTGGAGTTTTAGAGAAAGGATGAAGAAGAAGAAGAAGAAGAAGAAGAAGAAGAAGAAGAAGAAGAAGAAGAAGAAGAAGAAGAAAAAATAACTTTAATCTCTTGGAAAAGAAGATACTGAGATTTGAATAGGAATAACTGATTAGAATATATCATGAAAAAAAAAATTTATTTTAAGATTTAATATGTGTTATTCTTATTAATAAATTCATATTAAAATATAAGAAGAGTTAAAATTTATAAATTTAAATTAGGTGTACAGAAACATATTTTGAATAAAATTTCCCTAAATATGGGTCCATTTTGGAGATTTGTAGGGTCATAGAGCCATGAGCTTATTGTTTAAGTTCACACAAGGACATCCCATATTGATAAAGACAGTCACGCCCCTTTTTATTTGTTTAGATTCACACCCCTTTTATCTGTTCAAATGACTTCTCTCCAAATCCATTTTTTTATCTCTTCTCCATCTTTCTCTCGCTCACCTCCAGATTTGCTTTCTCACTTCTTCTTCTTCTTCTTCTTCTTCTTCATCTTTGCCCTCTCAAGACCTGTCAAAGCAGCTGAACTCATGGTAGAGAATCCAGGACACTTCATCTGTGACTCAACCCATTTCAAGGTTGGCCACCACATTCTTGGACTCTCTGCCAACGAGGAGCTCGAGCGCCACTGCCGACAACTCTACTTTCCTTCTTCCCATGGAAATGCTTTACTTAGTCCTTCTAGCGATTGCGACGATGAGCGATGTTGCAGAGTCGGTGGAGGAGAGGTATTTCAGGCAAAGATCTTTGACTCTTGCTTTGGAGACGAATTTGAGGGAGGCGGCAACGGCAGATTTGAGAAAAGGAATGTAAGGAGTAACGAATCCGAGGGAGGCGGTGGAGGTGACTACAGATCTGCCGAAGCTGCCATCGGACTGGTGGTGCTGCTGCTGCCATAAAACTACCATGGATCGGTGGCGGTGGGAGTAGGTGATGGTGGTGGTTTCCGGTCCGCCGTGGAACCCCTTTTTTTTCCTCTCTCTCTCTCTCCATTTTTTTATTGGTGCTTGGGTCGTCCACGTTAACAGCAGTGCCATATATTGCATGTAATGTAACCTGCTTATATGGGTCCTTCTAAGATATTTTCAATCTTAAGGATTTGCATCTTGAGTATCTGTGCATTTTAAATTCAAATGTCATACTTATGACCATAAGGTTAAAGAATCCATTATTCTAAATAACCCGACTAGTCTGTTTAATGACTTTTTTCTCATTAATATCTTCGAAGCAACCTGTTAGTGTAGTGTCCTTTATAGCTCGCCATAATGTAGAATATTGGAAATTCTCTCCGTACTTGCAGATTCCCGAAGTTTTCTACTATGCACAAAAAGCAGTACTTCATCCAATAGCTCCACTATTTGAACAGAGAGAGAGAGAGAAAGTTGGTTTGTGGAGAGAGAGAGTTGGCTTTTGAACACTGAACAAAAAAGATTTTGACAGATAGGATAGGACGGCTCTCTCTCCTCTCTCCTTATATGTTTGTGTGTATCAGATTTTGAATAGATAGAATAAAAATTGAACAGATAGGAAAATAAAGGTTAATGAATTTCAACCAATAGAAAAAAATAACTTGATGAATTTCAACAAATAAATACAATTTGAACAGATGAGTTTCAAAAATTGAACAGATAAGTTAAAATAAAAATTTCAACACACAGGTATTAATGTTCTTTTGACCAACAAATTTCTAACAAATGTAGTCATGTCCTCAATAAAAGCAACATGGTCCTTGATGACTTATACGCCAGGAATATGAATTTATCACCAGTTTTTTTAAATTTTAAAATAAATTACAAACACATCTCTGAATTTTTTTTTGATCAGCAAAGAAAAATTTCATTAAACAGCATGAAATTAAAAGTACAGGAAGATGAGATGCATTGAGAGAGATTCGGAAGTATAAAAATACCCCTACTACTGCTACTCGCATCCATACAACCAACCCCTAAGCCTCTCGATTTTTAAATTAAAAAATTAAGAAAAACTTAACTAGAAAATAAAATACATGAATCCCTACATAAAAACCCACAGAAACACCCAAAACAAACTAAAAAAAACTAAACAAGACCTACAACACTGCTGCTATAACAAACTAAATAACAAGAACTTAACTAAAAACACCCAAGCAGCCCGAACCCCTCCAACCAACGTCCAATCAGCAACCCTCTGCCAAGACCCACGTCTCTGCTGCATCAACTCCCCATACCTCACGCCTCTGCTGCGTCAACACCTCACGCCTCCCAACTCCCAATGCCCACTCCGGCGGAGAAAACACCAACGCCACCACCGGGAAGACTACACCTCCTCTGCTACATCTGGTCTTCTTCTATCTCACACCCAATACCCTCTGCCAAACTCCAAACCAACAGGTCTTCAATCTCACGCCGCGGATCCGCACACCCACCGAACACCGACCACCCGCTGGGACATCTCCATACAAATGGTAGAACTTCACCCCTCAAACTCTCACTTGAGGAGAAGCGCTCGAGTGACAACCGGACAGAACTGGATCGCCTACGATACCCTTGTTACCGCCCAAAAAGCGCACCCCTCAAACACATCTCTAAATATTAACCAAACTTATTTATTTTTTCGTGTTATCATATCATATTATTGTTTATCCATCTTTTTCATAACGTGTTAACCTATCATTTCAAAAAAAAAAAAAAAAAAACTTTTAATAAAAAATAATTTTCATATAACATTACTCATACATTTATATTTGGGACAATTACCAACAAAAAAAAAAAACCCAGAAGTTTGAGTCTTGTAAAAAAAAAAAACGAAAAACAAAATCCTTAATTTTTAATTTTGTCAATTTAAATTTTAAACTTTTGATTTATTTTTAATTTAAACAATTCGCTTATTTTTGTTAAGTAAAACCTACAAAAAAAGAAGAAGAATATTTTAGTTATAAAACTCAACGTAAATATATAAAATGTCTAAAAGACTCTTTTTTGTTGAGTTTAATGACTAAAATATTATTTTTTACATCGATTTTACTTAATGAAAATAGACAAATAATTTAAATTGAAAACAAATTAAAACTTTGAAATTTAATTTGACAAAATATAAAAATTAAAATTTAATTTATTATAACAGTCAAACCTTAAGATTTTTTATTTTTTATTTTTTTAGATAATTTCCCATTTACATTTGTATAGGTGGATATGTGAAGGAAAATAATATGCATATTCGTATGTTAACCGAGGTAAGATGACAAATATAGACAGAGTAGGATCCCATTACAGGATTTAATTTGTTATAAGTTAAGTTGAGATTTTTTAGGATAAATTTTAAATATATTTTTTGAGATTTACTAAAAATATGAATTGTCTTATAATTTTAAAAATTACATCTCGCTTCTTTAAGTTTTTTCAATCACATAACAAATGACATATTTTATTAATAAAATATCAAGTCAATTAAGTGTTTTAAATGATGTGATAAATATATAATTCAATTAACAATTCAGATAATTTTATTGTTGTATAAAAAAGTAGTTAAAAAAAAATTTTTTGTTAAATAAATTTTTTTGATAAGGGAATATTTATAATTTTTATAATTACGGGATAATTCGTATTTTAAATAAATATGAGGGGTGTAATTATATTTTATTCTAATTTTGATTGATTGTAATATTTTTTTTTTTTTTTGTCTCACTTTAAGATAGACGTGTAGCAATATTTCAAAAAAAAAAAAAAAAAAAAACAATTCGAGATATACATAGTTGGGCAACACCATATGCGCTTTATAATTAAAAAAAAAAAAACATAATTTTAATTTTTGGAATCATAACTAAAAAAAATATCATAACTAAACGACAACATGAGATATAATTAAAAAAATGACATAATTAAAAATTACACCATTTTTAAAGAGGTGTACATTAGAATTTTCCAACATAGTTTGCCCGCACTGCAATTTTCATGGTCAAGCACATCATAGAGAAGTAGCCCAAGCCTAAGAAGGATGATCCATGTGATTTTTATCTGGTGGTGAAGCATGTCCATTTAAACTTCAAATATGTGATTGCAGAGTGATGTTGGTGTTTTTGGTTGATAGCTTATACATCTGATTGTTATGATTTGTAAACAACAAATGCCATGTATCTTTGTTTGGCTTAATTTTAAAAACTTTTTTCCCCCATTTTTTTTTATAAATAAATAAATATATATATATATATATAGTTTCACAAAAACAAACACCAATATAGATAATTTAAAATTTTTAAAAGTTATTTTTGCCCTAAAAAAAAGAGTACTATGTGAAATAATAAATTTTTATTTTTTTACCAAATTAATTTGCAAAAAAAATAAAATTAAATAGATTAAAAACAAAACTCAATCAAATTTATTTATGTCTTGAACATTGCCCAATTCCTCTCCACTTAAAAACAAAAAAAGAAAAACTGGCCTCCGTGTCTCACAAGACAAGACTCACTGAGGTGGACAATGAGGCTGGAATGTTAGAAGTAATGGATATAAATAAAAGGAAAATGATTTGGAGCCCTAAAACTACCCCCCTAATCCTCCTAATTTCCAATTTAGGCAACTGTTTCCTCTTTTTTTTTTTTTTTTTACTTAATATGGAAATTAGGGGGATTAGGAGGGTTCTTTTTAGGGGGATGTAGCATGGTTGTAAATAAAAACATGCTTGTTGAGGTATTTGATAAAAAAAATAAAAATAAAAATAAAAATAAAAAATGATGAGGTATTTGAACAAACAAAAAATGATGTTGAGGTAGGGCCGTGGAGTTGTTGAGCTATGTTAGGCAAGATACTTTGGAGACATATTTTTTGGATAGCAATACGTGGTTAAGGTGGCACCGAAGTGCTAGCCGAGGTGCCACGTGTTCTTGACTTGATGCCGAGGTAATCTCGGCTAGGCCGAAGTTATCTGCAGAGATACCGGAATCCGAGATGAGCGGACAAATTACACGAGTCCTAAGAATGAGGGAGGACTTCAGACTAAATAAAGATAAAGCTCTTTGGGAGTTTATCTTTATTTATTTGAGAGTCCTGGATAGGCATTGAGTCAGAATCCGTTGAAGTTAGGCTTCTACAGGGATCAGGTCAGTGTTAATTATAAAAGTAAGGCACCCTCGTGAGTTTAAGGTACGCTTTTTTGTATTCTGAATAATGAGTTAAGCACTTTTGCTATCTTTGAGAGATAACTGATTTGATCGTTGGAGTGCCCCGGGTGGACGAACCACCGCCAGAATCTTTTTCTTTCTGTTACAGGTCGATCGAGCGCAGTCTATTCTGCCAGTGTTCTCCAGCTGAGTACGTGTTTGGCAGTGTGGTCAGAAAACAGCATACACAATTTGGCACCGTCTGTGGGAAAGAAAGGAGAATAGATAGCCAACGATGGACAGAAAGAAAAGGTTGGGGACGACATCCCTACTGGGAATGGTAAGCACACTGACCCTAACATGGAGGAGGATAACTGCAACGAAGAAACTCAGGATCAGAATCCCAGAGAGAAAGACGTCAGCAAGGAGGGCGACGTACCAAAGAAGTCAGACTAAGGCGGGTATTATAACAAGGATGACCTCCAGGTATGGAAAGATAGATATGCCTACGGAGGGACGGCAAGATGAAGGGATTGGCAAACAAATTGGCGGACCTACAATCAGTCATCAATTTCATGATGCAGAACAACATCATGCAGCCACCGTTCCCGTTGCAAGACACGCTAATTCCAGCCGTCAAGAACAATGCCCAAAAGGAAGGGCAGAAAACAGTCCCTACATTCCCCCCAGCATACCAGGACCGAGGAACACTCTCACCGACCTTCAAGGGAGGTCGGGCGAGGAGAGTCAAGAAGGGGAGATTCTCGGAGGACGCATCGTACCAAGGAGGCTGACCCCAAAGAACATCGGCATGTTCAAGGAAAAGAACTCTGTTTCGATGCAATTACTGGAGAGAGGTCCAAAAGGACTCATAATGACACTGGGAGTAGCGGACCGAAGAGGCTGAAGTCCATTGATAGTCGAGCTCCTGGATGGACCAAGGAGGATACAAGGGATTACCTACAGAGAAAGCGACAAGATGCCGAGGTAACATCACCAGTCAAGCCGAGAACACCTTCTTAGTAGAATTAGACAAATTTGAAGCCCTGAAGAGGTTTAATATGCCGAGATTTTAAATATACGACGGTAAGTCGAATCCTAACTTTCACATCGGCTTGTACCTAAACTCAATAGCATTATACACCAGGAACGAACCGTTGCTTTGCAAGGTGTTCCCCTCATCCTTTGGGGAGATCGCATCGGACTAGTTTCACAAGTTGCCGAAAGGAACTGTGAAAAGCTGGAAAGGCCTGGCCGAGACGTTCATGGCCAGGTTTGTGACAAACAAACTACAGCCATTGAGGGTAAACGCCTTGATGGCTCTAAGAATTGGTGAGGATGAAAGCCTTAAGGCCTATGCCAAAAGGTATTATGAGGTGTTCAACCGAATACCAGGATGCAACCAAGAGGTAGCGGTCGTGTCTTTTAAGAACGACCTGAAAGATGATTGCTTGCTTCGAAAGTCACTGGCAAAGACATTGCCAAAAAGTATGGAGGAACTTATGGCCAGGATAGAAAAGTATGCTAGGGCCGAGGAGGACACGCCGAGGACAAACGCGTCGAAACAAAAGAAGAAAAATGGCTCACTGAAGCGAGGCCGAGGTAATGGTGGATATAATAAACCAGAAACAGGACTAAGGGCTGCACAGGTAGTCACAACCGTATTCCGAATTCCGGTCTACAAAGTCTTGGAAAGAATTCGGAATCAGCCCTATTACAGAGCACCAAAAAAGCTTCCTAGTGAGTTTATGGGAAGAATTCTGGGGAAACATTGTGCTTATCACAATGAGGATGTGCATCTAACTCAAGGGTGCACCTAAAGGAACATTTGGAAGACCTGGTAAGACAGGGTCATTTAAGAGACCTGATAGATGAGACCAGGACAAGGGAAGAGCAAGCAAGACTGCCTCAGGCATCGGCAACACCATCTCCACCAGCACCACAACCGCAAGCAGACGGACCTCGAGTGATGAATGTAATTCACTCGAAGGTCAATGAGAACAAGATACGTGGGGAAACACAGAAGGTAAAACACCTGCAACATGTGTATCAGGTCAGGCAGAAGAGACCTAGGGTAGATGAGTGCCAAGGACCAGTGGTGTCCTTTACTGAAGATGACCTAGAGATGGTGCAACATCCACATAACGATGCCTTGGTGGTATCCCTCCACATTGGAGAATTCTAATCAACTAGGGCAGCTTTTGTGACATCATGTATGTCGGATGTTACAAGGAGCTTGGCCTTCATCAAGATGATCTGGAGCAATCCAATGGTCCTATGGTCGGGTTCAATGGAACGCCGACATGGCCCCTGGAGGCGGTAAGTTTGGAGGTGCAGGCTGGCACCAAGAAGGTAAAAACTGAGTTCATAATAATTGACACTCCTTCCCCTTACAATGTTATCTTGGGAAGGCCATGGTTGGATGCAATGGGGGCTGTTCCCTCAACATTACACCAGCTGTTACGATTCCCAATAGAGTATGGAATTGAGGAGGTTAGAGGGGATCAAGTATAGGCAAAGAATTGCTCCATGGCAGCAATGAAATCTACCTACAACATCCGAGAAACAGAAGCAGAAACAGCAGAAATTGAAGATGAGGACATGGAGGTCCTCGAGGACGTCGGCAAAGAACCAGCCGAGAAAAGTAAGAAAGCCCTGAAGAAAATCTTTGTCCAGCAAAGAGATAAAGAGCGCTTCTTCCTTCTCGGCTCAAGCTTGGCCGAGGTGGAGGAAAAAGAGTTAGAGGCATTCCTGAGAGCAAACGTGGAGGTGTTTGCATGGACACCATATGAGATGTCTGGCATTGACCCCGAGGTCACTTGCCATAGACTAAATTTGGACAGGTTGGCCAAACCTGTCATCCAGCGAGTAAGGAGGCCGACATTAATGTATGTTGAGGCAGTAGAAGAGGAAATAGATAAACTTCTAGAGGCCAGAGCCATTCGGGAGGTAAATTACCTAACATGGTTATCAAACACTGTGGTTGTGAAGAAAAAGAATGAGAAGTGGAGGGTCTGCGTGGACTTCACCAGCCTGAACAAGGCTTGTCCCAAAGATAGTTTTCCACTGTCGAAAATTGATCAATTACTGGATGCCACTTCAGGGCATAAAAGGATGAGCTTTCTAGATGCTTATAGAGGGTACCATCAGATAGCCATGTACCCCCCAAATGAGGAGAAGACTGCATTTATCACCCTAAAAGGGTTGTATTGCTACAGAGTGATGCCTTTTGGGTTGAAAAATGCAGGAGCAACTTACTAGAGATTGGTGACTAAGATGTTCAGACATCTAATTGGCAAAACTGTGGAGGTATACATTGATGACATGGTCGTGAAGGCCAAGGAACCTGAAGATCATCTGGCCGACCTAAAGACAGTCTTTGATATCCTAAGGACATTTCGACTCCGACTCAATGCATCGAAGTGTGCATTTGGAGTTGGGTCAGGGAAATTCCTGGGATACTTGGTCACCAGAAAGGGCATTGAGGCAAGCTCGGATTAGATCAAGGCCAGTCTGGAGTTGGAAAGCCCAACATCAGCAAAGCAAGTGCAGATGTTAACTGGAAGGGCTGCAGCCCTAAACAAATTCATAAGCAGAAGTTCTGATAAATGCAAACCCTTCTTCAGTCTAGTAAAAAAAGCCACAGATTTCTTATGGACAAAGGAGTGCAAAGTCGCCTTGGCCGACTTGAAGAAGTACTTGACCACAGCTCTAGTTCTCTCAAATCCAGTACCTGGAAAGGAGCTATTCTTATACTTGGCGGTCTCAGAGCATGCAGTAAGTGCAGTAATAATCAAGGAAGATAAGGGAGAACAGAGAGCAGTTTATTATGTAAGTAAAACCCTAGCAGATGTAGAGACTAGATATCTACTTTTGGAAAAACTAACACTAGCTTTGGTAATGGCCTCCAAGAAGCTGAATCATTACTTTCAAGCCCACAAGATTGTGGTGCTAACCCAGCATCCTCTGAACTCCCTGTTGCAGCAAAGAGATCTGACAGGTAGGATAGCCAGATGGGCAGTGGTGTTGGGCCAATACGACCTGGAATTCAGACCCAGAACAGCAATCAAAGGTCAAATCTTGACCGACTTCATGGCCGAATTCACACTAGGCGCCATCACATATCGGGCTCCATTGAGCCGAGGTACGCGATGCCCAAATGAACAAGAAGAAACCCATTTGGGGATAGCCAAACAGAGAAAAGAAGAGAAACTCAGGCCCTGCAGTATTTACATCGGCGACTCCTTCCACCTGTTTGTTGATGGGAGTTCAAACCGACAAGGAGTAAGGGCAGGAGTAATGCTGGTATCACCAGATGGACAGATGCTAGAACAATCCATTCATTTGGGGTTTAAGGCCTCAAACAACGAAGCAGAGTATAAAGCATTGATAGCAGGATTAAAGTTGGCAGCAGCGATGGAAGCCGACGAGGTAATGGTCTTCTATGACTTCCAGCTTATCGTCAACCAAGCAACAGGTGAATACATTGCCCGAGATGAAAGGATGGTGGCCTATATAAAAGAGGTCGATGGACTAGTGGTATTGTTCCAAAATTACCGACTACAGCAAATCAGCCGAGATGACAATAGCCATACCGATGTCTTGGCCAACCTAGCTAATGCAATGAAACCAGGAGAGGCAAGAACAATAATGGTTGACTACTTGCTAGGACCAAGTGTAGAACCACTGAACACAGAGCATGAAGCAATGTGTGTAGAGATAGGACCAAGCTGGATGGATGCAATAATAGTATTCCTTAAAGAGGGAAAACTGCCAGATGATCATGAAGAAGCACACAAGATCAGACCGAAGTTGGCAAGATTCAGCCTGACAACAGAGGGGCATCTCTACAGAAGATCTTTTACTGGTCCCCTTCTCAGATGTGTGCATCCTTCACAAGTTGAAGACTTCTTGTATGAGATACATGAAGGAGTATGTAGCAGCGACACTAGGGGCAAGTCACTTGCTCATAAGGCCATTACTCAGGGGTACTGGTGGCCCTACATGCAGAAAGATGCTAAAGCCTATGTCTAAAAGTGTGAGAAGTGTCAGAGGTTTGCACCTTTGATACACCAACCAGCAGCAGACTTGAACCCAATGTCCCGCCCTTGGCCATTTCCCAATGGGGTATGGATCTTGTTGGACAAACTGCCTCAAGTAACTGGACAAAGGAAGTTTCTGCTAGTGGCAACAGATTACTTCACCAAATGGGTTGAAGCTGAACCCCTTGCAAAGATTCGGGACATTGATGTGAAGAATTTCATATGGAAGAACATCATCACCAGGTTTGGGATCCTAAGAGCAATAATAGCAGACAACAGAACACAGTTTGACAGTAAACTAATCAAAAGCTTCTGTGTAAAATACAAGATCAAGAATTACTATTCCACCCTAAGCTTTCCTCAAAGCAATGGACAAGCAAAAGCATCCAACAAAGTTATCTTGGATGGGATCAAGAAGAGGCTGGAAGCAGCAAAGGGAAAGTGGGTGGATGAGTTGCCTAGTGTACTTTGGGCATATCGGACTACGTCGAGAAGGTCCACTGGGGAATCTCCATTTCCCATGGCTTATGACACATAGGTAGTAATTCCATTGGAGGTCGGCATCCCAGGGATCAGAACCCAGAGAGTAGAGAATGGAACTAATGATGCCTTTTTAGCCCGAGATCTAGACTTATTGGAAGAAAGAAGGGAGAAAACAGTAATTCAGCTGGGGGCATACCAGCAGCAGCTTGCCAAGGCTTACAACAAAAAGGTCAACCCATGAGGGTTTCAAGCTAGGGACCTTGTCTTGAGAATAGTTGTTGGCAACAAGAAGAATCCCAGAGAGGGCAAACTTGGCCCAAATTGGGAAGGACCTTATAGAATCATCTCGGTCCTAGGCAATGGGGCATATCGGCTTGAAGACAGTGAAGGCAAAGAATTGCCAAGACCATAGAATACTTGCAACCTAAAGTTTTTCTATCATTAAGATTTCCTTTTGTTTTTAAAATTCTTATGTTATTAGCCGAAGTAATTAATAAAATCTTAGCTCGATTTTTTATCTCAAATTTATGTAAAGTAATTGACCAGTCACTTAGCGGTGTTTCTGATTGAAACATGACAAATGACTTAGATTTATTATATGGCAGAGTTGAATTATACTTGCATATAATAGAGTTGAACTAAGTCGGCGATATTTCTGATTGAAACATGATGAATGGCTTAGACTTATTATATGGCAGAGTTGAATTATACTTGTATATAATAGAGTTGAACTAAGTCGGCGATATTTCTGATTGAAACATGACGAGTGGCTTAGACTTATTATATGGCAGAGTTGAATTATACTTGCATATAATAGAGTTGAACTAAGTCGGTGATGTTTCTGATTGAAACATGACGAATGACTTAGACATATTATATGGCAGAGTTGAATTATACTTGCATATAATTAAGTTGAACTAAGTTGAATTAACCAAGATTTGCTATGTCAATAGAATGAAAAATTTGATTGACACCAAATACATATCAGCTGGATCAACAGAGACCGAGGTTGACAACCTCGGCCAGTCTCTGTTCGAGTCATATCTCGGCGGCAAGATCATAGGTCCATACTTAATGTGAACATAAGTAAAAATTTTACATTAGGGGGCAAAGAGTTGGAGAATAATGCTTGGGAGTTGGAATTTACATGCCAAAATTGGTTTAAACACTTGTTGAAATTTTAAGAAAAATTTACAAGTTGAAGTTAAGCCGAAGTCATGTTGAAAGAGAGATTGGTTTAACACTTGTTGAAATTTTAAAAAGAAATTTACAAGTTGAAGCTAAGCCGAGGTTATGTTGAAAGAAGTATCTACGTACTTGCCAAGGAAGTCTTGTTAACTAAAAGTGAAGTACCAAGATAAACACTTGTGAAAATATTTATACAAAATGTTTTCAAGTGTTAACCCAAGGCCAAGATGAACAAGTCAGTGGATATATCCGAGGTATTTTACCTTGAAAAGATTGCACAGTTAAGGTGTACCTTGAAGACATGCAAAATATTCTAAGTATGGAAGCATACAAGACAATAAAGAAAGGACAATCATTCAAACACTTGGTCAAAAAAGAGGACTTGCATTCAAAGGGAAAAAAGGCACTTCGGCCTACAAAGAAACTACTTGTTCAGACTACAAAAGTGGCACATCGGCCAAATACAAAATTAACATTGTTCAAAGCAAAAGAGATTTACAACTGTCCAAAAGAAAGCAAGTATTAAAAGAAGGAAAAACCAAAAGATTATGCATTTTCCACAGTCTGCACTGCCTCGGCAGTTGGCGTTGTGTCAGCCTGGGCAGACAGTTGGGCAGATTTGTCGACTAGGACCTCGGCGTAGATTTCATGAAGTGTATCATCAATACTTTTGTTGGCAGCCTCGACCTCGGCCTCAGAAGTGGTCTTTTGGACTTCGTCCTCCTCATCCTGAGTCAAGTCTAAAACTTGCTCATTCAGAGTTAGGGACTTGGCCCCAGCAGCTTCGGACTCCTTGGTCTCCTTGGCCTCGGCTTCGTCCTCGGACTCAGCTTCGTCCTCGGATTGGCTTGGAGTGGGTGAGAATGGCAAGATGATGCAGCTATCTTCTCGGAGAGGCGAGTCCTCGGGGACGGCCAACTCTTTCAAAGCAGCCATCCAACCAAGGGTATAGCCCTTGTTGCATGCCTGTCTGACTTGTTTCTTGTAATCTTCTCTAACGTCGACCGCCCCCTCGGCATACGCCTTCTCATCTGCCATTTTGATCTCGACAGCCTTTGTGTCCAGGGCAGCAATGAACTCGGCTTGGGCTTCGGCGGTCTTTGCTTCGGCCTATTTTTTCTCAACTTCGAGGACCTTAGCGACGGCTTCAGCAGCTCCTGCCTTCTCCTCGGCCTCCTCTTGAGCTTTTTTGGCCGCATTGGCCTGATCCAACAGAGTCTTCATCTTGGCCTCGGCCTTATTGACAGTTTTCAACAAGTTTGCAGCCTCTTTAGTCTTGTTGACCAACTCCTTCTTGATGTCAAAAGCTTGCATCACGAAGCAGTGGCCGTGCTGGATAGCCTAGAAGAAATGGATAAAACTAAAAGTTAGTAAAAAAATTCTCTAAGTATAGAAAAACAGAGGATGAAAATTACCAAGTGTTAGGGGCTTACTTGAACGGAATACTGCAATATCAGAGCGAAGTCTTCATATTCGCTGACCTCGGCGTTGCGTTCGAGGTCTTTTGGAAAGAGCAAGGCAGTAGAGAGGGCAACCCCGACTTTGATGTTAGTCGCGCTGTCATTGGCTCTAACTGGCTTATCCTTAATTGTAATTGGAGGGGCCCAGGGGCATCCGATTTTAGAGACCCCGAGGTTGTGACAGATTCCGACCTCAGCCTCTTTGACCTGGTGGAGATGGAGGGTTCAGCCTCAGCAGGCCTCTTCTCGGCAGCGGAAGAGGTCTTCTCGTCCTCAGCCAGTTTTGAGATTGGCAAGGTGTCCTCAGTGTCAATCTGAGTCACCGTTGCCTTGGGCTGGACTTTCTTCAGCCTCTTTGGCTTTGGTTTTGGCTGACATTAGGAATATGGGGATTGGTCTGTGGTGACATTAGGGATGTTAGCAAGAAGGTCTTCGGCAACGGCCTTTTGTCACCCCATTTCGTAAGAGGAGATGGCAATGGTAACTTCAGTACCAAGGCGAATTGCTGGTAGAGCTGTTGGTGGGTTGGCTGGATCGTATGATGATGCCTCAGCACTTCGGCGTCTTCGGCTTCGAGTCCTGCCTGCTGGAGCTTACAGTGGAGCTCGACGTCGGCGTTGACATTGAGAAGGTGGAATTAGTTGTGGAGCAGAGGTTGATGGCTGTTCCACAGGACTAGATGTTGATCCTTGGTCAGCCCTTGATGACTCAGCTTGGGGAGTTGTTGCTGATAGAGGAGACTTGCTTTTCCTTTTTCTTGGGATGTCGAGAAGAACAGATTTGTACGTCGGGATAAAGTTGAGCAACAAATTGTGCTGGTTAACAGGCAAGTCCAGCAACTTCGTAAAATCTTTACTGGGAAAGAAGTTTTTGCGAAAGTTCTTTGAAGGCTGGGGAAGAACTGCAAAACAAAACCAAATAGACATTAGAACATACAAAAATATCCAAGTGAAAAAGACTTGAAAGCAAGTAAAAGTAACGCTTGGCTCTTACCATCTCCCTCTCTGAATAGTGTTCGGCTTAAAGGATAAAGGTGGAGATCGTCATTTGGAAGGAACTCCCAATTGCCCAAGACGATGAAATAATCGTCCCCGACGCCCTTGTTGGAATCAGGGAGGTCGGCAATGATTTTGTATTCTGTTGACCTCGGCTTAAGGTAGTAAATATAGCCTTTTTCTGACTTAAGGCCGCACATGGTATAGCAGTACTGGATGTCGGCAAGGGTAACCCTAGCATTCTCTCTTTTGGCTAAGGCAATTATACCATTGATAACTCGGTAGGAGTTAATGGCAAGCTGCATTGGGTTTAGTTTGTAGTAGTGTAGGACTTCTTGGAAGAGAATATCGAGAGGAAGCCTAAGTCCACATTCTACGAAGGCTACAACTGGAAAGGGATGGAGTCGTCCTTAGGCATGATGGAGTCCTCCTCCCCAGCCAACCTAAGGTGGACATCGACAGGGATGGCGAACTCTTGCCTGAAGTACTCTAGCTTAATTGGGGTATCTACCTTCCACCTCCACATACCTATGACGTCGGCTTAAGGGGAAAAAGTCTTAGATTGCAAAAGGAAGTGGTTTGTTAGGGTTTTAAGGACCTCGGCAAAGCCTAAACGTATGCTGGGGCAAGGGTTTTTAAGGATCTAAATGGACTTTTGTTTCAATTTTCCCTAGAGTTTGGAGTTCTAAAGCAAATCCCAATCCTAGAATTACTAAAACATGAGGATTAAAGGCACGAATCTGGAAAAAAAACAACAAGAAAACAGAGAAGAATAGAGATTCAGACTCAAGAAAAATAGAAGGGGTTCAAGAACATCGCATGAAATACAAATGTGCACAAGAACAGGAACAGTGACAAGCTAACAAGAGCGTCAAAGTGTATGACAACATGTGTGTATGTGTGTGTGTATATAAGCAAATAAGATTATACAAACTCAGAATCATGAAAGCAGATGGCAAATGGGAAATTTAACACACAAATGACTGTTTAGAGAGCATGAACAAATTTGCAGTGACCGTATACAAACATAGCAAAAATTTGAAAGAAAACACAGATTGATTAGAGGGGAAGCAGTGGCTTACCAGAGAATGTGAGGCCGGTGTGAGGTACACTAGAGTTGAACGCAAGTGGTACGAGTAGCAAGACGGTGAGTGTTTTGCCAGAGGAGACAAACGGAGTAGTTGTAGAGAGCTTTGAGAAGACGATAATGGCGGTTTGGGAGGAAGAGGCTTAGAGAGAGAAAATTTGTGCAAAATCAAAGATGTAAAGTGAAAAGACGGAAAGAGGGAAACGATTTTTTGTCAAAACACAGAGAAGGCGGCAAAATGGTATTGAAAGAGCCTTGGACGACGTGTCTGTCAGGCGGTGCACATAAATATGACACGACTTGATGGCGCGTGTCAGGTACGGCTCGATAGGGAAGGGACGCATGGTAAAAATGATTGAAATACTGTGCGTGATCGCTCATACACGTGATGAAACTCTTGGAGTTCTTGATTTAATGAAGCAAAGACCTCAGCTAGGGGACGATCTTGGCTAAATAAACTTGAACAAACTTGGTAAACTGGTTCTAGAGTATTTGTGAAAACAGGTTACAGATCTTGGTCATAGGGAGCCGACAAATGATGACTTTGGTAACAAATGATAGAGCAAGTTAGCCGACGTGCTATAGGTTCAAAAGATATAGGTTCCATCACCTCAAGATGCTGAGGTAATAGAACCTAGGGGACAGTTGTGGGGACATATTTTTTGGATAGCAACACGTGGCCAAGGTGGCACCGAAGTGCCAGCCGAGGTGCCACATGTCCTTGACTAGACGCCGAGATAATCTCGGCTAGGCCGAGGTTATCTGCAAAGATACCAGAATCCGAGATGAGCGGATAAGTTACAAGAGTCCTAAGAATGAGGGAGGACTTCAGTCTGGATAAGGATAAAGCTTTTTGGGAGTTTATCTTTATCTATTTGAGAGTCCTGGATAGGCATTGATCCAGAATATGTTGAAGCTAGGCTTTTACAGGGATCAGGTCAGTGTTGATTATAAAAGTAAGACACCTTCGTGGGTCTAAGATACGTTTTTTGTATTCTGAATAGTGAGTTAAGCACTTTTGCTATCTTTGAGAGATAACTGACTTGATTGTCGGAGTGCCCCAGGGTGGACGAACCACCGCCGGAGTCTTTTTCTTTCTGTTACAGGTTGTTCGGGCGCAGTCTATTCTACCAGTGTTCTCCAGCTGAGTACCTGTTTGGCAGTGTGGTCAGAAAACAACACACACAGATACCTATTCAAAGTGATGCAATGCATTATTTATTTTTGACGGCCCTCCAGCATCCACTCATCCTGTGGACGCTAGATCTGTTTTATTTTTATTTTTATTTTTATTTTTATTTTTATTTTTAATTGTTTAAATTTTTTTATTTATATAAAAAGTGATAAATTTTATTATTACCAATAAAATTCAGGTATCTAGCATATACATATTAGCAATTTTTTTAACCATTTGAAATTGGTTATTGTTGAACAAAGGAAGACGCAAATAATTTCAAAATGTGATTCATGAAAAGTAATTGTAAATCAATGAAAATTTTATAATTATTTAATTTACTATTGATTTCTCTATTTGTTTGATATATATATATATATATATATATATTTTAATTATACTTGAATCATGCTACAAGCCTTAAATAAGGATGAACAGTTGGCTGGACTTATGCTTCTATGAGTATTGGATGCATCCATTATTGGGAATCTTGGTCGCTAGGTATGAGATGCAATGTTTTCAATTGGATTATCATGCAATACAGAGTATAAATCTGACCATTGCATTGGATTTATTTTTGGGTTTAAATTAAAAGAGAGGAGAAAAGAGAGGGGGAGGCAGAGAAGACAGATGAGCTTTTAGAGGAAAGTAAAGAGGTGGTCGATTTGATTGTATTGTGTGGTCAAACATGAAGGTAAAAGAAAATAGAAATTGTTGTGTAGTGTGATCAGACATGAAGGTGAAAGAAAATATAAATGGGAGAAAGAGAAGGAAGACCGTTCTGCCAGAGTAATTTTGTTGACAGAGGTTAAACGGTATGAAATTAACATTTACAGTGGTGATTAGGATCTCTAATAAGAGTTTTACTGATGTGGCAACTTCTAAAAAAAAATAAATAAATAAAACAAAACAAAGCAAAGGCTGAAATATTAATTCACACAGTGAGACCCACAATTTAGAGCTTCTCTAGAGTTCACAATTTAGAGGTCTGAAACATTTTTCTTAACATTTATTGATGGACACGTGGCAGTTTATGAAGAACAGGATAGGGACTTGGGATAGGAAATAGGAACAGGGGATCTGGACCCAGTTCGCATCGTTTGTATTAAACAAAAAAAAATTCTTTATGAAAATAATTCACTAATACATATTTCAACTCATCCCTCTTTCTCTATCCTGACTTATCTTTTTTATTTAACTAACAAAATCGAAAAATGCAGTTCGGTTTTAAATTTTTTTCAATTCCTATTGAACCGAATTGCTTACGTCTCTAATCATGGTTGGTAAAATATTCAATAATTTATTGTAGTATTTAGTAGGATTTTCCCCCCTAATTCCATTATGTTGATTTACAAAATTGTAAATATTATTTTTTAAAAAATTATTCGATAGTAGTCAATTTGTAGAATGTCTGAACTTTTGGATAAAGTCTTATAAGTAGTTAAATTTTTTTGTTTCAAAGTTGCAATTTCCGTCATTATGTTGATTTACAAAATTGTAAATATTATTTTTTAAAAAATTATTCGATAGTAGTCAATTTGTAGAATGTCTGAACTTTTGGATAAAGTCTTATAAGTAGTTAAATTTTTTTGTTTCAAAGTTGCAATTTCCGTAATTATATCGCCTGTGGAAATTGAAAGTGACAAAAGGTTGTGTTTGGTGTGGTTTTGAAATTATGATTCCAGCCCTCTATTTGCATCACTGTTTGGATGGAATCTTGAAAAAGTGATTCCATTACACATTTTAAAACAATTTTCTTTCATGTTTGGATGGAGTTTTCAAAACATATTTATCTTTCACGTTTCGTCTTCTACATTTCGGGGTTGTTGGGGGGTGTCCTAAGTGCACTTTTTGACTTTTTGGACTAAAAAGTTGAGGAAAAAAATATAATTGTTTGGGATAACTTTTTGACTTTTTACGAAAAATGTGCATTAAAAAATTATATAAATTAGTGTATAGGGGAAGAGTGGAATAAAATAGGTTGTACGGTGGGCTAAGGTAAGGAACAGCGTGCAGTGTATAGGCTAAGAGAAGATTCCCTCCTTTTCAGGCATTGAATGGACTGTGCTGTTCGGACCATGGGAACCCACCACGGGTCCCCCTTTTTTTCTAATCGGAACCGATCAATTTGTAGAACTCGTCGAGTACTATATGCTTGTAAAAAATCACATTGATCGGATATCGATAGCTATCTGATCAGATTAATTTTTTTCAACCGTTAACTATAACACCATCCATTTTTTATACAAAACTGATTTGATCATGTAGTTAGCGATATCTGATCAACGTGATTTTTTACAAGCATATAGTACTCGACGAGTTGTACACATTAAACGGTTCATATTATCAAACGGGACCCATGATGGGCCCCCACGGGCCGAACAACACCGTGTTGTTTGTGTACCCCGCCTATGCAATTTTTTCCAAAATGGCAGCTCGTGCCTGTGGGACGTCAGTTCAGTTTGTAATAATTTTGTGTAAAATTAATTTTTTATATTTTTTTTGGTGAATAGTAATAACCTTTTAACTTTTTTAGTAACTTTTTGACTTTTTGAACTTTTTTAAAGATCCTAAACCAGGTCTTCGTCTTTTGCAGAGGAGTTTTTGAATTTTGGATGATGGGTCGTTTCACACACCAAAAATAAAACTAAATTGTATCAAATTCCTTAGAATAATGGTAAGTCTATATATTGATCCACATGGACAATTGTGAAATTAAACTAATTTAAATGTTAAATTTCTAAATTAATTTTGATGAAAAAGATGGTTGTTCATAACCTAATAATAATTAAATTAAACAAAGCGATTAAACTAGTGATTAAAATTGAAATTGGAATTACTGATTGTGGAAAAACCTAGGGTAATGAATTCACCACTAATTACATAAATAAGGTTTCAATTTGAAAATCAATTATGCTACGGTTCGAACTAAATAATACTTCGCAACTACAAATTCGAAGCATTGATCAAGAGAGTTATCACGTTCAATGTACAGTATGATAACACTGCCCCGTGTTATGTTAATTAATCTTAATTATGATTGTGGCTATATGGTTAACATGATTTTGAGTGCCATTTATATGATTATGTGTGTTTTTGAATTTTTATTTGTTTACCATAACAAAATTTGTTTGATTTTCAGCTATAAAATTTAATTGAAGGTCGTGGAGACGTCAGAAACTGAGATTGACTATATTTTTATATTTAGCATAATTTTTAGAGTCTACGGTGAAATTTATTTAAAAATTGATACGGATCAAAATAATTAGATTTAATATGATTGAATTAAGGCACTATTAACTAGCCTTAATCAAAGTTGATTAGGCAAACATATATATATATATATATATATAGGCCCTCTAACACCTAAGCTCCCCATTTGAGCTCAAAATTTGAAAATACTCTAGAGAGAGAGAGAGAGGGTCGGTTCTAGAGAGAGAAGAGGCACAAATTGTAGATTTTGACTCAAAGCTTGGGAATTTGGAAGCTAAACTCAAGAAATTAGCTAATTTTGAAAGATTGGAGACTCTAGGTGAGTAGTTGAACTCAAAACCATGAGTGTAAATCTATAGTTGAGGAATTCAAGAGTAATATGAGAATTTGAAGTCCATGTGTTCATGCATGTATAGAATTGTCATGAATTTTCATATAAATTGCATGATCTAGCATAAGGCATGTTAAATATGAAGAATTGAGCAACAAAGCTTACATGCATGCATAATTTTGTTGAGTTTCATGATTTTAGGCATCATATGTGCCATTTGAAATAGAATTAGAGTCAATAATCAACATGCATGCATCATTCATGAAGATATGAAGTTTGTATGAAGTTGGAATGCATGCGTTTTAAAATTTATAAAGAAAATTTGGAATAGATTTGGAAATGGACTATAATTTTGGACAATTGTTTCAAATTATCCAAGTTCTTATGATACACAATGTTTTTCTATGATTTGGCCATGATTTGCAAACTTTGGAACCTTTGGGAGTGTGATTTGAGCTTCAGACAGAGTTATGGAAAACCCAGAATTCGACTTGTCCACTCGAGCGAGAAAAGTGTAGCTCAAGCATGAAAGTCGAGCTCTCGAAGTTTTTTAGAAATTGCACAGTGGCTCAAGTGGCCAAAGCTACACTCAAGCATGCTCTGTTTTGCAAGACTCCTCGCTCGAGTGTCAAAAGTCTCGCTCGAGCATAAAATGCATGCAATCAATACTTTCTTAGAGTTTTGCAGTCCGCTCAAGCGACCAATCCTGCGCTTGAGCAAAGAGTCCTGTTTCAGAAATTTTGAAAAGTTATTTTACGCTTCTTTTTCCGTTCTCTTTCATTTCTAAGCACTCTTAGGCATGCATGGACATTGTAAATGAGTTAAAGGGATAAGAAAGAGGCCTAACAGAAATAAACAATTTAAGAATGGATTGAATCTCTTGTGACCCAATATGTTGTAAATTGTGTAGGGCCAAGCGTAAAGACGAATCCATCAGCAAAACACTATGAGTAATATCTTAATAAGAATGTGTTGAAGTATGCTGCTTTCCAAATGCTCACTTATGTATGAGTTCTACGGAGTTATTAAATTGAATGCCAATGATTGAATAAAGCCGTTGGAATATGATTATGATTACGATATGCTTATGATTTTAGGTGTGAAATAATTGGGCCAAAGGCCGTCTAACATAAATGATTGGGCCAAAGGCCGTCTGACATAAATGATTGGGCCAAAGGCCGTCTGACATAAATGATTGGGCCAAAGGCCATTTGACATAAATGATTAGGCCAAAGGCTGTCTGACATAAATGATTGGGCCAAAGGCTGTTTGACATAAATGATTGGGTCAAAGGTTGTTTGATATAAATGAATGAGTCAAAGGCCGTTTGACATGGATGAATTGGGCCCAAGGCCATTTGATAAGAATGAATTGGGTCCGAGGTCGATCGACATGTTTAGGCCTGAGGCTGTTTGATGTACTAGATAGAAACATGAATGGGTCTTAGGCCGTTGGATATGTCTGTTACAAATTTCATTCATGTAATTTCTTTATTTTGATATTATTCACTGGGTTTTCGCTCACTCTCATTTATCTGCATGTAGGTAAGCAGAGAGAGGTCCAAACCTAGCCTCAATGAAGAATGTGAGAGGAAGTCAGTTTGAAGAGTCAGCCCGAATGTCTCACGCACAAGACTTTGTTTTTGTTTTTTTAACCTTTTGTTTACTCTTTTGCTATTTTGGTGAACACGTTGGATCACCTATGTACATAAGTTTTTGTTTGGTTGGCTGTATGTTTGAAAGTTCCTGGATGTACAGAGATGGTAATTCTACCTATGTGTATGAGTTATTATTAAATACTTTGGGTAATTTTCTATGCCATGTAAGCACAGCTCATTGGACAAAATTTTTAAGTCTGCTTCTGTTTTGGCCCCTTAATTCTATTGAATTATGTTTAATCAGGTTTGAGGCCGTAGGTAATCTCATGATTACTGGCCGGTTATGACCTTAATCCATAGGAGCAGATTCGGGTCATGACATATAGGCACGAACCATCTCAAGTAGTACGAGTCATTCGCTCTAAACTAGGGTAGAAAAACGACTCACCCCTCGTAGTATGGCTCGTCTCATACCTTGAATATGAAAAAAAAAGAAAACCGCTGTATAGAAAGCATTCAACAATCACAAAAAGCCGAATACTTGAAGAAATAATGGAAAATATATATTTAAAACTTCTTAAACACCATATAATTGTTCAAACCATTACATAAAAGAAAACCTATTTACATGGCTAGGGTTTCATCAAAACCCTAGAAAGATGAGCCTAGGCACTTATAGAGGAGTGGGAAGAGGTGGAAGAGGAAGAAGCCACCATGGGAGACCTTCTTCAAGCTTCAAGTTATTTTTTCCTAAACCCTAGCCTCTCTCTTGCTGGAAAAATATCAGAACCCTAATTCAACATATTCTCTCTCTCTCTCTCTCTCTACTGTCTTTTAAACAGGTTTAAAATAGCGGCACAAATTCTGAGGTACGACCACACGTGCGAGAATGGTCACCGCATGTGCGGGAAGGGTGCCACATGTGCGGAAAAAACCCTCCGCACGTGCGGGAAGATTAGGCCCTATTTGGCTGCGAGGTAAAGGCCACACGTGTGGGAATGGGCATTCGTACGTGCGGGACACAATTTTCTCTACATTTTTGGTCATTTTATGCTCCCACTGTGTACAAACCTGATTGATATGAAACAGGCATAAAATGTATAGTTTGACAAGCAAGTAAAGTTAAGAGATCCTAATTAACGGCCTCAATGTTGCACAATTCGGCCTTAATCACATTCCCCCAACTTATAACTTGATAGTCCTCAAGCAAGAAATAAAGAAAGAAAAATAAACTTAAACAAAATCTAACTATCTCTTCTTTCGTAGGGAGAACTGTTACGCCCAAACCTGCCCCTATAGGTTTAGCGTCGTAACTGGCCAGTAATCCTGGGATTACCAAAGGCCTTTGTACATAATAACAAAGTATGAAGGGCTATAGAAGCAAATATACAAAATGCAATATCCATAAAGCTGTGTAGACATACATGGGACAGAAAAGATTTAAAACTTATATATATATATATATATATAATAGGGAACTTAGCTCAAAGTATGGATAGACAAAAAAAAAAAAACATCCTTTACATGATTCACAAAACTTGACTTGACAAACGGGAACCTCCTTGGAAGACACGGTGGCTGGCTGACAAAACAAAACTCTCCAAGCAGTAGCTTAGGCCTGGTCACACGTCTACTCACCTACATACATAATAGAAATAGTGAGCGGAAGCCCACTGAATAGTAATAGAGTAAAAAATTTAATGAATGATGTCCTATAGCAGATTTCAAATCAGAAACAAATTCAGATTCGCATACTTGACCAGAAATCTTAACAGTTATATGTAGTACATCCATTTAGCTGTCATATCATATCAAATTTTCATAATCGGCACTGATGACCACATAGGTCCACATCTTGTGCACAAGTAGCCATGGTATTGTTAACCCCAAGCGAAGGCCACATGAACATAGGCCTCGATATTGTTACCCCCGAGCAAGGGCCGCGTGAACTAAGGATACCACAAATATATTTTAGAAAAATAGACATTCATTCAAGATTTATAAAATAGCATTTCAGAAAACAGATCATATCATTTTAATCAAAAAACACTTATAATCAAACATAGCTTTACAAAGTTATTACTCACAGATGGCTCTGGTTGTAGACAGACAGAGCAAACTAATCAAATGGTTTACAGCGTGTGACCTACATAAATATAACAGATACACAGAATAAAACACACACTTGGATAATACTTAACTTGTTTCATTTCATTCTTAGTGTGTTTCTAAGTCTTTATCCTCCTTATTATGTCTTAATCATGGCGTAGTAATGCCTAGGATGCAGTGAGGATGCAAAAAGTGCACTTGAGAACACTTAAAACAGGGCCTCGCTCGAGCGGAACTTCCTTCGTTCAAGCGGAGGGTCAAAGACGGCTACTCTAGCGCAAATTCCTTCTCTCAAGTGGTCTGTAAATTTTGCAAAAGTACTGATTTTGTGAATTTTCTGCTCGATGGTAGCTTGATGGTCACTCGAGCGCGTGACTAAAGTCTTCGCTCGAGCGCAACTCTTGTTACTCGAGTGGTCTGCAAAATGTGTCAACTTCTGGGAGCATGAATTTTACGCTTGAGCCAGCGTTTGGTCGCTCGAGCAGAGGTTCAAAACACAGAGTGGTCGCTCTAGCGCAGGTTTTGTCGCTCAAGCGGAGAGCAGAATTCTGGAATTTCTAGATTACTCTTCCAAGCTCAAAACTCAAATTCAATGCTGCAAATCATGCTCTCTTGGGTCAAAAACTCAAGGAAACTTGTGTAAACTTGGAAAATATCATGAATTCAAAACCATTTCGCAAAATCAAGGTCCAAGAGTAAGTCATTTGGGCAAATTGCAGCTTAAAATGTAAACAACATAACATGTATACATTGATATGTATTCTAACCTTCCAAAACATGATCAATTAAGGTCAATTGATAGGAAATATGATGAATTCTTAAAATAAAGTCAAGATAGACACATGTATGTGGGATTTGTTTGAAATGCAAACTCAAAATGCTATGATACATGCTTGCATGCATGAAATTCATCTATATAAGCTTAATTCTCAAGATTAAACACTTAACCCTCTTAAGTTCAACCACTTATGTCATGAATACAAAGATTAGGAATCAATTACTCACCTAAGATCCTTGATTTTGTTCTAAATTGCTATGTCTTTGAGCCTCCAAGTCAATTCCTCAATTTCTAACCAAATCCAAGCTAATTCCTTACTCTTCCTCCTTGATCTCAATCTCTAGCTCTCTCTTTCTCTCTCACATTACGTTGAGCTCAAAAATGATGAAGGAAAGGTGATTCAAGTGGTGTATAAGCCTTTTATAGGCTTGATTAAGAAACTTAATTAATTAAGCTTATCACTAAACAAATGAGCTTTAATTAGTCTAATTATCTCGTTCTGAATTAAATTTCAATTAAACCCACCATAAAATTCTAAAAATTCTAACTAACGTAGAAATCAAGTCAATTTTGTAATTGGATGCCGATAAGGCCTTCAATTTGCAGAACAAAACAAAAACACAAACAGATATTCCTACAGCAAACATATATAAACACAAATAATGCAATGCACATGTAATTACCCCAAAATTTCTTCTTAATTACGTATTAAGCATACTTAATCATAAATTATCGGCTAATCACAGGTCGGGGTTGTTACAGTCTTCCCCCCTTAAAGAGTTTGGTCCTCCAAAATCGAATTACCTTCATTTCGGAAGAATATCGGGTCAAAAGGGAACAAATCAGGGTATCTCTTCATCATATTCTCTTCCGTTTCCCATGTTGCATATGTCCCTCTGTGGTTTTGCCAATCCATTTTCACCAGGGGATTTCTTTATTCCTCAATCTTTTGATTTGGCGGTTCACAATCTAAATTGGCCTCTCCTCATAGGTGTAGTCGTCCTTCAAAAGCACATGTGTTGGTTCAATAACATGTAACGGGTCTCATAGATAGTCTGAAACATTGAGACATGAAAAACATTATGCATATGTTTCATGATTGGCGGTAAGGCTACCTGATATGTCACCGAATTAATCTTCTCAAGAATTTCATATGGCCCAACACATCTCGGTGCTAGCTTGCCCTTTACACCAAATTATGTCTGGCCTTTCATTGGAGTCACCTTTATGAACGCATGATCCCTGACTTCATATTCTCTGTCTCGCTTTTGGACATATACATAACTCTTTTGGCAACTTCGTGTAGTTTTCAGTCGTTGCTGAATCAATTTCACGTTTTCAGTGGTTTCTTGTACAAGTTCTGGGCCCAACGAGGGTCTATCACCTACCTCGGCCCAACAGATCAGTGAACGACATTTTCTACCATACAGAGCATCATACAGAGCCATCCCAATACTTGAGTGATAGCTGTCGTTACACACAAATTCGACCAATGGTAAGTAGGTTTCCCAATTGCCTTAGAAATCAAGGGCACACATTCTAAGCATATCCTCCAGAGCCTGTATTGTTCTTTTTGATTGACCATCTGTTTGTGGGTGATATGCACTACTCAGTCGCAACTCAGTTCCCAAAGCTTGCTGTAAATTCTGCTAGAATCTTAAAGTGAACTTAGGATCTCGGTCAAATACAATAGGTACTGGCACACCGTGCAATTTTACAATCTCATTCACATAACTATTAGTCAACTTATCCGCATTATAAAAGGTTTTAACAGGCAGAAAATGGGCAGACTTAGTTAAACGATCAACTATAAACCAGATAGAATCCACACCTCGAAAAGAGCGAGGTAATCCCACAATGAAGTCCATCGTGATATGTTCCAATTTCCATTCCGATGTTGGAAATGGCTAAAGCAATCCAGCGGGTCGTTGATGTTCAGCTTTAACTTGTTGACAATGCAAACATCTAGCCACAAAATCAACAATGCTTTTCTTCATTCTAGGCCACCAAAAATTATGTTTCAAGTCATGATATATTTTCATATTCCCTGAATGCATAGCAAATTTAGAATTGTGTGCTTCAGTCATAACACGTTTCCTCAAGTCAGAACAATCTAGTACACAAAGTCTATTCTGAAATTTCAACACTTTATTGTCAAGCACAAATCCTGGCCATGGTTTTGAGTCAATCTCATCAACAATTTTCTTCAAGAACTCAACTTCAAGTTGTTTCTCTCTAATTTCTTCAATGATTGCAGGCTAAGTAGAAATGGCGGCTAGGATTCCACCTTGCTCATGTAGGACTATCTCAATTTCATTCCTCTCTAGGTCACATAACAATCCTCTCTGGCTAGTGAGCAAACATGACAAATTTCTAATATATTTTCAGCTCAAGGCATCTGCGACTGTATTTGCCTTCCTTGGATGATACAAAATCTGCAGATCATAATCTTTAATCAACTCTAACTATCTTCTCTGTCTCATGTGTCAATGGCATGGCGAGTTTGGAGAAGTCTTTCACAAATCTTCTATAATAGCCAGCAAGCCCAAGAAAACTTCTAACTTCTGATACATTGGTCGATCTAGGCTAGTCCATAATAGTTTCAATTTTCTAGAAATACCCTCCTTGTTGATTACATGCCCCAGAAATTCTACATTGTCAAGCCAGAATTCACATTTGGACAATTTTGTGTATAACTTCTTTTCTCTCAAAATCTGTATAGCAATTCTCAGATGGTTCTCATGTTCTTCCCTAGTTTTGGAGTAAATCAGAATATCATTAATAAACACAACTATAAACTCATCTAAAAATTGTTTAAAAACCCTATTCATCAGGTCCATAAAAGTCGCGGGTGCAGTAGTTACCCCGAAAGGCATTACTGAAAACTCATAGTGCCCATATCTAATCCAGAAGGCGGTTTTCTCAATGTCTTCTATTTTAACTTTCAATTGGTGGTATCTAGATCTAAGGTCAATTTTTGGAAAGACCTAGGCTCCCTCGAGTTGGTCAAACAGATCATCTATTCAAGGTAACGGGTATTTATTTTTGATAGTTACTCTATTCAATTCCCGGTAATCTATACATAATCTCAAGGACCCGTCTTTCTTCTTAACAAATAGGACTGGAGCACCCCAAGGTGAAGTGCTCGGGCGGATGAATTTTTTTTCTAACAAATCTTGTAATTGAGTTTTCAATTCTTTCAATTCAGAGGTTGACATGCGGTATGGGGTTTTAGAAATTGGTTGTGTCTTGGGTATTACATCAATGGTGAATTCAATTTCTCTATTAATTAAATCCCTAGGCAATTCATTCGGAAACACGTCGGGAAATTTACAAACAACAAGGAAGGCTTCCACACAAGCACTATTAGAAGATACAGTTAATACACAACACAAGTAGCCTTGACACCCTTTTCTCAACATCTTCCTAGCTTTCATAAATGAAATCAAGTATGGCGGAGGAACTACCCCATTTCCAACGAACACAAACTCAGGCATACCAAGTGGTCGAAACACAACAGTTTTATTCACACAGTCAATAGTTGCACAATACTTTGTCAACCAATCCATACCAAGTATATAGTTAAAATGATCAAGACCCAATGGCAATAAATCAACATAAAATGTCATATCACCAATCACAATGATAGTTGCACAATACTTTGTCAACCAATCCATACCAAGTATATAGTTAAAATGATCAAGACCCAATGGCAATAAATCAACATAAAATGTCATATCACCAATCACAATGTCACATGCTGAATACACATACGCGCATACCATAAAATCTCCAGATAGTGTAGAGACAGATAACAAATAATTCTTAGGCTCTAGTGGTCTAGTTAATTTCTGGGAAAAGCATGCGATACAAAGAAATGTGTGGAACCAAAATCTATCAACACGTAGGCACGTTGAGCATAAATAGAGATCATAGCTGACACCACTGACTCGGTGTTCTGTACATCACTAGGCACTAGTGCAAATACTCGACCTTGTCTCAAATGTTCTTTTCCCACATTAGCTCTCACATTTGTTCTTGATCCAGAAGCAAATCCTGCTGAACTTGTTGCAGGATGGTTAGCATCATCGGATCTCAGCAGACAATCTTTAACCATGTCGCCAATCTTGCCACACCGAAAACAAGTAACTGATGCATAGTAACATGTGCCTTTATGCTTTCTTTCGCAATCGGGACAGTTTGGAATAGATCCACTATTCTGACTCGAGCTACTAGAGGATCCTGTTTTCTGCCTTTTTGAAAATGACAGACCCTTTTTGAAATTAAATCCAGATCTTTTACCTTCCCATTCAGTTATTGGAGCTGGAGCTTGTTTCTTTGCTGCCAAAATGGCCTCTGTCATCAATGCTCTATCAAGTACTTCTACGTATGTAGGCAACTTCAGTACGCCCACTCGGTCATACACATCCAGATCTAATCCCCCCTTGAATTTTCGAGCCTTCTTGTAATCTGTGTCAACCATATGAGGAGCAAATTTGGCCAACTTAGTAAACCTAGCTTCATACTCAGCTACGAATATCTTCCCTTGTTTAAGTTCTTGGAATTCAGTAACCTTTCGATCTCGGAAGCACTGAGGAAAGTACTTATCGTAAAAGATCTTGTTGAATTGAACCCATGTCATGCTCTCATTACAATTTTGGATTAACAACCACCATCTCCGGGCTTCATCCTTCAGAGTATAGGTGACCAATAAAACATTTTGCATCTCGGAGCAAGGGAATACTTCAAATAGTTTCTCCAGTTCAAGTAACCATGTCTCTGCCTTGAAGGGTTCAATACCACCCAGGAAAGTCGGCAGCTTCATCTTTATAAACTTATGCGTTAGATTTATAATGTCATTGTTATCTGGCTCCACTTGGACCGGAGTGAGCGAAGGAGGAAGAGGTTGTTGTCTTTGTTGCTATATCATTGCTTCAGTTAGGGCTGTAAGCATTTGTTCCATTCGGCTCATGTGAGCCTCTGAGGATTCAGTTGTACCATCACTTCTTGTATTTTTCATTTACTATAGGTAAACAGAGCATTTATAAACATAGGCAAATAGTCCATTCAATTCATTCATTTCAATTTCATGTGTTCATGGTCAGGTTCAGTTTTCACATTTACAAAAAATTAACACACACACTCACATATGTAGATGGGATGTCCCTAAATCTTTTTCTAGGACATCTCATAGCTCATATGGACCTACGTGTGCGGTATAACACGTGCTCTGATACCACTCTGTCACAACCCAAACCTACCCCTATAGGTCTAGCGTCGTAACGGGCTAGTAATCCTTGGATTACCAAAGACTTCTAAATAGAATAACAAAATATGAGGGACTGTGGAAGCAAATATATAAAATACAATGTCCATAAAGCTGTGTAGACATACATGAGACAGAAAATATTTAAAACTTATATATATATATAATATCAAACTTCCATACGTCATGTATCACTATACAGATATAGATTGAGTCATAGGGAACTTAGCCTAAAGTACGGATAAACAAAAACAAAACAAAAACATCTTTTACATGATTCACAAAACTTGACTTGACAAACAGGAACCTCCCCGGGAGGCACGGTGGCTGACTGACAAAACAAAACTCTCTAGGCAGCAGCGTAGGCCTGGTCATGTGCCTGCTCACCTACATACATAATAGAAATAATGAGCAGAAGCCCGGTGAATAATATGGAGTAAAAATTTTAATGAATGATGTCCTATAGCAGATTTCAAATTAGAAACAAATTCAGATTCGCATACTTGACCAGAAATCTTAGCAGTTATATGTGGTACATTCATTTAGCTATCATATCATATCAAATTTGCATAATTGGTACCGACGACCACATAGGTCCACATCAAGTAGCTATGGTATTGTTGCCCCCAGGTGAGGGCAACATGAACATAGGCCTCAGTATTGTTACCCCCGGGCAATGGCCACATGAATATAAGCCACATCATTATTAGCTCTGGGCATGGGCCACGGGCATATTGGCTATGGTACTGTGACCCCCGGGCAAGGGTCACGTGAACTAAGGATGCCACAAATATATTTCAAAAACATGGACATTCATTCATGATTTATAAAATAGCATTTCAAAAAATAAATCATATCATTTTAGTCAGAAAACACTTATAATCAAACATAGCTTTACAGAGTTGTTACTAACATATGGCTTCGGTTGCAGACAAACAGAGCAAACTAATCAAATGGTTTACAGTGCGTGACCTACATAAACGTAACAGATACACATAATGAAATACACATTCGGATAATACTTAACTTGTTTCATTTTGTTCTTATGTGTTTCTAAGTCTTTATCCTCCTTATTATGTCTTAATCATGGCCTATGAATGCTTAGGATGCAAAAAGTGCACTTGAGAACACTTAGGCATTAATGTTGAAAACAGAGCCTCGCACGAGTGCAACTTCCTTTGCTCGAGCGGAGGGTCAAAGATATGAGTGGCCGCTCAAGCGTAACTTCCTTCGCTTGATGAGTCTGTAAATTCTGCAATTGGTTGTGTGAATTTTCTGCTTTATGGTCACTCGACGGTCGCTCGAGCGCGTAACTAAGGTCTTTGCTCAAGCGCAACTCTTGTCACTCGAGCAGTTTGCAAAAGGTGTCAACTTCTGGGAGCATGAATTTTACACTTGAGCCAATGTTTGGTTGCTCGAGCAGAGGTGCTCGAGCGGAGAGTAGAATTCTGGAATTTCATATTGCTCTTCCAAGCTCAAAACTCAAATTCAATGCTGCAAATCTTGCTGTCCTGGGCCAAAAACTCAAGGAAACTTGTGTAAACTTGGAAAATATCATGAATTCAAAACCATTTCACAAAATCAAGGTCCAAAAGTAAGTCATTTGTGCAAATTCCAGCTTAAAATGTAAAGAACATAACATATATACATTGATTTGTATCTAACCTTCCAAAACATGGTCAATTAAGGTCAATTGATAGGAAATATGATGAATTCTTAAAACAAAGTCAAGATAGACACATGCATGTGGGATTTGTTTGAAATGCAAACTCAAAATGCTATGATACATGCTTGCATGCATGAAATTCATCTACATAAGCTTAATTCTCAAACTAAAACACTTAACCCTCTTAAGTTCAACCACTTATGTCTTGAATACAAAGATTAGGAATCAATTACTCACCTAAGATCCTTGATTGAGTTCTAAATTGCTCTGTCTTTGAGCCTCCAAGTCAATTCCTCAATTTCTAGCCAAATCCAAGCTAATTCCTTACTCTTCTTCCTTGATCTCAATCTCTAGCTCTCTCTTTCTCTCTCACATTACGTTGAGCTCAAAAATGATGAAGGAAAGGTGATTCAAGTGGTGTATAAGCCTTTTATAGGCTTGATTAAGAAACTTAATGTTGCGACCTTGATTTTTCGTAAGCCTTTATTTATTTATTTATTTATTATTATTATTATTATTATTATTATTATTATTATTATTATCTTATTTTATTTTTGGCTTTATTAACTGTGTGGTTATATGAGAATTTAATGTGGTATTTAATTAATTTAATGTGATAATTAATTATATAATTAATCTGAATATTTATATATTTATATATTTAATATAAAAAAGTGTTTTATATATTAATAAAATGTATAGTATATTTATATATGTTGCAGTTATTTAATAAAATAAAATATATATCATATTTATATTTATATATATTGTATTTATTTTGTGTTTTTATAATATAAATATAGTAGACACTTATATATAATGTACTATACCTAGGTTTAAACACAAAAGTGAAGTTCCAAGAGAAGAAGAAGCCACGGAGAGGGATTGAACACAGAGAGAGAGAGAGAGAGAGAGAGAGAGATTAAACAAAGAAAGAAAAAGAGAGGGCTTTGTGGCAGCCAGAGAGACGGCGACAAGGAGAGAAAAATGAGAGGGAAGAAAAAGAAAGCGTTAGGGTTTTGTTTTGGTGGTTCCATTAATTCTTTAAATATTTCTTTGATTTTCAAAAAAATATTGTGAGTACAAAACTTACTTCCCTTGATTTATATTTAATTCGTTGTTTTTATTTATTTATTTGATGTTGAATTGATTTCATATTTGCATGTAGATGATTGATCGATTTTAATTATTTTGATTAGTTGTGTATGCTAGGCTTAGGATTTTTATATGGATTTATTTTATGGTTGTAATCACACTTATGGTTATATGAAATTAAAATTAATTAGGAACCCATAGATAAATTCCTTATATTTCACCATGATTCCATGGATTGTTGTTTTATTTGAGTGTTTGTGAGAAAGAGTGTATAAAAAAAAGTGAGGATTATGAGATTTATTTGAATGCCTTAGGCTTGGCATTATTATGTTTATTCTCATGAGTGAGATGTTTTGTATGTATATATTGTTGCCTCGTTCTCATGAGTAGGCAGGTGCTTTGATTTACGTGCGTACGTGTATGCTAACCATCCGTGGAGTATGGGTCAAACTCGAGACGATATCCCCATGCAAGTTTGGCTTCAGAGTGGTGTTAGGTATACGGAAGACACATGGGATATATGTGTTGGCCGGAAGTGATGGGCCGAAGTGGTGGAGTTAAGGTACAAAGAATTAAATATGAGTTTATTGTTATAGTGTGAATTGTATTGATTTGTACATCTTGAAAAATAGTAAACGACCTCGATAAATTATGAAATTTGAGCAGAGGCATATATACGTGATTCTAGACAACTTTTGTGTTTAAACTTTTTATTAAAAATATCAATTATAACTTATAATCGAATGATCTTAATTATAGTAGTTTTAATTCATTTTAGCAATGCAGATTTTAGATGCAGTTTTAATCCACAAAACAAGCTCATTTTTATTCGTTTTGCGTAAAATGAAGTAAAACATTATTTTGAACACTTTTTATGTTTTGAACTTTTTCAAAAAAAAAAATCATCTTACAACAGTTTCTTTTCGTTTTCAATTCTAGATTTTTCGATTGAATTTCGTTTAGGATTTTCTATTAAGTTTTTCTCTTAACCTGTTCAGTTTCTACTAAATTCGTTCGCGTCACCTTTTAGGAAATTTGATTCTGTACAACTTTTGTTTTTTAAGTTTTGGTCAACTCGAATTATTTAAGCATGAAACGGTGTATTTTTATACTTCTTCAGCAAGTTACTTATGATTAAATTATACTAACTTTATTTTTTTTTTTATAGAATGGTGGGTCTTACTAATTTTTTTATGCAGGGCCGACCCACCACATTTTTATTTCTATTTTGTTTATTTTATACTCAATTTATATTTCGTTGTATACAGGCAAGAAACTAAATGTCACCGTACCTCGAGAAACAACCCATTCGTCTTGGTGCAGTTAGAACTACTTGTCTTGTCCCGTAGCAAGAATTAAATGTATTTTTGTTGTGTCTGGTTGACACGTAGGTGTTAAATCTTGTACTCATACCAGTATACCTGTATACTGACCCGCTTTGTCTCTTAGCAACTCGGGTGCGTTTTGTTTGAGCGCAGCCGAGCTTCCTTTGCAAGATTAGTTGGGGCTACGGTGGTGACGTGGAGTAACCATAGTTTTTGGGCATATCTCTTCGACTTCTTTTGCTTTCTTGAGCTTAGGGTTGAAATTAGTTTATATATTTATTATTTTTTTTATTACTTTAGTATTGGGATGATTTGGCATGGTTTATAACCGTACATTATTTAAGTTATTTTGACTATTTATTATTACTTTAATGTTGGAGGTATTGGTTAGTTATGAAATTATGGTAAATGGTTTGGTTGGGGTTTAGTTTTTTTTTTGTTTCACCCCTAGGATTTGGATGATGGAATATTGATTGGAGTTTAGTCCTAATTTAATATTTAATTGTCCAAATTTTGGGGCGTGACACTTAATTAATTAAGCTTACCACTAAACAAATGAGCTTTAATTAGTCTAATTATTTTGCTCCGAATCGAATTTCAATTAAACTTACCTTAAAATTCTAAAAATTCTAACTAACAAAAAAATCAAGTCAATTTCGTAATTGGATGCCAATAAAGCTGTCAGTTCACAGAACAAAATAGAAACACAAACAGATATTCCTACAACAGACAGATATAAACACAAATAATACAATGCACATGTAATTACCCCAAAATTTCTTCTTAATTACGTATTAAGCATACTTAATCATGGATTATCGGCTAATCACAGGTCGAGGTTGTTACAAGAACGGTTGCATTTAGCATATGCAATAAGCCTTTAAACCACAAAATTACCCCAAGTGGACGAGTAAAGTCTCATGAGGGTTTTCAGAAATGATACAAACATTAACATATTCACATCTATCTAGCAACAATCAATTGCACCACACCACTCAAGAATTAACTTATGTGCCACTATAGTGCAATATTAAGACATGATGAGTCATTGAAGGCACAATAGACAAGCATGAATGAATCTATTTAGAGACCGCAAATTAGTATTACACAAATAAAGTTTTATGTATTTGTGAATGCTAGTAGAACACATCATCAGTAACCTCGATGTAACATGCAATCTCTATAACTAGTTACTATAATAGGCCAGTGTAACTCATAATAACCCCAAACATATACAGACAAGATTAAACTTTTGTAACCAGGATTCTCAAAATGTTTTTTTTTTAAGATGAAAAGACTGTGCAATGTACTGATCTATTAAGCTTTCTAATCAATCCATGTAACAAGCATTGGGCCAATGACTTCCAAACCAGACAGTTTAGGGCACTAGGTATGAAGACACCCCTACGGGCTTAATAATTCGAGCTCAAAGGGCTAAGAATCTAAACAAATCATTTTTCTTATTTTTCCTTAACTGTGCAATGTCTAGGTCCCTTAAGCTTTCTAATTAACCCATGTAGCAAGTATTGGGCCAATGACTCCCAAATTAGACGGTTTTAGAGCACTAGGTGTAGAGACACCCCTACGGGCTTAATAACTCGAGTTAAAAAGGCTATGAACCCAAACAAATCAAGTGTTTTTTTTTATTTTTCAATTTTGAAAATCAAGGCTAGTCATTTATTCTTTTTTACAATACTAGCAATTATCAATGATGTATACCAGGGATTATCATAGAGAAGTCACCGCGATGATAGTTTGTTCATGTAAATCAAGGCATACTTATTATAAGTGTACTAATACCACAACCATAAATAATTATCCTAGTGCAAACATCACATGTGAGTGTTTACCTAATAAACCCTTTTCATACAAGTCTACTATGCTCCCCAATTAACATATGCAAATATCATCACCCTACGAGCACAAGTCAATATCAAGTGAAGTAGTGCAATCAAGTGAAGCAGGTATAAGCATGAATTATGAGCCAAATAGAAATACACAAAAGAAAATACCCTCAGCCCCTAACTTGAATATGTCATTGTCCTCAATGAAAGCAAATGCTAAGTAAATAGAAAAGAGAGAATATTACTAGAGATTGTAGGTGCACATCCAGGTAGACATAGAGTAATACATGCACACACACACTTTTTTTTTTTCAAAAAGAGAAAGAGAAACAAAGAAAAGTAAATACCGAAATAAAAGAGATAGAGAAAAAGATAGTTTGGGACTACTGAGAATCTGGTGGTGACGGTGAGGGGAAATGTTGGGCAAACAAGGCGTTCATCAATGACCGCGTCTCGAATGCTTCATCCTGAACCCGGGCATCGAGCTGGTCAAAACACTGCTAGCTTGACTCTTAATATGTATAAAAGTCAGTGTGCAATGAGGCAACTAACTGCTGAATGTCGAGCTGGCGAGCGTTGAGCTGGT
The DNA here is from genome assembly GCA_030407325.1 of Camellia japonica. Lineage (NCBI taxonomy): Eukaryota > Viridiplantae > Streptophyta > Magnoliopsida > Ericales > Theaceae > Camellia > Camellia japonica. Next base: position 166,518,530 of record JAPPVO010000016.1, read on the forward strand.
CCAAAGCCGCCTAAGCATAGTCCTGATGCGCTTGAAAATCCGTGCATAACCCTATGAGGATCTGGTGGTGATCGTGAAGAATACTGTAGACCTGATCCACAGAGTGCTGAAGCTGTAAATACTCCTTGTGAGTCATGTATAATGGGTCCCCTTAGGGAGGCACAAAAGAGGCAAAATGAGGTGGTTGGTCGAGCATAGCGTTATGGGCCTCATCAACCGGGGCACCAACTTGTTGCGGGATGCAGGATGGGCTATGTTGCCATTTCCGATGCCCCAAAGTCAGATAAGTAGTTTTGATCTTCTCAATCTGATCAATTGGGAGGCTGTTCAACTCAAAGAGAAGTGTGAGCAAGTTGGCAAATGGTAGGGGCTAAGTCAAGTTCTGCATAGGTTGAGGCTGAACGGCCTCCTATAGAAATTTACGCATATGCATCGAAATCATGTGTGCAAGCAGTACTTGATAGCTATGTTCATAACCATGTAGGACCCGGACAAACTCCATGCGGCACTCAGCTTTATGCCCAAGTGGAAAGGCATTCTTATGTATCATCGAGTCAATGAATAACAAGTGGCCAGACTGTGATAACCCTGTTCAGTGTTATGTTAATTAGCCTTAATTATGATTGTGATTATATACTTAATATGATTTTGGTGATAATTGTGTGATTATTTATGTTTTTGAAACTATATCTGTTCATCATAGGAAAATCTGTCCAACTTACTGTTATAATTTGAAAATTGAAGACCGTAGAGCTTACAGAAACTGGAATTGTCTACACCATTTTGATTAGCGTGATTTTTAGAGCCTATGGTGAAATTTAATTAAAAATTGATTTGGACTAAATTAATTAGATTAAATTGATTAATTTAAGCTCAATTAATTAGCCTTAATCAAAATTGATTGGGCAAGCATATATAAGTGACCTATTTACACTTATGCTCAACCTTTTGAGCTCATTTCTCTTTACTTGGTTGAGATTACACTCTAGAGAAAGGGACGGTTCTAGAGAGACAGTGAAGGCAAAAATTATAGAATTAAGCAAGAAACGTAAAATTTGAAAAGGTTAACTCAAGAAATAGCTAGAATTTGGAAGATTGGAGCTCCTAGGTGCGTAATTGAACTTAAACTCATGGGTTTAAGTTTATAATTAAGTGAATTCAAACAAGACATGTAATTAAGAACAAGAATTGAGTTGATGATAATGAATTTGAAGTTAATATGTACATGCATGTAAGAATTAGCCATAAATTTGCATATTTGAATGTGAAGCATGTTGATCATGTTGAATTGAGGGTTGTTTGACACATGCGTATAAGAATTTTTATGTATTGAAGCTTAATTTCAAGTCTAGGAGCTTGTCCATGCAAGATACAAAATATGAATTGTGTATATATAAAGTTTATGGTTTAAAATTTGTTAAACCCATGGAATTTTGAACTATGGTTGCAAGTTATCTTCAAATATATGTTTTTGGGAGTGCACTTGCATATTTGAGTGTTTTATGCATGAATTGGACCTTTGGAATTGTGATTTGAACTTTAAATAGAATTCTGGAAATTCCAGAATTCGACCTATCCACTCGAGCGAGGAAAGTGTCACTCGAGCGTGAAAGTCAAGCTCCTAGAAGTTTTACAAAGAATTGCACGATAGCTCAAGCGGCAAACCTTGCGCTCAAGTGAACCCTGTTTTGCAAGACTCCTCGTTCGAGCATCAAAAATCTCACTTGAGCGTAAAATTCATGCAACCAGTACTTTTACAGAGTTTTGCTGGTCGCTCAAGCGACCAAAACTGCGCTCGAGCGGAGTGTCCTGTTTCAGAAATTTTGAAAAGTTGTTTAATGTTTCGTTTTCCATTCTCTTTCATTTCTAAGCACTCTTAAGCATGCATTGAACATTATAAATGAACAAAAGGGATAAGAAAGAAGCCTAAGAAAAATAATAAGTTAAGAATGGATTAAATTGTTTGTGACCCAATGTGTTATGAAATGTGTAGGGTCAAGCACGAGGGCAAATCCATCAGTATAACACTGTGAGTAATATCTTAGTAAAGATATTTTCAAATATGCCACTTTCCAAATGCTTACTTTTGTATAAGTTTCATGGATTTGTTAATTTGAATTGTGAACGAGTATTCATTATACCAATGAATGAATTGGGCTCGAGGCCGTCTGACCTGAATGAATTGGGCCCAAGGCCATCTAACATGAATGAATTGGGCCTAAGGCCGTTTGATAAGAACGAATTGAGGCCGAGACCATCTGACATGAATGAATTGGGCCTGAAGCCGTTTGATAAGAACGAATTGGGCCTGAGACCATTTGATATGATGGGCCAGAGGCCGTTTGATATATTTGGGTCTGAGGCCATTTGATGTATTGGATAGGAATATGAATGGGCCTAAGGCTGTTTGATAAATTTGTTAAGAATTGCATTCATGTAACCTCTTTACCTTGGTATTATTCACTGGGCTTTCGCTCACTCCTATCTATATATATATGTAGGTGAACAAAGAGATGTCCAAACCCAGCCTCAGTGAACCTCAGTGGAGGATGTGAGAGAAATCTAAGTTTTTGTGAAGTCAGCCCGAACGTCTCACGCACAAGACTTGTTTTTGTTCTTTTGTTTACTCTTTTTGCTATCTTGGTGAATATGTCGGATCACCCATGTATATAAACTTTTGTTTAGCTGACTACATGTTTAAAGTTCCTGGACGTACAAGATGTTAATTTTGCCTATATGTGTGAGTTATTATGGAATGCTTTCGGAATAATTTTGCTATGCCGTATAAGCACAGCTCATTGGACAAAAATTTTAAGTCTGCTTCCGTTTTGGCCCCTTTATTTCTATTGAAAAATGTTTAATCAGGTTTGAGGCCGTAAGTAATCTCATGATTACTGGCCAGTTATGACCTTAATCCATAGGGGCGGGTTCGGGTCATGACACAGGCAGCTTGCTCCGGCACAAACATGTGTAACTTGCGTCATCGTGGGCCCCCGGGAAGTACTCTTGGATAAGGCGGTGTATGGGTTGTCAACCCTCAACTTTTGGGAAGGGCTGGTGGTCCGACTTGGAAAAGAACCCTATCATTTGGGCAATCATGGATGTCGTGATGCTGACGATGTGGCCATCAATAATGGACAGAAATCCTACATCAGTGAGCGACTCGTACATGTTCTGGTAGAAGAGTCGTACCAGACGAGAATAAGTGGGCACCGTAACAGTGCAAAGACCCAATTGTTGCCGAAGGTGGAGCTGCTCAACGGCCCAAGAGGTGACTGGGTCATTTTGAAAATAATTGATGTTGAACTATGTAAGCTTGTGAAGCGGGCGTGAATCCCACTCTAGTTGTGGCAACTTAACCGGTGGTGGTGGCGGTGACGATGGTGGCAGTGGTGCCGAGGAGGACGAACCTCTGGAATTTTTGGAGGCTCGAGTGGATATCCGTCAATTCATATCCTACACATACCAAAAACATACACATATAACTGTGGAACCAGCATGAGAATAAAGTAAGATATTAAAGCACAAGTCTGCCCACTGATGTACCACATGCAATTCTCATCATTTTTATTTTTCTTGTCCTCTTTCTTTTTTTTCTTTTTTTCTTTTTTTGTAATAAAGGTAACCTAAAATAAAATTAAATAAAATAAAATAAAAGGAACTAAACTAGACATATGCATGTAAATTAAACTAGTTACTTAACTATGGTATAATTAAACACATTAACATTTTATTTAAATAACTAATAACTAAACAAATAAAAACGAACTACACTAACAAGGAATAAATTAAACTAAATAAATAAAAATAATAAAAAAAAAATAAAGAACTAAATAAATAAATAAACAACCTATGAAATAAAAAGAATTAGGAAAGCTAAGCATTAGTTTTTTTTTTAAGGACCGCACGTGCGTCGAAGATGGCTGCACATGCAGTGCTCGTCTTCTTACTGCCCAGATTTTTTATTTTTTTTTTTAAAGGATGAACAATAGATCTCTATTAAACTATCCCTAAACCTCACTACAAGGGAAGATTGAAAGAAGAAATATAAAGTTTAAACAAAAAGGAGGATGTACCTTGAATTAGTGAAGAGAAAGAGAGAAAGCAAAAAGCTCCGCCGGAAAAAATAGTGGTCGCCGGAGATTCGATGGACGAAGAGAAAAGGGCTGTCCGTGGTGAGGTGATGGTGAGGAAGAAGGAGGAAAGGTTGAGACTTGAAGGGTTGGTGATGGTGGGGTGTGATGGGTTTGTGGGGTTATGGAGTGTAGAGAGAGAGAGAGAAAGAAAGATAGAGAGGGAATAAAATGAAAGGTAGAGAAAAAGAGAGAGAAAGAGAGAAAGAGAATCTGTAAGAGTGATTGAAGTGAGTCTAGGGTTGTATAACCCTTTTTTTTTTTCAAAAACAAAAATAAAAAAAAATGAACAAAGAAATATGATTTTATTTTAAACCTCATTCTGTGGGATAATGTGCCACACGTGCGATGGAACACCCATACCAGGTCACGCACCTACATATAAAGCAGGCCATGTAATGCTATTAGGCAAAATTCCTACACGTGCAGGACCCAGGCCGCACATGCGATGACTGGGCCACACCATTCCATGCACCTACATATAAAGCAGTGTCCAAGTTGTGGACTGAAAATTGTTCTTCACGTGAGGTAGGTTGTGCCACACGTGCGGGATTTATTTATTTATTTATTTTCCCTAGAAATTAAACCATTTCTTAACCCAAGTACCACCCAAAACATTTCAAACCATTTCTACCTTCATTTCACATCCGAAATAAATATAGCACAACGAAAACATCTAGATGCTCAACAAAGGTATAATCTTCATGCGAAAATCACAGGTACTACTTTTCTCCCTAACAATGTTTGTAACTTTCCCTATTCCCCAACAGGGTGACAGACTAGGTTGATTCAGAATCCAGAGTCAAGGCGCATACAACGAACTCGACCTATGGAGCTGCCATACAGAGTTCAAGCCGAGGTGGTTTTGAAGCAATCTCCACACCCCTAAGTATTTAAACCAGACTTTAGTCTCGGAAATTCCAAACCTTTGTGTTCTAGGCTTTGCCATTCGAACTTTAGTTTCCATTGTCTAAGTTGGTCTCCTAGGAACTCACTACAAACACAGTTAGGTGGCTATACCAAACGGCCAGATGTCGTTCGGGCATGGCTAACACCAAAGGAATAACACCTTTAGAGGATTTAAAGTCTCCTAGATGTCAAGTAAAGCACAGCAAGAATAAATAAAAATATAATAGAATAGAAAGAAAAGAAAAGAGAACAAGACATCAATCTCTCAATCAAAGTAAAAAGGGTTCATCAAAGCAATGGACTCAATCATATCCTCATTCCTAATCCCCTGTATATACGGCTTTAGTCTTTGGCCATTTACTTTGAAAGTGTGGCCATTTCTTGGATCTTGCACCTCAACGGCACCATGAATAAATACCTCTATAACCACAAAGGGACCATCCCATCTTGATCTAGGCTTATCCCGAAAGAGTCTTAATTTTGAGTTAAAAAGCCATACATTTTGGCCGGGTTCAAAGAATTTTCTATTAGTGTGCTTATCATGGAATTCCTTGGTCCGAGATTTAAAAATTCTTGAACTCTCATATGTATCATTTCAAATTTCTTCCAACTCATTGAGTTGCAATTTCTGGTTGAACCCAGCCGCGGCCATATCGAAGTTAAACTTCTTTATGGCCCACAACGTTTGGTTCTCAAGTTCAACCGAGATGTGGCAAGCTTTGCCAAACATCGCCCTATATGGTGACATCCCAATAGGTGTCTTATAAGTAATGCAGTAGGCCCATAATGCATCAATCAAACGTTTTGACCAATCTTTCCTATCTGGCCTCACCGTTTTCTCTATTATGTGTTTCACCTCCCTATTAGAGACTTCCACTTGGCCACTAGTTTGAGGGTGGTATGGAGTGCCAAATTATGAGTGATAGAGTATTTCTTAACTACCGACTCAAAGAACCGGTTATAAAAATGCGTACCCTAATCACTTATTATGGCCCTAGGAAACCCAAAACGACTAAAGATGTTTCCATGCAAGAATTTGATTACTGTTTTATGATCGTTTGTTCGAGTAGCTATCGCCTCCACCCACTTAGAAACATAATCCACTATCAAGAGAATATACTCAAACCCGAATGATGACGGGAAAGGGCCTATAAAATCAATCCCCCAAACATCAAAGATTTCTACCACAAGAATATGGGACATTGGCATCATATCATCGAACCCATTTACTGATAGCACAAAAAAGTTCTACAAAATTGATGGGCATCTTTAAAAATGGTGGGCCAATAAAACCCTCTTTGTAAAACCTTGGCGGTCATTTTATGCCCACTAAAATGACCGCCACATGCAGAAGAATGACAAAATGTAAGAATACTATGCCCCTCACTCTCTGGCTCACACCGTTGAAACACTTGGTCGGAGCAATATTTAAATAACTCAAAATCCTCCCAAAAATAATTCTTAACCTACGAAAAGAATCAGCCTTTGTCTTGCTTAGACCAATTTTTAGGAATTTGCCTAATTGCCAAGTAATTCACAATATGTGCAAACCATGGGGGGCTTGCTCATGACACCACAAGAAGTTGTTCGTCCCAGAACGAATTCTGCAAAGTTAAAGGTTCACTAGTATACTCAACAAGGACTCGGGAGAGGTGATCCACCAGTAAATTCTCAGATCCTTTCTTATCTCGGATCTCTAGGTCAAATTCCTGAAGCAACAAAATCCATCTAATCAACCTAGGTTTGGTCTCTTTCTTTGATAGTAATTACCGCAAAGCGGCATGATCAGTGAAGACTATGACCTTGGAACTTAGGAGATAGGACTGGAATTTATCTAAGGCAAAGACCACAGCTAGCAACTCTTTCTCGATGGTAGTGTAATTTAATCGTGCATCCGAGAGAGTGCAACTAGCATAGTATATAGCATATGGTGCCCTATGACCCTTTGGCCCAACATAGCCCCGACAGCATAATCTGAGGCATCACACATGATTTCAAAGGGAAGCGACCAATCTGGTGATTTCATGATTGGGGCAGTAGTCAGGGCCACTCTCAGTGTTTCAAAGGCTTTCAAACATGCCTCATCAAAAATAAAAGGTGCGTCCTTAGCAAGTAAACTACACAAAGGACGGGATATTTTACTAAAGTCTTTGATGAACCTACGGTAAAAACCTACATGCCCTAAGAAAGATCAGACTTGATGCACAGAAGTGGGTGGAGGAAGGCTTGCAATGAGGTCAACTTTAGCTTTGTTTGCCTCTATACCTTGAAGGGACATAATGTGTCCCAACACTATACTCTCACAAACCATAAAATGGTTCTTCTCCCAACTCAAAATCAGGTTTGCCTCAGTACATCATTTCAACACTCTAGTCAAATTCCTAAGGCATTCCTCAAAAGACGATCCAAACACCGAAAAATCATCCATGAACACCTCTAGAAATTTCTCCACCATATCGGAGAAAATGGCCACCATACACTGTTAAAAAGTCGCCGGTGCATTACATAGCCCAAAAGGCATGCGCCTATAGGCAAAAATGCCAAAAAGGCAAGTGAACGTGGTCTTTTCTTGGTCAGCGGGGTACACCAGGACTTGATTATGCCCCGAGTAGCCATCAAGAAAACAATAAAAACCCTGCCTCGCTAACCTCTCAAGATTTGATCAATAAATAGAAAAGGAAAATGATCCTTCCTAGTCATGGAATTCAATCTCCTATAATCAATACACACTCGCCACCCAGTAGTGGTTTGTGTGGGGACCAACTCTTCTTGCTCATTCTCTACAACAGTGATGCCCGATTTCTTAGGCACCACTTATGTGGGACTCACCCACTTGCTATCCGAGATAGGGTATATAATACCCGCATCTAACAATTTCAAAACCTCACTTTTTATAACCTCTTTCATGTTGGGATTAAGTCTCCGTTGCATTTCCCAAGAAGGTTTGGCGTCCCCCTCTAGATGTATATGATGCATGCACACTGAGGGATCTATCCCTCTCAAATCAGCCACCGACCACCCTATAGCACTTCGATGTGCCACAAGAACACTCATTAATTGACTTTCCTGCTCTACAGTTAAGTCAGATGCAATGATGACCGGTAAAGTATCCTTCGACCTTAAAAATGCATACTTAAGTGTGGCCGGGAGTGGCTTTAACTCAAGTGTAGGTGGAGTGACTAGGGATGGTATGGCAGGCTCTCTAGACAGAGGAGGAAGGGACTGAAACCGGGCTTTCCACAGAGGAAAATTCGGTATAGAAGAAGAATTAAGTAAGGCATTCACCTCATCAACTGATTCGTCTATATCAAAATCCTCGAACCCAAAATGAGTAGACAAGCCTCTAAAGGGTCCTCTACAATAATGGAGGGTAAAGCCTCCTCCACAATCCCATCCATGAATAAACACTCCTCTCTTTCATAGGATGGTTGGGATGCTTGGAAAATATTGAGTTTCACTTGTATATTTCCAAATGAAACATCCATAACTCCAGTACGGCAATTTATGCATGCATTGGTCATAACCAAGAAAGGTCAACATAAGATCACCGGGATTTGTTTCCTAGAGCTAACTATCGGTTCCATATGTAAAACCAAAAAGCCAATAGGAAAATAAAACCTATCAATCTTTACTAGCACATCCTCAATCATGCAACATGACACTTTGAGGGACCGATCAGCCAACTGGAGAGTAACAGTAGTGGGCTTCAACTCACCAAGCCCAAATTCCTCGTACAGAGAGTACGACAACAAATTCACATTAGCCCCTAAATCTAACAAGGCCCTATCGATGAAATGGTCCCCTATAATCCATGCAATCGTTGGAGCACCCGGGTCTTTATGCTTAAAGGGTGTGTCACTCAATAAGATGGAGCTTACTTGCTCCGTAAGTATGACCTTTTAGGACTCGTGTGTCCTAGATTTACATTTTTGCGTACAAAGCTCCTTCAAAAATTTAGCATAGGAGGGTATTTGTTTAATCGCCTCCAACAAGGGGAGGTTGATTTTAACTGGTTTAAACACCTCCATCATAGCTTCCATGGATGCCACCTTCTTATTAAAAGGGGACGGTATATCAAGGCATTGGGGAAAGGGTGCCTTAGGCACATATGGTGCCTTAGGCTCATGTGAAGTGCTAGGGGCTAAGTCATCCCCCTTAGGTATTTCTCGCTCACCCTTGCTCTTTTTGGGTTGACCACCGTGATCATCCTTCTTAGCCTTAGTTGCATTAGATGCAACTAGTAGAGGCTCTAACTCCCTCCCACTTCTCAAGGTAATCACAGTTTGCACCTGCTCATGGTGCTTTCCATTCCCACCCGACCCCTCTGCCCCATATTGACCCTTAGGGTTGGCCACAGTCTGACTCGGTAATTTTCTTATTAGCCATTTGACCTAATTGGGCCTCTAGCTTGGCAATAGAGTGAGTATGGGAGTGAACTACTGGTGCTAACCCTTTAAGTTCTAAGAGAACTTCCAATGCCTAAGTCTCAAAGGCAGAGTTGCCTTAAAAAACAAGCAGGGGTTGTGGCTGCCGGTAAGGTTGTAGGGGTCGATGAGGTTGTGGTGGTCGGTAAGCAGATTGGTTAGCAAAATTATTAAAATTCTACCTTGGTGGTAGAGGATTGTAAGAAGTGCCTTGTGAATAAGGTCTCCATGAAAAATTAGGGTGATTTCTCCATCCCAGATTGTATGTATTAGAATATGGGTCACTACCCAGGTTGGAGAATCCTTGAGCGGCATTCACATGCTCTTGGACTAATTCCAAAAATTGTGATGCCGAAAGGCACTCACTCAAGTTATGACCAAGGCTAGCACAAATAGTGCATGCCTCATGAAATTGAGGCTGATCTTACTGTGTAGGGCCATGTCCCGAAGCTAACAATTGGTCCATTTTGTGGGACAATGCCTCTACTTGTTGGGCTAACTCTAGGTTTTGCCCTACCTCATAAATGCCTCCTCTTTTTGGGGCTCCAACTACCGGTTGCCGGACTTGCCAAGCTGCAGAGGCATGGTCAAGGGAATTATCACTTAGGTTCTCAAATAATTATCATGCCTCGGCGTCATTTTTGGACATAAATGTCCCACCACAAGAAGAATCCACCATTTGGCAGTGAGACTCAGTTAAGCCATAGTAAAAGGTCTGAACAAGTTGCTAATTAGGCACTTGGTGGTGCGGACACTGTTGGACAAGGTCATGAAGTCTCTCCCATGTCTTATGGAATTGCTCGCCATTAATTTGAGCAAATTTGGTGATGGCTCACCTGAGTTGGTTTGTCTTATCAATGGGAAAGTGCTTCTCCAAAAACTTCTATTGTAATTGGTCCCAAGTTGTGATAGAATTAGCAAGTAAGGAGTTCAGCCAATGTTTGGCTTTGTCCTTCAATGAAAATGAGAACAATCGCAACATTAGGGCCTCATTGGTGAAATTCTGGATCCTCACTGTAGAGCAAATTTTCAAAAATTCATGCAGATGTTTATGAGGGTCACCATGAGCTAGTCCATGGAATGATGGGAGCATTTGGATGGTGCTGGACTTAATCTCATAATGAGCAACAGTGGTGTCGGGTAATTAGATGCATGATGGTGATGTATATGCGGTGGGTGTGAAGTAATCCTTAAGGGTCCGGTTGGGCCCATTTAGGCCATTCGGGTTCGCCATCTCTAATGGCTCGAAGTATGGATATGAATATTCAAGTCTAGGAACACAGGTAGAGGCTCTAAGTTTCCTAAGAGTCCTTTCTAGTTCAAGGTCCAAACTTCACAATTTAGGGTGACAAGAACGGCTCTTATGCATACACTACTCACACACACACACACACATACACTAAGTTCCGACTCTTGTGCACTAAGTTATGAAAGAAAAATATCAAAGAAGAAAATACTCATAGCAATTTAACGAAAACGCTATACTCGTCTTACGGGTGCTTGACGTGTAGACATTGTCTCCAACCTCCAATTGAGCTCTGTCTTTCTTTTTAGCCCTTTGGTTCTTTGCTTGCTAGTATTTGCTCTTTTTTTTAAGCACTTTAGTGATGCGTTTTGTTTTTAAAGCTCGGTTGTGCTCCGCTTGCACTTCGGTGATAGCTCCACTTTCAAACGCTCTGCACACTTAGCAACACTAAAAAAAATTATAAAATCCTAAACTAAATATTAAAATAAGAATGTAACTTTAAATTAATTAATTTCGCCAGAAGTCCCAGGCAACGGCGCCAAAATTTGATGGATTGTTTCACACACCAAAAATAAACACTAAATTGTATCAAATTCCTTAAAATAATGGTAAGTCTAGGTATCGATTCACAGGGACAATTGTGAAATTAAACTAATTTAAATGCTAAATTCCTAAATTAATTTTGATGAAAAAGATGACTGTTCATAACCTAATAATAATTAAATTAAACAAAGCGATTAAAATTATAATTCGAATTACTGATTGTGGAAAAACCTAGGATAATGAATTCACCACTAGTTACATAAATAAGGTTTCGATTTGATAATCAATTATGCTACGGTCCAAACTAAATAATACTTCGTAACTACAAGTTCGAATTATTGATCAAGAGAGTTATCACATTCAATGTATAGGCACAAACCATCTCAAGTGGTACGGGTCGTTTTCTCTAAACTAGGGTAGCAAAACAACTCGTCCATCATAGTATGGCTCTTCTCATACCTTGAATATGAAAGAAAAGAAAACCATTGTATGGAAAGCATTCAACAATCACAGAAAACTGAATATTCGAAGAAATAATGAAAAATATATATTTAAAACTTCTTAAACACCATACAATTGTTCAAACCATTACATAAAAGAAAACCAAAAAGAAAACCTATTTACATGGCTAGGGTTTCATCAAAATCCTAGAAAGATGAGCCTAGCCACTCATGGAGGAGTGGGAAGAGGTGGAAGATGAAGAAGCCACCATGGGAGACCTTCTTCAAGCTTCAAGTTATTTTTCCCCAAACCCTAGCCTCTCTCTTCTTGAAAAAATATCAGAACCCTAATCTAGCCTATTTTCTCTCTAATTTTTTTTTCTTTTTATTTTTTTATCTCTGCTGTCTTTCAAACAGGTTTAAAATAGCGGCACAAATTCCAAGGTACGGCTGCACGTGCGGAAATGGTCACTGCACGTGCAAGAAGGGTGCCGCATATATAGAAAAAACCCTTCGTACATGCGGGAAGATTAGGCCCTGTTTGGCTGCAAGGTAAAGGCCGCACGTGCAGGAATGGGCCTCCGCACGTGCGGGAAGCAATTTTCTTTGCATTTTTGCTCATTTTATGCTCACACTGTGTACAAACCTGATTGACATTAAACAGACATAAAAAGTATAGTTTGACAAGCAAGTAAAGTTAAGAGATCCTAATTAACGGCCTCAATGTTGCACAATTCAGCTTTAATCATTGGGTCTACCTGGCCATCCTCCCTGATGTCCCCCCGGACATCCGGCCGGTTGACCAGAGCCGTGTAAATTTTTTTTTTTTCCAATTGCCAATCGCCACCTGTTATTTGGAAAAATATATAAAATATATATATATATATATTTGTTTTTGATATTTTTTACACGTACAAAATATTTTTTTTAGACCAAAATGATAAATTATCTTTTTGAATTGAATTTTAAAAAGAGTTTGGTTATGAATTTTGAATAGAATTTTCAATAGAGTTTTGAGTTGTGTGTTTGGTTATGAGTTATAAGTACAAATTTTCTCATTTCATATGTCACATCAAAAATTTAAAACTCAATTCAAAAATCTTTTCAAAACTCATAACCAAACAAATTTTCTCTTTTCAAATCATAATTTCAAAACTTACAAACTCAAAATACAACTCTATTATCAAATCATAATTCTAAAACTCTACCAAACGCAACCTAAGGGTTGTGTTTGGAAAAGCTCTCCAAACACATTTCCATCCCTTGTTTAGAGTGTCTTGTTTGTTTAGAGTTTTCAAAAATTAATTCTGCACCCACTTTTGAAAACTCTTTCCAAGACAGGAAAATTTGGGTCAACCGGTCATCCTTCCAGACGTCCGGCGGGTTGATCGGACAGTGCTATTTTTTTTTATTTTTTTTTTTACAATTAGCACCTGTTATTTTTTATATTTTAAATAAAAAAAATTCAGATTTTTTAAAATTTTTTTATGAGCTTTGAATAGAAATTTGAGTTGTATGTTTGGTTATGAGCGGTAGGCTTTTGTATCAAATATCATATGTCACATCAAAAATTTCACACTCAATTCAAAACTCTTTTCAAAACTCATTTTAAAACTCATTCACCAAAAAAAATTTTCACACTCAAATCATAATTTCAAAACTCACAAACTCAAAATACAACTCTTTTCTCAAATCATATTTAGAAAACTCTATCAAACGCTACCAGATTATTCCCTTATTTGTTTCAGATAAGGACGCTTCATGGGAATTTTAGTGCTATCATTATGGATATTCGTAGTTTCGCCTCTCAACACAAGTTAGGGGTGTAAATTTGGCCCGACCTGATTTATCTGGGCCTGGGCACGGATTCAAACCGGCCAATGTCGGGCTTCGTGGGCTCCTATCAAAATTCAGGCCAGCCCACGGGCTAGAAAATTAGGTACATGCCCAAGGATATTCGGGTCTTGGGCGGCTGACCTGAGCCTGGGCTAGGACTTAGACATTTTTTTATATTTTTTTTCTATTTTTTTCACCAAAAATTTATTTTTTTTCCCACTAAAAATGACACTGGGCCTTGAACGGGTCAGGCCTCGGGCTGAGTTTTGAGCGGGCTTATGGACCAACCTAGCAAGTCGGGCCAGGTTTCAAAATGATAACCCAAGCCCAGGCCCAGGCTCCCGAGATGGGCTCGGGCCTGGGCCTAATTGGATTAGATTTCTGTTAACTATTTATTTTTTCACCGTCTTTTTTTTTATACAAATCTGATTCAATCAAATAGCTATCGATATCCGATCAATGTGATTTTTAACAAGGATATAGTACTCATCGAATTCTACATATTAAACAGTTTGGATTATCAAAATGGTACTAAAAAATGATCCCACAGGCCGGATTAGACGATCTAGTCTTAATCTCAAACCTGAGACAAGTTGTGAAAATTGAAAGTGACAACCAACTGATTATTCACTAAATGTAATCACTTATGTGTAGAAGCTCCCTTCACGAGAATTTAGTGCTATAATCATTTTTGGTTCTATTTCAAAAGTAAGTTTTGGGTTAAAATAGTCAATGAAGATAAAATAAAATAATTAATAAGATAAAATATTACATTCAAATCATAATAATTTTATCTTTTCTTCATAACTATCAAATCAATTACCACAAAAAAAAAAAAAAATCATTTACTTTTCTAAACACAACTTTTTAAATCAAGCTAAAATAATAATAAAAATAAATCAACTAAAATAGTCAACTTTCTAAACGAGCTCTCAAGCCTCTTTTGGGAAGGTTAAAAAAAAAAAAAGAAAAAAGAAAAAAAAAAGCCAACGTATTGGTTTATTGATTTATTTATAAGTCAAAAATAAGTCACTTCTCAAGATAGGTCTCATGTTTTGTTTAGAAATAGATTATTTTAATAATTTTTAATTTTTTATGAAAAAATATATAATAAAAAAAATTAAAAAAATAATATAATAATTTATAATAACATTTTATTTTTTTAATTAAAATATTTAGTCCCTAAATGAGAACTCAATGGCCTTTGATGTTGACAAGATTCTTGGTCTGTTGGAGAGAAAGTCCTATAGCGTGAGTAAGGTCTCGTTTAGGAACAAGCTATTTTAGTAATTCTTTAGCTTTTTACGAAAAGATGTGTAGAAAACTAGAGAGAATGATGTGTTAACTTATAGTTATATTTTGACTTTTTGACTAAAACATGTAATTGCCAAACAAGGCTTAAATTTCTTTCATTTGTCAATGGACTTGCAATTGAAAGATGATACCATATGAAGAGGTCAAATTAGCAAATAAATGGAGATCATATCATTATAACGGGATGAAATAGTAAATTAGTAAAGTGATTTTTATAAAATTAAATAATCATCTCAGGTTATGTTTGGCATGGGTTTTTTTTAATTATTTTAGTCACAAAAAAATTAAAAAGACTAAAAAGTTAATAAGACAAAATGTCACATCTAAACTATAATCATTTTATTTTTTCTCTCATAAAAGTCAAAATAACTAAAAAGCCCATTCTAAATGAGACGTTTTAGCCACAGGCTAAAATAGTCAAAAAGTCAAAAAGCCCACCTATATCTAAGGGTATAAATTTGGTCCGGCCCAAGCCGACCCATGTTGGGCCTCACAGGCTCCCGCCAAAATTCAGGTCAAGTTGGGCCGGGGCATAGGCCAGAAAATTAGGCCTGGGGCCAAGGGGTATTCGAGCCTTGGGCGGGCCGATGGGCCGAGTCTTGGGAGTTTTTAAATTCCCAAGAAGAAATATCCACTCACTGCGGGAATTAGACATGAACAAGGCCTATGATAGGGTCAGTTAGGAGTTTTTATTAGCAATAACGAGGAAAATGGGGTTCTTCCAACACTGGCTTAGGTTGATTGAATAATATATCTCTACGGTTTCCTTTTTTGTTTTGATTAATGGAAGCCGATCTAAAATTTTTCAACCATCAGCAGGTCTTAGGCAGGGTGATCCTTTGTCGCCTTATCTGTTCTTATTGGTAATGCAAGCCTTATCTGATGGTTTTGCTCATCTTGCTAATCAAGGACTCTGTAAAGGGATAACTATTTGTAGACAAACCCCATCAGTAAATCATCTCCTATTTGCAGATGACTGTTTCATCTTTCAAACCTTTGAGTTATCCCACGTTTGGTGTTTACAATGGTTTTTGAATGCTTTTTGCTCCCAGGCAAGGCTTCGTATTAATTACCAAAAATTGGAATTTTTCCCTAGCCCAAATATGTTGGAATCTGATAAACACAGTCTCCAATCAATTTTGTGTGTTAAAGCTGGGACTCATTTTGGCATTTATTTAGGAGCGAATTTGGGTTTTTTGGGAAGATTAAAATGGGTTATTTTCAATTCAGTTTTAGAGAAAATAAAAATTAAGTTGCAATGGTGGAAATGTAAGATGTTAAATTTTGCAGGAAGAGAAGTTTTGGCTAGACATGTGCTATATTTGATACTGATATACTTAATGTCGGTGTTCCAACTGCCAAATTCTTTTTTGGGCAAAATCTCTAAAATAATAAGAAACTTCCTTTGGCATTCCAATAATGATAGGGGTATCTATTGGAAGAAATGAATGCATTTGTGCTTTCCAAAAGATTGGGATGGATTGGAATTTAGGGATTTAAAGTGCTTCAATCAAGCTCTATTAACCAAACAGGCGTGGAGGTTGATTCATAACCCCAAGGGGTTATTAACATGGGTATTAATGAGTAATTACTATCATAAGTACCCATTCCTAGCTGTTAATCTGAGTTCTAATGTTTCCTGGGGGTGGCGTAGTATTTTATGGGGTAGGGACGTACTGAAGTCGGGTCTTCATTGGGTAGTGGGGAATAGATAACAAATTTGACATTTTGAGGATCAATGGATACCTTATACACGCAATCCATTACAAGGGAGGGATGTTACAAGAGTTCTTCCAGGCATGCGAGTAGAACATCTTATAGATTGGGAGCAAGGCTATTGGAAGAAAAATTTTCTAAGATTGTTCTTCCTGATGGACTGCATAAGAGCTATTCTATCGGTTCACATTCCAAATTACTCTTGTGAAGACAAACTAGTCTGGAGCCCAGTAAAAAATGGAGTTTATTTAGTAAAATCTTGGTATAAACAAGCCTTGGTTCGTACTTATCCTCTGTTTTACAAGACTACCTCTACACAAGGGGTATGGAAAAAGCTATGGAATATACGCTTATCTCCAAAATGGACTATGTTCATTTGGAAATGTCTTCATAGAATACTCCAGTCAATGGAAATTAAAAAAACGTGGTGTGAATGCTAACACTAGATGTGCTAGATGTAGCAATGACAAGTAAACAATTGAACATGTGTTTTATGAGCTGAATGGGCACAAAGGGAATGTAGGGGATATACTTTGGGTTTGAATTTTAGCGTTGGAGTGCCTGTGTCTTTTTTTCAATGGTTTATAGATTGGATTGAACAAATCAAAGACATTCAAATTGTAATCCAATCAGTTGCCATTATTTGGGCCATATAGTTACAAAGGAATCAAGTGGTCTTCCATCAGAATTTCCCAAATATTGAGAGTACATTAGAGGAAGTTAGGAAACTCTTTACTATGACTTCAAGTCTTAATAAAAATGGAAATGGAAAATGCTCTACTTCTGCAATTGATATAGACAATAACACATTTAACCTATGCATTGTGCAGAATGTTATGGACAGTAGCAGTGCAATAGCTTCTTGGAATTTCATCATAGATGGATCATGGAAATCATCAATAGATGATGCTGGAATTGCATGGATTTGTTTGGATAACAACAAGTAACAGATCACAAGACGGGCTGTGGTGAAAACATCATTACAACATCCTTTACTAGCTGAAGCACATGCATGCTTAGATGCAATCTGATGGGTTGTACAGCATGGTTTGAAAAACATAACTGTGCACACTGACTGCTAGGTAATGGTCAAGATGCTTAGCAGATTACTACTATTATTAATGATATTCTAGCTTATGCTAAGTGTTTGAACTATGTTTGTATTAGTAAGGTAACAAGAAATGTAATTCAGCCAGCGCATAATCTGGCTAAAAATGTAACTACTAATGCTTAAGGGTTTGATATATAGATGTTTGTTTTGTTCTAAAAAAAAAATAAAAATATATATATATTATTCCATGGAGTTGATTTATAAAATCTCTAAACATTTGGATAAAATACGCAAATTTTCTTCAAAGTTTCATTTGGAATATTCTATTATTTTATTTTATTTGCTTAATCGAAACTTTGAAATTATCTTCTACACCTATCACGTATATATATATTTAAATATCTTTTAGAGTGTTATTATAAGGTCCCGGTATCCCACATTGGGAATGGAGGGGGAGTTCTTCGGCTATAAAAGTAAAAACCTGAACCCTTATATAGCATCGAGACCTTTTCCCAAGTGGTGAAATCCCTAGCAAAACTCCCCAGTTCAGTGTGTATAAGCTAGAGTAGTTCTGGGATGGGTGACCTACTAGGAAGAATAAATCCATGCGAGCATGACCCAAAGCGGACAATATCGATGACTTATGAAGGATTTGGGGCGTTACAAATGGTATCAAAGCCGACTCTCCAGAGTACCGAGTGTGGGCGCCTGGCACCTCTCGGTGCATATGAGCGGGCTTGCGAGCTGGCAGACTATTGCATGGGGACGTGCAACGCTAAAGGGGGTGAATTGTAAGGTCCCAGTGTAACGACCCGCATTTTATGACTTAGTCATGTTCATGTGCATTTGCATAACCATGCTTTGTTAAGTTAACATTCATGAATCTTGCCATGTTTTGTACGTGTATGATTTGCCATGATAAGTTGCATTCATGAATCTTGTCTTGCTATGCTTAAGTGTTGCTTGCATTTTCTGTTCCTTCTTTGCTGTCCCCAAGCCTAGGTCCTGTAAGCCTAGGTTATGCCAAGTCTAAGTTATGATTAAGCCTATTTTATGTTAAGACTAAGTCATGCCAAACCTAAGTCATGTCAAGCCTAAGTCATTCCAAGCCGAGGTCATCCTAAGCCAAGAACTACTTTGGAACCACTTTGTTTGACCTCCACCATCACCTAGGCATATTGGCCGAGATGTCACTATCTGGGCCGAGGTGTTCATCACCAAGGCCGAGATGTGTACTATCTAGGCCGAGATGTTACCTCTGTCCTAAGTGATCTTGTCCGGGAGTGGTATGACCTAGACCGAGGTGTGGCACATCTAGGCCAAGGTGTGGCACAGCTTAGTCAAGTGTTGTCCTCCTAGCCGAGGTCATTGTCATCTTAGTTGCCGAGGCTTTGTCTTTAGCCGATGTCATTACTTGCCGGAGTGCCTCGCCGCCTAGCTTGTTGAGTACGCTTTGTCATGGTCATGTCTTGTCAATCTATCACCTTTTTGAGCAGAACCAACCAGCCGTTGCCACGTGTCCGAGCTGGGTGTTAAATCAGCCGGCAGAGAGAGAGAAACCTATCATTTGTTATATCCTTGTTTTGGAGAAGAGAGAGAAGCTCTAGAAGAGGGAGAGGAGTTCTAGAGAGAGGTAGATTTCCAGGCTTGATTCCTAGAGATCGAACCGTTAGATCCGTGTTCTAAGGTTAGATTCTTGATCTGCTCATGTTGTTCTTTATGATCATGTTATTGCATTGCATGATTGAATAAGATTTGTAAGCCATGCATTGCTTTGAAGTTCGGTTTTGAAAAGAGGAAATAGTATTCATGTGTTCTTCAAGGAAAGTCATGTTTTGATCCGGAAGCTCATGCCAAGATTCATGTTTTCATGTTTGTTTTCATATGATCTTCAAGTATGGGTACCCAGGTCCATGTTTCCGAACTCATGCCATGAAATCCCATATTTTGTAATAACAAGTTATGATTTTGGCATTCATCTCATTCATGTTCTTCATGTTCATGTTCTTTATGTTCTTCACGGGTGGAAACCCAGATTTCCAGACTTCACTTCCCGAAGTGTAGTCACCGAGATCACTCTTGCCTAGACCTTACACTTAGGCCAAGCATCGTATCTCACCTTGGCCTACCTTGCATGATCACTTACACCTTTAGTTTGTCTCGCATGAACCTCGGCATGCAGCCGCACGCCGAAGCTTAGGTAGCCACACCTCGGCTAGGTGGTGTGGGACCTCGGCTTAGACCTGGTTGGTACCCAGCATGTCTTCCTGACATGTAAAACAGTGTTTTGATTTCCAGCATGTTTTCCCGAGATCATTTGCATGCATGTAAGACTTGTTTTAAGAAGTACATTCAGTAGACTTTGCCATGTGGTTGTAGGACTTGGACCTTTGTCTTGATCCCGACGTCCCAAGAACTAAGTGAGTGGTATTTTTAATAAAGCTATGTTATAATGTTTTGATAAGCTTTGCTTTGCTTTGTTTTGAGAAGTATTTGTTAAACATGAATGATTATCCCTATTTTGTATATCAAGTTTAAGTTTTATGCATCAAGTATAAGCCTTGTTTTGATGTCATCATGTTAAGTTTTTGTGGCACATTCAAGTTAAGTCTCAAGGTGAAAAAGGGCTACGGGCCTAAGTCACACAAGTCTCAAGGTGAAAAAGGGCTACGGGCCTAAGTCACACAAGTCTCAAGGTGAAAAAGGGCTACGGGCCTAAGTCACACAAGTCTCAAGGTGAAAAAGGGCTACGGGCCTAAGTCACACAATACGGTGAAAAAGGGCTACGGGCCTAAGTCACACAAGTTTGCAAGTTTTGTAAGATCAAGATTGATGAATACGGTTCATCCTATGTGTTGATTAGTAGGTAAACAAGTTTTGAAAGCTCAAGTGTGTGAGTGATTTTCTGATCACACTGCCTGTCTTAGTGATTCAGCTATAAAGCACAAGCAGAATAGATGGCACAAATAACAACACAAAGACGCAAAGGATTTACGTGGTTCGGCAATAATTGCCTACGTCCACGGGAGGGGGGCCGAGGTAATTCATTATTGAATGAATGGTAAAATTACAACTAACTCTCAGTAATTCTCTCACTCTCTAAGCATGTAATTGTAAGTATTACAATTAGCTTGTAGTTGAATATGCTCTGTGCAGAATGATCAATCCGTCCCTCTCTTCATCTCAACCTCTCCATATATACTAGAAGAGTTAGTGGAGAGGTCGCCAGCTTTTGAGCTGGCTGCCAGTCCACTGTTATGCTTTTTGGCAGCTTTCCAGGTAAAAGCTCTTCATGGCTTCACATGGCCTCTAGTGGCCTCATGTTTAACTCTTATGGCCTCGAGGCCACTTAGTTGGTGAAATGATGGCTTTCTCCACATAGTTGGACATCCACCTACCAAGATAATATTTTATATTAGCAGGTATGGTCGACCTCACAGTTACCTCGGCTTAATTCTTCTGAGGGTAGCTCGGCCTTATGGGAGTGAGGCCGAGGTATAACAAAGAAGAGGCTTTTACCCCGGATTAAGATATCTCCTGTAATATCCTCGGCAATCCTTAGATTACTTCAGCAAAACTTACCATGACACGTGTAACCTTGGCCACCACGTCGGCGTCCCTTGCCACGTGTCGATACACAAAAATATAACCCCACATCAAGTATGTTTTGATATAAGTTATGTCAAGTATATGTTTTGAACAAGCTATGATATGTATGTTTTGCAAAGACCTCGGATATTATTCATGCAAACCTTTATTACTTGTACCATTCACTGAGTTTTCCGAACTCACCCTCTCTATATATATGTAGGTTTCAAGCAAGAGGTCGGCTTCGCCGAGATGTGTGTTTGGTGCCCGACGTTTTGTATGCATGTTAGGTCGGCATCTAGGATGTCGGCAACCATGAAGATCATGTTTCTTGACTTGTATCTCATGTATTTTTGTTTATGTCGGCTTGTGAAGCCCTTTTGTTAAGATGTAATATGTATTTTATATTGTTGTATTCAAGTTGTAAAGCTATGTAAAGATGTATGCCATTTTCATTGGACTTATGCACGGCTCTTATGGACTATTTAGATTTAAATATATCGCTTCCGCACATGTTAGCCCCATATGTAAACTCTGATTGTGTGTGATCTTTGTAAGTTGGCCTTCGGTAATCTCGGATTACTGGCCATCACGGCACCATTCTACTAGGGGCGGTTTGGGGTCGTGACACCCGGTATCCCACATCAAGAATGGAGAGAGAGTTCCTAGGCTATAAAAATAAAAACCTGAACCCTTATATAGCATCGAGGCCTTTTCCCTGGTGGTGAAATCCCTATCAGAACTCCCCAATTAAGCGTGCATAGGCTGAAGTAGTTCTGGGATGGATGACCCACTGGGAAGAACAAATCCGTGCGGACATGGCCCAAAGCAGACAATATCAATAACATGTGAAGGGTTAGGGCATTACAGTTATTATTTATAACTTTTTTAAAAATATGTTAGAAAATAAAAATAAATAAATTCATATACCGAGATAAAGAATTAGAGAGAGAGAGAGAGAGAGAGAGAGAGAACCGGGTGAAAAGAGACAATAATTAGCCCTAGGTTGTTTTCAAAAAAAAAAAATTCAATTAAAGAACCCTACATTAATCCACCAATGTTCTACATATTTCAAACAAATAAAAAAAAGAGTTTACGAGAAGGAGAATTGGTTCATCACAATTTTTATGATACATCGTAATAAAGAAATAAAATTAAAAAAAAAAATTGAGAAAAATTGAAGAAAAGAGTTTTAGTTAAAAAGAAATTGAGAGAGAACTGGAGGAAGAAATTTTTTTTATAGTACTCAATTCGTGTTCTACATATCAATAACATAAAAATAAACTGTATAAAAAAAATTTACCTGATAATGCTTATTTTTATACTTTTGCTTGAAGAAAAGTCACTTCTAAAATTAACAAAATGGTTGAGTTTAAAAATGAAAACAACATAGTTTGGTTATGAAAATTAAAGTGAGCAACTTTAAAAAGAAAAAAACAATAGAAATAATCAAACTTGTCCATGATTTGATAGGAAGAAAACCTTTGAATAAAATGAGAGAAAACCTAAAAATTGAGAGACAGAAATGATAGAGATCTCTTTTTTTTTCAACCCCCATAACCGCCACAAACACATGTTAATGAGTGATAGGAAGGGGAAAAAAAAATAAAAAATAAAAAGTTGACCAATCCCAATACATTGGGGGTGGTGGAGGTCAAGAAAAAAAGAGGGTCTCAACCTTTTTCCATTGAGAGAGAATGTGTAGGTGTAGGGAATAAGTACTTTAACAAAAAATGATGATTGAGCAGTTAAATGAGGGACGTGTAGGTGTGGAACAGTAAAATGAAAGATAACGGCCTCGTTTGGTACAACTGTTAAAACAGATTATAGATTATGACTTTAATCAAAAGCTGTTAATCTGCTTGGTATAACTGTTGAATTACAGATTTAAGTTGCTGAGTAGTGTTTGTTAAATAAGCTGTGAAATAACTTTTTCAATTAATTTTTATTTTTTATTATTCACTACTTGTCTACATTTCTCATAAAAAATAATAATAATATTCTATAGTCCATTTGGGTTTTTTTTTATTTTTAAAAAAATAAAAAACAAAAAAAATCTAAGAGTATAACCGTAAATTAACATTACCACAGCAGAAGCTAATAATCAGAAGCAAGAGGTGAACAGCTTCTTAGAATCAACTTTTTTGACTTAAAATAAGTTGTTAGAATCAGAAGTTGTTTGAAATAAGTTTAATCAAACAGTTCAAAATAACTTTTCAAAAGCTAGAAGCCATAAGTTGGCTCAAAAAAGTCCAAACAAACACCCCAAACGTGTAGGTGTAGGGAAGAATTTTTTTTTTTTTTTTTTAAATGTAATTGGGCAGTTTAGTGAGGGAACTGCAGAATGTGTAGATCTAGGATTTTTTTTTTTTTTATTACCGAATTTACAGGTGGCAAAAGTTTCAAGAGACTAAAATTGGGCCTCACTTAATAGATAGTACAGATATAGATGTATAGTTTAACAAAAATAAACACCAATAAAGATAATTTTAAATTTTTTAAAGTTATTTTTGCCCTTAAAAAAAGAGAACTATGTGAAATAATAAGTTTTTATTTTTTATCAAACTAATTTGAAAAAAAATAAAATTAAATAGATTAAAAAAAAATCAATCAAATTTATTTGTGTCTTGAACATTGCCTAATTCCTCTCTACTTAAAAAATAATAATAAATAAATAAATTAGCCTCCATGTCTCACAGGACAAGACCCATTGAGGTGCAGTGGCGGAGTCAGAAGTTTAATATAGAAGGGGCACCTATTAATTATAATATCAAAATTTTTCTTTTCAAATTAATAACAATAACATAATAATAATTTTTCGAGCTAATATTAAATACAAAAAAATTAATATTAGCACAAATCAATATTTTTAATTTTAGCACAAATTAAATTCATAATTTTAACACAAACAACAACAAACCAAAATCCCTAATATAAATTACCACCAATCAAGATTCATAATTTTAGCATATCAAAATCTCTTATTTTAACATAAATAACAACAAATAAAATTTTTTTTACAAATCAAAACTTAACAAATAATTATAAATTAATACTCATAATTTTTATTTAAAAGTAAAAAATAATAAATAAAGCTACCTATAAACAATGAGGAGAAGACACTAAGATTGTAGTGTAGTCCCAAATATGTATTGTGTAATCCCAATCTAGTGAATCACGAGTTGATAAATTACAAAATAACAAAGGGAGATAAAGAAAACAAAAAAATACGAAGACACTTAATAAGTAATGTGTATAAATAAAAAAATAAAAAATTTCATACATTTTTAGAGTTTTAGAGATCTTGCCGACTGTCGCTGAAAGCTTTGCCCAATAATTTTTTTTATAGATTTATCCTTGCCCAGCAAGTTAAGAATTAAAAAAACAAAAAAAAAGAGTCAAGACTCTGGAAATTGAGAGGGGGAGGGGACTGTATCAATGTTTATCAGTATGTTTACCAGTGCAACAATGATTCATCTTACTAATTTGGGAGTATTAATAGGTCACTAATGAGGTGGAAATTCAAAAAAAAAAAAAAAGAGTAAAATATCCCATCATGTAAGACCCACACCACTTTAAAACTATTAATGCTCTTCTTTTTAGTGGTCTTACTCATTTTTGTTATCAGTGTTTGTGTGTCAAGGTTTTGTTAGGAGACAACTTTAAAAAAAAAAAAAAAATTAAAAAGTCAAGATGTGGAATGTGAATTTGATTTGGCGTTGTGGGGTAGCATTTAACTAAGACTTCCAAAAAAAAAATTTTGAAATGTCGCGGGGGTTAACACCCCCGGTCCCTTAGTGCCGTGGATAATGAGGCAGGAGCCTAAGGGGTAAAAAAACGTGGGAGGGGAACGTGCTTGCTGGTGATGTTGATGTGATGATTTTTTAAAGGGCAATATATATATTAAAATTTCCCATAAAATTGAGGTATCTTTCATATACTTATTAATAATTTTTTTAACCATTGGCAAATTGGTTATCGTTGAACGAAGGAAGATATAAATAATTTCAATATGTGATTCATAAAAAGTAATTATAAATCAATACAAATTTTTTTTTTTTTTTTTATCCTATCAATACAAATTTATAATTATCTAATTTACTATTGATTTCTCTATCTATTTGATATATATATATATATATATATATATATAATTATACTTAAATCATGTTACAAGCCCTAAATAAGGATAAACAACTTACCCAGTTTGTATTAAAAAAAAAAAAAATTCACGAAGATAAAATCATTTTCCTTCACGGGTTGTGCTACATCCCCCTAAAAAAACCCCCCTAATCCCCCTAAATTTCAAACCAAGGCAAAAAAAAAAAAAAAAAAGCCCAAAACGACATCGTTTTGGGCATTAGGGGGATTAGGGGGGATTTTTTTAGGGGGACAAATCATTTTCCTTCACTATAATACATATTTCAACTCATCCTCTCTTACTTTTTTCTGGACTCATCTTTTTTATTTAACTAACAAAATCGAAAAATGCGGTTTGGTTTTAAAAAAATTTCAATTCCTATTGAACCGAATTGCGTATGCCTTCGTTTGGCAACTTGGGTTGAGTTTTGGGCTATTTTAGTCACAAAAAGATAAAATAGACTTTTTAGCCCAATAAGACAAAATGTCACATTCAATCCATAATCATTACATTGTTTCTCTCACAAAAAATCAAAAAAGTCAAAAAATCTATCCCAAATGAGACTTTTTAGCCTCAGACTAAAATAGCCAAAAAATCAAAAAGTCAAAAAACCAACCTACTTTTCAAATGAACTCTATGACTCCGTTTGGCAAGTTGGTTTAGAGGCTTTTTTGACTAAAATAGCCACAAAAAACAAAATAGGCTTTTTAATTCAATGAGACAAAACATCGCATCCAACTCATAATCACTACATTTTTTCTCTCACAAAAAAATCAAAAAAATCAAAAAACCAAAAGTCTTTTCCAAACTAGGCTTTTTAGCCACTGGCTAAAATAGTTAAAAAAATTAAAAAATCAAAAAATCAACCCACTTTCCAAACGAGCTCGTATGTCTCTAATCATAGTTGGTAAAGTATTCAATAATTTGTTATAGGTATGTAGTAGGATTTTTTCCCCCTAACTCCATTATGTCAATTTATAAAATTTTAAATATTATTATTATTATTTTTATAATTCGATAGTAGTCAATTTATATGTGTTTGGTAATGTTTACGTTTTTAGTTTATATTTACAAAAATTTTATAAACTGATTTTTGTTTATTTTTAGAAAAACATAAACTACAAATGCGTTTAGTAATTGACAAAATGTTTAAAAAATTTTAAAAATATAAAAACAGTGAGAAATGGCAAGTGGTGGCAAGTGGCGACAGAAGACGGTGGTGGAAAGTGGTGACGGTGGGTGGTGGGTAGCTGGTGGTGGTGGGTGGTGGCGGGTGGGTGGGTGGGTGACGGTGGCTGGTGGTAGCGAATGGGGGTGGTGGCGGGTGGTAGTGGTGGGTTGGTGGGTGACGGTGGTGGGTGGTAGCGAGTGGGGGGTGGTGGCGGCGGGTAGGTGATAGTGGCGGGTGGGTGGCGGGTGGTGGTGGCGGGTGGATGGGTAACGGTGGCGGGTGGCGGGTGGTGGGTGGGGTAGCGGGGGTGGTGGCGAGTGGTGGTAGGGCGGTGGCGGATGGCGGATGGTGGCGGGTGGGTGGTGGGTGGTGATGGGGGTGGGTGGGTGACGGTGGCGGGTGGTGGGTGGTAGCGAGTGGGTGGTGGTGGTGGTAGTGGTGGTGGCGGTGGCGGCGGCGGGTAGTAGGTGGTGGTGGCAGGTGGGTAGCGGATGGCGGGTGGTGGTGGTGGTGGTGGTGATGGTGGGTAGGTGGGTGACGGTGGCGGGTGGTGGGCGGTAGTGGCGAGTTGTGGGTGGTGGTGGCAGGTGGGTGGTGGATGGCGGGTGGTGGTGGGTAGTGGCGGGTGGTGGTGGGTGAGTGGGTGACGGTGGCGGGTGGTAGGTGGTGGTGGTGGTGGTGGGTGGCGAGTGGTGGTGGCAGGTAGGTGGCGGGTGGGTGGTGGGTAATGGTGGTAGTTGTGGTGGTGGGTGGTGGCGGGTGAGTGGCAGGTGAGTGGTGGTGGTGGGTAGCTGGTGGTGGCAGGTGGGTGGTGAGTGGTG
This sequence comes from Camellia japonica, assembly GCA_030407325.1. NCBI lineage: Eukaryota > Viridiplantae > Streptophyta > Magnoliopsida > Ericales > Theaceae > Camellia > Camellia japonica. The sequence goes on from JAPPVO010000016.1 coordinate 166,545,863, forward strand.
ATGGCAAGTAGGTGGCGTGTGGTGGTGGCATGTGGGTGGTGAGTGGTGATGGTAAGTAGGTGGCGAGTGGTGGTGGCAGGCGGTGAATGGTAGTAGCGGATGGTGGGCGGTGGCGGGTGGATAGCAAGTGGGTGGTGGTGGCGAGTGGGTGGCAGGTGGGTGGTGGCTAGTGGTGGTGGTGGTGGTGGTAGTGGGTGGTGGGTGGTAGTGGCAGGTGGGTGGTGGTGGCAGGTGGGTGGTGAGAGGTGGTGGTGGGGGGTGGGTGGTGGTGGCGGAAGACGGTGGTAGAAAAGCGTGGCGGGTGGTGGTGGTGGTGGAAGACGGTGGTGGAAAATGGTGGCGAGTGGTGGCTAGTGTTGGGTGGTAAAAAAAAAATTGAAAACTCAAAACGGAAACACATTTTTTGTGTTTTCATTTTTTAGCCAAATTTATAAACTGAGACCACTGATTTATAAATCAAAAATTTTACCAAACAAGTTTTTATTTGAGTTTTTTAAATTTTTGTAAATATAAATAGAAAACTGAAAACGTAAGTGTTACCAAACAGCATCAAAATGTCTGAACTTTTAGATAAAGTTGCACATGCAGTTGAATTTTCTTAAAACACAAAAAATAAAAAGATTCAGTTTTCTATAAAGTGAATTTAGAAAAGTCAAACCAAAACTTTTTAAAATATATCTTGTGGCAAAATATTTCATTAATTTCTTATTGGTTTCATTTATTTAAAGAAAAAACCTTTGATCAAAATATTATTGATTTTCTTATTGGTTATTAAAAAATATTATGCTTACAACCCCTCTCTAAGTATTTGTTCAAAATTAAATAATGTTAGAAAAATTTTAATTTTTAATACATATTTAAATATATATATATATATATATATTATATTTAAAATGTAAAATATGTATATAAATATATAAAAGTGCGTAAGAATATGTAAAATGTGTATTAAAATTTTAATTTTTAAACATTATTTAATTTTTAACAATTCATAGCTTAGTTTTTTTTTTTTTAAATACAACCAATAAGAAAATCAATAATAATTTGGTTAAAGTTTTTTGGGGAAATTACTTATTAAAAAAAAAAAAAACTAGGGTTTGACCATTATAACAAAATAAGCCTTTAGATTTTAATTTTGTCAATTTAACTCCTAATTTTTTGATTTGTTTTCAGTATAAACTATTTATCCATTTATATTAAGTAAAATCAACAACAAAAAAAAAATATTTTAGTCATTAAACTCAATAAAAAAATGATATTTTAGATATTTTATGTATACCTACATTAAATTTAGTGGCTAAAATACACTTTTTATGTTGCTTTATTTAATAAAAATAGACAGATAATTTAAATTAAAAATATAAAAAATAAGGGTTTAAAATAAAAAAATTTAAAACCAAAAGATTTATTTTATTACCATGGTCAAACTCTCAAATTTTTTTATTTTTTTTTTAAACTGCAGCCAAACTTTGTCCCAAGAAATATTTTCAAAAGTCCAATACCATTTTATACACTCACACAAAAACAAAACAAAAAAATCAAAACAACACTAACTATGCTCAACAATTGTTGCTGTGCATGTGCTGTAATAACCCAACCCTCGTATGTGTTTCTGGTATATTTTCAGTCCCTCATTCTGTGCATTTAAATGCTTACTGTGAAATTTTATGTGACATTATGTTTAAGCAAATAAATCTTATGACTAGAGACCTATATCTGTTGAATAAGAAAAATATCTGTCACAATTATAATGTTTGGATCAGAAATTGAGAGCCGTAGAGGAGTGATAATCTGGAATTGATTTTACATTTGAGATCAGCATAATTTTTAAGTCATAATAAGCATTTTTATAAAAATTTGATTTAGGATGATTAAACTGATTGATTTTCATCTTTACTCACTTTTTATATATATCTATGTCTTTTGGACTTTTGACTTAGAACCATTACAAGAATATCTTCTGAGAGAGAAGAAAAAAAGAGTTTGTGAGGGAGAGGAAAGTTTTTCAAGGAAGGAATTGGGAAAAATTCAGAGGGTTTGTAGGGAATTCAACTCAAGGTATGTCTAATCCTTTCTAATTGACCCCTCTCTTTGGATTGAGTAGGAATTCCTCTATATTTTTGTGTTAAGTGATCAATTGAGTTGTTGTCTCTTGTGTTGAATCGATTTGGAATTGTATTGAATTATCTAGTGAGAAATTTCATCTTATTTCTTCAATTATCAAGCTTGAACTCATCTTTATGACCAAATGGTTATGTGTGTGTGTGTGTGTGTGTGTGTGTGTGTGTGTGTGTGTGTATGGGTGGGTGTGAAGATGGAAACATTATGGAGTTGAGTTGTGTTTGTGAGTTTAAGATTAAAGATCTAATTCATGGTTGGATTGTTACGTGTTTGTGTAAGAGGAGCTAATTTGAGTTCACTAAATTAATTAGGCCCAATAGTCCAAGGTTGGTGGGCCCGAATTTATCTCAAGTCCAAGATTGGTGGGCTTGGATTTATCACCATCAAACGGGCCGAATCGCCCTAAGCCTCGAAAGGGTTCGGATCCACGAACTTAGAGACTTACTCAAGCCCGGACTCGAAAGGGTATTAAGCAAGCCTAGAGATCCGAGGCACTCGGACTCGAAAGGGTTCGGATCCACGAACTTAGAGATCCGAAGCACTTTGCTTCGAATGGATTCAGATACAATCTAGAAGCTGCTCCATTAATGAGTCCCAGAACACTTGCAGACTCGGAGCTTTCCGAGATCTACGTACCAAAACCATGGGCGTAATGGAGTCCAAACAAAGGACCCGATCCCGAGGACGGTGAGTGGAGATAAATTCACTCTTCGGTTAAACTAGCCTATTCCCGGGTCGAGATGGCAGGATCTAGGGGGTCCCTAAGACTCAGCAATATTTGCGGCAGGGCGTTCTCTTGAACTACCCCTGACCCTTATGCGGCAGGACGTCCTCTGGGACTACCCCTGACCCTTTGGGATGATTAGGGATCATTGGTTAGGTGTGGCTAAGAAGAAGGGTTCGCCGAGAGGTTGATCTCCTCTTCGAGGGTTTTCCTCATCCTCGGAGAGGTCACTTCCTCGGACAAGGTGGTTAGAGAGAATATTCCCCATGTGCCTTGCACATGGGCTCCATCCTACATCATAAGGCGCTTATAAATAGCACCCACCCATAGCTTTACAAGGGATGGATTTTGGAGATTTAACTCTTGGGAAAGAACTAATTTCCCTTCTCCATTATCAACCTTGAGAGTAAAAGTGGGAGATCCATGAGAGAGCCTTGCCATTATTCTCTCTGTAGCTACTTTGCCTTCTTCTTCACCCAATCTCTTATCTCCATCATCTCCTTTACTCTTGTGTTCCTAAGTTGAGACTATTGAAGAATCTAAGCCTCTCATCATCTTCTAGAGAATTCGAAGTTGTTCTTCAAGGATCTTCGAAGATCTTCGAATTTTCCAACGACGTTCTTGAACCCTCTCATACAGTTTGTTATGTGTTTGTAATCCCTATTTGCATGATTTTTGGCTTATAGTCTAGTAAATATTGGACTTATTTTGAGCCTTGCAAACACCCACCAAATTGGAATTTTGGTTGAATTTCGGACTGTGCAAACAGGGAAGATTGCCGCACGTACGGGGGTCATGGCCGCACGTGTGGGAGTAACGGCCGCACGTGCGGGAAATAAGGGATTTTGGGTCTTTGGTTACTACTGAAAAGGCACGTGCGAGGTTTCCCAGTCGCACGTGCGGGAACCTTTGCCGCACGTACGACCCATGCCAGAAAAATCCGTCTGCTCCATTTTACGTGCTTAACCCTCTAATATTTTTGAAATCTGTATTTGGTGCCTTTTTGATATTCATAAATTCTAGGGGTGAGCAGCGGATATACCGATCCGCCAAAACTGACCGAACCGAACCGAACCGAACCGATCCAAACCGATCCGCCGCATTTTGGACGGATGCGTGATGACGAGCGGACGATTGCAGATTGATTTTCTCCAATCTGCCAATCTGGCAGACGGATGGCGGATTTGAGATTATTTTGGCCGCAACTGAACCGCCGAACCGCAAGCACCTCTAGTAATGTATAAGACTTTGTGTTTTCAGTTTGTTTAAATATTCTGTTTGTATTTTCAATTAAAAAAGAGTTTAAATATTCTATTGAAAAAAAGTTTTCAACTTGAATATCTTTTTTGAATTGAAAAAAATAAACGTATTTTTTGGTTTTTAAATCTATCTCTAAAAATAATAAATAGAAAATATGATATATACTGGTTGGTTTTTGTTTTTAAAAACAAATATAGATGTAACAATACAGAGACATACAATCTCTACTACTGCTCTGTTCATAGTTTTGGCGGTTTGAATTGTTTTTATATTTTAAAAACCACAGATTGTAATACTTTATGTGGATGAGGCATGTTGTGATTGTAGTATGTAGATGAGGCATGCAGTGATTGAGATATTTTAAAGTTTCAAATTTTCTTACTTTGGATGAGACATGCAGTGATTATAATATTTTTTTAAGTCATTGACTGTAATATTTTATTCTTTTTTTTTTTTTTTTGAAAAAGTGCACAAGTTGAATGATGTTGAAAATTTATAAAATTTTAAACTGCCCAAACTGATTCGCATCCATCCGACAAACCGCCAATCCGCTGGATTGGCCGACGGATGTGGATTGATTTTCTCTAATCCGCCAATTTGGCGGACGGATGGCGGATTGGAGGTTCTGTGGCCGCATCGACCTGTGCCCACCCCTAATAAATTCATTTGAAGCAAAGCGAGTCCGAAAATGGTTTAACAAGGAAAAAGAATTAATTTGTGACTTATGTATGTGTGTAGGACACACTCCGGGAGGAACCAGCGCTCCGCCACAACACTGTGAGTAATAGTACTATAAATGTACATTTATTTACCATTAATAATTATTGTTATTAACGTTCTGTTCTTCGCAAGCAATCACGTTAACATGTATGTTGATTGGGAATCAGTGTGAACTTATGTAAACGTTGAAAAAATCTGTGTACACCTGCATCACTCTGGAATTACTCTACTCTGTTGATATATGGGCCAGAGGCTATCCTATAAAATCTGTTAGGCCTATGGCCAATCTGTGGAATCTGTTAGGCCTATGGCCAATCTTTGGAATCTTCTGTCAGGCTTATGGCCAATCTGTGAAATCTGATAGGCCTAAGGCTGTTCTGTATATCTCTGGGCTTAAAGCCACTCTATTTGAAGACTGGGCCTAAGGCCGTTCTGGAACAATTACAGGAGAAGATTAACTAGAAGCCCTCTGTATTTATATACATTGTAATTCAAGTTAATCATTAGATTGTTTACGTACTATTATTCACTGAGATTCGCTCACTCTGTATTTTGTCTGCTTCTGTAGGTAATCAACCTAGAGGCCAGCCATAACCCTTGAGGCTCATCTCTCTTTTGTCAACCTCAGTGTGTCCAGGCACTTAGATAAAGCCCATGCATTTTGTAAAGTTTTGCTAGGTTTTGGCTTGTGCTTTGATTGTCTGCTTATGGTTGAAATGTATATGACCCCTTCTTCACCAATGTTTTTGTTATACGCCCAAGTGTGGGGCTAGGTCTATGTATGTGCATGTATGTAACTGAAGCTCAGGTGTATGTTTTCTGTATATTATCTACCTAATGCGATATTTGTGATCCTGGCATATTAGTGGTAGCTCAATGGACATGATTTATGTTATTAGATGCTTCCGTTCAAGCCCTCATATTATGCATATCGAAATTGATGTCTATTTCTGAAGTGTTCATGTCCAAACTTTTAGGGCGTGGGTTTGGGGTGTGACATGTGCATCCCTATTTCCCTCCGTGGCCTTTAATGTTGGAGTCCAAATCCTCCCCAGCCCTCCTCTCCAAATCTCTCTCCGGTTGACGGACAGGATTCGGCCACGTCACTCATAACAAAACCTACTGCTCGGATTAACTAAACAAAAAAAAAGTTGAATTTCATTCAATCCACATCTGACACTCTCTGTCCAACGTCAAGTCCACCACTCACACATACATTCACACACACACACACACACACACACACTCTCTCTCTCTCTCTCTCTCTCTTCTAATAAAAAATAAAAAAAAACTATTTTAATCTTTTTAATTTTATTTTCATAATATATATATATATATATATATATATAATTTTTAATATAAAAATTTAATTTTATAAAATTAATATCATTAAAAATATATCTTTAAAATGAGACTAATATTAAATATATTTAATAAAAAATTAAAATAAATAAAAAGTAATTACTATGTTTAGTTATGTTTTGAAATTATTATTTTTTAAATATAAAAATTAATTTGATGAAATAAACAAACAAAAATCATATATTTTTGAAATTTTCAAAGACAATCTTCATTTTAAAAAAATCATATGAAAATAAAAAAACACGCTGTATTTGATTTGCACCTATACATAGATTAGATTTGTGTGTTTTTTTTTTTTTTTTAAATGCAAAGATTGGATTTGTTTGTTTTTTATTTCCTTTAAAAAAATTATTTTCATATGATTTTTTTTGGAATGAAGATTGTTTTTGAGAATTTCAAAAATATATAATTTTTGTGTGTTTATTTCATCAAATTAATTTTTATATTTAAAAATAATAATTTCAAAACATAACTAAACATAGTAATTACTTTTTATTTATTTTAATTTTTTATTAAATATATTTAATATTAGTCTCATTTTAAAGGTATATTTTTAATGATATTAATTCTATAAAATTAAATTTTTATATTAAAAATTATACATATTATGAAAATAAAATTAAAAAGATTAAAATAATTTTTTTAATTTTTTAATTAGAAGAGAGAGAGAAAGAGAGAATGTCAGAGTGACAGACGTGACAGACTGTGTCAGAGTGCTGTGTGTTGAATGAAATTCAACTTTTCCATAAGAGCATCTCCAAACCACCCTCTATAACTTCATATTTGAAGGATTTGCTCCTCCAACTCATCCTCTAAATCCATCTCTATTTGAAAGGTGGATGGGTTGATCCTCCATATTTGGAGGGAGGATGAAAAATAGAGGATCTCCTCTAAAATACTATTCATTATATATTTTTTATTATATTATGAGAGAGAGATTTATGATCTGGAATTGGGCCGAGGTAACGGCCGAGAAGATTGGTAGCCAAGTGGATCATGGGACCGAAATGATCCACGGTCCACCCAGAATTGGGCTACTAGGACCTGGGCTGGGCAGGTGTTGGGCCAAGTATGCGCCGCCCAGTCCGGACATAAGTTGCTCGGTTAAGGCAACGCTCGGTTAGACCGAGCTACGTGTATGGCATAGGCGAAGCCAGTCAGGTTGGCTGAACGGCGCCTGGAAAGGCGTCATCGACCGAGGTACTTGCCTGCTCGGCAAGAAGGCCAACCACAGTCGAGTTGAATGACCGACGCCCGGAAAGGCGCAGTCAGCTGAGATACCCGTTTGCTCGGCAGGGAGGCCGACTGCAGACGTTCACGAGACGTCTCGGGCTCGGCTATGCCGAGGTGCTACCTAGCCCGGTTCTCTTGAGCGTAGCCAGTGAAGTGCTTGGGCGTAAAGCGCAGCCCGGCCATGGATAGAGCAGCTCGGCTGCCGAGCTTCAGCAGAGAGGGCTGGCAGTTGAGATTAGGTGATGTTCAGCGAGGTTTACGCTGACGGATGGGATAGCAGAGCCACGTGTCAGGAGATGACTGGGAGTGGATATTGGACGCAGAGGGTATATAAGCATGTCTGCGCCCCCATATACGAGGGATGAACACTTTTTGTAAGATAATACTTACACTCGACATTCTCCTCTCTTTCTATCTATCCCTAGGTGTGTGCTAATTTGATCGTCGGAGGGGTTTTCCGGCCACACACCGCCAGGTAGCTCACCGCCGTTGTGTTTTCAGGTGATCGGACAGAAACGGAGCTCGGAAGAAAGGAGTACGGGCTTGCCGGAATATTTGCTCCCCGTACAATTGGCGCCGTCTGTGGAAAGCTGCAGATAAAACCTTGTCTTCTACGCTCGTTTGATCGCCGACCATGGCGAACAACGAAGAGTTTCTGTTGTCCGCCATCAACGGAGTTACTCCGGAGTCGGGCAGACGAAGAGAGGGGCATCCCGACATCATTCCGATGTCCAACCTAGAGACGTTTCCAGGAGGACAGTCGGGAGACGCGCGAGATAAGCGCGGAAGGAGTCATAGTCATTCACGGAGTCCAGACGGACATCGGCGGCGGAGAGACTCACACGCCAGGCGCCTGGAAAACAAGCTAAAGGACCAAGACGCCGTCATCCGGCGAATGGCGGCAGAGATGGAAGAGCTGAAGCGGCATGTCAAAGGGAAGGGTGTAGCTGGAGTGGGAGACCACAGTGAGCGCACCCAACCCCGCCGTTCAGGCAGTCAGAGTCAGCGACACACTCCATCCATCTCCATTACCAGAAGTTACAAGGTTGGCGATTCTGACGTGCGCGCAGAGAAGTCCAGCGCGCAAGATAGTACTTACCAACCCTCACGTCCGGCGACGACGTCGGGATACTCCTATTCCGCTTGCACAGAAGACTTGCGGGCAGTTTTAAAGGAGCGGGCTCGCCGGCGGGAGGCTCAAAGGATACCGGCGTTCCAGCGGTTATCCTATGGGGTTCACGCCAGCGAGGAGGTCGGAATGCCTCCGCCCCGCCAAGCAGCACCGCTCCTGGTGGATTCCGACTTGGCAAGGTTGAGCGCCACCCCTTTCTCCCTGGAAATAGAGACAACACCTCTTCCGTCGGGCTTCCACCAGCCGAAGTTCACATTGTACGACGGAAAGACGGATCCTTACATGCATGTAAGCCATTACCGACAGGTCATGGCCGGACATAGGCGGAATGACGCTCTTATGTGCCTCATCTTTCCGTCAAGTTTGGGCGAACTGGGTTTGAAGTGGTTCGAAAGGCTGCCGGAGGGGAGCATAGAGAGGTGGCATCAGTTGGCCGAAGCCTTTGTGACGCGCTTCAAAACCAACACCAAGACACCCAAGGAAGTGGATCACCTACTGAGTGTCAAGATGGAACCGAGCGATACGTTAAAGGCATACAACTCCAGATATTGGGAGACCTTCAATGAGATCTTGGATTGCCCGGTCAACCTAGCAATCACTCAGTACAAGCGTGGTCTCCGGTCGGACATAGACTGCGGGACTCGCTTACCATGCATCAGCCGACGTCCATGGGCCAGCTCATGCAGCGCATCAATGAACACATCCGGGTTGAGGATGATGCGTCGGCGTCTACCGTAAAGACAACTCCGGCAGCTACAGACAAGAAGGCAGCAGGCAAAGTGCACGCAGTTGGGCAGGAGTCCAGCCGCTCCAGTGACAGAGCAGAGGAATCAGACCGTGGTTCGAATCGTAAGAACCGGGGTAGAGGACGTCGGAACGACCGGGATGATTACAACCGAGATGACGTGGCGGATGCCAACAGAAGGTTGAAGGCAAGGACTGGCATCACCACGGTCTTCAAGATTCCAATCTATCGCATACTTAGTGAGATCCGAGACGAGGAGTATGTCCGGTTCCCTGCTAAGTTGGGCGATGGACAGAAGGGCTACAATCCGCGGTATCGTTGCACATTCCACCGGGAGAGAGGTCACCGGACTGAAGATTGCCTGCCTTTGAGGCAACACTTGGAAGAGCTGGTTGCAGCCGGGCACCTAGACCTTTACATTGATGGCGGCGTGAAGCCAAATCAGGCTCCGGTTGATCCCAGGGGACAGGATGACCGAGATGCGCCGCCACAAGGAGTTATTAATGTCATCCACGGCATAGTGGAACCGGAGCGTGTTTGCGAACTCCGGGGTATGATCAAGAAAGCAGAGCATATGAGGGAAGTTTTGTCGGTACAGCCCGCCATCAAGAGGGGGAAGACCGAAGAGAAAGATGTGATAAGTTTCACTTCAAGGGATCTAGAGCGTATCCAGACGCCGCACAACGATGCTCTAGTAGTGACACTTCGCGTCAAGGAATTTGATGTTAAACGGATCTTGATCGATCAGGGAAGCTCGGTCGAGATCATGTATTACGACGCGTTTAAGCAACTCAAGCTCCGAGAGACAGACTTGGCTTCGGCAACTTCACCACTTGTTGGTTTCAATTTACAGCCAGAGTGGCCCTTGGGGAAGATTATCCTGCTGGTCAAAGCGGGATCCGTCGTCAAGCAGGTGGAGTTTTGGGTGTTACATGTGCCTTCGACTTACAACCTCATCCTTGGGAGGGGATGGCTCCACGCCATGCAAGCTGTAGCATCGACCTACCACCAGGTGATGAGATTCCCCTCGGCTATGGGGGCAATCGAGGAAATCTGGGGGGATCAAGTCATGTCCAAACAGTGCTTCGCGGCGGTGAACGGAAGCCGGGCTGCCAAAGGCTTCGTGCAAATGATAGAAGGACCGGAAGACCGAGGAGTTCTGGAGGATGTGGGCACCAAGGCAGAAGACAAAGCTGTGGAGGACTTGGTGGAGGTGCGAATCGACATGGAGCAACCGGATAAGTTCTTCTTGCTCGGTTCCAGCCTTACTGCCCAGGAGAGGACCGAAATGGTTGAATTTTTGATGGCCAACATCGAAGTCTTCGCATGGTCGCCTTACGACATGCCCGGCCTCGATCCGAGTTTTATCTGCCATCACCTCAATGTCTTCCCCGGAGCGAAGCCGGTCATTCAGCGAACAAGGAGATCGGCGCTGCATCACGCCGAGGTAGTTGCAGAAGAGGTGAAGAACCTGCTTGAGGCACGAGCAATTCAGGAAGTGCACTACCCTCGGTGGATTTCGAACACAGTAGTGCTGCCCAAGAAGAATGGAAAGTGGCGAGTTTGTGTCGACTATAAGACAGTCAACCGAGCTTGTCCCAAAGATAGCTTCCCTTTGCCGAGAATTGACCAGCTTGTGGACTTGACGGCTGGACATAATATGCTCAGCTTCTTGGACGCCTATCGCGGCTACCATCAGATCGCCATGCATGGGCCTGACCGAGAGATCACCTCTTTCACGACTCCAAGGGGACTTTTCTGCTACCGAGTCATGCCTTTTGGTTTGAAGAACGCCGGGGCAACCTTTCAGAGGATGATGACCAAAATGTTTGCTCCTTTGCTTGGCCGGACAATGGAGGCTTACATCGACGATATGGTGGTAAAAAGCCGACATGAGGTAAACCATTTGTCCGACCTGGCCGAGATATTTGCCATCCTAAAGAAGCACAAGCTGCGCTTGAATGCGTCAAAATGTGCCTTTGGCGTGGGGTCCGGCAAATTTTTGGGATTCCTAGTCACGAACCGAGGCATCGAAGCAGACCCTAATCAGATCAGAGCCATGCAAAAGTTGAAGCAGCCCAGCTCAGCTAAGGACGTGCAGCATCTGGCCGGAATGGCCGCCGCGCTTAATCGATTTATAAGCCGGTCATCAGATCGCTGTCGCCCTTTCTTTCAAGCATTGAAGAACAAGTTTTCATGGGACGAAAAGTGTGACCAAGCTTTGGCCGAGCTCAAGGACTATCTGTCTTCTCCACCACTGTTGGTTACACCTAAGCTGGGTGAAGAACTCTATCTGTACCTTGCTGTCTCACAGTACGCAGTTAGTGCGGTGCTAGTCCGGGCTGAAGGAATCAAGTACCTCCCAATCTTTTGGTAGAAACTAGGTACTTGCCTTTGGAAAAGCTTGCGTTGGCATTGATGATGGCTTCAAGGAAGTTGGCGCACTATTTCCACGCCCATACCATCATCGTACTGACCGAGTTTCCACTTAAGGCCTTGTTCGAACGGACGGACTTTTCTGGACGAATTCTCAAGTGGGCTGTCAAATTGGGACAGTTTGATGTGAAGTTCCAGCCGCACACAGCCATAAAGGCCCAAACTTTGGCCGATTTCGTTGCCGAGTTCTCACCTGGAACCCATCCGGTGTGCCCGGTCGACATTGCCGCGGCCGTTGAGGAGGTGAATGCAACCCAGATTGAGATACAACCTCGTGGAACTTGCGGAGCGGAATTTGCGTGCTCCACCGAAGCACCCTTAGTTTGTACCACACCACCGACCGGTGATGCAATGACGGAGTCGGTTCCCGCCAACCAACCTGCTCCGTCCGGAATCGCATCACCACGGGGGGACGAAACGGTTCCACCCGGTACAGAGCCTGCGGCCGGCACAATACCGCAACCTGGTGATTCGCCTACGGACTTGGGCATTATGGATCAACTCGCTGAGTCCGGTGCCGAATCACCAAGGGGGGCTGAAGTGGAACCAATCAACTCAGAACATGAACCCGGTCAGCCGAGCAACCGTGATCCCATCACCCTTCGAAACTCTCAAAACCCTTCAGAATGTTGGAAGCTTTTTGTGGGGGAGATGTGGAAACTTTTCGTTGATGGAGCGTTGAATCGTCACGGTGCCGGGCTAGGTATCGTTCTTATCTCACCGGATGGCCTTACCATTGAACATTCTATCACCATCGGCTTCCCCGCATCTAACAACGAGGCTGAGTACGAAGCACTTTTGGCCGGACTCAAGAGCGCTCTTCAGATGAAGGCTTCCGAGCTGATGGTGTACTGTGATTCCCAGCTTGTGGTAAACCAAGTCTCTGGGATTTATGAAGCAAAGGATGACAGAATGGCAAAGTACCAAGCTCTGGTCAGGGTACACATCAAGCAGTTTCAGGCAATCAGGGTCCAACAAATTGGCCGTGAAGAAAACAGCCGAGCTGATGAGCTGGCCGGCCTCGCTTCGATGGTAGATAGTACGTCTCCAAACCCCCTATTAATTGACTATCTTCCACGGCCGAGCATTGAAGATGCCGGGCAGACGGATGTACTCTGCGCCATACTAGGTCCTTCCTAGATGGACCCCTTAATCTTGTTTCTTAGAGACCGGACTCTTCCAACTGACAAGAAGGAAGCACACAAAGTCCGGGTGAAGTCAGAGCGGTTTTGGCTCTCTCCATCTGGTGCGTTGTATAAAAAGTCCTTCACTGGTCCTTATCTAAAGTGTGTGCACCCGAGCAGTGTGGAGGCCTTCTCGTACGAAATTCACGAAGGCATTTGTGGCAGTCATATAGGGGGCAGGTCATTGGCCTACCGAGCTATTTTGCAGGGATACTGGTGGCCGTGCATGCAGGCCGACGCACAAAAGTACGTCCGCAAATGCGAAAAATGCCAGAAATTCGCCCATCAGATCCATCAGCCAGCTAGGGAACTTCTTCCCCTCACCAGTCCTTGGCCCTTCGCCATGTGGGGACTAGATATAGTGGGGCCACTGCCAACAGCACCGGGCAACCGGAAATTCTTCATTGCGGCCACAGATTACTTCACAAAATGGGTTGAAGCTGAGCCCTTGGCAACAATCAAAGAGAAAGACGTGAAGCGGTTTGTCTGGCAGAACGTGGTCACGCGATTTGGCGTCCCCAAGATCTTGATCTCGGACAACGGCACCCAGTTTGACGGTCGCCTATTCAGAGGCTTTTGTGAAGATTTGAAGATTGAATTCTACAACTCCACTCCGGCTTACCCGCAGTCCAATGGTCAAGCCGAAGCATCGAACAAGACTATACTGGATGGGTTGAAGAAACGGCTGGAGAAGGCAAAGGGAAAATGGGCTGAGGAATTGCCCAGCGTCCTTTGGGCATACCGAACAACCCCGCGGCGATCTACCGGGGAAACTCCATTTGCTTTGGCTTATGGCATGGAGGCGGTCATACCTTTGGAAGTTGGCATGCCCACCCTAAGAAGCGAGAGTTTTGAGCCCGAACTGAATGCCGAAGCTATTGCCTTGGAGCTGGACCTAGTGGAAGAACGTCGGGAGAAGGCCCTCATCCATGTGGCCGCCTACCAGCAAGAGCTCTCAAAAAAGTACAACAAGACGGTGCACCCCAGACCATTCAAAGTTGGTGATTGGGTTTTGAGAAAAGTTATGGGCAACACCCTAGTGCTAGGTGAAGGCAAACTAGGGGCAAATTGGGAAGGACCCTACAAGATCACCGGTCTGGCGGGCAAGGGGGCTTACCACTTAGAGGATCTGGAGGGAAGAGCAATACCCCGGCCATGGAATGCGGCCAACCTCAAATTGTATTATTTCTAGCTTTAGTTCTCTTCTTGTGCAAAGGAATTTTTTGGCTTGCACTTCAGAATGTAAATTCGTTTTGTCAATATATAGAAGTGATTTTGCTTTAGATTGTTGTTCTTAAATGTAAAAGCCGAGATGTTTTGCTCCGGCTAAGCAAAGTTGATGTTTTGTTCAACTTAGATATTTCTTGCCGAGATGTTTTGCTCCAGCTAAGCAAAGTTGATGTTTTGTTCAGCTTAGATATTTCTTGCCGAGGTGTTTTTCTCCGGCTAGGCAAAGTTGATGTTTTGTTCAACTTAGATATTTCTTGCCGAGATGTTTTGCTCCGGCTAAGCAAAGTTGATGTTTTGTTCAACTTAAATATTTCTTGCCGAGATGTGTTGATGTTTTGTTCAACTTAGATATTTCTTGCCGAGATGTTTTGCTCCGGCTAAGCAAAGTTGATGTTTTGTTCAGCTTAGATATTTCTTGCCGAGATGTTTTGCTCCGGCTAAGCAAAGTTGATGTTTTGTTCAGCTTAGATATTTCTTACCGAGATGTTTTGCTCCGGCTAAGCAAAGTTGATGTTTTGTTCAACTTAGATATTTATTGCCGAGATGTTTTGCTCTAGCTAAGCAAAGTTGATGTTTTGTCCAACTTAGTTATTTCCCAACCGAGATGATTTAGCCCGGTTGGAAGAGTTGGGGATTTGTTCAACTGATACCCCCAACCGAGATGATTTACTCCGGTTTGAAGAGTTGGTGTTTCGCCTAACTTAGCCCTACCAACCGAAATAGTTTACTCCAGTTGAAGAAGGCGGTGATTTGTTAAACTTTGCTGTTCTAACCGAGATGGGTATTCCGGTTTACGAAGTTGCTGTTTTGTTATGCTTTTTACTTTAACCGAGTTATGTATTCCCGTTGACAATGTGTTCACATTTATTTATGATCTATACTGAGATGTTTGGCTGAAGATGACGACCGTGCAAACACTTAGCAAAAATATTAAGTTCTTCATTGATAGAAAATCAATACAAAAGGTGGGGACTGAGCCTGGTTACATCAGAAGTGCAGAAAGCAAACATTCAAAAAGAAAAAAGAAAACTACACTAGGGGAGAGAGATTGGTAAACTCGTCCTCGGTGGTGTCAAGGTTGATGGTTGGGCTCTTGTCTTGGGCGCCGGGCTTGTCATGGCCGGGCTACTCCTGCACCTCGGCGTCTTCTGCCTCTGTATCCGTCTCGTCGTCTCCCTCTTGAAGCCCTTCCTCGGCCTCAGCTTGCAACGCGCTGAAGACGTAGTTTGCGTAAGGCACGAGGTAGACCGATAGAGAAGCAGGAGGAGGATTGGCGAACACGTCGGTGCCGGAGCCCTGACCGAGATGCTCACAAGCAGATTTCCAGCCGGCTTTGAAGTAGATGTCTTGTGCTGCAAAGACCTGTTTCTTGTAGCTCTCCTCGGCTTCGTTGAAACCGGCATTGTTAGCATCCTGGCAGTCCGTCTTCCGCGACTTCTTGAGCGCGTCTAGCTCGGCCTGGAGCTCATCTCGTTTTTTCTCGGCCGCGTTCAGTTGACCGAGCAGTCTGTTGTTGTCTGCATTGGCATTCTCAAGTGAAGTTTTTGCCCGGCCGAGCTCGGTTTGGAGGCTCTGGACTTGGCTGGCTGTGTCACTGGCCTTTTGCCGAAGTCTATGGATGCGCTCCAAAACTAAGTGTTGTTTTTGAATGGCCTGCAAGAAGCAAAGTTCGTTAGAGAAGGAACCGGGCAAACACTTGTGGAAATTTCAAAGGAAAATTGACTTACCCTTGCCATGGATTTCACAGATGATTTTACCAACCGAGTGTCAGGGACGTGGTCGCTGCCGACCACGTCGCTCGGTAGTAGTAGAGCTTTGGAGAGATCGAAGGCTAGCAGGTGCTCTTTATCAGCCTTGATCGAAGCCGTTGCCGGGATGTCTTGACCCCGGTGTTTCAACTGTGGACGCCAAGCCGGTATTGGGTTAACTGTTTCGGTTGGCTGCTCGGTGGTCAGTTCGGCCACAAGCTCGGCAGACGGATCTGCGCGGGCTCTTTTTCCAGCACGGCGTGGAGTTGGTTGCTTGCTGGATTGCCCGGCTGCCGGGGAAGAAAGAGCGATCACGGCATCGCTTGTTTGCCCGGTGGCTGGCGAGCGGATTGCAACGCTTGGTATCTCGGCCGATGTGGCGGTGAGCAAGTTCTTGATTCTGCTTCTTTTTGCCATCTCTTGCTCCTCGGTCAGACGGATGAGTGGAACGTCTGGCAGGGTTGGATCTGGTGGAGGTGATGGAGCGCGAAGGAAATCTGTGACTTTACTCCGGCGGGGAGCGGAGTATCTGTATGTGGGAGTGTAGCCGAGCAATTGGTTGCAGTCTCGGTGGCGGTAGCGGAGCGCGGTCCTGATTGCCTCTACGTTGGGGAATTGATAGTTGGCTTGCAAGGCTTGGATTGCTGCAATAGAAACAAGAAAAAATGATTAAGTACAGAAACATGAAGTAAATCAACCGAGCTAATTTACGCGGCTTACATGATTTGCCAAAGTTTTTGCTTATCATCCAGCTCGGTACCGCGGCTGTCTCGTAATTGCCAGACACCCAGAAGAAATCATCGTCGTGAAGATCCTTGTTTGGAGTGCCGGTCACGATTTTCTCTCTGCCCGGTCTAATCTTAAGATAATAGGCGAGATCGTCCCCGGTGTGGCCTAGTGTGTATTGGCGAAGGATCTCGGCTAAACCTAGGCTTATGCCTAGCCGGTTGTTTATTTCGTGCACGCCGTTTATTATTCGGTAGGTGTTGGTGGATACTTGGGTTGGTGCTAGCCCGGTCCGGCGCAGGAACTCGGTCATCAGGGGATTGATTGGGAAGCGGAGGCCTCCTTCTACTATTGACAGCACGGTGAAGGGGCATTGGTCAAGTCTGCCCCAGGGTGTTGTCTTCTCTTCCGCCAACTCTAGATGGACGTCGGCCGGGATGCCGTACTCCTCTCTAAACGCGTCTAGCGCGGCTGGTGTATCCACTAGGAAGAGGAATTTCCCCATGAGACCGAGCTAGTGTATCTTGGCTGAGGGGTTTGGCACTGTGCTAGTTGG
Source organism: Camellia japonica (assembly GCA_030407325.1). Taxonomy (NCBI): domain Eukaryota; kingdom Viridiplantae; phylum Streptophyta; class Magnoliopsida; order Ericales; family Theaceae; genus Camellia; species Camellia japonica. Next base: position 166,563,040 of record JAPPVO010000016.1, read on the forward strand.
ATTTTGCTCGGTCTTGAGAGCCTCGGTTGTGGTCAAAGGTCCCCTTGGACTCTGCAGGAAAAGGATGACAAGTGTGAGTGTGAGCGCGGTCGTGCAAAGCGAGCTTAATTTTAGCTCGGTCATGAAAAGTGCCAAACCACCTCGGTGTTCTAAGCTTACCAAGGAGCCCGGTCGCCCAAGCAGACCAGATATTAGCCCGGTTGAACGACTTGGTCCACTTTGCTATCTCGGTTTTAGCTGGGTTTGTGACAAACATGTTATATGCTCGGTTCTTAGAGTTTTTTGGATCAAACGAAGACCAAGAGCCCGGTCCGCCCCAGTTCTTCAGTGTTCTTCGGGAAAAATGAAGAACACCATGAATGTTCGAAGGTTTAGGGTGGGTTTTGGTGTCCGAATCCTAAAAGCTACGTTTTTCTACCCTAATGTGTGAAATACCAGAAGAAATGGCAACAAAAGAGAGGTTAAAGGGCATACCTGTGAAGGGCAGTGGCTCTTCCTTCTTCTAACACAAGCTCAACGATGGCGAGAGAGAAGGGGGCACAGGAGCTCTGAGATGCTTGAACGAGAAAATGGCAGTAGGAAGGAATGAGAGAGGGGAGTGGCCTGTATATAGGCTGAAAACCGCCAAAATTTGAATTTCATTCGACGGCGGTTGGCCGCTCGAGGACGAATGGGAGGGCGCCACCTGTCACCATTAATGGCAGCATCAGAGTTGAAGAGACGGGGGACAGGTGAGACGTCAGCCGAGCAAAACGAAGAGACAGACTGGAGAGTCGAGGAGTCAACCGGGCTACATTTGAAGCAGGGATCATCAGCCGTGGGGCATAACCGGGCAAGTTTGCAAACAGGAATGTTTAACTAGCCCGGTCACCATTTCGCATTCTGACAACCGAGGAGGTGTAATCCCGGTCGAAGTGAATAATCCCAGTCACGCTTTTGCGGACGGAATTAAGGGACAGTTGAGAGGGAGATTTATGATCTGGAATTGGGCCGAGGTAACGGCCGAGAAGATTGGTAGCCAAGTGGATCATGGGATCGAAATGATCCACGGTCCACCCAGAATTGGGCTACTAGGACCTGGGCTGGGCAGGTGTTGGGCCAAGTATGCGCCGCCCAGTCTGGACATAAGTTGCTTGGTTAAGGCAACGCTCGGTTAGACCGAGCTACGTGTATGGCATAGGTGAAGCCGGTCAGGTTGGCTGAACGGCGCCTGGAAAGGCGTCATCGACCGAGGTACTTGCTTGCTCGGCAAGAAGGCCAACCACAGTCGAGTTGAATGATCGGCGCCCGGAAAGGCGCAGTCAGCCGAGATACCCGTTTGCTCGGCAGGGAGGCCGACTGCAGGCGTTCACGAGACGTCTCGGGCTCGGCTATGCCGAGGTGCTACCTGGCCCGGTTCTCTTGAGCGTAGCCAGTGAAGTGCTTGGGCGTAAAGCGCAGCCCAGCCATGGATAGAGCAGCTCGGCTGCCGAGCTTCAGCAGAGAGGGCTGGCAGTTGAGATTAGGTGATGTTCAGCGAGGTTTACGCTGACGGATGGGATAGCAGAGCCACGTGTCAGGAGATGACTGGGAGTGGATATTGGACGCAGAGGGTATATAAGCATGTCTGCGCCCCCATACACGAGGGATGAACACTTTTTGTAAGATAATACTTACACTCGACATTCTCCTCTCTTTCTATCTATCCCTAGGTGTGTGCTAATTTGATCGTCGGAAGGGTTTTCCGGCCACACACCGCCGGGTAGCTCACCGCCGTTGTGTTTTCAGGTGATCAGACAGAAACGGAGCTCGGAAAAAAGGAGTACGGGCTTGCCGGAATATTTGCTCCCCGTACATATTACAAATAACTTTTAATATGTAAATTTAATTTTTATAAAATTGGCATCATTAAAAAGGGTGAAATTATATATTTAAAATGAGTATAATATTAAATATATTTTACAAAAAATTCAAAATTAAATATTTGTTAATGAACAAAAATTATTTACTTTTTTTTACTGTTCATAACAAAAAATTTAAAAATTTTAATATTTGTTAATGAACCAAAAAAAAAAAATGCTGTTCATAACACCCATTCAGAAGAAAATAAAGATTTATAATTGAAATTTAAATGAATAATCACATATTCTATATTTATTTTTTAAATAAAAAAATTTATCTCCAACCTCTTAGTGAGGGGATTAGGTTGGAGATGCTTTAAGATTTGTTAGGGATGATGTGGCCAAATTTGTCCATCGACCCGAGAGACACCTGGACAGAAGGACTGGTGCGGAACTGGATTTCGTTGACAACATTTTTGGTCTGGGAGAGGACTCTCCCGGCCTTTGATGTTGACAAGGTGTGGCGGAGAAAAAGTCCTATCTAGCACCTCCATCGTCATTTCTTGAAATTTTCGTTATGTACTATTTATATAATTTAAAAAAAAAAATTACTCTACAATAATTTTTCTATAATAATTTTTTATTCAAAAATTATTTGAAATGTCTTAAATAAGTATATTTTTTATTTTTTTAGACTAAAATATTGAGAAAAAAACATAAGTGTTTGGATTAACTTTTTGACTTTTTACAAAAAAATATATATATTAAAAAATTATATAAAAAAATGTACAAGGGAAGTTAGTGATAGCCCGTACAGCAGTCTGGAAGAGCAGTGGAAGATTAGGAGATAGGAAATTATTGTCTCTTTCTCGGGCTTAAATTGGCTGTGTTGTCCGGCCCTTGGGGGCCACCACGGGTCACGTTTTGCTAATCGGAACCGTTGAATGTGTAGAATTCGTTGAGTACTATATGCTTGTAAAAAATCATGGTGATCGGATATCGATAGCTATCTGATCATGTTAGTTTTTTTGTCAACCGTTAACTATAACACCATCCATTTTTTATACAAAACTAATTTGATCATATAGTTAGCGATATCCGATTAAAGTGATTTTTTACAAACATGTAGTACTCGACAAGTTTTACACATTGAACAGTTCAGATTATCAAAAAAATACCTATGATGGCCCTCACTGACCCAATATTACCCTCCAATTTAATGAATAGATATACCTATTTTTTTTTTACCCCATTGACAGCCCAATAAAGTGCATTGCCACCACGGGTACCACCAGCCACGTCTTTGTATGCTAATATTGTGTAAATTAATATTTTTATATTTTTAATTTGTGAATAGTGATAATTTTTTAACTTTTTAAATAATTTTTTGACTTTTTAGATTTTTTTTAAGATGCCAAACCAGGCCTCAATCACATTTCCCAAATAAATACTCTATAATAATTTCTTTTTTTCTCCACTAATTTACTTCTATCATTTTTTAAATTTTTTTCTTTTTTGCTTTCTTTCTCTATTTCTATAATATTTTTCTCTTTTAAAAAAAGTACGAAAGTGTTTGATTCAATTATGACAAAGGAATAGACTATTTTTTGTTTCTCTTTGACGGTAAGTAATTTAGGGTTTGTTTAGGAAGTGGGTTGACTTTTTGATTTTTTTTAGCTATTTTAGCTTGGGGCTAAAAAGTCTCGTTTGGGATGAACTTTTAGCTTTTTTGACTTTTTTATAAGAAAAAAAATATAATAATTATGAGTTAGATGTGATATTTTGTTTTATTAGACTAAAATTTTTTTTTTTTCTTATGGCCAAAATAGGCAAAAAAAGTCCCAAACTTGACTTTCCAAACGAAGCCTTAAGAGTTTTTAATTTTTATATTATCAATAATTGTGTGATTGAGTCTATTAAAGACGCCCAAATAGAACGAAGAAAAAGGAAAAATTGAGGAAGAAAGAGTTGAAATAGTAGAAGAACAGTTATTAGGTTTTGAAATTGAGAAAGAGGTCTTTAGAGGCCAAAATTCGGAGGTTTTGATTGGATTTGCAAATGAAATATAAAAGCAAAGTAAAGACCCATACAAGAGTTGGCCATTTGATAAGTCATTATGTAGAATTTACATTTATATTGTATTCCTATTTTTTTTTTCTAGATTATTTTACACAAATTTATACAAATATTTTTTTTTTTTTTCAAAGGCTATCTTATAACTAACATACATAATTTTTTGTTGTCTTACAACTTATATACAATTTTTTTTTTCCCAGATTGTTCTGGTTAGAGGATCATTTCATTTGACTGTCATTCCAATGAACATTACCACATAGGATCACAAAAACATATTCAGACGTGTAATTGATTTTCAGAAATAGCTTAAGTGATAAAATGAACTTTTAGAGCCACATCAACAATTTTGTTTGATTATAGATGATAATTGATGATAACGATAAAATTAATACAAAATTGAATAATTTAAATATAAAATTATTATAATTAAAAAGATATTTGATTTTTAAATAATAATTTGATAGTAAAATAAAATTTTCTCTAATGCTGTGTTTGGTTGAGGGATTTGGGGAGGGATTTAGAAAGGGAAAGGGAAAAGGTGTTTGAAACTAGGTGAAATGCATATATATTTTATTCACATTTCACCAAACTTTTCCCTTTCCCTTTCCAAATCCCTCTTCAAATCCTCCAACCAAACACAGCGCAAGTGTTTTGAATTCGTCCTTCTAAATTCAAAGGAGTTGTTCTCCAAGGAAAGCAAATTGAACTTTCCATGTACTGAAGTTCTTGAAACGAGGGAGAAGTTACTTGGTGGTCTTGCAACATTTCTTTACAATATTTATTTGGACATTTGTTCTCTGGTTCCTATAGAGTGAGTAGATTTCTTCGTTTGGCAATTTGGCCACCTTTTGATAAATAAATAAAGGGTAAATTACAGTTACACCCCTTGATATTTGGATTTAATATATATCATTCTTTGATGTTTGGAAAATTACACTGATTGCCTATCATTATAATTATTTAGACGAAATTAACGTTGGTATCAAAAAGATATTAAATTCATACACTTTCTCTTTTCTTGTTTACTTCTTCTATTTTTTTTTTCCTTTGCTTTACTTTTTTTTTAATGTAATTTTCTCTATTTTTTTACCAGGAGTTGTTGTATTTTATATAAACAGGAAGTTTATGAAATAAGATTATTAACCACAGGGGTGAGAATGTAATTTTCATAACATCAGGGGTGGAATATAATCGAACCAAACGTCAGAAAGTGTCAATGTAATTGTTGTATAAAAAAATAAATAAACTATGTATAAAGGGAAAAACATATACACTAAAGAAGAAAAGTAAAACACTCAAAGGCAAGGCACATCTGGGATGACTTTCTTTAATATAGTAATTTCCTCTCTATTATAAAAGGTCTCTTGAAAATTATATCTGCAAAATACAATGTCTTATTTTAGAAAACAATATTAAGGCTATATTCCTTAGTTGTTTTTTAAATCAAAACCTTAACCCAAAAAACTCAAAATGAAATTATATCTTCAGGATATAATGCCTTATTTTAGAAAATAAAACTAAGGCTATAGTTGTTTTCTAAATCAAAACCTGAACCCAAAAAACTCAGAATAAAAACAGTGAAGAAAACTTGAAGGGAAAAATTAAGTATGAGCTGTTAAAGAGAGTTCTTTATATGGTACTCGAACCGACACCAACTTAGGAAATTCAAAAGTTGAAACTATTTCTCGACGTCCATAAACCAACTAGTGATTAAGATGTCTGAATTCAAAATCTTTAAACTGATTTATTCAAACGGTCCCAAACTGTTTGTTTGAATATTTTATTTATTTCTATATATATATATATAAATTAGAAGTTTCATCTCATGGATATCTTCAATGGAAGACTTCCAATGGAAACTTGAAGGAATATGAAAAGTCCTTCCTCTATTTGTAGTAGATGAGAGCACATTCATTTGTTCAAGATTTTTATGTGGGAACCAAGTTAAAAAATTTAAATTCCAAGTGAACGGAGGGAAAATGAAATATTAAATTCTCTCTAAGTGAAAGTGTAGAGATTCTTTTAGATTTTAATGTGGGAATCAAGAAAAGAAACAAAGCAAAAAAAATATAAAGATTATTATTGTTATTAGTAAATAATATATAACAGTAATTCACCCATAAATAGATAAGTATGACGGTGGACTTGCAAGTTGCAACTCAATAAGTGGGAAGCTTAAAGATTATACCATATGAAAAGGTCAAATTAGCAAATAAGTGGAGATCATATCATTAAAATGGGATGAAACATAATGAAATAGTGAATTAGTAAAATGATTTTTATAAAATTAAAGAATCATCTCAATATATATTTTACAAATACTTACAATGCATAGATAATAATAATAAATCTTCAAAAAAATCGAGGGGAATGTAATTTCGCCCCGGATTGTGATTCCCTTTATCGCATTTTTATAATGGAGAGGTTATATTTCATCATCCAGTGACAAATTTAATGATCTTTTTAATTTATAATTATTTTTAATTTAAATTAATTATAAATTTTTATTCTTATTTTATAGTTATTAGATATGTAAATAAAAATTTTCCATTATATACATGGAATGAAAATGATCAAAATCTTTCGGCCTTGCACATCCCTTGGTACAGGACCCAGCCAGTGGCCTTTCACCGCAATTTGAATAATGTACCTGCATTGGAACGCCTATTAAGATTGCCATTGGCTGACAAAATTTATATATAAATTCTGTATAAGTAGCATTTTCTTTCACATAGATTACAATTCATCCCCTCTTACTTTGCCTTTGTTCCTATCTCAATCAAACTAATCAGGTTGAAGAATTCGATTTTGTATTAATTTTTTTGCAATCCCAACTGAATCAAATTGCTTACACCTGTAATGATGGTGATTTATTATAAATCTGTAATAATTCAATTTATAAAATTTCAAATATTATTTTTTCCCCTTAATTCCACAGAGTCAATTTATTCAATCTCTAAACATTTGGATAAAATTCAACATGTAAAGTTTCAATTGACACCGAAGTGCCATATGAAGATGACAAGATTCTTGGCCAATGAGTAGAACAGGTCTAACGTGAATTCCATCACGTTCATTCATTTGGACTGCCTTCGAATAAAAAAAAAAAAAAAATTTAAACATGATCTTGACAAATTTCAGTGAGCACTTGGGCGGATGGCGGTCACATGGCCGCTCTGGTGTTGACAAAGATTTTGTGACCATCAAATCAAATTGACCTACAGGCTTTATGGGACTGTTTGTTATAATTTTTGAAAAGTAATTATAATTTATTTTGATTTAAAAGTTTGTATCAGACTGTTTGCTGTAATTTTGCTTATAACTTATTAGACATAAATAGCTTAACTAAATTGAAAAAAATTAATTATTCAAAAGCTGAAATAAGAATATTTTTAACTTTTATTTTCTGATTATTAGTTTTTAACTTTTAAAAAAAAAAAAAAATAACTCAACTAAAGCAGGCTTATATGTATTATATAAACACACCCTTCGCGTGTAGGCCACCGCATTCCTCTTCATCGTCCATGGCTTCTAGTAGTAGTGTTCCATTTGTTGTACAGAATATTACTACAGAGCAGTGTTTCACCAATTTATGTTACTGTTGTCCAGAAGATCTAAACCAATTTGTTGTGAGCCTTCGACAAGGACCTTCATGGCCTTTCACTACAAGAAAGAACCTCCACGCTTTGAGGCCGGCGTGTTCATGTTTTTCCAAATACTCTCTGTAACTAGAACCCTCCCCAGGATTGCATAATATAATAGTTGGAATCCCGCCCTTTATTTTCTTTGGGCGGGCATATTTACAATTTGAAAAAAATTCCCGTTGGGCGCCGATAAACTCCCACCAGTGTTTCAAAAATTGTGGGGCCACATCATCGATTATGTTGTAGAAAGCATCATCCTTGTGGTCCCTCAGATCGATGTGGCCAGAATAATAATTATGGGGCCCCAAAGACCGGGCCCAACATGTTTTCCCAATTCTAGATGGGCCTTCAATTATAATGCTCTTGGGCCTGTGCGGTCTTTGGGCCTCGTCTTTTATGTTGTCATCAACCCATTGCTGTATATCTTCTGGGATGGCCCATACTGTGTCTGTAAATGGATGAACATACGGCAATGGCGGATTAAATGAAATCCGATCATAATTGGATGACAACTTATCATAATTGAGCCAGAAACATTTGGGATCGCCATTTCTTACCAGTGCCAGTGCTTCGTCCTTGGTCTCGACAGCAAGTGCATCGCGATATATATTTTCTTTGTTATTCTGGTTAGCGCAGCGGCCCCCCTCACGGAATTCGCCCCATTCCGTGTAGTCTCCTCGTTTGGAGATATATTCCATCACATTCTGATGGTTGACCGCCCCTTGAACATTGGGATGGAAATGGCGATTAGTTCGATCGTGAGTAATGTCGAAGAACCGTTCATTCTGGGTTTGAAAACGGAATGGAAATTGGACAAGAGCATGGAGATGTGGTTGCCCGTCCTCATGTAATTCATGTGCAACCCTCACATAATTTGGTGGCCTGGCTGTGAACAACTCCCTAATTTTCTCTAATAATCTCTCTTTAGGTATAGAACATTGGGCATATGTGAGGAAAATATTTTTATTTTGGACTCTAAAACGACGTCGGTTTGATGCCATAACTCACTCTCTATGACGTCACTAACTCTCTCAAATGACGTCAGTCACTCTCCCAAAAACTATACTGCTGGAAGAGAGTTAGGGAGTGAGTTATATAGGTGCCCAGGAGCGTCCCACTAATATTACCTGGGACGCTCCCCCCGCGCCACGTGTCGTCCTCCGATTGGTGCTCCCTTCCGCATTTTGAGGCGTGTTGTCGGCTAGTGTCTCCGCTCCGCGCCCAGATCTGCAGCCAGGATTAACAAAGATTTTGTGACCATCAAATCAAATTGACCTACAGGCTTTATGGGACTGTTTGTTATAATTTTTGAAAAGTAATTATAATTTATTTTGATTTAAAAGTTTGTATCAGACTGTTTGCTGTAATTTTGCTTATAACTTATTAGACATAAATAGCTTAACTAAATTGAAAAAAATTAATTATTCAAAAGCTGAAATAAGAATATTTTTAACTTTTATTTTCTGATTATTAGTTTTTAACTTTTAAAAAAAAAAAAAATAACTCAACTAAAGCAGGCTTATATGTATTATATAAACACACCCTTCGCGTGTAGGCCACCGCATTCCTCTTCATCGTCCATGGCTTCTAGTAGTAGTGTTCCATTTGTTGTACAGAATATTACTACAGAGCAGTGTTTCACCAATTTATGTTACTGTTGTCCAGAAGATCTAAACCAATTTGTTGTGAGCCTTCGACGAGGACCTTCATGGCCTTTCACTACAAGAAAGAAGCTCTACCTTGCTCTTGTCAATGGCGCGATGGTATTTACCATTCAATATCCTCAAAAGAGTTGAGAGTTCTGGCGTTTTTCCACGGCAATTAGACTAACTTGATTAGTTTGTTTGTGGTCTGTTTGTTTATTTGTTTTTTAATATCATTGAAAGTGAAAAACCGAAAACAGAGATTTGGGTTGTTTTTGTTTTTTTGGTTTAAATTTTGGGTTGCTATACCTTAACTAATGAAGAATACAGCGGATGAGAAAGTTGCAAAGGGCTACATATCTTTAAATCAAGAGCATTGCAAATCTCTTGATGTCTCATTGGGAGACGCCATCCTTTTGAAAGTGTAAGCTCAATCTACTTATACTGTGTTTGTGTATATTTACATGAATTCTGCAATTTCATTTTAGAAAGTAGTATATTATTGATTTATAGGTTTGTTCCACCATTGAATGGGTTATATGTGGATCTATTGAGAATCATGGTAGAATTACATCCTGAAAGTTCAGGTTCGACTCAAATGGGATGCAATTCTAATAAATTAGCAGTTGAACTTTTTAATAAATTATCACTGATCAAATTTCATTTTTCTGTAGATAATGGCTTCGACCCTGGGGAGAGAATTTATAAAGACATTCCATCATCAGGTGTTTTTTGAGAGATTTTATTTATTTATTTTTAAGTACTAGTTGTTGATGCATTAGACCATCTCCAAACATTTACCAAAATTTTCATCTAATTTGATTTCAAATTTGAGTAAAAAGTTTGACTGCATATGAACTGCTCCAATTATTTCATCAAATTTTCATCAAAATATTTTAAAAAATTATCTTCTCATCTCAAATTTTACTTTTCATCAAATTTGATAAAAATAAAAAATAAAAAAAACATCTCCAATACTTCATCTTTTTAAATTTTCATCAAATTCAAATTTGATGAAGGATTTGATGATTTCTCAATTTGATGAAAAAAAATGACTCTCCCTTGATTTGATAAACATTTGATGAAAGGATTGGAGATAATTTTTTGAATACAATTTCATCAAATTTAAATTTGATAAAAATAAAGATAAAGGTTTGGAGATGTTGTTAGAGCATCTCTAATTAATCTTCACATTTTCCTTTATCAAATTTAAGGCCTCGTTTGGTAACTACATATTTTAGCCAAAAAGTCAAAAAGTAACTATAAGTTGTCACATCACTTTCTCTACTTTTCTTCACATCTTTTCATAAAAAATCGAAAAAATTACTAAAATAGTCTATTCTCAAACGAGGCCTAAATTTGATATAAAAAAAAATATTCAAAAATCATTTTCAATTTTTTCATCAAATGTTCATCAAATCAATAGAGAACTATTTTTTTTAATCAAAGAGTTCTTATTAAATCCTTTATCAAATTTAAATGTAATGAAAATTTAAAAAGATACAACATTGAAGATAATTTTCTTTAGTGAAATTTGGAATATGAGGGAATTTTTAAAAATATTTTTATGATAGAATTGATAAATAATTGGAAATGGTTTTATACACAATTGAAATTGAGGACTATTTTGAGAAAATAGTTTTTAGTTTTTAACCAATTTTGAGGGATATCATCTCTCATATTTTTTATATATATATTTTTTTTAAAAAAACAATAAAAATAATTAAAAAATTAATTTTTAACTTCCTTTTCAAAACAACTTTGAGGAGTTTTTGGGTGTGCAGATTTTTACTGAATATCAGAGGCTAGTATTGGCATATAAAGGAAGCTCATATGGCTGCAGTGTTGTGGAAATTTCTCTACGTGAGAGTGAATCCCAGACCACCCCAAAGCAAGAGATGATCCGTAAGTGCACAAAAGTCACCGTTGAAGTTCCACAATTATTGGTAGATTAATGAATTGACACCTTCATTACTGTGTTCGTCCTGTCTCTAACATTCCTCTATTTGTTATAGATTATCATTAGGGTGTTTTGGAAAGTTTGGTAAAAAATTAATTTTTTTACTTTTTTCACTTATTTTGTCTTTTTCTGGATAAATTATGTGAGAGATGATGTGACCCAAAATTAGTAAAAAATTGAAAACTGATTTTTTATCAACTTCCCAAAAGAGCACATTATTATTTAGGAAAACTGCGTTTAAGCTGAAAAATTAGGTCGTGGGCACCAAAATCTCTTCATGAGAAAGATGAAAAAAAATTTAGGCTATGTTTGGAACGCTTTAAAATTATAATTTTACCCTTTTATTTGTGTTTGACATTTGTTTACGGTTTTCAAAAGTTAATTCCATATTCAATTTTGAAAATTATGTCTAAGGCGAAAAAACTTGGGCTAACCAGTCGTCTGGCCAGTTGACCGGCTGGTTAACCGGAGCAGTACATTATTTTTTTTGCAATTGACATATGTTAATTTTTATATATTCAATAAAAAATATTTTTCGAATTTTTTAAAATTTTTACAAGCTTTGAATAGAATTTTGAGTTGTGTGTTTGGTTATGAGTTCTAAATTTTTGTATCAAATATTATATGTCACATCAAAAATTTCCCACTCAATTCAAAACTCTTTTCAAAACCCATTCACACTACAAAATTTTCACACTCAAATCATAATTCCAAAACTCACAAACTCAAAATACAACTCCTATTCTCAAATTATATTTAGAAAACTCTATCAAACATTACCTTAATTTATTAACTTATTTAAATTACATTATTTATTACGTCTTACATATATATATATATATATTTATAATAAGTCAAAAAAAAAAAAAAAAAAAGACTTCTCAAACCAAAAATGTTAAAAATTCTAAAAATTTTATTAAAAATTTTATCAAATATCTTACATGTGTGAGATCTACATGAAACTCATATTATATAAATCTTATACACATATAAAATATTTAGGAGTTGTTTGGGGTGTTCTAAATAAGTGCACTTTTTGACTTTTTGGACTAAAAAATAGAGAGAAAAAAGATGATTGTTTGAGATAATTTTTTGTCTTTTTACGAAAAAATGTGTATTAAAATATTGTATAAAATAGTAAAATTACAAAATTACCCCTATGTCCTAGACTAGTATAATTGCGCTAACTTTCTGTCTCCTTTCATTTTTTTTTTTTTTAATGTTAGTGTGGCTTACATAATTTGTGCCATGTTTTGCACTTTTATGAGAAATTGTGGCTGCTGCGGCAGTTGCTGCACAGCCTGACCTGTGTTCAATTATTTTATTTTATTTTTTTGGGACAGATTTCCCGCCAAAAAATAGGTGAATAGTATGAATTTTTTTATTTTTTTAGTAACTTTTTGACTTTTTTATATCATGCCAAACCAGCCCTTAATAAAACTTTTAATAAAATTTTAAAATCTCTAACATTACTTTTCAGACACGATCATATCCCAAGCCAATCATACTTTCTAATTACCCGACACACAACCCGAATTAAGATCCTCTCCTTGAGTTCTCTCCTTGATTTCTTACTTGTTGGGTTATTGGGCCCATTTTTGGCTTCAATTTTGATGATCTGAATCGTTCACATTTTAAGATTTGTTAAGTATATCATATCTGTAAAAAATCACGTTAATCGGCTATCAGAAAGTATGTATTCGAAAAATTGTTTATTAAATTTTTTTAGAAAATAATTTTTAGTTTGATGATTCGAACACGTAGTTTCTGATATCCGATCAACTTGATTTTTTACAAATATAATATACTCAATAAATTTTAAAATATGAACGGTTCAAATCATTAAAATTGAACCCAAAAGCAAGTCCAATAATCTAATAAGCAGGGGGTGAAGGAGAGACTCAACCCCCCAATGCGCGCGCGCACACACACACACATACCAAATCTATCTCTACTTTATTCATTCATGCCTCTATCTCTCTGCAACGAGCCCTATGGCCGAAACCACCTCTATCTCTCTCTCTCTCTCTCTATGCATTGAGATTTGAAAAACGAAAAATATATATATATATATATATAAAATATGAATGAAATATAACATAACTTTTCTCTTCCTCCTTGCAAATGTCTACCCAAATCATGAACCAAACACAACACATGTGTCTTCCTCTTCTCAGCTAGAGGCGTCAATCCGAACGACGGAATTTGAGAATGGATGGACGGAATCTGCAGTTCGTTCCAACTGTTCGATCTGAGTTTCAACAGTGTGCCCCGGCAGCCGAGTGTTTGCTATGCTCAGGCTAATCATCGGTGGCCATGTCTTCAGAAGCTCCGGGTATAGATAGATCTGTAATAGATGCACACACCTACCCATAAAGAGAGTCCATCTGTATATATGTTTTTGTGAATAATAAGAATTATTCAAAGTTGTTGGCATGGTTGATCACAGGGTACCCTAATCCGGGGAGCTGAAACATGTAAAAGCATATTTAGGGAAGGCTTCAATATGGAATCACTAGAAAAAGTGCTGATATCACTTGTGTTAGACTTATTTATTTTGATAATTTATTTAATTATGTTTTAATTTATTTGAAAGAGAAAAATAGAATCCAAAATTTATTTTAATGATTTATTTGAAAGAGAAAAATAGAATCAAAATTTATTTTGTCCCATTATTTATCACCTAAACCTTTATCCTAAATGTTGTTAGAATGTATTTAATATTTGATTAAATCAGGAGTTCAAACAGCCCAAAACAAAGGTTCAAATAGCCTAGCACAACAGTAGGCCAAAAGGTTCAAGTGGAAGATATTCAAATTAGTAATAATAGAAGTACAACGGCTATAAACGGTTATAAAGGTTCAAAAGGCTAAAAGGTTCTAGTAGAAGATATTCAAATTTGTAATGATGGAGTGGAAGATATTCAAATTGATATTGATGGAAATACAACGACTATAAATTCAAATGACTACAACAGTTATAAACGGTTATAAATTCAAATGAATACAACGGCTATAAATGGCTATAACTTTCATTATATATACCAAAGCCTCTAATGTTAACAAGTTACAAAAAAAACCTGAAAATATTCTTTGATCTATAATCACTCACATCTATTCTCAGAAATTATACACTGAGCCTTATAGCTTTAAGCTCATCTTTCCTGTGTGAGATTTACAGAAAAATCAAAGCTTGATTTTATATATCTATCTTTGAGAGATATTTATTGTAAGCTTTCTTTGAAAGCAAAAATACCATTTCATCTTGTAAAAGTGTTGCAAACACTGTATTCTTGAAATCTTGAGAGTGATTGTGAATTACCTAAGATTTGCAAGGGTTTAGGCTTGTGAAGTCTATGTAAAATCCATAGAGGATTACTCCATTTGTAAAGAGGTTGCCAGCAGCCCTCTGAAGCTAGAAGATAGTGGAAAATCTCAAGTGAAGCTTGAGGAGTGGACATAGGCCGAATTGAAGCCGAACCACTATAAATTTGTTTGCCTCTCTTTCCCTTATCTCTTTGTTTTATTTTAAATTGCCATAGCTATATTTCACATTTTTACTGTGCTAAAATCATTAACTGACATAGTTGTTAAGACACTTGTTTTAATTATTTTTATTTCATTAATTATATTTATCTATTGTGCTAGTCATAATTTTTATTAGGGTATTATTAATTTTAATTGTAAAAATCTAATTCACCCCCCTCTTAGGTTGTCTTTTGAGTAACAATTGGTATCAGAGCTTAGACTCTTGTTTTAGATTTAACCATCTGAGAGTTTTGATCTATGGCAACCTTAGCTAGCACTACTGAAGGACAAGCCACCAATAGGCCACCACAATTTGATGAAAACAACTATAGCTATTGGAAAGATAAGATGACCCTATACTTTCAAGCCACTGATTATGCCATGTGGATTATTGTCACCAAAGGTCCAAAAATTCCTACCAAATTTGTAGACAATATTGGTGTACCTAAACCAGAAGATGAATGTAATGAGAAGGATCACAAATTATTGCAAGCTAATGCTAAAGCCAAACTCACCCTTGTTTGTGGATTAGACTCTAAGGAGTATAATAGAATTTTAAGTTGTGATTCGGCAAAAGAAATTTGGGACAAACTAGAGGTAACGTATGAAGGAATCTCGTATTGATATGCTTGTTCATAGTTATGAATTGTTTAAAATGAACTCTGATGAATCTATTTCAAGTATGTTTACTAGATTTACTGAAATTGTAAACTCTTTGAAATCTCTTGGCAAAATTTATACTAACAATGAGTTGGTAAGAAAAATTCTTAGGTGTTTACCAAAGAATTGAGAAGCAAAGGTCACTGCCATTATAGAAGCCAAAGATCTCTCCACACTTGGATTGGATGAGCTTATGGGTTCCCTTATGACTCATGAGATCACCATGAAAGGATATGAGGATGTTGAAAACAAAAAGAAAAGTGGAATTGCATTCAAAGCCTCATCAAATGAAGAAGAACATAAAAACTCTAGTGACACTACAAGAAATGTCACTTTTGGCTACCAAAATATTGGTCGCCAAAAGTCACTTATTTAGTCGCCGAAACGATTTAGCGACCAAAATTTTTTGTCGCTAAGCTCGTCGCCTTTACCCTGTCGGCGATAGTATTGGCGACTAAAATTTGTTTGGTCGCCGAAAGTGTACACATTTGGCTACTAATCTTAGTTTAGTCGGCAAAAGGTATGTTTCCGCCACTAAAGTATTAGTCGCCGAATGAGGCTTTTTGGCTACTAACTTGTTGTGGTCGGGGAATGTATCAGTTTTAGCTACTAAATAATTGGTCGCCGAAAGTACACATTTGGCTACTAATCTTAGTTTAGTCGGCAAAAGGTATGTTTCCGCCACTAAAGTATTAGTCACCAATAGTTTCTTTCTCTCATTCTCAAATCTTTTAGCTACTAATTATTTGGTGGCAAAAACGTTTTGGGTTATGTTTTTGCTACTAAATTATTAGTAGCCAAAACTTTTGATTACCTATTTGGCTACCAAAACATTTGGTGGCCAAATAATTTTTTGTTTTTTTTTAAAAAAAAAAAAAAAAAGTTTTGTAAACAACCTGTATCCATTTATATTACAACCTGTACCCTGTATAAAACAATATAATCCATCAACACTAAAATATATTATCAATCATTAAAGCATTCAACAACGTGCACACTATAAACTGCTTTGTGTACAACTGCTCTTTTCTTAACTTCTTCCTTCCTTGCTAACACTCGTTCTAAGTTTCTCAAGTTCATAATTTCTGTGAAACAAAAAATTTGTACCATGAATATCTGAGATCATCCCACAAGTAAAATTGGTAGACTATCTCTTTAAATCAAACTTATAGCATAAAACCTGTTTGAGCTGCTTCCAGAAGCATCTCTTCTTGGGTCATCCTCTTCTCTTCTCCTTCCTTTTTCCTTTTAATTGGCTGCCAAAAGAAAATTTATTCAGTTCAAGCTACTTAACTGCACATCCTAAAACTTACAATAGCTATCCAGTTGAATAGTCATCAGAAAATTTCATGATTAGCATTTCATTCACATGGAAGAATACCAAGAGTTGCTTTCCTATCAAATGAACTAGGAAATATGGCATAATTTATCAGTAAGGAATCAACCAATTCGCAGCATTACAAATTATCATTTCAATGGTCCAGTCAATCAAAGCAAAAAACAAAACAAAACAAAACATAGGGTGAGGTGGACTAATCAGGCTAAGGATATATATATATTGCACATCCATTAGAATCATAAACAGATGATCTGGCCAAATTCAAAGAGGATTTCCCCAAACCATTGTGCATGCTTAAATGTTTTACTTCACCAAGGAAAGATTCATAAATAACACGTAAGGTTCAACCAACCTGTAATACATTGATTCACTTGACAGTGACAGCAAATGTGTTTGATACCTCACACTGAATTTCAAGTTTCAAGAAAATGGTGACCACAATGAAATTGAATGCAACATCACAAGTAAGGTGAACAAATTAATAGTTCAACTATGCTGCCAAATAAGTGGCACTATTAAGTGATTTGAGAAACCCCTTTTTGGCACCGATAATAGATTCTTGACTTTACAAACACCATTATTTATTTATTTTGTTGCAAGTAAACTAGCACCAAAATAAAATAGAAAGAAAAACATGCTTAAGGAAATTGTGGTACACATCAGAACACAGACCTACATTAGTAGATCATACGCAGAACACATTATAAAAACAAACTCTGATGGAATAGTGCTACCTGTTAAAGTATGCAGTATCAACACTAGTACGATACAACCAAAGATTTCAATATTTACTATTTCATCAAATAAATACCAGCAGAACTGACACATGGAGCATGCGTCTGTATGATGTAAAACTTGGTAAAAATCCTGCATTAGTTTTAATTCTTACAATTGTAATTTAAAATTGATAAGGTTCAGTAATCTAAAGGTAGGTGGGAGGTATTGATGCAGTGGCACACAACTTCTCCATAACCGTTCGTATAATAATTGTAAAGGTTATCACATCTACAAATTGCAAGTATAACATTAACGAAATGATGCTCAGCAAAATAATTAGTCACCTAATCAGTCAAATAGATTATGTAATCAGAACAATTTAACAAAACTTTAGTGAAAAATGATGACAACAATGAAGATATTTTCCCTATAAAAAAATAAAAATAAAAATAAAAAGCACCGCCAGAAAAGGTCCATTACCCAGTGTTCTCATTTCCAGAAGAACACATCAAGAATGAAATCTCAACTAACCTTCATTGTTGCTTGCAAAGCTGCACGTATTGCATCTCTTTCAGCTTGCCTAACAAAGAAATAAATTACAAAGAAGCAACTTCATCACCCCTGAAAGAAATAAAGAAGCTCAAACCATGAATTGGTAGTAATCAATTACAAATATTATAAGCAACTTCAGTACTAATAAATTACATTATCTCAAGGGCATCACGTCACGTCCCATAAAGTAAATACTTCCCTTCATCAGCTAAAAAGTGGTATTATTAATCTAATACCATATCAAAATCCCTAAATTTAAAACCCTAAAAATTGGGGAAAAACACTCACAAATTGAGCTATAGTTATAGCGAAGACACGTTCGACACCGGACTTGAGCCTGGTGAGAGTGGCCTTCTTGTGGGCGACGATGGAAGGGTCGTCCGAGCTCGCCAGTGTCAAGAACAGGAGCTGCTATCAGAGAGAGAGAGAGAGAGAGAGAGCTGGAGGAGGGCAGAGGCGTGAGAGAGAGAGAGAGAGAGAGAGAGAGCTGGAGGAGGGCAGAGGCGTGAGAGAGTGAGAAAGAGAGAGAGGCAGAGAGAGAGAGAGCTGGAGGAGGGCAGAGGCGTGAGAGAGTGAGAAAGAGAGAGAGAGAGAGAGTGAGAGAGCTGGAGGAGGGCAGAGGCGTGAGAGAGTGAGAAAGAAAGAGAGAGAGAGAGAGAGAGAGAGCCAGAGAGTGAGAGACAGAAAAACGAAATCTGAAATCTGAAGCCAATGAAATCTGAAATATTAAACCTTTCTTTCCCGACCAATTTTTGTAATCGCCAATGAAATTTCCCTCCGGAGTCTGAAGCACAATTTTTAAATTTTGTAATTATAATCGCCGACTAAAATTTAGTCGGTAAAAAATATATTAAAAGTAACAAAAAAAATTCATTATTTAAAAAAAAATTTAAATAAAAGTAACAAATATATTAAAATTATATTTAAATAAAAATATAAGTAATAAAATTATAAATTAAAAATATTAAATTATCTTAAATATTTGTCCTAATATTTTTTTTACTGAAAAATATTATAATATATTTTAAAATTTTATATTCTTATATTTTCTTATATTCTTATTATATATATATATATATATATATATATATAATATAAGAAAGAAAAGAAAGAAAGAAAATTAAAAAAAAAGAAGGAAAATTTTTTTTTTAAAAAATTCTGAGCCAGCTCAACCCGTATTTTTTTAGTCGCCAATTACTTTTATAAATCCCTCAAATTTAAATTAGAAATGTCTCCCTCCAAATTTAAATTGACAATAGTGTTTGATTATTGTTAACCGTGTATAACGTAAAAATAATTTAAAAAAGTTAAAACAATTAATTATTAAAAAATTAAGAAAAATTTTAAAATTTGAAATAATATCAATAAGTCTTACAAATCAGATTTATTTACTCATAAGTCATGAGTGAATTTTTTTTACACACTTAGCCCTCGTTTTGATAATGAAATTTTTTTAAAACTTTTTAAATATATGTTTTGTGTCTGTGAAATGATTATTTCATTAGTACTGGTAATAATATTGAAAAATTTATTAAAATGATAAATAATTGGGATATTTTGTCTTTTATTTGTGAATTTTGATTTATTCTTAATTTATTAGTGTTATTGAAATATGATGATGTAAAAAGTATAAATAGTTTAATTGTACTTTTTAAAAATAATAAATTTATTATTAAAAATTAAATTCATCAGACTGACCTGTAACTATGCCTTTAAATTTTTGCAATGTAAAGCTATCGACAAACAGACAATAACAAGTTGCCCATTTTAGAATTTAATTTCTTTTTATAATACAATTATTACATTTTAAAAATATTAATTTACCAAAATTACCTTTTGATAGTATTTTTTTTAGAAATATCAATTGTTATAATTGTACTTTTTGTATTATTAATGGATTTAAAAAAAGGACAAAATAAGAAATTCATATTATTTTAATAATTAATTTTTTTAAAAAATTAATATTTTGAGATAATAAAAAATAAAATAAGATATTAATATTTTTGGATGGTGGGTGTACAACCTCTTCATAAAAATAAAAATAAAAATAAAATAAAATAAAATAACTATTTTGTTTAGTCAAATTTTCAAGTGGAGACTAATGGTATTGTTGTTAATAAAATAAAATAACTATTTTGTTAATTTTTTTATTTTCATTCGGCTACCAAAAAATTTAGTAGTCAAAAGTAGGTCTACAGCGACTAAAAGGAATTTTGTCGCCGAAACTTAACATTTGGCGACCAAAATTTTGGTCGGCAAAGATTAAAAATTAATTTTTTTATTTCATTCGGCTACCAAACAATTTAGTAGCCAAAAGTAGGTCTACAGCAACTAAAAGGAATTTTGTCGCCGAAACTTAACATTTGGCGACCAAAATTTTGGTCGGCAAAGATTAAAAATTAATTTTTTATTTTCATTCGGCTACCAAACAATTTAGTAGCTAAAGGTACCTTTACGGCTACTAAATTTTCTTTTAGTCGCCAATTGTGATATGTTTAGCTACTAAAAATTTTTTTAGTCGCCAATTGTAATATTTTTAGCTACTAAATTTTTTTTAGTCGCCAATAATCAACATTCCCCTACTAAAAAAATTTAGTAGCTAAAAAGTTGACTTTTGCCGACTAATATTATTTTTGGTAGCCAATTCCGTGACTTTTGGCGACTAAATTGTTTTTGGTAGCCAAAAATGGTCGGCAAAAATGCATTTTCTTGTAGTGTGAGGATGAAAGCTATGCTATGTTTAGTAGAAATCTCAAAAAACACTTCAGAAAAAACAATTATGGAAGAAGAAGACCTTTCAAGAAAGAGTACAACAAAGATAACAAGAAAGAGCCTATTATTTGCTATGAGTGCAAAAATCTTGGACATATGAAGATGGATTGTCCAAAATTGAAGTATCATGGAAAAAACTACAAAAGAAACAAAAAGGCCATGGTAGCAACTTGGGGAGAAAGTGAAGATGAAAGCTCAAGTGATGAAATTGAAAATGAAGTAGCCAACTGTCTCATGGCTCTTGAAGATGAATACTCTACTCAAGATGAGGTAACTACTTTTTATGAAGAACTTGAAAGTGCATTCCATGAACTATCAAATGAATTTAGAAAAGTTTGTGCCAAAAATAAAGTGTTGAAGAAATCTGTTGCATCTTTATCTATTAATGTAGAAGAATTAAGGAAAGAAAAAATTATTTTGAAAAATGATTTTGATACTATCTCTAATGAGAAAACTACTTTAAAAAACAATGTTGATGATTTAACAAAAATACTTGAAAATTTTGTAAAAGGTAGAGATAATCTCAACATGCTTATTGGAAATCAAAGATGTGTTTTTGATAAAGCGGGTATTGGATATGACCCTATTAAGAAACAAAAGAATCTCAATACAATTTTTGAAAAGGCGCCTCTCATGACACACCCTCATATTACTTGTCATTATTGTAGAAAGAAAGGCCATTATATCTTATTGTCCATTCAAAAAGAATATGAACATGGGAATTAAAAAGATTTGGATTGTTAAGGGATCTAACAAAACTAACCAAGAAGGACCCAAGAAACTATGGATACCAAAAACCAACACTTGATTGTCATATTGTAGGTTTGCTTTAAGTCCAAAGCTAAAGAAGAGAAGTGGTACCTTGATAGTGGATGTTCCAGACACATGACCGGAGATAAATCATTCTTTACTAAACTATCATCGAAAGATGGAGGATTTGTTACTTTTGGAGACAATAAGAAAGGAAAAATCATCGGTATTGGTAGCATCGGTATTTCTTCTAACCCTTAGTATTAGTCAATTATGTGATAAAGGTAATTGAGTTATTTTTGATAAATCACATTGCACAATTGAAAGCACAAATGATCATAAAGCTTTATTCTTGGTAATTGCCGTGATAATGTTTATGTTTTTCATCTTAATGATCTCTATGCTAGTGATGTTAAATGTTTATATGTTAATAATGAAAATAGTTGGTTATGGCATAGAAGACTTGGTCATGCTCATATGGATTTAACTGCTAAACTTTTGAGAAAGGATTTGGTCATTTGACTTCCAAAAATTAAATTTAAAAAAATCATCTTTGTAGTGCTTGTCAACAAGGAAAACAAACTAAAACATCATTTAAATCAAAATCTCATATTTCCACAACTAGACCTTTACAACTATTGCATATGGATTTATTTGGTCCCTCAAGGACATCTAGTCTAAGTGGTAACATTATTGTCTTGTTATTGTTGATGATTATTCAAGATTTACTTGGGTTATGTTTTTAGCACACAAAGATGAAACCTTTTCTTTTTTCACAAAACTCTGTCGTAGAATTCAAAATGAAAAAAGATTTCTTATTACTAATATTCGAACCGACCATGGCAGAGAACTTGAAAATGAGAAATTTGAATTGTTTTGTGATGAGTATGGTATTGGACATAACTTTTCAACACCTAGAACCCCTCAACCAAATGGTGTAGTAGAAATGAAGAATAGAACTTTAGAAGAGATAAGTAGAACAATGTTTTGCGAAAATAATCTTCCTAAATATTTTTGGGCTGAAGCCATTCATACCGCATGCTATATTTTAAATCGTGTATTAATTAGACCTATTCTCAAAAGGACTCATTATGAACTTTGGCATGATAGAAAGCCCAACATTAGTCACTTGCATGTTTTTGGTTGTAAATATTTTGTGCATAATAATGGTAAGGATAACTTAGGTAAATTTGATTCAAAATCTGATGAAGCAATTTTTCTTGGCTATTCCTTAACTAGCAAAGCTTATCGTGTTTTTAATAAAAAGAACTCTTTTTGTTGAAGAATCTATACATGTGGCATTTGATGAAACTAACATCTCTGCTCAAAAGCAAATTGTTAGTGATAATATAGATTTGGAACCAAATGTGGAAGATTCAAGTATCTATAAAGAAGAGAAACAACCATGTAAGTTGAACAAAGAGATTGAACAACCTATTCTCCCACCTCAAGAAGAAGGAGGAAACAATGATGATTTGCCAAGAGAATGGAAGTTTGTTCATAATCACCCTAAGGATTTAATCCTAGGTGTCCCTACAAAAGGTATTGAAACTCGCTCTTCACTTAGAAATATTTGTAGTACCTTGGCTTTTCTCTCACAGATCGAGCCTAAAAACTTTCAAGAAGCCGAATTCGATGAACATTGGATGATAGCTATGCATGAAGAGCTTAACCAATTTGAGAGAAACAAAGTGTGGGAATTTGTGCCAAAACCTAAAGATCATACCATTATTGGTACCAAATGGATCTTTCGGAACAAACTTGATAAATCCGGCACGATTATAAGAAACAAGGCTAGACTTGTTGCACAAGGATACAATCAAGAAGAAGGTATTGATTTCGATGAAACCTTTGCTCCGGTTGCTAGATTAGAAGCCATTCACATGTTACTTGCATTTGCATGTTTTACAGATTTCAAACTTTATCAAATGGATATAAAAAGTGCCTTTCTTAATGGTTTTATAAATGAGGAAGTTTATGTTAAACCACCCCCAGGTTTTGAAGATCATGCTTTTCCAAATCATGTTTTTAAACTATCAAAAGCTTTATATGGTTTGAAAGAAGCACCTCGTGCATGGTATGAATGATTAAGTAATTTTTTGATTGAAAATAATTTTTCTAGAGGAACGATTGACACAACATTTTTTGTTAAAACTAAAAATGATGATTTACTTATTGTGCAAATATATGTGAATGACATTATATTTGGTGCTACTAATGAAACCTTGTGTAAGGAATTTGCTAAGTGTATGCAAGGTGAGTTTGAGATGAGCATGATGGGGGAGCTAAATTATTTCCTTGAACTTCAAATCAAACAATGTAAGGAATGAATTTTTATCAACCAAGCTAAGTACACAAATGAACTACTCAAAAAGTTTGGTATGTATGACTCAAAAATAGTTGGAACACCTATGAGTACATTCATTAAGCTAGACAAGGATGAAAAAGGTAAGTCCATTGATCAAACAAAATATCGAGGTATGATCGGCTCACTTCTTTATTTAACTGCAAGTAGACCCGATATTATGTTTAGTGTTTGTATGTGTGCTAGATATCAATCAAATCCTAAAGAATCACATCTCAGTGCTGTTAAAAGAATTTTTAGATATCTTGCTGGTACTCAAAATTGGGGACTGTTTTATCCTAGAGGTGTTGCATTTGATTCAATTAGTTACTCGGATGCCGGTTTTGCCGGATGCAAACTTGATAGAAAAAGCACCAGTGGCACTTATCACTTTCTTGGTAACTCATTAATATCTGGGTTTAGCAAAAAACAAAATTCTGTTGCTTTATCAACGGCCAAAACTGAATATATAGCTTCCAGAAGTTGTTGTGCCCAAATACTTTGGATGAAATAACAATTGGAGGACTTTGATTTGCATTATGATCATATCCCTATTAAATGTGATAATACTAGTGCCATGAATTTAAGCAAAAATCCGGTTCAACACTCACGAACAAAACATATTGAAATTCGACATTATTTTTTAAGAGATGATGTTCAAAAAAGGGATATTGTACTTGAATTTGTAAATACCAACAAGCAATTGGCGGATAAGCGAGGATCGCTTCAATTTTATTCGTGGCGAGCTTGGAATGTCAATTTCTACTTAAAAAATTTTGTTATGACTGTGAAACTTGAATTTTTGTTAAAATGATATATGTGTATTGCTACATTGATATGGAAACATTTATATCAGTTGCATGCTCTCAAGTCCTTCATACATTTATTCTCCTTAACAGTTTGCTATTCTCAACTGTGTAATTTTTCTTTGGATTCTGCATCTTGAGGTAAAATTAACTTTGCATACATTGATTTTTTTTAAACCCTCATGGTATTTTTTTTTCATTACCATTCTAGCAACACCAACACCAACGTCCTATTAAGTTTAATTTCTGCTGGTATTATTTTATCTTAATTTTTTTTTATTTTTCTATTAGGCTTAATTTCTTTTATTTTTATTTTTTTCTCATTATTATTTTTTGTTTGGGCTTAATTTTCTTATTTTTTTTCTGCTTTTTAATTTCATTTTTCAGTACTTAAACATAAAAACAAAATCAAATTAAAATATAAATATTTACATAAAAAAAAAACACATCTTTCATTTTTTTTACGGCCACACGCCGATCAAAATAAATATAAAAAAAAAACCCTTCATTTTTTTCTGGCCATACGCCGATCTTACTTACTCACCTCTTCCATCGTTTTCGTCTTCTTTTTATCATTTTGGGCGACCCTTGACGCCCTTGCCCCCGTGCTTTCGTCGAGAGCGACAACTCCCCGTTGACTATCAAAGGCCAAGAACAACGTTTCTTCAAATTGGGCCATGGAGGTGGTCTTCTGTTTAAGCTCTTTATTTTCGGCCTTCAGTGCGCCTATTTCTACTCGCGCATCCTTGTATATGTGCTGGAGCAGAGCGAGCTGGGCGTTGACCTGATGGAGCTCACTCGTCCTGTTTTGCAGTCGGTGAGCCAATTTTGTGACTGCAGTCATCGTCTCCATACAGGACGTCAGTGTGAAATGATTGGCTTCAATGTCTTATTGAGCTGCCATGATTTGCTCAATCGACATCGTAGGAAGGTTAGGCAGAGGAATGACAGGAAGAGTAGGAGTAGGGGCACTTGGCCCAACAGTGCTTCCGGGATCATTCAGGTCCGGAAAGAGAGTAAGGGAACGGGACGAGGCCATGTAGTAGGAGAGAGAGATGTACTCGAAAGGAGAGTAGTTTTTGACAACCTTTCTGCTCTGCTCAGCCTCTCTGTTCTATCTCTCTCACGAAGCGAATGAGGAAGATGAAGGTGAAGAAAGTGATTAAGAAGAAGACGGAGAAGAAGATGACAAGAGAGAGAGAGAGAGCTGAGGAAGTTGGTTGACTGATTGACCCGTCTCGCTTTTGTTGGTCGGCTGACGCAAAAGCGAGGACGCGTGTCCAACACGATTTTCGACGAACAAAAAAGAGACGCGAGCGAATCATATATATATATGTATGCATATATCTGTTTTGATTATCTATTTTTTGATGCCATTTATCATTATCATTTTCCTCCTCCTCCTCTAGATTCTGAGCCATAATTTCTTTTTGATAATGTCACAGGGGGAGAAAATTATATGATGTTATGTATTATGGTATTATTTTCAAACTAATCTGATGTAATGCATTTGTAGTTTGATATCGTAATCTTATATCATGTTATTGATTAAAACTTATTTATTATTGTAGACGCGCCCCGCGAGAACTCTCCGATATTCGCGCCTGCGATGGCGCGAATCTCATTTTGTTCTCTAGGCTACTACAGTTCGGACTCAATTTCCCCGTTCTTAATTTCATCTTACAAAGTGCAATGTAAGATTGATAAATCACCAAAGAGTCCAAATCCAGCAAATCGTTTTGGAAAACTGATATTTATAAAGAAGTGCCAAACATGGACTGCTTTGCCAGATACAGAGTCGCCACCTAAATATTTTATTTTGGGGGAATTTAGAAAACCGTGACTTGTGCCTAAGGCCACGTGTCCGTCATCACCAAAGTTGCCTCGGCTCGGGAACTTGGGTACGAGAGGGGAAGGTCATGCAATGAGCACCCCCGCTCGCCTGATCAAAGATCGGCCTGTACTAAGCATGATATTTTGTTTTTGAAAACACATGTGTTCTTATTCCGGTTATTAACCTAGAATTACTATGTGATGCGCACAGCATACAAGTATAGACTAGATCGCCTAAGTTGGAACAAAACATTGCATGTTCGTTTGTGAAAATGGTTTTGAAGTTTGCTACTCGCAAGTAGGCTAAAAATGCGGATTTCAATGAATTGTTTCAATTCAAGCAATCGAACCTTCACCCACAGGCACTCAGGCAATTATATCAAATAAGCAGTTAGCCTCATGGCAAGCATGCTTTCATGGCAACATTAACGCATATGCAGTATACTAAAGCGTAAATACTCACAGTGTACTCCAAGCCAAAACAGAGAACTAGTTAGAAATCATGCATGATCCTAGTTCATGTTAAGATGGCTAATGCAACACATGCAAAATGCAGTTAAAATAGGCTCGGCTATTCTAAGATGGCATGTGAAATGCAGATTGATAACATATATTCAAATTGGAATTGAAATACAATGCAGTTAGTATGATGCGTCGAGCCTGCTGCATGCAAAACAGATGAATGGATGCACACATGCAAAGTATAAGGTATACCAAATGAAACATGCCCTAAAACTAACCATCGTAAGCGGTTAAGTAAAAGGGAGAAAGAAATGGGGGTTGGAAGACGTGCATCACACATACGCACGCTTATTACAACAGTTGGCCCTCTCGATGGAGGGACCCAATAAGAAGCTAATTAGCTAATCTAAGCTAATTAAACTAATTATTACAGCACAACGAAGCTAATTAACTAATCCTAGTTAACTAACTATTACAAAACAATTAAGTAGCTAAACGCATTAACTACTTAAGGTACAAAATCCAAAGCATAAACTAGCTAAATAAAACAGTAAAGCAAGGTCCTCAGAAGGAGAAGAGTTCAGGCACGCCCGGTTGCCTCATTCGGAAATCCGTCGCGATGCCCCAACTTGCCTCTGTTTGCAACTGTTCTCAGAACCTTGCACCAAGCTCCAGAAAGCTTCCAACTCATCTTGGGGACCTGTGGGAGGGTGGCCGACCAGTTGTTGGTGTGGGAGACCACCTGCCGACCATTTTTTTGTTGCTGCAGGGCAGAAAAAGTGGTCGGCCAGCTAGTTTTTCTGGTTGGCCGACCAGTTGTTGCTGCATTCTTCCAATTTGCTGCAACAGAGAGCAAGAAAGGGCATGGCAATGTATTTGCAAGATATGTGTGCACAACCACCCTCCCTATCATTTCATAAGCTCAAGGGAGTGTGGTTCTCGATCCTCGGGTCACCAATCGCGCATTTCAATGCATGATGGCCGAGAGGCGAAGTTGCACAATTCAATATGAAAATGAATGCACAAGTAAACACATAAATGCCTAGAACTCTATCATTTATGATCAAGAGCGTCGGCGACCGAGAATTGAGGCACGTTTCATCACTTCAAGTATGAAACGTCCCTCGTTTCCCGTGTTTGGACAAACACCTATTCCAAACACAATGCAACACATAACATGGCATGCACAATGCTATGTAACATGGAGTATGCAAAAATGCAATGCAACACAAGCATGCAAATATGCAATATGACTTAAACATGCAAACATGGAATGCAACATGAACAATCTAACAAGGCTAATGGCATGCACAATGCACAATGCTAACGCATGCATATTCGATGCAAGACAACATAGGCATGCAACAATATGAATAACAACTAGCATGCACAATGCAAATGAACATAGCATACACAAATGCAATGAACAATATGGCATACTCAATGCAATGACTATCATGGCATACTCAATGCAATATGATCATGGCATACACAATGCGAATCGAGCGCATGGCATGCATAATGCAAACAATAACATAACATGCACGATGCGATGTAACATGGAATACACAATGCTTAATGGGCTTAAACCGAATGTGGTAGACCTCAGCCATGCCAAAACAAAGGCCATAACACCAAAATAAAGGCACAAAAGGCAAGGTATGCATGCACAATGCATTGGCCTATAAGTAGGCCTAAGAGCACAACCCTCGAGAAGGCTCAAGGAGTGACAAATGGGAAAGTGTAACAACACTAAATGCACTGAAATTAAGTAAGAAATGATGCCAAATCATTCAATCAAATGCAAGCATAACATGCAAAGGTCCTAAAGCATGAAAGCTAATAAGGAGGACTACAAATGAGGCATGCAATACATGACACGAATGCATGAACCAAACATGGACAGAGCTGAAATAGGTCAAGACAATGACCAAAACATGCTAAGTTAGGGGCTCAAAGGTCAAGGCATGCAAGCATACAAGCTAAGCCATAAGCAAGGCAATAATGCACAACCCTTTTAAGCACTTAAATCATGAAAGAAGTGGGAACATAGTCATGCTACATGCTTTGAAATGAAGTATTAAATGATGCCAAATCATCTAAATAGCTCAAAGATAGGATGCATGAGTCATCAAAACACAAAGCTAGCAAGGCCAATTGCACTACAGCTATACAAAGCATGAAGCATATGGCAAAGTCAACCCAAAACAGTCCTAGAACATGTCAAAATGAGTCTAAAACATGCATGGAAGGAAGCCAAAATAAGCTAGCATGGTAAGCATGAAGCATGAAATATGCAAGGCCAAAAGGGAGGATTACACTACACCTACCAAGACCAAGCATGAGATGGCTTCGCCAACAAAAATTAGAGTTATATCATGGCAAAATAACCCCAAATACACACTAAAATGATAGCTCGCTAGCTTAGGCATGAAGGCATACGCAATGGTTCATGTTAAAGGCATAAAGGGCAAACCCTCCAACGCATTGAATGAGTGAAAGATGTGAGTGTATGACCATGAAACATGGACTGAAATCACATAATAAATGATGCCAAATCATGCAAATAGGCCAAGTAAAGCATGCTAGTGGACTTGACACACAAAGCTAACAAGCTAGAATGCATTATAGCTATACAAAGCAAGTCATGCATGGCCAAAACAACACAAATCAGAGCTAAAGCATGTTAAAACATGGATGAAAGCTTCTTGAAGTTAAGCCAAAAGCATGCTAGAATGACATGTTAAAGCATGATGCATGTTAGGCTATTTCATGAAATTGCACTACAAGTGCATAGAGCATGCAAGGGGTGACCAAACCAAACCCTAACAGAGGTATGACATGGCAAAAAATCACCAAAAACATGCTGAAATGGACACAAAACAAGCTAGAATGACATGCTACTTCATGAAGCATACAAGACTAGCTTGTGTGATTTACACTACAAGTGTATTAGGCATGTATGGAGTGACAAAACCAAGTAAAAACAGTAGCATGCCATAGCAAAATAACCTCAAATACAAGCTAAGATATGGCCAACATAAGCTTAACAAACATGCTCACACATGAGGCATTCAAAACAAGTATTGAAGACAAAAGGAGAGGGGATGACCCTCCTTTTTGTAGTTTAGAGTTAAGCTTAAAACAATATGCAAAAGGGTCCAAAAGCTTAAGCAAGAATACGGGTTTAAAAGGTTAAAAGCTCACCCTTGTAGAACCTCTTCAAGACTGCAACTCCAGCACACTTTTTGAACCAAAATAGCCCAAAAACTCCAAAAACAACCTCAAGGGACCTCAGCTCCAAGAGTATGGTGTTTGAGTGTGTGTTTGTGTTAAAGTGTGGTAAAACTACACTTTTAAGGCACAAAATGAAGAACAAGAGCAAGATAGATACAAGTATGTATGTATATCTTCCAAGGCTCCAAAATCTGAACCTAGAGGAGGGAGGGGAAGCCTCCCTCTTATAGAGAAGCAAGGCTCAAGCTTCTTGAAGAAGCTAAGGGTTCAAGGCCATCCCTCCATACACGTGTATAGAGAATGGTTCTAGTGCTCTCCAGTTGTACTAGCTGGCTAAAAATATCTCCAAAAAGGTGACAAAAAGCAGCCGACCGCTTGAAGTGGTCGGCCAGCTACTTTAAGTGGTCGGCCGACCACTATAAGTGGTCTCCCAAAAATAAAAGTGGTCGGCCATGGTGGGAGAAGGTCAACAGCATGAAAACAAGCAAATGGTGTGGTGGCCGACCATTTTTGATGGTCCAAAGATCAGGGAGACCAGTTGTCAGACCAGAAAACTGGCTGGCATGAAGAAAAGTGGTTTGAGGGGAGAGAAACTGGTCTCCCACCCTTGTACCGCCTTCCAAACAAGGAAAACAAGGTTTGTACCAAAAACAAACCAAAACGGATGCAAGACGAAAGTTTGGGAGGCAAAGCACGCAGTCGGGAGCCTCGAAAACTAGCTGACAAGCACCAAAAGTGGTTTACGACCACAAAAGTGGTCTCCCAAACCACAGTGGCCCTCTAGGCCAAGGAAACAAGGTGTGGTTCAAAAGCCACGTCAAACGAAGAACGTTAAGTGATCCCGAGACAAGGCGCGCGGCGGAAGGCTCCGAAAATCAGAAATTAGTCTCCAAACGGGAAAAGTGGCCTACGACCACGAAAAGTGGTCTACGACCACAAAAAGGGGTTTACAAGACCTCTCCTTCCCTCAAGCAAGGAAAACAAGGCTTGGTCCGCAAACCGAGCCGAAGCACAAAGAGTTCAGAGGCCCGGAGGCAAGGCATTCGGCCAAAACTCCGGAAACTCGAAATGAGCACAACATGCGCAATCACCGAGCGCTCAATCGATGACGTCTGAGTCTTAAGGTCAGTCAAAAATGGGGTGTCTACAATTACACATGTGCTAACCTTTGTATTTAGAAATGAATTCAGGGAGCATGACTTGAGGGGGAGCCCTTGTTACTCCTAAATCAAAACATCATTGTGTGCCATCATCAAAAAGAGGGAGATTGTTAGACTTATTTATTTTGATGATTTATTTAATTACGTTTTAATTTATTTGAAAGAGAAAAATAGAATTCAAAATTTATTTTGATGATTTATTTAATTGTATTTTAATCAAAATTTATTTTGATGATTTATTTGAAAGAGAAAAACAGAATCAAAATTTATTTTGATGATTTATTTGAAAGAGAAAAATAGAATCAAAAATTATTTTGTCCCATTATTTCTCTCCTAAACCTTTATCCTAAATGTTGTTAGAATATATTTAATATTTGATTAAATCAGGAGTTCAAACAATCCAAAATAAAGATTTAAATAGCCTAGCACAGCAGCAGGCTAAAAGGTTCAAAAGGTTCAAGTGGAAGATATTCAAATTAGTAATGATGGAAGTACAACGGCTATAAGCGACTATAAAGGTTTAAAAGGCCAAAAGGTTCAAAAGGTTCAAGTGGAAGATATTCAAATTTGTAATGATGGAGTGAAAGATATTCAAATTGGTAATGATGGAAGTACAACGGCTATAAACGGCTATAAATTCAAATGAATGCAACAGCTATAAACGGCTATAATTTTCATTATATATACCAAAGCCTCTAATGTAAACAAGTTACAAAAAAAACCTGAAAATATTCTTTGATCTATAATCACTCACATCTATTCTTAGAAATTATACACTGAGCCCTATAGCTTTAAGCCCATCTTTCCTGTGTGAGATTTACAAAAAAATCAAAGCTTGATTTTATATATCTATCTTTGAGAGATATTTATTGTAAGCTTTCTTTGAAAGCAAAAATACCATTTCATCTTATAAAAGTGTTGCAAACACTGTGTTCTTGAAATCTTGGGAGTGATTGTGAATCACCTAAGATTTGCAAGGGTTTGGGCTTGTGAAGTTTGTGTAAAATCCATGGAGGATTTCTCCATTTGTAAAGAGGTTGCTAGCAGCCCTGTGAAGCTAGAAGATAGTGGAAAATCTCAAGTGAAGCTTGAGGAGTGGACGTAGGCCGAGTTGAAGCCGAACCCCTATAAATTTGTTTGTCTCTCTCTCCCTTATCTCTTTATTTTATTTTAAATTGCCATAGCTATATTTCACATTTTTACTGTGCTAAAATCATTAACTGACATAGGTTTTAAGACACTTGTTTTAATTATTTTTATTTCATTAATTATATTTATCTATTGTGCTAGTCATAATTTTTATTATGGTATTATTAATTTTAATTGTAAAAACCTAATTCACCCCCCCCTCTTAGGTTGTCTTTTGGGTAACAACTTGGTATTGGAGGCATGACATCCCAATTTGCTCAAATACTGCAGCTTGCATTCGGCTCGCAGATGGTTCCTTCTTCTGTAACAAAGAGGTATTCAGAATTATTGTAAGATTGGTTATTCTGCTGAATTATTGAGATAAATAATTCCTTCTTATTCACGTTTATTTTGCAATATATATATTTGTTTTGCATTATTAGTCGTAGGATTAATCTGTCAATTTTATTGGATAAAGTGTTCATCGTCCAGATAACAAAAATCGCAACCAAACAATGCAATGTATGTCCCATGGATTAATAATCTTAATCCTATGTTATAATCTGCCCAATCAAATAGGCTCTTACAGTATAGTTGCTTCCTTTGGTAATTTAGCTATTCATTCAAATTACTACATATTTTCGATAAGGAAAATGCTAACGCCTTTTGAGCTGTCAATAATCTCAGTATATGTATAGGAGTATAGAGGTGGGTGAAAATGTTTTTAAATTTAAAATATATGTATATAAGTAAAAATGCTTTGAAAATAGTTTTGTATGCTAACAAGCGAAAGAAAAAGAGTAGTTTCAATATACCCCATTGGAGCTTATTGTGAAACCTTTGCTAGTTTTTTGTATGGAAAGGAATTTTTTAGCTCTAAGCCATAAACCCCAGGTGGATCCCTTACTTCGATAGGATTTTGATATTAAAAAAATAATAATTCTTATGAATTCTTATGCATAATTTTTTCATCAACTAACGTATGTAGTCGTGGTATTTTTATAATTAAAAGACATTATAACCTTTAAATATATTATTGTCTTGTGATTACTCAATAACATGAATACTAACTAGTTACATAATTATTTTAATATTTCTAAATTTATTATAGCAAGTTTATTACTGAAAAGTACAACAAAGTGTAGTAAAATAGGTTGAAGTTGTTTGGTATAAAAGATAGAGGTGAAGGATTTGATAATAGCTGTAGTGAAGTGTTAGGATGCAAAGGCGATAGATTATCAAATTCCCACAAATGAATGAAAAGAACAAGGTCACCTCTTCTTTTCTTTTCTTTTCTTTTTTTTTTTTGGGATAAATAATGAGGTCACCTCTTAATCAATAGAAAAGAACACTAGAAAAAAATGTTGTGAATTGCCCCAAGAATCCAAGAATAGATAACAATAAGTGATGACGGGGCAACTTTCTTGTGGTAGTAATTGCGAACTCATTCCATTTTTGGAGGGTAATTTTAGTCTAAATTTTATTTAAATATAAACTAATAGGATAAATGGGTTGAACAGTCGGGTTAGGATTTATGTAATTTGAACTCTCTAGCTCGCTCCTCAAACACTACTTGTATTACATGCCTTTCAAATATGCCACCTACTGCTACCAACTATACTAGCAGATTCCAAAGAACATCCTTAGGCCATTTAGATATTTGCCATGTTTAGTTGCAAGACAGACAATAGTTCCTAAAAAAATGTAAGAACTAAAAGGCATGTAGGCCACACTCTTTGTACATGGACAAAGAGCAACATGAAGTGGTCTACTATTTCAACCTCTTTGCCACAAGGGGCAAGAATCCATAGAAAGGTATCTCTTTTACCTTTAGAATGTTACATACTAGAAATATACCCAAGACTCATTTTCATGGGGACATCTCAAGCTTGTAATGTCCTTTCATGACCAAATCTACTTCCATATGCTTGCGGGAATTTGAACTAGTCTTGGTGGGCTTCCCTTTTTTTGGTGGCCAGCCTATTTAACATATGATACATGCCCCCCCCCCCTCTCCCCAAATCTAGTTACTATAAGTTATTAACTATTGACTTTCTTGTGCTAGGCTGAATTTGAAGCATGTAAGAGGAATGCTTCTATATGGGCCACTAGGTTCTGGAAAAACCTTGATCGCACGAATCATTTGCAAATTTCTAAATGCAGAAGAGCCCCTAGTCTCTCTCTCTCCCCACTTTTTTTTATCTTATTTTGACACTTCTTTTTCTCCTCACATTCATGCAGATTGTAAATGGACCAGATGTGTTAGATGCATTCCATGGTGAATCAGAGAGGAAAATAAGGGCACTCTCTAAAGCAGCCATTGAGGATGAAACTAAATTTGGTAAAGATGTGTACATATGTTCATTCTAAATTCACTTCATTGTGCTTTTATAATGAGATTATTTAATCTTTTCTTTCAGGAGCTAAAAGTGACCTACACCTCATCATATTTGATGAAATTGATTCCATTGCTAAGGTGAGCACAGATGCAACATTTGCTCCTTCTAAATGCTGTTAGTTGTGTTACCTACAATTCGTGTTATATATATGTGCGTGTGTCAATTTCACGATATCAGACTTAAGGTTTTTGACATAATTCAAGTATTTTTTTTCCCTATTTGGGTTTGACATCATTTTGGTGTTTTCGTATTCCCATGGATTATATGTTATGTTTCTCCCATTTCATTCCCATGTCATACGTGGCCAATTTGTTGCTTGTGTGATGTCTCTTTATTCGTTATTGGTAGTAGTGATATGTACTCCAGATTAGTAATTGTAACTCATCTTTTAAAACATTGACAATAAGATACAAGGCTTGAGTTTCATGTTTCTATATCAATATGCTTTTGTAGGACAAACATTCACTATTGAGTGTGTAGTCCAGATTAATTAGCATTGCTTTCACATTATTTCTATGCCCTATGATTTGTGATTTCAACTTGTCATCCACTTTTAAATGTTTTTATTAATTTAAACAACCTATGCTTTTAGTCAGTGTGAATAATCAACATAGAAATTCTATTTTATATGAAAAGGGTTGCTCATGGCTAAAAGTTTTGAATTCTGAAAATAACAGGCAGTGTATCTTATCCGAAGACCCCAAAGCTAATGGTCACCTAGGCAAGAAACCATTTTTCTAGAAAGTGGTTCCTAAACAATAAGCACTCAATTGTTTTGCGCATAAATGCAGAAAGCACTTGACTAACCTTAGGTAATCATCACATCTGCATGTACTTCATAGCTTCACCATGACAGTTGTATTAAGCATGGGATCCCTTTATCCCAAAACCTTTACCCACCGCACATGTAGCATCTCTCATATTAAAATTGAAGGAGGCTATATCCAGGGAGCCTTGCAGGTGCATTTGGCCTTCCTTCCAAGATTAAGGGGACTGTCCACTTGTGTGCGCTTGTGTCCACTTGAGCCATCACACTTGGGCCCCCTTGGGCAAGTCGAGTTTCCATCTCGTATATGATTCTACACTTGTTTTCTAGTCACCCTAATACACTCATGCCATTCTACATCAGATAGAAAAGCCTCGGGACACCTTTGGGCTTGGTGCCATGATTGCGGGGCACCCAAGAGACCTTATGACTCTACATGAGATCGTAGGAATTTTGGACTTAGTACATTGGAAATGAAGATTTGTCGAGATGCCTTGTACTATTCTCGTTGAGGGGATCGGCACTTGACCGACCTTGGAGAGATCTCGACAGGAAGAGAACTCTAGAGTGTGACAAAGACAAGTGACTTGTTCATATCTGAGCACACTTGACCACCATTCTAGCTATTGAGGCCACTAGGTGAGTTGGCCTATGTAACCCAATCCTTGTAAATATAGCCTCCATCTTCATACATAAAAGAAGATCTAACCATCTCCATCTCTTGCCTTTTGGTTTTTCACTTCTAGACCTCTAAAACAACTCCTCACTCTTTCTTTTCCCAAAGCCATCTTTGCTTTGACCTAGCTAGTATCTGATGATGTAGTGTCATCTCAGCATCCTCCATAGTTCCCAGATAGCTCCCTTACTAGGTCATGTAGCCTCAGATCACACACAACCACATATAGAACTTCAATTTTTTTCATAATACATGGAGGCAAGAAAGATCCTTAACAAAATAAAGCATGATCTCTCTCAAAATATATTTCTCTCAAAATAAACTCTCTAAGTTTGGAAATGTTGAGCTCTAGAGAGTGTTGAGAGAGATAGAAAATGTTTTGGATAGATGCCAAAATGGTCTTGGAGAGTTGACTCAACAAATGAGCAAAGGGTCCTTTAAATAGACTTAAGGCAGGGCACTTTTGTGGGCGCGGTCAGCCTTGGTCGCGGCTGCCGTGTCCCTTCGCGGGTTGCAGAGCAAACTTTTGGGAGCTGGTCGTTTAGGCAAAGCCTGGTTGTGGGCACGATTGTCCTGTGTGCTTCTCGTGGGCGCGATGGTGCTTCTCACGGGCGTGATGATGCATGCGGCTGAACAGCTTTTTCTGACTCTTTGCTTCATATTTCTTGCACGTTTTGCTCCACGCTTTGTCAGCCTATCCCACAAACAAACAGCCTCCCTAAGCCACCATTTAGCTCTGTAAAGTCCATCCCTTTGTCAAAGTCTTATCCTCATGCTTGCTATCAATGAAGATCCAACAAAATCCACAAAATGTCCACACATGTGAAGCTTTATCCTTTCACCCATGTGTTGACACCAAAAAGCTGAGACAAACAACCAATTTGAGTATCCCAAAGTTGCCATTTTCAAACTCGAAAATTCAACAACATTATCTCCATATCTTGACAAGCATCATGAATCATGTTAATGTATAGGAAGATAATGAACAAGAAAATAATAAAAACAAAAACACTTTGAATCAAAAATCATCATATTAAATTTTGTCAAGAGAGGTATTGCCAAAACATAAATCTTAAATTTCTTTAGGATAAAAAATCCTAACAATGTAGAGGAGGCAACAATGAGAAAGTAATCATAAGCATTAAGAGAGAGTGAGCGTGGTCTTCTTTGGTTCCATATGTCTTAAATATGTTCTTGGTTTTTTTTTTGCAGAAAAGAGGGGCAGCTATGGGATTACACCATATGGATGATAGACTTGTAAGCGAACTACTTGCAATGGTTAATATCTCTCAGATTTCATTTTTCAATTTTTTATTTTTATTGTTTCTCCTTGTCTAGGCAATACTTGAAAATTTGCATGCCTTTCAGATTGATGGCCTGAAAGCATTGAACAACATTTTTATTATTGGTACTACAAATCGAAAGGAGCTCATCGAGGAAGCCCTGCTGAGGTAACCTTCTCTCCTTTGTGTTGTTCTTTGCTGATTTCTTGATTCTTTTTGAACAATGTCCCACATTTTTTGAACTTGAATGGTATGTTCAAATTTTGAGTTTATCAAGTAAAGAAAAATGAAATTATTTAAGCATATTTATCTTTTATGGGTAACCAAACAAATATATATATATATATATATTTAAAAATAGCTATTTATTTTATTCTCATTTTCCTAACTCAATAAAAAAAAAATTAAAAAAAAAGTACTTTATTGTATTTGTTTGTAGGGAAGGTAGAATCGAACTACATGTCAAAGTAGAGTACCCAGATGAGCAAGGGCGCCTGCAAATTTTGGGCATCTACACAAGGAACATGAGATAAAATTTTGTACTCGATAAAGATGTGAATCTTCATGAAATTGGTAAGTTGTTTGAGCAATATTGTTGTGTAAGTGGAAACATCAAATCATCATTTATGAAATGAGATTGTGCGTGTGCTTGTTTGCACAGCTTGCAGGACAGATGGTTGTAGTGGCTCTGCCCTTGCATCTCTAGTCACTCGTGCACATTCATATGCTGTGGTCCACACAGGGGAGAATGGATTACTGCAGCATGTCAAGAATGATTTCAAAGTAACAATGAACCACTTTCTCCATGCTATAGAAGATGTTAAGTATAGACTTCAAGAATCTGACTTGGAGCCAAGCAAGTAATACACATCAACATTTATTTTTGTAACTGAATGACATAACGTACATATTGTAGATTTATTTAATAGAAAATGTGATTTCAATTAAAACATGTTTCCTATATTTTAGCAGGAAATCTACCTTTATTCTTTCTTGTTCCCTACACCTTCAATTATTTAAAACAAGATACATGTGTCCTATTAAAAACCAAACCAACCAAGCCTTAAGTCCCATCACATGTGTTCTATTAACTTTGTCAAAATTTAGTCCTCAACAATAAGAACAAAATCCACTTCCAACCACTTGTTTTAAGTGGTGTAGAGATTATATTAGATTGCATTTACACAGATAGAAGTACTATACGGTCAAAATTTCATCCACGACTTTCAATTTTTTCTACTTGAACAATATTGTATAAATTTTATTCAAATTATTAAGTGCTTTCTAATAAAAATCATTCTTCAACAAAATACATATGTTAATTATTAGATTTATTTCAGTAATGGTATTTCCAAACTTGAGAATTTTCAAAGAGTTGCCAACTTCTTTTATAGAAGCATTATTTGCAATGTATTCCCTTCCAGGCTCAACCTTTATAACTCCTAGATCACTAGATTAGAAAGGTAAAGTTCAACTTATAACAGATTCTTTTGTGGCCATTGGCTTGCTGAGACATAAAAGGGTTTGGAGCATTACAAGGGGTAATGGTGGCAAGAGTGTTTGCCTTCACAAAAGAACCCTTGAGGCTGTTTTCATTTTACCAACATTCATTGGTTTTAGTTATTATTGGAGACGAAAATTGTTCTTATTTTTGTTTTCTGATTAGTTTTCTTGTTTTCTTCTGGTCGTCTTAGGATGGGAATGAAGGAAATGGTAAGGATCTTGATTATGTTATTTTAGTCAGTAAAAGTGTCTGAACTTTTAGAACCTTAATTTTAATTAATAAAGGGTCTTACCTAGCTGAATCTTTATCACCTGCTCTATAATCGTTATCACTTTGCATTTCGTTTTTGTGGATTCTACAGCAGTTCAGCACTGAAGTTTTACGTATGCAATAAGAAATTGCAAGGCTCAAGGAGAACACTGCACATTTTCAGGCTACGATTGAGACGAAACTCGTAAGTCCTCTGTAAATTATGTTGGTTCTCATTTCTTTTTCTTCCCCCCCTCCCCCCATCATAGGCAAAGCTTTAACATTTTTGGTGCACTATGGCAGGCACACTTCGCTGTGAACTTTTAAAGTAAAGGCCTGGATTGGGTTTCAAGTGGTGTTCAAAGTCATGGAAGTATCTAGTTTATATTTGGTTCTATCAGAACATGTTACAGGTTTCTGTTTGCTTGGTGTTTTAAAAACTGTGTTTGAATTCTAATCTCTATTTGATTGTATGTGAGTCTTTTTAATGGTGTTCCCACATACGTATGTTGAGTGTAGTGTTGTAAGATGATTGGGATATATACTGTACGTTTGATTGGTCAAATATGTAAATTTACAACTCTGTTCACTGTTTCATTTTGATTTCTTTATTTATTTGTTTTTGAAAAGGAAAAAAAATAATTTAATTGACCGTTATCAGTTGTACCATGGGAGTTAATCTATGAGAGTGTCAAACTCCCTCATTATAAGATTTTATTGATTTATACAAATATAAGTTTTACATGGAAGGTCCCTCAAGTAAACATGGTTCTCAAAAAAGAGAAACATAGTTCAAATGGCATAAATGTCCCTGTATATATTCAGAGTCGAGTGTTTCACACAACTTTTTGTTTTAAAATTGTTTCAGAACTTTCATATAATGACTTTTTTTAGATGTACATTTGAAATAAAATTTATTTTTCAAAGTCCTCTCATCGATTTCAAATTAACATGCATATGAAAGGTGAGATCTATGAAGTTGAAGGGACGTTCCTCGCCGGAGGATTCTTTTCTTAGGAGGTCGTTCTGTTGAGATTGAAGAAGAAGGGGATGATCAGATCGAACGACAGTGTTTGGCGATTGTGGAGTGCGGGTAGGGCCTTCGTAGAGTGATTGTTCTTTGCGGGCATGAGGTCAGTTGGTGTTGTCAGAAGCTTTAAAGGGCCTTGCGGGAACCAGGCTGCCTAGCTTACTTGGGCTGCGTGATCGGGGGATGTCGGAGTGTGGGAGTGTGGATTTGAGGAGAGGAGGATGGCAGGTCCTCATTTCAGTTGGTGGCCACGACGGGTGGAAGACGGGAATACATTTTCATGCCAGAATTTGACTTTGGTGATAGATTGAAGGGGTTTGCTTTGGTCCTGGAGGGCTTTGCCTTTGGGGATAGGTGGGCCAAATGCAAGCAAAGCCCACTCAGGTGGTTGCATTATGGAGACCACCGCTGGTGGTTGTGGTAGTACCTCGGGATGGGGATGAGGGGGATGTTGTGGTATAGGAAGGAACTGAAGGAGAGTGGTTTCAAAAGTTGGACAGAGCAGTAGTAGGGAGAGTGGGGATATGGGGGGCGAAAGGTTTAGACACAATGGTTGTCACAAATTGGGTGCATCGATGGTAGCAATTGTCGAGGGAAGTGGAGGTTCATGGAATTGGAGGCCAATTTTATTTATTTGTCTTTCGATCGAGGTGTGAGGCGGAGAGTGTGATACGTCGGAGGTGGACGATCGCTGGTCATGATCTAGTTCTCAATTGGTGGTTGCTGAATTCGTTGTGTGTGGATGGAAAGGCACCAGCCTTGGCATGCCATAACTGGATACAGATATTGGGTCTTTCGATCCACCTTCAAAGTACTAAGGTGTATCATGAGATCGGCAATAGATGCGGTGGATTTGAGGCAACTGATGAGTTGATGGAGATGCTGGGGTGTGTTCAGTTGAAGGTTCGCGGCATTATACGCTTCCTATCTGGTTGGAAACTAGACCGGTGAAGGTGGGTGCTTCGGTGAGTGGTGGTTTCTGGGCTGCGAATCAGTCAGATATGGAAGGCGCAAATCAAGCGCGGAAGGTGTGGCGAGGATCTCGAGGAATAGTTCAGCTGCAGAGATTCGGGGAGTGGAGGAGATTTCAACCTAATTCTTAGAGATTTGGGGAAAATAGGGATGGGGATCAACGGAGGCATGGTCTTATAGGAAATGGGCTTAGGTAGGCTTGGTAGCCACAGACCCAGCACGAGGTGGGCCAACCGAATCGCTCGGAAATGCGTTAGGCCCAATCTGTGGCCTATACAGAGGGTGATGCAGATGGGCTTCGGGTATGACCAAAGGGTGTGCATTGGGAGAGCCTTCTTTGGCCCATGGTTTTTGGGATGGGCTGGACCCATTTTCTAAGGGGTCAAAGGTGTAGTTGACAGGTCAATTGGAGGATCCACCTGTGCAACGGGTTCTTCAGCTAC
This sequence comes from Camellia japonica, assembly GCA_030407325.1. NCBI lineage: Eukaryota > Viridiplantae > Streptophyta > Magnoliopsida > Ericales > Theaceae > Camellia > Camellia japonica. The sequence goes on from JAPPVO010000016.1 coordinate 166,604,792, forward strand.
TACGTCAGAGTGTGGTTTCGCAATCAATAGAGGGGATTTCCGCAGCAGGGGAGGAACAACGGCGGTCGTCGATGTGTCACTAGTCAACGGAGACTGGGCCTTCGCGATGTCAGTCCGAGGTCAGTTCGTCAAAGGGTAGGGACGAGCCGAGGTTATCTTTGGCACTCAGTCAGTAGCTGGTTCTGAGGTCCGAAGTTTACGAAGATGAGGGAGATTGGTTGGGCTATCACGTTAACTCTGGCATTGGCTTGGACGGTGGCACCAACGCTGGTCGATAGGTTGATGAGGGTGAACTTTTGCCTTTGGTTCTACATCCATTGGCAATGAAGACAATGGAGTCTGATACTGTCGGGGTTGGGGTTGACAGCGAGATAACGGCAACTAATGAGGGTGTAGTTTCATCTCTAGTTTTGCAACCATTGGCGATTGTAGACGTGCTCGAATGTCCCGGGCTCCGCACGCGAAATGGGCGCAAAATCCGTTTTGTTCAATAGCTTACTACAATTCGGACTCATGTCATGGTTCTGAATCTAATCTCGCAAAGTGCAATGCAAGATCGATAAATCACGAAAGAGTCCAAATCCGGCAAATCGTTGTGGAAAACTAATTTTTATAAAGAAGTGCCAAACGTGGACTGCTTCGCCTGATACAGAGTCGCCACCTAAATGTTTTATTTTGGAAAATTTAGGAAACCTTGACTCGTGCCTAAGGCCATGTGTCCGTCATCACCAAAGTTGCCTCGGCTGAGGAACTTAGGTACGAGAGGGGAAGGTCATGCAATGAGCACCCCCGCTCGCCCGATCAAAGATCGGCCTTTACTAAGCATGATATTTTATTTTTGAAAACACATGTGTTCTTATTCTGGTTAATTAGCTAATCTTACTACGTGATGCGCACAGCATACAAGTATAGACTAGATCGTCTACGTTGGAACAAAACATTGCATATCCGTTTGTTTGAAAATAGTTTGAAGTTTGCTACTCGCAAGTAGGCTAAATCGAGGATTTCAATGAATTGTTCTAATTCAAGTAATCCAACCTTCACCCACAGGCATCCAGGCAGTTAAACACTTAAGTAGTTAGCCTCATGGCAAGCATGCTATACATGGCAATCAATAACACACATGCAATATGCTAAAGCGTAATCACTCACAGTGTTCTCCAAGCCAAAACAGATAACTAGTTAGAAATCATGCATGATCCTAGTTCATGTTAAGATGGCTAATGCAACACATGCAAGAATGTAACTAAAATAGGCTCCGCTATTCTAGAATGGCATATGAAATGCAAAAATTCGATACATGTATTCAAATAGGAATTGAAATACTATGCAATTTGAATAATGCGCCGAGCCTGGTGCATGCAATATGAATGAATGATGCACGCATGCAAGCATAAGGATGCTAATTGAAATATGCCCTAATCTAATCACCGAAAGCGGAAAAATAAAAGCGAGAAAGAAATGGGGTTGGAAGACATGCATCACACACACGCACGCTTATTACAACATTTGCCCTCTTGACGGAGGGTCCGAATGAATACGCTAAGCTAGCTACGCTAAGCTAATCAACTAATCTAATAATCTAATTAGACTAATTATTACATAACCAAATTGAATAACTAGCTACAACTAATTATTACAAAATTTTAACTAATTAACAAGTGAATTAATTAAATTACAACACCGAATGCTAATTAACAAGCAAAGCACTAAATTAGGCTACCTCAGCTCTGCCTTGAACAAGGAAGGATGCATGCTCTCGATTCCCGTCCCGAAAAGCTCTCCAAATGCTCTTTAGAGGCTCTGTCTGCAGGGTGTCCTTGAGAACTAGCTGCTGGATCTTACCAAAACAGTGTTGAGGAGTGCACCAGTGGCCTGTCGGCCATGAAGAGCTTCTGCCGACCCTTTTGCCGACCAAGAGTGTATACTGCCGGCCACAAATGAAGAGCTGCCGGCCAAAAATGGGAGGGTGCCGGCCACTGGTGTGCTGTGACACCAAGCTGCAGCAAAGCACAAAATAGAGAAAATGGAGGGTCGTCCAAGGGTATGTACGCACTATGCCACTCCATATCACCTCAAAACATCAAAGGAGAGGCATAATTGGATCCAAGACCATCAATCGCACATCTCGATGCGTGATGGCCAATGATCCAATATGTGCAAATTTTAATAAATGCATGACAAATAAGACACGAAGACCATCTCCTTATCATGAGGAATCAAAGGAAATGGAGACTAAGGGAGATTGGCTCATTTCATCACTTCAAGTATGAAATGAGCTAATCCACCTTGCGTTCAATACGACATCCGATTGAACGCAATGCAAAACATGCAAACAACATGACATGCCAACAACATGCTAATCTTGGTATGAAATGCACTATTCTAACATGCAAGCCATCATGCACAACATATTAAGGGGCCAAGAATACCAATGCTAGTGAGGAGGATAACACTATAAGCATGCATCACAATGCTCAAACATCCAAACCAGCTTAAAACAGAGTTACACCATGCCCAAAATAGTGGCAAAACATGCTAAGATAGAAGCTCAAAGGACTATACAAACATGCATGCATGTTAGCCCAAGCTTAAGGCACAAAACACAACTCTCTAAAGGCATTTAAAACATGAAAGAAGTGGGAATATAGTCATGCTATAAGCTTTGAAATGAAGTATTAAATGATGCCAAATCATCTAAATAGCTCAAAGATAGCATGTATGAGTCATTAAAACACAAAGCTAGCAAGGCCAATTGCACTACAGCTATACAAAGCATGAAGCATATGGCAAAGGCAACCCAAAACAGTCCTAAAACATGTTAAAGTGATACTAAAACATGTATGGAAGGAAGCCAAAACAAGCTAACATGAAGGGCATAAGGCACAATGCATACAAGGCAAATATGGTGGATTACACTACACCTATTAGGACCAAGCATGGAATGACTTAAGCAACAAAAATCAGAGTTATATCATGGCATAATAACCCCAAAAACACATTGAAATGATAGCTCACAAGTTTAGGCATGAAGGCATACACAATGATCCATGTTAAGGCATAAAGGGGGAAACCCTCCAACGCATTGAATGAGTGATAAATGCAAGTGCATGACCATGAAACATGCACTGAAATCACATAACAAATGATGCCAAATCATTCAAATAGGCCAAGTAATGCATGCTAGTGGACATGATACACAATGCTAACAAGCTAAAATGCACTATAGCTATACAAAGCATGGCATGCATGACTAAAACAACACAAATCAGAGCTAGAGCATGCTAAAACATGGACAAAAGCTTCTAGAAGTTAAGCCTAAAACATGCTAGAATGACATGTTAAAGCATGATGCATGTTAGGCTATTTCATGGAAATGCACTACAAGTGCATGGAGCATGCAAGGGCCAACCAAACCAAACCTAATCAAAGGTATGACATGGCAAAACAACACCAAGAACATGCTGAGATGGGCTCAAAACAAGCTAGAATGACATGCCACTTCATGAAGCATACAAAGATAGTTTATGAAATTTACACTACAAGTGTATTAGGCATGCATAAGGTGACAAAACCAAGTAAAAATAGTGGTATGCCATAGAAAAATAACCCCAAATGCATGCTAAGATATGGCCAACATAAGCTTAACAAACATGCTCACACATGAGGCATATGAAACAAGTATACAAAATACAAGGAGAGGGGATGACCCTCTCCTATTTAGGACCCCAAAACCACCTTTTCACCACTGAAAATTCTCTGGATTTCAGTGGTAGAAAGGTCATGCAAAGGCTACAACAAGAGCCTAAAGGGATGACTCAAAACAAGACCTAACAAGGCCTAAGAGGGGGTAGATCACCCCCAACGAAAAAGTGACCTTAAACAAACTTTTTAAGCATACAAAACAAAACTTTTTCCAGTTAAGAGTTAAGCTTAAAACAGCATGAAAGTTGGGCTAAAAGCTTAAACAAAAATGGGAAATTCAAGGGTTAGAAACTCACCCTTGAAGACCACCTCTAAAGCTGCAACTCCAGCAACTTCTTTGAGCTCAAACCAGTCCAGGAACACCAAAACAAACCTCAAGAAGCCTTAGCAACACAAGGATGGTGTTTGAGTGTGTGTTTGTGTACAAAAGTGAGACAAAATGACACTTTTAAGGCACAAAACAAGAACAAAAGAGAGATATAGATACAAATGTGTATGTATAACTCAAACCACAAATTTCTGAACCTTTTGTAAGGGAGGAGAAGCCTCTTCTTATATAGAGGAAAGCAATGCAAAGCTTGTTAAACAAGCTTGAAAAGGGAGGGATGAGTGAAAACCAGCTGGCTCAAAAGATCTGGTGTGAAATCTGTTGAGACAAGGTATTCTGCCGGCCATCAGTGGTGGCCGGCAGTGCCTCATTGATGGCCGGCAGGCTTCATCAATGGCAGGCAGGGATAAATGCATGGCCGGTAGTGGTAGAGAGTGGCCGGTAGTGGCAGAAAGGACCATGAGAAGCATGTTGAAAGGACCAACATATGGTCCAAGGATGGGGCAGAAAGGTTACAGGGTTTGGAAAGCTCAAACTTGTGACGTTCTGCCGCGAAAGTCGAGTACTCGACAAGCAATCGAACTTGTGGCTGGATGTACCTGCAAGCACACCAAGTCTTGAGGATGGTCAAAAATAGGGTGCCTACAGCGATGGAGCCTATGGAGTTTGATACCGGCGGGGTTGGGGTTGATAAAGACACAACGACATCTAATTTTGCAGGCGATGCTCCTCCAGCTCCAGAGGAGTTGTCTACTTGGGTGTTGTCACAGATCCAGGAGGTCAGTTCTTTGCTTGGGGTTTCTTTTGTTAGGCATGAGGATGAAGCAATGAGACTATTTTCAGCCATAGAGGCATCATGGAGGGGGGAGTGCTCCGGTGAGGAAACAAATACAGGTTGTTGGGCAAATAGGGAAGGGTGCTAGAGAGTTGTAGAATTTACAATGCACTATTAATTATGATCGGCAGTCTTAAGAAGGGGGTAGGGCTATGAGGAAGGAGCGTATCAGCCAATCACTGATGCCATGCGGTTAAAAATCTTATCTTGGAATGTGTGTGGTCTTAATGGTAGAGGAAAGAGGGTGACGGTCCAAGTAGTTTTGAGGAAGGCAAAAACAGATGTTGTATGTTTTCAGGAGACCAAGCTGGAACACATAGACTGGGAGGTGGTTAGGGAGGTGTGGGGGGGGGTCGGTATGGGGATTGGACATACTTGTCAGCTGTTAGGGTGGCTGGGGGGATTCTAGTGTGCTGGGATCGGAGGGTGGTTGAAAAAGAGGAGGAGGAGGTGGGTAGTTTCTCCCTATCATGTCTTTTTCATTGTGTTGGAGATGATTTCCGCTGAGTGTTTACGGGAGTTTATAGGCCTGTGAGAGGGTCAGAGCGGTCTTTATTTTGGGCTGAATTACAGAGTATTGTTTTTCGGTGGTCGACTCCATGGTGTGTAGGAGGGATTTTAATGTGGTGTGTTGTAAGAAGGAGAAGTTAGGATTGGGCCCAGTAGTGGGATCTATGCGGGATTTTTTGTTGTTGATTGATGATCTGGAGTTGATTTATTTGCCGATGCAAGGAGGCAGCTTTACTTGGTCTGGAGGCCAGGTGTTTTTGCGTTTGGACCGATTTTTGATTTTTGGGGATTGGGAGGAACACTTTTCTAAAGTGGTTCAGCAAAGATTGGATCATCCTGTTTCAGATCATTGGCCAGTGTTATTGGATAGTGGTGGGATTAGAAGTGGTCCAGTGCCATTTCGGTTTGAAAATATGTGGTTGCAATCAGAAGGGTTTGTGGATACAGTTCGGTCGTGGTGGGTAGGTTATAATGTGTAAGGAGATCCAAGTTGCTGGTTGGTGCAGAACTTAAAACTTCTTAAGGGAGATCTGCGGAGGTGGAATAAGGAGGTGTTTGGTCAGTTAGAAACTCAGAAGACTAATCTTTTGGAAATGTTGCAAGAGTTGGATGAAAAGGAAATTGAGGGTAGGCTGCCTGCTGAGGATTTGGCGGCCTGTGAGGGGGTAAGAAAGAAGTATGGCCAGGTGGCTCACATGGAAGAAGTTAGTTATCGACAAAGATCGAGATGTTTGTGGTTGAAAGATGGGGATCAGAATACAAAATATTTTCACCATATGGCGAATGCTCATCGCCGGGTTAATCAGATTGGGAAGCTGTGGGTTAATGGTGTGCTGTTATCATTCAAGGCGGAGGTGAGGTAGGGCATAGTGCGCTTTTATCAACATTTGTTTCGGGGAGATGATGAGTCTTAAAGGCCAAGGTTGGATGGCGTTCAGTTTGAGACTATTTCAATGGCGGATATGCAGCTACTCAAGAGGCCATTATCAGATGAGAAGGTTTCTAGGGCTCTTCAAAAAATGTTTGGGGACATGGTGCCAGGCCTGGATGGTTTTACTTTGCTTTTCTTCCAACCTATGAAGCACGGGTACTCCAAAAATAGTGCTGTACACGTACCGGGTACTTACCGAGTGCGGGTACGTGTACCAGTACGGCTGCATGTGTACCGGGTACAGCAAAAAGAAGTCCAGTACATTTGGTTCAATCGGGTACGGCATGGGTATGCCTTTGGTGCGTTTCGGGTACGTCGGGGCAGAAATCAAATTTTCAGGAGAATTGAGGGGTACTGGAGCAACATTAAGAAAAATTTCAAAAAAAAAAAAAAAAAGGAATTTACACAAATGATGTTTGTTTTGCCCTAATCTCATCACTTCAGCAACACAGCAGCAAGAGGCGACGACGACCCATCCATTCCCTTCGAAGGCCTCCGGCGACGGCGACGCAAGGAGTTCTGGTGAGTGCTCTTCATCTTCTTCTTCTTCTTCTTCTTTGTCTTCATCTTCTTCTTTGCCTTCTTCTTCGCCTTCTTCTTCTTTGTTACATCTTCCACCCTCGTCTTCTTCGTTTCTTCTTCTTCATCTCATATATTTTTTATTCAGCAAGCATCTGGTTTTGTCCCTTGTTGCATCTCTTCGTCTTCCCTCCGGTGAGAAACTGGTCAGAATTTTTGGGTGCCCCTGCATATCAGCAAACAGCAAGCAACTGGTCAGATTTTGTTTCTTCATCTCCTTGTTTCTTCATCTCTTTGTCTTCATCTTTATTTTTTTTTGTTTTTTTTCTTCTTGTTTCTTGTTTCTTCTTAAGAGAAGTAGAACCTGGTCAGAGAGGTAGAACCAAAAAAAAATTAGAGAGGTACAACCAAGTTATCAATCATATTTGGAACCAAAAAAAAAAAAAAAATTAGAACAAAAAAATTAATAATCAATCATACTTACATAATATTAATAATCAAAAAAATTAATTAGAATAAAATTATTCCTCAATAGAAGAATGTTAATTTTTCCTTTAGTGTTGGTTATGTTGAATTGAAATATATTAATATTTGTCTTTTAGTTTTATAGTTCTCTTTTTAGCTTTGATATTTAATTTTAATTTGTAGGTTGGATCCTTTAACCATAATTATAAAAAAATAAAAAAATATATCGGCGTACCGCAGCCGTACCCATATCATACTTTTTTGGGGTTTTACCGTATCGGCGTACTCGCACTTGTACCCGTACCGTACTTGTACCCGCACCCGTGCTTCCTAGCTTCCAACGGTGTTGGGAAGTGGTAAAGACGGATGTATTAGCCTTGTTTGCTCATTTTTATTAGACAGGGCAGTTTGAAAGGAGTCTTAATGAAACTTTCGTAGCGTTAATTCCTAAGAAAGGATGGGCGGAGGATATAAGGGATTTTCATCCCATCAGCTTGTTGGAAGTGTGTACAAGCTTCTGGCGAAAGTTTTGGCTAATAGACTACAAGGTGTCTTGGAGGGGCTGGTGTCTGAGTCCCAGAATGCCTTTGTGGGTAGGCATCAAATTTTGGATGCTATGCTGGTAGCAAATGAATGTGTTAGCTCGCGTATTCGGCAGGGGAAAGCTGGCCTTATGTGTAAGTTAGACATTGAGAAGGTGTATGATAATGTGGATTGGCGGTTTTTGATGTATATGTTGGAGCGAATGGGGTTTGGGGCTTGTTGGCGGCAGTGGATTCAGTTTTGTATCTCGACGGTTCAGATGTCTATCTTAGTGAATGGGGCATCGGTAGGTTTTTTCCCGACTCATAGGGGTTTACGGTGGGCAGATCCTTTGTCTCCATTATTGTTTATTTTGATTATGGAGGCTTTGGGGCGATTGTTATCTAATGCAGTTCAAAGGGGTTTGTTGACAAGCTTTGAGGTGGGTAGGGATCGGAATACTAGCTTAGTGGCGTCTCATTTGTTTTATGCAGATGATGCTCTTATTTTTTACGGAGTGGCGGATGGTTTGGTTGGCTAGTTGAGGTGTGTTCTGCTCTGTTTTGAGGTAGTTTTGGGGCTTTGGGTGAACCTAGGGAAGTCAGAGATGATTCTGATAGGTCACATGGCGCATATTTCCACATTGGCGGCTATTTTGGGGTGCAAGATGGTGGCTTTGCCCACAACATATTTGGGGTTACCTTTGGGTGCTTCTTTTAAGGCAACTAGGGTGTGGGATAGGGTGGTGAACAGGATGCAACGTCGTTTGGCAGGGTGGAAGCGGCAATATTTATCGAAAAGGGGACGCGTCACACTAATAAAAAGTGTCCTCTCCAGCATTCCAATTTATTTCATGTCACTTCATATTATTCCCGTGTCTGTCGCCTGGAGGTTAGAGAAGTTGCAGAGGGGTTTTTTATGAGGTAGAGGGTCTAAATATTTTCATTATCATCTAGTAGCATGGGATCATATTTGTTCTCCTAAGGCGAGGGGGGGTTGGGGGTTTAGAGTTTGGTTGCTTTTAATTTGGCTCTTTTGGGGAAATGGTTGTAGAGGTTTGGAGTAGAGAGGGAGCGGTTATGGAAAAAGGTGGTAGGGGCTAAATATGGGTTGGGTTAGGGGGATTGGCGTACAAAGGAGCTTAGATAGTCACATGGGCAAAGTTTGTAGAAAGGAATTTGGTTGGGCTGGGAGGAGTTTTGGAAGAGTGTGAGTTTTAGGGTAGGGGTGGGGGACCGGGTTCGGTTTTGAAGGGATAGGTGGTGTGGAGAGGTCCCATTGGAGGTGATGTTTCTGTTGATTTTTCGTATTGTGATTGACCGGGAGGCAACAATAGGTGCAAGGCCCGATGGTGGTGTGGAATATTGGGTTGCGAAGTGAAATGCAGGATTGGGAGGTTGGACAGTTACTGGATCTGTTGGGTTTTTTGTATGGCTTTGGTTTGGCAGGTTTGGAGAGGATACTGTGAGGTGGGAATGCCCAAAGTCCAAAGGGGTTTTTTCTGTATCTTCTTTTTATCATAGGCTTTTGGGAGGGGATGGGGTGCCATCCCATGGAAGAGTGTTTGGGTGGTGGGTTGTCTGTCCAAAGTCGCTTTCTTTGTGTGGATAGCAGTGTTAGGACATATTTTGAAGATTGATAACTTGATTCGTTGTGGGCATATTTTGGCCAATTGGTGTTGTTTATGTTATGGAGCTGCGGAGGCAGTGGCCCATTTGCTTATTTCTTGTCCGGTTGTTTCACGCCTTTGGATGTCTATAGTTGCTATCTTTGATTTGGCTTGGGTTCAACCGGGGATAGTAAGGGCAGTGTTACAAAGTTGGGTTGGGGGGAGGGTTGGGAAGAGACAATGGAAGGCTTGGATATTGGCTGGCCATTGTCTTTGTGGCTAGTTTGGTTGGAGCGTAATAGGCGGGTTTTTTTTTGGGAGATGCGTTCCACGGCTTGTTTGAAGCGGTGTTTGTTCATTATGTTACACAGTTGGATAACATTGGCAGTGGACCTGGATGTTTTGTCTTTTGTTGATTTTGTAGAGGACTTGACTCAATAGGTCTTTTGTTCTTGCCGTGTTATTTCATGCAGTTTCGATTTTGGCAGTTTTCAAATTGTTAGGCTCGTTTTTGTAATTCTTTGCATCGTCTTGATGCTTTCTCAATAAAGTGTGCTTATTTATCAACAAAAAAAAAAAAACAAACAAACAAACAAACAAACATTCAACATATATTTCGATGAAACTACTAAGGTAACATTCAAAAATAAAAAAATTAAAAATAAATTATAACAGACTTTGGTAGAAGAATTTAAAGTAAAAGCTTAATTTCATCTAAACAATAGCAAAATAGCAATATTGTAAACTCGTACATTTCAAACTATAAAATGGTATTATGATTGTAAGAATTGGAAACACGGTAGGTAGAACAGTTCAGTCATACATGTCAAGCTACAAAATTGTATTACAATGGTAAGAATTGGAAAAACTCAGCTCAAAAGGGGTTTACAACCCTAATATAGAAAGATTAAGATACTATTTCTCTTTTTTCTTTCAGAGGGTGGAGATCGCGGCCAATGAGGCTATGTTACCCTAATCAACGCTGCAACCTCAAGGTTGAAACACCCGATGGTAGTTTTGGGAAGACATAGATCACCCTGTATAACAATAAACATAATTTACTCGTTAATGTGGTAGAAAACTAAATTATCGCCTTTTGCTCTTAGTCTTGGAAATCCTTGATTTGCAAGATTCGTTAGGCGGCTTCCAGATGATATCCTTGAGATTTTTCACAAAATTTTTTGTAAAACTGAACACAGAAGATTGTAAAACTCAATTATCTGAATCTCCGAGACTAAAATAACCTACTCTTTCATTTTTCACGATAATCATGTTGAGCAAGGACAAGCAAAAAAATGTGAGCTATATTTATGTGCAAAATATATTTAGTTTTTGGTGGTGAATCACATCTAGAAACTGGAACAAATGGAGCAACTGATCTTGAGGTGTTCACCAGCATCTCCAGATGCTTTTTGAATATCAACCATGAAGAATGTAGGAGCGACTTGAAATACCTGTTTAAAAACGAATTAGAAACTATAAAATGTTAGGGAAAAAATGATTACAGAGGTTCGACGGTGAGAACGTACTTCGAGAATGACTGAAAAATGTTAAGTTTTGTTTGCTGAAAGGCCTTCCACCCTTATCTTAAATTTTAAAAAAAAGGAGCTTCCGTTCAATATTTTCAGGACTACTTTGGTGAGATTGCTGCCCATGGAATGAAGAAGAAATAAGACAATAAAATATAGCATGGACTCCCCTCCAAATATTAATTAGACAGTAAATCGATTCCTTGAGGCATCAAAATAAGAGGCAATTAGCATGAAATTGGTCAAGTTTACCAAAGTTCTAAACGAGATTACCATAGGAAACTCCCAAATGGTCCACCTTGTAATTATGAATGTGTGTCTTAAAACCTATCAATTGTGCAACAACTTCCATACTTAACAAAACCACTTTTGCTGGTTTCTGGGAAACAAAGCGTGTTTGATGCTGCGTATAGTCCTGCCAAGAAGGGCAAGAAATTCAAACATATGAACTAATTATGAAGCTATATAAAATGAAATCATGAAAGGAATACAGGATGACATTGAAAATTGGGCTCATGAGTGTTTAACGTGACAAAAGTGAGATGAGACAGCAACACACTCCTAATGGCAGTACCAAGAGTATGCAAGTTTGAAAAATATTGGCAGCTGACAGCTAGTGGAACATTAGATGTAGAAAACAACATACCACAAGTTTGGTCATCAATGAAATGAAAAGGTGAGATTGCTTGGTAATCAAATACAAATGACTCAAGTGGAATTAACAGACTTATAACTCATACCTGTCGACGGTCAAAAAGTGCTGAAAGGTTTAAGCCTTGAGAAAGGATAATTAGGTCGAAGGCATTAAGAACCAAAGGGCGCACATCCTCATTCCTGCATGGCTCATCAACTGGTTCTTCCTACAAAAAAAGCCATGAATGCATGGCAAATGTTAGGCAAACCCATAGTAAATACCAGCGACTTTCAACAAAAAACCTGCAACACAGTTGTCCTCCTTTATTTTATACAAGAAAGCATAAAATCACCAGCCTAAAATAATTTGACATCTAGATTATATAAAACAATATGACCTGTGTAAAGGGGGAAAGATCCAGAGTGATGGTGTAAACATGAGATAACTGTTCTCTAAAGTACTTGGACTTCTAAAAGCCATCTGTATGCATGCAAACAGGTATATCAATATTTTAAATTTTGGTACATTTATAATGGTCAAATTTGTATATATATATTCTCACATATTATCTCATATGTGCTTATGCACATTTGTCAATAAATGAAAACTTAGTCTGTATTGCAAAGCAAAAACTTAGTGTTGTGAAGGGTTGTGGGTGGTCATTGAAGCTGTTGTATTATGAGAGAATTCTATGCAGACAACCACATCCTACAGATTGTTCAAATGTATTGAAGTTGATAGGCAGCACACTATCTTTCAAGTTTTAAAACATTACACTGAACAGAGAAGACCTAGATTGGAGAATGTTTAACACCTAATTAGCCAATTTGTGGATTCAGGGCAGAAGCAACCTAGAGAAGGAAGATTCATTACTAGGAGCAAATTACTGCTGGCACTAATTTTTCCTTAAAGCACAAATTATGGAACCCTTTCTATTATTTAGTAGAATTCCAAATGATATGCAAGAGAAGCAGAAATTAAAAGTAACACGAACCTCAAGATCATCAAAAACTGCATTAACGTCATCCAGGTTAACATCTTCATATTCAATAAGTTTGACAGGAACATAACCCCTTATAAACCACTCATCATTCCTAATATCTTCAATTTGAATATGCTGCACAGAGAGGGAAGGAGTTCTCAATGACAACTGTAATCAAAGCAACTATATTTGAGCCATTATATTTTACAATAACCAACATGAGTAATCTTTTCCATATCATACATATTAAGTAATATAACGTGTTTGTTTGCGTAGTTATATTGCATTTCGGTTTTCAACAGTATTCGAAAGGCACACAAATCATGTTGGCATCAGATACCAACAGTGTTTTAAAAGGCTCTAGGCGCACTGTGGTGATAAAGTCTCCTATAGCCTAAGCGCGAGGCGCGATTCGCGAGGTGCGAGCCTTACCAAAGCAAAGCGCAAGTAGTAGAAGAAAAACAAAATTATAAAATAAACTTTTTAGCATAACAAATATATATAAATTTAAAAAAATTATAACCATTTCCGACAATCTTTAAACATAACATTCAGTCTTCTAAAAACTAGAAATACAATATCCAACAAAAGATATAAAGCATAACATTCAATCTTTTATCACTTTCTGCTCTCTTTTGACCACGTTTGATCATTTTATATTGAAGAGTTTTGAATCCCCATGGGTATGTCCACAAAAAAAGCATTTAATCAACAGTTGAAGTAGAAAAATAGGTAAAACCCATAAACCCACACCTTGCGCCTCAGCGCCTAAGCTCCACCTTGCGTATTGCGCCTCACCTTGACCTGTTCAAAGCACAAAGATGTGCCTCATTGCACCTCGCGTGCGCGCCTTTTAAAACACTGGATACCAAGACCACAAATTTCATTTTCTGTCCTGCTTTATGTGATAATAGAGCAACCAGGGCAGTGTGCAAAATGACATCCAACAACTAATGTCAGTCAAAAAGCAAATACTTACAGTTTCAGGATTTGGATCCAAAATTTGATGTAGTAAAGATTTTCCTCCTGATGGAAACCATGATGGACATGAAAACTCCGCTTTCTTTATCTGCAGACAATAGTTGCAGGAAATAAAACTTGAAGATGAGCAGCATGCTAACCAAGTACATAGTGAACAACAACCTTTAGCCCTCATAGTTAATGACTGAAACAGCAGTCAGAAGCAGGACCGTATACATATAACATTAAGATGAGTAACCATAATAACAAATTACAGAGTGGCCTATTTTGTCTTGTTAGTTTTTAGTGTTTTTTTTTTTTTTTTGAAATGTAGGTAAACCCTAATTTTACAGCACCAACATTTTCATTTCCCTTCTTTAATATGGTTCAGAAAGTTGGGTGGTTGAAAAAACATGCTGAAAAAAAGAGTGCAATTGAAACAAGAATGTTAATATGGATAAGGGGTATACTATGTTATATATTATTTACTAATAACAATAATAATCTCCATGTTTTTTTGTTTTGTTTCCTTTCTTGATTCCCACATCGGAATCCAAAGGAATCTCTACACTTTCATTTGGAGGGAATTCAATATTTCTCCCTCCATTCACTTGGAATTTAATTTTTTTAGCTTGGTTCCCATATAGAAATCTTGAGCAAATGAGTGTACTCTCATCTACTATAAATAGAGGAAGAACTTTCCATATTCCTTCAAGTTTCCATTGGAGGTCTTCCATTGAAGATATCCATGAGATGGAACTTCTAGTTCTTTTATATATATATATATAGAAAGAAAGAAAGAAAGAAAATATTCAAACAAATAGTTTGGGACCATTTGAATAAATCAATTTAAGATTTCAAATTCAAAGATCCTAACCACTAGTTGGTTTACGGACGTTGGGAAACAGTTTCAACTTTTGAATTCTCTAAGTTGGTGTCTGTTTGAGTTCCATATAAGGAACTCTCTTCAACAACCCATACTTAGTTTTTCCCTGCAAGTTTTCTTCACTGTTTTCATTCTGAGTTTTTTAGGTTAAGGTTCTAGTATAGAAAACAACTAAGGCATATAGCCTTAGTATTATTTTCTAGAATAAGGCATTGTATCCTGGAGATATAATTTCCAAGAGACCTTTCTGTATAATAGAGAAGAAATTACTATCTTAAAGAAAGTATCCTGGATGTGCCTTGCCTTTGAGTGTTCTACTTTTCTTCTTTACTAAATCTGTGTTTTTTCTTTTATACATAGTTCATTTACTTTTATACAACAAATTTAAGATAGTAATTATGAATCCCACAAACGGTGATCAAGACATAGATTCATGAAGTTGAAAGGCTTGAATGTTTTAATGGACTTAATTACAAACGTTGGAGTATGAAGATCTTTTTCCAACTTACTGTTGCAAAGGTTGCTTATGTGCTTTTGGTTGCCTGCCCTCAAACAAAAGTGTCTCCTACAACTAATGGAATCAATGCTACTGATGGTACTAATACATCCGAAGGAGCCTTGACAGAAACTCAGAAGAAATGGATGAAGGATGATTATGTGTGTCGTTTTACCATTCTCAATGCAATGACAAATGCACTGCTCAACATCTTGCACAAGTATACAACAACATTGGAACTCTAGCATGCGATACAACGCAAGTATGTTAATGAAGATGCCGGTAATTGGTCTTTCCTAATTTCAAAAAATATTGATTTTAAAATGGATGATACTCGATCTATTATAGATCAAGTTAATGATCCAAATGACATTGATACTGAATGTGCTGATGTTGGAGAACCAATTTTAGAGACTTTTCAAGTTTCAACGATTATTGGTAAGCTTCCATCTATGTGGAAAGATTACCAAACAATTTTAAAACAAAAGAAAAAATCTCTGAATTTGGATGAGTTGTGTGGACGCGCCCCGCGTGAGGGCCTCACCCTACAGTTCGGACTCAATTTGTCACGGTTCTTAATCTGAACCAAAGAGTCCAAATCCGGCAAATCGTTTTGAGAAAACAGATTTTTAGAAAAGAAGTGCCAAACATGGACTGCTTTGCCAGATACAGAGTCGCCACCTAAATATTTTTTATGGGGGAATTTAGGAAACCCTGACTCGTTTGCCTAAGGTCACATGTCCGTCATCACCAAAGTTGCCTCGGCTCGGGAACTTGGGTATGATTGGGGAAGGTCAGCTATGAGCACCCTCTCTCGCCCGATTCGAAGATCGGCCTCTACTAACCATGATATCTCGTTTTTGAAAACACATGCGTTCTTATTCCGGTTATTAGCCTAGAATTACTATGTGATGCGCATAGCAAAACAAGTATAGACTAGATCACCTAATTTGGAACAAAGCATTGCATATCCGTTTGTTTGGGAAATGATTTGAAATTTGCTACCCACAAGTAGGCTAAAACACGGATTTTAATGAGTTATCCCAACTCAAACAATCCAACCTTCACCCACAGGCATTCAAGCAGTTTATATCACATAAGCATTTAGCCACATGGTAAGCATGCTGTTATGTTAACATTCACACTCATACGAGATGCTAAAGCATAAAAGCTTACCTAGTACTCCAAGCCAAAACAGAAACCGGTTAGTAATCATGTGCATGATCCTAGTTCATGTTAAGATGGCTAATGCAACACATGCAAGATGCAATTATGATAGGCTCGGCTATTCTAAGATGGCATATGATGATGCTACAACTAACACGTATTCAACTTGGAATTGAAATACCATGCAGTTAGTATGATGCGCCAAGCCCGGTGCATGCAAGACGAATGAATGTATGCAAACATGCTATCATAAGTATGCTAATTGAAACATGTCCTAAACTAACCATCGAAAGCTAGTAAATAAAAGGGAAGAAAGACGTGGGGTTGGAGGACATACACACACTCACGCACACTTATTACACAATTGCCCTCGCTCGGAGGGTTCGAATAAATATTACAAGACAAACAAATAAATAACTCTTCTAACTAATTAAATATTACATATCTTCTATTTAATTAACAAATCAAATGCAGAAAAAGGATGGTCGCAGCCCCGCCTCGGAATGCTAGGATGATGCATGCTCGAATTCCCCCGCTCGGAAACCCGTGCCATGCCATTGTTGCCTCTGTTTACATTGCCCTGCTCCTCTGAAAATTTTGAAAGTCCCCAGACCCATTTTGAATCACCCTCTGAGTGTTCTGGGGTGTCACTGGCCACAATTCAAGTTCACCAGCCATGAGTATGGTCTTATCGGCCAAAAGTTAAACCACCGGCTGGTAATAGATGGCCAGTCGGCACTGTATATGGCCGGCCGGCCATTTCTTCTTGCAGAAACCTGTTTTTGACAGCAGCAGAGGGCAGACAGTGCATGACAAGGAAATTCAAAGCAATATATGCATCGCCACTCTCCCAATCATGCTATGGACTCATGGGAGTGGGGCCCTTGACCCTCGGGCCATCAATTATGCATTTTGATGCATGATGGCCTAAGAGGCCAAATTTGTAACTTAATGTAAATGCATGCAACAAAAGAGATGAATGCCAACGCCCTATCATATTGAGGTCAAGGGCGTCGGCGACCAAGGGTTGAGACGTGTTATGTCACTTGGAGTACGAACACACCTCACCCCTCATGCTTGGTTTGACACCCCAAACCAAGCAATGTGATGCACGTATACAAACATGGCTCAAGGATGCAACACATGCCAAATGCAATGCAATCTATTATGCAAGCATGCAATATGCCAATCATGCAAGAGGCAATACAATGTGATCTAACATGTGATGCAAACATGGTACAATGCAAGCATGCAATGAGAGGCAACAAGTCAAACATACCACTATATACAAGAATGGATTTAGACCGAAATGGAGGGCCTCAGCCACACCTCAAAATAGTGGCCAAAGATGATGCAAATGGTGGACAAATGCTCATGCAAACATGCATACCAATGGGCCTAAGACTAAGGCACAAAGAGAAGCATTCTACTACAACTACCCTAACCACACATGGCATGGACTATTCAACCAAAAATAGAGTTTTAAGGCAATAAAATACACCCCAAAACCCACATGAATGGCATCCCAAATGACTTAAACAAGAGGCATGCATTAAGGCCTAAACATGGAGCATAAGACCACACCTCATCAAGGTATTAAAAGAGTAACAAACACAAGCATGTAAGCACAAAACATGGACTGAAATGACATCATAAGTGATTCCAAATCACTGAAATAGGCCAACTCAAACATGCTCATGACTCACACACCCGATGCCAACATGCTAGAATGCAAAGGGACTATACAAAGCATGAAATGCATGACCAAATCAACATCCAACAGACCTCTAGTATGGAAAAATATGACTAAAAACTTCACAAAGCTAGGCAAAAATATGCAAGCATGAAGGTCTAATGGCAAGATGCATTTCTAGGCCAAAGAGAGGAATACAAAGCAAGTATATTAGGCATGAAAGGGGTCACTAATCCGACCAAAAACAGAGGCATAATATGACCCAAAAACAACCAAAAACCTCTTAAATGAAGCCAAGAACAACTAATCATGCATGCTACTCTTATAGGCCAAAAATGCAAACAAAAGAGAGACCAAGGGAGAGGGGTGTCCCTCCCCTACGCAGGACTTCAAAACTCCTTCTTCATCACTAAAAATTCACTGGATTTCAGTGGTGAGAAGGTGAACACACAATAGTAACCAAAGCTTAGCAAAGAGAGCACCAAAAGGGCCAAACAAGGCCTAAGAGAGGGAGGTCGGCCCCCAACACCAAAACAACCTTAATGAAGTATCTTAAGCATGCAAATATAAGACTTTTTTCAGTTATACACAAAGTCTAAAACAGTAAGCAAGATAGGTAAAAGACTAGTGCAAGATTGGGGAATATAAAGTAAAAGTGTTACCCTTGAAGAACCCTTGAAGAACAGCAAATGCAGCCCTCTTCTTCTGATCAAAATCAGTCCAAAACCTCAAGAACAAACCCTCAATGCCTCCCAAAGTCGAAGTATGGTGTAGTAGTGTGTGTCTTAGTGCAAAACTAAGAAGAAATCAACCTTTTGGCCCTTAAACACACACACAATGAAGAGAGAGAGCGAGATATAGAGAGAGAAAGTGTATATCAGATATTATATATGTATTTTGCTTTGGTTTTTTGCTGAACCCACACAAAGAAGAAGGAGGGGCTCTTATATAGACAATGGAAAAGGCTCCAAGCTTCTAAGAGAAGCTATCCTAAAGGGTCAAGGCTTCCAAGGGAAGCTATCCTAAGGGTGCAAGCTTCTTGAGAAAGCTAAGACTAAGGGTCAAGCTTCCTCAAGAAGCTTGAGCAAAGGGTGCAAGAGGTTGGGTCAAAAAGGGTCAAAGGCTCAAAACAGCCACACCCGTGCATGGGGGGCAGGGTCCGTGCATTCCAGCTGGCACAACTGGCATGCATTATGCCTAAAAAAGGCAAAAAGGTGGCATTGGCCAAAAAAAGAGGCCATCGGCCAAACATATGGTCGGCCGACCACACCAAAGGCCGACCGGCCAATGGTATACTTCACCAATGGCCGGTAGCAAGAAGACACGGCCGGTGGCCTCAGGCCAGGGCCAGTGGGTGTCAGGGGTAGCTAACAAGCTACTCTCTACCCTCAGAAGCACAAACACAAGTGTTTGGTGCAAAATCAAACACAAAACAGCCGAGTTGAGAGATCCTGAGGCAAGGCGCATCGCCAAGACCTTCGGGAACTCAAAATGAACACAAACATGGATGATCACCAAGTGTTCAAGCGGTGATGTCCAAGTCTTGAGGACGGTCAAAAATGGGGTGTCTACAAGTTGCTTCAACACATTCAAATAGAAAATCAAGCAAGATTACATGATAATCTTGAAAATCCGGGGAAGACTGAAAAAGTTCATAATGTTGAAGAACCAGCATCTACCTCTAATAAACATGCTGTCAAGTTTCGTAACAAGAAAAAATCTTTTAAGAGGAAGAAAGGCAACTACAGTAAAAAGGAGTTTGTCAAAAAGAAAAGTTTTGGTTCTTGTTTTGTGTGGTAAAAAGGGACATTATGCTAAAGATTGTCGCCATCGCAAGGGACACAAAAATGAGACCAACATGATGAGCGCTAATGAAGACATGATAACCATGCTTACTGAAATCAACATGGTCAACATGGAAGATGGTTGGTGGATTGATTCCGGTGCAACCTATCGTGCTACTCCCTATAAGGATGCTTTTCATTCCTATAATGAAGTTAGTGGTGAAAAAGTTGTCTTCATGGGAAATTCTTCTACAAGTGCTATCTTGGGCAAAGGAACGGTGAAACTTCCTCTCTCTTCCGGCAAAGTCCTTACTTTGCAAGATGTGTATCACGTTCCTGGACTTAGGAAGAGTCTTGTGTCTGTTAAGAGGCTTGATGATCATGGTTTTAGAGTTGTATTTGATTCCCAAAAAGTGATCAACCCTAAGAAAGGATCCTTTGTTGGGAAGGGTTATGCTAAAGACAATATGTATTCTATTAGTCTTAATAAAGATGTTTCTATTTTTGCTTATATGCTTGATTCACATGTTAATTCTGTTTGGCATTATAGATTAGGACATATTGGTAGCAATTCTATGACTCGCATGATTTCACACGGTTATGTTCCTAAAAGTAGTCATGTTTTAACTACACAAAATTGTGAATGTTGTGCTCAAGCAAAAAATGTTAAGAAACCTTTTAAATCTGTTAATAGATCTACTACTTTGTTAGAATTAATTCATAGTGACATATGTGATAATAAAGATATAATTACTAGAGGAGGAGAAAGATATTTCATAACTTTTTATAATTTTTCTAAGTTTACTTATGTTTATTTCTTAAGAACAAAAGATGAAGCTTTTGAAAATTTTAAAATATTTAAAGCAAAAGTTGAAAATAGACTTGGAAAGAAAATTTAAAAATTAGATCCGATAGGGGTGGTGAATATCGACTTAATGATTATATTCAATTTTGTAAACACATGGAATAGTTAGAGAAGAAACAGGCCCTCATTCTCCTCCACAAAATGGTGTTGCAGAACGAAAAAATAGAACCTTGTTAGAAATGGTTAGTGCTAATAGCTTTTGGGGTGAGGCTTTATATACAACTTGTCATATTTCTAATGGAATCATACATAAAAATAAAATTAAATCTCCTTATGAATTGTGGAAAATCATAAACAAAATATTAATTATTTTAAGGTTTGGGGTTGCATTGCTTATGTTTTAGATGTTTCACATAAAAGGCCTAAGTTAGGCAGTAAAGCTATAAAATCTATTTTTGTCGGATATCCCATGAATAGTAAAGCTATAAAATCTGTTTTTGTTTCTCATGCAATTTATTATGAACATTTGACTATTAAAGATGCTAACAATCATGAAATGGAAAAAGAATTGTTAATTGAGTTAGACAATACTAATTCTTCTTCAAATTATTCATTAGTTGATAATGGGTTGCCTAATGTTAGTGATAATAATAAGGAAACTGAAATAGTAGATAAATCTATCGAGTTAAGAAGTAAAAGACAAAGAATTGAAAAAGATTTCGGTCCTGGAATGTATACGTATTTGTTACATCATGATCAAGATCCTAAAACATTTAATGAGGCTATGTCTTTGCATGATGCAAATTTATGGAAAATTGATATGGATGATGAAATTAAATCTATTCATCATAACGACACTTGGACTTTAACTAATT
This sequence comes from Camellia japonica, assembly GCA_030407325.1. Classification (NCBI taxonomy): domain Eukaryota; kingdom Viridiplantae; phylum Streptophyta; class Magnoliopsida; order Ericales; family Theaceae; genus Camellia; species Camellia japonica. The sequence goes on from JAPPVO010000016.1 coordinate 166,626,027, forward strand.
TTCCTCCTAATACAAAACCAATAGGATGTAAATGGGTGTTAAGAAAGAAACTTAAAACTGATGGGAGTATAGATAAATATAAGGTAAGATTAGTTGCTAAAGGATATAGTAAAAAAGAAGGAATAGACTTTTTTGAAATCTTTTCTCTTGTTACTAAAATAACTTCCATAAGAATTATGTTTGCTATTTCTTCTGTTTATAATCTTGAAGTACACTAAATGGACGAAAAAACTACTTTTCTTAATGGTACTCTTGAAGGAGAAATTTATGTTAATCAACCTGAAGGTTATTGATGTAGGACAAGTAGGGATTACTTTCCTACAAGTAGTGAGCCCAGTTTAAGTATACCAGCAGCAGCAACAATAGACTTATAGGGCTGGATTTTGTGGTATTTTGTGGCTACAAAAGTATTTAAAAAACAGGAGTTTAAGGGTTTGTAAAAAGGTAGGGTTTTGGGAATGAAAACACAAGTGTTTAAGGGTAGTTGGGTAGTTGTTCTAAGCACTGTGAATGGTGACATGAATAATAACCTTGCTGGATAGAAGAATAATAAGAAGAATAAGAAGAGAGAGAGAGAGAGAGAGAGAGAGAGAGAGAGAGAGAGAAGTGCTTCACTCTTGCAAGGGATAGGCCAATTACACAAACACAATCTCAAATTTTCCTAATATTAACTCTTCTCTTGAATCATTGAGATTACACATATTTATAGGCTAAAGACTCTCCTAATTCTATACGGACTATGTCTCAAATTTAGAAACTAAAAATATTTAGCAACTACTAATATTCTAGACCAACTATGACTTCCAATTCTACTTCAATCATAATAGAAAACTTTAATGACTTCTAATTCTACTTCAATATCAAAATAAGAAACTTGGCCTTTTCACCACTAAGATTACTTTAGACATAATAAAACTCATATATAATAACCCATTTAATAACTTGACCCAAAATAAAACCCATGGGTGACCCCTACAACCCATGTCCAACAATTATTGGAATGACCATTATACCCTTAATTACTAAAACCTACTATAATGACATGAAGACTCAAAATTATTCCAAATCTTTAATTCTTGATGCCCTAAATGTGCTTCATGTGAAATTCCAGATTTGCTATTTTTCTTCTTTCCATGGTCTTCATCAGTTATGTTATTACAGGTAAAGAAAATTTAGTTTGTAAATTAAATAAGTCTTCATATGGTCTTAAACAAGCACCTAGACAATGGTATGAAAAATTTAAGAAAGAAATTAAGAATCTTGGTTTTAAAAGCTTTAAAGTAGAAAGTTGTGTTTTCTTTAAAGTAAAAAAAAAAAAAATTATAAAGTTCTTATAACTCTTTTATGTTGATGACTTATTAATTTTTGGTTCTAATATGGCTTGTGTAAATGAGATAGTTTTCGGCACAAATTTTTGACATTAAAGACTTGGGTCCTGTGGATGTTATTTTGGGTGTTAAAGTTATTAAAAAGAATAATGGATTTGTTTTGACTCAATCTCATTATATAGAAAAAGTGTTGAGGAAATTTAATCACTTTGATTGTAAACCTAGCAAAACTCCTATTGATCCTAGTAATAAATTGGTGCCACGTTTAGGCACTTCTGTTAATCAAGAAGACTATGCTCGTATTATAGGAAGTTTAATGTATGCTATGAACTATATTGGACCTGATATTGCATGTGTTGTTGGTATGCTAAGTAGGTTTACTAGTAATCCTAGTACTAAACATTGGAAGGAACTTAGTAGAGTTTTGAGATATTTAAAATATACCATGAACTATTGTTTACATTATTTTTGCACAAATCCTATTCTTGAATGTTATAGTCATGGTAATTGGGCTTCTGATAGAACTAATTCTAAATCTACTAGTGGATGGTTATTTACTGTTGGTGGTGCTATAGTTGCATGGTCTTCTAAAAAACAATCATGTATTGCTTTGTCTTCTATGGAATCTGAATATGTTGCTATGTCATTAGCAAGTAAAGATTTAATTTGGATGAAAAATTTTATAAGATGTATACCATATATTGAGGTGCCTAGAGGACCTATTACTTTGTATTGTGACAATCAAGCAGTAATTCACAATACTAAAAATATGAGAATCTCAAATAATAGCAAACACATTGCTATGAGATATAATCACATAAGAATACTTGTGAAGAAAGGTAAAATATTACTTGAATATTTACCTATTGATCAAATGCTTGCGGATCCTCCTACAAAGCCACTTAATGGTGAAAGGATCAATAAAATTATGAGATATCGGACTATCACCGGTTACTTAAAAAATAGATTTTTTTTTTTTTTTTAGCCTACTCTAATTAGTTGATGTCTGTATAACTCAAATAATCACTATTTTAGAGTTCAAAGATTTTTAATTAAAATCTATAGTATGAAATATAATGAGAGATTATATTTCAAATGCATTTATAAACTTGTGAATAATGGGGGTTAATGCTATTCCAAACAAAGTTCCATATCTAAGTAATGCACTCAATATTCCACAATTAGAAGGTTGGATTTTTTAAATCCTTAACATAACTCATTGCTTCGGTGGGACGATAGAGAGGTTGTGGAACGTTCTAGATGAGTTTGCCTTTGCAAGTATAGAAGTAAGGGCCGCTTCTTACGGATTACCGGTTTAATCCTAGAGTACTTGCTAATTGGGATTTGCGCGAGGCCGAATTAACGCGCTGCCATGGTGAACTATGAACCTATGTAAGGTGCGAATATGGTTGTTTTGAGTTTTGAATTCACTAAGATCAAGACTCAATTCTCTTGGTTGTTTGAATCTCATCTTGGTCGTTTGAATCTCAAAGGTCGTATTCAACTCTAAGTTCAAGGCTTGTCCACTTAAGAGTATGTGCTATATAAATATCCATTTTTTATTTTTATTGAGTTTATTTGTTGGTTTTTTATTTATTCAGTTTCATTAGTAAATTAGTGGGGGATTGTTATATATTATTTATTAATAACAATAATGATCTCCATGTTTTTTGTTTTGTTTCCTCTCTTGATTCCCACAGTGGAATCTAAAGGAATCTCTATACTTTCATTTGGAGAGAATTCAATATTTCTCCCTTCATTCACTTGGAATTTAAATTTTTTAGCTTGGTTCACACATAGAAATCTTGAGCAAATGAGTGTGCTCTCATCTACTAAAATAGAGGAAGGACTTTCTATATTCCTTCAAGTTTCCATTGGAGGTTTTCCATTGAAAATATCCATGAGATAGAACTTTTAGTTCTTTATAAATATATATATATATAAAGAAAGAAATAAAATATTCAAACAAACAATTTGGGACCGTTTGAATAAATCAGTTTAAGATTTCAAATTTAGAGATCCTAACCACTAGTTGGTTTACAGATGTTGGGAAACAGTTTCAACTTTTGAATTCCCTAAGTTAGTGTCTGTTCGAGTTGCATATAAGGAACTCTCTTCAACAGCCCATACTCACTTAGTTTTTCCCTACAAGTTTTCTTCACTATTTTCATTCTGAGTTTTCTAGGTTAGGGTTTTGGTTTAGAAAACAACTAAGGAATACAGTCTTAGCATTGTTTTCTAGAATAAGGCAATGTATCCTGCAGATATAATTTCCAAGAGACCTTTCTGTATAACAGAGGGGAAATTACTATCTTAAAGAAAGCATCCTGGATATGCCTTGCCTTCGAGTGTTCTACTTTTGTTCTTTACTGAATTTGTTTTTTCTTTTATAAATAATTTATTTATTTTTATACGACATACTAGTATTACAAGAAATGAGTGACTAGTAAATAAGTGCATTCGGAAGAAGTTAGAAGGGGCACCAATTGAGAATGAAATGAGAGAAAGCCATTTGAGATTGTACATCCATATGCAATGTAGAGCAACTACACACCTGCAAGGAGAAGTTCTTTGTTCAGCTTGACGATGCTAAAAGAAATAAAGGAAGACCAATGAGGACACTAGTTCAGAAATATGAAAGAACATGACTGTGTTAGACCTAACCATGGGTATGACTTTTAATTGAGGCAACTTAACAGAATGGATCCATGTAGCAAATCTCAAATAATTGGGACAAAGGATCGTTGAGAATAAATATAATAGTTTTCTATAAATGTCCAATTCTAACACCAAGACAAACCTAAACATCATTTTAAAAAGCTAACATGCCAATAATACATTGCATAATAATAGATTTTCAGGGTGTTCGCGGTTCGGTTGCGGCCGGGAAACCTCTAATCCGCCATCTGTCCGTCGAATGGGCGGATTGGGAAAAATCAATCTGCATCCGTTTGCCGAATTGACGGGATGCGGATTGAGGGGATTGACGAATTGGCAGATGAATGCGAATTGGTTTGGCGGTTTAAACTTTTACAAATTTTGAATATAATATAACAACTTGTCAATATTTTTTTTTTTGGATAACAATCCAACTCAACATAACCAAAAGATTATCAAGTAAATCGTTAAATACCAATAATAAATACATGTAAGAAAATCATGTATTATCAAAACTATTTCATTACTTTTTTTGATTCAAAAACTATTTAATTTGATTTTTTTTAAAAATGACAAAATTAATCCTTATATTTTTCACACAAAAATACCAAATATCAACCTTTGCCATTTGATAAAAAGATTTCCAAATTGAAAACAAAACAAAATATCTAAACTCTTTTTTAATTAAAAACACAAACAGAATATCTAAACAAATTAAAAACACAAAGTCATACAAATTACTAGAGATGCTCGTGGTTTGGCGGTTCGGCCAAAGGAACCTCAAATCCGTCATCCGTCCAAAACTAAGTGGATTGGAAAAAATCAAACCGCAACCGTCTACTTGTCATCACACATCTGTCCAAAATGCGGCGGATCGATTCGGTTTGATCGGTTTGAGCGGATCGGAATATCCGCTGCTCATCTTTAGTTTGAATCTTCACTCTCATCAAGAAAGTTCACGTAAATAAATATCACAAGTTAAAAGGCAATTGGAAAGCCCTTTTTTCTTGCACAAAATATTACAACAATCTAAAAAGAAAATAGTTCATGCCTTACTAGACAATGTGGTGAGATCGATTTCGTCAAATGGGAGATATCTAACCATCAGAACACATAGAATGACCCCACAAGACCAAACATCAGCCACGGCACCATCATAACCCTTGTGACGATTAGGGGAAAAAAAGAACACACAACAAATACATGAACAGACATAAAACAATAATTACCTTGCACATTAAATATTATCAGTCCAGAAAAAAAAGTACTTGTAATCACCTCAGGTGCAACATAGTTAGGAGTCCCACAAGTTGTTCAAAGGAGGCTGACTCCCTAAGCACAACAACCACCACCAAGTAACATCATTTCATGTTATGTCTCTTGATTGTGTGGTGATGTTAAAATTGAGAAGATAATAAATATTATCAAGTATCTTACTTCTCCAGGCAATGCACTAAGCCTAAAATCTGAAATTTTTAGGTTTCTTTGAGAATCTAGTAAAAGGTTTTCAGGCTATAAATAGAAGAAAACAATGGTAAGAATTTGATAAAACAGAAATAGCACAATAGCATTCGAAATGGCAAAGAAGGAACACCTTCAAATCTCTATGGTAGACTCCCTTAATGTGGCAATAATTCACACCATCAATGAGCTGTTGGAAGTATCTCTTGGATTCAGCTTCACTAAGTTGTCCATGGTGAACTGCATAAAAATGCACATCATCATCAGTTCAATGTATGTCAAAGAATAGAAAATGCATAATGAAACTCAAATTAGAGACTTACAATTTTGTCAAACAATTCACCACCTGTAACAAATTCCAAGATTATATAGATCTTCGTGCAACTTGCCAGAACCTAACAGAACAATATTCTATATTGGGAGAACAAATCAAGAATAGATCCATCCTATCCAGTGACATTTAATACTCCATCAACGAAAAGCTTATATACTTATTGAGCCCATGCCTCATGCAGATGAACAATAATTGGATGTCTGACAAGCTTCATTATAGATATCTCCCTCTTAATCTGAACAAATAAGATAAATTCGATTAAATTAAAGAAAAATCTCATACACATCCAGACATCCAAATGAATAAGAGAAATTCCCCAAAGATAGAACTGGACTTTGTTGAAAGCTTTGAAGCCAAATTCTTAGAACACGCTTCTAATCAAAGATAGAACTGCGGTTGATTTTTTGTATCTGTGGAATCATTAAATTAAATTTCTCCGAAAAATACCAAAAGAATTGTTAACCTCGGTGAAAATCCCCAACTACATATGTATGTGTTAATTATATCATGCATGATCTGATTGATTGGAACAGATAATTCAAAAGATGAAGACAAGCTCTCGATTATCAGATTGATTATTTTAAACTTTGTCACTTTGATTCTGTGAATCGAAACAATTTTCTGAAATAGGATGATGATATGTATGTGTGTATGTATGTATATAGAGAGCTGGTCTAACATCTTGCGGTTGAAGATAGTGCTGCGATCGAGAACCTTTATTGCAACACTGTCGCCGGTCTCTGTGCTCTGAGTGAACTTCACCTTCGCAAAGGTACCTTGGCTAATCGTCCGACCCCTGAGGTTTGGGTTTCATGGTCCCCCTTCTTGGAACATGTTTTCTTTGTAGTGTTTGCTTTCTGATTTATAGATTGATTATAGGTTTATAGCCATTGAATACGCCTACGAGGTGTTTGTGAATATGTTCATAAGGGAACCTGCATGTTTACTTCTTTGGACATTAGCCATCTGTGTTGGGCATACAATATACACCTGAACAAAATTGTTGGATTTGTAGATTTAAAGACACTACAATAAATTAAAAAACAAAGCATTGAATTGATGTCGTTGATAGTAATTGTCGTGAGATAGCTAGCAAACTGTGAAACAGACCTGGTGAATCTGTTTTCTACATGTTTTGGTTTTAGGAACAAGACACATAAACTAAAATAAGCATTTCAATATATGTGGACATCCTACATACATCATGTTATTTGTCTAGTTTTCCATGATTGAGGAATCAATGCTTGGCTCACACTAATCAAATACAAAATTACTTAGGTTTTGTCTCTCTGAAACATTTCTCAACGACAAATAATGAGATATAGAAGGAGTGCTGATACTTTAATCATTTAAATATGATACATTTTTCATAATTAAAAGTGGTTGTAACAATAATTCTGAAATCAGAACTTCACTCTTAAAATACTTCTTTTTTCTTTTTTTCTTTTTTGTAGCTTGGAATTATACGTGTTACCAATGGAAACCTCTATGGAAATATCAAATATATATTTCTAGAAGGAGAGCATATCAAATAGTTATACATTTTATAAATAATGTACAATCATTTCAAACTTGACTAATGATAGCCGGTGGGAATTCAACGCAAAGATTGACTTCTTGGAGTTCAAGCCTTGCAGTAGTAGTGACAATATCTGTTGTAAGAGAAACTCAAACAATGGACACTGAGAAAGCAATTTCTCTTCTCATTCAACATTTGGAAAAGGTAAAGTTGGTGATATGAATCATGATTTTACATTTTTAATCAAATCAATTGTGTTTTAATTACCCACAATTTTTTTTTTTCAATTAACATATGATTGTATTTTTTGTTGCACACGACTTTCCTTATGTATACATCTAAAACTCAGTTCTTTCCCTAAACAAGACTTTTAACAAATTGAATACTCAGTTGATTTAAACCTTACTACATGCTATATGAACATTTCAGAATAGAAATAAATGCATGTAAACAAAGAAGGAAAAAAGGAAGGGACCCAAAGGCTTATATATTTACAATATCGATACATTTTTGTCAATCCATACTCTCCAAATCTGAAATCCAGTCCCAAGGTATATTCATGATTCTACATTTTGAAGTATATATATACGAATGTATGTGTTTATATGCATAAAGTTTAGTTTGTGCTACACTTATGATGATTGTTTACATTCCTTTAACTTGTTACGATGTCAGATTGAACCTTAGGATTGTGATTGGCGTATGATCATTCACTCCATTGGATCTGCATACTCTACTTATATGAATACAATCTGGTTTGATTTTCATGTTACTTGATCTTATATGCGAGAGATAAATCGTTTTCATTGTCTGTGTTCAATTATGCATTATGGAGTTTCTTTGCATTATTCTATTTAATTTATGCCACGATTTGATATATTGATCAATGTTTTCATTCTATAATCTATACAAATGAGTGAATTTTTTTGAAAGAGTAGAGGTGCTTGTTAGTTTGAACTTGACCAGAAACAATAATATAGGTGGCCATTTGTTATCTTTGTGAAGTTGTATAATAGAATTTGGAAGATTATTTTCCAAGATAAGTGCCTAGGGATTTATTTGATGAAAACGAGGGCAAATTGAAGTTTTAAGTAGCCAAATTGTAGGAATGGAGATTGAGAACAACAGTTGCATGTCATTTTCTCATTCTCTAATGAATGGCTTTCTTACATCTGAAAAAGTTTTATGTGTAACTCGGAAAACAATGAGCGATGAAATCATTGCCTTCTATTGCCTGGCTTGACTATTCTTCAAACATCCAGAGTATAGGAGGGCTCACCAAATGGGTTCTAATTCTAAATCAGTTGTTGATTTCATAGGCGATGAAATCATTGCCTTCTATTGCCTGGTTTGACTATTCTTCAAACATCTAAAGTATAGGAGGGCTCTCCAAATGGGTTCTAATTCTAAATCAGTTGTTGATTTCATAGAAGGTGCATCAGGGGTTCATTTTTCTTGGATTTCACTTGGATGTATTGGAGCTAAGAAATTCAGAGGTGGAGCAAATGGCAACATTAGCAGCTAAACATGTGCATAAGCAACCTTTTGTCATTATCATTTTAATTGTTCCCTCATATTGTCTTGTTCATTGCATCTAGGTTTTCTAGTCTTCAAGACACTACATAATGAATTTTTTGATTTGAATTTTGAAAATTGAGATGTTAGTCTATTCTTTTATACGGTTTGCACCCCCTTGGTGCCTCTTTTAGCATAATCTATTATGTTGATTTTGGGGGGTTAAAAGTATTGTGTTAAAAATTGGTCAACATCTGTGCTTTCCTTGTATTACTTTACTCCAATATTTGTTGTTGGCCTCTTGTTTAGTGATTTGTTCGTTCAATTTCTTCTTAATCCCAAAGAAATATTTCCTTTAAGTTGTTTGTAAAGAATGTAAACTAATGAAAATGTGCATCTAGATTACCAATCTCTTTATTAGTAAGAACTATAATTTTTTTATTTATCAACTAGTTGCCATTGTGTTATAGCCATGACTCCTATGTTTTTCTGTTTTGTCATTGGGCACTTTTTGGAATCACTTCGTTTAGTTTCAGTGCTCTTGGTTGGATAAGTTATTTTACTTTGCAAATTAAAATTAAAATTTGAAGATACAACCTGCAACATGCAAAATTTTCCATTCAAGTTTCTATTTTCTCTTTCTTTCATTTTTTTAATTACTTTTTCCTATTTTCTTACTGATCAAGAATTTGGAAATTGAAGACTAGATCACATTGATTTGGACACTTCACATCTTGAAGCATTGGGGATACCACTAACATGTTATTTGGTTGGGATGGAGTTGCAAAAGCTTGTAATTAATTTCCTTCAATAGTTGTATGTTTGTCTATACACAACTCATGAGCATAGCTCTTCTTGTTGTGGATGGGTTTCATTTACGTGAAAAATTAAAAAAAAAAAAAAATTAGAGTGACAATTGCTAATTTAGTCTTAACAAACTATGATGCGTCCAACTAGTATTATATAAAAGAAGCGTGGGGTCCAACTAGTATTATATAAAAGAAAAGAAGCATACAAGTCAATTAAATCTAGGGTAAATTACATTGACACCCCTGAGGTTTCTGTTTAATATAGATTTCTCCCTCCTATTTGAAAAATTACATTCCCCTCCCTGGGGTTTGTAATCTCATTACAAATTGTCTTTTGGATTGCTAATGTCATGTTCTAAAATTTTCTAAGTGACCATCTTACCCTTTTTTTCTACCATTTCTTCTTCTGATCATCATGATTACATTGTACAACTTTTTATCATTAAATTCTATGTGAACATATTTTTATTGAGTGATGATATACAAACACAAATTTTATATAGAATTTTCAAGGGTTAATTACCAAAAAAAAACCTAGGGTTTCGCGTGTTTTTCAATTTAAACCCCAGAATTGCAATTTTGACAAATTAAATCGTAGAGTTTCATTCGTGTTTCAATCTGGGCCCACCGTCCATCTTCGTCATATTAAACTAACGGAAATTTGGGCAAAATTTCAGATTCAAACTCACATGTTCAAACACTTGTATCTCCCTCGTCGTAACTCTATTTCGCCTCATTTTAGCGTCGTTGGATTCACCTCATGGCCTAATTCTCATTCCACTCTTCATATGCCTTGTTTCACATCTTTTTACTTGTCGTCGAAGCTCTGAAAGTTGGCCAAAAATAAGGGTTGCGTTTGGTAGAGTTTTCTAAATATGATTTGAGAATAGAGTTGTATTTTGAGTTTATGAGTTTTGGAATTATGATTTCAATGAGGAAAATTTGTTTGGTGAAAGAGTTTTGAATTGAGTGGGGAATTTTTGATGTGACATATGATATTTGATACAAAAACTTACAACTCATAACCAAACACACAACTCAAAATTCTATTAAAGTTCATAAAAAGTTTGGAAAATATTTTTTATTGAATATATAAAAATTAATATGTGTCAATTGCCAAAAAAAAAAAAAAAAATGCATTGTTCCGATCAACCGGTGGGACGACTGGTTAGCCCAAATTTTCCTTCCTTCGACTGAGTTTTCAAAAGCGAGTGTGGAATTAATTTTTGAAAGCCATAACCAAACATCAAATGCAAACTAAGAGCTGGAATCACAATTCCAAAGCTCTCCCAAATAGATTTTTCTCTCTTTGGACAAAATTTTCAAATTCAAATCCACATATTCAAGCACTTATATCTCTCTCGTCATAACTCCGCTTCACAACATTTTTGCGTCATTAGATTCAACTCATGGCCTAGTTTTGTTCCACTCCTCATGTGCCTTGTTTCACCTCTTTTTGCATGCCGTCAGAGTTCCGAAAGTTGGCCAAAAATAAGATTTTTCTCTCTCGTTTTTTTTGTTTTTGTTTTTGTTTTTTCTTGTTCCTATCGCAACAATATTCTTGGCAATGGAAATACAATGGATGATACTTGATTGGAAACCAACGTGTCCTAACATGCTTACCAACCCATTTGGTTTTTGATTTTTATGTGTAGTTGTATACCTATTGCTACTCGACGACACCGCCACCATTACCACCACCACCTCATTTTGCAAATAATGATGATGAAGCAGCAACAGTAGTAGCAGCAAGCTAGGAGGAGGAGCCGAGGAGGAGGAGGAAGAAGAATGGGGGAAAAAAAAAGCTCAACTTTAGGAGATCCGACAACACGCAAAAAGAGATGAAACAAGGTATGGAATAAAACTTAGGCCATGAGTTGAATCTAGTGACGCAAAAATGAGGTGAAATGGAGTTACAACGAGGGAGACACAACTACTTGAATATATGGATTTGAATCTGGAAATTTTGTCCAAAGAAAGAAAAATCTTATTTTTGGCTAACTTTCGGAGCTCCGATGGCAAGTAAAAAGATGTGGAACAAGGCATATGAAGAGTGGAATGAAAACTAGGCCATGAGGTGAATCAAATGACGCAAAAATGAAGCGAAGCAGAGTTATGACGAAGGAGATACAAGTGTTTGAACATGTGGGTTTGAATCTGAAATTCTGCCTAGATTTCCGTTAATTTAATATGACGGAGATGGACGGAGAGGCCAGATTGAAACACAGATGAAACTCTAGAGTTTAATTTGTCGAAATTGAAATTCTGGGATTTAAATTGAAAAACACGCAAAACCCTAGGGTTTTTTTGGTACTTAACCCAATTTTCAAATACAATGATATAGCTAACTAATGACTTTTCACTTTAAAATAAAACACTCATAAACATGATTTATATTTATAATAATATCACTATCACAACATATTTGTGATATTTTTTGTATAAATTCTTATATATGAATATAATTTATGGTTTTTATTTCCACCATTATATCTAGATTAGATCAATTTAATTTAGATATATTTAAAAAAATATAAAATTTGTGCAAATTTTTTTTAAAAAAAATCCATTAAATACAACAAAATAAGATAATGTATTAAATTTTTGTATTTTTGTATTTTTTTAAAAAATCACAAAATATTATACTTCTTAAGTATATCTAGATTAGGTGTATCTACCAAATAAAAAATGAATTACTTAAAATATTTTAAAAAAAATACAAAATATAAAATAAAAATAAAAATAAAAATAAAAACTCAACTTTTTGTGTGAGTTAAATCAAAGAAGATGATTGTTATTTTCTTTGAAATGACATGAATAAAATCTCTGTATTATTTTATTATTTTATATGCATAAAGGTTAAGGGGCAAATATATTATTTTAATCTAACAAGGGGTAAATGTAATTTTTCAAATGTGAGGGGAAAATCTGTATTAAACAGACACTTAGGGGGTGTTAGTGTAATTTACCCTTGAATCTAATGCTATGCTATGTTATTGTCCATTTCTCCCTTCTTGTGCAAAGAGAACATTAGTTGAACCAGGTGGCTATCTTGTTCGCACCGTTTGAAGATTGAAAGCCGATCCCATGTGCTGGAAAAGAAACTCTCTTTGTGAAGAGATAAGCTGGTCTCATTGTCCTGTCCACATGGTTGTAGTGACCTACTTCATCTCCCAATCGGCCAACCAACCGGAGGCCACCATCTCTCCCTCCTAGAAATTTCCTATTCGGTGTGTCCTATTTGAACGAAATCATCAGCCACTGCTCTCACCGTCGCCTATTAAGAGAGCAAATCACTAGAGGTACAACGCCTACACTAGCTCTCCCCGCTTCGTCATCATTGTCACCGTGCTGCAGAGATGAAGATATAGGTATTTTGTATCCAGCTCTATATGTTTTTGGTGTGTAATCTTCTGCTTGTTTGTTTGTCTTATATTGGGATATGGATACTTGATTTGTATTTATTGGTGTTTGTTAGTGTAATAGACAAATTATGCACACTATATGCTTAACAAAATGCCTGACTAGCTGTCTGATTAAGCCAAACCCAATTTATAAACCAACAAATTAATGGGTCTCAATAATTCAAATCCTACTTATTATTTGATAGTGAAAGTACCAAAACATTATAATGAATTCACAACTTCAGTAGGTTTTTATTTTATTTTTCTTTTCTTTTTTTTTTTGTGAGTTGTATGTGAATTAACATAGGAAATTTACTTATTAGGACTGTATTTTGGTTTCCTTGGGATTTTTATCCACGTTGCCTTTTATATGGTCGTGTATTCTTATGGTGTTTGTTATTATATAACTTATGCACCATGTGCTTGACAATATTCCTGTGAGAGACAACTTATTTTGTTAATGTGTGTGCTGTTTTCTGACTACACTGCCAAATGGGTACTCAGTTGGAGAACACTGGTAGAATAGATTGCATCCAAACGACCTATCATAGAAAGAAAAAGACTCCGGCGGTGGTTCGTCTACCCAGGGGCACTCCGACAATCAAGTCAGTTATCTCTCAAAGATAGCAAAAGTGCTTTACTCACTATTCAGAATAAAAAGCGTACCTTAGACCCACGAGGGTGCCTTACTTTTATAACCAACACTGACCTAATCCCTGTAAAAGCCCAGCTTCAATGGATTCTGGCTCAATGCCTATCCAGGACTCTCAAATAGATATAGATAAACTCCCTAAGAGCTTTATCCTTATCCAGGCTGAAGTCCTCCCTTATTCTAGGACTCTTGTAACTTATCTGCTCATCTCAGATTCTGGTATCTCCGCAGATAACCTCGACCTAGCCGAGATTACCTCGGTGCCATGACCGGGACACATGGCACCTCAGCTGGCACTTCGGTGCCACCTTGGCCACGTGTTGCTATCCAAAAAATATGTTCCCACAACTGCCCCCTAGGTTCTATTACCTTGGCATCCTGAGGTGATGGAACCTATAGCATTTGAACCCATAGCACATCGGCTAAATTTGCTCTATCATTTGCTACCGAGGTCATCATTAGTCGGCTCGTCATGACCAAGACTTGTAGTCTGTTTTCTCAAATGCTTTAGAACCAATAACCAAGTTTTGTTCAAGTTATTTAGCCGAGATTGTGCCCCTGGCCGAGGTCTTTGCTCCATTAAATTAAGAACTCAACAGTTTCAACATGCGTATGAGCTGTCACGCACGGTATTTCAACCGTTTTTTCCACGCGTCCTTTCCCTATCGAACCGTACCTGACATGCGCCATCAAGTCGCGTCACATTTGCGTGCGCTGCCGGATAGGCACATTGTCCAAGGCACATTCATTACGGTTTGCCGCCCTTTCGTGTTTTTGACAAAATTCCTTCCCTCTCTTTTCGCCGTTTCACTTTTGCATCTTCGTTTTCGTTCAAACTTTCTCTCTCTAACCTTCTCTCCCAAATCGTCCATTGCTACTTTCATGAAGCTTTCTGCAACCACTTTCACTCTTCCCCTCCGGCGAGGCTTTTGTTGCACGTCTTTGCTCATTGCCACCGTCTAACACCGGCGTACCTCACACCGGCCTCGTTTTCCTCGGTAAGCCACTATTCCTCTTATTTCAATTTCTTGTTTCGCTTCAAACTGTTTATGCTTGTATACTGCCACTACAAATCTATTCATGCTTTTAAATGGTTCACTTGCGTGTTAAATTCCCCCATTCGTCATATGTTTCATGCTTCTGATTTTGTTCAATTTGTTGCTTGTATACACACACACATACGCATATGTTGTCCATTCACTTTGACGTTCTTGATAGCTTGTTACTGTTCTTGTTTTTGTGCACTTTTAAATTTTATGCAATGTTCTTAAACCCTTTCCGATTTTCTTGAGTCTGAATCTCTATTCTTCTCTATTTTCTTGTTGTGTTCTCCAGATTCTTGCCTTCAATCCTTGTTTTTGTAGTCTTAGGTTTGGGACTTGTTCTAGAACTTACAAACTTTAGGGAAAATTGAAACAAATTCCCTTTAGATACTCAAAACTCGTGCCCCAGCATTCGTTTAGGTTTTGCCGAAGTCCTTTAAACCTTAACAAACCACTTCTTTTTGAAAATCCAACACCCTCCCCACTTAGCCGACATTATGGGAATGTTTAGGGAGAGGGTAGACACCCCAGAGAAGCTTGAACACTTTAGGTAGGAGTTCTCCATCCCCGCCGACGTCCACCTTGGGCTGGTGTAGACCGCTCGAACTCTCTCTGTGCGCGAGGGCGCGAATTGGGTTCTAGCTACTACAATTCGGACTCCTGTCACGGTTCTGAATCTAATCTCACAAAGTGCAATGTAAGACTGATAAATCACCAAAGAGTCCAAATCCGGCAAATCGTTTTGGAAAATCGATTTTAATCAAAAAGCGCCAAACATGGACTTCTTTGCCAGATTTCAAAGTCGCCACCTAAATATTTTATTTTGGGAAATTTAGGAAACCCTGACTCGTGCCTAAGGCCACGTGTCCATCATCACCAAAGTTGCCTCGTCTCGGGAACTTGGGTACGAGAGGGGAAGGTCCTGAAATGAGCACCCCCGCTCGCCTGATCAAAGGATCGGCCTCTACTAACATGATATGTTGTTTTTGAAAACACATGTGTTCTTATTCCGGTTTATTAGCTAACCTTACTATGTGATGCATACGGCATACAAGTATAGACTAAATCGCGAGAATTGGAACAAAACAATTCATGTTTGTTTTTGAAAATGGTTTGAAAATGCTACTCGCAAGTAGGCTAAAGCGCGAATTTGCCACCCTCAAGTGGGCTTAAAACAACATGATTTGCCACTCCGCAAAGTGGACTTAAAACGCACATTTTGATGAATTGTTTCGAGCAATAAAGCCTTAATCCACAGGCATTCATGTAGTTATAGCAGTTAAGCAAATAGCCTCATGGCAAGCATGCTAACATGGCAACATACACATCTCATGCAGTATGCTAAAGCGTAAACACTTACAGTGTACTCCGAGCCAAAGAAAGAAAACTAGTTAGAAATCAATGCATGATCCTAGCTATGTTAAGATGCCTAATGCAACACATGCAAAATGTAGGTAAATAGGCTCGGCTATTCTAAGATGGCATATGAATGCAACACTCGGTAACATGCTTTGAAACACGTATTCAAGTAAGTATTAAAATTCAATGCAGTTTGAATGATGCGCCGAGCCCAGTGCATGCAATACGAATGAATGATGCACGCATGCAAAGCATAAGTATGCTAATTGAAACATGCCCTAAAACTAACCATCAAAAGCTGGTAAATAAAAGGGAGAAAGACGTGGGGTTGGAAGACATTCACACACACACGCACACTTATTACAACATCTGCCCTCTCGACGGAGGGTCCGAATGAAATGAAAGCTAACTAGCTACGCTAATTAAGCTAACTATTACAAATCACAACTAACTAACTAACTAGTTAACTAATTACAAACACAAATGAATAGCTAAGCGCATTAACTATTTAAGTACAGAATCAACGAGTTAACCATCTAAGCAAAGCAGTTAAAAGGAGCCTCGGGGCGAGGAATGCATGCATGCTCGATTGTTTCCTCCCGAAATCCCGTCGCCTTGCCACCGGTTGCCTCTGTTTGCATTTGCTTTGATTCTGAACACCAAACAAATCTTCAGGTTGTTTCTGCTCTAGAACCGGAAGAACTTTGAACCATCTTCCAGCTGGGGGACTGTCGGCCACCAAGGGAGGCTATTGGCCACTTGTCAGCAACTTAAGGAGGCTGTAGGCCACTTAAAGTGGCCGGTCGGCCAGTTGCTTCTACACACTTCCATTTGCTGCAAACAGAGTTCAACAAGGGCAAAGCAAGGCATTTGCAGGGTATGTGTGTACAACCACCCTCCTTATAATTTCTCAAGCTCAAAAGAGTGTAGTACTCGACTCTCGGGCCACCAACCGAGCATCGCAATGCACAATGGCCGAGAAGCCAAGTTTGTACGAGTTTATGAATGCACAAGTAACACAAAACTCAAAAGGCCTCCACCCTATCATGCACAATCAAGGGGAACCGTGACTAAGAAATGAAGCACATTTCATCACTTCAAGTATGAAACGTCCCTCATTTCCCGTGTTTGGATTAACGTCCGATCCAAACACATGCAATGCATCACATGCAATGCATCACACATGCAAACAACATGCTATGCAAACAACATGCTAATCCATTAATGCCTAAATGGCATGCACAAGACTTCAAAGCATGCTAGCAATACAAGCATAACATGTTTAGAGACCTAAGCATTGAAACAAGTGAAGGACACAACACTAAGATCATGCTATACAAAGCTTAATGGATTAATCTAGCCCGAAACAGAGCTATAGCAGGCCAAAACAATGGCTGAAATGTGATGAAACTTAAGCACAAGAAGTAAGAAAAGCATGCTCAAGTTATGGCTCGCAAGCAAGGCATCAAAGCACAACTCCTAAGAGCAATGAAAGAGTGGAATATGTGAGAGTGTGACATTGACATATGCTCTGAAATTAGGTGTTTAATGATGCCATATCACATAAACATCCCAAGTATGGCATGGTAGAAGGCCCAAAGCATAAGGCTAGTGAAGGGCACTACACAAGAGGCATGCAATACATGGCACAAATGACTAAACCAGCTCTGGATAGGGTTCAATTAGACCAAAACAAAGACCAAAACATGCTGAGATAGAAGCTCAAAAGCTTAGACAAGCATGCATGCAAGTTGGCTTACAAGTGAAACGTAAGGCTCAACCCTCAAATACAACGAAAGGGCGATAAATGCAAGAATATGGTAGAGGTATATGGTCTGAAATAACATGCCAAATGAGGCCATACCATGTAGAAAGCTCAAATATGACATGCCAGAGGTCTCAAAGTGCAAGACTAGCAAAGCCACATGCACTATAGCTATGCAAAGCCAAGCATGCATGACCAAAACCACTCAAATCAGACCTAAAGCATGCTAGAAAATAGCCAAAAAAGTGCTGGAGTAGAGCATACACATGCTAGATCAATAGGCTAAAACACCAAACACACTAGGCTAGTGAACAAAATTGCACTACAAGTGCAAGAGGCATGCAAGAGGCAACCAAACCAATCAAAAACAGAGTTATGACATGGCAAATCAGTGGCAAAAACCTAAGATAGAGCTAACACAAGCTAGAATGAGAGGCATAAAGCATCATGCATGTTAGGCTAACAAGGAGGATTACACTACAAGTACAAAAACCAAGCAAGAGGTAACCCCACCAACTAAAATCAGAGTTAAAGCATGCCAAAATAACACCAAAAACATGCTGGAGTGAAGCCAATACATGCTAGAATAACAAGCTAACTCATGAAGCACGTTAGGCTAGTGAACAAGTTTACACTACAAGTGCAAAAAGCAAACAACAAGAGGCCAAACCAACTCAAAAAAGAGTTATAACATGGCAAAATAAGGCCTAAAACATGCTAAGATAGAGCCTCAAGAGGGTAGAAATACATGCCAAAGTGTTAAGCCAACAACACATGCAAACAAAGCACAAAACGGGGGGACCACCCCCATTCATTTTGGGTCTCAAAACCCACTTTCCACCACTGAAATTCCTCTGGAATTCAGTGGTAAAAAGGCCAAACAAAGGTGATCTCAAAGACCTTAAAGGATAACACAAAACAAAGCAAAATAAGCCACAAAAGGGGGTAAACCACCCCTAACTCAAACAAGGCCTCAAACAACCATCTTAAACACTTAAAAACAAAAGTTTTTGTAGTTGAGAGTAAGGCCTAAAAGAGCATGCAAGGATGGCCAAATACTTAAGCAAAACAAAGCCTAAAGAGGGTAACTACTCACCCTTGAAGAACCACAGCAAAACAGCAACTTCTGAGGTAAAAACCAGCTTTTTTAGAATCCAAGTATGACCTCCAAGAACCTCAGCTCAATGATGGTTGTGTTTGACTGGTGTTTGTGTGCAAAAGTATGAAGAAACACACTTTTGAGTCAATATAGCACAAATATAGAGAGAGAGGGAGAATTCTAGTGAGAGAGGGATATTTTAGCTCTCTAAAAAATTTTGAACCTTGAAAGGGAGAGAGAGCTCCCCTCTTATAGAATTCCAAGCCTCAAGCTTGTTTGACAAGCTAGAAGCTTGTTGCAATCCCTCCATACACGTGTATGGAGGATGCCTTCTGTGTCCAACAGCTGGTACAGTTGGCAATAAAAATATTTGCAAAAGCAAGAAAATGGCCGTCGGCCACCTCAAGTGGCCTACAGCCCCTCCCCTCCCTCTAGGCAAGGAAGAACAAGGTATGGCACAAAAACAAACCAAAAGAAAGAGATCCAAGAGGCCCCGGGACAAGACGCTCAGCCGAAAGCTCCCGAAACTAGCCTACAGGGCACTGTAAGTGGCCTACAAGAGGAAAAGTAGCCTACAGCTACAAAAAGTGGCCTACAGGCCTCTCTCTCCCTCCAAGCAAAGGCACCAAGGCATGGCCCAAAAACAAACCAAGAAGAAGAGAGTTAAGAGGTCCTGAAACAAGGCGCTCAGCCGGAAGCCCCCGGAAACTCAAAACGAGCACAAACATGCGTAATCACCAAGTACACAAACGATGACGTCTGAGTCTTAAGATTGGTAAAAAATGGGGTGTCGACAGCTGGCTGGAGAGGAGGACTCAATCATGCCCAAAGACAATTCCATGCCCTTTCCAATAGTAGCCTTCATTGAGTGCGGGCTCAGGTTTCTCCTTGACATCCTCTTCCGCCAAATCCTTCACTACTATAAGCTTAACCCGATGCAAATAGCCATCAACTCTTTCCGAGTTATCAACGGCATAATTGCCTTAGCCAAAAAAGAGAACGCTACGATTACCCTAGCCGACATCCAGTACTACTATACCATGTGTGGCCTTAAGTCAGAAAAAGGCTACATTTATTATT
This sequence comes from Camellia japonica, assembly GCA_030407325.1. Taxonomy (NCBI): domain Eukaryota; kingdom Viridiplantae; phylum Streptophyta; class Magnoliopsida; order Ericales; family Theaceae; genus Camellia; species Camellia japonica. The sequence goes on from JAPPVO010000016.1 coordinate 166,646,053, forward strand.
TAAAGCCGAGGTCGACCAAATACAAACTCATCGCCGACCTCCCTGATTCCAACAAGGGTGCTGGAGACGATTATTTCATCATCTCAGGTAACTGGGAGTTCCCACCAGATGATGACCTCCACCTGTACCCTTTAAGCCGAACAGTATTCAAAGAGGGGGATGGTAAGAGCCAAGTGTCACTTTTTCTCGTTCTAAAGTCTTTATATTTTGATACTTTTGTATGTGCTAACGTCTGCTCGTTTTGTCTTTGTAGCTCTTCCTCATCCCCTAAAGGACTTCTACAAAAACTTCTTTCCCAATAAAGATTTTAAGAAGTTACTGGATTTGCCTGTTAATCAGCGCAAGACTCCTTTGCTTCTGAATTTCATCCCAACATACAAATCAACTTTGCCCAACATCCCGAAGAAGAGTAAGTCCTCCCTTCTACTACCACTCCTGCCACAACCTCGTCATCTCGGCCAAATTAGGGATCAACCTCTGCCCCAGCAGAACAGCCATCAACCTCAGCTCCACAGCTGATTCCACCTTCTCAACGTCAACGCTGACGTCGAGCTCCACTGCAAGCACCAGTAGGCAGGACTCGAAACCGAAGATGCTGAAGTGCTGAGGCGTCATCTTTCGACCCAACAAATCCACCAACAGCTCTACCAGCAATTCACTTTGGTACAAGGGTCACAATCGCCGCCACTGCCGACGAGATGGGCCGAAAACCTACAATTGTCGAAGACTTGCTCGCCAACCTTCCCGGCGTTGTCAATGTCAAATCTTCTTCCTCCCCTCAGCCAACCCCTAAGCCAAAACACATGAAGAAGGCCAAGGCAAAGGCTACAGTGACTCAGATTGATTCTGAGGACACTGTTCCTATCTCCAAGTTAGTCGAGGCTGAAAAGAGCGCTCCCTCTGCAGAAAAGCATCCCGCCGAGGACCTAGATTCCGAGGCCCCACCTGCTAAGAAGCCGAGGTTAGACCCTCAAGAGGGCAGCAGCTATCCCCGAGGTATGGTCTGGACGCCTGAGATTATGCTCAACGACAGACCCCTTACCGTTGGTGACAGTGCTGCCAATCTTGAGGTTGACGTGGCCCTGTCCACGGCAGTTCTTCTGCCCAAGGACATGAACCGTATGGCTGAGCTTCATGAATATGAAGACTTTGCCTTCATGATGTAGCATTCAGTTCTGGTAAGTATTTTGCCTTCCATTTTGACAATCTTTCCACGCTTAGTGAAATTTTGCTAACTTATGTTACTTTCTTGTAGGCCATCCAACACGCTCACTCCTACGCCACAAAGACCGAGATGATGAGAAAGGACTTGGCGAAGAAAACAAAAGAAGCAGCCAAGCTCCTGTCCTCCCTTAATAAAGCCGAGACCAGCAACCGCGCCCTCATGGACCAAGCCAAGGATGCCAAGACCGCTCAAAGTCTGGCTGAGGAAAGGGCCAATGAGGCGAAAAACGAAGCCGAGGTTGTAAGGGCTGACCTTGAAGCTGCCAACGTAAAAGTGGCCGATATGGAGGCCAAGCTTCAGGAGGCCCTTGCTAATAAAGAGGCCAAGGTGAAGGCGGCCAATGAAAAGGCCTTTGAAGAGGGATAGGCCGCCATCCGCGACCAATACAAGCAACAAGTCAACCTGGCTTGTAACCGAGGTTACTACCTTAGTTGGACGGCGGCCCTCAATAAGTTGGTTGTTCCTCTGGACTCCGACCTGCGAGACATCAACCAACTCGAGGTGCCTTTCCCTCTAGAGCCCGAGGAGGATGCCGATGACGATGAAGCCGACGAAGTGGAGGAGGAGGTTGCTGCCGATGCCAAGTCTCCCATTCTCAATGACCAAATTGATTTGACTCATGATAAGGAGGATGACTTGGCCTCCAAGGGCGTCTCCCCCAAGCCATCTATTTTCGAGGCCGAGGTCTAGTGCTCTGAGAAGAGTCTGGATAAGACTTTACAAGAAATAGATGCTGAGATTCAAGCCGACAAAAGTGTAACCCCAGCCGATGAAGCCAATCCTAACACTTAGGATATTTCTATTTTTTCTTGTATTCTTTTTCTATTTTCTTCTTAGCTGTAATATTTTGTTTGTAGACAATGTTAGCTCTGTATTTGGCCGATGTGCCCTTTTTTGGTATCCTGAACAAGTAATCATTTGTAAGCCGAAGTTCTTTGTTTCCTTTTGAATGCAAGTCTTCTTTTTTGACTAAGTGTTTGAATGCTTGTCTTTCCTTTACTGTCATGTGTGATTCCATACTTAGAATTTTTTTGTATGTCTTCAAAATGCACCTTAGCTATGTAATCTCCTCGGGGAAAAATACCTCAGATATATCTGCTGAATGTTTATTTCGGCCTTGTCTTAACATTTGAAAAACATTGTAGGAAAGTTTTCACAAGTGTTTATCTAAAACATGCCCCTTCACTTTCAGTTATCAAGACTTCTGCCTTCCATTATTTTCCAAGTCTTGGCAACATGGTGATCTTGGCAAGCACTCTTATCAACATAACCTTGGCTTAACTTTAACTTGTAAATTTTTCTTAAAATTTCAACTAGTGTTTAAACCAATTTCCAAGCATTATTTTCCAACTAAGTTCACATTAAGTATGTACCTATGATCTTGTCGCCGAGATCAGATTTAAACAGAGACTAGCCGAGGTTATCAACCTCGTGCTCTGTTTAATCTAACCGATATGTATTTAAAATTTTCATTCTGTCGATACAGCAAATCTAGGTTTAATTCAACTTAGTTCAACTCTATTATATGCAAGTATAATTCAACTCTGAAATATAATAAGTCTAAGTTATTCGTCATGTTTCAATCAGAAACATTGCCAACTTAGTTCAACTCTATTATATGCAAGTATAATTCAACTCTGTCATATAATAAGTCTAAGTTATTCATCATGTTTCAATCAGAAACATCACCAACTTAGTTCAACTCTATTATATGTAAGTATAATTCAACTCTGTCATATAATAAGTCTAAGTTATTCATCATATTTCAATCAGAAACATCGCCAACTTAGTTCAACTCTATTATATGCAAGTATAATTCAACTCTGCCATATGATAAGTCCAAGTTATTCGTCATGTTTCAATCAGAAACATTGCCAACTTAGTTCAACTTTATTATATGCAAGTATAATTCAACTTTGCCATATAATAAGTCCAAGTTATTCGTCATGTTTCAATCAGAAACATCACTAAGTGACTGGTCAATCCTTTTACACAAGTTTGGAATAAAAAATTGAGCTAAAATTTTATTAATTACTTCGGCTAATAACAGAAAAACTTAAAAACAAAAAGAAATCTTAATGATAGAAAAATATCAGGTTGCAAGTATTCCAAGATTTTGGCAATTCTTTGCCTTCAGTCTTCAAGCCGATATGCCCCGTTGCCCAGGACCGAGATGATTCTATAAGGTGCTTCCCAATTTGGGCCAAGCTTGCCCTTTCTGGGATCCTTCTTGTTGCTGACGACGTTTCTCAGGACAAGGTCCCCAATTTGAAACTCTCGTGGGTTGACCTTTTTGTTGTAAGCCTTGGCAAGCTACTGCTGGTATGCCTCCAGTTGAATTGTTGCTTTCTCCCTTCTTTCTTCCAATAAGTCCAGATCTCGGGCTAAAAAAGTATCATTAGTTCCATTCTCTACTCCCTGGGTTCTGATCCCTGGGATGCCGACCTCCAGTGGGATTACTGCCTCTATGCCATAAGCCATGGCAAATGGGGATTCCCCAGTTGATCTTCTCAGTGTAGTCCGATATGCCCAGAGTACACTGGGCAACTCATCCACCCACTTTCCCTTTGCTGCTTCCAGCCTCTTCTTGATCCCATCCAATATAGTTTTGTTGGATGCTTTTGCCTATCCATTGCTTTGAGGGAAGCTTGGAGTGGAATAGTAGTTCTTGATTTTGTACTTTGCACAGAAGCTCTTGATTAGCTTACTATCAAACTGCGTACCATTGTCTGCTATTATTGCTCTTGGGATCCCAAACCTGGTGATGATGTTCTTTCATATGAAGTTTTTTACATCAATGTCCCGAATCTTTGCAAGGGGTTCAGCTTCAACCCACTTGGTGAAGTAAACTGTTGCCACTAGCAGGAACTTCCTTTGTCCAGTTACTTGAGGCAGTTGTCCAACAAGATCCATGCCCTATTGGGCAAATGGCCAAGGGCTGGACACTGGGTTCAAATCTGCTGCTGGTTGGTGTATTAAGGGTGCAAACCTCTGACACTTCTCACACTTTCTGACATAGGCTTTAGCATCTTTTTGCATATAGAGCCACCAGTACCCCTGAGTAATGGCACTATGAGCAAGTGACTTGCCCCTAGTGTGGCTTCCACATACTCCTTCATATATCTCATACAGGAAGTCTTCAATTTGTGAAGGATGTACACATCTCAAAAGGGGTCCAGTAAAAGATCTTCTATAAAGATGCCCTTCTGCTGTCAGACTGAATCTTGCCGACTTCAGTCTGATCTTGTGTGCTTCTTTATGATCATTTGGTAGTTTTCCCTCTTTAAGGAATACTATTATTGCATCCATCCAGCTTGGTCCCATCTCCACACACATTGCTTCATGCTCTGTGTTCAGTGGTTCTACACTTGGACCTAATAAGTAGTCAACCATTATAGTCCTTGCCTCTACTGGTTTCATTGCACTAGCTAGGTTGGCCAAGGCATCAGCATGGATGTTGTCATCTCGGCTAACTTACTGTAGTCAGCAATTTTGGAATAATGCTATCAGTCTGCCCACCTCCTTGACATAGGCCACCATCCTTTCATCTCGGGCAGCATATTCGCCTATTGCCTGGTTGACGATAAGCTGGGAGTCACAGAAGACCATTACCTCGTCGGCTTCTATTGCTGCTGCCAACTTTAATCCTGCTATCAGTGCTTCATACTCTGCTTCGTTGTTTGAGACCTTAAACCCCAAATGAATGGATTGTTCCAGCATCTGTCCATTCGGTGATACTAGCACTACTCTTGCCCCTGCTCCTTGTCGGTTTGAACTTCCGTCAACAAACAGTCGGAAGGAGTCGCCGACGTAAATACTACAGGGCCTGAGTTTCTCTTCTTTTCTCTGTTTAGCTATTCCCAACTGGGTTTCTCCTTGTTCTCCTAAACATCGTATACATCGGCTCAACGGAGCCCGATATATGATGACGCCCGGTGTGAACTCGACCACGAAGTCGGCCAAAACTTGGCCTTTGATGGCTGTTCTAGGTTTGAATTCTAGGTCATACTGGCCTAACACCACTACCCATCTGGCTATCCTACCTGTCAGATCTCCTTGCTGCAACAGGGACTTCAAAGGATGCTCCGTTAGCACCACAATCTTGTGTGCTTAAAAGTAGTGATTTAGTTTCTCAGAGGCCATTACTAAAGCCAATGTCAACTTCTCCAAGGGCAGGTATTTGGTCTCTATATCTGCTAGGATTTTACTCACGTAGTAAACTGCCTTCTCTTCTCCCTTATCCTCCCTGATTATCACTGCACTGACTGCATGCTCTGAGACCGCCAAGTAGAAGAACAGCTCCTCTCCAGGTACTGGATTTGAGAGAACTAGAGCTATGGTCAAGTACTTCTTCAAGTCGGCCAAGGCGACTTCGCACTCCTCTGTCGATAAGAAGTTTGTAGCTTTCTTTACCAGACTGAAGAAAGGTTTGCATTTATCAGAACTTCTGCTTATGAATCTGTTTAGGGCTGCAGCCCTTCCAATCAACATCTGCACTTGGTTTGCCGACGTTGGGCTCTCTAACTCCAGAATGGCCTTGATTTGATCCAGGCTTGCCTCAATGCCCTTTCTGGTGACCAAGTATCCCAAGAATTTTCCTGATCCAACTCTAAATGCACACTTTGATGCATTGAGTCGAAGCCAAAATGTCCTTAGGATGTCAAAGACTGTCTTTAGGTCGGCCAGATGATCCTTAGGTTCCTTGGTCTTCACGACCATGTCATCAATGTAAACCTCCACTGTTTTACCTATTAGATGCCTGAACATCTTAGTCACCAATCTTTGGTAAGTTGCTCCTGCATTTTTCAACCCAAAAGGCATCACTCTATAGCAATGCATCCCTTTTGGGGTGATACATGCGATCTTCTCCTCATCTAGGGGGTACATAGCTATCTGATGATACCCTCTATAAGCGTCCAGGAAGCTCATCCTTCCATGCCCTGAAGTGGCATCCACCAATTGATCAATCTTGGGTAGAGGGTAACTGTCTTTGGGACAAGCCTTGTTTAGGCTGGTGAAGTCCACGCAGACCCTCCACTTCCCATTCTTTTTCTTTACAACCACCATGTTTGATAACCATGTCGGGTAATTTGCCTCTCGAATGGCTCTGGCCTCCAGAAGTTTATCCACTTCCTCTTCTACTGCCTCAACATGCATCAACATCGGCCTTCTTGCTCGCTAAATGACAGGTTTAGCTAACCTGTTCACATTCAATTTATGGCAAGTGACCTCAGGGTCGATGCCAGGCATCTCGTACAGTGTCCAAGCAAACACCTCAAGGTTTGCTCTCAAGAATGCTTCTAACTCCCTTTCCTCTTCCTCGCCCAAGCCTGAGTCGAGGAGGAAGAAGCGTTCTTCATTCCCTTGCTGGACTAAGATCTTCTTCAGGACTTCCTCGCTTTTCTCGGCTGGTTCCTTGCCGACGTCCTCAAGGACCTTCATGTCCTGTCTTCAATCTCTGTTGCTTCTGCTTCTTGTATGTTGCAAGTGGATTTCATTGCTGCCATAGAGCAATTTTTTGCGTGCACTTAATCCCCTCTGACCTCTTCAATTCCATGTTCCATTGGGAACCGCAACAGCTGGTGCAATGTTGAGGGAACAACCCCCATTGCATGCAGCCATGGCCTTCCTAGGATAACATTGTAAAGGGAGGGACTGTCAATTATTGTAAATTCAATTTTTACCTTCTTGGTGCCAGCCTGCACCTCCAAACTTATTGCCCCCAGGGGCCACGTCGGCGTTCCATTGAACCCAACCATTGGGCCATTGGATTGTTCCAAATCATCTTGGTGAAGGCCAAGCTCCTTGTAACACCTAACGTACATGATGTCACAAGAGCTACCTTGGTCGATCAGAAATAGCTTTACCTGGCACTCTCCAATCTAGAGGGATATTACCAAGGCATCGTTGTGTGGATGTTGCACCATCTCTAGGTCGTCTTCAGTAAAGGATACCACTGGTCCCTGGCACTCATCTGCCCTAGGTCTCTTCTGTCGGACCTGATACACATGTTGTAAGTGTTTTACCTTCTGAGTTTCCCCACGTATCTCGTTCTTATTGACCTTCGAGTGAATCACATTGATCACTCGAGGTTCGCCTGCTTGTGGTTGCGATGCTGGTGGAGGTGGTGCTACCGGTGCCTGAGGCAGTCTCACTTGCTCTTCCCTTGTCCTGGTTTCATCTGCCAGGTCCCTTAGATGACCTTGTCTTAGCAGGTCTTCCAGATGTGCCTTTAGGGCTCTACACCCTTGAGTTAGATGCCCATCTTCGTTATGGTAGGCATAGTGTTTCCCTAGACTTTTTCCCATAAATTCACCAAGAAGCTTCTCTGGTGCTCTATAATAGGGCTGATTCCAGATTCATTCCAAGACTTTGTAGACCGGAATTCGGAATACTGTTGTGACTGCCTATGTAGCCCTCAGTCCTGTCTCTTGCTTATTGTACCCACTAGTACCTCGGCCTCGCTTTGGCGAGCCGTTGTTCTTCTCTTGTTTCAACGCCTTTGTCCCCGGCGTGTCCTCATCGGCCCTGGCATACTTTTCTATCCTGGCCATAAGTTCCTCCATACTTTTTGGCAATGTCTTTGCCAGTGATTTTCGAAGCAAACAATCATCTTTCAGGCCGTTCTTAAAAGACACGGCCGCCACCTCTTGGTTGCATCCTAGTACTCGATTGAACACCTCATAGTACCTTTTGGCATAGGCCCTAAGGCTTTCATCCTCGCCAATTCTTAGAGCCATCAGGGCGTCCACCCTCAATGGCTGTAGTTTGTTTGACACAGATCTAGCCACGAATATCTCGGCTAGGCCTTTCCAACATTTCACAGTTCCTTTCGGCAACTTGTGAAACCAGTCTGATGTAATTTCCCCAAAGGATGAGGGGAACACCTTGCAAAGTAATGGTTCGTTCTCGGTGTATAGTGCCATCGAGTTCAGGTACAAGTCGACGTGAAAGTTAGGGTCTGACGTACCGTCGTATATCTGGAATCTCGGCATGTGGAACCTTTTCGGGGCCTAAAACCAATTCAATCGAGAACGGTGTTCTCGGCTTGACCGATGACGTTACCTCGGCATCTTGTCGCTTCCTCTAGAGGTAATCCCTCAGATCCTCCTTGGTCCGTCCAGGAGCTCGCTATCAACAGATTTCATCCTTTTTGGTGCGCTACTCCTGGTGTCGTTATAAGTCCTCTTGGACCTCTCTCTGTTTGTTGCTTCAAAACAAAGTCCCTTCCCTTGAATATGCCGATGTTCTTTGGGGTTAGCTTCCTTGGTACGATGCGTCCTTCGAGAATTGTCCTTCACTGATCCTCTTCGCCCGACCTCCCTTGAAGGCCGGTGAGAGTCTTTGTGATAACCCTGGTCCGTGTTATGCTAATTAATCTTGATTATGGTTGTGATTAGGTGTTTGATATGATTTTGAGTGCCATTTATATGAATATATGTGGTTTTGAATTTTTATCTGTTCACCATAGGAAAATCTGTTTGATTATCTGCTTTAGAATTTAAATTGAAGGCCCTATCGGCCACAGAACCTGAAATTGATTACGCCATTGTGATTAGCGTAATTTTTAGAGCCTACGATGAAATTTAATTAGAAATTGATTCGGATCAAAATAATTGGATTCAGAATGATTAAATTAGGCTCAATTACTTAGCCTTAATTAATTTGATTAGGCTAAGGTATATAAGTGGCCTATTTGCATTGTTTTGAGCTCATTTTCTCTTTTGGCTGAAAATCATACTCTAGAGAGAGAGGGAGAGGCCAACTATAGAGAGAGAAGAAGGAGAATTGTGTATTTGGCTCAAAGTTTGTGAAATTGGAAGGCTAGGCTCAAGATTTAACTACAATTGTGGGGATTGAAACTCCTAGGTGAGTAATTGAGCAAAGATTTATGAGCTTGAGTTTGTTATTTTGTGAATTCAAGGTTAAATGGTAATCACGAACATGAATGGTGTTGATTATGATGAAATTGAAGTTTATATGCACATGCATGCATAGAATTGCCATGAAATTGCATAATCAAGCATGTAAGAAGTTGAATATGAGAAATTGAGTGTTGACTCATACATGCAAGCATAGTTTTGTTGAGTTTCATGGTTATAAGCACCATTTGTACCATTTGAAATAGAAATGGAGTCAAGAATTGACATGCATGCATGATTGATGAAGATATGAAGTTTAAATGCATGAATTTAATGTATTGGAAGTAAGTTTGGTATAATTTCGGTTTGCATGCGATTGATTCATAAGATTTGAGCTTCATAATGTAGTAAATTGGTGTTTATAGCATGTTAGTAGTTGTATATGAGAGTTATGGGTTATAAAATGCAAGCTATGTTGATTTGAATGCAAGTTTGAAGACTGGTTGCTGGAAATTCCAGAATTCGGCATGTCCGCTCAAGCGGGGAAAGCGCCGCTCGAGCATGAAATGCTAGTTCCCAGAACTTTTGCAGACGTGGACGTCCGCTCGAGCGGGGAGCCATGTCATTTGACTCTCAGCTCGAGCATCCGAAGTCACGCTCGAGCGTAAAAATGAGGAAACCAGTACTTTTGCAGACCTAAAGGGTCCGCTCGAGCGGCCAAAGCCACGCTCGAGCGGGGAGCCCTGTTTCAGAAAGTTTGTAAAGATGTTTTGTGTTTCATTTTCCGTTCTCTTCCATTTCTGAGCACTCTTAGGCATGCATTGAACATTGTAAATGGATTAAGAAGATAATAAAGAGGCCTAAGAGGAATGCACCAGTTAAGAACGGATTGAATCATTTGTGACCCAAATGTGTTATGTAATGTGTAGGGTCGAGCTCGAGGGCAATCCACCGGCAGAACACTGTAAGTAATATCTTAGTAAAGATATTTTCAAGTATGTCACTTTCCAAATGCTACTGCTATACGGGCTCCATGGATTTGTTGATTTGAAATATGAATGAGTATTCTATATGCCTAATTTGTATAAGGCCGTTTGATACGTTTGATACATTTGAATTGGGCCTAAGGCCGTTTGTCATTTGTCATTTGCCGTTGATATGTTTGATATATTTGAATTGGGCCTAAGGCTGTTTGCCGTTTGCCGTTTGCCGTTTGCCATTTGCCGTTTGCCATTGATATGTTTGATATATCTGAATTGGGCCTAAGGCCGTTAGACATGAATAATTGGGCCAAAGGCCGTTAGACATGAATAATTGGGCCAAAGGCCGTTAGACATGAATGATTAGGCCAAAGGCCATCGAACATGAATGATTGGGCCAAAGGCCATGAGACATGAATGCAAAGATGGGCCAAAGGCCGTTTGAATATGTCATTCGATATGTTGGAATACCGTGATGGGCCAAAGGCCGTTTGAATAAAAGGGATCATGATCATGAATATGAAATACGCATGGATATGAATATAAAGAGAATGGGCTCGAGGCAGTTTGATATGTTTGAATTGGACCAAAGGTCGTTTTGAATAGAGAGTTGGTTGGACCAAAGGTCGTTTTGTATAGATGGACCTGAGGTCATATTTTTTTATATAAGAATTGGACCTGAAGTCGTTTTGCATATGGACATGATGTGTTGGACCTAAGGTCGTTTTGCTATGTTGAGATTTGTAAATCTGGTGTGAATGAGAATAGTGGTTCAAATATGTACATTATAAGTATGATTCATTTATGAACGAATCTCATTCATTAACCTCTTTATTTTCATATTATTCACTGGGCGTTAGCTCACTCTCATTTATATGTATGTAGGTGAGCAAAGGGACGTTCAACCCCAGCCTTAGTGGAATTTAAGAAAGGAACCCGAGTTTTCTGAAGTCAGCCCAGGTGCCTCACACAAGAGGCTTTGTTTATGATCTTTTGTCTTCCTTTTGCTATTTCTATTGGTCATGATAGATCGGTTATGTGCATAAGCTTTTGGTTTAGCTGACTATGTGTTTGAATGATCCTAGGTATACAAGATGTTAACTACTGATATGTGGTGTGAGTTATTATTAAGTATATGTGAAATGTTTTGTTATGCCATGTAAGCATAGCTCATTGGACAAAATTTTTAAGTTTGCTTCCGCATCTGGCCCCATATTATTAATTATTAATTGATATCAGGTTTGAGGCCGTAGGTAATCCCATTATTACTGGCCGGTTATGACCTTAATCTATAGGGGCGGGTTCGGGTCATGACAGAGTGGTATTAGAGCATGAGTTAATGACTCACACACTTGTTCAAATGAGCCATAAGGTGTCTAGAAAAGACTTAAGATGCATCAATTTGATAAGTACATGATGTAAGCATTGAGAACATGTGATTATATGAGATATGAATTGTTGCACTAATGTGTACAACAAGTTTTGTTTTGTTATAATGCACATACATGAACATGCGAATCATGAAAAGTTGCTTACGTGCATTCTATTTTGCAAATGGGTGTCTATGTTGACTGATTCTGGACTGGTACATGTGTACACCTTTGCTTGGGATATTATTTGATTCGATTCGGCGCATTCTTTCATATCTGCTATATGTATCTAGATTGGTCAAACCCATAGGATCAATACCATATTTACTGTATGTATCTGCTCCATTTGGGAAATTATGAAGGAATACATATTGGGATATTGATTGACTCTGTACATGCACATATACATCTAAACTTATGCTCAGGGTGATTTGTTATGTCGTTGCCTTCAACAACTAAATCGCTGGAATTATGACTCTGTGATTGTGTGACTAAGTTGAGCACCCCAAATGATGAACTCTATAAATTGTGACATCATGTATTTTGATTGATAGAAAATTGACTGGACTATGTGACTATACTAGGCTTGACTCGTAAACCTATGCTGTTGTGACTGATTTGGAACTTTTGCATAACAAACCCTATATTATGTGCAACCGAGGAACCTTGTTTAATGTGTTATTGTGCACCATGTGCTTGCATATAAGACTTATTTGGGAACTGCTATATTGATTATGATACATACCTTCTTATATGAACAGTTGTGATTAATGACTCTGATATGACTTTGAAAACTGATGAACTTAGGACAGTTGTGAAACTATCGACTATGTACCTAAGCAAACGAAGTATGCCTTACAGAACCAAATGTACCCTATTTGAGAAAACTTTTATCTGATTCGATCTGATAGAACCTTTGTTTGATTTGGCTTGATAGAACCCTTATTTGATATAAATTGATGGGACCTTTGTCTGATTTAATTTGACAAGACCTTTGCCTGGATTGATTTGATAAGAACCTCTATCTGATTTGATTCAGTTAAGGGGGATTACGAATTGTTCATGAACTAAGAACCAACCTTTAATTGTTGGAGACATACATGTTGTAGATGAACGGAATTGAGCAAATCCAGTGATTGGGTGTTTTAAGGAACAATGCTTGTGTATTGTCATATTCTTGTTTATTTGACGCTATGGGAACCAATGACGGCAGATTGATTTGACTATAAACAGTACGGAACATTTATCTTTGACTGATCAGAATATGTTTTGTATGGGAGAATAGTTGCTTCAGTGTTATTGGATTTTGGAAAATCAGGTTATGGTGACTGCTGACCGTGAACCGCTTTGATTGTGAACACTATTGGAATTAGAAAACCTTGATTATCCGAAAGTGTGTGAATTCAGTACGCCTTGTAAATAACTGCTCAGTGCCATTATATTCTGTAATTGGGGCTCTGAGGATGTGTAAATTGTACTTAACATGTGATTAACTCCTTTGATATTATCTTTGACGTCATGGGGATTAATATATGAATTGCCTTATGCTTTTGACGACTATTAGATAATGTGGAAAGACTCGATGGAACAGAGAATTGAATATTGAACTGAATTATAAACTGTTGAACAAATTGAGAACATGTGTATGATGTTAGAAATTGACTGTTTTGACGTTATTGTACTTTACAATCGATACTATGGGGATATATGAGTTATGTACGTCGTGTGGTTGATTGCTTCGTTGTTATCTTTGTTGACTCGGGAATCAGCGTCTGGATCCACTTTATGTTCCTGAAGACTTTTGATTGACCTTGGATAACTATGATGAGTCACTAAACTAAATACTGAATTGGATTGTGAATTGCGGAATTATTGAAGAATGAATTGAACTTCTGTGACAAGGAAATAGACCAAACTTCTATGGTAAAGTTAGCTGGCATTTGAAATAAATATGTTGGTGACCTATTGTGAAGAAGGAAATTGTTGGATTTGTGTCTAAATATTTTCGATGCCAACGAGTCAAAGTCAAATACTCCCTCCGTCCCAAAATATTAGTCCCTTATTCCATTTTTCATTGTCCCAAAATATTAGTCCCTCTTCAAAAATCAAGTACAAAAATAATATAAATTTCCTATTTTGCCCTTCTTTTAAATTAATAAACAATATAAAAAGTACAATTATGACATTGATATTCCCAAAAAATGTACTATCAAAAGGATAATTTTGGAAAATCAACTTTTTTGAAATGCAATAATTGTACCACCAAAAAAAGTTAGATTCCCTAAAAGGGACCATTATTTTGGGACGGAGGGAGTATCAGATATAGACATAACTACTTCAACCTCTCTCTATTTCGGAATGGAAATAGGAATATGTGACTACGAATTTCATTGTGGGGCTACCTTGAGCACCCAAGGTATAAGTCCCATTTGGGTTGTTGTATATAGAATTACTAAGTCTGCTCATTTCCTCCCTGTAAAATTTCCGTATGATGTTTATAGACTAGCCACTGTTTACATCGATAAGATTGCTCGTTTGCATGGGGTCCCAGTGTCTATTGTTTTAGACAGGAATCCTAAAATGTGTTTGAATTCTGACAAGCCTTCAAGAGGCAATGGGAATTGAAATGTAATTCAATGCCGCTTTTCATCCGCAAATCAATGTATAATTAGAAAGAACTTTTTAGATTCTGGGAGAAATGCTCCAAATGTATGCGTTAGATTTTCAGGGAAGTTGGAAAAAATCTATCCATCATTGGCAGACTTTGCTTACGACAACAGCTTACACTCTAGTTTCAGTGTGACACCATACAAGCCTTGTATGGAGGAAAAGGTAAGTCTCTGATTGATTGAGAACAGAGTGTTTCTTGATTTTGAGACTAGGCAAATAACTATCAAAAGGATTGGAACCGTTGAATAAAAAGTATTCGAAATTGTTTTCGACTAAAGGTAAAATAAGTTTGGAGGACCAAACTTCCTAAAGGGGGGAAGACTGTGATAACCCTGGTACGTGTTATGCTAATTAATCTTGATTATGATTGTGATTATGTGTTTGATATGATTTTGAGTGCCATTTATATGAATATATGTGGTTTTGAATTTCTATCTGTTCACCGTAGGAAAATCTGTTTGATTATTTGCTTTAGAATTTAAATTGAAGGCCCTATCAGTCACAGAACCCGAAATTGATTACGCCATTGTGATTAGCGTAATTTTTAGAGCCTACGGTGAAATTTAATTAGAAATTGATTCGGATCAAAATAATTGGATTCAGAACGATTAAATCAGGCTCAATTACTTAGCCTTAATTAATTTGATTAGGCCAAGGTATATAAGTGGCCTATTTGCATTGTTTTGAGCTCATTTTCTCTTTTGGCTGAAAATCACACTCTAGAGAGAGAGGGAGAGGCCGGCTATAGAGAGAGAAGAAGGAGAATTGTGTATTTGGCTCAAAGTTTGTGAAATTGGAAGGCTAGGCTCATGATTTAACTACAATTGTGGGGATTGAAACTCCTAGGTGAGTAATTGAGCAAAGATTTATGAGCTTGAGTTTGTTATTTTGTGAATTCAAGGTTAAATGGTAATCAAGAACATGAATGGTGTTGATTATGATGAAATTGAAGTTTATATGCACATGTATGCATAGAATTGCCATGAAATTACATAATCAAGCATGTAAGAAGTTGAATATGAGAAATTGAGTGTTGACTCATACATGCAAGCATAGTTTTGTTGAGTTTCATGGTTATAAGCACCATTTGTACCATTTGAAATAGAAATGGAGTCAAGAATTGACATGCATGCATGATTGATGAAGATATGAAGTTTAAATGCATGAATTTAATGTATTGGAAGTAAGTTTGGTATAATTTCGGTTTGCATGCGATTGATTCATAAGATTTGAGCTTCATAATGTAGTAAATTGGTGTTTGTAGGATGTTAATAGTTGTATATGAGAGTTATGGGTTATAAAATGCAAGCTATGTTGATTTGAATGCAAGTTTGAAGCTCAAACTGGCTGTTGGAAATTCCAGAATTCGGCATGTCCGCTCGAGCGGGGAAAGCGCCGCTCGAGTGTGAAATGCTAGTTCCCAGAACTTTTGCAGACGTGGACGTCTGCTCGAGCGGGGAGCCATGTCGTTTGACTCTCAGCTCGAGCGTTCGAAGTCACGCTCGAGCGTAAAAATGAGGCAACCAGTACTTTTGCAGACCTAAAGGGTCCGCTCGAGCGGCCAAAGCCATGCTCGAGCGGGGAGCCCTGTTTCAGAAAGTTTGTAAAGATGTTTTGTGTTTCATTTTCCGTTCTCTTCCATTTCTGAGCACTCTTAAGCATGCATTGAACATTGTAAATGGATTAAGAAGATAATAAAGAGGCCTAAGAGGAATGCACAAGTTAAGAACGGATTGAATCGTTTGTGACCCACATGTGTTATGTAATGTGTAGGGTCGAGCTCGAGGGCAATCCACCGGCAGAACACTGTAAGTAATATCTTAGTAAAGATATTTTCAAGTATGTCACTTTCCAAATGCTACTGCTGTACGGGCTCCATGGATTTGTTGATTTGAAATATGAATGAGTATTTTATATGCCTAATTTGTATAAGGCCATTTGATACGTTTGATACGTTTGAATTGGGCCTAAGGCCGTTTGCCGTTTGTCATTTGCCGTTGATATGTTTGATATATTTGAATTGGGCCTAAGGCCGTTTGCTGTTTGCCATTTGCCGTTTGCCGTTGATATGTTTGATATATCTGAATTGGGCCTAAGGCCGTTGGACATGAATGATTGGGCCAAAGCCGTTGATATGTTTGATATATCTGAATTGGGCCTAAGGCCGTTGGACATGAATGATTGGGCCAAAGGCCGTCGGACATGAATGATTGGGCCAAAGGCCGTTGGATATGAACGATTGGGCCAAAAGCCATTAGACATGAATGCAAAGATGGGCCAAAGGCCGTTTGAATATATCATTCGATATGTTGGAATACCGTGATGGGCCAAAGGCCGTTTGAATGAAAGGGATTATGATCATGAATATGAAATACACATGGATATGAATATAAAGAGAATGGGCCCGAGGCCGTTTGATACGCCTGATATGTTTGAATTGGGCCCGAGGCCGTTTGATGTGTTCGAATTGGACCAAATGTCGTTTTGAATAGAGAGTTGGTTGGACCAAAGGTCATTTCGTATAGAAGGACCTGAGGTCGTATTGTTTTATATAAGAATTGGACCTGAGGTCGTTTTGCATATGGACATGATGTGTTGGACCTAAGGTCGTTTTGCTTTGTTGAGATTTGTAAGTCTGGTGTGAATGAGAATAGTGGTTCAAATATGTACATTATAAGTATGATTCATTTATGAATGAATCTCATTCATTAACCTCTTTATTTTCATATTATTCACTGGGCGTTAGCTCACTCTCATTTATATGTATGTAGGTGAGCAAAGGGACGTTCAATCCCAGCCTTAGTGAAATTTAAGAAAGGAACCCGAGTTTTCTGAAGTCAGCCCAGGTGCCTCACGCAAGAGGCTTTGTTTATGATCTTTTGTATTCCTTTTGCTATTTTTATTGGTCATGATAGACCGGTTATGTGCATAAGCTTTTGGTTTAGCTGACTATGTGTTTGAATGATCTTGGGTATACAAGATGTTAACTACTAATATGTGGTGTGAGTTATTATTAAGTATATGTGAAATGTTTTGTTATGCCATGTAAGCATAGCTCATTGGACAAAAATTTTAAGTTTGCTTCCGTATCTGGCCCCATATCATTAATTATTAATTGATATCAAGTTTGAGGCCGTAGGTAATCTCATGATTACTGGCCGGTTATGACCTTAATCTATAGGGGCGGGTTCAGGTCATGACAGTGTTCCTTGGTCCTGGTGTGCTGGGGGACTGTAGGGACTATTTTCTGCCCTCCCTTCTAGGCATTGTTCTTGACCGCTAGAATCGGCGTATCTTGTAACGGGAACGGTAGCTGCATGACGTTGTTCTGCATCATGAAGTTGACGACCGACTGCAGGTCTTCCAATTTGTTAGCCATTCCCTTCATCTCGCTGTCCCTCCGCAGGCATCTATCTTTCCATACCTGGAGGTCGTCCTCATTATAATACCTGCCTCGGTCTAACCTCTTTGGTACGTTGCCCTCCTTGCCGACGTCTTTCTCTCTGGGATTCTGATCCTGAGTTTCTTCGTTGCAGTTATCCTCCTCCACGTTAGGGTCAATGTGCTTACCACTTCCAGTAAGGATGTCGTCCCCAACCTTTTCTTTTTGTCCGTCGTTGGCCATCTATTCTCCTTTCTTTCCCACAGACGGCGCCAAATTGTGTGTGCTATTTTCTGACCACATTGCCAAACAGGTACTCAGCTGGAGAACACTAGCAGAATAGATTGCGTCCAAATGACCTGTCACAGAAAGAAAAAGACTCCTGTGGTGGTTCGTCCACCTGGGGGCACTCTGACGATCAAGTCAGTTATCTCTCAAAGATAGCAAAAGTGCTTTACTCACTATTTAGAATAAAAAACGTACCTTAGACCCACGAGGGTGCCTTACTTTTATAACCAACACTGACCTGATCCCTGTAGAAGCCCAGCTTCAATGGATTCTGACTCAATGCCTATCCAGGACTCTCAAATAGATAAAGATAAACTCCCTAAGAGCTTTATCCTTATCCAGGCTGAAGTCCTCCCTCATTATAGGACTCTTGTAACTTATCCGCTCATCTTGGATTCTGGTATCTCTGCAAACAACCTCGGCCTAGCCGAGATTACCTCGGCGCCATGACCGAGACATGTGGCACCTCAGCTGGCACTTCAGTGCCACCTTGGCCACGTGTTGCTATCCAAAAAATATGTCCCCACAGTTAATATGCATTGTTGCTTATTCTTTACGATTATGGGATGCCAATTGATGTTTACATATGATTTACTGAATTGATAAATTGTCAGTTACAGAATGTCAAGATTTTAAAATTCGTAATCTCTTTCTGCTTCTTCATCACATGTTGTTAAGAGCAGGCCCTAAGATGCCTTAGTTATGAATAGATTTCTGTAATGCTACTGAAGATATGCTCATTCTATCACCAAATCTGCACAAATAACAACAAAAACAATAAGGAGCTGAAGGAGATAGAGTTACTGAGTCGACAAATTCAATTACAACCAGTGAACTTAATATGAAAATTAAACCAAATGGAATCACCAAACATTTTAGCATTCACAATTGCAACAACAATAGTTATATACATAAAATTACTATTGCCAACCAAATATAGATGGTTATAAATGTCCAAATTCCAGCAAGCTTTCAATTATGGTGTCTAATGATTTAAGTGTACATGTGGTGGTGGGTTTCTTGTTTTCTCACTTTGAATATTTTTCTCTCTAAAAATAATACTAGCCTACTAAAAGCATCATTAAGCATGGAGAAGCCTTTCATTTCTGATTTTGATACATGCACATGCACACACAAAGCTCCACACACATTGCCACCTTATTGTACCACTATCAATCAAAAGTTTTTGATGGCATGCAATTTTTTAAATTTATTTTTCTTGTTCTTCTTACACGGAGATTGCATCTTTCTCAAAAATTTTGCATCTTTTTGATGGCATGTTATTTGGCTATCCAAGCCTTGGAATTTTGTGCCAAATGGTTTTACAGTAGTCCATATATCTCATTTTCTCGTTGATTTTGAAAATTTAATAAATCTCTAATTCTTTGTCTTTAACAACCAATTCTATACATATTCCAACTTCCTAAATAATGTATGTGCTTACAGTTCATTGATTGTGAATTAGCCAATAGTGATAGCTTTTTGGTGCTTATGTTTTTTTTTTTCTCCTCAGGTTTTCTTTTTTATTTCTAACTTCTAGATTTTGTGATTACATTTATATAGAGCCAATTCCAATAAAAAGGTACATGATTAAATGGATTCAAACTAAATAATGATGTAAATTCTGAAAATGCCTTTATTGAAGTGTTGAAAATATAATGTATACATTACAAGAATAAAATGCTTAGCATATAAAACTGCCTATTGGTGCAAATTTGGTTAATGAGATGGAAAGAGATAAAACAAAAAATAATTAGTATTGCTTCAAGGAGCGTTACAATGTCGTTTTCCTTAAGATGATGTTCGCCCCCTCCAATCTGCCGAATATGGGTTACCTACAAATCCGCCTCCAGGATACGATGAAGCCTAGTCTAAAGACTGATGTCTGACTGCATTATACATGAACGAAATCATATCCTGAATACTTTTGGATTTTTCTAATCAACCAAGTATAGAGGAAAATAACAATATGAATGCTAGAGAGAGTTTCCATAGATATTCTATGGATTTCATATGGATCATTTTTATCCAATTTCCAACCCATTTTGCCTTTATATAGGCGTGGGTTTATGTCCCTTAGACCAAAGGTCGTGTCCTTTAAATTCAAAAGTGACATCCTTTAAATCCAAGAGTCATGTCTTTTGATCTAAATCCAATGGTTATGCCCCATAGTTTAAATCCAAAAGACACACCTTTTTGTGTAAACTCAATGGTTACACGTTTTGATTTAAACCCAAAAGTCACATATCTTTAATCATACATATAACTATTTTATATATTTAAATATACATAAATATATTATGAAAATGTTCCAACAATCCCCCCCCCCATTTTCAAAATATATGAAAATAAGAACTTGGATAGATTAGGAAAATTTATGCATAAATGAAGATATCTTTCGATTTGAATCATTCACTTAGTGAAAACACATCAAAATTAATCAAGATGGCATAGTAGACTTGTCTTTGAACTAGCAATCTTGTATGATTAACCGAACACGTATCACACACGAATTTTCTTCTCCTCAGGTAATTCAAAAAGCCAACACGTGGATTGGCCTTTTGTCTATATCCTATTTCATAAGCACTCTAGAGTCACGCCCTTGGACTCATAGGAAGCGGCACCACCTCCTACACTCATGTAGGTAAGTTTACCGAGAGTGCCCCTGTAACTAAAGTACCCTAACTCACCATTGTAAACTTATTAAGAGCTAAGTAGCTCAACCTCCTCTTTTGCATTACGGGTCCCAAGCACTCTATACCTTAGGATGGTTATAAAAATAAAAATTCAAGTGCTTGCAATCACGACATGTGGTGTACCTGGGCTCATTGAACTCAAGGACTTGATGTTTCTTCAAGCGTTGAGTCGAGTTTCCACCAGAAGTGATACATTACTTGGGCTTAAGACCCATCCCTTTGATGATCTCACATCAAATCCCTTGCAAGTATTTCTTAAGATAATTTACAGTCATGTGGATAAAATTCTTACATAGCTATGTATTACCACAGTTTATGACATGATCAACATGTCCGGACTAACAATCATTATCATAACTATCAACTCATATTAATGATGAGTTTGCATCTTGAAAAATTCAAGAAAAATCCATGACAAAAATACCATGTCACTCCATCTCTTTTGTTACAAGAGACTAAGAACCATCTCTTCAATTCTAAGAGATAAACCCCCACAAAGCGTAATCTTTATTCACTCTAAGTCATAGTTTTAATGCTAAGTATTTAAACAGGCGCCTATGTATCCTTTCAAATAACCAGATACCCATTTTAACATATAAACTAACCATTCTCAATAACTTTGAGAAATTAAATTGTGGGACTTAAACAATCAATACTTTAGATATTTAGAATTAATACTTTCTTATATCATAAGTTTCATGATTTGTGCTTGTATTTGTTTTGAATCATAAATTGACCAATCAATATAAAATTTTCATTCAAATACAAGTTACATAAATTAGAAATTCTAATTTATTTATTCAGAAAATTTACTGAGTATATAACATATACTCTATACTTTCTCAAGAAAATTTACCAAGTATATAATATATACTCTATATTTTCTCAAGTTTCAAGAGTTCACAAATCAAAAATCATACATAATTTTTATAATTAAAATCATAATTTGATTTTAAGATACATTCTTGAAACTTCCACAAAATATATTCTAATACTTGTGGATTTTTCCTAAAATCCAAAACCAGGATTTTAAGTTCAAACTTTGATCTTGTGGCTTAAAATGGACTTGGGCCTTTTCCATTTAATTCAAAACTGATTGACTAATATAGGCCCAAGCGACCCAAATAACTAAAAATTTATTACATTGGGCCCCCAAGATGCCCATTATGATGGGTCCTTCTCATGGGCCCATTTCAATAAACAAATCAGATTTATACCACATGGAATCTGGGAATGAATCTTACGGGCATTGAACCAATAATAATAATAATTAAATAAAAAAGAAACCAGTGCCCAAACAAACTAAACACCAAAGTTGGTCAAATAACCGACATACCTGTTCAGAATTGAACCATCACATTGATAGTTTATCCCACAACTAGTCTAGTGATGCAAAACGTTATTGTCATGTTCAAATGGATTGTTATTTTTGCATGAAGTACAGTAACCCACATAAAAATTATTACAAATCCTTTGATAATGCCAAAAAATTTTACCTCGCAAGAAATTGAACCGACAAGATTTATTGAAGAACTTCAACTCTTATGTGAATCTGAGTAATTCAAATTATTTCATTGTGTGTTACATCACTCTTGACAAACCACACTACAGATTTTGGCCAAAACAAAGCCATCATCCCAAGATATCGGGAAACTTCAATGTCCCAAACACACACACATATATATACATGTATATATTTAATAAATTCTTGACGACAAGCAACAGTCAAGATCATACAAAAATATTCAAAATTTTCAAATAAGAAAAATTTCTCAATTTTCCTTTTCCAACTTCTAGTTATGAAAAGATCATGCATATCAATTTTCAAATATATACACATATATAAAGCCTACCTATATAAACAGTTTTAATAAAAATTTCAAACAAATCTTATTAACAATAACCTGTAATTCTTGCAAAACTTAAAGTTCCATGTATATTGATAATAGATATAAACAAAAAAATCATGTGTTTTAAAATAACATGCAAAACACGGTAGAAATTATAGTTGACTCAAGTTCTAGTCACCAAACACAGAAAGCCACAAAGATCTTATTTCCTGAATTACACCTCATTGATTGTAAACACATACCAACAAAAATTATATTTATCATGCAATAGAGAAAGCAACAATTATAATTAAAACACATAACTTGTTCATAACAGTTTCTTTCATGGCATGTGAATATTATATTTTCCTTGAAAATTATGTGTCACTTATAAACACACACTTTCTTATCAAGAAACAACAGATATAGGCATGCAATTATTCATATAATATTAATTTCAAAAACAGAATAGAAAATAACTCATATCTGGCAATTTGATTTTCATTAACATAAAATTGCACATATATAGAAAGGCATACCTCATTTCTTAATCCGTTTTATACCATAAACAAAATTGAATTCAGCCTTACTTGTTGTACATAATTCCAAATACACATTAATGTGCTTCCATCTCTTAGGAATATCGTCTTAAGATTGTTGGTGCAAATTTGGTTAATGAGATGGAAAGAGATAAAACAGAAAATAATTAGCATTGCTTCAAGGCACGTTACAACATCGCGTTCCTTAAGACGATATTCGCCCCCACCAATTTTATCGAATATGGTGTGCACCGGGTTACCCGCGAATCCGCCTCCAGGATACAATGAAGCCCAGTCTAAAGGCTGATGTCTAACTGCGTTATGCACAAACGAAATCAAATCATGAATACTTTTGGATTTTTCTAATCCACCAAGTATAGAGGAAAATAACAAAATGAATGTTAGAGAGAAATTCCATAAATATTCTATAGATTTCATATGGATCATTTTTATCCAATTTCCAACCCATTTTGCCTTTATATAGGCATGGGTTTATGTCCCTTAGATCAAAGGATGTGTCCTTTAAATTTAAAAGTGACACACTTTAAATCCAAGAGTCATATCTTTTGATTTAAATCCAACGGTTACACCCCATGATTTAAATTTAAAAGACACACATTTTTGTTTAAACTCAATGGCTACACCCTTTGATTTAAACCCAAGAGTCACATCTCTTTAATCATACATGTTGATGAAAATACCAGAAAAATTATATTTTATTTATAAAAAATGCAAAAAAAATGAGATACAAATAGATCAGGATGAGGCACGAATATCTCGTTTTCTTGAAGGAAATCAAGCCCATTACGGTAAAAAGAATGCAAATACCGATGCAGCAGTCATGAAACTATGACTTGTCACTTCCAGGATATAATAGCCTGACCACTTGTCGTATGGTTCAGGCCAACTCTACACAAGATGGTGAACCCAAAGCTCCACCAAGAAAAAACACCCTTCTTTGGCTAGTAATCTCTCAAGTATAAAAAATAGTTGGTGTAGAAAATAGTAGATGAGAGGAACTATTTATAGGCCACTAGGACCTTACAAATTACACCAAAAAATAATAATGACCATTAAACTAGAGAAAAGGGAGAGTCTCCAAATATTAACTCACCACCAAGTCTATGAACTTCCAATTAATCTCCATTCATGAACAAGACAAAAGGTCATCAAAAAACAATGAATCTTCATTCACCAAATAAAATAAGATTCATGAACAAAACCAAAAAAATCAAAAAATAAATAAATAAAAAATATTAAAATGGTCCAACAATCCCCCACTCATTTTAATATTAACAAGGACAAGAGAGATTACTAACCAAAGATAGACAGTATGCATCATGAAGGTGTGCTCTGCATTGAACCTTCATTAGTGAAATAGCAATCTCTACTCTAGAGTCAGTAGTGGTCTCAGACTTGAATTATGACTACTTAGGGGAAATGTGTCTATCCCAGTTTCCATGGGCATATTTGAGAATAAGCCTTGTTCTCATAGAAAGCGGCCCCACTTCCATGCTCACATAGGTGAAATCTGTCAAGGATGTTCCTATAATTTATACACTCCACTCAACAAGAGCTACAGAATTTTATTAAGAGTATAAAAACTCAACCCTCCAAAATTACAGGACAAATGCACTTACATGATAGGGATGGACAACAAAATATTAAGGAGTGCATTCTTTATAACCACCATATGATTCGTTCTTCCCATTGAACCTAGTTACAGGATCTCTGGTCCCCAAGTTAGGTGTCCTCATACATGGTTTATGATTTTATAGGCTTCAAACCCATCCCCTTCGATGTATTTCAAACCCTATCTCTCGCCAAGGCCTTGGTTAACAGATTCACAAGATTATCACAAGATTTTACATAATTCACAGTTATGATGCCATTACTCAAATAGAATCTCATATTACTATGTTTCCTTCGAATAGGTCTAGATTTACCATTATAAAAATGATTGTTCACTCTACTAATAACAGCAGTGCTATCACAACGAATTAACACAAAAAGAATTGGTTTTTCCCAAAAAGGAATTTCATGTAACAAATCTCTCAACCACTTCGCTTCCTCACATATTGAAGCTAATGCTATAAGCTCAGCTTGCATAGTAGAATTAGCAATTATAGTCTGTTTTTTAGACTTCCAACATATAGCACCACTACCCAAGTAAAAATAAAACCTAAGATAGAGAGAGAATCACTTGACAAAGTGTTCCATCAGCATCACTATATCCCTCAAGTACCGTAGGATACTTGTTATAAAACAAACCATAATTTTTGGTACCAAATAAATATCTCATAATTTTTCCGTGACTAGCCAATGATCTCGACTTGGCTTGCTAGTAAATCTGTTAAGTACGCCAATAGCATATGCAATGTCAAGTCTAGTATAGTCAGTAGCATATCTCAAACTACCAACCATGCTAGCATATTCCTTTTGATTAATTACTTCTTTTTCATTTGTTACAAAAGATAAATGTATGCTTGCATCAAAAGGAGTAGCAACATGTTTACAGTCTAGAAAATTATATTTCTTTCAAATGTTCTCAACATACTGCGATTGATCAATAAAAATGCCATCATTAGTCTTAGTAATTTTAATTCCTAAAATAAAATTGACTTCACCAAGATCTTTCATATCAAAATGACTATTAAGCATATTTTTAGTCTCATTTATAATATGCAAATCAGACTCAAAGATAAGTAGATCATCCACATATAGGCTAATAATCACATGTGCATTCTCACAAGTTTTATAATATATGCACTTATCACATTCATTAGTCTTATAGCCATTCTCAAGCATGCAGGAATCAAATTTCGCATGCCACTGTTTAGGAGCTTGTTTTAAACCATAAAGAGATTTAGTTAGCTTACACACATTGCTTTCTTGGCTAGGCTCTACAAAGCCCTCAGGTTGGTCCATGTAAATCTCCTCATCTAGATCTCCATTTAAAAATGCTGTTTTCACATCTATTTGATGAATTTTTAAATCATGAATTGCAGTCACTGCTATCAACAGTCTAATCGATGTAACTCTAGTAATCGGAGAAAAAGTATCAAAGAAATCAAGATCAACTTGTTGCTTAAAACCTTTAGCGACAAGCCTCGCTTTATATTTATCTATAGTTCCATTCGGTTTAAGTTTTTTACAAAGGATCCATTTACACCCAATAGTTTTACAACCTAGAGGTAAATCCACTGGCTTTCATGTTTTATTTGAAAGTAATGAATCTATCTCATCATTTACAGCCTTTCTCTAGAAAATAGCATTAGGTGATGATAAAGCTTCTTGCATCGTAAGAGGAATTTCTTCCACATTGTAAAGATAATAGTCAAGGCCAAAATCTTTTTCAACTCTAGCTCGTTTACTCCTCCTTGGTTAGATTTGAGAATTTTCTTGTTCTTGAAAAACTTGAGATGGAGTAGAAGAGCTAGGCATGGATAAAATATTTTCAGAAATTATTTGACCCCCACTATTTCTAGATTTGAAAGGAAATTTATTTTCATAAAAAATAGCATCACCTGATTCAAAAATAATATTATGTTCCATATCAAAAAATCTATAAGCTTGACTATGCAACACATACCTAAGAAAAGTACAAGTGGTAACTCGTTCACCCACTTTAGGTCATTTAGGATGTGCAAGCCTCACAAAAGCTAAACAACCCCAAACCCTCAAATAACCTAAATTTGGTTTATGCCCCGCCACAACTCATAAGGTACAATTTTAGTCTTTTTGCGTGGCACTCTATTTATCACATGGCAAGCTGTCAAAATAGCCTGACCCCAAAGATTTGAGGAAGCACCTGAATCAATAAGCATAGCATTCGTCAAGTCAATTAACGTTCTATTTTTTCTTTCAGCTACGCCATTAGATGAAGGTGAATATGGTGGAGTAGTCTCATAAATAATTCCCACAGACTAAACAAAAGAGTTGAATCCAAGAGATTCATACTCTCGGTCTCTATCACTTCTAATTCTCTTAATCTTTTTATTGAATTGATTTTCTACTTCAAGAAGGAATTCTTTAAATTTCTCAAAAGTATCACTTTTATTTTTTAATAAATATACGTTTGTATATTTTGGAAAATCATCAATAAAAGTGATAAAATATCGGTTACCACCACAAGTTAAAATACTTTCAAACTCACACAAATCAGTATGAAATAATTCTAGCAATTCGGTATTTTTCTTAACACTTTTATAAGGCCTCTTGGTAATTTTTTCTTTACTGCAAACTTCACATTTCTCAAAAAATTTTGTCACTTTAGGAATTAATCCTAAACTACTCATGATTCCGACATATTTATTGTTAATATGACACAAGCGAGCATGCAAAAAATTAATAGAAAATAAAGTGTAAGTGGTGTTGTAGTAATAATCATAAAATTAATCAGCAAGAAAATTTAAGAGATAAAAATGACATTTATACTTATTTGTATTGTAGAAAGCCACTTTTGCTTCATGTGCCTCGTAGTCTTCATCATTCATTTCCTCAGTTAGGATTTTGTTTGGGTTCTTCTTGGCAAGAACATAAGCAACTTTCAAAAGGCTGAGGTAAAAAAGAACTTTTCCTTTCCACCTCTTAAAATGAACTCTCTTAAACTTGAAAGGCTTGTTGAGATCTCCAATTCCATCACTGGTTTTTTCTGGAACTTGTTTCATGGTTCATCTCCTTAAAATTGTTGGTGAAAATACCAGAAAAATTATATTTTATTGATAAAAAATGCGAAAAAAAATGAGATACAAATAGATCAGGCTGAGGCACGAATATCTCGTTTTCTTTAAAGAAATCAAGTCCACTGCGGTAGGAAGAACCCAAATACCAATGCAGCAGTCACGAAACTATGACTTGTTCCCTCCAAGATACAACAGTCCGACCACTTGTCATATGGTTTAGGCCAACTCTATCCAAAATGGTGAAACCAAAGCTCCACCAAGAAAAAACACCCTTCTTTGGCTAATAATCTCTCATGTATAAAAAAAATAGTTGGTGTAGAAAAGAGTAGATGAAAAGAACTATTTATAGGCCATTAGGACCTTACAAATTACACCAAAAAATAATAATGACCATTAAACTAGAGAAAATGGAGAGTCTCCAAATATTAACTCACCACTAAGTCCATGAACTTCCAATTAATCTACATTCATGAACAAGACAAAAGGTCATCAAAAAACAATGAATCTCCATTCACCAAAAAAAATAAGATTCATGAACAAAACCCAAAAAAAAATCACAAAAATAAATACATAAATAAATAAAAGATATTAAAATGGTCCAACAATACATACAACTATATTATATATTTAAATATATATAAATATATTATGAAAATGTTCCAACACTACCTTGTTGCTTTCATTGTACAGTGATGGTTAATATCACAAGTTCTACTGATTAGAGACCACAATAGCTTAATTTAATGGTGCATCTGTTGGAAAGTAATGGTTTTTTGACAACTTTAATGAGAAACTAAAGTAAGACTCAACCATTGGTTGAGGTAGGTTTAAGTGGTTTTGTATTCTCTTAAGTGAGAAGGTTACAACACAAAAATAATGAGCCGAAACCATTAGGTTATAAATAAAAATTGTCTCATAAAGTGGGGCATCAATAATAGTTGGCCATAAATTTAGATTTAGTCTTGGTTTGGACTAGGCCTACGCTTGGGCTTGTGCATGTGCTGGGTTTAGTCTTGGACTTCGACTTGGACCTAGTCTTGAGCTTGGACTGAGTTGTGCTGTGTTGAGCTTAACTTGTGCATGTGTTTGAGATTGGGCTTGGATTGGGTTGTGACCTAACATCCGTATTCATTTTGCGACCTATCTGTTTGAATTATTCAAACATCATTGGTTCAATGGTTAAGACTTGGCCTAATAACCTTGAGGTTATGGGTTCAAGTCTTGGAGCCACAACTTTGTGCATTATGCCAAAGGTTAGGTATATACTCAATTTTTCCCCTCTCAAACACACATTAATGTGTACTAATTGGGATTTTTTTTTTTTTATATTAAGCACATGGGAGTTTTAGGCTTTTTGTAAACTCTCTTCTTTTGATGATGGAGTGGTCATGAGTTTTTAATCTTTGTAACTCTAGCCCTAATGGCTAAAGTTGATGGCCTTGGTTAATGGCATTTGATGGCCCTCATAATGATAACCTTCATGGCTGGGAACTCCCTCTATTTGTATAAATAAAAGTCTTTCTCCTCCAACTTAGTACGATATTTTAGAGAGATTTTTGAGATGGGAAATGGATATGGTGTTTTGAAATAATAAAGTTGGAGATGGTTTTTACACCAAAGAAAATTTTTCTTATCTTCTTTTTGCTAGCCCCTTATTTGGTTCTTGTTAGAGAGAGAGTGCTACCATTGTATAATTTGCCGAAAAAATTCAGAAGGTGCTTCTACTTTAGCTAGTTTCGATTGTCGTATCTTGGGAGATAGACACCGGAGTACCCCTAACACCCATCAGGGAGGTGGTGAATCTATTTTAAAGAAACTGTGGTTACACAGGCTTTGGTTTGCATCCCTTGTCTTTTATTCTTTAAAATTTTAAATTTAAACTATTTTTCGTATATTATTTTGTATGTCTATGTGAATCCATCTTGTAATATGTTTCATGATATAAGCTAGTTTATTCTTGTATTTGTAGTTGTGTAGTTTATTCTATATTTCATTATTTAATAATAAAAAAATAATTGTTTTGTCATTTCTATTTGATTTTATTTTGTATATTTTTCTAATATTATTATGGGAAAAATACCAACAACATCTTGATCAATAGAAGTCATTTTCTTTCCTGAAGTATAATGCTTAAAAAAGCAGTTGATTGTGCAATGTTTTTTAATCCCAGGTAAGTTGGGATTTGAACAGATTAACCATTTAGTTAGAAGAAAAAAAGTGGGTACAATGAGGCCACGAATTGTTGCCATAGCCAAGGGAATTATAAAATCTTCACTCCAGTTGAAAACCACATAATCAACAAAAACTTTTCCACTTAAATTAAAAACATATAAATGCATGCCAAACCTCATCTTTGTGCTATATTTGAACTTTGTGTGTGTGTGTGTGTGTGTGTGTGCGCGCGCCCGCCCATTCTATGACACCCAAATACATCGTGCACACTTCATTAGTGAATTCTATGTTGGTCTTGTTGGAAAATTTATAAAGATGTAGTTGTGAATTGAAATAGACTCCATTTTGAATGAAAGGGTGTAACCTTTCATGGTGTCTTTTTGTTTTAAAGGAAGGGTCAAACCTCCATTTGAATGAAAGGGTGCAAACCTTTCATGGTGTCTCTTTATTTTAAAGGAAGGGTTATGTCCCTTCTTCATACATTTTCTATTCAAATTGAATAGGTGCCAACAAAGCCTATATAATGGCAGCCCCATTCCAATTTTGATTGATTCCGAAAATTCATTTTCCTTGCCTTCATTTTGCTCTCTTGCGTCCTTTATTCTTCATATTATTTCAGGGAAAATTTCAGAGAGTTATAGAACACAAGGTTCTAGTTCGCCGGATAAATTTGTTTGAAGTGCTACTACAAATTTGTGAAGATCATTGTATCCTGGGAGATAGACACCACATAACCGTAAGCACCGTAGCGGGGCGAATCTGTCTTAAGGACACAGTGTCACACACTCGACTTGGTCTTTTATTTTTTTTTCGGTTCAATAAAATAAACTCTGTAAGTTATTTATTTTATTTTGTTTGATTTAGTTTCAATTTATTTTATTTACACAGAAGATTGTTCCAACAATCTTAAGACAAAATCGATTTTATTCTATTTACAGAATTTTTTCGTTTGTTTCCTTTTCTCTTTCTTCTTTTAAGAAAATTATTTTCTGTGGATTTACAAAATAATATTCTGGTTGGAAAAACAAATAGTGATTATATGCTATTTGACAGATAGTAGTAATATACTATCTATTTTCTTTGACAACTAGTAGTACAATTCTGGTGTCATTAACAATTCAGAATATATTTTTGTGGAATTTTTTCAGAAATTAATTTTGGTTTTTAGAAATTATTTTCTGAGTTTTCATTACTTAAAATTCTGTTTTAGTATTTTAATTATTGAAGTGTTACAGAAATTAATTTTCTGTGTGGAATTAATTTGGTTGAATAAAATTTTATTTTATTTCCAAATTAATTAAAAAATAAAAGTTATTTTCTAATTTCTTTTATTTTACAGAATTTAATTTCCTGTGTGGAATTAATTTGGTTGAATAAAATTTTATTTTATTTCCAAATTAATTGGAAAAATAAAAGTTATATTCTTATTTCTTTTATTTTACAGAATTTAATTTCCTGTGTGGAATTAATTTGGTTGAATAAAATTTTATTTTATTTCCAAATTAATTAGAAAATAAAAGTTACATTCGTGTTTCTTTTATTTTTTACAGAATTTAATTCTGTGTATTTGGTTTAATTTTCTGTGTAGTGTAAATTCTAATTATAATTTTGTTTTATAACTTAGAATTGATGGCTACTAAAACAAATGCCCAAACAAGTACTACTATGGTGGCTGCAATTGCACCAACCCCCTCTCCTGTGGTGACAGTACCAATAAATCATGGAGAGAAGCCAGAGAAGTTCTCAAGAACTGACTTTAAAAGATGGCAACAAAAAATGTTGTTCTATCTTACAACTCTAAACCTGGCTCGTTTCCTCCGTGAAGATGCTCCTATCCTGAAAGATGATGAAACCGACCGGCAAGTGGTTGCTGCGATTGATGCTTGGAAACATGTCGATTTCCTTTGTCCGAATTACATCTTGAACGGACTTGACAACACATTATACAATGTCTACAGTCCTATCAAGACAGCAAAGGAACTTTGGGAGTCTTTGGAGAAAAAATACAAAACGGAAGATGCCGGCTCAAAGAAATTTGTGGTAGGCAGATTCCTGGATTTTGTAATGGTTGATTAAAAAACTGTGATCAGCCAAGCTCAAGATTTCCAACTCATCCTGCATGACATTCACGCAGAAGGCATGTCTCTCAGTGAATCCTTCCAAGTTGCAGCTTTAATTGAAAAATTACCAAAAGGCTGGAAGGAATTCAAGAACTACCTCAAACACAAGCGCAAAGAAATTTCTATGGAAGAATTAATTGTGCATTTGAGGATTGAGGAGGACAACCGCAATTTTGAAAAGCGGGCTGGTAAGCATCCTATGGAGTCTAAGGCAAATGTGGTGGAATATGCTTCAAAAACCAAGAAACGAAAGTCTTCTGGAGAAAGTTCATCACAAGGCTCTAAAGGGGGGGAAAATAAAAAATACAAGTTTAATGGCAAATGTTACATCTGTGACAAAGAGGGACATCGGGCGAAAGATTGCCGTAGTAAAGGCAAAAGCAAAAGAAGAACAAGCAAGAAGCCTGCTCAAGCCCATATGACCGAAGTGGACAATATTTCCAATGGTATAGATGATATCAATCTTTCTGCAGTTGTTTCCGAGGCAAATCTTGTCGGAAATCCTAAAGAATAGTTGGTGGACATTGGTGCTACTCACCATATTTGTGCCGACAAAAAGATGTTCACATCTTATTCTACAATGGACAATGGTGAACAACTTTTTATGGGCAACTCCTCAACTTCCAAAGTTGAAGGACAAGGAAAGATTGTACTCAAGATGACATCAGGAAAGGAACTCACTCTCAACAATGTGCTGCATGTACCGAACATTCGCAAGAATCTTGTTTCCGGATCTTTGTTGAGTAAAAATGGGTTTAGGCTAGTATTTGAGAGTGATAAATTTGTACTTACTAAGAATGGGATGTATGTAGGAAAATGTTACATGTCTGATGGCCTTTTCAAGTTAAATGTAATGACCGTTGTACCCTCAGTTATTAATAATACTACATCTTCTTCTTACTTGCTTGAGTCTTCAAATTTATGGCATGGTAGACTAGGACATGTTAATTATGGATCTTGCGTAGATTAATTAATATGGAATGTTTACCTAAATTTGACATTGATTCAAATCATAAATGTGAAATTTGTGTTGAAGCAAAATTATCTAAAACTCCTTTTCATTCAATTGAAAGAAGTACGGAACCACTTGAATTAATTCATAGTGACATTTGTAATTTTAAATCAATTCAAACTAGAGGTGGGAAAAAATATTTTATCACTTTTATAGATGACTATACTAGATATAGTTATGTTTATTTAATTCGAACCAAGGATGAAGCTTTGGAAACTTTCATTCAATATAAGAATGAAGTTGAAAATCAACTTGGTAAGAAAATCAAGAAACTTAGAAGTGATAGAGGTGGTGAATATGATTCACCTTTTGGTGAGTTTTGTAAAGAACATGGAATAATTCATCAAACCACCGCACCTTACTCACCTCAGCAAAATGGAATTGCTGAAAGGAAAAATAGGACTTTAAAAGAAATGATGAATGCCATGTTAATAAGTTCTGGATTACCTCAGAACTTGTGGGGGGAAGCAATACTTTCTGCTAATTATATTTTAAATAAAGTACCCCGAAAGAAAATGAATCAAACACCTTATGAAATGTGGCATGGTAGAGTACAATCCTACAAATACTTAAAAGTGTGGGGGTGTTTGGCTAAAGTGGCTATTCCTAGTCCTAAAAAGACTAAGATAGGTCCTAAGACCATTGATTGCATTTTCATTGGTTATGCCAAGAATAGTAGTGCATATCGGTTTTTGATTCATAAATCAGAAAATTCTGAAATGCATGTAAATACTATTATTGAATCTCGGAATGCATCTTTCTTTGAACATGTATTTCCAAATAAGACTGGACAAGAGACTAGTAATAATAAAAGATCTCATAATGCTACTACTAGTCAGGATCAAGAACATGATCAAGAACAAAAGCTAGATCAAAATGAGGAAGGGGAACTTAGGCGTAGTAAACGTGCTAGAACCTCAAAATCTTTTGGTCCAGATTTTCTAACATATTTGTTAGAAAATGAGCCTTTAACTTTTAAAGAGACTATGTCCAGTCCTAAAGCTCCTTTGTGGAAAGAAGCTGTCAACAGTGAAGTTGAATCCATCTTGCAAAATCACACTTGGGAATTAGTGGACTTGCCACCAGGTTGTAAACCTCTTGGGTACAAGTGGATTTTCAAAAAGAAAATGAAAGCAGATGGATCAATTGACAAATACAAGGCAAGACTTGTGGTCAAAGGTTTTAGACAAAAAGAAGGTCTTGATTACTTTGACACATACTCACCAATTACTAGAATAACATCCATTAGAATGCTAATTGCCATTGTATCTCTATACAATCTAGAAATTCATCAAATGGATGTGAAAACCGCTTTCTTAAATGGTGAGTTAAATGAAGAAATTTACATGGAACAACCAAAAGGTTTTTCTATTCCAGGAAAAGAAAAGAAAGTGTGTAAATTGGTTAAATCATTATATGGTTTAAAACAAGCGCTGTGTAAATTGGTTAAATCATTATATGGTTTAAAACAAGCGCCAAAGCAATGGCATGAGAAATTTGACAAGGCAATGATGTCAAATGGATTTAAAATTAATGAGTGTGACAAATGTGTTTATATTAAAAACACAGACAAAGGTTATGTCATTGTTTGTCTTTATGTAGATGATATGCTCATCATAGGTAGTAATAATGACATGATTAAAACTACCAAGAAAATGTTGAATAAACATTTTGACATGAAAGACATGGGCATTGCTGATGTAATTCTTGGTATGAAAATTACCAAAACATCAGAAGGATATGCTTTATCACAATCTCATTACATTGAGAAAATACTTGACCAATTCAGCAAAGATGATGATCATCTTGCTAGAACACCTGTAGATGTTAATTTGTATCTTTCTAAGAATATACAGGAAAGTATTTTTCAATTAGAATATGCCCAAATTATTGGAAGCTTAATGTACTTGATGAACTGCACTCGCCCAGATATAGCTTATGCAGTAAGTAAATTAAGTAGATATACGAGTAATCCGGGAGTAGAACACTGGAAAGCAATTATAAGGGTTCTGAGATATCTCCGATTTACTCGTAATATTGGACTTAATTATACTAGATATCCAGCAGTACTTGAAGGATACTGTGATGCAAATTGGATATCGGATACTAAAGACTCAAAGTCCACCAGTGGGTATGTCTTTACTCTTAGTGGGGCGGCTATATCTTAGAAATCTTCCAAACAGACTTGTATTGCTAGGTCTACTATGGAATCAGAATTCATAGCTTTAAACAAAGCTGGGGAAGAGGCAGAATGGCTTCGCCACTTCCTTGAAGATATTCCAATTTGGCCAAAACCAGTGCCTGCTATATGCATACATTGTGATAGTCAATCAACAATTGGTAGAGCACAGAGTCATATGTATAACGGTAAGTTACGACATATTCGTCGTCGACATAACACCATACGACAACTACTCTCCAATGAAATTATTTCCATTGAATATGTGAAGTCTAAAGACAACATAGCGGATCCACTAACCAAAAGGTTAGCTAAGAGTTACCACAACGGCAACCCAACCTAGTTGACTGGAGATCCCAAGATCTAGGTTCAAAGGGACAACCGAGTTGTGTATGACTCAGAAGGATCACTAGGGAGTCCAACTCCTACCCATTTCTATGATGAAATAGTGATGACTGCAGCGTTTTAGGTTAAGTAAAATTTTAATGATTCTTATAACTAGGTAAACCTAGTGGAGTATGGCAGGATATTCTTCATAAGAATCACCTATGTGAGTGTGAATTGGGCCGGTTCTATGAGATTTGTGAATGGCTACAATTCTCTAGAGCACTCATGAAAGACCAGGTTGTTCAGGGCCAAAATGAACACAATAGTGAGAACTAAACTGTGTCCGGGGATATACTGTGTGAGTTCTATTATCTTGGTTTACACAAACGGCTGAACAGTTCAAGACATCATGTTCACTGGTTAGCTAGTAAATCCGATAGTGTCTCACAAGGGAAGGTTCAAAGCCAAAAACTACCTATCCTTTG
The DNA here is from genome assembly GCA_030407325.1 of Camellia japonica. Lineage (NCBI taxonomy): Eukaryota > Viridiplantae > Streptophyta > Magnoliopsida > Ericales > Theaceae > Camellia > Camellia japonica. Next base: position 166,681,874 of record JAPPVO010000016.1, read on the forward strand.
TAGAATATTTTCAATTTCTGTACTCTCTGTATTTACATCATGTTGTTGCATTTTCTCTCTGTCAATTTCATTCATGTGGGGGATTGTTGGAAAATTTATAAAGAGGTAGTTGTGAATTGAAATAGACTCCATTTTGAATGAAAGGGTATAACCTTTAATGGTGTCTTTTTGTTTTAAAGAAAGGGTCAAACCTCCATTTGAATGAAAGGGTGCAAACCTTTCATGGTGTCTCTTTATTTTAAAGGAAGGGTTATGTCCCTTCTTCATACATTTTCTATTCAAATTGAATAGGTGCCAACAAAGCCTATATAAAGGCAGCCCCATTCCAATTTTGATTGGTTCCAAAAATTCATTTTCCTTGCCTTCATTTTTCTCTCTTGCGTCCTTTATTCTTCATATTATTTTAGGGAAAATTTCAGAGAGTTATAGAACACAAGGTTCTAGTTCGCCGAACAAATTTGTTTGAAATGCTACTACAAATTTGTGAAGATCATTGTATCCTGGGAGATAGACACCACATAACCGTAAGTACCGTAGCGGGGCGAATCTGTCTTAAGGATAGAGTGTCACACACTCGACTTGGTCTTTTATTTTTTTTTCAGTTCAATAAAATAAACTTTGTAAGTTATTTATTTTATTTTGTTTGATTTAGTTTCAATTTATTTTATTTACACAGAAGATTGTTCCAACAGGTCTTTGAGACAATGTTACTCTTTAGTAATTTGTATTACTAGCTTGCTCATGACTTTGATGATTAGCAATGTATTCAAAAGAGATAAGGCCCCCATGTATTTTTTAGTTTCAGTATTGACATCAAAATGTCAATGGTGTGAGACAAAATGTCAATGTTTCCATACAATTTTTAGTTTCAGCATTGACAATTTCACATGGTTCATAAGGAATTGTTCTTAATAGTTGAGTAAACTCAAGCTATTCATTTCTTCTTCTCTACATTGATATCAATGGTTTGCAAGGAATTGTTCCAAATGTTTATGTAAACTCTTGCCATTCACTTCATATTGCATTTTCGAATCATTGATGAGACTTTGAAAATTATAAAATCTCCAATTGGATTGAGAAAAGCAGCATACTATTTCTATTTCAAGCTCAGAATGGGTGGTATGTTGAACTCTGATCAGCAAGTATTTTTTCTACATTGAGTTTTGTTCAATGTTTGAGATTAGATGCAAACATAAATTATGTAGAACTTATTTTGGTGGTTCTACGTGGTGCTGGGAAAAATCAAAGATACTCGTATGCATTTGAATTATGAAAATATGCCTTACACTTTTTTTTTTTTTGGAGTTCGACCATCTTGTGCTCTATCTCAACTAATGTATAGTGTTTTGTATTTCATCTTTGCCTACTTAAACTTTTTGAACATCTTATAGTATCATGGTCAAAATTCATCAAAGTATCTAATGAGATTGGCATAAAATTTGTATAAAAAAAAGTACTTATTAAATTACATAAATCTTAAATATATGCCACCTCACCATTGGCTATTATTTCTAGCCAACAACAATTTCTTTAAAAAACAATCTTACTAATTTTCTAACAAATGTGACTCGAATGAGTCTGCGCATCAATGATGAGATCATCGGACTACAAGGTCACACCCCCAAATTGATGTTGTGTGCATAATACTTAAGGGCGGTTCTATTTACACATCACTAATTTTCTCAATACACATCATCAACAAATTAAATTTATATTTTAATGATATTCTCAAATGAAAAGATCATTAAGGACAATATGAGGGTGTATTCTATCTATTCAAAAAATATATATTTAAAAACACAAAATACTATTCATACACCATCATCACTTATAGGGTTAGGGCTTAAACATATAAATACTGTATTTCTTCATCATCTTCACCATTAACACACAACACTCATGATATCATTTACTATTATCAATAAGTTTACTTCATTCTCTTTCCTGTTATACTTGTTTTCCAAACTCAAAACATTATTGCCTTTGAAGATTTAGGGTTTAAGAATATTGAAATTAATTAGTTTTGAAGATTTGCACACCATGCATGACACTGAGATAGTTGATTATAAATATTGAAAAGGTTTATTTGAACATTAAAAATGTTAATTATTATGACTTAGCTTTTTGTTTATTTGTTTATCTCATTCGTATGTTGGGAAGATGAATTTGTTCATCATATGTTCGGATAACCATAATTGAATTTTTGCACAATGTTCGATTATTTATTGTTGTACAAAATAATTTTGTTCAAATTATTAAGATTACCAAATATTAAATGTTCATACATAAAAAATTGAACATTTTAACTTAGCTCAGTTAAAATAAATTAAACTTTTATTCTTTGTTTTTTGAAAACATTTGTATTCATGAACAAGACTAATCTCTTTTTTTTTTTTGGTTAAATTTTTTATGGAATTTTATACCCACACAATGTAGTAATGTTAAATTGATTGTGTTGTTGACTACACAAGTGAGTCAAGGGTGAGAATGACAATCTGAAATGACGACGAGAGTTTAACACCAACAATGAAGATCAACACCGGTAAAGATAGAGGCCGAATGAAACTCTCCGTTAGCGATTTGAAATGATGAGACAAGACATGACGAGAGTTCAACACCGGCAAAGATGGAGGCCGAATAAAACCCTCCGCCAGTGATGGAGTTCAATAGCGACAATAGAGATCAATACTGATGAAGATGGTCTCTATTTTGAATATGGAGAGTTTTTGGTGTGTGTAATGGTGAAGATGGAGAGTTTTTGATGTGTGTAATAGTGTGTATTGAAACAGACAAGTGGTGTGTTACCATAGGGTAGTAATAGAAAGTTAAGAAGTGAATTAAGATATTTTTAAGAGTAAATTACACTAATAGTCCCTATAGTTTGGGATTTGTGTCACTTTGATCCCTGACTTTTCAATTGTGACACATTTGACCCTGAATTTTGAATCTTATTCCAAATAAGGACAATTGAAAATTTCATTACATTTTTCAAGGGTAAAATCGTCAATTTGATAAAATATAAACTAATTTGACAAAATAAATGTCAAACAAATATTTTTGAATTTTTAAAAATTATTTCTACCCACTAAAAATAAAATTTTGTAAAACTAATAAATCTTTTAGACATTTATTTATTTTTTTTACCAAATTAATTTTTATTATGTGTTTGGATGATGATCATGTAAAATTAATTTTAAAAAATTAATTATGTAATTTTTATTAATTTTTATCAATTTTACATAATTTTATCATTGATGGATAAAAATAATTTTTAAAAAATTAAAAATATTTTTTTGACATTTATTTTTGTCAAATTAGTTTATATTTTATTAAATTGACGATTTTGTCCTTGAAATTAAAAAATGGTATCTTCAATTGTCCTTATTTGAAACAAGATTCAAAATTCAGGGTCAAATGTGTTACAATTGAAAAGTCAAGGACAAAAGTGACGCGACTCTCAAACTATAGGGACTATTTGCATAATTTACCCTATTTTTAAACTCAAAAAATTATTTTATATATGTACTAAGTAATGATGTATACTAAAAAGATTAGCGGTATATAAATGAAATTACCAAATATTTAAATAACCTCATCATGCACTCTAGTTCAAAGAAGAAAAAAAAAAGCAAATCATGCCCTCAAAAGTGGTACATTAAAATAAACTTAAAATAAACTGCTTAGTCATGTCCTCCCAATTGATACATTAAAAAAAAATAAGTTTGGCATCCCTCAAAAGCGGTACATTAAATCAAACTATATAAACTACTTACTCATGTCCTCCAATTGATACATTAAAATAAACTTAAAAAATAAGTTTGGCATCCCTCAAAAGCGGTACATTAAATCAAACTATATAATGTCCTCCCAATTGATACAGTAGAATAACAACAATGATTCATCCTACTAATTTGGGAGCACTAATTGACCACTAATGATGTGGAAATTCAAAAAAAAAAAAAAGAAAAAAAAAATTAAGACTAAAACATCACATCAATAAGTGGAACCCATCAATTAGTGCTCTCCTAATGCTCTTAAATTAGTGGTCTTAAACATTTTTCTTAGAATAAACTTAAAAAATAAGTTGGCATCCCCTTCAGACCTAGTCATGCCCTCAAAAGTGGAACTTTAAAATAATGTATAAAAACTATTTAGCCTTCATTTGGAAATTACATATTTTAGTTAAAAAGTTAAAAAAATATTATAAATTATCATATCACTCTCTCTATTATTTTGCACATCTTTTTGTAAAAAGTTAAAAAATTATTAAAATAGTATATTTCCAAATAAGGTCTTAATCATGTCCTCCAAATTGATACATTAAAATAAACTTCAAAAATAAGTTTTTTTTTTTTTTTTATATAGAAAAAAATAAAAATATAAAATGAAATAAGTTATGCCTCCAATATATACATGTATATGGTAAATTATATTGATCTTCCCGAAGTTTGAAGAAAATGTCTTTTAATTTTGATATAATTACATTGATAACTCTTTTAGTAGGGTTAAAAAGACCGAAACTAATATAAATGATTTGAAGATACAAAAATAAATATTATAAAATATATATTTCAATATAAAAGAGATAATAATCTCATTTATTCATTCATATAGGTGTTTGTTTGGTGGCATAGAACCATGGGATTGGACTCCATCTCCAATGGAATAATTGGTCTAACATTTGGATAGAAAAACGAAGGTCGGATTAATAGTTTCCCATACGTGGGATAACTCTATTTCACGGGAGGTGTGGGATAGAAATGGGCAGATTGAGACAACCTCCGAATTGGCTAGTTAAATGACGAAATTGACCCTCAACTATAATATTTCTTTCTTTTATTTTTTTAAAAATATTTTTATTAAACATGTTGAATTTTTTTTAACATGTATAAATTAATCTTGTAATATATAATTGTTTTCTCTTTTTTTGATATTATCAAAATAATAAAAAGAAGGGTAAATTACCCCTACATCTCCTGAGGTTTCAAGCAAATACATTAGTATCCTTGTGATTTTAGAAAATACATCCCCCTCCCTGAGGTTTATACTCACATTACAAAAGCCTCCCTTCATTAGTTGATAGTTAAGTCAACTAACAGATTTTGCTTATGTCATCATGTAATTTTCTTAAAATGCCATAAATACCCTTAACAGATTCTTCTATTATATAACACAATATTTACGCATGTCTTATAATCATTTCTTCAAACAGTTGATACGCACATGCATATACCATCACAACAGCCACCTTTATAGAGCACCTCTCACAACTCTCACAACAACAACAGCAAACAACAACCATTCATCAATGCCCCAACATCTAAACAGTCATTCCTCAATTCTCATTGCACCATTGCCCCATTGCCATGTCACTAGCCAAAGCCACTACAGCCACTATATCCAACGCTCAAACCACACCAAATAGTTGTACCTTATCCCACCCACTTAGCTCTCACCTAGCCACCCTTCACCAATAACCACTGTCACACATTCCTCTCCCATCCCACCACCTCATAACCCACCTACTTCAAACGGGCCTACCAAAAAAGGGAAAAAAAAAAAAATTTGAAATGGTCATTTAATGATTTCATCAAACAGTTGATATGCACATTCCTCCAATTTCCACCCCACATTCCATTGCAATTGCCAAAACTCACCGCCATAATACCACCAATCTCCACCACTGCCACCTTCACCCACCTCTGTATCCACCCCTATTGCCACCCAACAAACCATAATTTTTGAGAGAGAGAGAGTTAAGCATGTAATGTTACCTTTCTAGTTCGAACCATCAATGATAACTAAACCCACTCCTCAGCAACATGAACCTACCCACCACCATAGTACACTACAAACATCAAATATACATACGTATACAGAGCCCCAATTCCACAAAAATAAAACCCAAGGTGCTCAATTCTCTTCAAAAATATGAAATTTTGAGAAAGACCAACAACTCACACACTTGTTTCTTGGTTTATTTTTGTGTTTGTGCAATTTATATATGCACAAATATGACGTGTGTATAATTTGTTGGAAATGGTTATAAAATTCTGGGTAAAACCAGAATTTTTTCCTAAGTTTGGTCTAATTTTTAGGTGGACCCCGTGCATCGGTTTACACGGGTCAAAGTGGTAACGCGTTCTATGCCGCGTTGTGATTCACGTGGTATATTTGGTTGCTTAAAACCATTACCGAGTGAATGGGAAATTGAAGCCAAAGTGTGCTCCATGGAAATGGAGTTTTGGTGAAAATTCCTTATTGCTTGAATAAGGCTTGTCCCACATTGATTTGGTGGGAGGTTTTAAAAGGGTTTATAAGGCATGGGTTTGGTACTTGGGGTGTGCCCCAAGGGGTACCCAAGTGTTTTAGAGGGAGAGGTTATGGGCAAAATGGGCTAGACCCATTGGACTCAAAAACCACCACACGCGCCGCCGTCCGGTCGGTCGGTCGGGCGGGCTGGGCCTGGGCTTGGGCGCGGGTGCGTGGTGTGTGGTTGGGCTTGTTCGGCCCAATACTAATCTTTTTGGGCCAAAAACATTTGAATTTAATCCAGAATTCAAATTTAACTGGGTTTGGAATTTCTGTTCATCCAAACAAGGCCCTTCCCGTTTTCAAACAGAATTAAACTGGTTTGGCATTTTTGTTCATCCAAACAGGGCCCTTCCCGTTTTTATCTGTTTGAATAATTAACCAACAGATTCAAATCTGTTGAAATTCAAACCCAACAGGTTTCATACCTGTTCAATTCAAATCCTACAGCCACCTTAACATCTATAAATAGACCAGCCTCCCATTTGGATTAAGACACCAATTTTCGTATTCCATCTCTGCTTTAATTCTCTGCCATATTGCTGCATTTTATTTCTGAAAGAAAGAGTGTAAACACTTAGTGTGTTCGACGAACAATTAAATTGTAGTGCTGCATTTAATTGTTGATAAGATCATTTCATCCTGGGAGATAGACGTCCAAGTTCTGAAAGCACCGTGGAGAGGACGAATCTGTCTTAAGGACACAGTGTTAAACACTGGACTTGATCAGAAAGTTATTCGAAGAATTTAACCAAGTAAGTTGATTAAATTATATTCTTTTTTTTTTATTTGTTTATTAAAATCAGATTTTAATTTTGTTTTTGTAACAAAATAAAATCTGTTTTTATTTGTTTTATTTTATTTTTTATTTTAAGTTTGATTTTTGTAATCAAACAAATTCTCTCCTTTTCTTTATTTAAATTCTAATTGTTGTTTTGTACACAATAGAATTAAATTCTAATTGTTGTTTTGTACACAATAGAATTAAATCGTTTAAATATAGTGAAGATTGTCCAACAATCTTAAGACAGATTCCTTTTTGGTATCTTCATTGTATTTAATTTTCTGTTTTTCAAAGTAATATTCTGGTTGGAAAAACAAATAGTGATTTATGCTATTTGACAGATAGTAGTAATATACTGTCTCTTTTCTTTGACAACTAGTAGTACGATACTGGTGTCATTAACAATTTCAGAATATTATTTGGTATTACAGAAAATTATTTTGATATTTTATTTTTCCTGTTTTAGTAACAAGGAAAATAAAATTATTTTCTAATATAATTTATTTTCTGGTTTTAGTAACTAGAAAATTAATTTGTGTTTTTATTTTTTCTGATTTTTGTAATCAGAGATTATGGCTACTACAACTGAAACTGCATCTGGCAGTGGTACTCCTGTTGTTACACCAACATCAGTCCCTATTCAGAACCATGTTCATGTACCAATCAATCATGGAGAAAAACCGGAAAAATTTAATGGTACCGAGTTTAAGAGATGGCAGCAAAAGATGCTGTTCTATCTTACAACTCTTAATTTGGCCCGGTTTCTCCATGAAGAGGCTCCAGCACTTAAAGAGGGTGAAAGTGATCGGCAAGTTGTTGCCGCTGTAGATGCTTGGAAACATTCAGATTTCCTGTGCAGAAACTACATCCTCAATGGCCTTGACAACATGCTGTATAATGTATACAGTCCTCTGAAGTCAGCAAAAGAATTGTGGGATTCTTTGGAGAAGAAATACAAGACAGAGGATGCCGGCACAAAGAAATTTGTCGTCGGTAAATTTCTGGATTTTGTAATGGTCGACTCCCAAACGGTAATATCTCAAGTTCAAAGTTTTCAGATAATTTTGCATGATATTCATTCAGAAGGTATGACTCTTAGCGAATCTTTCCAAGTCGCTGCTTTGGTGGAAAAGTTACCACCGGCCTGGAAAGATTTCAAAAATTATTTAAAACATAAACGCAAAGAGATGACCATGGATGAGTTAATTGTAAGATTAAGAATTGAGGAAGATAACCGAAAGGCTGAAAAGAGAAATGGGAAAAATCCCATTGAGTCCAAGGCTAATGTGGTTGAACAAGTTCAAAAACCACATAACAAAAAGAGGAAGTTTACTGGAGATGGTCCTAAACAAGGCAACAACAATGGCAACAAGAAGTTCAAAGGAAAATGCTATAACTGTGGCAAGACTGGACATCGAGCTTCTGACTGCCGCCGTCCTAAGAAGGATCATGGAAGTACAAGCAAGAAGACCACCAATCAAGCCAATGTGACAGAATTGGATTACATCTCTGACGGAGTGAATGACATCAACCTCTCTGCTGTGGTGTCTGAGGCTAACTTGGTTGGAAATCCCAAAGAATGGTGGGTTGACACTGGAGCAACTCGTCACATATGTGCGGACAAGAAGATGTTCACTACCTACAATGAGGCTGCAAATGGTGAGCAACTTTTTATGGGAAATTCTTCTACTTCTACTGTGGCTGGACAAGGGAAAGTAATCTTGAAGATGACATCAGGGAAAGAACTGACCCTCAACAACGTACTGCATGTACCTGACATCCGGAAGAATTTAGTTTCTGGTTCTTTGTTAAGTAAAAATGGTTTTAGGCTTGTTTTTGAGTCTGATAAGTTTGTATTAACAAAGAGTGGTATGTATGTTGGTAAGGGATACATGAGTGATAGTCTCTTTAAACTAAATGTAATGACAGTTGTACCAAAAGTTGCTATGAATGAGAATAACACATCTTTTGTTTATATTCTTGAGTCAAATTTATGGCATGGTAGATTAGGTCATGTGCATTTTGATGCTTTGCGTAGATTAATTGGTTTAGATTATATACCAAAGTTTGAAATTAATCCTAATCATAAATGTGAGATTTGTGTAGAAGCAAAACTAACTAAGGCTCCATTTAAATCGGTTGAAAGAAAAACCGAACCTCTAGAATTAATTCATACTGATGTATGTGATCTAAAATTTATTCAAACTAGAGGAGGCAAAAAGTATTTCATAACATTTATCGATGATTGCACAAGATATTGTTATGTTTATTTACTTAGAAGTAAAGATGAAGCCTTAGAAATGTTTAAACTCTACAAAACAGAAGTTGAAAATCAACTTGGTAAAACCATTAAAATGGTTAGAAGTGATAGGGGTGGTGAATATGATGCACCATTAAATGAATTTTGTGCACAACATGGCATTATTCACCAAACTACAGCCCCTTATTCTCCACAGCAAAATGGAATTGCTGAAAGGAAGAATAGAACTCTAAAAGAAATGATGAATGCCATGTTACTAAGTTCAGGCTTACCACAGAACTTGTGGGGGGAAGCAATATTGTCAGCTAATTATGTTCTTAATAGAATACCCCACAAGAAAACCAAAAGCATTCCTTATGAATTATGGAAAGGTCGACCACCTTCCTACAAATACTTAAAAGTGTGGGGGTGTTTGGCAAAAGTGGAAGTTCCTGTTCCTAAAAAGACTAAGATTGGACCAAAAACAGTAGATTGTGTGTTTATTGGTTATGCTCAGAATAGTAGTGCATATCGGTTTCTGACTTATAAATCAGAAATACCTGATATAAATGTGAACACTATTATAGAGTCAAGGAATGCTGTGTTTTTTGAACATGTCTTTCCTTACAAGAAAGGACAGGAATTAAGTTCACAGAAAAGAACTTATGATTGTACACAAAGTCAAGAGACTAATGACAATCAAACACAAGAGACTAGTAATGGTCTCAACCAACAGGATTTAACTAATGATGAACCAAGAAGAAGTAAGAGAGCAAGAACATCAAAATCCTTTGGTCCAGATTTTCTAACATACTTATTAGAAAATGAACCTCAAAGCTTTAAGGCAGCAATGACAGGTCCTGAAGCACCTTTGTGGAAAGAGGCTGTTAATAATGAAATTGAATCCATTATGCAAAATCATACTTGGGAATTGGTGGATCTTCCACCAGGTTCTAAACCTCTTGGATATAAATGGATATTCAAGAGAAAAATGAAAGCAGATGGTTCAATTGACAAGTATAAAGCGAGACTTGTAGTTAAAGGTTACAGACAAAAGGAAGGTCTGGACTATTTTGACACATATTCCCCTGTGACAAGAATAACATCCATTCGCATGCTTATTGCAATAGCAGCGTTGTTTAATTTAGAAATACATCAAATGGATGTTAAAACAGCTTTCTTAAACGGTGATCTAAATGAAGAGATCTATATGGAGCAACCCGAAGGATTTGTAGTATCAGGGCAAGAAAAGAAAGTTTGTCGACTTGTAAAATCCCTTTATGGATTAAAACAAGCACCTAAGCAATGGCATGAAAAATTTGATCATGCAATGCTTACTAATGGGTTTAAGATAAACGAATGTGACAAATGCGTCTATGTTAAAAACACTGACCAAGGCTATGTCATAGTTTGTCTTTATGTGGATGACATGCTTATCATTGGAAGCAGTCAAAACATGATCAAATCAACTAAGCAAATGCTTAACAAAAGATTTGATATGAAAGATATGGGGGTCGCAGATGTTATATTAGGAATGAAAATTACAAAAACATCTGACGGATATGCATTATCTCAATCTCATTATATTGAGAAAATTCTTGATAAATTTATCAAGGATGATTTGAATTTAGCAAGAACACCTGTCGACATCAGTCTTTATTTATCGAAAAATAAAGGTGATGCAGTGTCTCAGTTAAAATACTCCCAAATCATTGGAAGCCTAATGTACCTAATGAATTGTACTCGTCCTGATATAGCTTATGCTATCAGTAAATTGAGTAGGTACACTAGTAACCCTGGAGAAGACCATTGGAAAGCGATCATTCGAGTTCTTAGATATCTAAGATTTACTCGTGATCATGGTTTGAACTTTACTCGATATCCAGCAGTACTCGAAGGTTATTGTGATGCAAATTGGATATCGGATACTAAAGATTCAAAATCCACTAGTGGATATGTCTTTACTCTAGGAGGCGCTGCTGTTTCTTGGAAATCCACGAAACAAACTTGCATCGCACGATCCACAATGGAATCCGAGTTCATTGCTTTAGACAAAGCAGGTGAAGAAGCAGAATGGCTTCGTCACTTCTTAGAAGATATTCCAATGTGGCCAAAACCTGTGCCAGCTATTTGCATTCATTGTGATAGTCAATCTGCAATAGGTAGGGCACAGAATCACATGTATAACGGTAAGTCACGACATATTCGTCGTCGACATAATACCGTAAGGCAATTGTTGTCAAACGGAATAATCTCAATAGATTATATAAAATCTAAAGAGAATATTGCGGATCCGTTAACAAAAGGTTTGACAAAAGAGCTAGTGTATAGTTCATCTAAGGGGATGGGATTAAAGCCTATTACATAAGAGTCGTCATAATGGTAACCCTACTTATATGACTGGAGATCCCAAGAACTAAGTTCAAAGGGACAACTAAGTTATGTATGGCTCGCCAGAAATCACCAAGGGATTCAAATTCCCTACCCATTCCTATGGTGAGAGTGATATCTGCAACATATGTCGTATGCAGGGGCATAAGGATAAGCTTTGCTTTTAATGATTACTTATATCTTGATTAAGGCATAAAATCAAGACGAGTATAAGAAGATACTCACAATAAGAATCACCTATATGAGTGTTGAACTGGGGCCGGTTCTATGAGAATGAAAGAGGCTACATTCTCTAGAAACACTCATGAAAACCAGGAGCGTTCAAGGCCAAAATGAACACAACAGTGAGAACCACGATGTGTTAGAAGATATTTTGTGTGAAATCTATTGTCTTGGCTTACACAAACGGCTGAACAATTCAAGGCATCGCGTCCATTGGTTAGCCAGTAAGTCCGATAGGTTATCACTAGGGAAGGTTCAAGGCCGAAAACTACCTATCCTGATGCAAGATATTTTCGACTTATACTCTTTCGTTAAGTCTGCATATTGTTGCATTTCCGTTGTCATCAAATTCCATTCATGTGGGGGATTGTTGGAAATGGTTATAAAATTCTGGGTAAAACCAGAATTTTTTCCTAAGTTTGGTCTAATTTTTAGGTGGACCCCGTGCATCGGTTTACACGGGTCAAAGTGGTAACGCGTTCTATGCCGCGTTGTGATTCACGTGGTATATTTGGTTGCTTAAAACCATTACCGAGTGAATGGGAAATTGAAGCCAAAGTGTGCTCCATGGAAATGGAGTTTTGGTGAAAATTCCTTATTGCTTGAATAAGGCTTGTCCCACATTGATTTGGTGGGAGGTTTTGAAAGGGTTTATAAGGCATAGGTTTGGTACTTGGGGTGTGCCCCAAGGGGTACCCAAGTGTTTTAGAGGGAGAGGTTATGGGCAAAATGGGCTAGACCCATTGGACTCAAAAACCACCACGCGCGCCGCCGTCCGTCCGGTCGGTCGGGCGGGCTGGGCCTGGGCTTGGGCGCGGGTGCGTGGTGTGTGGTTGGGCTTGTTCGGCCCAATACTAATCTTTTTGGGCCAAAAACATTTGAATTTAATCCAGAATTCAAATTTAACTGGGTTTGGAATTTCTGTTCATCCAAACAAGGCCCTTCCCGTTTTCAAACAGAATTAAACTGGTTTGGCATTTTTGTTCATCCAAACAGGGCCCTTCCCGTTTTTATCTGTTTGAATAATTAACCAACAGATTCAAATCTGTTGAAATTCAAACCCAACAGGTTTCATACCTGTTCAATTCAAATCCTACAGCCACCTTAACATCTATAAATAGACCAGCCTCCCATTTGGATTAAGACACCAATTTTCGTATTCCATCTCTGCTTTAATTCTCTGCCATATTGCTGCATTTTATTTCTGAAAGAAAGAGTGTAAACACTTAGTGTGTTCGACGAACAATTAAATTGTAGTGCTGCATTTAATTGTTGATAAGATCATTTCATCCTGGGAGATAGACGTCCAAGTTCTGAAAGCACCGTGGAGAGGACGAATCTGTCTTAAGGACACAGTGTTAAACACTGGACTTGATCAGAAAGTTATTCGAAGAATTTAACCAAGTAAGTTGATTAAATTATATTCTTTTTTTTTATTTGTTTATTAAAATCAGATTTTAATTTTGTTTTTGTAACAAAATAAAATCTGTTTTTATTTGTTTTATTTTATTTTTTATTTTAAGTTTGATTTTTGTAATCAAACAAATTCTCTCCTTTTCTTTATTTAAATTCTAATTGTTGTTTTGTACACAATAGAATTAAATTCTAATTGTTGTTTTGTACACAATAGAATTAAATCGTTTAAATATAGTGAAGATTGTCCAACATAATTTAGAGATAAAAATCATAACCCAACAATCCACCAATGTTAACGCAGGCCTTTGCTATGTTGCACACTATTTCCAGAACTAAAAAATTCACCATACTCAATAATTTTTCTCATTTTCCTTCAACTGGGCAATAGCTTTCGAATACAAGAATAGGCTGCCACCAACCGTCCGCAAGAGGATTTTTATTTGTTAAAGATTCCAATTGGATGCATCTCATTAAAGTTATCGTTTTTAATTCTTTGAAGCAATAAATCAAGCATGTAACATGCATATTATGCTACCATCTTTACAGCTACCTCACAGCAACTACTTGCAACCTACTAAAAACATTACCAATACCAACTACTATAGCCTTAGAGCATCTCCAACCCTGAACCAAAGTTTTCATCAAATCTGAGTAAAAAAATGACTTTTTCCTCAATCTGATACCGAGTGCTCCAACGGTTGATTTTCATCAAATTTCCAACGGTTGATTTTCATCAAATTTGTGCTGGGATAACTGGTTGGTCGACCGGGTGGTCGACCGGTTAAGCAAAAAAAAAATTTTTTTTTTTTTTTGATTTTTTTTTTTTTAACTTTTTGAACCTTTTAGTGGTAGACCGGTAAGACAAAAAAAAATTTTTTTTTTTCAACTGTTTGACCTTTTTTTGGGAACTGTTTGAACCTTTTGGTGGTCGACCGGTTGGTCAACCGGCCGGTCAACCGACTGGTCGACCGGTTGGTCTCCCCCAACGGTCATGCGCAGTGTTTTGATGAAATGCGGAGCCTGTCCTCATTTTGGTGAAACGTTTGGTGAAATCTCGATTTGATATCAATTTGGTGAAACCGTTGGAGCATGAAAAAGTGCTTTTTTCACCAAATTTTAAATTTGATGCCAGATTTGGTTCAGGGTTGGAGATGGTCAACACACATACAAATCAAACCCATGTCCACTACTACCCCTTTCCCGGTACAACAACCCTGCTACAAATCAAACGCACCCAAATCAAACCAACAACAAACGAGGGTAGAGACAAAAACAAAGAGGGAGAGTATGTGTGTGTTGTGATGGTGAAGAAAGGTCGTGCTGCCATGGCTGAAAAATATAATCCCATTGTTGCTGCTGGTGAGCTAATCTCATAGAAGTCTAGAAGTCGCGGCTGGGGGTTGGGTCACTGGAGGTCATGGGTTGGGATTGGGGCGGGATGCGTTGCGTCGTCGGAGGTCACAGTTGGGATGAGTGGGTCAGGGATGGAATGATGATTGTGATGAGCGTAGGTTATGGTGGAGGTGAGGTAGCTGACAGTTGTGAGGATGATGCCTCATGTCTGATCAAATGCCTTAAAAACACAGGTGGGATGGAGAAGTAGCTCAGCCAAAAAAAGGATGAAAGATAAGGGTAAAAAAGTCATTTTAATATATCTGTTAAGTAGGGGTGGGCGCAGGTCGGTTGCGGCCACGGAACCTCCAATCCGCCATCCGTCCGCTAGATTGGCGGATCGGAGAAAATCAATCCGTATCCATCCACCAATCCAACTGATGTGGATTAAGCGGATTGGCGGTTTGGCGGATGGATATGAATCGGTTTAGCGGTTTAAAATTTTATAAATTTTCAACATAATTCAACTTGTGCACTTCCTCAAAAAAAAAAAAAAAAAAAAGTATTACAGTCAATGACTTAAAAAAATATTACAATCACTGTATACCTCATCCAAAGTAAGAAAGTTTGAAACTTTAGAATATCACAATCACTGCATGACTCATCCACATAAAGTATTACAATCTGTGGTTCTTAAAATATAAAAACAGTTCAAACCATCAAAACCATGAACAGAGCAGTAATAGAGATTGTTTGTCTCTGTATTGTTACATCTATATTTGTTTTTGACAACAAAAACCAACCAGCATATATCGTATTTTCTATTTATTA
Organism: Camellia japonica; assembly: GCA_030407325.1. Taxonomy (NCBI): domain Eukaryota; kingdom Viridiplantae; phylum Streptophyta; class Magnoliopsida; order Ericales; family Theaceae; genus Camellia; species Camellia japonica. The sequence goes on from JAPPVO010000016.1 coordinate 166,697,401, forward strand.
TTTTTAGAGATAGATTTAAAAACCAAAAAATATAGATAAATAATACGTTTATTTTTTTTTCGATTCAAAAAAGATATTCAAGTTGAAAACTTTTTTTCAGCAGAATGTTTAAACTCTTTTTTAATTGAAAACACAAATAAAATATTTAAACAAACTAAAAACACAAAGTCTTATAAATTACTAGGGGTGCTCACAGTTTGGTGATTTGGCGATTTGGTTGCGGCCAAAGGAATCTCAAATCCGCCATCTGTCCGCCAGATTGGCGGATTGGAGAAAATCAATCCGCAACCGTCCGCTCGTCATAACGCATCCATCCAAAATGCGGCGAATCGATTCGGTTCAGTCGATTTTGGCGGATCGATATATCCGCTGCTCACCCATACTGTTAAGAGTCAGGATGCTCAATGTAATTCCCAAAACCTCAAAGAGAGATATCTGTATTAAAGACATACCTCAAGGGTGTAGGTGTAATTTTCCCTAAAAAGAACAAAAATACTTGGGACCTCTAATTAGAGGTGCCAATGTGGCAGGGGGTCCCATCCATTGCCACTGCAGTATTTTTTTTTATTTTTTTATTTTTTTTCACCTCATTAGAGGTGTGTTTAGAGCCTCTAAATTAGAAGTCTCTAAATTTAAAGTATATATATATATATATATATTTTTTTTTACTTTCAATATACTTTCAATATTTAAAAGGAAAAGTATATATAGCATATTTTTTCTTCATTTTTAATTTTTTTTAATATGTTGATTTTTTTAAACATGTGTAAATTAATCTGGTGATATATAATAGTTTTCTCCTTTTTTTATAAGTTTTTTGTATTAATAAAATTATAAATGGAAATATATCTATAATGTCATATTTAAATAAAATTAATAGTGGTTTTACTAAAATGAAATAAAATAAAATATACTTTAAATTTAATATTATGATTGTAAACAATTTAAAAAGACAAAATGATCTTTTGAGAAGATCATTTTTTAGAACTTTCTAATCAAACATGAGATTCACTAGAATAGTCATTTCTAAATATTTAATTACATGATAAAATAAACATAGGATACACATTATTTATAACTACATAGTTCATGGACTATTTATTCAATTCTTCATTATTCAATCCGTCCAAACAAATATGGCTTAAGGGTTATGTGAATTTTAACCTTAAGGATGTGTTTGTTTGGACGGACTGGATAAAGGGGGATTGTAATCCATCGGACTATTAGTCCTGGGATACATTGTCCCCGGATTATTTGGTTGGATTGGATTTGTATCATATGTTTGTTTAGTCATGGGATTAGATGTCTGGATTGGACTATTTTTAGTGAATCCAATGTTTGTTTGGAATATTATGGAAAATAATAAATGCTCAAATGACTATTTTATCCTTTTCAATTATTTACTAAGTAATAGCAATATTAAACATAGTTTTAATATTTTATTTTATTTTTTACACAATTAAATAAATTTATTTTTAAAAAATTAAATAAATTAAATATAAATAAAAATATATGTTATTTTTTAATTAAAATTTTAAATAATAATAATAATTAAATAATGAAATAAAATAAACATCTATTAAAATTTAAATAATGAAATTAAATAAAATATAAACAAAATTTTAAAATAAAACATCAATAAAATATCTATAAAAAATATTTTAAAAAATTAAATAAATAAAACAAAAATAAAAATTAAATAAATTATTTTATTTTTAAATTGAGACATTTAAATTTTTTTGAATTTTACTAAATATAATATATAATAAATATTAGAGGGCAAAAATGTAATTTTATTAGCTAATCCCATGGGATGAGTTATCCCATGGTTTCTATCCCACTCCCTCTCATGGGATAGGATAGTCCCACAAATATGGGACTAGTAGTCCGGAGGGACTATTAATCTAGAATAAAATTTTTGAAACAAACAATGGACTATTAGTCCGGTGGGACTAATAGTAAAATCCCATGGCCTAATCCTTCAAAACAAACACACCCTAAGAGAATCTAATGTAATTATGCTAAACTTGTAAGATTTATTGCATTTTCTTTAAATCTCAAGAAAGGTTAATACAATCCCAGGGATGGACATCGACCCGTTGGCTCGCTCAGCCCACTTGATCGAGCCCTATTTTTTCTAGGGCTTGGGAAGGTTATTTTAGCCCATAGGATCAGGCTAGACTAACATTTTCAGCCCAAAATATTAATGAGATGTGCTTGAGATTTATACTTTCAACCTAGCTCGACCATCTATTAAATTAATTAATTAATTATAACATATTAAAATATATATTTTTTGTTAGGATCTAGATTTTATCTTTGTTGATTTTATTGAAACTCACATTTGTGGTGATACATGATTGAATTTATTTAAGAAATCCTTCAATTTATACACAAAATCTTTGAATTTATGATGATGTCAATATATTTATTTAAAAAATATAATGTGTGATTAAATTTAATTAAGAAATGTTTTAATTTTTTTGAACATATAGCCCGATGAGTGAGATTGAGATTTATAATTATTTTTTTAACCAAGCTTGGACAGATATAGAGACCAAATATAACAATTCGATCGGGCTTGGATTAACATAAAATCTCTTATTATGTAATGTCTGCCTAACTCGAACCCAACCTAGACCGACGTTTGTCCACCCTATCCCATACATACGTATGACCTTCCTTGAGACTTAAAAGAAAAAATCTTATATTTTGACATAATTACAATTATTTTCATTTTAACAAAGTTAAATTGATCAAAATTAACATTGACAATATGAAGACGCCTATAAACAAGATAACATATATATTTTTGTATAAAAAAAAAAATAGATAACATTATTTATTTATTTATATGACTAGTGAATTAATTATAAAATAAATAATTAAGATTATTCAAATACAACTCATAATAAGGTGCACAGGACCCAACAACACAAACCTCTCTCTAAAATGAAATGTTGCAGTGAGGTGGAGAGGGTGGCAGGAACAAATAATTTTTTGTAAGATTAATTACATTTTTAATCTCTAAATTATGTTATTTGTGTTATTTTAATATATAATATTTAAATTGTGTTAATTTAATTCTTGATATATAAAAAAATATTTTAATTTGGTCCCTCAAGCTGATTGTGTTAATAGCTATCATTACAAAATTACACATTTAGTTATTAAAATATGTGACTTCTTGTGAAAATGCACTTAAAAAATTGCACTTTTACTCTTCAAAAATGTATGTTATGCATCATTAAGGTAAAAATTCACAACGAAAATTACTTTTTTAGTCTTCAAAATATATGATTGTAAACATAAATTTCAGAACATAAACCTTACACTTCGGATCATTTACCATGTGTATTATCAAGAAATCAAGACAAAATGACATACCTGAATCCATTGATGAACGGTTAAACGGAAGCGTGATTATCAATAAACTCTTTGTTATTGATTATGTTATTGCCTTCTAATCCTTTCCCCTTTGGTGCCTTATGTTTCTCCTTGAGAGGATTTAGAAAAATGGCAGTGTTCTTTTTTCCACTTGGGAAGGAATAGGGACCATAACCTTTTAAAGGTTGTAATTGGTTTTCAAAACTGAAAGGTTGTAGAAGTTCAAAAGGAATGAAAACCAACTTTAACCATTATTGGTTTTAATTTCTATTTATTGGTTTTCAAAACTAAAAGGTTGTGGAAGTTCAAAAGGAATGAAAACCAACTTTAACCAATATGTTTTAATTTCTATTTCTGCCCCTCATAGAAATAGAAATTATACAACTAGTATCTACACATTAGGTCCATAACACATATACCCTTAAGCCTATTAACTAAATTGAATCACTTAAATTGTAGGCTTCTTATAAATGATAACACCACATTTAATTATGTGGTCCCATTGAGACATTATCTAACAATCTCCCACTGGACCACATATGTATCCTGAAAAATGTGCTTAACTTTAGTGAGCTCAGAAATTTGTTATCATAACTTGAGGGTATCCAAACAATCTTGTCCATTAACTATATTAATATAGGATCAAAGCGGTCTTCGTTACATCAATCGTAACTCGACCCACCAATGGTCACGTATACTAATACAGCTAAATGACATAGATCAATCATGGATGCGTAGCATGGAAATTACATGTGATGTGATCCATACATGCCTATTTCCAACTGGTCCTACTTAACTTTATTGAGATCAATACTTCACAATACGTAACAGAGCGTAATAAACTGAATATTTCATTTCTGCAGAAATTAATCTAATTACATAGATAAAACTCAAGGTTGACATAAAGCAGTAATATAAATACAAACTCCCACTAAACCAGAATGTTCTCAAATAGAACAACACCCATCTGAGCAATGTGCTCATGAAAGACCTTGGGTGGTAGTCCCTTCGTAAATGGATCCGCTATCATGGAGTTTGTCCCAATGTGCTCTATGGAAATCTGTCCACTCTGCACTCTTTCTTTTACAACTAGGAACTTGATATCAATATGCTTTGATTTTGTCGAGCTCCTGTTGTTATTGGAATATAAAACTGCAGACTTATTGTCACAATATAACTTAAGTGGTCTTTCAGTGCCTTCCAAAATACGCAACCCAGTGACAAAATTCCGCAGCCATATCCCTTGGTTTGATGCCTCATAACATGCTACAAATTCTGCGGCATGGTATGACACATCTCAAGATACCTAGCACAACATTAATACCAAGCCTTTGGGTAGTGATATTAACTGTAAGTGGTATTCTTGTTGTAATGATCAAACATTGACAATAAGTTATGTCAAATAATAAATCTATCTTTTGATGGATTTATTATTCACATTAGGTTTTCTTGACAATTGGCACATGTTTATCACCACAAAATGTGTGTGTAATTCTGCCAAGTATTAATCATGTCTTTGGACCGATAAATACCCGCATGAGATACACAGACATGAACATCAAAACATTCCATATAAAACAATCTAGACAAGAGAGATCACTTTACAATTCCAGAAAACAGATTGCCATTTTCACAGAACAAAACAGGAAAAAACAGAATTTACATCCATAAAAAAATTCAGAATCTGATTTCAGGAAACTAAATAGAATGAATAAAGCATATCAATTCTGATAAGACACATGATATGCATGCTCTGATACCAATTGTAAACATAAATTTCAGAACATAAACCTTACACTTCGGATCATTTACCATGTGTATTATCAAGAAATCAAGACAAAATGACATACCTGAATCCATTGATGAACGGTTAAACGGAAGCGTGATTATCAATAAACTCTTTGTTATTGATTATATTATTGCCTTCTAATCCTTTCCCCTTTGGTGCCTTATGTTTCTCCTTGAGAGGATTTAAAAAATGGCAGTTGTACGGGAAAGAAATATACCTTCTCGTATAATCCTGTTGACCAAGTCTGCGCTCCTCCGTACGACGTCGTTCAACTACCTGAAAATACACACGTGAGCTAGCCGGCGGGTGTGTGCCGGAAACCTCTCCGATGCCTAAGTCAGAAGGCTTGACAAATAGACAAAAGCTCTATGAATTCAGGGAGTAAAGTTGCATTACCTCTCCAAAGGTGATATTGGTGAGCTTATATAGGTTTCGCGTGGCACAATCCTGGAAGGACTCTTATTCCCCCAAGTAGAGTCCTTCTAGGATTACTCCTCCATGCGTAGAGTCCTCCTAGGATTCATACTCCTGGAAGATAATGCTTATCCTCCAACACCCTCCTCACTGCTTAAGCCAAGTGAGATGGCTTTGCTAGGGCCGGACTCCTGTACAACCGAAATAACTATTAATTCGGCCCTCACTTTACTCTCCCTTACCTCGGCCTTCCCATGCTAGGACCGAGCTATCCACAAGGGAGTTAAAGCCGAGCTATATTTTAGAACCACAAATTACTTCGGTTCTCACATGCTACAACCGAAGTAACTATCGAAGACCGAAGCCTTCGTGCTACTCCTCTCAACCGGAGTAGAACTAAATCCTTCCGAGACCGGGCTAACCACCACAATGTGCGACCGGTCTATTCTTCAAAGTTACTTCTCCAAACCGGAGTAGCTTTCATGGCCTTTCTACTCGGCCCTTTTCATTTCGGCCCTAAGGCCCAATCCGCAGCTTGGCCTACTTCGGTTTATAAATTACCCTCTCAATTGCCCCTTAATTCCATCTGCACAGCATGATAGGGATTACCTGTCTATGAACCGAACTAAAGTTTTAGCTTATCCAGCCGAGCTACAATCCGTTAGCTACTCCGGCCGAGCTGAAAACCTTTCCAGCTTCTCTAGCCGAGCTAAGCTCAAGCCGAGCTAAACACGTCCGGTCAAACGTCTCTTCAGTTTATGGAAACTGAATCGATTGTCCTTCCCTTGGCACGTGGCATGCTCTGATTGGCCCTTCACAGCTGTCGCGCCGTCCCTCGTACTCCGGAATATTTGAACAGTCCCGCTCTTTTTTCCCTTTTCACCAAAAGAACCCTTCATTTTGAATCACACTAACCTCTGTTCATCTTCTCTCTCTTTGCTTCCTCTGAAGCTCGTGTCTTTCTTTGCTGCTGCTTCAATCTTCCAGTTTTTTCTCCCTTCCTCTGGTAAGTCCACGAATCCATTCTTGTTTCTCTAATCTTACTCGCGTTTTTGATCCATGGTAGACTATGCTGTGTGTTTTTGCAAAACACTTCGTTTTTCTTCTACTGTATTTGTACTGTCTGAAGAACTTCACAAGAACACTTTGAACATACTGTTTTGGCTAGTAGAACACCTTTTTGATCTTTGTACATGTTTCAACCGAACTAGAACACTGTTCTTGCTATATAAAAATCTAGGCAGACTGAAACCGAACTAGAACTTGGAGCATACCACAGTAGTTCCCTAAGGCCAATAACCGGAATGAAAACCCACCGCACTAGCCACTCAAGAGCATATAACCGAGCTAAAACTTCAGGGGCCAAGCCAGCATTCAGAGTTCCCTAACCGAACTCAGAAAGCTGCCCCTTGACGTTCAGCCGGGATAACGAAACCAAATAGTAAAACCGAGCTAACCGAATGCCTTGCCAAACCGAGATAGCATGATCCTTTGCAAACCGATGTAGATAACATCGCACCCTGTAGAACCGAAATAAGATTAGCCTTTTCTTGCTTTGTTTCTGTAGCACGGTCCTCGATCTGTGCTTAACAGTTTGTCTTTTCACTTTGCAGACTTAGGTTGCCCAGATACCTCTGTGCACTCAACCGAGCTACCAAGCACCCTCTTACCTCCGAGATAAATTATTTAATTTATACAATAAAATGGGGAAGTATAGATGTCTTGTAGAAACCCCCGGGGGCCTGGCCGAATTCAGGAAGGACTACCAAATCCCAGCCGATGTAAACCTGGTCCTAGCCGAACAAGGGGTAGACCCCTGGGATGAAGAAGGCTTCGTACCATTCACCCTCCAGTCAATAATCGAGACCGGACTCAGGTTCCCAGTTCAGCCCCTTATATGCGAATTTCTTAGGCAGACTAGACTTTGCCCAACCCAACTATCCACCAACACATACCGAATAATAATGGGCATAGATGCTCTGAACCAACAAACCGGTCTGAACCTAGGTCTGGCCGAGATACTACATCAGTACTCAATAGGATCCAAAAACCAAGGCTGGTGCTACTATTTGAGAGTGCGCCGAGGTAGAGAAAAAATAATAAAACATACACCGGATAAGGACTTGAACGACGACGACTTCTTTTGGGTTTCTGGAAATTTTGAAGACTTCCAGGCCCGAATCCCAGGCCGAAGAATAAATTGGAAGAAAGGAGAGCCCGGTATTCATATTTCGGTTACATTTCTTGATTTTGTTGATTTCGGTGCCCTTTCTATAACCGAACTTATACTTGTTCTATTTCTTGCAGATTCAGCTTTCCTCCACTCCCAGTACGGCTACCCCAACTTAGGTGTTCTCCGCGCCGCACTTCGGGTTCGAGAAAGAAGCTGGGCTAAACTCCTCGACTTCCAACCGACCTACCGCTACTCCGGTCGCCGAAAATCAAAGGTGACTGATTTCCTCCTTGAGGATCCACCAGAGCCGGACCCAACCCTGCCAGAAATTGTGCTCGTGCCCCTAACAGCCGAACAAGAGATAGCGAAGAAGAACCGGATGAAGGCCATGCTTACCGCAACTACCAAGGCCGAAGTGCCACCATCCCACCAAACTACTGAAGCCGTGATCGCTCTTCCATCCCAACAGCCATCATCCTCTCGCCGAGCTAAGCACGCCCGGACCACCGAGACCGAGCTGCGTTTGGTCGATGAGGACGACACCATCATTCCGTCGGACCCCGAACCCAACTTGCAACCGGAGTCATCTGACCGTGCTGCGCCTACGAACAAATGGGCTCCACCCTTCGTCTTCGACAACCGAGATATCAATGAAGATGACTCTATTGTAGCTGACAAGGAGCACTTACTGGCCTTCAACCTGGCCAGGGGCGTTTGTCTTCCCAAAGACATGGAGCACCATAGTAAGCAACTAAACACCGAGCTTAAAGCCATCCGGTCATCCACCAAGTCCATGATCTTGGTAAGTATTACTGTTCTCCTTTTGTTTGTTTGTTCTCCAACTTTGAGCACGGCTAATACTGAACTTATTGTACCTTGACAGGCCATCCAGAAAAACACAATAGCACACAAGCAAATAATGGAACTCCGAAAAACAACAAGGCACGCAATAAGGGATGCCGAGACCAGGAGTGCCGAGCTGGCACTGTCCAAGCAAAGGTCGGCCGAACTGGAGGCCGAGATAGCGCGTCTCACCGGACTGGTTGCCTCGGCTGACAGCGATAAACAGCGCGCTGTGACCGAGGTGAAAGACCAATACTTATGGGAGATGGCGCAAATGTAGACCAAAAAAGACGCCGAAATAGCAGCGTTGAAAGAGAAGGCTGAAGATGCATCCAAGGAGGGGTTCAAAGAGGCCGAAGCTGGCTACTCCCTACAATGCGAAGCAGCAAAGAATTTGTTCTTTCAGTGCGGCTGGAGAGGTGCAATGGAGAAGATCGGTTTTGGGCCTGAAACCGAGGCCTACAACGCTCCGGAGCACTTCATTCCGGTCTCAATGCAAGATTACGCTGATGAAATCCAGAAACAATTTCTCGGCTCATCGGATGACGATGATGATGATGAAGAAGAAGCAACTGAGACTCCGGCTAACCAAGAGCAAACCGGTGGCCTATCAGCTCGGTTGGAGGCAACGGTTGAAAATGCGGTGTCCGAATTTCCGACCGAGACTGCTCCGACTGCAGATACCGGAGTACGTACCGACCTTGGGACCGATCTGGAAGCCGAGATGGATGATCTCTTTGATTGACCTTGAACTTTTTCCTTTCTCTTGTCTTGAACTCTTTTGTAACCGGGCTACAGCCCCACAGTTGTACTTGGTTTTGAATTCAATGAAAAAAATCTTTCCATCAAGTCTCGTTTCGGTTGTGTATGTATGCCTGTACTTGTACTGATTTTTGCACGAACTCATCTGTACAACTGTGATCTCGGTTAGCTATCTAACTCATTAGCCAACCACTCTTCAGCCGATATAACTTACTTCGGCTGAAGAGTACAAAGAAATAGTTTAATTCAGCCAACCACTCTTCAGCCACAAACTTACTTCGGCTGAAGAGTACAAAGTGTTGGTTTAATCCAGCCAACCACTCTTCAGCCACAAACTTACTTCGGCTGAAGAGTACATAGTGTTGGTTTAATCCAGCCAACCACTCTTCAGCCACAAACTTACTTCGGCTGAAGAGTACAAAGTGTTGGTTTAATCCAGCCAACCACTCTTCAGCCACAAACCTACTTCGGCTGAAGAGTACATAGTGTTGGTTTAATCCAGCCAACCACTCTTCAGCCACAAACTTACTTCGGCTGAAGAGTACATAGTGTTGGTTTAATCCAGCCAACCACTCTTCAGCCACAAACCTACTTCGGCTGAAGAGTACATAGTGTTGGTTTAATCCAGCCAACCACTCTTCAGCCACAAACTTACTTCGGCTGAAGAGTACATAGTGTTGGTTTAATCCAGCCAACCACTCTTCAGCCACAAACTTACTTCGACTGAAGAGTACAAAGTGTTGGTTTAATCCAGCCAACCACTCTTCAGCCACAAACTTACTTCGGCTGAAGAGTACAAAGTGTTGGTTTAATCCAGCCAACCACTTTTCAGCCACAAACTTACTTCGGCTGAAGAGTACATAGTGTTGGTTTAATCCAGCCAACCACTCTTCAGCCACAAACTTACTTCGGCTGAAGAGTACAAAGTGTTGGTTTAATCCAGCCAACCACTCTTCAGCCACAAACCTACTTCGGCTGAAGAGTACATAGTGTTGGTTTAATCCAGCCAACCACTCTTCAGCCACAAACTTACTTCGGCTGAAGAGTACAAAGTGTTGGTTTAATCCAGCCAACCACTCTTCAGCCACAAACTTACTTCGGCTGAAGAGTACATAGTGTTGGTTTAATCCAGCCAACCTCTAAGTTGGTTTTTCCAGCCAACTTAGAATAAAAATGCTTGGTTTTTCCGACCAAAACGTCCTGCAGCCTAGATCCTTATCCTGGGCTTAGGGGTCATAGTTGGTTATTCCGGCCAACTATGTTTACAATAAAACTTTCTAAAGCTACTTTCTACTGAAAACCATAATGCTGAAAAGAATCGACTTTGTTTTATTGAGAAAGTAAAAAATTACATACTTAAAAGAAAAGAAGCTAAAAATAAAACAGCTTGAGATTGGCCGTGTTCCATGGCCTGGGGATTGCTTTGCCGTCCTCATCTTCTAAGTGGTATGCCTCTTTGCCTGCTAATCCGACCACTTTATAAGGTCCTTCCCAATTAGGTCCTAGCTTGCCATCTCCTGGAACTAAGGTGTTTCCCATCACTTTGCGCAGTACCCAATCTCCAATCTTGAACTGTCTCGGATGCACTGTTTTGTTATACTTTCTAGACAACTCTTGTTGGTAGGAGGCGATGTGAACCAATGCTCTGTCTCTTCTTTCTTCTGCAAGGTCCAGCTCTAGTGCTATGGCTTCACCATTTAAGTCCGGATCAAAGTTTTCGCTTCGGATTGTGGGGAGGCCAACTTCTAATGGGATGACTGCCTCCATGCCGTAAGCTAAGGAGAATGGTGTTTCTCCTGTTGATCGTCGCGGCGTGGTGCGGTAAGCCCATAAAACATGAGGGAGCTCTTCTGCCCACTTGCCTTTTGCTCTTTCTAACCTTTTCTTCAATCCGTCCAAAACGACTTTGTTTGAGGCCTCTGCTTGACCATTTGCTTGGGGATATGCCGGTGTAGAATTATAGAACTCTATCTTGTACTCTTCACAAAAGCCTCTGAAAATCCTACCGTCGAATTGAGTGCCGTTGTCTGAGATCAGTGCCTTTGGTATGCCAAATCGAGTGATGATATTCTGCCAGACAAACTTCTTCACATCTTTTTCCTTGATTGACGCCAAGGCTTCTGCTTCCACCCACTTTGAGAAGTAGTCAGTTGCGGCAAGAAAGAACTTCCTGTTGCCTGGAGCTATTGGAAGTGGGCCTACTATGTCCAACCCCCACATTGCGAAAGGCCATGGACTGGTTAGAGGTAGAAGTTCTCTGGCAGGTTGGTGTATTTGGTGTGCGAATTTTTGACACTTTTCGCACTTTTTAACATACTTCTCCGAATCTGCTTGCATGTACGGCCACCAATATCCTTGTGAAATTGCCCTGTACGCCAGCGATCTTCCTCCCTGATGGCTGCCGCAAACACCCTCATGTATTTCGAATAGGAATGCTTCCACTTTGCTGGGGTGAACACACTTCAAGTAAGGTCCTGAGAATGACTTTTTGTATAGTGCCAGGGATGGAGAGAGCCAAAATCGCTGCGACTTTGCTCTGATTCTGTTGGCTTCTTTCTTCTCTTCTGGTAGGGTGCCGTCTTTCAGAAAAAGTATGATGGGATCCATCCAAGAAGGGCCTAATTCTGCGCAACATACCTCTTCTGCTTCTGGGTCTTCAATGCTTGGTCTAGGCAGATAGTCGATTAGTAACGGGTGAGGAATGGAGGTGTCTGCCATTGAGGCGAAGCCTGCTAGTTCGTCTGCTCTGCTATTTTTCTCTCTGCCGATCTGTTCTATCCTTACCACTTCAAACTTCTTGATTTCTGTTCTGACCAATTCTTGGTACTTGGCCATTCTATCATCTTTTGCCTCGTAGTCGCCAGATATTTGGTTTACCACCAACTGTGAGTCGCTGTAAACCATTAGTTCGGTGGCCTTCATGTAGAAGGCTGACTTGAGGCCTGCCAGAAGCGCTTCATACTCCGCTTCGTTGTTTGATGCTGGGAAGCCAAGGTTGATCGCCTGCTCCACCACTAGGCCATCTGGAGAGATGAGGACTATGCCAAGTCCTGCTCCATGCCGGTTGGATGCTCCATCCACGAAGAGCTTCCACATCTCTCGACGAACAACTTCCAGCAGGTGGAGGGATCAGATGACGCCTTGGGATCTTCCATGATGCTGGTGTCTTCTTCAGGGTCCATGCTCGTTGTCTGCCCCTTACTTTCCGTTTGCACCAAGCCTTCATGTGTTGGCGAGTCCTGACTTGGTGTAGCATGGTCTGTTTGCTTCGTGCCTTCTCTACTCTGGTCTGCCTTGGGCACTGGCTGAGTAACCTGCACTAGGGGTTGCGCTATTCCGGCGTCCATCTCCATCCCTAGTTCGGTTGTGTCAGTCAGGTCAATTGGGCAGACTTGATGGCTTCCAGGGGTGAACTCTGCGACGAAGTCTGCCAAGGATTGGGCCTTTACTGCGGTTCTGGGTTGGAACTTGATGTCATATTGTCCCAATTCTACTGCCCACTTCAGAATTCGCCCAGAGAAGTTCGCCCGTTCGAATAAGGCCTTAAGTGGGAAGGCTGTGAGAACAACTATGGTGTGGGCGTGAAAGTAATGTGACAACTTCCTTGAGGCCATCATTAAGGCCAATGCCAGTTTCTCCAGTGGCAAATACCTCGTTTCAGCGCCTAACAACGTCTTGCTGACATAGAAGATTGGAAGATGCTGGACCCCTTCCGCTCGAACCAACACTGCACTTACCGCGTGCTGAGAGACTGCCAAGTAGAGGAAGAGTTCTTCTCCAGGTATTGGGGTGACAAGTAGTGGTGGAGAAGACATGTATTCCTTCAAACTCTCCAGAGCTCGGTCGCATTCTTCGTCCCACTCAAACTTAGCTTTTAGTGACTGAAAGAATGGACGCAATCTGTCTGAAGACCGGCTGATGAATCGGTTAAGTGCTGCTGCCATGCCGGTGAGATGCTGCACTTCTTTTACTGAGTTAGGCCCTCTAACTCCTGAATTGCTCTGATTTGGGAGGGGTCTGCCTCAATACCCCTGTTGGTCACCAAGAAACCTAGAAACTTGCCAGACCCCACACCGAATGCGCACTTAGAAGCGTTAAGGCGCAGCTTGTGTTTCTTCAGGATCTGGAACATCTCATCTAGGTCCTTTAGGTGGTCATCCGCATCCTTGCTTTTGACCACCATGTCGTCGATGTACGCCTCCATTGTTCTGCCTAACAATGGCTCGAACATCTTTGTGACCATTCTCTGAATGTCGCCCCTGCGTTCTTTAGGCCAAAGGGCATGACCTTGTAGCAGTATAGTCCTCTTGGCGTGGTGAAGGACGTGACCTCCTGGTCTGGTTTGTGCATGGCAATTGGTGGTAGCCTCTGTATGCGTCCAGAAAGCTAAGTCTGTTATGCCCAGCCGTTAGTCTACCAGTTGATCTATCCTTGGTAGGGGGAAGCTATCCTTTGCACGCCTTGTTGACCGTCTTGTAGTCGACGCATACACGCCACTTGCCATTCTTCTTTGGCACCTACTGTGTTGGAGATCCATTGGGGTAATGTACCTCTCTGATTGCTCCTGCCTCCAGCAGGTTACCCACTTCTTCTGCCACTATCTCAGGCTGTGAGTGCCGATCTGCGTGTGCGTTGAATGACCGGTCTGGCAGATGGGTGGACATTGAGTTGGTGGCAGATTAGGTTTGGATCAATGCCTGGCATGTCGTAAGGCGTCCAGGCAAACACTTCGATGTTGGAGGTCAGGAATTCCATAACCTCCAACCTCTCAGCGCTGGATAACGTCGAACCAAGCAAAAAGAACTTATCCGGGTTCTTTTCATCGATTCTTACCTCCACCAAATCTTCTATCGCTTTCTGATCAGCTGCTTTGCCAACCTCTGCGAACAGTTCATTACTCTCAGGTTCTTCAATCGAGTGAACATACCCCTTGGCCGCACGGCTTCCGTTTGTTGTGACGAAGCATTGTTTGGACATGATCTGGTCCCCATATACTTCTTCAATTATGCCGGTCGTTGGGAAATCGCATCACTTGGTGGTAGGAGGATGCCACTGAGCGCATGGCATGCAGCCATGTTCTGCCCAAGATAACGTTGTAGGTGGAGGGGACCTTTATCACCCAGAACTCCACTTGTTTCGTTACACTCCCTGCTCTGACTGGGAGGATAATTTTGCCGACGGGCCACTCTGGCATGGAGTTGAATCCGATAAGGGGAGATACGGCAGGCGCCAAGTCTTTATCTTGAAGCTTTAGTTGCTTGAAGGTTTCATAATACATGATTTCCACGAACTACCTTGGTCAATCAGAATCCGCTTGACATCAAAATCCTTGATTCGGAGAGTGACGACCAAGGCATCGTTGTGAGGGCAATAAATCCTTGCCAAGTCTTTATCTGAAAAGGACATGACATTTGTGGCCTCCATCTTCCCCTTTTTGGCGACTGGTTGGGCACTTAGCACCTCTCTGAAGTGCTCAGCCTTTTTGATTGAACCTCTGAGCTCGCATACACGCTCAGGTTCAAAGACTCCATGTATTACGTTGATGACGCCTTGAGGTGGAGCGTCGTTTGGCATTCCATTGGGCACATTGTGGTCCTGGGGGGCTGGCTGCGCCCCTCCTTCTATGTATTTGTCCAGGTGACCCGCCGCCACCAACTCTTCCAGATGCTGCCTCAATGGTGTGCAGTTCTCAGTGCGGTGCCCCTTTTCTTTGTGGAAGGTGCACCTCGATCTGTCATCGTAGTCCTTCTGAGCTTCGCCTAACTTAGCTGGCCACTTGACGAAAGGCTCGTCTCGAATTTCGCTAAGTATACGGTAGATCGGTTTTTTGAAGACTGTGGTGATGGCAGTGCGGACTCTCAACCATCTTTTGTCTTGGTCTTCTCCGTTGTCTTTTCCCGTCCGTTTCTGTTTCGGCGATCTACCGTTGACCTTTGCCGAGGTCTTCTTCTCTGGTGTGTGGTCGCGCCAGATTTTGCTTGGCGCGAGCGCCATCCTCTTCTACCCTGATGTGCTGATGCACTCTCTCCATCAGGGCTTCCATTGTGAGAGGTGGCGTCATGGTGATAGAGTCCCTTTCTATTTCCGACTGGAAGGCCTCTTTTGTACTGCGCAATGGCGAGGTTAGTTGGGCAGTCCCCAATCTGGTTGAATGTCTCCCAGTAGCGACTGTTGTATGACCTCAGGGTCTCCTTGTCGCCCATATCGATGGAGAGTAACTGGTCGATCTCCACCGGGTTTTTGTGTTTGTTCTGAATCGTGTTACAAACGCCTCCGCCAATTGCGCCCAGGAGGTATGCTGCCCTCTGGAAGCTTTTCAAACCAAGTCAGGCCTAGGTCACCTAGGCTTGAGGGGAATAGGATGCACATCAAGGCCTCATTCCGCCGGTATACAGCCATGACCTGGCGAAAGTGGCTTAAGTGTGAGTAAGGGTCCGTCTTCCCCTCATATGTTGTGAATTTGGGCTGTAGGAAGCCTGACGGTAGGGGCGCGTTCTCTATTGCTGGACGAATGGTGAGGTTTGCAGCCTCGCCAATGCCTTGTCCGCTGGTTCGTAGGCCGGGCGCGGTATTGGCATTCCAACCTCGACGCTTCCATGCGTCCGAGGAGCCAACCGTTGTAAGGCAGAGACTCTGTGTGGATCGCGCGCTCTAGCGTCCTCCTTCCACCGCGCTTTCTCTTCTAGCACGGTCCGTAGGTCGGACGATCTGGGCAACTCTGTCTGCCTAGACCTTGTCTGGTGTGAGTGTGAGGGCCGATATGTGCTTCCTTCGGTGTGCGACCTTTCAGACCTCGTCCTCTCAGGCCTGGAGTGATGAGTTCTGGAGGATCTAGATTGCGCGTCGCCTGTCCTGAGGCTCTTGTTCTCCCCTTGTGAGGTGTAGTATTCCTGCTACGACTTTCGGAGTGGCGAGGGGGCGTCTTGTTCGTGCGCCCCTCTCCTGTCGCCACTTCTTTTCCTTTCACCTGGCGTTTCAGAGATTCCATGTCTGCCGCCATCCGACGGATCAACTCGTCTTGTTCTCTGACGCGATCTTCCAAAGTTTGAGGATCAATTCTGCGTCTTTGTCTTTCTGGGCTTTGCGAACGAGAGGGATGAGGGCTGTTATTCCGCCTTCGTCCCCTCGCATCTCTCCTGGAATTTTGTCTGTGTGATTCCAGGTTCGCCATGGGAGTGACCACGGGTAGGCCTTCGCGCCTTGCACCCCCTTCTGGAGTTAGTCCGTCGACGGCGGACTGAGGTAATTCTTCGTTGTTCGCCATTGATTTTTTTAGGAGAAAAAGCTTGATCAAGAGGTTGTTCTTGTCTGATTCCCACAGACGGCGCCAATTGTACGGGAAAGAAATACACCTTCTCGTATAATCCTGTTGACCAAGTCTGCGCTCCTCCGTACGACGTCGTTCAACTACCTGAAAATACACACGTGAGCTAGCCGGCGGGTGTGTGCCGGAAACCTCTCCGATGCCTAAGTCAGAAAGCTTGACAAATAGACAAAAGCTCTATGAATTCAGGGAGTAAAGTTGCATTACCTCTCCAAAGGTGATATTGGTGAGCTTATATAGGTTTCGCGTGGCACAATCCTGGTAGGACTCTTATTCCCCCAAGTAGAGTCCTTCTAGGATTACTCCTCCATGCGTAGAGTCCTCCTAGGATTCATACTCCTGGAAGATAATGCTTATCCTCCAACACCCTCCTCACTGCTTAAGCCAAGTGAGATGGCTTTGCTAGGGCCGAACTCCTGTACAACCGAAATAACTATTAATTCGGCCCTCACTTTACTCTCCCTTACCTCGGCCTTCCCATGCTAGGACCGAGCTATCCACAAGGGAGTTAAAGCCGAGCTATATTTTAGAACCACAAATTACTTCGGTTCTCACATGCTACAACCGAAGTAACTATCGAAGACCGAAGCCTTCGTGCTACTCCTCTCAACCGGAGTAGAACTAAATCCTTCCGAGACCGGGCTAACCACCACAACTGTGCGACCGGTCTATTCTTCAAAGTTACTTCTCCAAACCGGAGTAGCTTTCATGGCCTTTCTACTCGGCCCTTTTCATTTCGGCCCTAAGGCCCAATCCGCAGCTTGGCCTACTTCGGTTTATAAATTACCCTCTCAGCAGTGTTCTTTTTTTCCACTTGGGAAGGAATATGGACCATAACCTTTTAAAGGTTGTAATTGGTTTTCAAAACTGAAAGGTTGTGGAAGTTCAAAAGGAATGAAAACCAACTTTAACCAATATGTTTTAATTTCTATTTCTGCCCCTCATAGAAATAGAAATTGTACAACTAGTATCTACACATTATCCTTAATTTTAACAGAGTATATTAATAGAATTAGTTTGGGATGACTAAATTGTAGCACTTTTTATACATGGAAGACAACATTGACACATAACATATTTTGAGACTAAAAATATAATTAACCATTTCTTTAAGGGCACCAGGGACAAATGATGTTGATGTTTAAGGAAGCAGGTGGAGACGTTGCCCTGAGTTGGAGAATCAAAATTTGAGCTCTCAAACTTTGATTTAAGTTTGGTCAAAATAAATTTTGATTTAAGCTCTGATCAATAAAAATAAAATAAAAATAAAAAAGACTTTAAGCGCTCTCTCTCTCTCCAATTAAAAAAAAAAAATCTCTCCCATGAAAAAAAGAAGAAGAAAAGAAACATACAACACAAATCCGAGCAAGTGTCGTGGACACCGTGCCGTGCCTACCTGCCCCGCTGCCGTCCTTTGGGTCAAGGATTACAAACAGATAATTTCCCTTAGGCTCAGTTCAATGAGATAGATAATGGCGGATATTATGGTTTTTCTTAGGTTTATTTTTAGGTCACTTTTGAGCCTAAATTTGAGTGGGATTCATACGTCTTTTGAGGTGGGTCTAAAAAAGTGATGTGTTTCTTACCGTGTGACAAGTCACATAGTAAAGACAGTTCGTCAAAACTATTTATAAGTAAATGAGAAGTTGACGTCGTTTTTCGAGTTCATGAAATGAAAAGTTTAAGAGTCAAATGTGAGTTTTCTTAATTTAGTTGTCCCACATTGAAACTTTAGCTAGTGTGAGTATATAAACTCTAGGTGGACACACTTGGGTTGGACCCCAAGGGACACCTCAAGTTTTGTAAGGAGGAGAGTTATGGACAAAGTGGGCTTGGCCCAAAACCACCACACACTCACTGCCGTCCACCTGGCCAAGCACGGGTTGTGGGTTGGGTCCGGTCCTAACTTTTAATTTTTGGACAAAATTTGTTTGAGTTTTTATTTATTTTTATTTTTTTCCCACAATTTTTGCTAGAAAATTTGAATTCCTAATGGGTAAAATTCAAACATTTGCGCCAAATTTCAAAATTCAAAACTAAGCAATGGCATTCCTTCCTTCTCCAGTCACCTCTCTTCACTCCGGCTATTTTCAGGTTCTAAACCTATTCGAACAATCACATTCTTGCTTATAAATTCAGACTTTCTCCAACCAATTATCTCATTCATTTTTTCTCCATTTCTCTATATTGCTATTCTGCATATAATTATTATATTTTCTGTAAGAGAGAGATACAACTCAATTTGTTCACCAGACCCAGATTGTAGTGCTGTAATTCTGAGATATAGTCGTTGCGTCCTAAGAGGTCGGTGTCATCTGTTTTTTAACACCGTAGCGAGAACGTAATGATTTTAAAGAAAGTGTGTCTAGCACACGCCTCGACTATCTTTCTTTTCTACATTTCTATATTGCAATAATCTGTAAGTTGTTTTGTATGTAAATTGATTATGTATTATTTCAGTGTGTGTTCTTATTCTAGTTTCAGACTTGAACAAGAAATTTATTTCCTTCCTTCGTTTTTAGAAATATTTATTTTTCGAGTTTTGGGAATTAAAATTTGCATTATGAAATTTAGCTTTAGAATTTTATTTCCAGTCGCGTTTTTATTAAATACACACAGTTTGCTATTTAGTTTAAATATATTTTTCCTACAGATAATGTGTAGATCATCCCAATTGTCTTAGTACGCATCAAGATATTATTCGCTTTGTATCACGAGACACTTATAATTTTGTTCTTCGTTCACTAAAAACAGGAGCACACACGGTTTTATTCTTCCTTATATTTCTCAATATCTCAATTTTTGGTATATTTTAAGATAAATTACATTTTTATTTTAATATTATTTATTTTGTGTCTTTAAATACGGACATAAACTAATATTTTATAATTTTCAATTTAACAAGTTCCACTAAACCAAGCAAGCGTGTCGGGGATTACTTTGATATATTCTATTAATTAATCATCCAAGTCGTTTATTTAATAAAAGATGTTTCCTTCTTGTAATTTTCTTATTACTATAATATCTAATAATAAAAATTGTGTTGATGACGCTATTTCCCGCGCGGCGCGCTTACGGATTATATATACGAATTCAGTGACAACCTACCGAACTTTATTGAGTTGGCAGGTTTTATAAAAATAAAAAAAATAAAAAAAGTAAAATGAAGTTTAAATCAAAATATCACATGAAGGTGGACCTTATATAACTGTCACATCACTAAAGTTCTTGCTTTAGAGCTCTGAAGTATTTTTCATATAAATTTGTAAATCAAGAGAATTCTAATTTTAAAATTTTAAAGAGAATTTTAATAATATGATAAGAAAAATATATATATATATATAAGTATATATATCGCATTACATGTGAATTTCACTTTTTAATACATCATTCAAACTCTTTTTAAAATTTTAAAGTTCAAGTTGTCAATTTTTTTTTTTTATTTTTTTTAAATATATTTGTGGGATTTGTGAATATGTCGGCACACTTACGGATCGTATATAACAGATTTGTGAATATGGCGGCACACTTGCGAATCTGTGAATATAATAGATTTGTGAATATGTGTGTGGGTCCACGTGACACTTACGGATCATATATACGAATTTGTCACGTGTAGTACAAACCACCCTACTCTTGTAGCACATATCAAGAATTTTTCTAAGAAGTGAGACTTACCATTTGAGTATGGTGAATAGATTGAGTTGTATTTATAATAACATAACAAATTATATATTAATTTTTAATTAATTATAAACTCTCTTATTATATAATTTATAAGAGAAGTGAGATTCGAATTTTTAACTTTCGATTTATTAAAAAAAAATCTTACAATTTGAGTAACATACAATAATTTTTCATATATAATAAATATTTTAAATTGCACACGAATTATATGGCCATGTTTATTTGGTTCCATAGGGTGAAAGAGATTAAAAGTAAATTGAGCAAAAAAATTATTATTAGTGTGGCAATATTAAATTGGACATGTAAGATAAATATTGTTTGTTTGTATACTATCAAATTGGTAATATTATAAATAGTATTAATATATTAAATTAATATTTTTTAAGTTTTAGTATCTTTTTAATAATATAATTATTTTTTATTCTAAAAAATATAACTTTTGCTTAAAAATTATTTAAAATTTCACTAATTTCCTCAATTAATTTCTAATCTCAACCCTCTTATAAATTTGTTAGTCCTACCATATGGGGGACTATTAGTCTAAGGAGATAATTAATCCCCTCACTTATATCCCCAATCAAATGCTTTTTAAGTAAATTTCACAAATTATTAATCCAATCCAAAACAGCCAAACAAACATAGCGTAGTAAACAAATGATCTGATGTAATACGAATAAACAAATGAGGGGTGGGTAGGGTAGGGGTTAGTTGTTGCCCAGAGGGCCAGAGATGATCTTGGCATCTGGTTGGCTTAACGAGGGATCTATGTCAAAATCGTTAGAATGGTAACAAATCTGAGCCATCCATTTATAATGAAGAGTTGAATGGCATGGGGTACCGAATGTTCCTTCCTTTACAAGAATTGCCCTATCCTTCGAACCAAGTCAAAGAAGTTGATCTAAGTTGACAATTATGCTCTATATTCAGATTTTTTTATTTTATTTTATTTTTTCTCAACTCCAATACATGGTCAGTTAAGAATTTAGTTTTTTAAATAGTTTATTTTTTTAAACAAAATAAATTTTTTATTTTTTATTTTTTTAAATTCAAAATTTTATTCACAATGACATGGTAAATTATATATTAACTTCTAATTTGTTAAAAATTTAATTATTTTAGACTTAACTCTCTTGTCATATTATCTATAGGAGGAGTGAGACTCAAACTTTTAACTTTCGATTTATTAAAAAAAACTCTTACTATTTGAGTAGCACACAATAATTTTTCATATATATAATAAATATTTTAAATTACACACAAATCATATGTGTTAACTACTAGTTGTAAATAAATTGTGAGAGTTAAATCATAGATATATAACATTTTTCAAAAGAAATAAATATTATTAGAAAATTTTAGAGAAGATGGAGCAAGAAATGTGAATAAACAAATGATCTGATGTGATCTTGGCCGCCCGGTCTGGGGTTGACGAGGAATCTATGTCAACATTGTTAGAAAGGTGGCTCAGATTTGCTTCCAACTTAACGATTTTAAATGGATGGCTCAGATTTGTTTCCATTCTAACAATTTTGAAGATCAAGGGCTCAGATTTGTCAAAGAAACACTCGATGCGTGGGGTGGAAAGTACATATATGACCTTGCCAACTACAACTGTCATGCATGCGGTCTTCGATCCGTTACCGCACACAACAAAAATAAGATAATAATAAATCCAGATGAAGGAAAAATCGAAATCTGATCTGAGCCATCCACGTGGTGACAACCTTTCCTCGTCAATTCCAATGTGCCAACAAAATTATGTATATAACGGGCAGTGGCCATATTCTTCATCCTCAATGGCTTCGAGTAGTAGTGCTCCATTTGTTGTTGAAGAGCATACTAGTTCGGAACTTTGTTCCACCAATATATGTTACTGTTGTCTAGATGATCTGAGCCAATTTGCTGTGAGCCATCGACGAGGACCTCCATGGCCTCTCACTATAATCCAGAAGAAGAAGAAAAAGAAGCTCTATCTTGCTACCCTCAATGGCAAGAATGTACTTAGCATTCAATATCCTTAAAACAGTGAAGTTTTGTTTGATTAGTTGTTCTCTGTTTTTGTTTTAAATTTTGGGTAATGTTGCTAGTATATCCCTTAACTAATAAAGAATACAGAGGATGAGAAAGTAGCAAAGGGCCACATATCTCTAAATCCAGAGCATCGCAAATCTCTTGATGTTTCATTGGGAGACACTATCCTTTTGCGAGTGTAAGTTCAATCTACTGTTGTTGTGTTGTGTTTCTGCTCCATATATAGCCTCCATATATAATGAATTCTGCAATTGTTTTTATTTTATTTTTATAGGTTTGCTCCACCTTCTAATGGGTTTGATGTGGATGTATTGAGAATCATGGTAGAATTACTTCCTGAAAGTTCAACTCCAACTCAAATGGTATGCAATTCCATATATACAATGATGGATCTAGGGGGCCGCCCTCCCAAAAATTTGAAAAATATCATATATTATATTAGAAATTTTAAAATAATTTAAAATTATATGAGTTTGCATTCTCAAATTTTTTTTAGATAATTTCAAAATTATATAGAGTAGCCTCCAAATTTTTTAAACTATAGAGTAACTCTCCTAAAATTATAATCCTGAATCTGTCCCTGCATATATAACCAACATCTAAAATGAATCTAGTTTAACAGCGAAAATTTTTAGTTATTGTCACTGATCAAATTTCATTCTTCTTCAGGTAATGGCTTCCACCATGGGGAGAGAATTTGTAAAGACATTCTATCACCAGGTGCTGTTTGAGGGAAATTTTTTTATTTTTAGTAGTAGTAATTAGTTAATGCAGAATCACTAGCTTTTACTAAAAGTGAGCACTTTTTTGGCTGTGCAGGTTTTTACTGAATATCAGAGGGTACTATTTGCATATAAAGGAAGCTCATATGCATGCAGTGTTGCGGAAATTTCTCTCGGTGAGAATGAGGAGAGTGAATCTCTGAGAAGCCCAAAGCAGGGGATGATCCGAAAGCGCACAAAAGTGATAGTTGAAGTCCCACCACAATCACTGGTAATGATGAATCCTAAATAAATCTCACATTCAATCATTGTCAATGGTTATGTGTGTGAAAATGCTACGCCCCACCCCAAATATTTTATTAAAATATTTATCAAATACTTACACTAGTGTATAATAGATTTTTTTTGTTTTGTTTTTTGTTTTTTGTTTCTGTATTCTTAGTATTGCTCGTGTGTGTCGTGTCTCTGATTTATTCTTTAATATTATATTATCTATGTCTATCTTTTCTTTTCTTTTTTGGTAAACATCTATATCTATCTATACAGAATTTTTTTGGGTATTTAATGAATACCATATGTAATCGTAACATAAAATTATGTAGATTGAATACAAACTCGTGCAAAATTATATAATTTTACATTAAGGCCTCGTTTGGGAATATATTTTTTTAATAATTTTTTTATTTTTTGGCTAAAATATGATGTAAAAAAAATTAATATGTTTGAAATGACTTTTTAATTTGTTACAAAAAGATGTGCAAAAAGTAGAGAGAAAAGGAAAATTTTGACTTTTTGATATAGATTGTTGGCTTTTTAAAATTTTTAGTGACTTTTTAACTTTTTAACTAAAATCACTACTCACCAAACGAGGCCTAAGAGTACATATGATGTGCACACCAAAACATTTCCCTTATCTACATTTTCCTTATCTATATTATTATAGAGTGAAAACTTTCTATGATATTGACACAATAGTAAGGCTTTGTTTGTCATAACTTAAAAAAATCAAAAAGTTAAAAAGTCACTATCCTATTTAAGTCACATCATTTTATTTAAGTCACATCACCTCTCTACCACATTACTTCAAATCCAACCCATACCCAGCCATATTTTATAAAAATTCAAAAAGTACACTTATTTAGATCATCCCAAACCACCTCTAAATGGGAACCAAGACTTTGGTTTGATAAAAATCTTTTTAAAAAATGCTACGGTCTGCATCCTATTACAAAATGTATAATTTTATTATAGAATTTTGTAATATTAATCACAAAATATATAATATTGTCACAA
The DNA here is from genome assembly GCA_030407325.1 of Camellia japonica. Lineage (NCBI taxonomy): Eukaryota > Viridiplantae > Streptophyta > Magnoliopsida > Ericales > Theaceae > Camellia > Camellia japonica. The sequence continues at coordinate 166,721,826 of JAPPVO010000016.1, forward strand.
ATTAGCATTAAAAAATATCCACAATTTTGTGGTTAATGCTGTAAAAATTTGTGACTTACGTAGGATATTTTTTGTTACACTAATTTATTATAGTTGATGTTATGAAATTTTATGATAAAATTATACATTTTGTGATAAGAATGTGTATGATATGCACCGCACGAGGGGTGTACATCATACAAGAGTCCCATCTTTTATCACTTGAGTAATACATAACATATATATTTTTAAATCAAAATTAACTTTATATTTTATAAATTTAATACACAGCTATTGTTATTGATGGACATACACCTGCTAGTTGTTGAGTAAATTGTTTATTGATATATAAAATTCATAAAATAAAACTTGACACAAATAATATGACATTAACCATTATTGTAAATATTTTAATTTTTAATTATATTTTATTTTGAAACAAAAGTTTTACAATAAGTCATATTATTGTGTATATATATATTTTCTATAACGTTAGTTTTAGTCAAAGGCCATAGAATTGGACTAAAGTAATTCCATAGGCTCCACAAAAATTGTGTTTGGTTGGAACAAGTCTCTACTTTATACGGAAGCGGCGTTATTTATGTCCACCAAATGACAGTGTTACCATCAGATAGTCTCCCCAAAAATTATGTTTAATTGGAAAAAAAACTCCTAACCTCAACGTTAGACGGAAGCTGCGTTTATTTATGCCACCCAAATGACAGTTTTACCCTCACATCGACTTATCATATCTCTCATGGCCGGAACCACGCATCATCCTTATTAATGATGTGCCCCACCAATGTGGGGTCAGAATATACACGTGGTTTTTTTGTACGGCAAAAGACCCCCCCCCACCAAAAAAAAACCCCTTTGACCCCTCTTTCTTATTGGTCAAATTTTTTTTTTTTCCTTTTTCTTTCTCCTCCAATCACCACCTATCACGTGTCTGTGAAAGGGGTAGTGGGGGTAGTGATTGGAGGGGGTTTCTATCAATACTCTTTTTGTACATACTCAAAAGTCAAATACTACACTAACAACTTGAGTCACCGGTAGTAACCGGTTGTGCAGTGACGTTATTGGGTTGGTAAATTATAAATACATTCATGAGATTTTTTTTAAATATAAATTATTTCTTGTGATTTAAAAAATTATGAATATCTCTTTGTCATAATTTTTTATTTAATAGAATTAATTAAAAAAAATAAATTCATAATTACTTTCCTATATAATAATAAAATTACCTAAATTATTAATTAAAATATATTTCTAACATCATTAAAAACTGTTAATTGATTTAATAATTTATTAATAAAAGGGACGATTTGTTATGAAATTAGAAACTTCAGATGATGAAATGTAGGGATGTTTTGAGAATATGGTAAAAAACTACTTTTAAACTTTTTTTTGATTTTTTTGTAAGAGAGGGAAGTGGGTTAAAAGTTAGGACGTGACTTTTAACCCACTTCCCAAAATATTGATATGAAATCCATATAAATTATATGAACTATACAAAATTTATAAGTAATAAAATAAAATTAAGGAACTCAAATTATTAAACAAAAATGTAAAATTTTATATTTATTATTCACATTTTTTTTACATTCTACTTTATAAATTTCATATTTATTTTAGAAGTTTTCAAAATTTATTATAATTTAATACTATTAGTTTACCAACTACCTAAAAAGTTAGTTAGGTGAATTTTGCTAATACATGAGCGAATTTTGTGGAATAGTAAGGGTTGGTTTGGTAGGGGGTTGGTTTTTTGATTTTTTGATTTTTTTGGCTATTTTAGCTTGGGTTAAAAAGTCTGGTTTGAAAGGGCTTTTTGACTTTTTGATTTTTTTGACTTTTTTTGTGAGAGAATAGTGTAATGATTATGGGTTGGATGTGATGTTTTATTTTTTATGGCTAAAATAGTCTATTTTGTCTTTTGTGACTAAAATAGCCAAATTAGCCCTTCCCAAACGAACCCTAAGTATGGTCAGGGGCGGAGGGAAGGAGGGCCCAGGGGAGTCACGTGCCCCCCTTGAGTTTTGGAATTTTTTTTTTTACAAACATAAATAAATATTTTATATAAAAAATTATATAAAAATATTATTTAGAGTGAAATGTTAATGATATTTTTAAAATTATAAGAACAATAATGATTGTTTGATTGAAAATAAAGAGACTACGATATTATTATCTATGAAAAATTTCAAATAATGGTGATCTCTATCATTATTGATATGCAAACATAATTATCTCAATGAAAATATAAAATTTATTGAATTGTTTGTTATACTTTAATGTGCAGGGTTCATCCTCTATGTTTTTTTTATTATTGGTTGGTAATATCACATGTCAATGATTGCGTGATATGACTATTATATTGAATATTTACGCATATTTTGTATAAAAAATTACTTTACCATTATATAATTTATTTTAAAAATTTATATTCATGACTTTTTTTAATGTTGTCCTTGATACACTAATTACAAATAAACATATTTACTTGTTGATTTGAGTTTTCTAAAAACACTTTTTAAAAAATTTACGTTTTGTTTTATTGAATTTTTTTTAATATTTTATGCAATTTTTTAATTTTTAGATACACCTAACATAAATATACTTAAAAAGTATAATTTTTGACAAAAAAAGTCTTTAAAAAATTCACTAAATACCAAAAATATAAAAAAATATAAAAAATAATACATTTTTCGTATTTTTATGTACTCATTAATTTTTTAAAATATTTTTTCACAAATATTATTTTTTTAGATACATCATGCATCTAAAAAAGTAAAAAAAAAAAAAATGCTTAAAATTTTAAAAATATTCACTAAAAACAAAAATAAAAAATAAAAAATAAAAAACTTAATTTTCAAGAAACTCAAACCAAATACACTGATTTTTTTTTTTTATTATTATCTTTCTTGAAGTCAATCGTAAAAATTTATTTGAAATATTTTTATAAATATTTTCAATATTGTAATTAAGAAGTGCTTCCTCTGATTTATTTTCTTGGCTCCGCCACTGAGTATGGTCATATAAGTGATAAGTTTGCTTAATTATTGTGGCAAGTTGAAAAATCATATTTTTGTTTCACAATTAGTGAATAGTACATATTTAACTAGATTCACTAATTAATTTATTTTTATAAATTTTTAATAAAATTAAATTTATTTATACGCTTTTTTATTTATTATGCTTATTGCTCAATATTCACACTCCATATAAATTACCGTTTACTTGTTTTTCTAAAAATCATCTCGTTTTTCACCAAACTATCTTGTTTTTTGAATTTGATTTTAATCGTTACCAATGAATGGTTTGGATTTCTGCTGACTTGAATCAAATGGCTAAAATTAATTTATGTATGATACATAAAAGAGTAACAGACGTGATACAGGCCCCCTCCCCCACTCACCCCCTCCACCCCCCACACACACGTGGGGGTGGTGAGTGGGGGGAGAAAAAAAAAAAAAAAAAAAAAAACAAAATTTTCAGCCAATCAGAGGCAAAGGGGGTCGTGGGGGTGCCTGCAAAAGGGGGCCTCAGTCTTTTTTGAAAGATAATTCCTGGTAGCTCGAAATAATGGTTCGAATATGAGCTCGAGACCCAAAACGACGTCGTTTTGGTCTCGAATTTTTTTTTTTTTTTTTTTGTTTTCTTTCTTCTTTTCTTCTTCTTTCTTTTCTTCTTCTTCTTCGTTTTTGTTGAAGAACACAGGCGAAAACCAGAGAGAGGGAGAAAGAGAGAGGGAGAAAGAGAGAGGCCCCTCCTGCCGAATGTCGTCTCCGGCAGCCCCCGTCGCCTCCGCCGTCCTCGTCGCAGCACGCCGTCCTCGTCCTCCGGCAGCCCCCGTCGCCTCCGCCGTCCTCGTCTCAGCACGCCGCAGCTCCGACTCCTCCTCCAGCCATTTTTATGGCCCCCTCCCCTCCCTCCTCCTTCCTCCTCCTCCTCCTCCTCCTCCTCCTCCAGCCTCTCCCTCCCTCCTCCTTCAGCCTCTCCCTCCTCCAGCCATTTTCGAGCCAATTTCGAGCCGTAAATCTCGAGCTACCAATCAGAACTCTACATAAAAACCATTTTTGTGTATCATAGAAAATTCCCCCAATGTGATGTGTGTTCTTCTAGTTCGGATCTGCTGTGGGTGCGGCGGCAAAATGTGCTCAGCCGGAGGCGTCAACTCGGAAGGATTGGACGTCGGGGATTTTGAGGATAGAATGGATGAAGATTGCTCCGTCCGTTCCGTCTTCCTCGTCTGCCTGCCAACGGTCCGATCTGAGTTTCAACAGTGTGCCCTAACGGCTGGGTGAAGGAGTGTATGGTTTGCTGATCTTTGCCTCTTTGGGAGCGTTGGTTGAGTCTGTTGGCCCTTTTTTTATTTTTTATTTTTATAATAAATTTTGAAAACTCCAATCAATATGATGATTATTAGCTACTTTCTTACCAGTGATACATGAAGATTCCATACGTATCTATTTCTTACCAGTGATATATGAAGATTCCATATGTATCTATCTAGTATCTATCAATGTGATTTGTGAATTTTAAAAGTTGTTGCCATGTTTGATCACAGGGTACCCTAATCCATGGAGCTGAAACATTTAAAAATATATTTAGGGAAGGCTTCAATATGGAATCACTGGAAGAAGAACTGATATCACTTGGTATTGGAGGTATGACTTCCCAAGTTGCTCAAATACTGCAGTCAGCATTTGGCTCACGGATGGTTCCTCCTTCTCTAGCAAAGAGGTATAATATAATCTGACCACTTCTGAGTTTCTTTTCTAATTTTATTTATAGTATATATAGTATAGTTGTCTGATTTCCTTTGGTAATTCGAATATTCGTTCAAATTATAATCCAAATCAATATTCATCCGGTTGCCCTAAAACAGAGGCTGCCTGCCTTACTCGAGAGAGTAAAGTTCTAGCAAAAGAGAATTATATAATTACCCCTTTTTTTTTTTTTTTTTTTTTTTAAAACATTGTACAAAACAATAAATAAATAAATAAATGCGTGGTGCAGATACAAACTTTGTGATGTGGTCTCTAGTTCACATATTTCATTTTTTTGACAATTTTTTAAATTACTTTTTCAAACTCACTAGCATTACCGGTTAGTAGTTCCTTGCAAAAAGTTTGTTTGTATGAGGTTTTGAAATGTATAGAAATTGTATTGCTATAAAAGAAGGAAAATGCTACTAGGCACACTCCTATGAAGCACGGACACGGACACACGACACGACACGGACACGTAAAAACGCAAATTTTTAAAAAAGGGACACGACATGCTGAAGACACGTTCAATATACATAATTAATTTTATTTATTATATGCCATAAAATTATTTAAAAAAATATTAAAAGGTAATAAAATATACAAAATAACACTATTAAAATTATAAAAAATAAACATTTAATTGATTTAACAACATATATATCATTCACAAATAACATAAAATTGCATTCCATCAATACATAACATATCATTAGAACTACCACCCGTAGCCATTGTTTCAGAATTAGAAATTGGTTCCTATAATAAAATTAATAAACATACATTATTAAAATTATATAATCAAATAATAGAAAAGAAAAAATTAAATCAGAATATAAAAGAAAAAAATAAAAGAAAAGAAAAAATAAAATAAAATAAAATCAGAATAAAAGAAAAAATAAAATAAAATCAGAATAAAACAAAATATAAAATAAAAGAAAAAATAAAATCAGAGAAAATAAAATAAAAGAAAAAATAAAATGAAATCAGAGGCTGAGAGAGAGAGAGAGAGAGAGAGAGAGAGAGAGAGAGAGAGAGAGCGACTGACGATCAACGAGAGACAAAGAAGAATGAAGATCGAAGAAGAAGAAGAATGAAGATCGAAGAAGAATAGCAGCGTGTACCTTAACGACGAAGGGCGAGAGACGAATGACGATCGACGAGAGACGACCGACGAGAAGAGAAGACGAACGACGAACGACGAATCGATCAGGTCCTCTCTTTTCCTCTCTTTCTCACCCTTTCTCTGCTGTTTCTATTCTAATCGAAGTAGATTAGGGCTAATCGAAGTAGATTAGGGCTGATCTGTTTTTACTTATTTACAAATCGACCCCAAATTTTTTTTGTAAATTGTGAAGTTACCCCCGAACGTGTCCCGAAAGTATCTATAATGTGTCCGGATGTGAAAAAATTAAAAAAAAAAGAAAAAGAGAGAGACACTCTCTGCTGCATGTCGGGCACGTGTCCACCGTGTGTCCAACACGTGTCCGACACTGGTACGGAGCCCTCGGAGAGGTGTCCGTGCTTCATAGGCACACTCTCTATCATAAACTACTTTGTGGTAAAAGTTAGGAATAGCGAACGTATCATGTATGCTCCTAAAGTGAAAGCTACAAACCGTTGTGGATATGTTAGGAATGTTGTGATTATGTTATGAACGGTGTGGTGAAAATATTATAAAATATTTTTGGTGAGAAATGTTACAAATCATTTTGGTGAGAAAAGTTACACATTTTCTGGTGTTTGTCACAAAATGTTATGGTTATGTTACGTATGTTGGGGTAGGGTGCATACCGTATGTCTCTTTTTAAAAGTGCACATCGTAGCAGCTCCTATAAAAGAATGATTAGTAATTGTTAACTTGGTTATTAGTAGGCTGTGGTAGAATTGTAGTGCAAGTGTATTGAAATCAATATAAAGTTGTGAAGGGATACTTGTGGAAAGTGTCCTATTGTGTCATATTATTTATTTTTATTTTTTAGGCTCAAAAGACGCTTTGGACACTTGGGTGGATACACATTTGAACAAAATAACCTAGAGGATACATATTACTAATCCCTCTTTTAAACTTTAGATATTAGTGTTATGCTGCATTTTTTTATTATAAATTTGAATGAAATATATTTGACATAATATATAAAATCATATATCTTGTGTGTGTCCCCCACGGGTCATGTCTTACACTTTTTAAAAATTTATGTGTCAGCGTGTCTTGTGTTCGTTTCTATGCTTCTTAGCTTTTAGTTATTAACTATTGACTTTCTTGTGCTAGGTTGAATTTGAAGCATGTAAGAGGCATGCTACTATATGGTCCACCAGGTTCTGGAAAAACCTTGATAGCACGAAACATTTGCAAATTACTAAACACAAAAGAGCCCATGGTCTCTCTCTCTCTCTCTCTCTCTCTCTCTCTACTTGTTTATCTTATTCTGACACTTCTTTTTCTCCTCCCATTCATGCAGATTATAAATGGACCAGATGTGTTAAATGCATTCCAAGGTGTATCAGAGAGGAAAATAAGGTCACTCTTTAAAGCAGCCATTGAGGATGAAAACAAATATGGTAAAGTTGCATAGTTCATATCATAATTATAAATTCACTTCATTGTGCATTTAATAGTGAGATCATTTTAATCTTTTCTTTCAGGAGCTAAAAGTGACCTGCATATCATCATATTTGATGAAATTGATTCGATTGCTAAGGTGAGCACATATACAACATTTGCTCCTTCAATGCTGTTAGTTGTGGAACCTGCAATTTGTGTTATACATATGTGAATTTCACAATATCAGACTTAGGTTTTCTACATAATTCTAGTCTTTTTTCCCTGTTAAGGTTTTACATCATTTTGGTTTCCTTGTATTCACATGTATTATATGTTCTGTTCCTCCATTCCATTCCCATGTCATAACCTGGTCAATTTGTTGCTTGTGGGATGTCTTGTTATTCCTTCTTGGTAGTAGTGATCTGTACTGCAGACTTACCAATTATAATGTTACTCATCTTTTGAAACATTGAGAATAAGATAAGATACAAGGCTTGAGTTTCATGCTTCTACATCAATATGCTTTTCTGAGACGAGCATTCACCATTGAGTATGTAATCCAGATTAATCAGCATTGTTTTCACATTATTTTCTATGCCCTATGATTTTCAATTCACCTTGTCATCCACTTCTAAATTTTTTATTGGTTTATACAAAACCTATGCTTTAATCAGTGTGGACAGTCAACATAGAAATGCTATTCTATATGAAAAAGGTTGGTCATTGTTGAAAGTATTGAATTCAGAAATAACAGGTAAGAAGGGCACTGTATCTTATCTGAAGTCCCCAAAGGTAATGGTCACCCAGAAACCATTTTTTTAGAAAGTGGTTCCCAAACAATAGGCACTCAATTGTTTTGCACATAAAAAGTAACTTGTCATATAGGAAGCATTTGACTGACCTTAGGTGATCATCACATCTACATGTACTTCATAACTTCACCAAGATAGTGGTATTGAGCATGTGATCCCTTTATCCCAAAACCTCTATGCACTGCACGATGTGGCATCTCTCATATCAAAATTAAAGGAGGCTATCTCCAAGGAGCCTTGTGGGTGCACTTGGCCTTCCTTCCAAGATTAAGGGCTCTTCACCTAGGCACTCTCATATCCACTTGGGCCCCCTTGGGCAAGCCAAGTTTGCATCTAAACGTGCATCTCTTATATGATTCTACACTTGTTTTCCCATCACTCTAATACACTCATGCCAGTCTAGATCGATAGAAGGGCATAGGGACACCTTTGGGTTTGGTGCCACAGTTACGAGGCATCCGAGCAACCTCATGACTGTCACATGAGCTCATAGGGATTTTGGACTTGGTTTATTGGCATTGAATATTTGTCAAGATGGCGCACCCTATTCTTGTTGGAGGGATCTGCACTTGACCAACCTTAGAGAGATCTCGACATGAAGACAACTCTAGAACATGATAAAGACAAGTGAGTGCTTCATATCCGAGCACGCGTGACCACCATTCCAACCACTAGGTGAGTTGGCCCATATAAGCCCAATCAATCTATAAATATAGCCTCCACCTCCATGCATGAAGATGATCTAACCATCTCCACCTCTTGCTTATAGTTTTGGCTCTTCACTTTTAGACCTCTATAACAACTCACTCACTCTCTCTTCCGAAGGTTGTCTTTGCTTTCACCTAGAAAGCTCCTTCCCAGAAAGCTCCTTTACTAGCTCATGTAGCCTCAAATCACCCACACAACCACATATAGAACTTCAATTTTCTTCCTAATACTAGGTAAGAAAGATCCTTAACAAAATAAAGCATGAAGCAATATTAGACTAAAAAGAATTAAAGAGTTCGTGCAATCCCTAGGATTCTTTATTAAGCACAATCTTGTTGTATATTGTTATATTATTGGAAGCATCTAACCCAAAATCGATTGGTAATAGGTGAAAGGGCCCTATAGACTATACGAACTAAGCTTGGGTGACTTAGAGAGGTGACATGGGACAAGTCCCGAACACTTTTGCACATGCGACATAGTCTCATGGAGGTAAAAAAAAAAAATTAAGAGTTTTGTGCAAGCCCTAAGATTCTTTATTAAGCACAATCTTCTTGTAGACTATTAGAATATTGGAGGCATCCATCCCAAAATCAATTGGCAATAGGTGAAGGGGCCCTCTTGACAATATGAATCAAGCTTCGGTGATTTAGAGAGGCAATTTGGGACAATTTCTCGAACACGAGGCCGAATTTAAACATTTTTTGAATATGCGGTCCAACTGCAAGTGGAGATGAGAGAAACCAAAGAAAGACACCTGGGGTGGAGACTTGGCCCGCAATAAATTACTCAAGACTCAATTCTAACACCATGTTAAAAATACTGGAGGCATCCAACCAAAAACTGATTGACAATAGGTGAAAGAACCCTTTAGACTATATGAACCAAGCTTGAGTGGCTTAGAAAGGCGATTTAGGACATGTTTGCGACATAAATAAAGGGCAGAGGTCACAACAATGAGAATATTAATAATAAGCATTGAGAGTGAGTGAGAATGGTATTTTTGGTTCCATATCTATATTGCAAATCATGTCTTAAATTTGTTTTTGGTTTTTTGCAGAAAAGAGGGGTAGCTATGGGACAATACCATATGGATGATAGGCTTGTAAACCAACTACTTACCATGGTCTATATCTCTCATATTTCTTTTTTCAATTTGTTCCTTTTATTATTTCTCCTTGTCTAGGCAATACTTGAAAATTTGCATGCCTTTCAGATTGATGGCATGAAAGTATTGAACAACATTTTTATTATTGCTACTACAAATCGAAAGGAGCTCATCGATGAAGCACTACTGAGGTAACATTTCCTCCCTTGTGTTGTTCTTTGCTGATTTCTTTATTCTTTTTCAACAATATCTCACATTTTTTGAACTCGAATGGTATGTTCAAAATTTGAATTTATCAAAGTAAAGAAAAGTTAAATTATGTATACACATTCATCTTTTATGGGTAACCAAACAAATATATATAAATCGCTATTTATTAACTTATCATTTTTCTAACTCAATGAAAATAGAAATATAGTTTATCGTATTTGTTTGTAGGGAAGGTAGAATCGAACTACATGTCAAATTAGAGTACCCAGATGAGCAAGGGCGCTTGCAAATTTTGGACATCAGCACAAGGAACATGAGACAAGCATTTGTACTTGATGAAGATGTGAATCTTCAACACATTGGTAAATTGTTTGAACAAGAATGTTGTGCAGTGGAAACATCAATTCATCATTATGAAATGAGATTGTGCGTGTGTTTGTTCGCACAGCTTGCATGACGGATGGCTGTAGTGGCTCTGCCCTTGCATCTCTAGTCACCCGTGCACATTCATATGCTGTGGTCCATGCAGGGAAGAGGGGACTGGTGAAGCATGTCCAGAAGGATGTCAAAGTAAGAATGAACCACTTCCTCTATGCTATAGAAGATATTAAGTCTAGACTTAAGGAATCTAGCCTTGAACCAAGCAGGTAATACACATCAAAATTAATTCTTGTACCTGAATGACATATTGTTCATATCATAGAAATTTTTATTTCAATTAAAACATCATGTTCCCTATATTTTAGCATAAAATCTTCCTTTATTGTTTCTTGATCCCGAGTCCCGACAACCTTAATTATTTAAAACTGGATACCTATTGTTTTCTTCTAACTTTGTCAAAATTGACTCCTCAACAATGGAAAACAAAATCCACTTCCAACCACCTGTTAAAGATTTGTTTTCTGCTTAAAGGTCATATACATTATAGCTGCAAGAATACTTCAAACAAGTGTGTTTACACAGATAGAAGTTTATATTGTCAAAATTTTGTCCAGGCCTTTCTATTTTTCAACTTGAACAATATCCTATAAATTTATTCAAGTTATGAAGTGTTCTCCAATAAGGGAGACACTACTATGTGCACCCCTAAAAGGGTGCATATGGTATGCCCTTCATAACAACCCCACAGATTTTGTGACATAAACCAAAAAATGACATGACTTTTGTCATCAAGAAAAGTATTACAAGGTTTTGCTCACCACAGAAAGTATATCTTCCACTTTAGGGGTGCACATCATAGATTTTCCATCCAATAAAATCATGCTTCCTCAAATAAATATGCTTATTATTAGATTCATTTCAATAATGGTAACCTCAAAATTTGAGAATCTTCAAAGAGTTGCAATCTACTTTTATAGAAGCATTATTTGCAATGTATTCCCTTGTCCCAGACTCAACCTTTACAACTCCTAGATCACTAGATTATCAAGGTAAAGCTCAACTTATAACAGTTTTTTTGTGGCCACTAGCTTGACGAGACACAAAATAATTTTGGATCATTACGGGGGGTGATGGTGGCAATAGTGTTTGCCTTTACAAAAGAACCCTTATGAAGGTTGTTCTCATTTTACCAACATTCATTTGGTTTTTGATATTAATGAAGACATTATTGTAGGTTTGTTTTGTGATTTGGTGCAAAAAAGATATACACTAAGCGCTGACTCAAATTATTCCTCGAGTTCATGGATTTGATTTGATGTTATTATATGTTCATGGTGCAAAACGTTGGGATGAGCACAAATTGTCAGCTTAATTCTTAATCTGATGTAACTATCTTTATTTATCAGTATTTATGAATCTAGATGATCCAAAGAATAAGTATGCGCAAGTTAAAACCTAGTTTATTGGTTTTTGTTCCCTCTTCATTTACATTCTTTGAGCAATGGCAAATCTTGGTAGTCTTGTAGTTTGCCTCGTGTCAATTTGTTCCATGTAGTTCTAATTGCATCAATTTTACCCTTGAATTTTTCACGTAGTGTTAGTTTAATCCAATTGATAACGTTAATTAAAAAGTTTGACTGAAATGAAGGGGCAAAATACTCAATTCACTTTTTTCAGAGTGATTAAGGGGTTGACATCCAATTTAAAATAGTTCATTCCCGTTTGAATGGACCATGTAGCCCTTAATTTCTGTCCAATTTCTTAAATGACGTTATCAATTGAACTAAATTCATATAATGTGAAAATTTACAAGTCAAAATTGATACAAATGAAATTATCGGAACCAAATTGACACGGGAGGCAAATTATCGAGAAGACAAGTATAATTTCCTCTTTAAACAAATAAGACTTTATAATTGCTTGATATAATTACAAGTAATCATTCATTCTTTGAGAGAGATTTTGTAACTTTGTTAGGTAGAAGAAAATTGTTCTTATTTTTGTTTTCTGATTAATTTTCTTGCTTTCTTCTGGTAGTTTCAGGATGGAAAAGGGGGAAATGGTAAGGTTCTTGGTTCTGTTATTTTGATTAGTAAAAGTGTATGAACTTTTTAGATTCATAATTTTAATTGGTAACATTGCTGAATATTACACTCAAAACTACCTCTATCACCTGCTCTATAATCCTCCTCATTTTATATTTTGTTTTACAGATTCTACAGCAGTTCAGCTCCAGTAATTTGACTGAAGTTTTACACATTCAGCAAGACATTGCAAGGCTCAAGAAGGACAGTGCATATGTTCAGGCTACACTTGCTTCTTACAAAGAGGATACGGTCAAACTTGAGAAGGAACTTGTAACTCCTCTTCTTTGTAAATTATATCGGTTCTCATTCGTTTTTCTTTTTCATCAAGGCTTTCTCCTACACTTGCTGTTTTTCTTTTTCTTTTTCTTTCGCTGTGCACTTGACCATATATGAGTTTCAAGTGGTCGTCGATGTCAGTGCATGTATGATTTCTTTGTGTAGGAGACACTTCGGTTTGGCATTTTTGTTTGCTTACTGTTTTAGAAACTATGTTTGAATTCGAAAACTCTGTTTGGTTGTGTATGAATTTGTTATGTAAACTCTGTTTAACAGTGTATGTTCAGTGTTGTAAAATGATCAGACTATATAATGTTCAGTCATTTTGATTTTCTTTCTCTTTTTTATTTAAAAAAAAAATACCCAAACAGCATGTTTGTTTGGACAAATTGGATAAGGGGATTTGTAATCTAACGTACTGTTAGTCCTAGGATGCACTGTTTCCGGACTATTTAATTAGACTAAATTTGTATCATATGTTTGTTTAATCATGGAATTAGATGTTTGAATTGAAATATTCTATTGAATCCTATGTTTGTCAGGAATGATAAATGTTCAAAAGACTATTTTACCCTTTTGAATTATTTACTTAATAATAGGAATATTAAATTTGAATTATAAATTTTATTTAATATTTTTAGTAGAACTTTTAAAAAATTAAATAAATATAATATTAATAAAAATTACATAAATTTATTTTAATTTGTAATTGAGATTTTTAAATTTTATTTTGCTTTACTAAGTATAATTAATACCATATGATTATTAAAATAAATAATTTAATAAATAAAATTTATTAAGTAAAAAAAATTAATAAATAATTTATTAAATAATGTAATAAATAAATTTATTAAGTACAATTAATTTAATAAATCAATTAATTAAGTATAAATAATTTAATAAATCAATTTTATTTTTAAAAAGATATTAAATGGTAGATGGTCAAAATATAATTTCACTAACTAATCTCATAGGATGAGTTATCCAATGAATTGTGTCCCACCCCCCATAGGATAGAACAATTTTATAAATTTAAGATTCATAATCCAGATGAATTTAGGTGTAAAAATTTTAAGGGCAAATTATATATACCTCCCTCGAGGTTTACTAAATTACAGATACCCCTCTGAGGCTTCGGAAATTATAGATATCCCCTGAGGTTTATATTTTCATAACAAATTGTCCTATGAAATTTATATTTTCATAACAATTTGTCCTCTAATTTGTTATGCAAATATAACCTTTAGAGGGGTATCTGTAATTTCTCAAACCTCAGAAGATATCTGTAATTTTACTAAACTCCAAAGGGATATATGTAATTTTCCAAAATTTTAAATCAAACAATAAATTATTAATCCTATCTTATACTTGAATCCTTCTAAACAAACACTCCCAAAAGGTTTGGAGCATTAGAGGGATAATGGTGGCAAGAATGTTTGCTTTACAAAGCCTGCAAAAAGTACATTCCCTTTCTAGCGTTTGGAGCATTAGAGGGATAATGGTGGCAAGAATGTTTGCTTTACAAAGCCTGAAGGAAGTACATTCCCTTTCTGATGTGATTAACGGACATTGCTTGGGTGCCAACTTAGGCTGGACATAGGCCTTGAAGCCCACCCAAGCCTGTCCATTATTTAGGCTGGGCATACACGGAAAAAGATAAAAAAATCAAAAAATTATTTAAAAAGTTAAAAAGTTATTATCATTTATAAAAAAAAATATATATATATAATAAAGGATCTTGCTACATCCCGCTAAAAATACTTCCCCTAATCTCCCTAATTTCCATATCAAGTAAAAAAAAAAAAAAAAAAACAAGGAAACAGTTACCCAAAATGGAAATTAAGGGGATTAGGGAGACAGTTTTTAGGGCTCCAAATCATTTTCCTAAAATAAATTACACAGGAGCAAAGTACAAGCATACACAGGCACTAATACAAGCCATACATATTGAAGTGATGGTCAATGGTATAAATTTACAACACAAGGTGCAAAAAAAATTAACCCAAAAGGGTGATGTTCGGCCCATGGGGGCCATCACGGGTACCATTTTGATAATCTGAACCGTTTAATGTGTAGAATTTGTCGAATATTATATATCTTTACAAAATCACGTTGATCGGATATCTCTAACTACATGATCAAATCAGTTTTGTATAAAAAATGGATGGTGTTATAGTTAATGGTTGACAAACAATTAATCTGATCAGATAGCGATTGATATCCGATTAACATAATTTTTTACAAGCATATAGTACTCGACGAGTTCTACACATTGACGGTTTCGATTAGTAAAACGGGACCCGTGGTGGGCCCCCGAGCCGAATAGTACCGTCCAATTCGATGCCCGAAAAAGAAGCAAGCATCTCCTATACTACCATCTGCAAACCTTGTTGCCTACCGTACAGCTTACAATACACAAACTTTTCTTATACACTAATTTATACAATTTTTTAATACACATTTTTCGTAAAAAATCAAAAACTTAACCCAAACAATCATCATTTTTTTTAAAAAACTTTTTAATCTAAAAAGTGAAAAAATACACACATCTCAAACAATCCTTTATTAGGAATAATTATCATTCGTTCCTATTACTCTGATTGAAATTCTTTACCGCATTTGATAATGATAAATTTTAAAATAAATTACAAATACATCTAAATATTAACCGAACTTTCTTTTTTTTCTTTTTTTTTTGTGGGTATTACCATGTCACGTGATTGTTTATCTGTTTGTCTTTCTCATAACATGTTAACCTATCATTTCAACTAAAAAAATAAAAAAATAAATAATTCATATAACAATGTATAGGTGCACATGTGAAGGAAAATATTATGCATATTCGTATGTTAACTGAGGTAATATGATAGAGGATCCCGTTACAGGGTCAAATGACAAGTTTAAATTTTCAAAACCATGTGGTCCTCTCATTGTTTCGCCTCTGCCTTTTAGGGATGACAATTTAAAACCGATTCGATAGGGACCCATCCTCTGACTTTAATTTGAGCGGTTTTTCTTCGAAAAATACCCCCGACGGGGCGGGAATGGTATTTGAAAATCAATCCCCGATCAGTTTCGGGCCAGGGATAGTGATAAGTGTCCAAGCCCAAGCCCCGGTCCCGGTCCCTGTTCCCGTCCTCGTCCTCGTCCCTGTCCCCGTCCCCGTTTGTCCCCGAAGTAAAATTACTATTTTATCTATATATATATATATATATATCTATGTTTCTCTATTTTGTTGACTTATTTTAGGGTTGTTGTCTCTCTCTCTCTCTCTCTCTCTCTCTCTCTCTCTTTCGATCTCCATTGGTGAATCGCACAGATCTACACCGCAAACCACCGCATCACCAGTTCCTTACCGTTGATCTTCTTCATCTCTCTCCTTGTCGCAGTGTGCTCATCTCCGATCTGCCTCACACGGCTTGGATCTCACTCCTCATGCCTGTCGTGTCGCTAGATCCTCGATTTCCTTCATTTCTCTCCGATCTCTCCAATCTCTTTGGATCTTTCCGATCTCCTTCATATCTTTCCAATCTACATAATACTGGTCGTAGAAGCTAACTTATTTTGTGTTTGGTTGCTTATAGAAATTGAAAAAAATGAATCTCTCTCTCTCTCTCTCTCTCTCTCTCTCTCTCAAATACTGTATTTTTTCTTTTGGGGGGAGAGGATCTGGCTTCTTGTATATATATATATTTTTGAGGATTGTCGTTGTTGCTTTATACCTCGATTTATCTTTGTAACTGTGATGAGATGGGTTTCTTGTATGTTTTTGTTTCCATTACTGTTGGGTTTCTTGTAGATGAAATTTGGGTGTGCAATTTGAGGAAATGGGTAAAAATGCATATATATTTTAATTTTATTTGTATATATATCATATAGATAATAACACAAATCAATTTATGTTCAAATTGAATAGATAAGAACACAAATTTATTTTTTCCTCCACCATCATGCTCAGATTTATATATATATATATATATCATGCTCAAATTGTTGTTGATGATGATTGAGAGGGTAATTTATAAAGAAAAATTGGGCTGAGCTACAATCCTTTAATCTCTGTTTTGGGCCGGACTAAGGGCCGGGATATAGGCTTCGAGTAGCTCGGTCCCATGTTGTCTGGGTACCAAATTGGGCAGAGGGGTTTGACCAAGCTACCTAAAAACTAGGCTTGGTGGCTGGCCAAGGTGTTTGTAAGAAAGAAGGCTGAGCTAGCTGTAGCTCGGTCGAATGCCATCTACATCATTATTTAGTTGAGAGCATAACCGAAATAATCTAGCTCGGTTAGGTTGCACCAGCTTAGACAAAGGAGAAAACCATCTTACTTAGTTGGTAGTAAGTAGAGTGTTATCAGGATAGACACTCTTCACTAGGAGGGTATAGAAAGATAAACATTATCTTTGGGATTCCTAGGAGGACTCTACTAAAGAGAGTTGAAGTCCTACTAGGATTGTGCCAGGCAGAAGTTGTAAAAGTTGATGATAGGACCTATGTACAGGTATCACAATTCTTACTCTCTAACACACAGAGCTTTTTGTCTATTGTCTATTGGTTGACTTAGGCATCAGAGAGGTATTCGGCACACACCCACCGGCTAGCTCACGTTTGTGTTTTTAGGAAGCAAAGCGACAACGTTTGGAGGAGTGCAAACTTGATCAACAAGATTATATGAGAAGATTATTTCGTGCTCGTACAATTGGCGCCGTCTATGGGAAAACACAAAGAACAAAACCTTTTGATCGAGTTTTCCTCTTTAGTCAAAATCAATGGTGCATAATGAAGATTTGCCGTAATCTGCTATTGATGGGCAAACCCCGGAGAGGGGCAGGAGGCGCGAAGGTTTGCCTTCTATCCCATCCATAGCAGAATTAGAACCCCAGTGACGGAACTCCAGGAGGGACACACGGGAGAGACGGGGCACCAGTCCCCGTCACTCTCAAAGTCCTGAAAGGTAGAGGCGGAGGTTAGATCCTCAAGTTCTGGAGGATCGCGTGAGGGAGCAAGACGAGTTAATAAGGAGGATAGCGGCAGATATGGAGACAATGAAGCGCCAGATAAATGAAAAATAGGTGGCGACGGAAGAGGGGCGCAAAGGCAACACACTCTCTTACCACTCAGAAGATCGTGATAGACAAGTCACACCATCATAAAGGGAAAATAGGAGCCTCAGAACAGGCGACACTCAATCAAAGACCTCCAGGACTCGTTACTCCAGGTCTAAGAGAACAAGGACTGAAAGGTCGTATACCGAAGGAAGCAGCTATCAACCCTCGCACACGCACCAAACGACATCCAGACACACAGACTTTGCTTAGGTCAGTAGACCTACGAACAGTACTAGAGGAGAGGGCCCAATGGAAGGGGGACACTAGGGCTCGCAACCCTCATAGGGTTTCAACCCTACAACAATTGGCTCCTAGGACATATGGGAGTGTCGAGGTAGGGATGCCAATGTTGCGCCTTATGTATGAACCAGCAGATAAAGTACTAGCAAGGTTATAAAGCTCGCCGTTCGTTCCAAAAATTGAGAACGCACCGCTACCCTCAGGTTTCCACTAGCCCAAATTCACCACTTATGAGGGGAAGTCAGACCCCTACATGCACTTAAGCCACTTTCGCCAGGTTATGGCGGTATACCGGCGAAATGAGGCTCTTATGTGTATCCTATTTCCCTCTAGCCTTGGCAACCTGGGTCTAACATGGTTCGAAAGGCTGCCAGAAGGCAGCATAGCCTCATGGGTGTAGTTGGCAGAGGCGTTTATGACTAGATTCAGAATGAATACCAAGACACCAGTGGAGATTAACAAGCTACTCTCTATTGACAAGGGCAAGAAGGAAACATTGAAGTCTTACAATAGTCGATATTGGGAGACTTTCAATCAGATAGGGGATTGCCCTACAAATCTCACCATCACATAGTATAAACAAGGTTTACCAGTCGATAACAAGTTGAGGAATTCAATGACAATGATGCCATCCCTCACGATGGAGGCCCTAATGGAGAGAGTGTATCAATATATCTGGGTAGAAGAAGATAGCGCCCGCGCTAAAGCAAAATCTGGCACAACAGCGATGTCGGATAAAAAGACTGCAGCAAAAGTCAACACGGTAGAACAACCAAGCAAAAATGGGCGAGGCAGGCGAGCCAACAGAGAGGACCCCCAAACAAGGAAGTTAAGAGTCCGCACTGCCATTACCACAGTATTCAATAAACGTATCTACTGGATTCTCAGCGAGATACACGATGAACCCTTCGTTCAGCAGCCAACCAAGTTGGGAGAAGCACAAAGAGGTTACAATGAGAGGTACCGTTGCACCTTCCATGATGAAAAGGGGCACCGAACTGAAAATTGTACACCATTGAGACAACATCTGGAGGAGTTAGTAGTCCTTGGTCACTTGGACCAATATATAGAAGGGGGAACACAGCCAGTCCCCCAGGACCCCAGCACGCCAAGCGGGATGCCGGTCGACGGTCCACCCCAAAGCATAATCAACGTTATACATGGGATCGTCGAACCTGAGCGAGTATGTCAGCTCAGAGGGATGATCAACAAGGCTGAGCACTTGAGGGAGGTACTAAGTGCACAACCTACCATCAAAAGGGGAAAAAGGGAGGCTACAAACGTCATATCCTTCTTAGACAGGGATCTAACAAGGCTACATTGCCCACACAATGACGCACTGGTGGTCACTTTGCGCATCAAGAATTTCGACATCAAACAGATTATGATTGGCCAAGGAAGCTCATGCGAGATAATGTACTACGAGACCTTCAAGCAACTAAAACTGGAGGACAAAGACTTGGCGCCTGCAGCATCTCCTCTCGTCAGTTTCAACTCAATACCGGAATGGCCAGTGGGCAAGATAATTCTGCCAGTCAAGGCAGGAACAATGACAAAACAGGTGGAGTTTTGGGTATTGAAGGTTCCTTCCACTTACAACATAATCTTGGGAAAAGCATGGCTGCACGCCATGCGTTCGGTGGCTTCAACCTACCATCAAGCATTACCGTTCCCTAACGAAACCGGAGTGATTGAAGAAGTCTAAGGAGACCAAATCATGTCGAAACAGTGTTTTGTCACGGTAAACGGTAGCCGTGCTGCAAAAGGGTTTGTACAAATGGTGGAGAAGCCAGAAAGAAACTAACTGTTTACAGATGTCGGCAAAGCAGTAGGACAGAAGGCAGTGGAAGACTTGGTTGAGGTAAGGATAGATGAAAAGAACCCAGAAAAGTTCTTTTTGCTCGGCTCGTCTTTGTCCAGCACTGAGAGAGTAGAGGTCATGGAATTTTTAACCTCTAACATCGAAGTGTTTGCGTGGACACCGTACGACATGCCTGGTATTGACCCTAATTTCATCTGCTATCAACTTAATGTCCATTCAACTGCCAGACCAATTATACAGCGCACTCGCCGATTGGCACTCCACTACACGGAGATAGTGGGGGAGGAAGTGGGAAACTTGCTGGAGGTAGGAGCCATTAGAGAAGTGCACTATCCCAGGTGGATCTACAACATTGTAGTAGTGCCAAAGAAGAACGGCAAATGGCGCGTTTGCGTGGACTACAAAACAGTCAACAAGGCATGCCCAAAATACAATTTTCCCCTACCACGGATAGACCAACTGGTGGACCTAACAGCAGGGCATAACTGACTTAGCTTATTGGATGCGTGTCGGGGTTACCATCAAATCGCTATGTACGAACCGGACTAGGAGGTCACGTCATTTACAACACCCAAAGGATTATACTGTTACAAGGTCATGCCCTTTGGCCTAAAAAATGCAAGGGCTACATTCCAACGAGTGGTCACTAAAATGTTTGAACCATTGTTAGACAGAACAATGAAGGCTTACATAGATGACATGGTGGTCAAAAGCAGAGATGAGAAAGACCATCTCAGGGACCTAGATGAAATGTTTCAAATTTTGAAGTCCCACAAGTTATGTCTAAACGCATCTAAGTGCGTATTCGGCGTAGGGTCAGGCAAATTCTTGGGCTTTCTAGTGAGAAACCGGGGTATAAAAGCTTATCTCTCTTAGATCAAAGTCATCCAAGATCTTAAGAGGCCCAACACAGTGAAAAAGGTATAGCATCTCAGTGGCCTAGCAGCCGCACTCAATCGGTTCATAAGCCGGTCGTCAAATACATGTCGACCATTCTTCCAGCCACTGAAGGCCAAATTTGAGTGGGATGAGGAGTGTGACCGCGCCCTAGAAAGCTTGAAAGACTACATGACCTCTCCTCCGTTGTTAGTAACCCCGGTACCAGGAGAAGAGCTCTTTTTGTACTTAGCAGTTTCACAGTATGCAGTCAGCGCAGTGTTGGTCAGAGCGGAAGGAATCCAACACCTGCCTATCTTTTATGTTAGCAAGACCTTGCTGGGCGCTGAAACAAGGTACCTACCATTGGAAAAGCTGGCCTTAGCTTTGATGATGGCCTTAAGAAAGTTGTCACACTATTTCTATGCCCACACCGTGATCGTCCTAATGGTTTTCCCCTTAAAGGCCTTGTTTAAGAGGGTAGATTTTTCTGGACGAATCTTGAAATGGGCAGTGGAGTTGGGGCAATTCGATATCAAGTTTCAACCAAGAACCGTAATAAAAACCCAAGCTTTAGCAGACTTTGTGGCCAAGTTCACGCCAGGAAGTCATCATGTTTGCCCAATCGATTTGACCGATACAACCGAAAGAATGGAGGAAAGTGCCGCGGGAACTGCGTAGCCCCCAAAACAGAATGCCCAACTACATAGCAAGCCATACAGGTTTGAGGATAGGGAAGAAGGAACGGACCATGCTATTCCTAGCGGGGACTCACCAAAGAGTAAAGACTTGAAGCAGTCAAACAGTGAAGATCAAAACCCAACAGCGAACATTGACCTGGAAGAAAATATCAGCAACACCCATGATCCCTAGACATAATCCGATCCCTTTACTTGCTGGAAGCTATTCGTTGGAGAGATGTGGAAACTCTTCGTGGATGGAGCATCCAACAAGCACGGTGCAGGACTTGGCATAGTCTTCATCTCACCGGATGGCCTAACAATTGAACAGGCAGTCAACCTTGGTTTCCCAGCATCCAACAACGAGGCGGAGTATGAAGTACTGTTAGCAGGCTTAAAATCAGCACTTTACATGAAGGCCACCGAGCTGATGGTATAGAGTGACTCCTAGATGGTAGTCAACCAGATTTGAGGTGACTACGAGGCAAAAGATGATAAGATGGCTAAGTACCAAGAGTTAGTCAGAAAGGAGATCATGAAGTTTGAAGTAGTCCGGATAGAGCAAATCAGCAGAGAGGAAAATAGTAGAGCAGACAAGCTGGCAGGTTTTGCTTTAATGGCAGATACATCTATATCCACATCCATTACTGATCGACTTCCTACCTAGACCAAATATTGAAGAACCCGAAGTAGCCGAGGCATGTTGTGCCGAACTAGGCCCATCCTAGATGGATCCCATCATAATATTTTTAAAAGACGGCATCTTGCCTGAAGAAAAGAAAGAAGCCAACAAAATTAGAGCAACATCATAGTGATTTTGGCTCTCTCCATCACTAGCAGTATACAAAAAATCCTTCACAGGACTTTACCTGAAATGTGTCTATCCCAGCAAGGTCGAGGCATTTTTGTTCAAGATACACGAAGGCGTCTGTTGAAGCCACCAAAGGGGAAGATCATTGGCTTACAGAGCAACTTCACAAGGATATTAGTGGCCATACATGCAAGCAGATTCAGAGAAATATGTCAAGAAATATGAGAAATGTCAGAAGTTCGCACACCAAATACATCAACCAGCCAGCGAGCTTCTACCATTGATTAGCCCGTGGCCCTTCGCAATGTGGGGCCTAGACATAGTGGGACCACTTCCAACTGCGCCTGACAACAGAAAGTTCTTTCTCGCAGCAACAAACTATTTCACAAAGTGGGTGGAGGCAAAAGCACTCGCATCTATAAAAGAGAAAAACGTTAAGAAATTCATCTGGCAGAATATCATCACTCGATTCGGCATACCCAAGGCTCTAATATCCGACAACGGCACTCAGTTTGATGGCAAAATCTTCAGGGGCTTTTACAAAGAATACAAAATAGAATTCTACAACTCTACACTAGCATACCCCCAAGCGAATGGCCAGGCGGAAGCTTCCAACAAAGTCGTCTTAGACGGTTTGAAGAAGAGGTTAGAGAGAGCAAAAGGCAAGTGGGCTGAGGAGCTTCCTCATGTTTTATGGGCTTACCGTACCACACATCGGCGGTCAACTAGAGAAACGCCTTTTTCCTTAGCCTATGGCATGGAGGCAATAATCCCACTGAAAGTAGGCCTCCCTACTATTAGAAGTGAAAATTTTGACCCAAACTTGAATGAAGAAGCCATAACCTTGGAACTCGATTTGCAGAAGAGAGAAGGGAAAGAGCACTAGTTTACATGGTCTCATACCAGCAAGAGTTATCCAGAAAATATAACAAAATAGTGCATCTGAGGCAATTCAAGAATGGAGATTGGGTACTGCGTAAAGTAACGGGTAACACTTTAGTACCCGAAGATGGCAAGTTAGGACCTAACTGGGAAGGACCATACAAAGTGCTCGGTTTAGCAAGAAAATTGGCATATCACTTGGAAGATGGAGACAGCAGAGCTATTCCTAGGCCATAGAACACTGCCAATCTCAAACTATTTTCTTAAAATACTTGTAATTTTTCTTTTTTCAAATAAAGCAAGTAGTTTTTCCTGCATAATTTTTTCTACTGTAAAAGTTGTTCTTAGTCATTGCTAGCTAGGAACAATCAAGAAAGTTGGCAGGTTTGACTAACATTCAGTCCTCTTTTTCAGTTAAGATAAGGATCTAGGCTGAAGAAGGTTGGCAGGTTTGACCAACATTTAGCTCGCTTCAGCCGAGATAAGGATCTAGGCTAAAGAAGGTTGGCAAGATTGACCAACATTTAGTTCTCTTCTTCAGTCTAGATAAGAATGTAGGTTGAAGAAAGTTGGCAGGTATGACCAACATTTAGCTCTCTTCAGTCGAGATAAGGATCTAAGCTGAAGAAAGTTGGCAGGTATGACCAACATTTAGCTCTATTCAGCCGAGATAAGGATCTAGGCTGAAGAAAGTTGGCAAGTATGACCAACATTTAGCTCTCTTCAGCTGAGATAAGGATCTAAGCTGAAGAAGGTTGGCAAGTTTGACCAACATTTAGCTCACTTTAGCCGAGATAAGGATCTAGGCTGAAGAAGGTTGGCAGGATTGACTAACACATAGTTCTCTTCTTCAGTCGAGATAAGGATCTAGGCTGAAGAAAGTTGGCAGGATTAACCAACATTTAGTTCTCTTCTTCAGCCGAGATAAGGATCTAGGCTGAAGAAGGTTGGCAGGTTTGACCAACATTTAGCTCGCTTTAGCCGAGATAAGGATCTAGGCTGAAGAAGGTTGGCAGGATTAACCAACATTTAGTTCTCTTCTTTAGCCGAGATAAGGATCTAGGCTGAAGAAGGTTGGCAGGATTAACCAACATTTAGTTCTCTTCTTCAGCTGAGATAAGGATCTAGGCTGAAGAAGGTTGGCAGGTACGACCAATATTTAGCTCGCTTCAGCCGAGATAAGGATCTAGGCTGAAGAAGGTTGGCAGGTATGACCAACATTTAGCTCGCTTCAGCCGAGATAAGAATCTAGGCTGAAAAAGGTTGGCAGGATTGACCAACACATAGTTCTCTTCTTCAGCCGAGATAAGGATCTAGGCTAAAGAAAGTTGGCAGGATTGACCAACATTTAGTTTTCTTCTTTAGTTGACATAAAGATCTAGGCTGAAGAAAGTTGGCAGGATTGACCAAACATTTAGTTCTCTTCTTCAGCCGAGATAAGGATCTAGGCTGAAGAAAGTAGGCAGGTATGACCAACATTTTACCGGGCTCTTCGACCGGGATAACTATCTCGGCCAAAAAAGGTTGGCAGAATTAGGTAAGGCCTAGCTAAATTGGTCTGGCTTGGCATGATGCAAAAACATTAAAACGCAGTAACCGAGCAAAGAGTTCAAACTTTTTGCAATTAAAATTGGAAGATAATCATAAAAAGTGGGGTATGAATCGAACAAAAAGTTGGGAAAAATAGCAGATTTCATTCCATTTTGAAACGTTCATTACGAGAGGAGGGGCTTGAGCCCGGTTACAATTTCACTGAAAGCAAACATCAAAAGAAAAAAAAATCAAGCAAAAAGATCGTCCAAGTTAGCATCCAATTCAACCCGGACTTTGCCGAAAGGTAGCTTGGCTACAGTATCAGCCCCCTGGTTGGGCTCGGTCACAGGAGCCTCGTTAATTGCCTTGTGCAAGGGTGGGCTGGAGTCTATTGGAGTAGGAGAGGCAGACTGGCGGCCGAGCTGAGTGTTGGAAGCATTTTGTGGAGCAAGGACCTTATCCTCCTCCCCCTCCTGAAGGAACTTTTGTTGGACCGCGTTAGCATAGTCCACCATATAGCCCGGTATGAAGTGGGGAGGGGGATTCAGGAAGACCTCGGAGTCATGTCCATAACCGAGCTTTTCAGCAGCGGCTTTCCAACCGCACTTGAAGAAAATATCCTTGGCGGCTTTGCACTGTTGGACATAAGTCTCCTCTCATTTCTTAAAGCCTCGGTCCTCTGCGTCTTGCATTTTTTTCATTACGTCCTCCAGCTCGGCATTCTTCTTCCTCTCCAGCTTGGCCAGCTCACATAGATAGCGGTCTTTTTTCTCAGCTAAGGTCTTCTGCTTG
Organism: Camellia japonica; assembly: GCA_030407325.1. Classification (NCBI taxonomy): domain Eukaryota; kingdom Viridiplantae; phylum Streptophyta; class Magnoliopsida; order Ericales; family Theaceae; genus Camellia; species Camellia japonica. The sequence goes on from JAPPVO010000016.1 coordinate 166,747,445, forward strand.
TCAGCCTCTGCCATACTGACTAGTTCGGCCAGCCTCGCATTTTCGATCTCTAGTTCGGCCAGTTTGGCCTGAGCTTCTTTAGCTCAGCTGCCTTGGATTCTGCTTCGGTGACGGCTGACCGCGCCATCTTCCTGAGCTCAAGTACTCGTTTATGAGCCACTTGGCTTTTTTACAGGGCCTGCATAGTTCAGAACGGTTAGTGGACAACCAATGCACTGGGACCATAACAAATGTCGTTTGTTGAATTTTTAGGAATTTTGGGGCTTATAGTATCATCGATTTAGAGGCCGAGCGAATGGCCTTCAGCTCGGTCAAACCGTCATGCCGCTCCATATCGGCAGGCAGGTAGACACTCTTCACTAAATTGAAGGCCAATAGGTGAACCTTCTCGGCGCTGACGGAATCAGAGGCCGTTATGGCGCGACCCCTGAAGGTGACAGATGGTGCCCACACCAGCGGTATAGGAGGATTGAAAGGCTAGGTCGGTCGCGACCTTAGGAGCAAGTTACTTCTTGAAGCCCGATTTTGGATGGCTCGTATCATCCTCATCCCTCAGGCGTTGTGTGCGTGGTCGCTTGCTTGGCCGAGATGACGAAGCTTGGGTTGTAGGGAGGGCCACCACTGCCTCGTATGCCTAATCGGCCTGTGGTGCCTCTGTTTGAACTTCGGCTATTGGAGTTGTGGTTTGTTCGGTGATCAGGGCTCGAACAGCACGGCGCTTGGCCATTTCCTGTTCTTTAGTGAGGGGAATAAGGTTGATTTGGGACAAGTTTGGGTCCGATTCAGGTGATGGTTCCAAGAGAAAGTCAGTCACCCTGGTCTTCCTCTTTCCACTATACTGGTAGGTCGGTTCGAAGTTAAGTAGCTCGGTCCAACCACGATGACGGTACCGAAGCGCGGCACAAAGAGCGTCTTAGTTGGCGTATGGATAATGTGATTTAAGCTGGTTTAAGTGTGCACAAAAGAAAGGCGAAACAGTTAGCACGGCGTAAAACTATAGCCTGGAACAACAAAGCAAAAATAGAAAATTAAACAGAGGTATTCTTACCAGTAGTCCCTTTATTCCAGTTTATATTGTAGCCCAGTATCTAGGCTTCTTGGTCTTCAAAATTTCCAGAAACCCAAAGGAAGTCGTCGTCATTTAAGTCTTTATCCGGTGTGTTTTTTATAATTTTCTTTCGGCCTCTTCTTACCCTTAAATAGTACACCCAACCGTCATCATTTTGGCCGAGTGAATATTGGTGGAATAGTTTGGCCAATCCGAGGTTGAGGCCGAGCTGGCGGTTTAGCTCGGCGATGCCGTTTATTATCCTATAAGTATTTGTGGAGAGTTGGGTTGGGCAGAGTCTTGTTTGCCTAAGGAATTCACATATGAGTGGTTGAATGGGAAACCGAAGGCCGGCTTCTACGATCAATATCACGGTAAACGGGACGAAGCCCGGTTTGCCCCAGGGTGTTGTTTCTAGTTCTACTAGGGAGAGGTGGACGTCGTCACGAATTTGGTAGTCCCTTCAGAATTCAGCTATGGCCCCAGGGGAGTCCACTAGAAACCGATATTTACGCATGTTAACTTAATATTTGTCAAATTGTTCACAGTGGTCTAGCTCGGCGTGGCTGAGGCTTTAGTTGGCTCGGTTGAGCAAAGCCATCTAGGGGCAAGGTGCAAAGGTGTGCCTGGCCAACCTAGTTGAGTCTGCAAAGTGACAATAAAGTGTTATGCCCAGATAATTGGACCGAGCTAAGTAAACAGGCAGAGTAAAATAAACCTAGCTCGGCTACATCTGGGTTATGGTCAGTTTTCAGTTCGGTCGTAAATCGGGACCAACTCAAGGTTTATGGCTCGGCTAGGAATAAACCTAGAAGTCGCAAACAAGTACCTAGTTCGGTCTCAAAGCGACTTTGGATCAAAAAACATGTTTTTGAAAACTAGTTGGTGAGCCTTTAAGCTTGGGAGTAAGGTTTTTGAGTTCATGGTGTTTGTTCAAACATTTCAAACACACGTATATAGAGGTCAAGTACTACAAATATAGAAATGAGTACAAAGGAACATTAGAAAGAAGTATTAAAGCAACTTACAGGTTAAAGCGTGAGAGCAAAATCCAGCCAACAAGAGAGCAAGTGAAGAGGAAAGGACTGGAGTGTAGGAGGCACAAGAGCAGGTTTCAAAAGTGCAGAAGGAAAGAAGGTGAACAGTGAGGGTTTGATTCGAGTAATGGGTTTTGAGGAGGCACGAAAACGGCGGGACTTTTCAAATATTTTTTGGTAAGTGTGTGACGGCTGTCACAGAACAGAGACGCAATGGATAGGTGCCATGTGCCACGGATAGGACATGATGTTAGGTATGTGAAACGACAGGCTGTAACAGGCATGCTACTAAGGACCGAGCTAACCTAGCTCGGTGGGATTGAATATTTTAATCTCGGTGTTGTTGCTTATTTTAGTTCGGTTGCGTGAGTGTTTTAGCTCGGGTGGAGAAAGATAATCCCAAACATGCTTTGTAGATGGAATTAAGGGGCAATTGAGAGGGTAATTTATAAAGAAAAATTGGGCCGAGCTACGATCCTTTAATTTCTGTTTTGGGCCGAACTAAGGGCCGGGGTATAGCCTTCGAGTAGCTCGGTCCCATGTTGTCTGGGTACCAAACTAGGCAGAGGGGTTTGACCGAGCTACCTAAAACCTAGGCTTGCTGGCTAGCCGAGGTGTTTGTAAGAAAAAAGGCCGAGCTAGGTGTAGCGCGGTCGAATGCCATCTACATCATTGTTTAGTTGAGAGCATGACCGAAATAATCTAGCTCGGTTAGGTTGCACCAGCTTAGACAAAAAAGAAAACCATCTTACTTGGTTGGTAGTAAGTAGAGTGTTATTAGGACAGACACTCTTCACTAGGAGCGTATAGAAAGATAAGCATTATCTTTGGGATTCCTATGAGGACTCTACTAAAGAGAGTTGAAGTCCTACTAGGATTGTACCAGGCAGAATCTATAAAAGCTGATGATAGGACCTATGTACAGGTATTACAATTCTTACTCTCTAACATACACAGCTTTTTGTCTATTGTCTATTAGCTGACTTAGGCATCGGAGAGGTATCCGGCACACACCCACCGGCCAGCTCACATTTATGTTTTCAGGAAGCAAAGCGACAACGTTTGGAGGAGTGCAAACTTGATCAACGAGATTATATGAGAAGATTATTTCATGCTCGTACAATGATGATAATTTTTTTTTTTTTATTCTTGTGTTGAACAAAATTCAAAAAAGAAGAAAAAAAAAAAGAGTCGGGGATATTTTGGGGTCTTGGAAACCCGATCCCGTTAGGGGGCAAGGACAGGAGGTAATGGTTTCCCTACCGGGGATCGGGAGTGAGGACATAGATTTTTTTGCCTTCAGGGATTGGAGATGGGGAGTGTAATCCCCGACCTGGCCCATTGCCATTTCTACTGCCCATGCACAGGACATGGGGTTGTGAATCATTCACAGTGCGTGAAATATACGAAAAATCATTTGGTGTTTTTTTAGCAAGTTAAATTTTTTTAAGATAAATTATAAATATATTTTTTGAGATTTGTTTTAAATATAAATTATTTATCTAAAAATTACATTTTACTTCTTTAAATTTTTAATTGCAAAATAAATGACATGTTTTATTAATAAATTATCAAGGTAATTAACTGTTTTAAATAATCTGATAAATATATTTCAAATAATTTTATTATTATATAGGAGAGTAATTAGAAATTTTATTTTATTTTTATTAATTTTGTTAAATAAAAAATTATGATATGCGGGTATTTGTAATTTCTAAAATTACATAAGGCCATTCATATTTTAAACAAATATTAAGAGTGTATTTATATTTTACCCTAAATTTTGATTTGATTGATTGAATTAGTGGACCTACTACCTTTCTTTGTCTCATTTTAAGATAGACGTTGAGCAATATTTTAAAAGAAAATTTTAGTCAAAATCTCTATATTGGATCCTTATTTAGTGAAAAAGACAGTCTAATTTATTTTGCTTCATAAAGTCTCTAAGGAGAAGGCGCATAATTGAGTAAGGATAAAGTAAAATATATATATATATATATATATATTGACAATATTGTCAGAGTAACATGTTATTGCGAATGAAAGTAACATATTACTGTTTATATCAATTTTGACAGTAATATTTTTTTTTTAAAGAATTTTATAGTCAACATGAATCTTATTTAACATATCTTGCTGAGAGATATAACATCCTGAATAATACTATTTACAAAAATCATACTATTATCTATTTTTGAATGCCTTAAGTCAAATTAGTTATTTTATTATATAAAATAGTTAAATTAATGCTTGGAAAAGAATATAATTATTAAGTTTTGGGAATAAACTTTTATTTAGAATAAGAGAAATGTGACATCCTAAATATTTAATTAAACACCATTAATATCAACTAATAATAATAATAATAATGATGTTAATAATAATAATAATAATAATAATAATAATAATAATAATAATAATAAAATAAAATATTTAATGTTATGATTGTATATGACAAAGTATAATTTAATTAGAAATATGTTACCAAGAGGGACGTTAATATAATTATTTTAGGATATGGCCCAAGTGAAAATAGATATAAAGGGTTACCTAGGGGATATGCCTTGGGTAAAAGTTATGAATAACCTTACTCGATGTGACAATTATTGAGCTTGCCACGTGGTTATGCTTGGCACCAAGAAGTTGTAGAAGGATCACTTGTAAATATGTGAGTTTGTGCTGGGAATGAAAGCAAGGAAAAATAAAATAAACAGCAAACGAAAAATATAGTCAGTCAGTAAAGGAACTAAGTCAGTAAAGGAACTAACCTTGTTAACTGTGTTGCGATGGCTAAATTATGTTGGCGCTTGTAATGCGATAAAGTAGTCTTGTAGGTCAAAGTTCTTGGTGCAAAGTACAACAATCTCAACCTTAGAGCCAATAGCTTCACCGACTTGGAGAGGTATCCAAAAAGGTAACAATATTATCGAAAAAAGAACCGAAATCCTTCTTAGGAATGGCTTGAACACTTCTTTTTGGTTGCATAACTGGTCGGGAATTGGTATACTTAGGAATCTTATTTCCGGTCCTCTCACTATGGACGAAGAGTTTTTGAAAATTAGTGACTGTTGGTGTAATAATTCATGGGACCTCTCCACCATCTCTTTTGTTCTCTCCCCCTCCATTGGTAACAAGGTCAAAAGTATCACTCTTCCTTGGTTTTCTTCAGATGTCGATCAAGCTGTTCGGAACTTTTCTATGAATGGCGATTTTCAATCTAAATCTACCTATCTTCTTACAAAAAATTTCATCACATCCCCCCCTTTGTCTAATTGAGATTGGATCTGGCACATCCATGCTAGTCCCGGAATAACCCACTTCCTTTGGCTTTGTCTTCATCAACGTATCATCACCAAATCCCTCCTTTTTTTTGTCAAAACATCACTACCAACGATACCTGCTCCCTTTGTTCGCTTGCACCCGAAACCACTTGCCATCTTCTTCGAGATTGCCCAATCTCATAAGATCACTGGAACTCCATTGGGATTTCTCCACCTCTCAAGGACTCTTTTAATCTTGCCTTCACGAATTGGATCCACACCAATTGTCATTTTGTAGAACCCCACCCCACCAATGTTTCTTGGTCCATTATTTTCCCTATTGTCTGTTGGTCTCTTTGGAAAGCTAGAAATTCCCATTGCTTCTCTCCAACCAACCCCACCCCTTTCAACCCTTCACTTGTCACTGCCTTAGCTCTTGAATGGTAGCACACTTCTAACCCATTGGTAACTACTCGAACTCAATCCATCCAACATATCTCTTGGCACCCTTCCCATCTTTGCAACTACAAATTAAACACTGATGGTTCAGCCAAGGGCTGTCCTGGGCCTGCCTCTAGAGGAGGAATTATCCGAGATAAATGGGGCCAATGGGTTATGGGTTTTTGCAGACACATTGGTATCGCTTCAAGTCTCGAAGCCAAATTTTGGGCTCTCCAAGATGGCCTAAATTTGGCTCTTGATAAAGGCTACAGAAATATTGAAGTGGAAACCGACTCCTTGCTTGTCAAACAACTCATCATGGGTAAAGAAAATGCTAATCACCACTTGAGTAATTTAATTCATGATTGCAAGTTCTTCTTAAAACAACTGGGCGTCCAAATGCTTAATCATATCTACCGCGAAGGGAATAGCTATGCGGATATTCTAGCAAATTAGGCCTCCCCTATATTCGATAGCTTACATATTTTTGACTTTGCTCCCCCATGTATTACTAATCAACTGTATGATGATGCTCGCAGGATTAGTTATCTCATAACTTTGTACTATTCTACTTAATTTATCTACAGCACTGTTAGGGGGCCCGAATTTGGGTGCCCCTAATGGCTCAAATTTCCTTATCAGGTAAAAAAAAAAACAAAAAAAAAAAAAACAAAGTTACCAAAACTGGAAAATTTGAGCCATTTGAGCCACAGTTTTTAGGGCCACCAATCATTTTCCATTTATCTATTAGTTCCAGTTTACCAAAAAAGAGAGGATAAATTAGGAATCGATATTTAGATGAGCTTTATTATATTTTGAGTTATTATAAATTATGATTTGTAAATTATATTAATTTTTAAGGTATATTATTTGTTAAATAAATTATATTTGCTTAAAAAAAGAAATTCATTGATATAAATGTTTATTAAACGTGTTTTTGAGCCATTATTTTATAAGTACCACTACAGAGGTCCTATGTTTTGGGGACTTAAATAATCATTAGCCCTTTGATTAGTCACTTTAGTGATCCTCTGTTTGTTATAGATCCATTGACTCCCGTTTTGTTCTGTACCGTGGTTATGATTATTTTACTATATGATTTCTGCATTTTGTTTTGCTATTTAAAACAATTTATTTATTCGAACCAAACTATTTACTGTATTACCCATAGTGATTTTTATATCTTTATGCTCTCTATAATATTTCTTACTCTGTCATGCGCTTATAACTGTTAAACACTTTCAGGTGATGTGACCTAGGAAATTGTTGGAAAAATAGTTTAATATAGGCATATTTTTTAGCCCAATTATAAGTGGGCCCCAAATGTTGTTTGGGGTGGGTCCGAAGAGGTGAAGTGTTCCTTGCCGCGTGGCAAGTCACACGGTGAAGACGGAACGTCAAAACCATTTATGAGTGAATGTGAAGTTGATGTCGTTTTAAAGTCTAACATTAATTTTTTAGATAAAATTTATTTGAATTTTTTCAAATTATTGTGGGAATTTAATTTAATTCTAAATTCTAATTTTGGGTTCCTAAGTGGTTTCCTAAAGTTTGTAATTGTGGGAATTTAATTTAATTTAATTCTAAATTCAAATTTTAGTTTCCTAAAATTTGTACCTTTTCTTTTATTGATTAAACTATTCAAATAGTTTAATAATATTTTTCCAAACAGTTAGTACACACTGTTCCACTTATTGGCTTGTTTGTTAAAACTATTTAAATAGTTTAATAATAAAATATTTCCAACAATTTTGCACTTGGTCTCTAACGGTACATTTTTCAAAGTTTGAAAATTTGGTTCTAGCAACGGTCAGTTCCTTTTTTCAAACTGTACCTGTTCGGATTCATTTGTACCTGTTCGGGTCAAATATTTGGCTATATATACAGCCTTTTTCCAGCAGTTCGTAAGATGAAAATATTCAGTCAGATTGTAGTCTTTTTGCTGTCCTAAATTCTGTACTTTTGCATTATTCTTCATATTAGTTTTAGAATAAATTTCAGAGAGTTAGAACATAGGTTTGGTTCGCCGAACAAATTATTTAGAGTACTACTACAATTTGTGAAGATCATTGTATCTTGGGAGATAGACGCCACTCAACCGTAAGTACCGTAGCGGGGCGAATCTGTCTTAAGGACAGAGTGTCACACACTCGACTTGGTTTTTAATTGTCTATTCGGTTCAACAAAATAAATTCTGGAAGTTTTATTTTATTTTGTTTGATTTATTTCAATTTATTTTACTTACACAGAAGATTGTTCCAACATGAGTGTTAATCCCTTGTTCATAAGTTGGAAGTAGTAGGACCAGTGCATGAGGTAAGCACAAGGTACTTTGCAATCATAGTCTAACTCTGGCAATGTAAATAAATAAAAATTCTAATGTATATTTTTAATAAAATAAATATGTATGTATGCTTTTATTTTATTCCGCTATGTTATAAATTTATTTAATTTTGATTTGACCTTTGATGACCTGATTATTGACTTGTTGTGACATTTAACTTCTGGGTACTGGAGTTGGATCGTGACAACAAAATTATAAAAATACTAATTTTATTAAAACTATACATTTAGATCAAAACTTATATTATTTTAATATTTAATATTTTGGTAATAATAATATATGTTAGACTTTTCAGGAAATTTTTTTTATGTTTATTCTTAATACATTAATATTTTATTATAAAAGAATTTTAACCAAATTTCACTATTTAAAAAAAAAAAATCAAAATATACATTGTTGCCGGTTGGCAAGTGGGTTGGAGGTGGATTGAGATTAAAAAATTAAAAAAAAATAAAATAAGCTAAATAAATTAAGAAGACAAAATGTTACATCCAAACTATAATCATTTTACTTTTTTTATTTTATAAAAAAATCAAAAAATTCTTTCGAAATAAACTAATTTAGCCAAGCTAAATCATCCTCGAGCCCATAGTTTTCCCTCACTGCAATTTTCATGGTCAAGCACATCATAGGGAAGTAGCTCAGATCATTCTTGTCGTTTTCATCTGTTGAATCATGTCCATTTAAACTTCAAATACTTCTTCCGTGTTAAACCTTTTTGAGAAATTTAAATTTTTTTAATAGTGCAATTATTATATTTTAAAAATATTAATTTCTTAAAATTATCTTTTATAGTATATTTTTTGAGAATATTAATTGTCATAATTATATTTTTTATACTGTTAATAAATTTAAAAGAATGACAAAATAAGAAATTTATATTATTTTAGTTCTTAATTTTTTTAAAAAAACTAATATTTTAAAATAATAAAAAATAAAATAAAAAACTAATACTTTGAAACCAAGACAGCATGTGATTGGAAAGTAATGTTGGTGTTTTTGGTTCATAGCTTAATACATCTGATCGTTATGGTCATGTTTGATTCACAAGATTAATAGTGAAGTATTAATAATCCTATTAAATTAGTGTGGTATTCACTATCCAATTGGATTAATATCCATTGGATTAATAATCCCACCCTTACCCCATTACTAATAATCCTACAAATTTGTTGGATTAATTATCCATTGGATTAATAATCCTAAACCAAAATGTTAAAACAAACATAAGATAATTGGGTCCATGGATTAATAATTCCAATCCCATGCTTTAATCCACCCAATCAAACATGCCCTATATGATTTGTAAACGGCAAATGCAATATACTTGTTTGGTTTAATTTTAAAAAATTTTTTTCCCCATTTTTTAAAAATATATTTAGTTTAACAAAAATAAACACCAATAAAGATAATTTTAAATTTTTAAAAATTATTTTTGCCCTTAAAAAAATAGAACAATGTGAAATAATGAGTTTTATTTTTTTACCTAATTAATTTGTAAAAAATAAAATTAAATGGATTGAAAAAAAAAAACTCCATTAAATTTATTTATGTCTTGAGCATTGCCCAATTCCTCTCTACTTAAAAAAAAAAAAATTAGCGTTCATGTCTCACCGGACAGGACCTACTGAGTCTGAGGTGGATAATGAGGCAGGACCGTAAGGGGTAGAAAACGGAGCAATGATTCATAGGACAAATTATTCAATACTTCCGGCATTACGTCTTCATATTTTAAATTAATTATCAATCAATTAATCTCATGTTATTTTTTTTATTTTTAACATAAATTGTGGGTCCTTGTGTCTCTTTACCAATCAAAACCTTATGGAACACCACGTGTCCATACTCCGAGAATACTGAATACTCACCATGATTCATAGTTCTAATTTAAAAATTTAACAATAACACTAATGATGTGGTATGGAACAAAAAAAAAAAAAAAAAAAAACAAGATGAATAATAATAAAGATCATGAAAAATATCATGAAATACTTCATGAAGATTTTTCATCCCTTGATTAGTGTGTAGTGTTTTCTTGTATGTGTAATCTAACGGTGGAGAATCTTTCATAATTATTTTCATAATATTTTTTTCATTATACGTAGCATTATTCAAAAATCATTCATGAATGAGACTCACTATCACATAAATAGAGCTCTCATTAAAATTTTATTTTTAGTGCTCTTAAACATTTTTGGTAAAAAAACATGGGAGAGGACCATGCTTGCTGGTGCTGTTGATGTGATGATTTTGGATCGTTTTGAAAAATTGATTTGACTTGTTTTAAAAAATGTATAAAAAAAATAAAAAAATGATATAATTTAACATAGATTAAAAATTCACTTTTAACTTTCTTCTTTCTTATTTTTATTCTATATATTATTTACATTTTACTTAATCTTTCCTTTTATTTTTTAAATAATTTCTTAAATTCTCCAATCAAACACAACATAAAAAAAAAAAAAAAAAAAAAGCCTTTGTTTTTAAATTTTTGGATGCAAAATGTGATGACGTTGAGGTAGCGCGGTAGAGTTGTTGAGCTCTGTTTAACGGGTTGAGATCACCTGTACCTATTTTCTGTCCCAACTTCCTGTCCCGTGATTCCTAAGCTGCCATGTGTCCATTAATTAAAAAAAAATATCACCCCTGCCCACCTCTGTTAAACCACTGTAAGGGATTCTCTCTCTCTCTCCTCCTTTCTTCTTCTTACTATTGTTTCATCTACTTTCCTTTCCACCCCACAAATCATCGCCGACGAATGACTTATTTTCCCCTTCAACTCTAGTTTTCACTCCGCCGTCACAGCCACGCTCTCTGGCTCTTTTTCAAACCCAAATAAGACCGAAAACATAAACCTTTTTTTTTTTTTTAATAAAGAAAAAGAAAAAGAAACTTAATTTGAAATACTATATATATACACTTTTTATTATTATTTTTTATCTTTTTTGAATGATCCATATCAATAAAATCAAATTTTTTAAAAAGCATAAATAAATAAGAAGATGGATAGACAGATTAGGGGGTTTCTAGACAGCGATAGTTGTTCTTCGAAGAAAGCATGTATAAAGATGATGACAACAACATTGCTAGGCTCTCGGGTAATCTTGCCTATTGGCTGGACTTATGCTTCTATGGGTATTGGATGCATCCATTATTGGGAATCTTGGTCGCTGGGGGGTATGAGATGCAACGTTTTCAATTGGATTATCATGCAATACAGAGCATAAATCCAACCACTGCATTGGATTTATTTTTGGGTTAGATTTGGGTTTACATTACAAGAGAGGAGAAAAGAGAGGGGGAGGCAGAGGAGACAGATGAGCTTTTAGAGGAAAGTAAAGAGGTGATCGATTTGATTGTGTTGTGTGGTCAAAGATGAAGGTAAAAGAAAATAGAAATTGTTGATTGTGTAGTGTGATCAGACATATGAAGGTGAAAGAAAATAGAAATGGGAGAAAGAGAAGGAAGAGTGTTCTGCCAGAGTGATTTTGTTGACAGAGGTTAAACGGTATGAAATTAACATTTATTGATGGACACGTGGCAGTTATGAAGAACGGGACAGGGACTTGGGATAGGAAATGGGGACAGGGGATCTGGACCCAGTTCGCATCGTTTGTATTAAACAAAAAAAATTCTTTATGAAAATAATTCGCTAATACATATTTCAACTCATCTCCTCTTCCTCTATCCTGGACTTATATTTTTTATTTAACTAACAAAATCGAAAAATACGGTTTGGTTTTAAATTTTTTTCAATTCCTATTGAACCGAATTGCTTACGTCTCTAATCATGGTTGGTAAAATATTCAATAATTTATTGTAGTATTTAGTAGGATTTTCCCCCTAATTCCATTATGTTAATTTACAAAATTATAAATATTAATTTTTTAAAATTATTCGATAGTAGTCAATTTGTAGAATGTCTAAACTTTTGGATAAAGTTCCACATGTAGTTAAATTTTTTTGTTTCGAAGTTGCAATTTCTGTAATTATATCGCCTGTGGAAATTGAAAGCGACAAAAGATTGTGTTTGGTGTGGCTTTGAAATTATGATTCCACCACTCCGTTTGCATGCACTGTTTGGATAGAGTTTTAAAAATGTGATTCCATTACATATTTCAAAATAATTTTCTCTTTCATGTTTGGATGGAGTTTTCAAAACATATTTATCTTCCACGTTTTGTCTTCTACATTACATCTTCTGCAGAGGAGTTTTTGAATTTTGGGTGATGGGTCATTTCACATACTAAAAATAAAACTAAACTGTACCAAATTTCTTAGAATAATAGTAAGTCTATGTATTGATCCACATGGACAATTGTGAAATTAAACTAATTTAAATGCTAAATTTCTAAATTAATTTTGATGAAAAAGATAGTTGTTTATAACCTAATAATAATTAAATTAAACAAAGCGATTAAACTAGCGATTAAAATTGAAATTGAAATTACTGATTGTGGAAAAACCTAAAGTAATGAATTCACCACTAATTATATAAATAAGGTTTCAATTTGAAAATCAATTATGCTACGGTTTGAACTAAATAATACTTCGCAACTACAAATTCAAAATATTGATTAAGAGAGTTATCACGTTCAATGTATAGGCACGAACCATTTCAAATAGTATGAGTCGTTCGCTCTAAGCTAGGGTAGAAAAACGACTCGCCCCTCGTAATATGGCTCGCCCCATACCTTGAATATGAAAAAAAAAAAAAAAAAACCCATTGTATAGAAAGCATTCAACAATCACAGAAAGCTGAATAGTCGAAGAAATAATAGAAAATATATATTTGAAACTTCTTAAACACCATACAATTGTTCAAATCATTATATAAAAGACAACCAAAAAGAAAACCTATTTACATGGCTAGGGTTTCATCAAAACCCTAGAAAGATAAGCTTAGCCACTTATAGAGGAGTGGTAAGAGGTCGAAGAGGAAGAAGCCACCATGGGAGACCTTCTTCAAGCTTCAAGTTATTTTTTCCTAAACCCTAGCCTCTATCTTCTTGGAAAAATATCAGAACCCTAATTCAACCTATTCTCTCTCTCTCTCTCTCTCTCTCTCTCTCTCTCTCTTTAATCTCTACTGTCTTTCAAACAGGTTTAAAACAACAGCACAAATTCCGAGGTATGACCGCATGTGCGGGAATGGTCACCGCACGTGCGGGAAGATTAGGCCCTGTTTGGCTGCGAGATAAAGGCCGCACGTGCGGGAATGGGCATCCGTACGTGCGGGACGCAATTTTCTTTGCATTTTTGCTCATTTTATGCTCCCATTGTATACAAACTTGATTGACATTAAACAGGCATAAAATACATAGTTTGACAAGCACGTAAAGTTAAGAGATCCTAATTAACGACCTCAGTGTTACACAATTTGGCCTTAATCACATGCCCCCAACTTATAACTTGCTAGTCCTTAAGCAACGAATAAAGAAAGAAAAATAAACTTAAATAAAATCTAACTATCTCTTCTTTCGTGAGGAGAATTGTTACGACCCAAGCCATCCCTATAAGTTTAGCATCGTAACCGGCTAATAATTCTGGGATTACCAAAGGCCTCTGTACAGAATAATAAAATATGAGGGGCAGCGGAAACAAATATACAAAATACAATGTCCATAGAGTTGTGTAGACATACATGGGACATAAAAGATTTAAAACTTATATATATAATATCAAACTTCCATACGTTATGTATCACTATATAGATATAGATTGAGTCATAGGGAACTTAGCCCAAAGTATGGATAGACAAAAACAAAACAAAAACATCCTTTACATGATTCACAAAACTTGACTTGACAAATGGGAACCTTCCCGAGAGGCACGGTGGCTAGCTGACAAAACAAAACTCTCCAAGCAGCAGCTTAGGCCTGGTCACGCGCCTCCTTACCTACATACCCAGCCTGCTTGGCTTTAGCTCTGCCTGCCATCTCTTCTCTTTTCCTAGCCCAATCCTTTTTGGTAGGCACAAATCCCAGACCAAAGGCATGTGAATTATACGGCACATCGGCCAATGCTGTGACACCTTTCCGGCCACTTCTTCCAAGGCTCATTCTTGGCACATGTTGCAACTTGTTCATGAAATAGATTGATTGGGCGCTGACATACATGCCCTCATCAGCTGCCAAGATGTTTTGCACCACTCGGGCCTCAGCCAGAGTAAACCCTAAAAGAAAAACATCATCCTCGCCATGAACAATTTCCAGCATCGGTGTAGTTACCTCTGGCAGAGGATGGATGGATGGATGAATTCTTAAAGACGATCGCCACTCCTTTCTCGTGAAGGTACTTCAGTATTTGGTAGAGGGTAGAAGAGACTGGTTTCACCAAGTGCAGCCAAGGCCTCCCTAGCAGTAAATTGAAGGTGGCCGAGACATCCAGGACATGAAATTCGACATCCTACTGTGCTGGGCCCACCTGAACTCTGATTTGTATCGTGCCCATAACCTCCCTGCTGGTGTTATCATATGCCCAAATCACTTGGGTTATAGGCACGAAATCTTCCAGTTTCAGGCCGATGGCATAAGCTGTGCGAGAAGAACATACATTGATAGCTGAGGTAGTGTCGACCAAAACCACTGGCACCCATTTTTCTCTACACTCAACAAATATGTACAAGGGTTTGTTGTGTGCTGAGCCTTCTGGCAGCATTTCTTTATCAGAAAAGGTTAGGGTTGGCCCGGTGCCTCTTGGGAAGACCAATCTCACAAGCTGTTCAGGAGTAGTGTCAATGAACAACTTAGCTTTGTCTATTACTGATAAAACAGCCTGTTGATGCACCGAGGAGGCCATAAGAAGACCCCAGATTGAGATGTTGGCTTGGATTTTCTTCAGTTGTTTCAACACTGCCTCTTCTTCCAGCTGCTTCCCTTTTTGTTTCTCAACCTCGCTATCTTTCCCAAAGCCTCAACTTGGTCTAAGTGCAGTGGCTTGAAATACCGCCCACTTCTTGTCATGTGGTCAATCCCCTCAGTGTACCATGTGTTATCTGGAAGGGTCTCATCCCTGTCTTCATCGGTATGAGCCAGATGTAGATCGTCGTCCTCCCACCATACACCTCCGGCAACTGACAAATAATTGTCCGGCTTCGTTTTGATCACTCTCACATCACGAGCGTCCCCCACAGGGTGTTGGGCCATTCCAGCTTTCTGTTTGCCTTCAATCCTCTCTTGTTCAAACTGCTTCAACGCAGCTTCCTGTTCTATCTCCGCAGTACTCATAGTACCCAATTCCTAAGCTAAATTCTCAACGTCGATGCTCTCCGGCAACTTCCCCTTTTCATCAGCCTTTCCAGCCATCGTAGCAATTCTTGCTTCCCTTTCTTCTAGTTTTGTTTCAGTTCCTTCCTCCCTATTGGGTTCATCACTCAACCACCCAAAGTTGTCCGCTGATCCATTCAAATTGAACCAGTCAATCTGCACATCCCCTTGATCTTGTTCGTCGAAGAACTGTAGGTTGTCTAAGTCCTCCTCTAGTTCCATTAAATCATCCAAATCTTGGTTCAGGCCATCCTCCCTAACCATATTGACCTCCACTGCAATTGGCAATACCACTTCCGGTTTAACTTGATCAATCAGCACAATGTAGCAGCTCAAATTGTACACCCCCTCAAACAAGTCCTCAGAGCACTCAGGCAACGGACTCGTACTCTCCTCTACGACCAACCTCTCTTCTTCTTCCATTGTCACCACCACAGGCTTAGGTTAAAGTACGAACATGTCCATCATGCCCAAGTCTGTGCTTTCAGGAATGAACACCCTCGGTCTAGGTAGGTGGAAAAGGGTAATGTATACGCTGGGGTCGTAGGGGATGGCTAGTGTATGGATTAGGTTTAGGTTCCAAGCTGGGGGAACTTAGTTATGGACCGAGAGAGGGTTGGTAGTTACATTTGGCTTTTGGGGTGGTGCGATCACTACTTGGCTGGGTTGTGTTTAGGTAGGAGAGGATCGGCTAATGGGCGAGGCTCTAATGGCTTGAGGTGCCCCTTTTTGATCAATACCTTCATAGCTTGAGATAAAGGCATATAGAGTGAGGTAAAGGTCTTTTGGCATCAGGCCGGGTTATTTGAAGTTTGTGGAGTTGTGCTGGCAAAGGGATTGACGGTCTTGGTTGTGGTGGTGACAACACTCACATCAGACGGCCGTGCAGCTGTGGTACCACTAGTGGTTGCATTGGAACTGCGCACAAAAGGCCTCTTGGCCTACTCTTTTTCATCGGTTATCAAGTCCTGTTTCATGGCATCTTCAATCTGAACTCCCATCTCATGGAGCTCGGTGAACGTGAACAAGGGTAGGACGATCATTTTCTGTAACAACTTCTCGTGCAGATTATGAACTACCATTCTTATCTGATCTTTCTCTAAAGGTCGTGTAGTCATCATTGAAGCCTTGGCTCTCCACCTCGTCACAAATTCTAAGAAGCATCATTCGACTCCTAGCACGTTGCCTCCAGATCACGAGTTGTGACCTCGATTTGTGTGTTGTAGGAGTACTGTGCAATAAAGGCCTCAGCCATTTCCTCTTAACTCTGCTTCACAGAATCTTCTAGCTTTGCATACCATATGGCAGCTATACCAGACAGGGTTTGGCCAAAGAGTGAGAGCTTCTGCAGTCTGGTTAGGCCCATCGACCGTAGAATATCTAAAAACAGCCGAAGATGAACCATAGGGTCTCTAGAACCATGGAATCTATCGATATGCAGCATTTTAACCTATTTGGCAATTTTACGCTCGAGCCAACATTTGGTCGCTCGAGTGAAGGTTCAAAACACAGAGTGTTCGCTCAAGCACAAGTTCTGTCGCTCGAGTGGAAAGCAGAATTCTAGAATTTCCAGATTGCTCTTCCAAGCTCAAAACTCAAATTCAATGCTGCAAATCATGCTCTCTTGTGCCAAAAACCCAAGGAAACTTGTGTAAACTTGGAAAATATCATGAATTCAAAACCATTTTGCAAAATCAAGGTCCAAAAGTAAGTCATTTGTGCAAATTCAAGCTTAAAGTGTAAAGAACATAACATATATACATTGATATGTATTCTAACCTTCCAAAACATGATCAATTAAGGTCAATTGATAGGAAATATGATGAATTCTTAAAACAAAGTCAAGATAGATACATGTATGTGGGATTTGTTTGAAATGCAAACTCAAAATGCTATGATACATGTTTGCATGGATGAAATTCATCTACATAAGCTTAATTCTCAAACTTAAACACTTAACCCTCTTAAGTTCAACCACTTATGTCTTGAATACAAAGATTAGGAATCAATTACTCACCTAAGATCCTTGATTAAGTTCTAAATTGCTATGTCTTTGAGCCTCCAAGTCAATTCCTTAATTTCTAGCCAAATCCAAGCTAATTCCTTATTCTTCCTCCTTGATCTCAATCTCTAGCTCTCTCTTTCTCTCTCATGTTATGTTTAGCTCAAAAATGATGAAGGAAAGGTGATTCAAGTGGTGTATAAGCCTTTTATAGGCATTATTAAGAAACTTAATTAAATAAGCTTACCACTAAACAAATGAGCTTTAATTAGTCTAATTATTTCGTTCCAAATTGAATTTCAATTAAACCTACCATAAAATTATAAAAATTCTAACTTACACAGAAATCAAGTCAATTTTGTAATCGGATGCTGATAAGGCCATCAATTCGCAGAACAAAACAAAAACACAAACAGATATTCCTACAACAAACATATATAAACACAAATAATGCAATGCACATGTAATTACCCCAAAATTTCTTCTTAATTACATATTAAGCATACTTAATCATGGATTATCGGCTAATCACAGGTCAGGGTTATTACAGTCTTCCTCCCTTAAAGAGTTTGGTCCTCTAAGCTCGAATTACCTTCGTTTCGGAAGAATATCAGGTCCAAAGGAAACAAATCAGGGTATCTCTTCATTATATTCTCTTTCGTTTCCCATGTTGCATATGTCCCTCCATGGTTTTTCCAATCCACTTTCACCAAAGAGATTTCTTTATTCCTTAATCTTTTGATCTGGCGGTTTACAATCTAAATTGGCCTCTCCTTATAGGTGTAGTCGTCCTTCAAAAGCACATATGTTGATTCAATAACATGTAACAGGTCACGTAGATAGTCCCGAAGCATTGAGACATGAAAAACATTATGCATATGTTCCATGACTAGCGGTAAGGCTACCCGATACGTCACCGGATTAATCTTCTCAAGAATTTCATATGGCCCAACATATCTCGGTGCTAGCTTGCCCTTTACACCAAACTGTGTCTGGCCTTTCATTGGAGTCACCTTTATGAACACATGATCCCTGACTTCATATTCTCTGTCTCGCCTTCGGACATTCGCATAACTCTTTTGGCGACTTTGTGTAGTTTTTAATCGTTGCTAAATCAATTTCACGTTTTCAGTGGTTTCTTGTACAAGTTCTGGGCCCAACAAGGGTCTATCACCTACCTCGGCCCAACAGATCAGTGAACGATATTTTCTACCGTATAGAGCTTCATACGGAACTATCCCAATACTTGAGTGATAACTGTCGTTATATACAAAGTTGGCCAATGGTAAGTAGGTTTCCCAATTGCCTTAGAAATCTAGGGCACACATTATAAGCATATCCTCTAGAGCCTGTATTGTTCTTTCTGATTAACCATCTGTTTGTGGGTGATATGCACTGCTCAGTTGCAACTCAGTTCCCAAAGCTTGCTGTAAACTCTGCCAGAATCTTGAAGTGAACTTAGAATCTCTGTCAGATATAATAGATACTAACACATCGTGCAATTTTACAATCTCATTCACATAAATATTAGTCAACTTATCCGTATTATAAAAGGTTTTAACAGGCAGAAAATGTGCAGACTTAGTTAAACGATCAACTATGACCCAAATAGAATCCATACCTCGAAAAGAGCGAAATAGTCCTACAATGAAGTCCATCGTGATATGTTCCCATTTCCATTCCGGTATTGGAAGTGGCTGAAGCAATCCAACAGGTCGTTGATGTTCAGCTTTAACTTGTTGACAATGCAAATATCTAGCCACAAAATCAGCAATGCTTTTTTTCATTCCAGGCCACTAGAAATTCTATTTCAAGTCATGATACATTTTCGTATTCCCCGAATGCATAGCAAATTTAGAATTGTGTGCTTCAGTCATAACACGTTTCCTCAAGTCAGAACAATCCAGTACACAAAGTCTATTCTAGAATTTCACCACTTTATTGTCAAGCACAAATCCTGGCCTCAGTTTTGAGTCAATCTCATCAACAATTTTCTTTAAGAACTCATCTTCAAGTTGTTTCTCTCTAATTTCTTCAATGATTGTAGGCTAAGCAGAAATGACGGCTAGGATTCCACCTTGCTCATGCAGGACTATCTCAATTTCATTCCTTTCTAGGTCACATAACAATCCTCTCTGGCCAGTGAGCAAACATGACAAATTTCCAATAGATTTTTGGCTCAAGGCATCTACGACTGTATTTGCCTTCCTTGGATGATACAAAATCTGCAGATCATAATCTTTAATCCACTCTAACTATCTTCTCTGTCTCATGTTCAGTTCTTTTTAGGTGAAAAAGTATTTAAGGCTTTTATGATTAGCATACACTTCACAAGTCACTCCATAGAGATAATAGCGCCAAATCTTTAGTGCAAAAATCACAGCTGCAAGTTCAAGGTCATGGGTCGGATAGTTCTTTTCATGTGGTTGGAGTATAAGCAATCACCTTACTATTTTGCATTAGTGCACATCCCAAACCTTTATATGAAGCGTCATTGTAAATTTAAAACCTATCAGTACCATTAGGCAAAGTCAAAATTGGTGCAGTTACTAACCTAGTCTTTAGTTCTTGAAAGGCCGACTCATGTTGATCAGTCCAATCAAATGACACATTTTTCTGTGTCAATTGTGTCAATGGCATGGCAAGTTTGGAGAAGTCTTTCATAAATCTTCTATAATAACCAGCAAGCCCCAGAAAACTTCTAACTTCTGATACATTGGTCGGTCTAGGCCAGTCCACAATAGCTTCAATTTTCTGTGGGTCAACAGAAATACCCTCGTTGATTACATGCCCCAGAAATGCTACATTGTCAAGCCAGAATTCACATTTGGACAATTTTGCGTATAACTTCTTTTCTCTCAAAATCTGTAGAGCAATTCTCAAATGGTTCTCATCTTCTTCTCTACTTTTGGAGTGAATCAAAATATCATCAATAAACACAACTACAAACTCATCTAGAAATTGTTTAAAAACCCTATTCATCAGGTCCATGAAAGTCGCGGGTGCATTAGTTACCCTGAAAGGCATTACCAAAAACTCATAGTGCCCATATCTGATCCGGAAGGCAGTTTTCTCAATGTCTTATGTTTTAACTTTCAATTTGTGGTTTCTGGATCTAAGGTCAATTTTTGAAAAGACCTGGGCTCCCTCGAGTTGGCCAAATAGATCATCTATTCGAGTTAACGGGTATTTATTTTTTATAGTTGTAGACACTCCATTTTTGACCGACCTTAAGACTCAGACGTCGCCGATTGAGCGCTCGGTCATGATGCATATTGTGCTCGTTCTGAGGTCACAAAGTCTCGGCTGAGAGCCTTGCCTCCGGACTTCGGGACTCTTTTGTTCTTTGCCTCGGTTTGCGAACCAGGTCCTGTTTTCTCTGTTTTCTCTTCCCGGAGGGAGGGAGAGGTCTCGTAGACCATCTTTCAATGGCCGTAGGCTACATTTCGTGGTCATAAGCCATTGTTCCCGTTTGGAGACCAGTTTTCGGTTTTCGGAGCCGTTGCCCGTGCGCCTCGGTTCGGGACCGCTTAACTTTCTCCGTTTGCTCCGATTTTTGGCACACACCTTGTTTCCTCTCCCTAGAGGGACACGGTGGCCCGAGAGACCACCTTCGTGGTGGCACGCCACTTCCGGTGCTTGATAGTCAGTTTTCGGGGTACCCGACTGCGCGTTTTGACCCCCGAACCCTCGTTTTGCATCGGTGTGGGTTCATTTTTGGCATGGACCCCATTTTCATTGTTAGGAAGGTGGTACAAGGGTGGGAGACCACCTTTTCTTCTTGGAGACCAACTTTCTCTTCGCCGCCCGATTTTCTTGTTAGAGAGTTGGTCTCCCTCACTTTTGAGCCACATTTACTGGTCTCCCACCATACCACTGGCTTTGTTTCAGTGTGGAGACCACCAATTACCCTTGGAGACCAGCTTTCTCCTTGGAGACCACTTTTCTCTCTCCTCCAGCCAGTTTTCTTGTCGAGAAACTAGTCTCCCTCACTTTTGGGCCACAATTACTAGTCTCCCATATCACCACTGAGTTGTATTCACCTGGGAGACCACCAATATGGGCTGCCGACTGTAACATGCCCGAGGGGTACCCGCGCGTGTTAAACAGTTCAGACTCTCGCGATCTCTTTGATCTAGTCTCACGAGTGCAATGTGAAACATAGATGAGAGTCCAGATTTGGAAACTTTTATTAAAAATCCATTTTATTGCAATTTTGTCAAAAATGGACTGCGTCATCAGATCTCAGAGTCGCCACCTAATATTTTGGGAAATTAGAAAACCCATGACTCGGTGCCAAGGCCACTGTTCATCGTAACCAAGGATGCTTGGCTCGGAACCTTAGGTATGAGAGGAGAAGGTCAATAATGAGCACCCCCGCTCACCCGATCAAAAGATCGGCCTCTACTAAACCATGATATGACTTTTTATTTTCTTTTATATGTTCATATTCTGATTATTGAATAAATCATAAAATTTACTAGGTGAAGCATACAAGTATAGACTAGTTTGCTCAAATTGGAACAATTCAATTTCATGTTTGTTTTTTTGAAAAGGGTTTGAATTTGCCACTTGACAAAGTGGGCTTAAAGTTTGTGGATTTGCCACTGCAAAGTGGGCTTAAAATGTACATTTATTGAATTATTCCAATTCAAACAACAAGCCTTCATCCACAGGCATTCATACAGTTATATCAAGTAAGCAAGTAGCCTCATGGTAGAATACTAACACATAGTAAGAAAAACACGCACAAACGGGATGCTAAAGCATAAAAACTTACATATTTACCGAGGTCCCGCGAACAGCTACAAAACAAAGTTAGAAAATATGCATGATTCTATATACAATGTCCTAATGCAATTCACTCATGAGATGCACTAAAGATTGGCTTCTAGAATATGGCATGTGAATCATCTCAAAACATACGATAGCACACAGAATCATGGGATAATCAATTGAAGCATAAAGATGCAAATTTAGCCAAATCTTATGCATGGATCATGGATGTAAAGCAGGGATATGCATGACATGTCAGATATATACATACACACAGTTAGGGAAAGCGATAAAAGAATGGGATAGAAAGAAGCGGGGTGGGGGAATTATTACAACACCTTAAATATTACAGATCCGAATAAAAGAGAAGGGAGAAATAATAAAATAAAATAAAACCTCACAAAACACTCAAAATAAAAATAAAATAAACAACTTCATCACTGGCACATGTCACTCCTTTTCGCATGTCCCAGGTTCCGCAACATCGCATGATTCACATTTTCTAGATTCAAGCGGCAAACGGATTTGAAATCTGACTAGCATGGCTTATAGGGAAATCACTATTGGATGATGTGCAAATTTCCTGGTCAGGAGAGCGAGAGGAGGAGGGAGCTCACGGAGCAAGACACACGGGGAAAGGGATAGCTCGACTCTCTCTTTGATCTCTCTCTCATGAGAGGGTGAGGGTCACACACAACACTCACATAGCCTATACACCATTGACAGCACACAACACACACAAACCAAACCCGTGTACTCAGCACAAACCCATCACACATAACACACACATTTACACCCCCACAGGCACACGGGTTGATACACAAAGACACACAGTCTCTCACCAACTCACCATGATCCACACCACACACCATGCACAGGGGGGGACACTCTCGGCACCTCACCATGCACACACCCACCTCTCTCTCACACACCCATGCATGACACACACACACATGTGTTAACAGTGTATTCTTCCTCTTCCTCTTCACCCAGCCGAGAGAGAGAGAGAGTGAAGGCTGCTGCTGGACAGGAGATCGAGAGAGAGAGAGATTTGAATCCTTGTGATCTTCCCCCAGATGGTGTGGTGCATGTGTGTGTTAGAGTGTGTAGTGTGAATCTGTGGGCCGAGAGGGAGAAAGAGCTGCCGTATGCTAGAGAGATTGGTTTTGTTGTTCAAGACAGACTCAAACACCCACTGTCATCCCTCTCTCTCTCCCATGGGTGGTGTATGGGTGTGTGTGGAGATGAAGTTGGTGTGGTGTGTGAGTCTCTAGAGAGAGAGAGTGCCGTGTGAGGGTGTGTCTCTTCTCCCCCCTAACCCGTGTGTCTATGTATGTGTGTGCTGGGTGTGTTGGTGTATCAGTGAAGCTCTATGTGTGTGTGGTGAAGCATGCATGTGCGAGAGGTGTGTATGCTCTATGAGGTAGCAGTGGTGGTGTGGGTGGTGTGGTGGCCGTGGCTGGTGGTGTGCATCATTCAAAAGCCGTGAGGGATGGAGAGAGAGAGAGCCGTGTGACTGTGTGTGCTGTGGCCATGGTAGTGGTGTTGGGTCTTCTCTTTTAGAGAGAGAGAAGCCCTCTATGCATATGTGTGTGCTGTGTGTTCCCGTGCATGCATGGTGGTGGTGTCCCCCTCCCCCTTGTGTGTGTGTGCAGATTATGTATGGCCGGGGAGTGGGTGAGATGCCGAGAGGGAGAAGAGAGGGAGAGAGAGATCAGTGCATCCCCCCTGGGTGTTGTGTCAAATCTCTTTTTTTTAGTGAGTGAAACATAGGTGTGTCCCGCCGCGTGGATGATGTCTGTGTGCATGTGTAGTGTGTGGGTGATGAGTGTGTAGCCCACCTCCCCACTCACTCCACCTTTCTCTTTTAAAAATACTCCACCAAAACAAAACACAATTATCTTGGCCATACACCATGTTCACCACTACTTTCTTTTTGTTTTTTTTATTTATTTATTTTTTTTATTATCATCATCTCACCCACAACATTCTGACCATATTTTATTTTTTATTTTTTTATTTTTCTTTTTTTGTTTTTATTATTTTTATATCACATGTCAATTTATATAAACACACCTAAAAATTTGTTCAAACACACAAAATTATATAAAATTATACAAAATGATAAATTCAAATAAAAATATTTTAATTTGACCAAAATGGGTGAGTTTCGGGATTTAAAATTTCAATTTGATTTTTTTGGTGAGGGTGGTCAAAATAAAATGCCCAAGTCTTAGGGCCGGTCAAAATGGGGTGTCTACACTGACCACCTATTTTTGAGTTGGACCTTTTGACCTGGCTGGCCGACGACAAAAAGTGGCTGGCCGACCACCTGGCCTGGTCGGCCAACCACTTGAACTGGTCGGCCTACTCCCTCTTGTTTTGTCTTCCTGAGTTGCTTCCAGTTGTGCCAGCTGGGAGGCATTTGCTGCATCCTCCATACACGTGTATGGAGGATGTTTAATCTTGCTTCCAAGCTTCCAAGAGAAGCTTTAGACCTCTTTGGCTAGAAGAGAGACCCTCTCCCTCATTAGCAAGGGTTCAGAACTTTGGTGAAGGCAAACAATATATCTCTCTTTATATCTCTCTTTTTTGAGCTCTAAATTGCTTGGTTCTTGGCCCCTTTGCATACCATCTCCTAGCCTAACACCTCCACCATCAAGCTAAGGTTCTTGGAGCTTCTTTTCAGAGTTTGAGGGCTGCATTTTTCGTCCAGAGGCTGCTGGTTCTTGCTGGTCTTCAAGGGTAATCATTTTTCCCTCTTTTGAGCATTATTTTGATCCATCTCTTTGCCTATCTTGCAAGCATATTTGAGATTTGTCATCAACTGAAAAAAAGTCTTCTTTTGAGCTCCTCTTGAAGTTTTTTTAAGGCCATTTTTCTGTTGGGGGTCATCTACCCCCTTGCATGCTTGTTTTCATCTTGTTTTGAGCCATGCATTAGGGCCTTTGTGTTGAGCTTTGTTGGCCCTTTTGACCACTGAAATCTAGTGGATTTTTAATGGTTATTCTGTGTTTTTGAGCATCAAAATCAGAGAGAGGTGACCCTCTCACCCCTTGTCTTGTTTTCTAGCATTATTGGCCTTACAAAGGAGCCCATATTTTCACACTTCTTGAGCATATTTCAGGCCATTATTTGTGAGTTTTATGACCTGCATGAACTCTGTCCAGAGTTGTTTTGGCCATGTTAGGTGTCTATCTTGCATGTGTAGAGTAATCCTCTTCATGGCCTTTCAAAGGAGCCTTCATTTGCATGCTTCCTAGCCTCATTTCAGGCCCTTTTCAATGAGTTTTAGGGCCCTCATAACCTCTTTCCAAAGGTGGTTTTGCCATTTTGTATGTCCATTATACATGTGTAGAATAACCCTCTTATTGGCCTTTCAAAGGGACATATCATTCTTGCATGCATTGACTGAGTTTCAGTGGGTTTTTGGTCATATTTTGGCATGGAATACTTCTTTTTTTGGTTGGTTTGGTGACCTCTCATGTGCTTCATATAGTTGTAGTGCAAATCATGGTTCACTACCTTGTTTTGCATGATGTTTTGGCCGCCTTTCCTAGCATATTTTGGCCATGCCTTAAACTGATTTTGTGCATGTTTTGGACTGCCTTAGCTCTGTTTTTGGGTCTCATGGTCGAATGATGTTTGTTTTACATGCCTGTAGTTCAATGTCCATGCTTAACTTTGAGTTTTGAGGTCCATTGCATGCATATACTGAGGTGTTTTTATGTTTTGGGGCCATTGCACATAATATTTCAGAGCTTATATGCATGCCATATTCCCATGATTTCCACTCTTTAAGTGCATTAGAGAGTCGGGCTTGTATGCCTCATTTACCGACCATTGCATGGGCTTCATTTGAATGCATTCCGAGCCATCATTTTAGACCAATTTCCCACTATCTTGGACCTGCCTAGGGTCTATTTGGGGTTGGTTTTTCCATTTGTGCATTGCTTTGTGTACCTCTAGTGTAACGCACTTCACTAGTTTCGGTATTCGGGCCATTTAGCATGCATCGTGTGAAGTGTTTGCATGATTCGGGACCATGGTGCATCATGTTTCAGAGCTGGAAAATGTGTGTTTGTATGCCATATTTCATCCTTTGCCATGCTTTGATAAAGTTGCATTTGGTGCTTTAGGATCGGTCCCTTGCATTGGGCATGTTTGCATGAGTGTTCTTGCCTTCAATTTCACCATGAATGGCCACTGATTTGGGTGTGGCTGAGGCTCACCTATCTTGGTTTAAGTCCATCTTGCATTGTATATGCCATTTAGTCCATGTTGTTGCATGATTGACCATTGCATTGTGTATGCCTTGATCATTTCATTGTTAGTCTCTATGTGTGTATTGCGTATGCCATCTAGTTTTCGTGTGCATTGAGTATGCCATCGATTATTCCATAGCATTGTGTGTGCTAGTAGCGTGTTTGCATATCATCATCTGCATGTTTGCATCATTTAGTGGCATTATGTTTAGGTTGCATGTTAGAGTTGCATTTATGCATTCCATGTGTATTGTATTGTGTTTGGAATAGGGTTTAGTCCAAACATGGGAAACGAGGGACGTTTCGTACTCCGAGTGACGAAACATGCCTCGATTCTCGGTCGCTGACACTCCAGATTACCCATGATGGAGTTTAGGCCTTGTTGTGTTTATATGTACATTCATTTTACATCGAGTCGTGCAACCCGACTCCTCGGCCATCATGCATCGAGATGCGTGATTGGTGGCACGAGGATCGAGGATCACATTCCCTAGAGCCTATGCAATGACGGGGAGAGTGGTCATGCATACATATGTTGAAAATACTTTGCCATGCCTATTTCTTGCTCTCTATTGCAGCAAACCGGAAGCCAGCAGTATCTCTACAAGTTCCCTTGGAGTTGTGTACAGTGTTCCGGGGTCAATTTTAAACAGAGGCAAATCGGGGCATCGCGATGGATTTCCCGACAAGGCGACTCGAGCATGTATGCATCTTTCATCATTCCGAACAGAGCTGAGGCAGTTTACTTCATGTAGCATTGCATGCTAGTTTACTCGCTTTCTTAGTTAATTTGTTAATTAGTTAGTATTGTGTAATAATTTGTTATTTATTTTGGTTGTGTAATATTCTTTCAGACCCTTCGAGAAAGGGCCAATTGTTGTAATAAGTGTGCGTGTGTGTGATGTATGTCTTCCAACCCCACGTCTTTCTCCTTTTTATTTACCAGCTTATGATGGTTAGATTAGGGCATGTTTCAATTAGCATACTTATGCTTGCATGTTTGCATCATTCATCTGTATTACATGCACCGGGCTCGGCGCATCATACTAACTGCATTGTATTCCAATTCCAAGTTGAATACGTGTTAGCTGTAGCATCTCATATGCCATTCTTAGGATAGCCGAGCCTATTTCTAGTTGCATTTTGCATGTGTTGCATTAGCCATCTTAACATGAACTAGGATCATGCATTGATTACTAACTAGTTTCTGTTTTGGCTCGGAGTACTCGGTAAGTGTTTATGCTTTAACATCCTTGCATGTGTGTGAGTGATTGCCATGATAGCATGCTTACCATGAGGCTATGTGCTTATGTGATATAACTGCCTGAATGTCTGTGGGTGGAGGTTGGATTATCTGAATTGGAACAATTCATTGATTGTGAGTTTTAAGCCCACTAGATAGTGGCAAATCACCATGTTTTCTAAGCCCACTTGAGGGTGGCAAAATTCGCATTTTAGCCTACTTGCAAGCAGCAAACCGCTTTAAAAAACAAACATGAAATGTTTTGTTCCAACTCAGGCGATCCAGTCTATACTTGTATGCTGCGCGCATCACATAGTAATTCTAGGCTAATAACCGGGATAAGAGCGCATAATGTTTTCAAAACTCGATATCATGATTAGTAGAGGCCGATCTTTGATCAGGCGAGCGGGGGTGCTCATGAAGTGACCTTCCCCAATCGTACCCAAGTTCCCGAGCCGAGGCAACTTTGGTGATGACGGACACGTGGCCTTAGGCAACGAGTCAGGGTTTCCTAAATTCCCCCAAAATAAATATTTAGGTGGCGACTCTATATCTGGCAAAGCAGTCCATGTTTGACACTTCTTTCTAAAAATCTGTTTTTCAAAAACGATTTGCCGGATTTGGACTCTTTGATGATTCATCAGTCTTGCATTGCACTCTGCAAGATTAGATACAGGACCGTGACATTGAGTCATGAACTGTAGTGAGCCCAATGAACAAAACGGGATTCCCTCCCGGGACGTTCGGGGATGTCTACAGTTTCTGGCGACTCTGCTGGGGACGTTAGAGAACTTGACTCGAACTCATGATATCTTGTTTTGATTACACTTATGTGTTTCTTTGCATTGCATGTGCATTGGTGTGCCTAGGACACCGTGTTTGCCGTATGCTATTCCTGAACGATTTGCCGGAGGCTCGCTTTGAGAAGCGTGCCATAAGGCTGACCGGTCGCGGGCTCTGCCACGACGGGGACACAAACCCCGGTTTTACTGGGGCACCCTTTTTGACCATTCGACCTAGTGCATATTTGGAATCCATAGTGACCATTCCAAGCTAGGACAGGTTGCTTACCCGAGTTTAGGTTGTTTGAAACCACTGTGTGCGTAGTGAAACCCTAGCTCCTGACAAAATAGGACAGGGAAACCCTACCCCACCATAGGGGTGTTTTGGCTCTCATTTTCTTGCTATGTGCTTTTAGAGTGCGTCTCTACAGGAATGCATGTATCAGTTTGCGAGTCCAGGCATCAGGCCTGCGGGCATCACTATTTGGGGAATCAGTTTTACCCGAGGGTATCAGATTTGAGGTAGAATTTTGGGGCAGAAATCAGTAACGAGTGCAGTCATTCAACTATGCTCAAATCTGTTCTGGTGAAATTGGGCTAAGATGCTGTCTGTTTTCTCTTTTGCTAGGGTAGTCTTGGAACCATAGCTTCAGAAGGCTCTGAGATCCCCCAGATTCATTGGACTTGTGTTGATAGACTTTGTCGGGTCAGAGATTCAATTCAAGGGCAATCGGTGTTCCTTTGCCAGAGGCAGGGTAAAAGGGTCAGTCAGGCACAGATCACCAGTTCAGCAGTTACCAGATCAGTGGCCCTTATCCACTCCACCAGTGAACAGTCAGGCTGAGGCCTAAGTTTTTATCACAGAGATAGATATACCAGTCAGTCAGCCGGAACAACAGAACATGGCAGGGATGGAGGAAATGATGTGTCAACTCCAAGAAAGTATGAAACTCATGCAGCAAGACGTTGCCCGCCAGACAGAATTTGCCAAACAGCAGGCTGCGATCATGGCCCAGCAGGCTGAGCTAATCACCAGGCTGCAACAGCAAAACGGAGCATCTGCTTCGCATCAAGCTCCTCCCCCACCAGGAGCTCCAGCACCTGGGGAGACACCAAATGTCCAGGAAGGTACGAACATTCCCACGGGGCCGGCTCCGCCCACAATCTTACCCCAGCTGTCTAAAGCACCAATCAACCTACCAAACTCTCCCTTTGAGTTCGAGATAGAACATACAGCGTTGAAGTTGAGCAAGCTTGAAAAGATGTTCAAGAAATCTCAGGGAGTAAAGTCCATCCCGGACATTGAGGATGGGTATACCGATGCAGCTGTGACGCTGCCGGACAGATTCAAAATGCCGCATATCGATCGCTTTGACGGCTCTGGAGACCCAAGGGTGCACCTCCACCTGTTTTCTGATATCTTGAGGCCAATGGGTTTGACCACAGCTCAGAAGTTGTCTCTCTTTGGCCGAACCATGTCTGGGATAGCCGCAATCTGGTATGTGAAATTGGAGGACTCTGTGAAGCGGAACTGGGAAGAGCTGGCTGAGGCCTTTATTGCTCAATACTCCTACAACACACAGATCGAGGTCACAACTCGTGATCTCGAAGTCACCCGCCAAGAACCAAAGGAGGGTTTCTCAAAGTTCGTGACGAGATGGAGAGCAAAAGCCTCAATGATGACTGCAAGGCCTTCCGACAAAGATCAGATCAGGATGATTGTTCAGAATTTACATGGCATGTTGTTGTAGAAAATGATCGTACTACCACTGTTTACCTTTCTAGACCTTCATGGAATGGGGGTTCAAATCGAGGATGCCATCCGACAAGGGATCTTTGCAGAAGATAATGAGCCGTTGAAGAGAAATGTTGCTCACAGTTCCAATGCTACTACTGATCGTAGTGCAACTGTGAAATGCTCAAAAGTAGACTCTATCACCACTTCCCTCAATGGCCAAAAAATCGCCACTTCAAATCGGCCCCAAGCTCGAAAATTCCATCCTTTTTACATGAGTCTCTCTCAAGCTTTGAAAAAGCTACGAGAAGAAGGGCACCTAGAACTCCTAGAACCCCAACCCCTTCCAAATCCTCTTCCACCAAGATATGACCCAGCTAAATACTGTGCCTATCATCAATAACATGGTCATGATACGAACCGTTGCATCCGCCTCCGTCATAAGATTCAGGATCTTATTGATGAAGAGACCCTAGCTCCACCCAAAGGACCTCAGGTTAGTACTGACTCGTCACCTCCCCATCTCAACCTCATCCATATACTACCATCCACCTTCGACCCCAGCATATACATCACCTCGGCCCATCTACCCAAGCCTAAGGTGTTTATTCCAGAAAGCATGGACTTATGCATGATGGATGCACCTGGACCCCAATCATCTCAAACCCGTGAGCCCACTACTTCTGAGTTGATGACGATGATTGAAGATCTTCAAAGAACTGTGATAGATCTGGCCTCCGGGACATTGGCTCCCTCATTGACCACATCACATGCCGGGAATTTCATGACAAAAGGCTCCCCAATCTTGGGACTGGCTGCATTTGAAGAAAGCCAAACCCTTGGCAAAAGGGAAGCAGGTGTAAGAACAAGGTAGGGGCAAGCATTGGTCCCCATGAACACCTTCAACGGGCTGTTGAGGCTTTGAAGGCCGAAGGACTAAACAAACAGCAAGTGCTTGCAGTGGTTGCAAAAACTATGGATAATACTTTTGCCACTCAAGTTGGGGGCAGTCTGAATCAAGGGGCAAGCCGAGACAAGAGATGTTGTACCAGAAACACCCATTTCAGCTCTAATCCTACACTCGGAAGAGATCATCAAAAGTCAGCACCTACCGACCCCTTCACCAGTACATCCAACACAACTAGCTCACAACCTGCCAAATACCCACCTCGGGGCCAAAGGGTGTTCACCCCACTAGACATGTCTCTGTCAACGGCCCTGAGGGTCCTGATTGAAAAGGGGCATCTGAAGCCCCTGGAGCCGCGGCCATTACTGAATAAACTTCTTCTCTCCCACAACCCGGCGAAGTACTGTGTCTTTCATCAATAAGCTGGCCATGACACTGACATGTGTCTTCATCTTCACCATGAAATACAAGATCTGATTGATAAAAAGGTCATCGTCGCGTCAGGTCCTGCAAAGTCTATCGGCGCTGGATCGGTGAACTTGGGGGATAATGTGACCATGTGATCGGGGGATGAACCAGCGCGGTGGCGCTCGATTTACTCCAACGTGGGAATGGCACGCATTGTTTTGAGCATTTGCGAGTGCTAGCTTTGTGCTTTCTGACTTGGGTAGGGTCAGTCTTGTGTTTTGTATTGATCAGTCTTTTCATGTTAAGTCAGTAGGGTCTGTTTGGTTGTACCGAGTCAGTCCTGTTTTGTTGAAGTCGGGTGATTTCGGGGGTGTTACCTCGGACATCACTTGCTTGTTTTGTGTTTGTCTTTTCGTTTTCTTTTGAGTCTGTTTCTACCTTGGAGCCAGTAATGCCAACAGATTTGAATGAACAACAGTGCTCTTTCATGCTTTTGTGCTTGCTTCTGCCTTGTGCCAGGAAGTTTGAATGAAACGGCAGTACTTTTCGCCTACTTTTCTGTGCCTCGAACTCATTATATTGACCTAAGTTTTTCAAAACTTTTTGAACATTGTGATGAAAACGAAGAGGAAGGAATTCCTCGGGATCTGCAAAATTTGATCAACTGAGAGAAAGAGAGGCGTGCTAAGCCCTTAATGAATGAAATCATGTTTGTTAATGTGAGTACTGAGAAGGACTCTGGCTTGATCCAGATTGGTTCCACACTATCTTCAGCGCGTGGGATTAGTCGTTTTCTTAAAAGATTTCAAAAAATGTTTTGCGCAGTCCTGCGAAGACTTGTGTGGAATCGCTCTTGAGATTTTGCAGCTTAGGATCGCTCTCAGCCGCAAGACTCGACCCCTCACTTTCAAACCTTGAACGTGAAATTCAGAATGTTCAACGGTCAACTACAATGTGAGGCCTGTGTGGCCAAATTTGAAGCAGGCCATGAACTAGGGGCAAGGAGGTCAGAAATAATCAAAAGGAAGCTTGCGAAGCTAGATCAAAAGCCCTTGAACTGGGGGCAAAGATGTCAGATGTGCTCGAAGAGTCAAAAAATTGGGATTTTTCTCAAGCTAACAAAGATCGGCAAGAATGCCAAATCCTAGAAGGGAGGAAAGAAGAAAGTATTGCTGAAGGATAACTGAGTTCCTACCCACAACACTAGGGGCAGATTCAGTCCCCCTTTAGATGGACTCCTGCATCGTCAGCAAACAACAATCATTCTCCTGGATTCAGATGACTTCAGGATCTCAAAACCATTTGACATGGACAAAGCTACACTTTTACCCTTGAGAGGCTCGCTAGGCCGAAAACCCAGAAGGGCGACCCCGGCAAAAGTTAGAGCAAGAAAAAGAACAAAAAGAACAAAAAAAAAAAGAACAAAAGAAAAACGCAAAGAATGAAGAAAAAAAAAAAAGAAAAATGAAGAAAATAAAAAGAAAAGATGAAGAAAGAAAAAAAGAAATGAAAAGAAAAGAAGAACAGAGCTCGCAAGGTTAAAAACCCAGAAGGGTGGCCTTGGCAAAAGTTAGAGCGCAAAATGAGAGGTTAAATACACGAGTGTACCTTAACCCCGAACTACGTAAGGCTTGATTCCCATCTTTGGGATACGTAGGCAACTTCATTCTGAAGTCCAGCCGTAAAACACTTCAAATTCCACTGTGTCCATGTGATGGTTCTGGTCATCTTTGTCTTCTCTGTATCTGAGAATTTGGTCGTAATTGTCACTGTGAGGACTGGTTGCCATGTGCTGCGGCGCTATTCAGACTAGGGGCAACTTTCCGTTGCCATACAGTGTACCGCGGTGCTATTCAACAAGGGGCAACTTTTCGTTGCCATGCAGTGTCCTTCAAGCAAGGGGCAATTTTCCTTCGGATCTGAGGTTGTGCATCTCAAGAGTAGGTTTCGTGCTCGTTGAGCAGTGGTCATTTGCAAAAATAGTTTTTGAGAATTTTTACTGAGGTTGACTGATTTTCTCGAAAAGTATTCCATTTTTCAAAACTGGACCATTTCTTGGACCCAAAAAAGGAAAATTTTCAGTGCTCATAGCTTGACTTGCATGATTTTAAATCAAAAAATTGAACAAGCAATGTTAATCTAACTCTCATTTTGGTCAAAATTGTTTTAGTAGCAAGCCAAAAACAAAAATGGTCAAAATGATGAACTAGGGGCACAGTTAAAGGGGCACAACGGAAGCTAACTGCGAAAGGGCAGAAAGCTCTCACATCCTCCAAGCAACGAAGTATCAAGCCAAGTGCGAAGCACAAACGGGAATGGATCAAGATATTCCACTCCTTTGTTTGGACACATCTAATTACATCCAAACTCCTCCACGGAGCATCGTCAGCCGATGTCAGCTGCAGATGTGCTACACACCCAGTTGTAGCGCAACCCACTGTGGGAAAGTTCACTGTTGTAAGCAGAAGGAAGAAAATCTAGCGGAATGCTAGGGGCAAGAGCCCGCAACTTCTTGTTTATCCACCAACCACTCAGGGGAGGGATTAAAAATGAGAGATTGAAGAATAGAGAGATGTGCGATGAGAGAAAAAGTGAGGAAAAGGGCTTTTTCAGAAAAAAGCAAAGCCTGAGGGTCGAGTGATGTGAGAATCACAAATGAGAAAGGGTGGGAAACAATGCCCGGAGAAACTGGCTCCTCGTGCACCAAGAGGTTTCTTGCCTTTGTAACACAACTGAGTGTGGTGTTTGTGTGTTTTTGTTTGTCTCGATTCTTGTTTTGAGTGGTTTGAGTGTCAATAGATGTGTTGAGGTTGTTTTTCCTTTGTTGAGTGGTGTTTAGGTTGTTCCACCTTTGTTTTCCATTGTTGAGAACCCTTTTCTCATTTTCAATTTCAAAAATGAATCGTTTTGTGCTCAAAGTGCCGTGCCGTTCTCCACATTTGTGCAAAACAAGATTTTGTTCTTTCAAAAATCGCAAGGTTCAACCCAGGTCATATGAGAACAGTAAAACCAGGACCTACTTGAAGCTATATGGGTTCCGGACTGCAAAGCAAAAGAAAAGAGGGAAAATTTGGAGCATCTGAGTGTGTTTCAACTTCTGCAAGTTCCGTCTTTATGAGCTGTGTGCCGAATAAGCAGAATATTGTGTTATGAGCTGCGTGTTCAGAATAAGCAGTGTGCTGATACGAGCTGTGTGTTCAAAGTGAACAGAATACTCTGTTGACTGTTTCACTGTTTCAAGCCGGAATGGCAATCAGAAGTGCTCTCCCTGAGTACTATTCCCCGTTAGAGTGAAACGGTTTACCGCTACTCACCCCATGAGGTGCTTTCTAAAGTGCCGCTTTGTTTGTTTATTGCATTCCCTAAACATCATGCTCTACATTGCTTGTAACATGCATCGTATCATCGCATTTATTGCATTTATTTGCATCTTGTGTTATCTTGTATCGTTTATCCTTTTACACTGAGCAGCATTCAGGATCGTTGCCCTCCGGGGCTTTCTTAGGTTGCGTTGTAGATGCGCTGGGCGGATTGTTGGACCTCCTCTCACGATTTCAGCGTGGTTTGAGTGTCCCGTTCCTTACGCGATTTCAGCGTGTTTGGAATTTATCCCAAGTTGCATTGTAGACGCGCTGGGCGGATTGTTGGACCTCCTCTCATGATTTCAACGTGGTTTGAGTGTCTCGTTCCTTACGCGATTTCAGCGTGTTTGGAATTTATCCTAGGTTGCGTTGTAGACACGCTGGGCAGATTGTTGGACCTCCTTTCACGATTTCAGCATGGTTTGAGTGTCCCGTTCCTTACGCGATTTCAGCGTGTTTGGAATTTATCCCAGGTTGCGTTGTAGACGCGCTGGGCGGCTTGTTAGACCTCCTCTCACGATTTCAGCGTGGTTTGAGTGTCCCGTTCCTTACGCGATTTTAGCGTGTTTGGAATTTATCCCAAGTTGCATTGTAGACGCGCTGGGCGGGTTGTTGGACCTCCTCTCACGATTTCAGCGTGGTTTGAGTGTCCCCTTCCTTACACGATTCGGCGTGTTTGGAATTTATCTTAGGTTGCATCGTATACGCACTTGAGCGGTTTGTTTTTGGACCTCCTCTCACGATTTCAACATGGTTTGAGTGCCCCGTTCCTTACACGATTTCAGCGTGTTTAGAATTTATCTCAGGATGCCTGATGTGCGGGCTTGGGCGGGTTTTATCTCAGGTTGCATTGTAGACGCACCTGGGCGGTTTTTGGACCTCCTCTTACGATTTCAGCGTGGTTTGAGTGTCCCGTTCCTTACACGATTTCAGCGTGTTTGGAATTTATCTCAGGACGCCTGATGTGCGGGCCTGGGCGGGTTTTATCTCAGGTTGTGTTGATATACGCCTGGGCGGGTTGTTGGACCTCCTCTCACGATTTCAGCGTGGTTTGAGTGTCCCGTTCCTTACGCGATTTCAGCATGTTTGGAATTTATCCGAGGTTGCGTTGTAGACGCGCTGGGTGGATTGTTAGACCTCCTTTCATGATTTCAGCGTGGTTTGAGTGTCCTGTTCCTTACGCGATTTCAGCGTGTTTGGAATTTATCCCAGGTTGCGTTGTAGACGTGCTGGGCGGATTGTTGGACCTCCTCTCACGATTTCAGCGTGGTTTGAGTGTCCCGTTCCTTACACGATTTCAGCGTGTTTGGAATTTATCCCAGGTTGCATTGTAGACGCGCTGGGCGGTTTGTTAGACCTTCTCTCACGATTTCAGCGTGGTTTGAGTGTCCCATTCCTTCACGATTTCAGCGTGTTTGGAATTTATCCCAGGTTGCATTGTAGACGCGCTGGGCGGTTTGTTAGACCTTCTCTCACGATTTCAGCGTGGTTTGAGTATCCCGTTCCTTATGCGATTTCAGCGTATTTGGAATTTACCCAAGTTGCGTTGTAGACACCCTGGGCGAGTTGTTGGACCTCCTCTCATGATTTCAGCGTGGTTTGAGTGTCCCCTTCCTTACATGATTCGGCGTGTTTGGAATTTATCTCAGGTTGCGTCGTGTACACACTTGAGCGGTTTGTTTTTGGACCTCCTCTCACGATTTCAACGTGGTTTGAGTGTCCCGTTCCTTACACGATTTCAGCATGTTTGGAATTTATCTCAGGACGCCTGATGTGCGGACTTGGGCGGGTTTTATATCAGGTTGCGTTGTAGACGCACCTGGGCGGTTTTTGGACCTCCTCTCATGATTTCAGCGTGGTTTGAGTGTCCCGTTCCTTACACAATTTCAGCGTGTTTGGAATTTATCTCAGGACGCCTGATGTGCGGGCCTGGGCGGGTTTTATCTCAGGTTGTGTTGATACACGCCTGGGCGGGTTATTGGACCTCCTCTCACAATTTCAGCGTGGTTTGAGTGTCCCATTCCTTACGCGATTTCAGCGTGTTTGGAATTTATCCCAGGTTGCGTTGTAGACGCGCTGGGCGGATTGTTGGACTTCCTTTCACGTTTTCAGCATGGTTTGAGTGTCCCTTTCCTCACACAATTTCAGTGTGTTTGGAATTTGACTTAGGTTGCGTCGTATGCGCGCCTGATTTATTGTTTTTCCTCCTCTCATGATTCCAGCATGGTTGGAGTATTTTCCCCTTTGCATTCACCATTGCATTTTGCATGCATTGCATCGCACTATCTTGCACACCTTACCTGTATCGCACTATTTTGTGCATTCACCCTACTCGCACTGTTTTGTACACCTTTAGCTCGCACTGTCTTGTGCACTCTCTGGTCCGGGAGACCTTAAATCCTCTAGTCTAGGAGACCTTAAATCCTGCATCTTTATTCGCACTGTCTTGTGCACCCTCTGGTCTAGGAGACCTTAAATCCTCTAAAGGTCCAATTCCTTTTGTGTTTGTCGTGCCCGAACGACTTCCGGTGGTCTGGTATAGCCACCTGCCTGTGTTTGCGGTGAGTTCCTAGGAGACCAACTGAGATGGTGGAAACTAGAGTTCGAATGGCTCATGCCTAGAACGCAAAGGTTCGGGATTTCCGAGACTAAAGTCTGGTTTAAATACCCAGGGGTATATCCTCGGCTTGAAATCTGTATGGCAGCCCCATAGATTGAGATAGCACGTGTATGCGCCTCAATTCTGGATACTGAACCAACCTAGTCTGTCACCCTGTTGGAGAATAGGGAAAGCTACGACCATAGTCAGGGAGAAAAGTAGTACCTGCGGTTCAACCAAGAAGAAGGGGAAGATTCCCACATCAGCATGAGGTAGGACATTGCTGAGGTAGGTCATTGCCAATTGCCCCTGTAAGGTACCTTTACTTCCTAGCTACTACGTCATCTAGTATGTCCATTGCATTGTACATAGCATTTATCGCATGCATTCACTGCACATCCATTGTATCGTTTGCGTCTTTCCATGTTAAGCTTAGTCTGGCGTGTGCCCATACTTTTCGCGTTAGAGCATGGTTATGTGATTATGTGTACGCGCCTATTCCACTAAGGGAATTGTGGTTTGAGGGTGGTGGCACCATTTCTGTGTTAGACGTGGTTTGTTTGTGTCCATACCTTTTCTAGGCAAAATGTGGTTTTTGGCCGCGTGCTTTATTCAATTCATCCATTGCATCCATTTCATCGTATTTTAGTTTGTTACATTCAGCATTTAGGATCACGATCTTTCCTCAGCAGATCATTCCCCACTTATATCATGCCACCCAATTACTTGTACTTTGTGGTCTTTCTGCGAAACACATAGTTTTGCATGTGCTCGCACCCCTTTCATATTGAAACATAGTTCTGCTATGTGTAAGCATCCATGCTGAGTTGTGGCCAGTACTAGGATGTAGGCACTTAGCTTGTGTTAGACGTTGTTCGGCTCGTGCCCACTGCCTTTTCTGTGTTAAAAGTAGTTTGATTTTGCATCTCCATTCCTTTATGATATTTGTGTGGTTTTGTACTGTTTGTGGTTTGATCATCTCACATACATTGCATATCATTTGCATTGTTTCGTTACATTGTATATTATTACATTGTTTTCTAATATTGCATATCATTCGCGCTATTTTGCGCATCGCACTGTTTTGTGCATTACATAGTATCATTCGCGCTATCTTGCGCACCTTACCTGCACTTGTTCGTGCACCGCATTGTTATGCGTCACACTCAAGTTGCATTGTTTTGCACCCCTTCCGCATTGTTATGCGTCACAATTAGGTTGCATTGTCATGCACCCCTTCACTTGCGTTATCACGCACTTCTCACTTGCATTGCTACGCATGCTTCTAACAATATTGTACCTGTTAAGTTTTCTTTCTTTTTCAGGCACAATATTGTATGTACGGTTCATTTGAGGTTGGCGCGACTAGACGAACCGGACAGGTATTGTATTCTCCGCGTGAGACGTAGCGAGAATTGAATGATTCTCTTACATCCCTTCTACATGTAATGTAGTTAGATTTGTGTATGATTGCTTAAAACTGTTGCATAAGATGCTTCATTACAGCGTGCTTTGCATGATCATAAGTTATGTTCGACTTTGTGCATACCCCTTTGCATTTTGCCCACGCCTGCGGGCCTATCTCTTGTTTATCTCGCCTGTTTGTCTAAGTCTTCGGCCTTGTCAAAAATGGGTCGTCTCTGGGCTTTGACATTCACTCCCGTCAATTACGACTTTCGAGTTCTGTCAAAGAGGGGCAACTGTAGACACCCCATTTTTGACCGACCTTAAGACTTAGACGTCGCCGATTGAGCGCTCGGTGATGATGCATATTGTGCTCATTCTGAGGTCACAGAGTCTCGGCTGAGAGCCTTGCCTCCGAACTTCGGGACTCTTTTGTGCTTTGCCTCGGTTTGCGAACCAGGTCCTGTTTTCTCTGTTTTCTCTTCCCGAAGGGAGGGAGAGGTCTCGTAGACCATCTCTCAATGGCCGTAGGCTACGTTTCGTGGTCGTAAGCCATTGTTCCCGTTTGGAGACCAGTTTCCGGTTTTCGGAGCCGTCGACCGTGCGCCTCGGTTCGAGACCGCTTAACTTTCTCCGTTTGCTCTGATTTTTGGCACACCTTGTTTCCTCTCCCTAGAGGGACACTGTGGCCCGGGAGACCACCTTCATGGTGGCACGCCACTTCCGGTGCTTGATAGTCAGTTTTCAGGGTACCCGGCTGTGCGTTTTGACCCCCGAACCCTCGTTTTGCATCGGTGTGGGTTCATTTTTGGCATGGACCCTATTTTCATTGTTAGGAAGGTGGTACAAGGGTGGGAGACCACCTTTTCTTCTTGGAGACCACCTTTCTCTTCGCCGCCCGGTTTTCTTGTTAGAGAGCTGGTCTCCCTCACTTTTGAGCCACATTTACTGGTCTCCCACCATACCACTGGCTTTGTTTCAGTGTGGAGACCACCAATTACCCTTGGAGACCAGTTTTCTCCTTGGAGGCCACTTTTCTCTCTCCTCCAGCCAGTTTTCTTGTCGGGAAACTGGTCTCCCTCACTTTTGGGCCACAATTACTAGTCTCCCATATCACCACCGAGTTGTATTCACCTGGGAGACCACCAATATGGGCTGCCGACCACCTATTTTTGAGTTGGACCTTTTGACCTGGTTGGCCGACCACAAAAAGTGGCTGGCCGACCACCTGGCCTGGTCGGCCGACCACTTGAACTGGTCGGCCTACTCCCTCTTGTTTTGTCTTCCGGAGTTGCTTCCAACTGTGCCAGCTGGGAGGCATTTGCTGCATCCTCCATACACGTGTATGGAGGATGTTTAATCTTGCTTCCATGCTTCCAAGAGAAGCTTTAGACCTCTTTGGCTATAAGAGAGACCCTCTCCCTCATTAGCAAGGGTTCAAAACTTTGGTGAAGGCAAACAATATATCTCTCTTTATATCTCTCTTTTTTGAGCTCTAAATTGCTTGGTTCTTGGCCCCTTTGCATACCATCTCATAGCCTAACACCTCCACCATCAAGCTAAGGTTCTTGGAGCTTGTTTTCAGAGTTTGAGGACTGCATTTTTGGTCCAGAGGCTGCTGGTTCTTGCTGGTCTTCAAGGGTAATCATTTTTCCCTCTTTTGAGCATTATTTTGATCCATCTCTTTGCCTATCTTGCAAGCATATTTGAGCTTTTCCATCAACTGAAAAAACTCTTATTTTGAGCTCCACTTGAAGTTTGTTTAAGGCCATTTTTCTGTTGGGGGTCATCTACCCCCTTGCATGCTTGTTTTCATCTTGTTTTGAGCCATGCATTAGGGCCTTTGTGTTGAGCTTTGTTGCCCCTTTTGACCACTGAAATCCAGTAGATTTTCAGTGGTTATTATGTATTTTTGAGCATCAAATCAGAGAGGGGTGACCCTCTCATCTCTTGTCTTGTTTTCTAGCATTATTGGCCTTACAAAGGAGCCCATATTTTCACACTTCTTGAGCATGTTTCAGGCCATTATTTGTGAGTTTTATGACCTGCATGAACTCTATCTAGAGTTGTTTTGGCCATGTTAGGTGTCTATCTTGCATGTGTAGAGTAATCCTCTTCATGGCCTTTCAAAGGAGCCTTCATTTGCATGCTTCCTAGCCTCATTTCAGGCCCTTTTCAGTGAGTTTTAGGGCGCTCATAACCTCTGTCCAGAGGTGGTTTTTCCATTTTGTATGTCCATTATACATGTGTAGAATAACCCTCTTATTGGCCTTTCAAAGGGACATATCATTCTTGCATGCATTGACTGAGTTTCAGTGGGTTTTTGGTCATATTTTGGCATGGAATACTGTTGTTTTTGGTTGGTTTGGTGACCTCTCATGTGCTTCATATAGTTGTAGTGCAAATCATGGTTTACTACCTTGTTTTGCATGATGTTTTGGCCGCCTTTCCTAACATATTTTGGCCATGCCTTAAACTGATTTTGTGCTTGTTTTGGACTGCCTTAGCTCTATTTTTGGGTCTCATGGTCGAATGATGTTTGTTTTCCATGCCTGTAGTTCAATATCCATGCTTAACTTTGAGTTTTGCGGTCCATCGCATGCATATACTGAGGTGTTTTTATGTTTTGGGGCCATTGCACATCATATTTCAGAGCTTATATGCATGCCATATTCCCATGATTTCCACTCTTTAAGTGCATTAGAGAGTCGGGCTTGTATGCCTCATTTACCGACCATTGCATGGGCTTCATTTGAATGCATTCCGAGCCATCATTTTAGACCAATTTCCACTATCTTGGACCTGCCTAGGGTCTATTTGGGGTTGGTTTTTCCATTTGTGCATTGCTTTGTGTACCTCTAGTGTAACGCACTTCACTAGTTTCGGTATTCGGGCCATTTAGCATGCATCGTGTGAAGTGTTTGCATGATTCGGGACCATGGTGCATCATGTTTCAGAGCTGGAAAATGTGTGTTTGTATGCCATATTTCATCCTTTGCCATGCTTTGATAAAGTTGCATTTGGTGCTTTAGGATCGGTCCCTTGCATTGGGCATGTTTGCATGAGTGTTCTTGCCTTCAATTTCACACCATGAATGGCCACTGATTTGGGTGTGGCTGAGGCTCACCTATCTTGGTTTAAGTCCATCTTGCATTGTATATGCCATTTAGTCCATGTTGTTGCATGATTGACCATTGCATTGTGTATGCCTTGATCATTTCATTGTTAATCTCTATGTGTGTATTGCGTATGCCATCTAGTTTTCGTGTGCATTGAGTATGCCATCGATTATTCCATAGCATTGTGTGTGCTAGTAGCGTGTTTGCATATCATCATCTGCATGTTTGCATCATTTAGTGGCATTATGTTTAGGTTGCATGTTAAAGTTGAATTCATGCATTCCATGTGTATTGCATTGTGTTTGGAATAGAGTTTAGTCCAAACACGGGAAATGAGGGACGTTTCGTACTTCGAGTGACGAAACATGTCTCGATTCTCGGTCGCTGACACTCCAGATTACCCATGATGGAGTTTAGGCCTTGTTGTGTTTATATGTGCATTCATTTTACATCGAGTCGTGCAACCTGACTCCTTGGCCATCATGCATCGAAATGCGTGATTGGTGACACGAGGATCGAGGATCACATTCCCTAGAGCCTATGCAATGACGGGGAGAGTGGTCATGCATACATATGTTGAAAATACTTTGCCATGCCCCTTTCTTGCTCTCTATTGCAGCAAATTGAAAGCCAGCAGCAAAAACTGGTCAACAGTATCCCTACAAGTTCCCTTGGAGTTGTGTACAGTGTTCCGGGGTCAATTTTAAACAGAGGCAAATCGGGGCATCGCGATGGATTTCCCGACAAGGCGACTCGAACATGCATGCATCTTTCATCATTCCGAACAGAGCTGAGATAGTCTACTTCATGTAACATTGCATGCTAGTTTACTCGCTTTCTTAGTTAATTTGTTAATTAGTTAGTATTGTGTAATAATTCGTTATTTATTTTGGTTGTGTAATATTCTTTCAGACCCTCCGAGAGAGGGCCAATTGTTATAATAAGTGTGCGTGTGTGTGATGTATGTCTTCCAACCCCACGTCTTTCTTCCTTTTATTTACCAGCTTATGATGGTTAGATTATGGCATGTTTCAATTAGCATACTTATGCTTGCATGTTTGCATCATTCATCTGTATTACATGCACCGGGCTTGGCGCATCATACTAACTGCCTTGTATTCCAATTCCAAGTTGAATACGTGTTAGCTGTAGCATCTCATATGCCATTCTTAGGATAGCTGAGCCTATTTCTAGTTGCATTTTGCATGTGTTGCATTAGCCATCTTAACATGAACTAGGATCATGCATTGATTATTAACTAGTTTCTGTTTTGGCTCGGAGTACTCGGTAAGTGTTTATGCTTTAACATCCTTGCATGTGAGTGAGTGATTGCCATAATAGCATGCTTACCATGAGGCTATGTGCTTATGTGATATAACTGCCTGAATGCCTGTGGGTGGAGGTTGGATTATCTGAATTGGAGCAATTCATTGATTGCGAGTTTTAAGCCCACTAGATAGTGGCAAATCAGCATGTTTTCTAAGCCCACTTGACGGTGGCAAAATCCACATTTTAGCCTACTTGCGAGCAGCAAACCGCTTTCAAAAACAAACATGAAATGTTTTGTTCCAACTCAGGCGATCTAGTCTATATTTGTATGTTGCGCGCATCACATAGTAATTCTAGGCTAATAACCGGGATAAGAGCACATAATATTTTCAAAACTCGATATTATGATTAGTAGAGGCCAATCTTTGATCAGGCGAGCAGCAGTGCTCACGAAGTGACCTTCCCCAATCGTACCCAAGTTCCCGAGCCGAGGCAACTTTGGTGATGACGGACACGTGGCCTTAGGCAACGAGTCAGGGTTTCCTAAATTCCCCCAAAATAAATATTTAGGTGGCGACTTTGTATCTGGCAAAGCAGTCCATGTTTGGCACTTCTTTCTAAAAATCTGTTTTTCAAAAACGATTTGCCGGATTTGGACTCTTTGATAATTCATTGGTCTTGCATTGCACTCTGCGAGATTAGATACAGGACCGTGACGTTGAGTCCTGAACTGTAGTGAGCCCAATGAACAAAACGGGATTTCCTCCCGGGACGTTCGGGGACGTCTACAATAGTTACTCTATTCAATTCCCAGTAATCTATACATAATCTCAAGGACCCGTCTTTCTTCTTAACAAATAGGACTGGAGCACCCCAAGGTGAAATGCTCAGGCTGATGAATTTCTTGTCTAACAAATCTTGTAATTGAGTTTTCAATTCTTTCAATTCAAAGATTGACATGCAGTATAGGGTTTTTGAAATTGGTTGTGTCCCGGGTATTACATCAATGGTGAATTCGATTTCTCTATTAATTAAATCCCCAGCAATTTATTTGGAAACACATCGGGAAATTCACAAACAACAGGAATGGTTTCCACACTAGCACTATTAGAAGATACAGTCAATACATAACACAAGTAGCCCCGACACCCTTTTCTCAACATCTTCCTGGATTTCATAAATGAAATCAAGTATGGCAGAGGAATTATCCCATTTCCAACGAACACAAACTCAGGCATGCCAGGTGGTCGAAACACAACAGTTTTATTCACACAGTCAATAGTTGCACAATACTTTGTC
Source organism: Camellia japonica (assembly GCA_030407325.1). Lineage (NCBI taxonomy): Eukaryota > Viridiplantae > Streptophyta > Magnoliopsida > Ericales > Theaceae > Camellia > Camellia japonica. The sequence continues at coordinate 166,792,013 of JAPPVO010000016.1, forward strand.
AAACAATCCATACCAAGTATACAGTTAAACTGATCAAGACCCAATGGCAATAAATCAACATATACTGTCATATCATCAATCACAATGTCACATGCTGAATACACATACGCGCATACCATAAAACCTCTAGATAGTGTAAAGACAGATAACAAATAATTCTTAGGCTCTAGTGGTCTAATTAATTTCTAGGAAAAAGCATGCGATACAAAGAAATGTGTGGACCAGAATCTATCAATACGTAGGCACGTTGAGCACAAATAGATATCATACTTGACACCACTGACTCGGTGTTCTATACATGTAGACACCCCATTTTTGACCGACCTTAAGACTCAGACGTCATCGTCTGTGCACTCGGTGATTGTGCATGTTTGTGCTCGTTTCGAGTTTCCGGAGCCTCCAGCTAAGCGCCTTGTCTCGGGACCTCTTAACTTTCTTCTCTTGGCCTGGTTTTTGGACCATGCCTTGCTGCCTGTGCCTAGAGGGAAACAGAGGCCTGTAGGCCACTTTTTGTAGCCGTAGACTACCTTTCCCTCTCGTAGGCCACTTGTAGTGGCCCGTAGACTAGTTTTCGGGGCTTCCGGCTGAGTGCCTTGTCTTGCGAACTCTTGTCTTTCTTCCTTTTTGGTTTGTTCTTGAACCAAACCTTGGTATCCCTTGCCTGGAGGGTGGAACAGGGGTGTAGACCAGTTTTCCCTCCTGTAGACCACTTTTCTTCCATGTAGACCACTTTTGGTGGTCGGCCAGCTAGGGTGGGTGGTCTGTGGACCACCTAAGGTGGTCGGCAGCCTGCCACCACCTTCTACTCTCTCTGTAGACCCTCTTCCTCCCTTGTCAACCAGTTTTATTCACTGTAGACCACTTTTTGTGGTTGGTCGACTAGGGAGAGTGGTCGGTCGACCACTTTAACTGGTCGGCGGCCTTTCTACATTTTCTATAGATATTTTCCTTGCTAGTTGTGCTAACTATTGGACACAGAAGGCATCCTCCATACACGTGTATGGAGGGATTGCACCAAGCCTCTAGCTTGTCTAACAAGCTTGAGGCATGAATTCTATATAAGGGGAGGTGCCTCCCCTTCTCAAGGGTTCAGAAATTTGTATTAGGGCTAAATATATCTCTATCTCTCTTGATTTCTCCCTCTCTCTCTATATTTGTTCTCTTTGTTGCCTTAAAGTGAGTTTTGTTCACACTTTTGCACTAAACACCTAGTGAAACACCTTCACTCTTGAGTTGAGGTACTTGGAGGTTTGTTTGAAGCTCAAAAGCTTGGTTTTTGCCTCAGAAGTTGCTGATTTGTTGTGGTTCTTCAAGGGTGAGTCTTTATCCTCTTTAAAGCTTTGTTGTAGTTGCTTACTTAGCCATCTTTGCATGCTTCTTTTGGTTTAGCTTTCAACTGTAAAAAGCTTCATTTTTAAGTATTAAAAATGGTTATTTGAGGCTTTGTTTGAGTTAGGGGTGGTCTACCCCCTTTGGTGGCTTGTTTTACTTTGTTTTGTGCCATCTCTTTAGGCCTTTGAGATCACCTTCTCTTGGCCTTTTAACCACTGAATTCCAGAGGAATTTTAGTGGTGGAAAGTGTGTTTTGAGGCCCCAAATGAGAGGGGGTGGTCCCCTCTCCTCTTGTCTTGTTTGCTTGCCTTGTTGGCCTCATTATTGAGCATGTGTTTCTAGCATGTGTTGACTTGTTCTCAGCCTATTTTTGGCCCTATGTCAGCATGGCATAACTCTGTTTTGGCTTGGTTGAGTCACCCCATGCATGCTTTTTACACTTGTAGGGTAATCTTGCCATTTAGCCTTGTGTGCTCAAGGCTTTGATCCATCATGCTAGCCTATTTTGGTTCTATCTCAGCATGTTTTTGGTGTTATTTTAGCATGCCTTAGCTCTGTTTTAGGTTGGTTTGGTTGCTTCTTACATGCTTCATGTACTTGTAGTGCAATCCTCTTAGTTAGCCTTAACATGCATCATGCTTTGGACCACCATTTTAGCATGTTTTTGGCTCCACTCCAGTGAGCTTTTACTCATGTTTTGCCATGCTTAAACTCTGTTTTAAGTGATCTTGATCATGCATGCTTTGCTTTGTCTAGCCATAGTGTAAAGCCCCTCCACTAGCTTTGTGTTTTGAGTCCACTAGCATGCATTGCTTGGGCTATTTGCATGATTTAGCATCATTTGATATATGATTTTAGAGCATGTTTCACTATCATACCCTCGTGTATATCACTCTTTCAATGCTTTGGAGGGTTGTGCTTTATGCCTTAACCATGAGCCAATATGTATGCATGCTTGCCTAAGCTTTTGGGCTACCATCTTAGCATGTTTTTGGTGTTATTTTACCATGTTACAACTCTGATTTTTGTTGATGAAGCCATCTCATGCTTAGTTTTGGTATATGTAGTGTAATCTTCCTCATTGGCCTTACATGCATCATGCTATATGCCTCCCATTCTAGCATGGGTTAGCTCTACTCCATGCATGTTTTGGCATTTTTTTGACCTACCTTGGAACTGTTTTGGGTCATCTTGGTCCTTTGGGGCTTGCTTGATATGGCTATGATATAAGTGCCTTTGCTAGCCTTAAGTTTTGAGCCTCCTAGCATGCCTCATTTGTGATGTGTGCATGATATGGCATCATTTGGAATATAATTTCAGAGCTTATGTCTTTGCTATACTCTCATGTTTATCACTCTTTCATTGCTCTTGAGGGTTATGCCTTTTGCCTTGTTTGTGAGCCAATGAATGAGCATACTTTCCTTCCCTTTTGAGCCTGTGTTTTAGCATGCCTTTGGCCTTGATTTAGCATGCCTCAACTCTGTTTTGAGTAGTTTGGGTCATATGGGATTTGTTATGCATGGTTGTAGTGCAATAGCTTTGATTAGCCTAATGATTCAAGGTCCTTAGGTTGCTATGCTTGTGTTGTTTCGATGATTTGGCATCATTTCACACATGATTTCAATGCATATAGTGTAGCTACACTCTCACATTTGTCACTTCTTCATTGTGCTTAAGAATTGTGCCCTTATGCCTTGTTGATGAGCCATTACATGAGCATCATTATCTTGCCTTTCATGCCATCATTTCAGAGCATTTTGGCCATTATTTTGGCATGCATGAGGTCTGTTTAGGGTTGGTTTAGTCCATTGAGCATTGCATTGCATAGTCCTACTGTTGTGTACTTCACTAGCTTTAATGCTTAAGGACCCTAGCATGCCATACTTGTGTTGTTTGCATGATATGTCATCCCTTGGCATATGATTTCAGTGCTTGTACCTATGCCATGATTCCATATATGTATTCTATTAATGTGTTTGAAAGTTAAGCTTGATGCCTTGCTTGAGAGCAAATGAATGAGCATCTGTTCTTTGCCTTTTTGTGCCTAAGTTTTGTTGTGAATTGGCCACTGTTTTGGAGCATCTTAGGTCTATCCATATGTGGTTTAATCATTTGAAGCATTGTAGTGCATGCCTCATGTGTGATACACTTCATTAGTTTTGATGCCTCAGCTTTTAAACATACCATGCATGCATTGTTCACATGACAGAACCTTGTGCATGCCATATTAGCATTGATAGATAGGCATGTTGTATGTGTTGCATTGTGTTTGGATCGAACGTTGATCCAAACACAAGGAATGTGGCACATTTCGTACTCAAAGTGATGAAACGTGTTGCATTTCTTGGTCGCCGACCCTCTTGATCAAGCATGATAGAGGTGGAGGCCCTTATGTGTTATTTTTGCATTCATTGACATTGACTTGTGCAAACTTGGCTTCTCGGCCATTGTGCATTGCGATGCTTGGTTGGTGGCCTGAGAGTCGAGTCCGCACTCCCTTGAGCTTGAGAAATGATAGGGAGGGTGGTTGTGTACACATATCTTGCAAATACATTGCTATGCCCCTTGTTGTTCTCTGTTGCAACAAAACTGGAGCTTGGCAAATTTTCTGGTCGGCCGACCAGTAAGGGTGGTCGACCGACCACTTTTTCTGGTCTACAACCAGCTTTTCTAGCCTACAAGTGGTCTACACCCCCCTTTTCTGGTCGGCAGCCCACCAAAGAGTCCCTGTGTTGGAGCAGAAGCAATTTGAAGGTTTGTGCACCTTTCAGAAATCAAATCAAATGCAAACAGAGGCAATTCTGGGCATAGTAATGGATTTCTGAGTAAGGCGATCGAGCATGCATGTACCCCTCGCCTCGAGGACCTCTTTTAACTGCTTTACTTAGCTACTTTACTTAGTTAGCTAGTTCGTCAGTTTTGTACTTAAGCTATGTTTGGGAAGTGGCTAAAATAGCCAAAAAGCCAAAAAGCCAACTAAAACACATCACATCACCTCTCTACTTTTCTGCACATCTTTTCGTAAAAAGCCAAAAAGTTACTAAAATAGTCTGTTCCCAAACCAGGCCTTAATTAGTTAACATGCTATCAAGTACTTCTATGTATGTAGGCAACTTCAGTACACCCACTCGGTCATATACATCCAGATCTAATCCCTCCTCGAATTTTTGAGCCTTCTTGTAATCTATGTCAACCATATGAGGAGTAAATCTGGCTAACTCAGTAAACTTAGCTTCATACTCAGCTACAGACATCTTCCATTGTTTAAGTTCTTGGAATTCAGTAACCTTTCGATCTCGGAAGCACTGAGGAAAGTACTTATTGTAAAAGATCTCGTTGAACTGAACCCATGTCATGCTCCCATTACTATTTCGGATTAACAACCACCATCTCCGGGCTTCGTCCTTCAGAGTATAGGTGACCAATAAAACCTTTTGCATTTCGGAGCAAAGGAGTACTTCAAATAGTTTCTCCAGTTCAAGTAACCATGTCCCTACCTTTAAGGGTTCAATACCACCAAGGAAAGTCGATGGCTTCATCTTCATAAACTTCTGTATTAAATTTATAATGTCATTGTTATCCAACTCCACTTCGACCGGAGAGGGCGGAGGAGGTAGAGGCTGTTGTCATTGTTACTGTATTATTGCTTCAGTTAGGGCTGTAAGCATTTGTTCCATCAGCTCATGCGAGCCTTTGAGGATTTAGCATTACCATCACTTCTTGTATTTTCCATTTGCTATAGGTAAACAGAGCACTTATAAATATAGGCAAATAGTCCATTCAGTTCATTCATTTCAATTTCATGTGTTCATGGTCAGGTTCAGTTTTCACATTTACAGAAAATTAACACATACACTCACACATACAGATGGGATGTCCCTAAATCTTTTTCTAGGACATCTCATAGCTCATATGGACTTGTGTGTGCAGCATAACATGTGCTCTGATACCACTGTGTCATGACCCAAACCTACCGCTATAGGTTTAGCATCGTAACCGACTAATAATCCTTGGATTACCAGAGGCTTTTGAACAGAATAACAAAATATGAGGGGTTGCGGAAGCAAATATATAAAATACAATGTCCATAGAGCTATGTAGACATACATGGGACAAAAACGATTTAAAACTTATATATTTATATATATAATATCAAACTTCCATACGTCATGTATCACTATACAGATATAGATTGATTCATAAGGAACTTAGCCCAAAGTATGGATAGACAAAAACAAAACAAAAACATCCTTTACATGATTCACAAAACTTGACTTCACAAATGGGAACCTCCCCGAGAGGCACGGTGGCTGGCTGACAAAACTAAACTCTCCAAGCAGTAGCTTAGGCCTGGTCACACACCTACTCACCTACATGCATAATAAAAATAGTGAGTGGAAGCCCAGTAAATAATAACGGAGTAAAAAAATTAATGAATGCTGTCCTCTAGCAGATTTCAAATCAGAAACAAATTCATATTTGCATACTTGACCAAAAATCTTAGTAATTATATGTATCTATCATATCATATCAAATTTGCATAATCGGTACTGATGACCACATAGGTCCACATCTTGTGAACAAGTAGCCATGGTATTGTTACCCCTAAGCGAGAGCCACGTAAACATAGGCCTCGGTATTGTTACCCCCGGGCAACGGCCACATGAATATAAGCCACAGTATTGTTACCCCTGGGCGTGGGCCACGTGTATATTGACTATGTTATTGTTACCCCCGGGCGAGGGCCACGTGAACTAAGGATGACACAAATATATTTCAAAAAAATGGACATTCATTCATGATTTATAAAATAGCATTTCAGAAAACAAATCATATCATTTCAGTCAGAAAACACTTATAATCAAACATAGCTTTACAGAGTTGTTACTCACAGATGGCTCCGGTTACAGACAAATAGAGCAAACTAATCAAATGGTTTACAGCATGTGACCTACATAAACATAACATATACACATAATGAAACAATTGGATAATACTTAACTTGTTTCATTTCGTTCTTAGTGTGTTTCTAAATCTTTATCCTCCTTATTATGTCTTAATCATGGCCTATGAATGCCTAAGATGCAAAAAGTGCACTTGAGAACACTTAGGCATTAATGTTGAAAATAGGGCCTCGCTCGAGTGCAACTTCCTTCGCTCGAGCGAAGGCTCAAAGATGTGAGTGGCCGCTCATGCGTAACTTCCTTCACTCGAGTAGTCTGTAAATTCTGCAAAAGTACTGGTTATGTGAATTTTTTGCTTTATGGTCGCTCGACGGTTGCTCGAGCATGTGACTGAGGTCTTCGCTCAAGCGTAACTCTTGTCGCTCTAGCAGTCTACAAAATGTGTCAACTTTTAGGAGCATGAATTTTACGCTCAAGCCAATGTTTGGTCGCTCGAGCAGAGGTTCAAAACACAGAGTGTTCGCTCGAGCACAAGTTCTGTCGCTCGAGTGGAGAGCAGAATTCTAGAATTTTCAGATTGCTCTTCCAAGCTCAAAACTCAAATTCAATGCTGCAAATCATGCTCTCTTGGGCCAAAAACTCAAGGAAACTTGTGTAAACTTGGAAAATATCATAAATTCAAAACCATTTCGCAAAATCAAGGTCCAAAAGTAAGTCATTTGTGCAAATTCTAGCTTTAAGTGTAAAGAACATAACATGTTGTTGGCTTTTTGACTTTCGAAGGTTATTATTGTAATTATGAGCATGCCAGCAAGGATCAATCAGTCCTTACAGAATGTTAGTTGCCAACCAATTATCAGACGATTGTGTTTTAGTTCTTTCAACCTTAATGAAGAGGACTTTTACTGGTGGCTTGGTTTTGCAGAATTAAGCAAACAATGGGTAAATAAAGAACAATTATAGTATTTCATTAAGCAAAATGAAAGACTTACAAAGATCTAAACCAGCCTCGTAGAGGTTTACAACAACAAGCTACTTGAAAACTACTCCTATGAACGAAATGCAGTGCAGGAATTTGAAGTACAGAAATGTAAAGAACAAGAAATGTAAAAACTGGAAAAGAAATAATGTAGAATAAAACTGGTTTTCTGGATCTGAGTCTGGGGCTTTTTCTGGGGTCTTCTCTGCTATTTATACTTCTCAAGGAGAACCATCGAACTGCACTTCTAACTGTCAAACTGCTCCTCCATGATTGTTGATCATGTTGCCTTATAGTTAGCTCCACTATGCCAATACCTGCAGTTAGGCTTCCCTCCTGATTTTGAATTTGAATGTGAGTAACCGTTGAAACCACATCATTTTGTATCTCTTTGCTGATCCAGTATTATGCAGGTCTCATGAAAACCAATATCAACTACCACGTGTACGATCATGGTCGAAGGTTTGGATTGTCTTCCCGTATTACCCTCAACTTGCCATGTGTCGAATTGTAATTGGCTTATACAAAATATGTAGCCAACATTACCCCCCGCACTAATATACCCAGTGCTTGGTGATATTAGTGGATCAAGGTCTATTATCCACGTTTCAAAATGTGCATGGGCTTTGCATTTTTAGAAACACAACCGTCATTCATTAATGAACATTTGCATTAACTCCTCTTTGATTCCTTAAACAAACTCACCATCTCAGTATTCAAACAGACTGATACATCTTTTATGGCCAAATCAACTCTCTCTTCTATTGATCGAGTATACGAGGAGTCATCTGATGATGCTGTTCTTCCTCGAAAAAACCTTCATGCATTGATTAGCTACCTTTACTTACCTTCCTATATTCAAGTCATGGAAGCTTTTGCAAACTACCAACCTTTGGATTACGCACTTGCTACTCATAATTTTCTAACCCAAAATTTTGCAAAAATGGATGTTGGAAGCTCTTTCTCTAATCCAAAATCTTTCGTATGGGATGAGGCCGTGGCTTCTTCTTCCTCCAGGGCTTCTGGTTGGAGAAGCTGGTCGGACTCTGAGACATGTGAGTTAAGGGAGCGAATTAACCATCACTTTGTCGAGTTCACTGATCCTTTAGAGTTCCCTTTCTATGTGCAAAGCTCGGTGGTCTATCCTTACGTGCCCATTGATCGCCGACGTAGTTTAGAGGACAATCTAGTTGTAGCATAGTACACATCATCCATGCCTACAAAGATAGTACGAGCTACTCTTCGCCCAGAAGAGGCACAGGGGTATAACCCATCATTTTTAGCCAAGAAGGCGAAGCTTCATCCTTCTGACTGGCTTGATTGTGTTAATGTCCCTTGGTTTCCTCCTTCCTTCGAAATGGAAGCCTCTATACCTCCTCCTCTGAAAAAACCTTCCTGGATAGAGAGATTGACGCTTACCCTCTCTGCAGAGAAGGTTTTTCCTCCTTACAAGCCTTCACCTCCTCCTACTCTAGCTCAACAAAAGCAAGCCCAACTTCTGCTTGCAGCCTTTTCTCACTTACCTTTCAATGTTCTTGAGGACGATGTTCCTCTCAAGAACCTTCGATGGGCTTGTGATATTCTGACTCGGGGTCATGTCCTCAACCCCATCGCCCAAGCAGAACTCCCCATGTTTTTGGATCAACTCCCATTGCTTCTCCATTGGCACCGGACTTCTTTGGCCACCATCCAATCTTTGGACCAACTTTCATCCCTCCAAGTTCATACCCAATACGAAGCAGAGAACCTCGTCGAGGAATACAATGACTTCAAGAATAAAGACTCTGCGTACTGGGATGACTTGGATATGGACGAGCTGGAACATGGGCTAAAAGAAACAGCATTCGAAATAAAAGCTGAAAAGCTCTTTTATCAAATGAGAGTACATCAACTTCAGCAGCCAAACTTGGAACAAATAGAAGATAGAATAAAAAAAGAACAGAAATTTATTAACCATAGCTGGACTAAATTCCATGATCTTGTTATTTATTCTATTCCTTACTTTTATGAACTGGAATTTGTACCCAAAGAGGAACTTTTAATGTAATTGCTTTTGTTTTAATACATCTAAGTCTTTTCTCTTTGTTTGGCATGGTTCGAACTTATCTCTGTTTGTCTTCATAAGCAAATTTAAGGCTTCGAACTAACCAATCTCATCCTTCGAATTTAGATTCAATCCTCTCAAGTAAAACACTGAAAAACCAACATGAGTTTTCCAATTGGTTGACAACTTTTGCTGATTTCTGTTTAGAATTAGTGCTTCGAATTTTAACAATCTTGCCCTTTAAAGCTTGTTTTAATCATATCCAACATATGGTCATATGATTAATACGATCAATTAGTTTTAAATTGATCATTTTTGCTTCGAACAATAGTCCATACTTTCCAAAATATGGAAGCTCCTCTCAAGGGCTGCATTGTTTTAATCCGAGAAACAATCTCTTCTGTATACTATCAAACCAACTAATGGTTTTGATACTTTGAACAAAAATTCCCATCCTTAAGGGATCTCAAGTTTTACTTCGAAGGATACTACTCTCACTAAGAAACCTAAAACAGGTCTTTAAACCCCTTCGAAGTAAACAAATACTTGAACATTTTTACATCCTTAGGTGTGGAATGTGCTTCGAAGCAGGCTTTCGACATTCGAAGTCGTTTGTCACTTCATTCTGGCACTAAAAACTGGCTTCGAAGCCAAATATTTTATTTCGAAGCTGACAGCAACATTTGGGATATGTTTTTCCCTCCAAAAGTATCAATATTGAAGGAAACTCTTCGTATTTGTACTTTTAGTACCTCTCTACGAATTACACGATATATTTTCCAGACACAAAGGTTTTTAAAACCCTTTTATTTTGTATTCTGAAATCACTCGTTTGCTCAACACACAAACCCTTCCCCTCTATTAACCCTCTCTTCCTTGCTACTTGCCAACAATGGATTCTTCTTCTCTGAAAGTACCAACTGGCGATCGTACAAGCCCAACAATGGCTTTGAAGAGATGTATTGAGGAAAAGATCGCTAAACTTACAGCTGATGGGTCAAGTTCCATAGACGGACGCCTCTTTGTTCCTCGCCATAGCGATAAACAAGAATATGTCCTAGGTCCCATCTTTCGAGAAGCTCCTGCTCAACTTTCAGCTTTATACCCTTGCTTGGAGGACCACTTTCTTCTCTATGAAGGAGGGCTCGACTGGGGAAATTAGAGAATGACCTGTACTCACTGTTGCTGGCTGACATTGAGAGCTGAGTGGGAGGAATGGTATGATAGAGTTATGCCTGCAAGAGAAGGTGACCTGCAAGAGCTCTGTATTCTCGACGCCCTTCGTCTTTCCAAGTTTATCATTCCTGAAGACCCTTTTTTGATTCCCGCTGCTCTTTGCTTTTGAAACATGGCTTTTAATTTTTTTCAGTTTCGGTGTGATATGATGGCCCCCACCGTTCTTGATATCTGCCATCTCCTAAGGCTTTCATCCCTTGGTACTCCTTTTACACCCAGCTACCCGGACCTTTTTGTTAAGTTTTCCCTTCCACCTTTAAACTCGTCCTACAGTGATTTTGTAAAGGCTGAAAACAAAAGGGAAGGCCCCGTGAGAGATAGAGAACTCTTTTCCTTTATTTTATACTGGTTGTGTAAATTTCTTTTTTGTACATCATCTCAGCGGATTATGCCTGAGTTTGCCCCACTTGCGAAGGCCCTTGTTTTGAAGAAACGCATAGCCTTGGCCCCATATCTCTTAGGCCATGTTTATAGAGCCTGCTCCCAATTTTGTGAGAAACCTCTTAACATCAACCAAGAAGGTCCTCTTTGGGTACTCCAACTCTAGCTCTTTGCTTACTTTACTGATTTGCATCCCAAATGCTTAAGATTCCTTGTTCAGGATCCTAGCATTTATGGGGAGAGATATGCTAGAATTGTCCTCTATCTTGCTTCATTTGCCTATTACCTCACCCTTTTTCATCAACTTCCTATTTCTCCATCAGCCACCTTCTTCTGCCCCTTTGATGCCAACAAAGGACCTGCTTGGCTGCAAACATTCTTGGCTGATAAAGAGTGCTCCACCTCACCACACAAAGATATGTGGGCTTCTATTTTGTTACCAAGGGAGCTGTTCATTGGTACTTTAAATCCTCGAGCTTATAAGTGCATATCTGAGGTATACTGCCCTTCTCAGTTTGCCAGGCAATTTGGGTTTACTCAGGGGATTTCCATTCCACTTTGCAGCCTCTCGAATGTCCATCTTACGGCCAGAGACTTGAGAATACCCAAATCAAAACTAAAGGTGGCAACATTTAAACTGTTGAAAGAGTTGAGTGAGTTCAAATTTGTTCCCTTCCTTCTCTTTGACTTGGCTTTGAAAAGATTTCAAAACTAGTGGACAACCAATATGGAAGTGCGCCTATCAGTACACCCTCATGATTTGCTGATAGGGCTAGGAGTGCCTTCTAAGGCTAAACCAACAACAGTTGAGAACATTCCCTCTCTTTCCACAGCTGCCCAAACTGTTCCTGTAGCCTCACCCCCTCCAGCTAGAGTTACCAGAGCTGCTTCGAAAAAAGGTAAGTATTTTCAGGTTCCTTTTCTTTTAGACTCTTTTGTTTGTTTCCTTTACGCTCATACCTCTTGGTGCAGGGTCTCCACAAGAAGAATCTCCTAAAAGAGCTGAAACTCTAGCTACTCTCAAAGACAAGCAGCAGCAGAAAAAGAAAAGGAAGCTAATACTCACTCTTGAAGAATCTGAATCTCAGACTGAAGAGAGAGAGATTGAAAAAGAACAAGAAATACCATTATAGAGAACAAAGAGAAAAAAGGTGGTTGTCTCTCCTTCTGATTTGGTCTAAGACCCTACTTATGAGACAACTGCCAAAGTAGTGGAAAAAGAACTTACTCCTGAAGAGCCTGAATCCCAGATTGAAGAGAGAGAGATTGAGAAAGAGAAGGAAATACCATTACTGAGAAGAAAGAGAAAGAAGATGACTGTCTCTCCTTCTGATTTGGTCGAAGACCCCACTCATGAGGCGGCTGCCAAAGCAGTAGAGGAGGAACATTCCAGAGAAATAATTGTTTTCCAAAGAGCTGAGAAGAGGCGGCAATAGCAACTATTAAGAGATGAAGCTGCTGCTGCTGATGTAATCCAAAGGGAAACTGCGAGAAGGCAACACATTGCTGAGCACTATTCCCTTTGTAGCTCTCCCATCATTGCTATCACTTCTGAAACAAGTAATTTCTTTCATGCTTCTATTCTTTTCTTGTCAAATTCTTGGTATTGAGACTTGACATTACTTTGTACTTCTTCTTTTGCAGCAACAACTACTGAGCCTATTCTTTCAATAAGGACTCCCTCAGGTTCAGTTGAAGTTGATCAATTGCAAAATGTGAAGTCTATTCAGATAATACTTCCACTTCCTAGGCCTACATTCTCTATACCCTCCTTGAGGCCAAGTATTCCTACTCCTTTCCCTTCTGGCTTAACTCCATATCTCCTTCATTTGACTTTTGATTTATCTCAATTTAATTCTCTTTCGAGCTTTGCTTTTCCTCCTCCTCCTAAAGGAATTCCAGCTGCTGCTCCATCTTTGATGGTAGCTGATTCCTCTATAGAGGGTGCTGGCAGCTCTCAAACTCATAGTCTATTATCTCTGCCTAGTTCTAGCTCCTCTTCCCTCGACTTGTTGGTAGCTAGAACTATAGAGACTGCTGAAGATGCTCCACCCATTTCTCTTATTCCTATGCAGTCCTTCGTGCCTTCCACCAAAGCTCTTTCTACACCTTTCATGTCCACGGACGAGGTAGACATCTTCGAAGCAAGACTAGCTAGTCTCTTCTACATGCCTTCCACCTCTCCAATGGCTAGTGATGAGACTGAGCCATTAGTTTTGGCTGATTCCCTACTAGAAATTTTTGAGAGCTCTTCCTCCAGTAGTAAGCCTTCTTCACCTCTGATGGACTTGGATAGCTGTCTGGAGCTGTTGACATCTTTTTCGAGGATTCCTTTCAAGGCCTTAGAGAGACCTATAATAAGAAATGGCTTCCTTCAGTGCTACAAGATTGTTGAGTAATCCGACATGACTGTCTCAAGTCATTTATCTCAGGCGGCAGCCACCATCGACTTTTACATCAACATTTGCCACGCTGCCAAGGCTGCAGAAAAGAAATTAGTGAGAGACCAGAGCTTTGTTTCCAAAGTACATACTGAAGTATCAGAGCTAAAGGAACAACATTCCTCTGTCTCCCAATTTCGAACTCAACTACTAGAGAAGAAAGCTTAACTTGAGGAGGAGCTATCTGCAGTTAATCAGGCCTTAGTCTGAACTGACACCAAGTTGCTGATTAGCAATCAAGGACTGGCCGATCGAAAGCAAGAAATGACCACAACCATCCAGTTGTTTTCATCATTTAAGAATAGAACATCTGTTGTAAAAGAATAACTGAGGCATTGTCCTGACTTCTGGGCCAATTTATGGCAAAATGTATTCAACTCTTTATGAAAAGCAAATTCTTATTTATCATTTGAATATTCTTATATTCTTTTACTTAGAATTTATTCTATTCCTTGTGTTTCCCAAATGGTTGGAAAATAAGGCTTCAAATATCTGCCATTAATCTTTTTGGGATGTACATACCCATTTAAATTTCTCAAATGGTATGCTCCAAAGGACAGGACTCTATGAACTTGATATGGTCCTTCCCAGTTAGGTGACCATTTGCCAAACTTATGGCTTTTAATTCCTATTGGGAGTATTGTCTTCCATACCAAATCACCTTCAGCAAAACCAATGTGTTTGACTTTCTTATTATAGTTTTTGGCTGCTTTTTTCTTTTGGAAAAGAATGCTATTTAATGCCAGAATTCTAGCTTCATCTATACCTTCTAACTCCAAGCACATACTCTGATGGTATTGCTCAGGATTAACTGATCCTGGCATCTCACCCTCAAGGACTTAACATTAATTTCTATAGGTAGCACTGCATCATGCCCATACACTAAAGCATATGGAGTGATTCCTGTACTTGATCTTGGTGAAGTCCTATAAGTCCACAATACATCCAACAACAAGTTATGCCAATCTCTGGGATTATCTTCCACAACTTTCTGAATTCCTTTTTTCAAAGATTTATTGGATGATTCAGCCTGACCATTGGCTTGTGCATAATAGGGTGTAGAATTAATAAGACTAATCCCAAACTCTGCTACAAAAGGCTTTACCATTTTCCCATCGAATACAATCCCATTATCAACAATTATAGTCTGTGGGATGCCAAATCTATGGATTAAATCCTTAATGAATCCAATGACTTCAGTCTGGTCTACAACCTTGTATGGCTTAGCTTCGACCCACTTAGTGAAATAATCAGTGGCCACTAAGATGAAACAATGATGTTTCGAAGAGGGTGGGTGTATTTTTCTCATCATGTCCATAGTCCATCCTCTAAATGGCCAAGGCTTCACAACTGCATGCAGGTCAGTTATGGGCACATGCCTTATTGTGCCATGCTTTTGGTATGCCTGGAAACCTCTTGCATATTCTATGCAGTCTTTAAGGATAGTTGGCCAATAGTAGGAATGCCTTCGAAGCAGCCATCTCATCTTCACATCGGGCTGATGAGCACCACAGATGCCTTCATGAACCTCCACCATAGCTATCAATGCTTCCTTTGGGCCTAAACATTCCAACAATAACCCATCTCCCCCCCTTTTGTAGAGAGCATTACCATACATTATGTATTGCATAGACTGTAATTTAATTTTTTTGCTGGCCTTCGAAGATGGGCCAGCCAGATACTGCATTATTGGATGCCTCCAATCTTGTTCTTCTAAGTCATTATGATTGACTTCCAGGACCACATTCCTTTTATTCAAGGGTAGTATTACTTTCTGATATGTTTTCTGGCTTATATCTCTTCCAGTATTATCCCTTCTCTTGAAATTCGAAGCTTTCTGAGCTATATCATTAGCTTTATTATTCAAGAATCTTAGGACATGAGTTACATTTGCTATCTGAAATTGAGAAAGCAGATGTAATGCAACAACATAGTATGGCAACATGCTTATACTTTGACATTTGAAAATCCCTTTCACTTGGTTAACTACCAATTGAGAATCTCCAAATATGTCAACTGCATGAGCTTGTAATCCAATAAGTATTTCTAGTCCCATTATTAAGGCTTCATATTCAGCTTGATTATTGGAACAAGTAATTTCATCCACTCTGAAACCATGCGTGGTTTCTACTCCTTGTGCTGACTTAATTACTATACCAATTCCAGTTAAACCATTGGCTTTTGATCCAGTGAACCACATTTGCCAAGGTTCAACACTAGCCATACCAAGTTCCATTATCTCTTGGCTTTCTGTTTGACATGGATGGTCTGCCAAAAAATTAGCCAAAACTTGTCTTTTTACTGCCTTTTGGGGAACATATTCTAGATGAAATTCTGACAAAGCTAGTATCCATTTGCCAATTCTTCCCCTCAACATGGGTCTAGATAACATATATTTAACCAAATCTATGGTTGCAATTACCAAGACAGTTGTAGGCAAAAGATAGTATCTTAATTTCATTGCACAAAATACAATGCAATGCACAACTTTTCTACAGCTGAATATTTACATTCATAAGAATTTAGAAACCTACTAAGGTAATAAACAGCTTGCTCCTTGCCTTCTTCATTGTCTTGGGCTAAGAAAGCTCCCAATGAATCTTCTGCTGTAGCTATATACAACTTCAAGGGCTTATCACTCTTTGGTGGCATCAGCACTGGAGGGCTGGCCAAGTACGCTTTGATTCCTTCGAAAGTAGTTTGATGGTCTGCTGTTCACAAAAACTTCTCTTCATCTTTGTAACGCCCTCAAAATAATACATAAAACCCATCATTTAGACATGCAATGATATAAGAGAAACCAACATCTTTCTATTCA
The DNA here is from genome assembly GCA_030407325.1 of Camellia japonica. Classification (NCBI taxonomy): domain Eukaryota; kingdom Viridiplantae; phylum Streptophyta; class Magnoliopsida; order Ericales; family Theaceae; genus Camellia; species Camellia japonica. The sequence goes on from JAPPVO010000016.1 coordinate 166,808,148, forward strand.
TCAGAGTAGTTCTCACAACAGTATTACATGTTAACAACAAAAGCAAATGCCCTAAGGGCTTACAGCTTTCCAAGTCAACACTTGGTTACAAAAAGAAAAGTACTAACTTTATACAAAATAAGCCCTTGGCTTGATATACATGTAATACAAACAAAATAATCAAAAAGAGTCTTCAACTCCCATAACCATCCAAGCTATGTCCTTGGAGGTGGCATGCTACCTGTACCTGAAAATGATGTCCCATATAGGGTGAGCCAACGCCCAGTAGAGATATGCTAAACACAATATGAGCAGTAACTAAGACGTTAGCAATTGATAAATGTTTGACTCACATAAATCAATTCATACACCATTTTCATTACATGACCAATGTGTCCATGTTTCATTTCATTTTCCATTTCTTATCAAATTCACAATTCACAACTACAGCTCAGAACCTGGCCAACAACTTCAATGAGGTAGTAACTCACATTAGACATTTCCCATTTCACAATAGATAAGCATACTAGCTATATCGACACTTCAATAGATAAGCATATAAGTTGTATCAACAATTCAACAGACAAGCATATGAGCTCTATCAACACTTCCATAGATAAGCATATGAGCTATATCAACACATCATTAGATAAGCATAAGAGCTGTATCAACGGAGTCCATCCCCTATCTCCTCCCAAACACTGTCCGGTTTAGAGGTCCATCCCCTATCTTCCCTTAAACCGTGGAGTACATCCCCTATCTCCTCCCACACAACACAACGTATATACACTTAGGTCATATACATAATCAATCAATACATAAAATCAATGTATTCTTTCAACCGTCATATTCTATGACACATCCAATTGATTAGTTTTAGTTTGCCTAATCATCATGCATTGTCTACAACAATCAAAATTACCCTCCACGGGTAGCCCAAAGCAATTATTTCTAAACAGATAATAAAAGCACCAACAGATAAAATATCCGCATTTTTAAAAGTGAACGATTTATTAATCCGACTCCACTATTCCAACTCATAATGAATCACTATCATTATATTCAACTCAATTTCACAAATCCATAACTTTCCCAAATTAATTATACCAATTAATTTATATACAAATTAGGGCTTTCTTCCCCGTCTCTCAATATTAACCCAATGGTTCAAATATCAACTATCAACAACAATAACATCATTTTGAAACCCAAAATACATATTTAAGAATCAAAATAACAAAACCCTCTTTTATAACTTTTGAAACCCTAAGTCCCAAAATCAACCATTTAAACAACAAGCTCAAAATCTAGGTCAAACCCATAAGAGTGAGTAGGAATCCCTACCTCAAATTCGGAGCCCAAGGGAAGAAGATAAAGAAATTGAAGATGCTCCAAATCCCAAAATTTTCGGATCAAAAGATAGCCATCGACGATCAACACAACTTTTACAAAGACCCAAGGTGAGGAAATCACTCCTACTAGATCAATACTTAGAGAGAAGTTGAGTTCTGGTGAGAGAAGCTCTCAAATGGCTTTTTCGAAAAAGTAAGAGAGAGAAAGGATGTTGAAAAGTGATTCAAAAATGGAATCCCAAAGTTGTTATAAAAATCGCCCCGCTCGAGCGTGGAAACCCCCGCTCGAGCGTCACTCACATACTCACGCTCGACCGTCCAAACCCTCGCTCGAGCGCCGGATACACGCTTCCAGAACTTTTGCTGAACCAGGTCCCCGCTCGAGCGTAAAACTCCCCGCTCGAGCATCACACACAAACTCACGCTCGAGCGTCAAAACTCCCGCTCGAGCGTCAAACACTGCAGAGGAAATACTGGGAGATGGATTTTCCCGCTCGAGCGCCAAAACCCCCGCTCGAGCGGAGAAGCACAACACAGGCCCGATCGAGCATCAAAAGCTCCGCTCGAGTGTGAAGGCTAATTTCTGGGCAACTACTTTTGGTCTCTAAGCTCAACCAACCTGTTCAAACCTGCCCAACACAATCCAAGACTCAAATGCAAGGAGAAAAAGATGTAAACGAGATATACACAACAGTCAACTCCACGGAACCTAAGTCCGGATGCAACAATTAAAGAAAGGGAAACCGGGATCGCTATAACCCCCTCCCCCCCTTAAAGAATTTCGTCCCCGAAATTAAATACAAGTTTTCAAAAACAAGTTTTCTCTATTCCCAACAATATTACAACAAAATGTTAAACAACCAGACCCACTACCGGTCAATCTCATCTTTTTTCAAGAGGCAAATCACAATATATAAAACAGCCTGCATTATCAACATGCATTCCTTTGAAATCTAACAATTTCATCACATTTTCCATAATTTCCTAACATATGCAACATTAATATCATGCTTGCATTTTCACAATATACTTAACATACACAATGTTAAAACAAACTTCCATTTTGAGGCAAGTTCCAAAGCATACTTCCATAAACCAAAACATTTACAATGTTTTACAACTTAAGACATATTTAATGCTCTTAAAGTTCATTAATATTACAAAATTTCAATACATGATTACACATCAACAAACACGTCCGAATATTTCTCACGGACTTCCAACTCACGTTCCCAAGTGGCTTCCTCCACCCGTGATGTTTCCACAAACTTTACCAAGGGAATGGTCTTGCCTCGCAAGACTTGATCCCGCCTATCCAAGACCCGAACCGGTCTCTCCTCATACGAGGCATCCTCATCAACCTCTAGGTCGGTCCAATCCAATACATGCATGGATCTGGCTCATACTTCGAAGCATACACATGAAACACGTCATGAACTCCGGACAACTGCGGTGGCAAAGCTAAACGATAAGCAACCTCCAATCCTCTCAAGGATCTCAAAAGGGCCAATAAACCGAGGGGATAACTTCCCACTCTTCCCAAACCTCATCAATCCCCGCCTAGGTGATATCTTTAGAAAACATGATCACCCACCTAAATACCAAAGGTCCTCCTACGGTCGGCATAGATTTCTGACGACTCTGGGCTGTAACAAGCCTCCTACGGATAAGCTCAACTTTCTCCGTCGTTTCCCTCACCAACTCCGGACCCAACAAAGGTGCATCACCCACCTCGGCCCAACAAACTGGAGACCTACACGGTCGGCCATACAAGGCCTCAAACGGTGCCATACCGATACTAGACTGGAAACTGTTGTTGTAGGCAAACTCCACCAAGGGCAAGTGCCTCTCCCACGTCCCACTAAAGTCAAGGACACAACCCCGAAGCATATCCTCAAGGATCTGAATAGTACGCTTGGACTGCCCGTCAGTCTGAGGATGATAAGCTGTACTAAAGGTCAACCTAGTACCCAAGGCACTCTGCAAACTTTGCCACAACCTGGCAGTAAAACGAGGATCTCTATCTGAGACAATCGTCACTGGGACCCCGTGCAATCTCACTATATCTCGAATATACAAGTCGGCAAGATGATCTACCGAATCTCTCACGCAGATAGGGATAAAGTGCGCCGACTTAGTCAACCGGTCTACAACCACCCAAATAGCATCACTACCCCACTGAGTCCTCGGAAGACCTACGACGAAGTCCATAGTGACATGCTCCCACTTCCACTCGGCAATAGGCAAGGGTTGCAACAAACCCGCTAGCCTCTGATGCTCGGCCTTCACTTGCTGACAAGTAAGGCACTTCGACACGAAAACTGCCACATCTCTCTTCATGCCCCGCCACCAAAACTGGCGACCCAAATCTCGATACATCTTAGTGCCTCCCGGATGTACCGCAAGGCGCGAATGGTGAAACTCTCGGAGTACCTCCTCTCGGCAAGACTCCGGCACAAACAAACGGTCTCGGTATCTCACACTCTGGTCGGGATACACCGTCAAACCCTTCTCAACCTTCCCACTGGAGATCTTCTCTCGGAGGGATTCTACCTCAAGGTCACCTCTCTGTGCCTCTAACACTCGAGTCACAAGTGTAGGCTGCAACAACAGAAACAAGGCCGCAGCCTCAACGGATTCGCCCAGAAGCAAATCAAACTCGCCAAGCGCACCAACATCTCCCACTCCCGGATGGCTATACAAGCTACATCACTAATGGATTTCCTACTAAGGGCATCGGCCACAACATTGGCCTTCCCGGATGATAGTGCAACTCGAAGTCGTAATCCTCAATAAACTCCATCCACCTCTCTGCCTCAAGTTCAAGTCTTTCTGTGTAAACAGATATTTCAACTCTTATGATCCGAGAACACCTCGAATCTCTCACCATAAAGGTAGTGCCTCCAGATTTTCAAGGCAAAGATCACTGCTGCTAGCTCTAGGTCATGTGTAGGGTAATTCTTCTCGTGTATTTTAACTGACGTGAGCCATAGGCAACCACTTTCCCCTCTTGCATCAACACACAACCCAAACCCTCTCGTGAGGCATCACAATAACGCATAACCCAACCCTCTCTCCGGAATAATCAAGACCGAAGCGGTGGTCAATCTAACTTTCAGCTCTTGGAACGACTTTTCACAAGTCTCACTCCACACAAATTTGACTCCCTTCCGAGTCAATCTAGTCAACGGCGAAGCTAGCCTGGAGAAATCCTTCACAAACCGGCGGTAATACCCAGCTAATCCCAGAAAACTGCGGATCTCGAAAACACTCTTAGGCTGTGCCCAATCTTGCACTGCCTCAACCTTGGATGTATTAACATACATCCCTTTCCCGGATACCACATGGCCTAAGAATTTGACCTCTCCTAGCCAGAACTCACACTTCCCAAACTTGGCATACAGCCTATGGGCTCTAAGCAACCTAAGCACCACTCTCAAGTGTTCCTCGTGCTCCTCCTCTGAAGGTGAATAGATGAGAATGTCGTCCACAAAAATGACCACAAAGCGATCTAAGAATTCCCGAAATATCCGGTTCATCAAATCCATAAAGACTGCCAGTGCATTGGTGAGCCCGAATGGCATCACCAGAAACTCATAATGGCCATACCACGTACGGAATGCCATCTTCGGAATATCCTCCTCCCTGACCCTCAACTGGTGGTAATCCGATCTCAAGTCTATCTTAGAGAAACAACGGGAACCCTTCAACTGGTCAAACAGATCATCTATATGGGGCATAGGGTACTTATTCTTAACCGTAGCCCGATTCAACTTTCGGTAGTCGATACAAAGTCTCAAGGCACCATCTTTCTTTTTAGCAAAGAGGGCCGGTGCTCCCCACGGCGAAACACTAGGGCGAACAAAACCCTTATCTAGCAATTCCTGGAGCTGAACCTTCAACTCAACCAACTCGGCTGGGGCAAAACGGTAAGGTGCCATAGAAATCGGCGCCATGCCGGGCACTAAATCAATAGAGAACTCTATCTCTCGATAAGGTGGCAAACCGACAAGATCCTTGGGAAAAACATCCGAATACTCGCAAACCACTCTCGGCAACTCAACCCCGGTCTCTTCACACTCACTACTCATAAGGCTAGCAAGAAGACCACTAAGCTCACTCCGCCCTCGCGGATCATACACCGGTGGTAACACACTACCAACCCGATCCCAAGAAATGAAACACTCCCCGCTCAAGGTACATACTGTGACCCTCTGGCGGTAGCAATCAATAACAGCCCGGTATGACGATACCAGTCCATACCCAAAATAACATCAAAACCCGACATGGGCATAACACAAAAACAAAGGAGCCGGTGTCGGCGACCTCTATATCGCAACCCTCTACATCCTTGTTTCAAAATCAATTCGCCCCCAATAGGTGACACAACACATAGAGGAGATGCTAACTGTGCCAACTCCAATTCCAAAACAGATGCAAATGCAGCAGATAAAAAATGGATGCACCCGTATCAATCAACACTAGCAACGAGTTGCAAAACAAAAGGTACCTCTCACAACTGATGGAGCGGTACAGATCCTGCGCGGTAACAGCATACACGCGCCCGTAGGCCCCTGATCCACCTGCTCGCCCCTCGGAGCATATGACTGCTGCACAGACTGGGACGACGAAGCTCCCGGATTGGCCCTCGAGGCCTGCACAGACTGAGCTGGCTGAAAACCCTGCGTCTGCCTAGAACCAGACGCACCTGAAGTGGCACTCAACTGTGGGCAAAACCTCTTCAGGTGCCCAGGCTGACCACACTGATAACAGGACAAGGACTGGCCCCTGCCCTAACTCTGGCTCTGCGGTCTAGCTGAAGATGAAGCAGCTCTCTGACCTCCTCCCCTCTGTGGGCAAACTGAAGCCTTGTGGCCTAGCTGACCACACTTGTAACAGGTGAAATCTTCCTGATTGCCTCTCCCTGAGCCTGCACTCGGCACTAGAAAGGTCGATCTAGCAACACCACCCTGAGACTGCTGAGGGTTAGAACCCCTCTATCTCCTGCCATCACCCTGACCATCCTGGCTCCTCTTGGAGCCTCTCTGTCCCTCCTCCTCCTGCATCATGATCTCCATATGGGCTGCAGCATCAACCAAGCGCCCATAGTCTCGGATCATAGAACCCCCAACTCTCATCTTGAGGCCGCGCCTCAACCTCTTCTCAAACTCGATACAGCGGCGTTCCTCGGACGCCACAAGTTCAGGTGCGAACCTGGACAAGCTAGTAAAAGCAGCCTCATACTCGGCCACTGAAGAACTCAACTGCAAAAGCTGGCAGAACTGGTCTCTCAGCTTCTCCCTGACTGCTGGAGATAAGAACTTCTCCTGGAAAGCCCCACAAAAGCCTCCCAAGTGCCACCAATACGACCCTTCATGAATTTCCACCACTGACCCGCATCCCCCTTAAGCTGGAAAGATGCCAAGGTCACTTTCAAGTCCGTCTTCGATGCCAAGCATCTCAAACGTCTTACTCATCTGCTCCAACCACTCGTCAGCCTTAAGTGGCTCTTTCGGATCCCCAAAAACTCATCCGGATTTGACCGGAAGAACTCCCTCTTCAAAAGAAGGCCCTGCATAACAACCTGGCCTGGACTTGATTCTCAGCTCTGAGAATGTCTATGGATGCTCTCAATGCTCCTGCCATCTCGCGGGCTAAGGCGCCCATGGCCTGCTGACCTGCTGGCTCGGCCACATTGGCCTGGCCAACACCCTCCTGCTGTGCCAGAATGTCATCCGGTATAGGCACCTCCTGCCTCCTAGGCCTACCTCGCCTACCACCACGTCCTCGTCCTGACATCCTAATAAAGGTAATGAAGAACATTAGCACATTCATAAATGTTCCAAAACTAAACACTCGCGTCCTAATACATAAACACATAAGCACTTACGAATTTCATTTCCGGATAATGATAGTCCCGAGGCATTACTAGAGTTCCGGTTAGAAACAGCATTGATCAAGTGCTTTTCCAACAAGACTCACAAAACCCAAGGATCCAATCAACATCCTAGAAACTAAATCCCATACCCAATAGTCACATAACATGTTATCATAAACACATACATATACACATAAGTCTCTAACAAGCGAGACAAACCCATTGTGATACTAATCACTTCCCACGTACCCAAAGTATTCGAACCCGGTACGCTCTGATACCAAGTTGTAACGCCCTCAAAATAATACATAAAACCCATCATTTAGACATGCAATGATATAAGAGAAATCAACACCTTTCTATTCATCAGAGTAGTTCTTACAACAGTATTACATGTTAACAACAAAAGCAAATGCCCTAAGGGCTTACAGCTTTCCAAGTCAACACTTGGTTACAAAAAGAAGAGTACTAACTCTATACAAAATAAGCCCTTGGCTTGATATACATGTAATACAAACAAAATAATCAAAAAGAGTCTTCAACTCCCATAACCATCCAAGCTATGTCCTTGGAGGTGGCATGCTACCTGTACCTGAAAATGATGTCCCATATAGGGTGAGCCAACGCCCAGTAGAGATATGCTAAACACAATATGAGCAGTAACTAAGACGTTAGCAATTGATAAATGTTTGACTCACATAAATCAATTCATAACCATTTTCATTACATGACCAATGTGTCCATGTTTCATTTCATTTCCATTTCTTATCAAATTCACAATTCACAACTACGGCTCAGAACCTGGCCAACAATTTCAATGAGTAGTAACTCACATTAAACATTTCCCATTTCACAATAGATAAGCATACTAGCTATATCAACACTTCGATAGATAAGCATATAAGCTATATCAACAATTCAACAGATAAGCATATGAGCTCTATCAACACTTCCATAGATAAGCATATGAGCTATATCAACACATCATTAGATAAGCATAAGAGCTGTATCAACGGAGTCCATCCCCTATCTCCTCCCAAACACTATCCGGTTTAGAGGTCCATCCCCTATCTTCCCCTAAACCGTGGAGTACATCCCCTATCTCCTCCACACAACACAACGTATATACACATAGGTCATATACATAATCAATCAATACATAAATCAATGTATTCTTTCAACCGTCATATTCTATGACACATCCAATTGATTAGTTTTAGTTTGCCTAATCATCATGCATTGTCTACAACAATCAAAACTACCCTCCACGGTAGCCCAAAGCAATTATTTCTAAACAGATAATAAAAGCACCAACAGATAAAATATCCGCATTTTCAAAAGTGAACGATTTATTAATCCGACTCCACTATTCCATCTCATAATGAACCACTATCATTATATTCAACTCAATTTCACAAATCCATAACTTTCCCAAATTAATTATACCAATTAATTTATATACAAATTAGGGCTTTCTTCCCCGTCTCTCAATATTAACCCAATGGTTCAAATATCAACTATCAACAACAATAACATCATTTTGAAACCCAAAATACATATTTAAGAATCAAAATAACAAAACCCTCTTTTATAACTTTTGAAACCCTAAGTCCCAAAATCAACCATTTAAACAACAAGCTCAAAATCTAGGTCAAAACCCATAAGAGTGAGTAGGAATCCCTACCTCAAATTCGGAGCCCAAGGGTAGAAGATGAAGAAATTGAAGATGCTCCAAATCCCAAAATTTTTGGATCAAAAGATAGCCCTCAACGATCAACACAACTTTTACAAAGGCCAAGGTGAGGAAATCACTCTACTAGATCAATACTAGAGAGAAGTTAAGTTCTAGTGAGAGAAGCTCTCAATGGTTTTTGAAAAGTAAGAGAGAGAAAGGATGTTGAAAAGTGATTCAAAAAGGAATCCCGAAGTTGTTATAAAAATTGCCCCGCTCGAGCGTGGAAACCCCCGCTCGAGCGTCACTCACATACTCCGCTCGAGCGTCCAAACCCCGCTCGAGGCCGGATACACGCTCCAGAACTTTTGCAGAACAGGTCCCCGCTCGAGCGTAAACCCCCGCTCGAGCGTCACACACAAACTCACGCTCAAGCGTCAAAACTCCCGCTCGAGCGTTGAACACTGCAGAGGAAATACTGGGAGATGGATTTTCCCGCTCGAGCGCCAAAACCCCCGCTCGAGCAGAGAAGCACAACAAAGGCCCGCTCGAGCGTCAAAAGCTCCGCTCGAGCGTGAAGGCTAATTTCTGGGCAACTACTTTTGGTCTCTAAGCTCAACCAACCTGTTCAAACCTGCCCAACACAATCCAAGACTCAAATGCAAGGAGAAAAGGATGTAAACAAGATATACACAACAGTCAACTCCACGGAACCTAAGTCCGGATGCAACAATTAAAGAAAGGGAAACTAGGATCGCTATAATCTTTTAGCCTTAACAAGGAAGAAAATACTTTAGTTTTCCCTGCAGTATTAGAAATGAATCTTCGAAGAAAATTAACCTATCCAAGGAACTTTTGTAATTTTTTCTTACTTGATGGAGGTCTGGCTTCAATGATGGCTTTGGCTTTATTCTGGTCAATCTGTATTCCTTTCTTGTGTACTACATAGCCCAAGAAGTTTCTAGATGATATGCCAAAAGCACATTTAAGAGGATTGAGTTTCAACTTAAACTTTCTCATTCTTTCGAAAGTTGCTTCTAAGTGAAACAAATGTTTCTCCATGGACTGGGATTTCACTACAATGTCATCAATATAACACTCTAAATACCCTCCAATAAGGTCATGAAAGATAGTATTCATAGCCCTCTGATATGTAGCCCCAGCATTCTTTAGACCAAATGGCATCTTAACCCATTCGAAGGTGCCAATATTCCCAGGACATCTGAATGCTGTCTTGTGGACATCCTCCTCTACAATGCAGATTTGGTTATAACCAGAGTACCCATCCATCATTGATAAAATTTGATGCCCTGCTGAACTGTCTACCAACAAATCTACTATAGGCATAGGATACTCATCTTTTGAAGTTGCTAGATTTAAGTTTCTGAAATCGATGCATACCCTCATTTTGCCATTCTTAACTACAGGCACAATATTGGATAACCATTCAACATACCTAGCTATCCTAATAAAGCCTGCCTTCAGGAGTCTAAGAATTTCCTCCTTAACTTTCTGAATCACTTCTGGACTCATTCTCCTTGGTTTTTGCTTGTATGGCTTGAAATTAGGTCTCATAGGGAGCCTATGTTCCACTAATAACCTATCCAATCCTGGTAGCTCATTATAAGACTATGCAAAACAATCTTTATACTTTTTCAAAACAACCAACAACTGGTCCCTGTCAAGAGTATTCAACCAAGCACTTATATAGGTGGGCTGTTATATAGAACCTTCCCCTAAATTTACCTCTTCTGAGGGGTCTTGTATCTGAGAACTTACTAATGCTCTTTCTTCGATTCCTTCTAACTTCGAAGCAATCTCCTCGTTTTGTTCTGTTCCCAGCTTCTTTGATTCAACATCTTTACCCTCCTCCTCATAGACAAAGTCTGTCCACAAGGCTTCTTCCTTCTGTATCTCCTGGACTTTTGTTTCAATGTCCAAAGCACAATATTTATCTAAAGCCAAAAATCTGACCTGTTGCAGTTCCTTCTTACAACCAATCATCATGGCTTCTTTCTCTTGCTTTTGCACTTTCTGGATTATTGATTTTACATCCAATACTGAGAACTTAATTAAAGCCAAGGACTTGGCTTTTTGGGCTTCATCTCTTTGCCTGCAACCAGGCATCATTGTCATCCTTAACGACAAACTCTTCATCAGTACTCTCCTGGACCAAGTGCTTTAGATATGCAAATTCTTCATCAACCGTCACATCGGCTGATCCATCAGGCTTTCTCAGTATACTGAGTGGTGCCACTCTTTCAACATATAATTTGGCCTCTGCAAAATCTGCATAAGCTATAAAGGGTTGAGGATCTGCATTGATCTCCTCCGTGTGTCCATTGCACAAGGCCATCATGATTTTCTGATGTAAAGAGGAAGGCACACATTTGTTGGTGTGAATCCAATCTCTTCCAAGTAAAGCATTATACTTAGCATTGCTGTCGATAATGAAGAATGCTGTCACGTAGTCCCTGGTCCCCACACTCAGGTTGATGGGCAGAATACCTTGGGTCATCTGTTTATCTCCAGCAAAACCAGCAATGGCTTTACTAGTTGGGATTAGCTTGGGGTTCTTCTTTCCTAGTTTCTTTAATGAAGATTTTGGAAGCAAGTTTACTGCTGCCCCGTTATCCACCAGCACCCGATTCATCTGTATTCCATCGAAGAAGGCCTTGATATACGAGGGTTTGACATGCTGTGTCATGGACGTCGTGGGATACTCAAAAGGGTATGAGAGGTTAATACTTACCTCTTCCTTACTCTGGTCTTCAGTTTCCATAGGTGTGGCTGCTTCGGATCCGTCTTACACCATACTTACTTGTGAGTCTTCACTGGAGACTAGAATTGGGTCAATATCCTGACCTTGGTTTTTATCTTCAACTTGAAATTCCTGTGGTAATATAAGCACCATATTCACTGACACTGAAGAAAACGAGCCAAATTGAACAACTGGCTGCACCTGCTTTCCTTCTTGGTCAACTTGTTCAATTACTTCAGAAGCATCCTCCATGTTGCATTCTGGCACTTCTGCATTAGAAACTTCTTTCGAATGGTCTATTTCTGTTGGTTTTCCAACCAAAAATGTTTGTTCAGCCATGAAAGCTTCGAACATTTCTTCCTCAACCATCCTTTCCCTTGGCCTGGATGACTTCATCTTCTTATTCTCACTATCACTTTCCATCAAAGCTTTTCCAAACCTACCAGCTGATCTTTCCTTGGCCTTTAGTTCAGAATGAACTTTGGCCAACTGTTCCCTGCTACAACTCCTTTTGTCTGGAAGAGTCGATTTTAGATTATGATCTAATTTTTAATCTTCTTTTCTTGTTGCCTGGCTCTTTAGCTGAACCAATGAAGAACTCTCTCCTGCTTCTTTCAGATCCTTCTGGTACTGAGTGTACCTTCGTTGGATCTTCCTTCTTTGGGACCTAGAAATCACTGGAACCATATTTGGTTCTTTTGTTTTCGGGTGCTTAAGCAACACCCAATTGTTTGGAGCCACCAAAGGTGGTTTAACCATCCTACCTTGGTTTTCAACAGCATTTCTTTGGGTAGATATCTCCTTAGGTTTGTTCTGCATAACGAACCAATCTGGAAGTCTAGGTACTCACGAACCTACTGACCCGGCTGATGAACTGTTTCTTTCTTCCTTCGAAGCCATCTTCGAAGCTGGCTGTGAAAGCCACTACTTGGCCCTGATTTCCTTTTTTGGGCCTAACTCAGGCCTTTGATGAAGGTGGCCACTTTCCGTCCTTCGTGAGGTTGGTCTAGGAGGCCAATCTCTGGCTTTTATCCCATAAACTGAGCCCCTCTCCGACCTCCTTTCAGGATGACTGCTCTCCATTCTGTAATAATTAGGTGGTCTGGACTCATATAAAGGCCTCTTGCCTTTAGAATGCATTCTAGCTACTGTTGGCTCAACCATTAATGGTTGCTGCCTAACACTAGTTGGATATGGCCTTTTGTTATAAGTACTGGTTGGTTTAGGACGCCTCTGCACATCCTTGTAATATTGTTTCCCATCAATTGGAAGCCCCTTTAACCGCTTGTAGCTCAGTCTGCATCTAGGACATATTCTTTGCATGACAGCTGCTTCTAAAGAATCGTCATCCAGTGCTTCTTCGTCAGAGTATTCCCTCTGGTCTGAGAAACCTTGTCCAATAGCTGGTAGATTTCCAGTGTCTTTCTTGACAGTTGTCTGGCTAGCAACATGCATCTGCACATTGACTTCTTCCAATTCTTTCAAGGACAAGTTCTGGAAGTCTGGCATAATAACATTGGCTGCCACTTCCCCAATTTCTGGGAACGGATTGGTATCAATCCCCATGGCCTTTTCTATTTTTGTTGGGAATTTCAAACTCCCCTTTCGAATCTGCTCTTGGATCCTGTCTCGAAAAACAATGCAGTTTTTAGTTGAGTGAGACCAAGAATTATGCCATTTACAATACACCTTTCCTTTCAGTTCCTCTAGAGATGGAATTTTAACTCCTTATGGTAACTTCAGGAAATTTGCAGCAAGCAAACGATCAAAAATATCATCTGCCTTTGTTAAATCGAAAGAATGTTTCCTATGAAGGTCTTTCTTTTTAAACTGCTGGTCAATCGTTGTGTCTTTATGAATCAATGCTTCACAGATCACAGGTTATTTCCCCACAATCTCTGCTGCATCAATCTCATAATTAGGATCTCTATAATATGTCTTGTATGATGCATTACTTCGATCTTGTTCTTCTTCCAGTAATGTTTCATACCTAGACACCTTATACATTAATTCCACTAAGTCTTTAAACTCAGTTGAGTCAAACTTCTTTCGAAGCCTAAACTCTAGACCATTTTGAGCCAATCTCACAAATTCAGGCTCTGGTAAGATGATCCCACATTTATTTCGTGCTCTTTTAAATGTGGCAATAAACTGAGTAGCCTTTTCATCAGGCCTTTGACTCAATCTTGCCAAGTCTGCCATGGAAACCTCTAGTTCTATTTGGAAGAATTGGGCATGAAATGCCTCTTCCATTTGTTGCCAAGTTTGGATAAAGCCAGGCATAAGATTAATATACCATACAAATGCTTCTCCAGTTAGAGAATTTGGAAATAATCTTAATTTCATATAGTCATTATTGGTAAATTCACCACACTGAGCTGCGAATCTAGCAATATGTTCAACCGTTGATTGGTTTCCATTCCCATAAAAAAGGACAAAATTTGGTATCCTGAAACCTCTTGGGTATTCATGTACCCTATCTACCCATTCTGGGTATGGTTTCCTGTAGACAGGAGTCTGAACCCCCCGAACCATTGGTCCACACATTTCTCTAACAATGTCAGCAATTTGGTCCCTAGGGATCATATTTTGCGCCTGTTGAACCACTACTGGAGGAACAAACACAGGATTGGGTGGGAAACCTTGTGCTTGGAGTCCTCTTGGTCCATAGGGTGGTATGTTTGGGACTAGTTGTCCCTGTGGTGCTGGTTGCTATTGAGGATATGGATGACCTCTTTGAGCCTGTCCTGCGAAAGGATCTGTGAAAGGTGCTGGAACAGGTGTTGTGTCTCTTCCATTTGTAGGAAAAACTTCCAACCCCCCGGGTACAAATTCGAATAAAGGGTTAGTGAACCCCCTCGTGCCAGGTATGGCTTCGAACATGGGATTTGGAGCCATCCTTATGCCATTTTCTTGTACTGGGCTAGATCCACCAATTTGCATGGCTTCACTGTTAAGTAATGAGGCATTTTGACTTACATTAAGCCTTGAAATAGGTTCATACCAAGACTGAGGTGATGGTCTTTCATGGTTTTGATTGCTAGTTTGACCATTAGAATGTCCATTAATTTGCATAGGTTGTTTATCTCTAGCCAATCTTTGCTAAGGGACATTTGAAATTTCCTTCATGTGTCTTATGTTTGTTGGTTGGTGGGTATTCATTCGATCCAAAAAGGATGTTGCCCACCTTTCCATTGTATTCATTAACTGTTGTCCCATGGCATCTACCAGGCCACCCCATGGATTCATTGGCTGAGTAGATGGAACAATGGATGGTCCAATTCCTTGGCCTCGTCCAATATTATGAACATGTGGTACTTGTTCCGAAGTGCTGGTTTGTTCGACCATAGGTTCTGATAAAATAGGCGTTTCCACAGGATGTGTTATCACATTATCCTCTGGATTAGGTATTTCTACATCTCCTTCCACGCCTTCTTCCAAGCGTTCATTTTCTCCTTGTCTCTTACGTCTAGCCATTTCAATTAGTCCCACTGGGCGTGCCAAAAATATATGTTGGCTTTTTGGCTTTCGAAGGTTATTATTGTAATTATGAGCGTGCCAGCGAGAATCAATCAGTCCTTACAGAATGTTAGTTGCCAACCAATTATCAGACAATTGTGTTTTAGTTCTTTCAGCTTCAATGAAGAGGACTTTTACTGGTGGCTTGGTTTAGGAGAATTAAGCAAACAATGGGTAAATAAAGAACAGTTGTAGTATTTCATTAAGCAAAATGAAAGACTTACAAAGATCTGAACCAGCCTTGTAGAGGTTTATAGCAACAAGCTACTTGAAAACTACTCCTATGAATGAAATGCAGTGCAGGAATTTGAAGTACAGAAATGTAAAGAACAAGAAATGTAAAAACTGGAAAAGAAATAATGTAGAATAAAACAGGTTTTCTGGATCTGAGTCTGGGGCTTTTTCTGGGGTCTTCTCTGCTATTTATACTTCTCAAGGAGAACCATCGAACTGCACTTCTAACCGTCGAACTGCTCCTCCATGATTGTTGATCATGTTGCCTTATAGTTAGCTCCACTATGCCAATACCTACAGTTAGGCTTCCCTCTTGATTTTGAATTTGAATGTGAGTAACCGTTGAAACCACATCACTTTGTATCTCTTTGCTGATCCAGTATTACGCAGGTCTCATGAAAACCAATATCAACTGCCATGTGTACAATCATGATTGAAGGTTTGGATTGTCTTCCCGTATTACCCTCAACTTGCCATGTGTCGAATTGTAATTGGCTTATACAAAATATGTAGCCAACACATGTATACATTGATATGTATTCTAACCTTCCAAAACATGATCAATTAAGGTCAATTGATAGGAAATATGACAAATTCTTAAAAAAAAGTCAAGATAGACACATGCATGTGGGATTTGTTTGAAATGCAAACTCAAAATGCTATGATACATGCTTGCATGCATGAAATTCATCTACATAAGCTTAATTCTCAAACTTAAACACTTAACCCTCTTAAGTTCAACCACTTATGTCTTGAATACAAAGATTAGGAATCAATTACTCACCTAAGATCCTTGATTGAGTTCTAAATTGCTATGTCTTTGAGCCTCCAAGTCAATTCCTTAATTTCTAGCCAAATCCAAGCTAATTCCTTACTCTTCCTCCTTGATCTCAATCTCTAGCTCTCTCTTTCTCTCTCACGTTATGTTAAGCTCAAAAATGATGAAAGAAAGGTGATTCAAGTGGTGTATAAGCCTTTTATAGGCTTGATTAAGAAACTTTAATTAAGCTTACCACTAAACAAATGAGCTTTAATTAGTCTAATTATTTCGTTCTGAATCAATTTCAATTAAACATACCTTAAAATTCTAACTAACAAAAAAATCAAGTCAATTTTGTAATCGGATGCCAATAAAGCCGTCAATTCACAGAATAAAGCAGAAACACAAATAGATATTCCTACAACAGACAGATTTAAACACAAATAATACAATGCACATGTAATTACCCCGAAATTTCTTCTTAATTACATATTAAACATACTTAATCATGGATTATCGGCTAATCACAGGTCGAGGTTGTTACAAGAACGGTTGCATTTAGCATATGCAACAAGCCTTTAAACCACAAAATTACCCCAAGTGGACGAGTAAAGTCTCGTGAGGGTTTCCAGAAATGATACCCACAAACATTAACATATTCACATCTATTTAGCAACAATCGATCACACCATACCACTCAAGAATTAACTTTTGTGCCACTATAGTGCAATATTAAGGCATGATGAGTCATTGAAGGCATAATAGACAAGCATGAAGGAATCTATTTAGAGACCGTAAATTAGTATTACACAAATAAAGTTTTATGTACTTGTGAATGCTAGTAGAACACATTATCAGTAACCTCGGTGTAACATGCAATCTCCATAACTAGTTAACTAACCACTATAATAGCCCAGTGTAACTCATATAATCCCAAACATATACAAACAAGATTAAACTTTTGTAACCAGGATTCTTAAATTTTTTTTTTTTTTTTAGATGAAAATACTGTGCAATGTACTGATCCATCAAGCTTTCTAATGAACCCATGTAACAAGCATTGGGCCAATGACTCCCAAACCAGACAATTTTAGGGCACTAGGTGTGAAGACACCCCTATGGGCTTAATAATTCGAGCTGAAAAGGTTACGAATCCGAACAAATCATTTTCCTTATTTTTCCTTAACTGTGCAACGTCTAGGTCCCTTAAGCTTTCTAATTAACCCATGTACCAAGTATTGGGTCAATGATTCCCAAACTAGACGATTTTAGAGCACTAGGTGTAAAGACACCCCTACGGGCTTAATAACTTGAGTTAAAGAGGTTACGAACCCAAACAAGTCAAGTGTTTTTTTTATTTTTTTATTTTGAGAATCAAGGCTAGTAATTTATTCTTTTCTGTAATACTAGCAATTATGAATGATGTATACCAGGGATTATAATAGAGAGGTCACCACGATGATAGTGTGTTCATGTAAATCAAGACATACTTATGATAAGTGTACTAATACCACAACCATAAACAATTATTCTAGTGCAAACATCACATGTGAGTGTTTACCTAATAAACCCTTTTCATACAAGTCTACTATGCTCCCCAATTAACATATGCAAATATCATCACCCTACTAGCACAAATCAACATCAAGTGAAGTAGTGCAATCAAGTGAAACAAGTATAAGCAATTATGATCCAAATAGAAATGCACAGAAGAAAATACCCTCATCCCCCAACTTGAATATGACATTGTCATCAATGGAAGCAAATGCTAAGTAAATAGAAAAGAGAGAATATTACTAGAGATTATAGGTGCACATCCAAGTAGGCATAAAGTAACACATGCACACACACACACCTTTTTTTTTTTCAAAAAGAGAAAGTGAAACAAACAAAAGTAAATACCAAAATAAAAGAGACGGAGAAAAAGATAGTCTGGGACTACTGAGAATCTGGTGGCGGCGATGGGGGGAAATGCTAGGCAAACAAGGCGTTCATCAATGATCGCGTCTCGAATGCTTCATCCTGAACCTGGGCGCCGAGTTGGTCAAAAAGCTGCTGGCTCGACTTTTGATATGTATAAAAGTCAGTGTGCAGTGAGTCAACTTGCTGTTGAATGTCGAGCTGGCAGGCGTTAAGTTGGTCGAAAGCCGCCTGAGCATAATACTGATGCGCCTGAAAATCCGTGCGCAACCCTTTAAGGATCTGGTGGTGATCGTGAAGAGTATTGTGGACCTGATCCATAGAGTGATGAAGCTATAAATACTCCTCATGAGTCATGTATAATGGGTCCCCTTAAAAATCACATTAGAGGCAGGAGGAGGTGGTTGGTCGGGCATGGGGTTATAGGCCTTATCAACTGGGGCACCAACTTGTTGCGGGATGCGGGATAGGCTATGTTACCATTCCCACTGCCCAAAAGTCAGATAAGTAGTGTCGATCTCCTCAGTCGGATCAATTGGGAGGTCGTTCAACTCAAAGAGAAGTGTGAGCAAGTTGGCAAATGATAGGAGCCGAGTCAAGTTCTGCATAGGTTGCAGCTGAACGGCCTCTTGTAGAAATTTGTGCATATGCATCAAAATCATGTGTGCAATTGGTACTTGATAGCCATGTTGATAACTGTAGACACCCCATTTTTGACCGTCCTGAAGACTTGGACATCACCGCTTGAACACTCGGTGATTATCCATGTTTGTGTTCGTCTTAAGTTCCCGGAGGTCTCGGCCACGCGCCTTGCCTCAGGATCTCTCGACTCGACTGTTTTGTGTTTGGTTTTCCTCCAAACACTTGTGTTTGGTTTTGCACCAAACACTTGTGTTTTGCTTTTGAAGGGCAGGGAATGGCTTGTTGGCCATCCCCACACCTCACCGGCCATAGCTTGAGGCCACTGGCCACCGTTTTGTTACCACCGGCCATTGGTGATGGCCGGCCGGCACTCTTTGTGGATGGCCAACCACTGTGCATCTGCTTTTGCAGATATTTTTATGCCAGCTGTGCTAGCTGGCATACACTTTGCACCCCTTCCATACACATGTATGGAGGGATTTCACTCTTGCTTAGCTTGTTTTGTAAGCTTTACAAGAGTGATCCTCTATAAAGGGAGGGCCTCTCCTCCCTCCTCAAGGGTTACAAAAATTCCAGAGAGAGGTCTGAGATTAGGGTTTGAGTGTGTGTCTATTCTATCTCTATATTTTCCTCTCATTGTGTATAAGTGTGTGTTTGTTCATAGTTTTGCATACAAACACCTAGTATTACACTATACCCTAGTTGCTGAGGCATTAGAGGTTTGTTTTCAAACTTTTTGAGCTGGTTTTGATCCAAGAAGAGGTCTGGTCTTGTCATCTTGGAAGTGTTCTTCAAGGGTGAGTGTTCTTGCCCTTTATACCCCATTTTTGCATAGCTTTTTTGCCTATCTTGCAACTATTTTTAGACTTTGTGTATAACTAATAAAAGTCGTGTTTTTTATTGCTTAAAATAGTTGTTTAAGGGTGTTTTGTTGTTTGGGATTGTTTGACCCCTCTTAGGCCTTGTTTGGCCCCCGTTTTGTGCATTTTTGGTGAGCTCCGGGACCACCTTGTTTGGGCCTCCTCACCACTGAAATCTTGAGGGATTTCAGTGGTGAGGATGGTGTCTTAAGGTCCTAAGAAGGAGAGGGCCATCCCCTCTCCTTGTTGTCTTCAAACTTGCCATTTTAAGCCTCATGTGTGAGCATCATTTTTAAGTTCATGTTGGCCATGTCTTAAGTGTTATTTGTGCTTATTTTGCCATGATATAGCACCGTTTTTACTTGGTTTAGACACACCATGCATGCCTTGCATACTTGTCTTGTAATGCCATATTTTGCCTTAACATGCTTTAGGCTTTGACCCTTGTTCTAGCATGATTTTAGCCAAACTTTGTGAAGCTTTTGTGTATGTTTTAGTATGCTTTAGCTCTATTTTTAGTTGCTTTGGCCATGCTTGACATGCTTTGTATAGCCACCTTGCATTTTGGCTTGCTAGCCGCGGGTGTGTGAGTGTTGAGCATGCATTGTTTGGCTTGTTTCAGTGGTTTGGCACCACTTATAGCATCATTTCAGTCCATTTAGCATGCTTGTATGCTTGCATTTGATGCTCCTTTAATGCTTTAAAAGGTTGTAATCTTGTGCTCCATGTTTGGACATTTGTGTATGCTTCCATGTGTAAGTCATTTAGATGCCATCTAAGTGGTTTTTGAGGTTCATTTTGACATGCTAAAACTTTGATTTTAGTTATTTAAATCATGCCATGTTTGGTCTTGCTAAGTGTAGTTCAATGCCTCTTTGGTGAGCCTTAGGCTTTAGGCTTGGTTGCACGATATGTTTGCTTTGCTTAGTTGGTTTGGAACCTCTCATAGCATGATTTTTAGAGCTTAATATGCATGCCATTAGTCCATGTTTGTCCCTTTTAAGTGTGCTTAAAAGTTGCTTCTTTAATGCCCAAGTGTTGAACCATGTGTGCGTGCATGTTTGTATGCCATTTTGCTTTCATTTCCTTGGCATTTGGCCACTATTTTGGGCCTAATAGAGGGCTGTCCATCTGGGTGTAAGTCCATTATTCGCATGTTGTTGCATGCTCGCCTTGTGTGTTGTTGCGTACTTGGCCTATCGCATGTGTTGCATGCTTGAATCACGTTGCATTTGGCATGCATTTCCTTGATTAGGTTACTTAACATGTTGTATGTCTTGCATACTCACATGTTTACATTACATATTGCATGCTTGATTAGCTTGCGTACTTCATATGCTTGTTTGCTTAGGTTGTGTGCCTAGTACACATTGCATATTTGTGTGCTTACTCTCATGCTCATGTTGCATGTCTAGCTCGTATGCTTAGGTTGCATTTGGCATGCATGCCTTACCTCTTGAATCACCATGATAGAGGTTGGGCCATTTGTTTGTTTGGTTTGCATTACATTTGAAATCAAGATGCACAACTTAACTTCTTGGTCCATCACGCATCGAAATGCGCGATTGGTGGTCCAAGAATCAAGGAACATCCTCCTTTGAGTCATAAACATGATAAGGGGTGTGTTGGTGCACACATTTGCTTGAAATGCATTGCCATACCTTGCTTGTCCTCTGTTGCTGTCAAAGCAGGATTCTGTAGGCATAGATGGCCGACCGACCTCATTTAGTGCCGGCCGGCCATTAATTGGTGGCCGAGAGCTCAATAGATGGTCGATGACCACTCCTCCTTGGCTGGTGGTGTTCCCCCTTGGCCGATGACCTTCCACTGTGATCAGAGAGTGTTCTTTGGGAATTGTGCCATTTTCAGAGGAGCAGAGCAGGGTAAACAGAGGCAGCTTGTGCATGGCATTGGATTTCCGGGTGAAGCCAATCCGAGCACGCGTGCATCCCTCTTCCCGAGGCCTTTTACTGCTTCCCTTAGCTTAGTTGATTTGTTAACTAATTAGGTGGTCTGTAACTATTTAATTAGCTCGTAGGTTAATTAAATTGTATTATTCTTTTGGTCCCTCCGAGCGAGGGCGAATTTGTAATACGTGTGGATGCGTGTGTGCATGTCTTCCAACCCCCATTTCTTTCTCCCTTTTACTTACCTGCTTTGATGGTTAGTATTAGGGCATGTTTAATTTAGCATACCTTATGCTATGCATGCGTGCATCATTCATCAGTCTTGCATGCACCGGGCTCGGCGCATCATGCTAACCGCATAGCATTTCAATTCCAAACTTGAATACGTGCATCGAGTTGTCGCATTTCACATAGATTAGCCGAGCCTATTGTAGTGACATTTTGTATGCGATGCATTAGCCATTTGTTAACTTGAACTAGGATCATGCATGATTACTAACTAGTTCATTGCTTTGGCAAGGAGTACGATATAAGTATTTATGCTTTAGCATCTCGCATGAGTGTGAATGTTAACATGACAACATGCTTACCATGTGGCTATATGCTTATGTGATATTTCTGCCTGAATGCCTGTGGGTGAAGGTTGGATTGTTTGAGTTGGAACAACTCATTGAAATCCGTGTTTTAGCCTACTCGCGAGTAGCAAATTCCAAACCATTTTCCAAACGAACGGATATGCAATGCTTTGTTCCAAATTAGGCGATCTAGTCTATGCTTTTGTGTTGTGCGCATCACATAGTAAATCTAGGCTAATAACCGGAATAAGAGCACATAACATTTTCAAAACAAGATATCATGGTTAGTAGAGGTCGATCTTTGATCGGATGAGCGGGGGTACTCATAGCTGACCTTCCCCAATCGTACCCAAGTTCCCGAGCCGAGGCAACTTTGGTGATGACGGACACGTGGCCTTAGGCAACGAGTCAGGGTTTCCTAAATTCCCCCATAAAAAATATTTAGGTGGTGACTCTGTATCTGGAAAAGCAGTCCATGTTTGGCACTTCTTTACAAAAATCTGTTTTCCAAAACGATTTGACGGATTTGGACTCTTTGGTTCAGATTAAGAACCATGACAAAACGAGTCCGAACTGTAGCGTTGGGGCCCACGCGGGCGCTTCTACAGTTTCTGGCGACTCTGCTGGGGAGTTTAGAGAGCTTGACTCGAACTCGTGATATCTTGTTTTGATTTCACTTATGTGTTTCTTTGCATTGCATGTGCATTGCTACGCCTAAGTCACAGTGTTTGCCGTCTGCTATTCCTGAACGGTTTGCCAGAGGCTCGCTTCGAGAAGCGTGCCATAAGGCTAACCGGTTACAGGCTCTGCCACGATGGGAACACAAACCCCGGTTGTCACCGGCGCACCCTTTTGACCATTCGACCTAGTGCATGTTCGGAATCCATAGTGACCATTCCAAGCTAGGACAGGTTGCTACCCGATTATAGGTTGTTTGAAACCGCTGCGTGCATAGTGAAACCCTAGTTCCTGACAAAATAGGACAGGGAAACCCTACCCCAACATAGGGGTGTTTTGGCTCTCTTTTACCTGCTATGTGCTTTTAGAGTGTATCTCTACAGGGAATGCGCATGTCAGTTCGCAAATCTGAGTATCAGGCCTGAGGGCACCAGTACCGGAATTTGAGAATCAGTTATATCTGCGGGTATCAGATTCAATTCTTGAGGGCAGTAATTTTGGGGGACAATGATCAGTAGTAGAGTACAGTTATTCAGCTATGCTTGTGTCTGTTCTGATTGGGCCGAAATGCTGCATGTTTTCTCTTTCAGTTCAGAGAGTTAGTACAGAATAGCTAGTGGTCTTCTTTGCCGAGGCAAGACAGACATCTGATCCATCATCTCCGTTCAGTTCAAGAGGACTTATGATGACGCAAAGTTCAGAGGAAATTGTGGTTATGACATCCGCATTAGACCAAGGAATCATCTTACAAAATGAAACCAATGTTGATGTGCCGCATCCGCCCAGGTCACCTGCGGCGCTCCCGATCTGGGAACCCCAGTTGTATCAGGCTCGTGAGCCCGCCACGTTCGAGTTAATGGGAATGATTAGTGATCTTCAGCGATCTATGGCTGATCTCGCCTACGAAATGTCGGCTTCGCCACCAACTACATCCTACACCGGGAGTTTTGTACCGCAGGAGCCCCCGCTACTGGGGCGAATTGTGATCGAGCTCAGCCAACTTGAGGCTGCCTCAAACTATGGCCACGACATGGCAACAACAACCGGGTTTTGCTCTGATATAGCAACCCAAACCCTCGATCAAGCTGAGGCCAGAGGTAAGAACAAAATGGGAACAGGTACTGATCCCGTTGAACAACTGCTGTGGGCAGTCGAGGCTTTGAAAGCCGGGGGGATGAATAAACAACAAATATTTGCAGTGGTGGCCAAAACTGTGGATGATGCTTTCCCCACTCCAACCGAGGGGAGTTCCAGCCAGACAGAAAATCGGGATAGGCCCCGCCATGCCAGAACAGTTCCCTCTAATCCCAACCCTGCACCGGGAAAGGATCAGAAAGTCAAGGCGGCACCTGCCGATCCTTTTGCCAGTGCGTCCGACAAAAGTCAGCAAACTTCGAAGTATCTGCCCCGAGGGCGCAGAGTCTTCCATGCACTCTACATGCCTTTGTCTAGGGCGCTCCAAATCCTTGCCGAAAGGGGGCACCTTAAATCCCTCGAGCCTAGGCCTCTCCCAAAGAATCTCCCTTCCACACATGATGCTACCTTGTACTACACGTACCACCAGCAAACTGGTCATTGCACCGACAACTGTTTTCGTCTTCGTCACGAAGTGCAAGATTTGATCGACAATGAGGTCATCCTCCCACCCACCTCAGCGAAGTCTGTCACTGCTGGGTTGTTAGATTTCAAGGATACTGCGAGTATGTGATCAGAAGTTGGACCACCTGCGGGCGGCGCTGAGTGTATTTCAGATGTGGCGTCTGGCATGCACTGTTTTGAGCATTTGCGGATGCTATTTTTTTATAATTTCTGGCTTGGATGTTGAGCCATTTCTTTGATTTTGTTTTGAGTCTGTCTCATTGTCTTGAGTCAGTCTTTTTACTTAAGGGTCTGTCTTGTTGTACTGAGTCAATCCCATTGTATAGAATGTCAGGTGATTCCAGGGTTGTTGCCTCGGATATCATGTTTTTGTAATTATCCTTTTGTTTTCTTTTGAGTCTGTCTCTGCTACGGAGCCAGTTGCAACTGGAGGTTTTGAATGAAACAGCTACAGCTATCATGTTTCCGTGCTTATTGCTACTTCGAACCTGTTGTGCCAACAAGTTAGAATGAAATGGCGGAGCATCTCACTTACTCTTCTGTACCTCGAAATCATTGCATTGACCTAAGTTTTTCAAAACTTTTTGAACACTGCGATGAAAACGAAGAGGAAGGAATTCCTCGGGTTTTGCAAAATTTGACTAATTGAGAGAAGGAGAGGCGTGCTAAGTCCTTAATGAATGAAATCATGCTTGTTAGTGTGAGTACTGGGAAGGACCCTAGCTTGATCCAGATTGGTTCCACACTATCCTCAGCGCGGCGATCTGTCGCTTTCTTAAAAACTTTCAAAAACAAAATGTTTTGCGCAGTCCTACAAAGACCTGTGTGGAATCGCTCTTGAGATTGTGCAGCTTAGGATCGCTCTCAGCCTCGAGACTTGAGCCCTTGCTTTCGAAGCCTTGACCTTGAATTCAGAAAGATCAACAGTCAACCACAACGTAAGGCCTGTGTGGCCAGATTCGAAGCAGTCCTTGACCAAGAGGCACCAAAGTCAAATTAAGAAGACCAGATGTCGCCAAAAGAAACTTGCGAAGCTAAATCAGAAGCACTCCTCGGACTAGGGGCAGAAATGTCCGATGTGCTCGAAGAGCCGAAGATGGATCCTTCTATAAATCAATACAACAGCCACTCTCCTGGTTACGGGTGGCTTCAAAACCCTAAAACCATTTTGCATGGACTTGTTACACTTTTATCCTTTGAGAGGCTCGCTGGGCCGAAAACCCGGAAGGGCGACCCAGGCAAAAGTTAGAGCAAGAGAAAAATACAAATAAGAAGAAAAAAAGAATACAAAAAAAAAAAGATGAAAATGCAAAAAGAAAAGACGAAAAAAAAAAAGAGAAGAAGAAAAGAATTGAAAAGAAAAAAAAAACATAGCTCGCAAGGTTGAAAACCCAGAAGGGCGACCTTGGCAAAAGTTAGAGCGTGGTGAGGGTTAATACACGAGTGTACCTTAACCGGAACTACGTAAGGCTTGATTCCCATGTTTGGGATACGTAGGCAACTTCATCTTGAAGTCTAGCCACAAACACTTCCAAATCGAGTGTGTCCATGTAATGGTTTTGATCATCCATGCCTTCTCTGAATCCGATTAGTTCGGTTGTGACAACCGGAACTACGTAAGGCTTGATTCCCATGTTTGGGATACGTAAGCAACTTCATCCTGAAGTCCAACCACCAACACTTTCAAAATGACTGTGTCCATATATTGGTTTTGACCATCTTCGTCTTCTCTGTATCCGAGAGTTCGGTCGTGATCATCACTAATGAGGATTGACTAAAAAATGCCACGGCACTATCCAAACCAGGGGCAACTTTCCGTTGTCGTGCAATGCCATCCAGACAAGGGGCAATTTTCCATTGCCTCCGATCCGAGGTTGTGCATCTCGAGAGTAAGTTCTGCGCTCGTTGAGCATTGACCGTTTGCAAAAATAGTTTTTGAGAATTTTTTTACGGAGGTTGACTAATTTCTCGAAAATTATTTCATTTTCCAAAACTGGACCATTTTCTTGGACCCAAAAAGGGAAATTTTCAGTGCTCATTGCCTAACTTGCATGATTTTCAGATCAAAAATCGAACAAGTATGTTAATCTAACTCTCATTTTGGTTAAAATTGTTTTAGTAGAAAATCAAAACAAAAAAAATGGTCAAAATGATGAACCAGGGGCACAGTTGAGTCAGGCGTCCTGCATTTTCCCCCCATCGTCAACATACTTGCCAGAAGGGCACTCTACCTGTCAACAAGGGCACAACTGGAGCTGTTTATAAAGGGCTGAAGGCTCTCAACATCCTCCGAGCAACGAGATAACAAGACAAGTGCGAAGCACGATTTGGAATGGATCAAGATACTCTATTCCCTCATCCGAGGCATCGACTAAATGTCACCAGAAGAAATAGTTGTGAGCTAACAGTGTTGGGCATGAACCCACAACCTCTTGTTTATCCATCAACCACCCTGGAGAGGGATATAAAAAATGAGAGAGTTAAGAATAGAGAGGTGTACGATGAAGGAAAAGTGAGCAAAAAGGTTTTGAGAGAAAAAACGAACCTGAGAGCCGAGTGATCTAAGAATCACAAATGAGAAGAGGGTGGGAAATAATACCCAAAGAAACTGGCTCCTCGCGATTTCTGAGGTCTCTCGTCTTTATAACGCGTCTGTGTGTCGTGTCTTTTGTTTTGTCTACCTCAACTCTTTTTTTGAGTCTGTCCCGAGCGTGTCTCGTTGTGTGTAGGTTGTTTACCTTTTGTTTTCCGTTGTTGAGTCTTTTTCACGGTGTTCAGTTGTAGGCTCAATACCCCGGTTTGAAAAACCCTTTTCTAATTTCAAAAATTAATCATTTTGTGTGCTTAGAGTGCTGTGCCATTCTCCACGTTTGTGCAAAACGTGATCTAGTTTTTTTTCATAAAACCGCAGGGGTTCAACCCGGGACACCTAGAAACAGTGAACATGTGGGTTCCGGATTGCATCCGAGTATGTTTCAGCTTCAGCAGATTCCACATTTGTATTCCGTCCTTTCAGATTGAATTGGGTGTATGAGCTATGTGCAGATTTGAACCAAGTGCTGTGTTATGGGCTGTGTGTTCAGAATGAGCAGTAGGTTGTTTGAGTTGTTTTGCTGTTGGCCGGTTCATTATCTGGTTATTACAATACAAGTGTTTGATTCTCAGACAAAGGATCAATCTCATTTACATTGAGGTGTAATATGAAGCAATACGATGCAGTGTATGAAATGTACCAATGTAACACTTTTTCAGATAAAAAGTTCGTTTCATTTCATTATCTTTTCAAGTACAAAGTCTTGGAGAAAACAAAAACCTGCCTGCAGCAGTACAAGGTACTCAAGCTACCAACAAATGTCTAAAGCGAAACAAAAAAGAAGAAAAGCAGCAAAAGTCTAGATCATTGCTAACTGGTCTCAGGCCCGTGAGTCTGTCCTCGTCCTCTTCCTGGACGAAAGTCCAGGAGCATCATCATCGTCGGCACCATCATTTGAGCCCGAGCCTGAGTCATCTCCGGTCTCCTCCTCGGACGACTCTGCCTCCGACTCCGCCTCTATCTCCGCCTCAGACTCATCATCATCGGGAACTGGTACCCGAGAGCTACTCCCAACATGAGTACGCCCCGCTTTGGTATGGGGATATACTGTGCCTCCTCGCCCTCCTCCCCGAGCCGGAATAGAAGGCCCAGCTAGAGCACCTCCTGCAGCAGGAATCTGGAACGGAGGCTGAAAAGTGCAAATGGCAAACGCATTAGTATGCTACGCAAAACAGTGTATGAATGTTATGAGCAGTATGTCAGTACAGAATGCAGTGTATGAGTACAGTGTATGAATGTTATGAGCAGTGTATCAGTACAGAATGCAGTGTATGAGTATAGTGTATGAATGTTATGAGCAGTGTATCAGTACAGAATGCAGTGTATGAGTACAGTGTATGAATGTTATGAAGCAGTGTGTCGGTACAGAATGCAGTGATTGAGTGCAGTGTATGAATGCCGTGAGTAATGCTATGAACAGTCTGTGGGATGCAGTGTATCAGATGCCGTGAGGGCCGTACATCGAGTGCTGTGTTAATAGTGCGATGCATCACCTTGTGTAAAGTTCAAGACTGCGGTTGAAGGAACTTACCGGAATGCCATAGATGGTCAGTAGATCGAGGCTCTGCTGGAGCATCCCCATCACAGAAGCGGTCAACTCCAGTGACTAGCGAGTGTACTCAGAGGAAGCCTGCAAAAGTGCTAGAGACATCAGTATTTTGCGGGATATCAAATGAAATGAAATGAAATGACACTGCAAGATACAAAATGCAATAATACATACCGGAGGCAAGTCGTAGAACCCGACTAGCTTGTGATCAACCGGAGGGGGAGCAATGGGGATCTGGTAAGTCTCCCCACCCTGCGCCTGACATGCCATCATCGTAGGCAATACTAGCCAACTAGCCCCCCGTCCTCTCCGAGTCCCACTCCTGCCACGGACCCGAGCCGTCCTCGATGCTCCTGCTCCCGCTCCTGCCCTAGCCGCCGGTGCCGCGGGCCTCTCTCGCTCAACTCGACGGCCACTGCTCAAAGGCCGCATGATATAGGTCTAGACGTACTCTGCATAGTCGCCTTCGCCTCTGAAATGGTCGCACTCCCAGCCGATGGTGTACTCCGTCATCTCCTGCAGAGTGTACCTCTCCGTATGCCTCACATAAGTAGGAGGAGGCGCCGGAACTGGCTGCTCTGGCAAACCTAGGGTCTGGCGCAGGAAGCGCTCGCCCAGGTACCAAGCCCGACAGACCGGGCCCTCTAGCAAGATCCTGAAGCGGGAGGTCTCCTAGGCACCCTCATACCGGTCCCGTACTGCGATGGGCAAAGAGGCCCACGGCTGCCAGGTGATCTGCAAACAAAATACAGTTTGTTATCTACTGCTATTGAAAATGCAATGCAAAGCGAAGCTTAAATGGAGTGTAATGTTTGACATACCTCTGCGGCGGTAATAGTATCGAAATAGCGGCGGAAGAATATGAAAGACTCCTGAGGCCTCCGCTCGCACCTCGCATCGAAGCGGTGGGAGAATGGGATCATGAGAGGCATCTCCTCCTCTGGTACTGGGGCAAGCCTCGAGAAGTAGGCGTACACCCACAACTGCAAAATGCAACAGAACAGATATGAGCATGCTTATCAGATAAAGCAGTATACAGATTAAGTAGTATGCAGATAAAGCAGAAAGCGGTATGTGCAGTGTATTGTGCAGTGGGTACAGCATACAGAGTACAGATAATGTAAAGCAGAAATGTAAAACAAAAGAAGAAGACGTACCTCCCAAGCCCGCCAGTAGCCTCCGAGCAGTTGTCCGCTAAGGCGAGAAGATGAGCTCATGTAGCCATAAAGCGTGGCCAGACCTGCGCCACCCCAGTCATAGCAGCGAATCCGAGAGACGTCCACCAAAACGCTCAGCAGACAGAGGGGCACTGTGTTCGCCCGGTCGGCGAAAAGGGTCGTCCCTAGCAAGAACATGAGGAAGCCGCGAGCATACTGCTCCTCCTCCTCCTGAGTGGTCAACGCCTGAATCCTGAAGTGGTCCTCGAACCACAAGTACCTGATGAATCCTGGGTGGGCAAGAGGTGGTAGCTCGCCAAGCAAATGTATCTGGGCAGCCTCCCACTCATCCATGTCTGTGTCGAAGGGGATTGGATCACCCCCTACCCCAATGCCGGTGAGCATCGAAAAGTCAAAGGGAGTCATCGTCATATCTCCCGTGGCAGAGAAGTGGAAGGAATCGGTGGTGTCCCACCACCTCTCCACCAAAGCTGCAAGGAGAGGTCTTCTCACAGTGTGGCACGAGAGCCCCATGTAGAAAGGGCCGAAGCCGGCCTGGTCAATGATACGGCGAACCGCCTCGGGGAGCTCCATGTACCACCCCCGGGCCATGGCATTCCCATACCCCGGAAGGCATGGGAATCCCCCTGTGATCAAAACGAACAATTGTGATGCAGTGTTACAAATACAGTGTCGGATACACTCAAGATCAGTGAAAATACAGTACGTGTGTACACGTTCCTAGTTAAACAGATATCGGGTACCAGTGTGCTCACAGTGAACTACAATATGTGATATGTCTGAGTGGTTCAGTGAAAATATAACGTGTGTGCGCATGTTCAGATTCGAACAGATATCAGGTGCCGGTGTGCTCACGGTGAACTCCAGCATGTGATGCAACAAGTTTGTTCGAATCATTTCAGTGAAAATACAGCGTGTGTACGCATGTTCAAAATTCAGGCAGATGTTAAGTGCGGGTGCCCCTACAGTAAGCTACGGCTTGTGATGTGTCAGTGTGTTTGAGTGGTTCAGTGAAATACAGCGTATGTGCACGTTTTCAATTTCAAGCAGATATCAGGTGCAAGTGTGTTCACAGTGGACTACAGCATATGGTATATCGGTGTATCCGGGCCAAACACTTAAAAGACAAAATCAAGTGTTGCAGTTATGTACTCTACTTTGCAGAAAATGAAGCAGGGAAGAATGTACCTCGGAAGCGCCGAAGGACAGGTGTGACTCTGGCTCGCGCAGTAAGAGCTCCAGCGCCACACCCCTCGTGAAACTGCTGAAGTGGCGAATGCCATCAGGAGGCAACACATGGATCGCCGGCCTGTAGGCCGCCGGATCGAATGGTCGAACGCTCAAGGGCAAGAGCTCGGCCTCGGGGTCCATCTCCTGCTCCGGGGGAGTCCCGCCTCGTGGAATATCATTCGCCATGCCGAAAAGGGTGTGAAAATGGCCGGAAGAGTGAAAACGGGGAGAGAATATGAAAGGTCAACCGAAAGGTCAACCTCGGGAGGGTGAAAAATGGCCGGAAAGTTCGGGGTACAGAAAAGGCACGAAGACCAAGGAAAACTCGAGGAAAACAAACCCCGAGTGGCGGAAATCGAGAAAAAGGCACCGAAACAAAGATTTGTTCAGTTCAAAGTATTCGAAACGCGAAGGAGATCGCGAATCGAACGACGAAACGGGCTCTAAAACGCGACAAAAACGAGGATCAAAGATGGAAAAATGACCTAGAGAGGAAGGGGGCTGATTTTCAAGCTAGGGCAAAGTGAGAAATGAGGGCTAGAAGCCCTATATTTAAAGACCCGTGCTGAAATGTCAAAACTGCCCCGAACAGGCACTTTTGGCCGGTCGGCCTTATTGTTGGCCGGTCGGCCAAATAGATGGCCGGTGGCCTTATTTTGTGGCCGGTGGACTCCCTTCATGGCCGGTGAGCCTCCTACACCCTTGTTTGGGTCTTTGATATGGTTTGGGGCCTTCAGTGCTCAAAATAGTGCCTCTATTGCTCAAAACAGTGCAAGAAAATGCATTTCCGAAGCTTAACCGGGCTCTGTGCCGTGTCTTCTGTGCGTAGCACTCGAATACGTGCGAGGTATATCCTTTTTGTATCCCTTTTGTTTCTTGCGAGATTCAAAAGTTGCCCCACATGCATACGTTACAATGTTTTGTCGTGAAACGCGCGTTGGTTATACGTCATTTCACTCGCATCGTTATGCACACATCCCGCATTGTCATGCGCATGTCATACTTGCATTAGTATGCACATTCTTTAGGTCACATCGTCATGCGCACCTCACATGCATTGTCATGCATATCAAGCGACGCGCGTTCTTGCGCATTCGAGTTCACATGCATTGTCATGCATTCCAAGCGACATGCGTTGTCGCGCATTTAAGATCACATGCATTGTCATGCATATCAAAAGACATGCGTTGTCGCGCATTCAACCTCATGTGCATTGTCATGCATCTCAAAAAGACGTGCGTTGTCACGCATTCGCGTCATTTGCATTTGCATGCATTCCAAAAAAAAACAACAACAACATAAAATATGCATCATTTGCACTTTGCATACATTCAAAAAACAAAAACATACATCATCATGCACTTTTCATGCGTTTTTTCTTCCTTTCGCATTGTCATGCATTTCAAAAAAAAACAAAAAAACAACATGCATATGCCATTGTACATATATTGCATATGTCGCGCATACATTGTAAATAGTGCATATGTCATGCGTCACTGTAAATATGGCATTTACATACATTCCTTGTACATAGCATTGTACATAACGTCCATTGCATATTGTATATATTGTAGTGTAGCTTGCATGCATTCATTGCATCACCTTCATCCACGGCTTGCGTCTTTCCTTATTGAGCTTGGTTTGGTATGTGCCCATACTTTTCGCGTTGAAGCACAGTTATGATATTATGTGTACGCACCTATTCCACTGCTGGTATTGTGGTTTGAGGGTGACGGCACCGTTTCTGTGTTAAACGTGGTTTGTATGTGTCCATGCCTTTCCTAGGCAAGACACAGTTTGGCCGTAGGCCTTTTCCACTGCATCCGCTGCATTCTCCCCAGCAGGTTGCATTATACATACATTCATTGTATATAATGCATTGTACATAATGTTACATTCCATTGCATATTGTATATATTGCATTGTAGCTTGCATGCATTCACTGCATCACCTCCGTTCATGGCTTGCGCCTTTCCTTGTTGAGCTTGGTCTGGTATGTGCCCATACTTTTCACGTTGAAGCACAGTTATGATATTATGTGTACGCGCCTATTCCACTGCTGGTATTGTGGTTTGAGGGTGACGGCACCGTTTCTGTGTTAAATGCGGTTTGTATGTGTCCATACCTTTCCTAGGCAAGACACGGTTTGGCCGCAGGCCTTATCCGCTGCATCCATTGCATTTTAGCTTGTAAATATTGCATTGTACATAGCTTGCATTGTCATGCATCTTTCCTTACATGCATTGTAGTGCATTCTTCCTTACTTTGCATATGTCATGCATTTATTGTAAATAATGCATATGTCATGCATTCATTGTATATAGCTTGCATTGCCATGCCTGCATTGTATCATACATAGTTTAGTATTGCATGCATTCACTGCATCACCTCCGTTCATGGCTTGCGCCTTTCCTTGTTGAGCTTGGTCTGGTATGTGCCCATACTTTTCACGTTGAAGCACAGTTATGATATTATGTGTACGCACCTATTCCACTGCTGGTATTGTGGTTTGAGGGTGACGGCACCGTTTCCGTGTTAAACGTGGCTTGTTTGTGTCCATACCTTTCCTAGGCGAGATACAGTTTGGCCGTAGGCCTTATCCACTGTATATATTGCATTGTAGTGTAATTTGTTGCATCCAGTATTTAGGATCATGAGCTTTTCTGAGCAGAGCATGCCTCACTTATGTCATTCCACCCAATTACTTGTTCTTGTGTTCCGTCTACATCACTCATAGTTCTGCATGTGTACGCGCCTATTCCGCTACTGGTATTGTGGTTTGAGGGTTGCGGCACCTTTTCTATGGTAGACGGACTTTGCATCTCCATCATCTTTATGACATTTGTGTGGTTTTTGAACCGCTCATGATTTGATCATGATTCAATTGCATTGCATATCATTTGCATTGTTTATGCGTAGATTTGTAAATGTTGCATATCATTTTGCATCCATTCCGCATTGTTCTGCGTTGTCAATACATAGGTTGCATTGTCATGCACTCCTACATTTGCGTTGTCACGCAGCTTCCGATTGCATCGTTATGCATGTTGCTAACAATATTGTACTTGTTGAGTTTTCTTTCTCTTTCAAGCACGATATTGTATGTACGGTTCATTTGAAGCTGGCGCAACCAGACGAGCCGCACAGGTATTGTATTCTCCGAGTGAGACGTATCAAGAATTGAATAATTCTCTTGCACCCTCTGCATTGTAGTGTAGTTTGGTTTGTGCTAGCTTAAAAACTGTTGCATTGTTATGCTTCGACATCTTTCTTCGCATGATCATAAGTTACGGCTTCTTGCATTGTCAGTTGCATTTTACCCCCGCCTTCGGGCGCATATCTTTATTGTCTTGCATGTTTGTCTAATTCTTCGGCCTTGTCAAAAATGGGTCGTCTCTGGGCTTTGACACTCACACCCGTCATTGTTATGACTTTCGAGTTCTGTCAAAGAGGGGCAACTGTAGACACCCCATTTTTGACCATCCTTAAGACTTGGACATCACCGCTTGAACACTTAGTGATTATCCATGTTTGTGTTCGTCTTGAGTTCCCGGAGGTCTCGGCCCCGCGCCTTGCCTCAGGATCTCTTGACTCGACTGTTTTGTGTTTGGTTTTGCACCAAACACTTGTGTTTTGCTTTTGAGGGGCAGGGAATGGCTTGTTGGCCATCCCCACACCTCACCGGCCATGGCTTGAGGCCACCGGCCGGCACACTTTGTGGCCAGCCGACCATTGTTATGGCCAATTTGGCATTTTTGGCTGGCCGACCACTGTGCATCTGCTTTTGCAGATATTTTTATGCCAGCTGTGCTAGGTGGCATACACTTTGCACCCCCTCCATACACGTGTATGGAGGGATTTCACTCTTGCTTAGCTTGTTTTGTAAGCTTTGCAAGAGTGATCCTTTATAAAGGGAGGGCCACTCCTCCCTCCTCAAGGGTTACAAAAATTCCAGAGAAAGGTCTGAGATTAGGGTTTGAGTGTGTGTCTATTCTATCTCTATATTTTCCTCTCATTGTGTATAAGTGTGTGTTTGTTCATAGTTTTGCATACAAACACCTAGTATTACACTATACCCTAGTTGCTGAGGCATTAGAGGTTTGTTTTCAAACTTTTTGAGCTGGTTTTGATCCAAGAAGAGGTCTGGTCTTGTCATCTTGGAAGTGTTCTTCAAGGGTGAGTATTCTTGCCCTTTATATCCCATTTTTGCATAGCTTTTTCGCCTATCTTGCAACTGTTTTTAGACTTTGTGTATAACTAATAAAAGTCTTGTTTTTCATTACTTAAAATAGTTGTTTAAGGGTGTCTTGTTGTTTGGGATTGTTTGACCCCTCTTAGGCCTTGTTTGGCCCCCGTTTTGTGCATTTTTGGTGAGCTCCGGGACCACCTTGTTTGGGCCTCCTCACCACTGAAATCTTGTTTGGGCTCTGATACCAAAAAGGTGGAAGCAAGCAGCAAATGAAGAACATGAATTACGAAATCAAAGATGATTCAAATCAATAGATTTGGAACGCACTTAAACCAAATTTCAATACATAATACATAAATTTAAATACATAATTTCAAATTCTAAATACAGAAAAATAACTTACAATTACAATTGTAGCAACTGCAAGGATCTTAAATGGGTTACAGAATGGGAGAAGGTAATTCTCACTCAGAACTCTCTGATTTTTCTTACAAACTGGAGGGTTGAAGAAGAAGAAGAAGATGCCGAGTGATTACAATTTATTGCAATATATAGAAAATAAAATTAACTATACATCATGTGACTTGTTGACTGATGGAAGCAGTTGGCAGCACATGGGTAAAGCAGAGGCTGTCGGTTGCTTTCGGTGAATTGATGACACAGTTGAGCAGCTTTAACAAAAAGTTGATTGAACGAATAGTGACAGTGAACAGTAAAAGTGAACAGTAACTTTTACTATTCATCACTTTCGGTGGAACATGTGAATTTAGAAATCAAAATAGATATAAATTAGCAGCTTTTCTCAACAGAGTAGTGATTGAAGCTAATTTATATATATAAGGAATCCTATGTTAATTAGGCATATGGGTCCTGAGCATATTGGAACTCGGATCTGCCATATGAGATGGGTTGAGTCGTTGAACCTTCAGAAGATTGTGACTGGACTGAACCATCTTCTGAATTCTCTGAACTGTTGGATTGGGCTTCAGCTTGCTCGGTAATTTGACGGGCTAACTGGAGCATTTCTTCTTTGGACATTTTGGGCTTGACTTTGGATTTAGCCTTGAGCTGAGCAGGAGGTGAAATGGGCTTTGACTGGGCCTTAGACGTAGCTTTTGATTTGGGCCTTGACTGAGTCTTGGGCTGAGCTGGTATGGCAGGAGCTTTTGCCTTGGACTTTGATCTGTCTGATTTGGGCTTGGAACCACTAAATGAGGGGCTTCCAAGATTGACTGGAGGAAGACTGGGCTGACTTCCTTGGCTGATTGCAGCAGTTGGATTCTGCTGGGCTTTGATCATTGATGGAGTTGGAGCACATTGATCAATGGGGAATTCTTCTTGAACAATTTCAATAATTCTGGGCACATTGAACTTTGCCCACCATTTAACTGTATGTTGTCGAATGATTATATTATCATCAAGGCCATAATGCCATTTAAATATCCAGGAGAGTTTGTATTTGGATATAAAAATGAGCAAAGATGGGAATTGTCTTTGATGAGTGGTGAATGGATAAACAGCAGAGAAATAATTGATTGTTTCAATGAGATTATCAGGAAGGATATCTGAAATGGCACCATAGTGAGTCCACCATCGCAGAAACCAGGTAGGTAATTCAGACTTGAATTTTTGATCAAAAGAAATGAACTAGGAGTGACTGAAAGACTCATTTTGGTACAAGAAGATCTTGAACCAAGCATCAACGTAATCAAGATAATTATACTGAATAGAGTGGCCAGGTAAATCACGAAGCTGAGAAGGGGATCCCCATTCAGCTAGGGAAACAATATTGTGAATATAAAGGGAATGATAAAGAACTTTATAAGCATAAGTTTTGTCCTGAATAGGCTTAATGAAGATTGACTGATGGTGAATCAAAATATCTTTGTAATAAGTAAGGGTTTTATCTGGATGAGAAAGAGGAAAATGGCATCCAGATCCAAAATGGAATTTAACAAGTTCATTGATTAATTTACCTTTCGGATGGCCAGGTTCTTTATAGAACA
This sequence comes from Camellia japonica, assembly GCA_030407325.1. Taxonomy (NCBI): domain Eukaryota; kingdom Viridiplantae; phylum Streptophyta; class Magnoliopsida; order Ericales; family Theaceae; genus Camellia; species Camellia japonica. Next base: position 166,845,229 of record JAPPVO010000016.1, read on the forward strand.
AATTGGTAACATGTGATTTAATGTACTCAGATTGGGATGATCTGATTGGGTTAGCAGGGTATGGAGTAACTGAAACAGATTGACTGGAAACAAAGGGGTCAGAAGCCAATGCAGATGAATAATTAGGACGGTAAATGTTACCAAGAACTTGGTAACGATTGACCATGTCAAGAGAATAGGAGGAAGTAACTGACTCCAAAGGAGGTGGAACTATGAGTTGATTAGGTTTCCTGGAAGATGGGACCAAAGCCTTAGAAGGAGGCTTGGGACGAGACATCTGTGAAATAAGTAACAAAGATTAGCAACCAGAAAGAAGATCTAAATAATTCTGGTAATAAAATAAATGATTGTAGTAATCATGTCGTAGAATACGACGAGCTTTAAGTTGATGGTAAATGATGTATTGGGCTCTGTTGGTAGTGGGTTGAGCTCGTTTGAGGCGGTTAATTCGGTGGTTAACTTGGTGAATCAGAGTTTGGTAATGGGTAATTTGGGCTTTTAAATATGAAATATGTGGAGTAGCACTCATCTCTTACCCCCCTGTAAAAATTCCCGGGTGAGAAAATCAGGCAGGGAATTTTGACAACTAGGTATATAGGTAATATCAAAATCAAAAATACTTAAAATAGATTGTCAACGGGCAAAAATCTGTTTACTAGCAAGATTTTGAACATCTTTTTCCAAAACATATTTAGCAGATTTGCAATCAACACGTAATAAAAATTTTTGATTTAAAATATCATCTTGAAATTTTTGAATACATAAAACAGTAGACAAAATCTCTTTTTTAATAGTACTATAATTTAATTGTGCTTTATTCCAGACACCAGAATGATAACGAACAATTTGTTCAGGTGATTGAGGAGTGACTTTCTGAAGTAAGATGCCACCATAACCAATGTCAGAAGCATCAGTTTGAATAATTTTGAACAAGTTCTCAGTAGGAATACCAAGACAAGGAAGAGACTTAACATATTGTTTGACTTGTTGAACTACAGCAGTATGAGTAGAAGACCAAGGAGGAGGATTATCCTTTAACCGATCAAACAAAGGTTGACAGATTTTCCTAAGATCTTTATAGAATTCAGCAATGTAATTGAGAGAACCTAAGAATCTTTGTAATTGAGTTTTATCAAGAATTTCATCAGGAAACTTAGAAGCAAACTCAATACAACGACTAATTGGAAGAATAGTATTGTGGTGAATGTCGTAACCTAAAAACCTAACTTTAGTTTGAAACAATTTAATCTTAGGAGCAGAGATGACTAAACCATGACTTTTAAATGTATAAAAGAATGCAGTTAAATGTTTCCAATGTTCACTAATTGATTTGAAAAAATTAATATATCATCAATGTAAACAATTGAAAATGACTAAATGGGTTAAATATGTCATTCATATATTTTGAAATTCACTAGGAGCATTTTTTAAACCAAATGGCATGACATTCCATTCATATTGACCAAAAGGTGTATTAAAAGCAGTTTTATATCTATCTTTAGGATGAATTTGAATTTGCCAGAAACCACTTTTTAAATCAAATTTACTAAAAACAAGAGCTTGACTAAGTCGTTTGATTAAATCTTTTTTATTAGGAATAGGATATCTAATCCATTCTAAAACAGCATTTAATGGTTTGTAATTAATAACTAAGCGAGGGACACCTCGTTCTAATTCAGCATTTTTATTAACATAAAAAGCAGGACAAGACCATGGTGATTTACTAGGACTAATAATCCTATTTTTTAATAATTCATTAATTTCTTTTTTACACATTTCTAATAGTTCATGATTCATTTGAATAAGTCGAGATTTAGTAGGTATATGTTTTTCATTAAAATTCTTAATATACGGTAAAGTAACTACATGCTTTTTCCTATGCCAAAATGCAGTAGGTAAAGATGAACAAACAGTTGATTCAAGTTTTAATTTAAAATCATTAATTTGAGAAATTAGAACCGGGTCAGTTAACTGTTGATCAATTCTTTTATAATTAACTTCTTCTTTAAGAAAATTAATATGTCGGTTTAATCGATTAATAGTATGAGAAATAGAACAATCTTGTAATTGATTTAATTCGAACATTTCAGGTGGAAATAAGAATTTAAATGTGACAGGATGTCCTAAAACATGAGTAGTTATTCCTTCACTAGTAGTGGTAAAAGGATATAACAAAGATATCAATGGTGTGCCTAAAATAATTCTATCAATCATATTTTTGACTAAAACAAACGTGGTTTTGAAACAAACATTATTTTGACAAACATGCACTTTAGGTAACTTGTATTTAATATGCATTTTACTACCATTAGCAGAAGTTAATTTCTCTTGACATTTTTCATAATATTTAGTAGGAAGTAATCCTTCTTGAATGCAATTTAAATCAGCACCAGTATCAATTAATGCAACTAATTCTAATTCAAAATCTTCAACTATGATTTTAATTCTTGAATACCATTTTTGCATATAGATTTTATTGAGTAAATTTAGTCGTTTATCTTCAAGGTTAGTAGCCTGAGGTTGGTTATCAAAGATAAGTTGAGCAGGATTAGTATGATCGGAATCAGGATCAGAATTGTGTTCAGATTCATGAGGTGATTTTGGATTAGGTTGGAAATTATCTAAATTTTGTTTTAGTTTTAAATTGATGATTTCATTTTCCAATTTATTATCTTTAGATTGGAGGTCTCGGATATGTTGTTTAACTTGATTGATTTCAGATTGTAAATCTTGAAGGGTAACTTCTTTAGTTTTAGTTTTAAATTTTTCTAAGGTTTTTGATAAACTAATAATAGGTTTATTAAACTTAGGTTTAGTATCTGATTGAAGTAATAAAGCTTTTAATTTATCAATATATTGTTGTTTTAATTGAGGATCATCTAATTTACTAATTAAGTCAATTAAAGCAGATTCTTCTTGAGTATGTTTGGTAAGAACAGAAATTTGTTTAACTGGTTTACAACAAACATCATTACATCCTAAGGTAATTTGATTATCAGAATCAGAATTATCACTATTAGAAGGGGAATTAGATGTAGATGGAGGAACAGAAGAGGAATCATTATCAGATTGATTTAATTGAAAGATTTCAAATAACTGAAGTTTGGATTCTGCATTAATTTGGAGTTGATTAACTCTATCTTTGAGTTTTTGTTTTTCTTTATATTTAGTAGCATAATGACCCTTTTGACCACAATTATAGCAGGTAATATCTTTGTTAGATTTTGGATGTGATTTAGATTTATGGTAGTTCTTTTTGGGTTTAGTATAAAATTTATCATTGGATTTGGAAGGTGAATAAGGCTTTTTGTATTTATTATAATATTTGGATTTTTTATATTTGAATATTTATGTGATTTCCTACGAGAGGGTGCAACAGGAGGTAAACCATATTGTTCACAGAAATTTCCTAATTCATATTTAGCCTTATGTTTATCTTTAGTAGCTTTCTGACTGAGTTTAAGATTAATACACATTTTTAATCCTTCTTTTTGAATAGTGCTAATTATATCACCATATGTTAAATTGTCATATTCGATAACACCAGTACGTTGACTAAGAACATCTCTAATTTTATGAGCAAATAAACTAGGTAAGCCATTAATAAATTTTTCTTTCCAAAATGATTTAGTACAGTCTTCTCTTAACATAACTCTAGAAGTAAATACATCTTTATACCATCTAAAATCACTTAGGGTTGGACAGGTAAGATTACTAAGTTGATCATGTATGCGAGAATAAATATTAGTAGGTGTACCAATGAAATGTCTAACAATAGTGTAGATTAATTGATTAATACCATCGGGGTGGCAACATCCTAAATTTTCATCAAAAATGGGTAAACCATTATCATCAGTTTGATTAGCATAAATTATGGATTCTCTTTGATCTTCAGTTAAATATTTTTCCCACCAAGATTTGAGCATACCAGTGAAACCAGTAGTAATTAGAGTAACAATTTCAGCTTGAGTATATTGAGGATAATTAGAGAGATAACTATTGGAGACCATAGATAAATGATTTAATTTTTGGAGGATTTGATCTTCACTAAGACCATCAATATTCCATTCATATAGTTTTTTAGCAGAAACAGAAAATTGATTATTAAGATTATTTTCTTCAAATTGTAAATCAACAGGAGTAGGTTTGGTATACTAATTTTTAGTATTGTGAGGATTAGTTTTGGGATAATGAATTTTGGCAAGATGAGTAGATTGGAATTGTTGAGCTAATTCATTTATGTCATTATCAGTGTCAGATTGAGTAGAAGTTGGATCAATATCAAATTGTTGATTGAGAACAGCAAGACCTTTATCTTTAGAAGGTGTAGCAGTATCAGTCTTATCAGTTGTAGATAATTTCGTAAATAATTTTTCAATAGCTTTAACAGTAGATTGATCATTAGTGACTAAACTAGTTCTCTTAGAACGATTACTGGGTAAAGTAAGCAAAGGTGAATCTAAAGGTTGTTTAGAGGTTTGAACAGATTCTAAATTGGTTTCTATTTTGTCTAATTGTTTACCAATTGTACTTAAACATTGATTAGTATAATTATTTTGTTCAATAACCTTTTTAATTTCAGTATCAGTACCAGGTAATTTGAAAGGTGAAGCAGGGATTTCAGAACCTTGTTGATTAAGGATAATTTTCTCTAAAGGAGGATGACTAGAGGTAACAGAAGTAGTTGCAGAAGTTTTCCACTTATGTTTTGTAATTGTATTGAGTTGTTTGTAATATTTTTCAACATAGTCTAACAAAGGTAATTCAAAACCATATTGAACCATAAAATCATACCATTCACGAGAAATGTGAGACATTTGAGCAGAATTATATTTAGCATAATAAGCATGTCGTTGAGTTCGATTAGCTTTAGATTTAAAGTCAATAAGTAATTTATCTAAATCGGGTGTAAATTCTTTTTTGATTGTCATTAATTGTGGATTAACAGGTGGTGTAAATTCTTCAAAATCAGTTTGAGTTGGAGAATTATTAGAAGCAACTTCTTCTTCAGGTAAATGTGTTTGGACATGAATAAACAGGTTTACTAATTTGGGAAGTTGTAGAATTATCAATACCTTTTAACTTTTGTTGATTGGAAGGACCAGTGGTTGGACCAAGATGTAATTGACTATTTTTTCTAAATAAAGGAGTATTAAATATTTCATCTTCAGTTTCAATTTCAGTAGGGACACTAGATGTACTATGTCTAGAGATTGACTACGATTGAATTTAATTAACAGAACCATCATTAAATTGTGAATATCTTGATATCTTGTTCAGAGGATTGTTGTTGATTATGTTTGTAATTTTCATTAACAGTAATCCATTGATCAGGTAAATCAACATTTTTCCATTCAATCATTTGGGACATTAATATGTGATTCATAGACTACTACTTTGATGATTAATAGAGTTTTATCTTTGGGACTTTTATGTAAAGCATGAACATTTAAATTAGTTTGCATGCATTTATAATGAACACGATAAATTAAAGCAATATTATGAACTTTTTCTTTCATATTAGTAAATGAACCATGTAATTGAATATTTAATGTTAATGCATCTAAAATATGTGGATCTCGTAAACTAAGAGTAAAATCAGGAAAACAATTAAAATGTACCGGACCTTTATGAAGACCAGTTCCCATTAAACTATCATTATAATCAAGAAAACGAGCATCTCTTAAACATAATAAAACAGAAGTATTTTTACCAACAATGTTAATGGATTAACACCAACTTGAATTAAACCAATATGCATAAAATTGTAACCATTATTTAAATGTCTTTTAATTAATTTAGCATCAAATAATGACAGTTTCCTGGTTTTTCAAAGCATAAACTTGTTCAATAGTTTTAACATGCAATGCAATTTAAAAACATTCTGTAAAAGTAGTTTTATAAATTTCTTTGATTTTAATTTTGGTATATTCCATCCTGTATTAATGTGATCATTTTGTATTTCAACATCTTCTTCATTTATTACTAATCCGTGATTAGGTATTGAAGGCAACGTAGTTGACCTAGAACTGACTGATGAGTTACTTCTAAATAATCGACTCATTGTTCTGTTGAATTAATCAGTTTTACAGATATCTTAATACATACCCTATTCTTGTCAGATTATCACAGACCAAGGTGGTTTAGTACAGACCCTATCCTAAATGTCCAACACTGCCTAACCCTAAGGACTTACTCTGGACAGGAAACGGAAGTGGGTGACTGAAACCTGCTGGATAAACAGACCGATCTTTTGGGTGATTAAGATGAACTGAAAACTTGATTAACCAAATGAACAATAAAAAGATTAAGTTGAAGAAACTAAGCAGTTAGAAACAGGATACAACAAAAGGATTTCAGTGGTGAGGATGGTGTCTTAAGGTCCTAAGAAGGAGAGGGCCACCCCCTCTCCTTGTTGTCTTCAAACTTGCCATTTTAAGCCTCATGTGTGAGCATCATTTTTAAGTTCATGTTGGCCATGTCTTAAGTGTTATTTGTGCTTATTTTGCCATGATATAGCACCGTTTTTACTTGGTTTAGACACACCATGCATGCCTTGCATACTTGTCTTGTAATGCCATATTTTGCCTTAACATGCTTTAGGCTTTGACCCTTGTTCTAGCATGATTTTAGCCAAACTTTGTGAAGCTTTTGTGTATGTTTTAGTATGCTTTAGCTCTATTTTTAGTTGCTTTGGCCATGCTTGACATGCTTTGTATAGCCACCTTGCATTTTGGCTTGCTAGCCTCGGGTGTGTGAGTGTTGAGCATGCATTGTTTGGCTTGTTTCAGTGGTTTGGCACCACTTATAGCATCATTTCAGTCCATTTAGCATGCTTGTATGCTTGCATTTGATGCTCCTTTAATGCTTTAAAAGGTTGTAATCTTGTGCTCCATGTTTGGACATTTGTATATGCTTCCATGTGTAAGTCATTTAGATGCCATCTAAGTGGTTTTTGAGGTTCATTTTGACATGCTAAAACTCTGATTTTAGTTGTTTAAATCATGCCATGTTTGGTCTTGCTAAGTGTAGTTCAATGCCCCTTTGGTGAGCCTTAGGCTTTAGGCTTGGTTGCACGATATGTTTGCTTTGCTTAGTTGGTTTGGAACCTCTCATAGCATGATTTTCAGAGCTTAATATGCATGCCATTAGTCCATGTTTGTCCCTTTTAAGTGTGCTTAAAAGTTGCTTCTTTAATGCCCAAGTGTTGAACCATGTGTGCGTGCATGTTTGTATGCCATTTTGCCTTCCTTTCCTTGGCATTTGGCCACTGTTTTGGGCCCAATAGAGGGCTGTCCATCTGGGTGTAAGTCCATTATTCGCATGTTGTTGCATGCTCGCCTTGTGTGTTGTTGCGTACTTGGCCTATCGCATGTGTTGCATGCTTGAATCACGTTGCATTTGGCATGCATTTCCTTGATTAGGTTACTTAACATGTTGTATGTCTTGCATACTCACATGTTTACATTACATATTGCATGTTTAATTAGCTTGCATACTTCATATGCTTGTTTGTTTAGGTTGTGTGCCTAGTACACATTGCATATTTGTGTGCTTACCCTCATGATCATGTTGCATGTCTAGCTCGTATGCTTAGGTTGCATTTGGCATGCATGCCTTACCTCTTGAATCACCATGATAGAGGTTGGGCCATTTGTTTGTTTGGTTTGCATTACATTTGAAATCAAGATGCACAACTTGACTTCTTGGGCCATCACGCATTGAAATACGCGATTGGTGGTCCAAGAATCAAGGAACATCCTCCTTTGAGTCATAAACATGATAAGGGGTGTGTTGGTGCACAGATTTGCTTGAAATGCATTGTCATACCTTGCTTGTCCTCTGTTGCTGTCAAAGCAGGATTCTGTAGGCATAGATGGCCGACCGACCTCATTCAGTGCCGGCCGGCCATTAATTGGTGGCCGAGAGCTCAATAGATGGTCGATGACCACTCCTCCTTGGCCGGTGGTGTTCCCCCTTGGCCGGTGACCTTCCACTGTGATCAGAGAGTGTTTTTTGGGAATTGTGCCATTTTCAGAGGAGTAGAGCAGGGTAAACAGAGGTAGCTTGTGCGTGGCATTGGATTTCCGGGCGAAGCCAATCCGAGCACGCGTGCATCCCTCTTCCCGAGGCCTTTTACTGCTTCCCTTAGCTTAGTTGATTTGTTAACTAATTAGGCGGTCTGTAACTATTTAATTAGCTCGTAGGTTAATTAAATTGTATTATTCTTTTGGTCCCTCCGAGCGAGGGCGAATTTGTAATAAGTGTGGGTGCGTGTGTGCATGTCTTCCAACCCCCATTTCTTTCTCCCTTTTACTTACCTGCTTTGATGGTTAGTATTAGGGCATGTTTAATTTAGCATACCTTATGCTATGCATGCGTGCATCATTCATCAGTCTTGCATGCACCGGGCTCGGCGCATCATGCTAACCGCATAGCATTTCAATTCCAAACTTGAATATGTGCATCGAGTTGTCGCATTTCACATGTCATCCTTAGATTAGCCGAGCCTATTCTAGTGACATTTTGTATGCGATGCATTAGCCATTTGTTAACTTGAACTAGGATCATGCATGATTACTAACTAGTTCATTGCTTTGGCAAGGAGTACGATGTAAGTATTTATGCTTTAGCATCTCGCATGAGTGTGAATGTTAACATGACAGCATGCTTACCATGTGGCTATATGCTTATGTGATATTTCTGCCTGAATGCCTGTGGGTGAAGGTTGGATTGTTTAAGTTGGAACAACTCATTGAAATCCGTGTTTTAGCCTACTCACGAGTAGCAAATTCCAAACCATTTTCCAAACGAACGGATATGCAATGCTTTGTTCCAAATTAGGCGATCTAGTCTATATTTTTGTGTTGTGCGCATCACATAGTAAATCTAGGCTAATAACCGGAATAAGAGCACATAACGTTTTCAAAACAAGATATCATGGTTAGTAGAGGCTGATCTTTGATCGGGCGAGCGGGGGTGCTCATAGCTGACCTTCCCCAATCATACCCAAGTTCCCCGAGCCGAGGCAACTTTGGTGATGAAGGACACATGGCCTTAGGCAACGAGTCAGGGTTTCCTAAATTCCCCCATAAAAAATATTTAGGTGGCGACTCTGTATTTGGCAAAGCAGTCTATGTTTGGCACTTCTTTACAAAAATCTGTTTTCCAAAACGATTTGCCAGATTTGGACTCTTTGGTTCAGATTAAGAACCGTGACAAAACGAGTCCGAACTGTAGCGTTGTGGCCCACGCAGGCGCGTCTACAATAACCATGTAGGACCCGGACAAACTCCATGCGGTGCTGAGCTTTATGCCGAAGTGGAAGGGCATTCTTATGTATTACCAAGTCAATGAAAAACAAGCAGCCAGACTGTGATAACCCTGTTCTGTGTTATGTTAATTAGCCTTAATTATGATTGTGATTATATGCTTAATATGATTTTGGTGATAATTGTGTAATTATTTATGTTTTTGAAACTATATCTGTTCACCGTAGGAAAATCTATCCAACTTACTACTATAATTTGAAAATTGAAGACTGTAGAGGTTACAGAAACTGGAATTGTCTGCACCATTGTGATTAGCGGGATTTTTAGAGCCTATGGTGAAATTTAATTAAAAATTGATTCGGACTAAATTAATTAGATTAAATTGATTAATTTAAGCTCAATTAATTAGCCTTAATCAAAATTGATTAGGCAAGCATATATAAGTGACCTATTTACACTTATGCTCAACCTTTTGAGCTCATTTCTCTTTACTTGGCTGAGATTACACTCTAGAGAGACGGACAGTTCTAGAGAGAGAGAATGAAGGCAAAAATTGTGGAATTAAGCAAGAAGCTTGAAATTTAAGAAGGTTAACTCAAGAAATAGCTAGAATTTGGAAGATTGGAGCTCCTAGGTGAGTAATTGAACTCAAACTCATGGGTTTAAGTTTATAATTAAGTGAATTCAAACAAGAAATGTAATTAAGAACAAGAATTGAGTTGATGATAACGAATTTGAAGTTAATATGTACATGCATGTGAAAATTAGCCAAAAATTTACATATATGAATGTGAAGCATGTTGATCATGTTGAATTGAGGGTTGTTTGACACGTGCATATAAGAATTTTTATGTATTGAAGCTTAATTTCAAGCCTAGGAGCTTGTCCATGCAAGATACAAAACATGAATTGTGTATATATAAGTTTATGGTTTAAAATTTGTTAAACCCATGGAATTTTGAACTATGGTTGCAAGTTATCTTCAAATATATGTTTTTGGGAGTGCACTTGCATAGTTGAGTGTTTTGGAATTGTGATTTGAATTTCAAACAGAATTCTGGAAATTCCAGAATTCGACCTATCCGCTCGAGCAAGGAAAGTGTCGCTCGAGCATAAAAGTCAAGCTCCCAGAAGTTTTACAGAAAATTGCACGGTAGCTCGAACGGCAAACCTTGTGCTTAAGCGGACCCTATTTTGCAAGACTCCTCGCTCGAGCGTCAGAAATCTCGCTCGAGTGTAAAATTCATGCAACCAGTATTTTTACAGAGTTTTGCTGGCCGCTCGAGCGACCAAAGCTGCGCTCAAGCGGATAGCCCTGTTTCAGAAATTTTGAAAAGTTGTTTTATGTTTTGTTTTCCATTCTCTTTCATTTCTAAGCACTCTTAGGCATGCATTAAACATTATAAATGAACAAAAGAGATAAGAAAGAGGCCTAAGAGAAATAATAAGTTAAGAATGAATTGAATTGTTTGTGACCCAATGTGTTATGAAATGTGTAGGGTCAAGCACGAGGGCAAATTCATCAACATAACATTGTGAGTAATATCTTAGTAAAGATATTTTCAAGTATGCTACTTTCCAAATGCTTACTTCTGTATAAGTTTCATGGATTTGTTAATTTGAATTGCGAACGAGTATTCATTATACCAATGAATGAATTGGGCTTGAGGCCGTCTAACATGAATGAATTGAGCTCGAGGCCATCTAACATGAATGAATTGAGCCTGAGGCCATCTGACATGAATGAATTGGGCCCGAGGCCGTCTGACATGAATGAATTGGACCCGAGGCCATCTGACATGAATGAATTGGACCCGAGGTCGTCTGACATGAATGAATTGGACCCGAGGCCGTCTGACATGAATGAATTGGGGCAAAGGTCGTCTGACATGAATGAATTGGGCCCAAGGCCATCTGACATGAATGAATTGGGCCCGAGGCCGTCTGATAAAAACGAATTGAGCCTAAGGCCGTTTGATATATTTAGGCCTGAGGCCGTTTGATGTATTGGATAGGAATATGAACAGGCCTAAGGCTGTTTGACATGTTTGTTAAAAATTGCATTCATGTAACCTCTGGGCTTTCGCTCACTCTTATCTATATATATGTAGGTGAGCAAAGAGATGTCCAAACCCAACCTCAGTGAACCTCAGTGGAAGATGTGAAAGAAATCCAAGTTTTTGTGAAGTCAGCCCAAATATCTCACACACGAGACTTGTTTTTGTTCTTTTGCTTACTCTTTTTGCTACCTTGGTGAATACGCCGGATCACCCATGTATATAAACTTTTGTTTGGTTGACTACATGTTTGAAGTTCCTAGACGTACAAGATGTTAATTCTGCCTATATGTGTGAGTTATTATGGAATGCTTTTGGAATAATTTTGCTATGCCATATAAGCACAGCTCATTGGACAAAATTTTTAAGTCTGCTTCTGTTTTGGCCCCTTTATTTCTATTGAAACATGTTTAATCAGGTTTGAGGTCATAAGTAATCTCATGATTACTAGCCAGTTATGACCTTATAAAATAGGGCGGGTTCGGGTCATGACACAGGCAGCTTGCTCCGGTGCAAGCATGTGTAACTTGTGTTATTGTGGGCCCCCGAAAAGTACTCTTGGATGAGGCAATATATGGGTTGTCAACCCTCAACTTCCATGAAAGGCTGGTGGTCCAACTTGGAAAAGAACCCTAACATTTAGACAATCATGGATGCTGTGATGCTGACGATGTGGCTATCAATAATGGACAGAAGTCCTACATCAGTGAGCAACTCGTACATGTTCTGGTAGACGAGCCATACCAGATGAGGATAAGTGGGCGTTGTAACAGTGCAAAGACCTAATTGTTGCCGGAGGTGGAGATGCTCAACAGCCCAAGGGGTGACTGGGTCATTTTGAAAATAGTTGATGTTGAACTGTGTAAGCTTGTAAAGCAGGCGTAAAGCCCACTCTGGTCGTGGCAACTTAATCGGTGGTGGTGGCGGTGACGGCAGTGACGGTGGCGCCAAAGAGGACGAACCTCTAGCCTTTTTGGAGGCCCGAGTGGATATTTGTCGACTCATATCTTGCACACACCAAAAACATACACATATACTCGTGGAACCAACATAAGAATAAAGTAAGATATTAAAGGACAAGTCTACCCACTGATATACCACATGCAATTCTCATCATTTTCTTTTTCTTGTCCTCTTTCTTTTTTTTTTGGTAATGAAGATAACCTAAAATAAAACTAAATAAAATAAAATAAAATAAAAGAACTAAACTAGACATATGCATGTAAATTAAACTAGTTACTTAACTACAATATAATTAAACACATTAACATTTTATTTAAATAACTAATGACTAAAGAAATAAAAACGAACTACACTAACAAGGAATGAATTAAACAAAATAAATAAAAATAATAATAATAAAATAAACAACTAAATAAATAAATAAGCAACCTATGAAATAAAAAGAATTAGAAAAGCTAAACATTAGGTTTTTTTTTTTTTTGAAGGACCGCACGTGCGTCGGAGATGGCCGCACGTGCGGTGGTCGTCTTCTTACTGCCCAGATTTTTTTTTTTTTTTTTTTAAAGGATGAACAATAGATCATCTTGATTAAACTATCCCTAAACCTCACTACAAGGAAAGATTGAAAGAAGAAATATAAAGTTTAAACAAAAAGGAGGATGTACCTTGAATTAGTGAAGAGAAAGAGAGAAAGAAAAAAGCCCCGCCGGAAAAAATGGTGGTCGCCGAAGATTCAACAAACAGGGAGAAAAGGGCCGCCGGTGGTGAGGTAATGGTGAGGAAGAAAGATGAAAGGTTGAGACTTGAAGGGTTGGTGATGGTGGGGTGTGATGGGCTTGTGGGGTTATGGAGTGTAGAGAGAGAGAGAAAGAAAGAGAGAGAGAGAGAGAGAGAGAGAGAGAGAGAGAGAATCTGTGAGAGTGATTGAAGTGGGTCTAGGGTTGTATAACGCTTCTTCTTTTTATTTCAAAAACGAAAATAAAATAAAAAAATGAACAAAGAAATATGATTTTTTTATTTTAACCTCATTCTGTGGGATAGTGCGCCGCACGTACGGTGGAACTGTGACAACCCTCACCACTGTTTACTGATAATACCACTGTTTACTGCTAAACTGTGACTGAACATGATTAAGTAACTGATTTGACTGACATTCTGAACTGATTGATTGAGTGTATTAGTTTAAGCGCATTTCTATCTGTTTGACTGTTAATTGATCTGTTCATGTTTTATCTCTGAATTGCGAATTGAAAGCCTTATCGGCAGCCGATTCAGAAATTGATTGGTATTTTATGCTAGTTAGAATTTATGTGATTTTATGGTATGTTTAATTGAAATTTGATTTGGTATGATTAAATTATATTAAAAAGTTGGATTACATTAGTTGGCTTTAAATTACCAAATGTGCCATTTAGTGGGCCACTTGTTAAGACACCTTTGAGACTTGATTCACACACTTTTCCTCAGCCATTTTGAGACCAAAAACCGTAGGAGAGAGTGGAAGAGGAGAAGTTTGGTTTCATCTAGAGGATTAACTTGGAGAATTAGAAGGAATTGAAAGGATTTTGCAAAAATTGAGCTTGTGGACTTTGAATTCAAGACCTAGGTAAGGAATCCATCTTCTTGATTGTGAATTTAAGTCATTTCTTGCATGGTTCATGGAGGAATAGGAGCTTAAGGTCAAGAATTAAATTAAAGTGTTAAATTGAGTAGAAATTCATGCATGCATATGCACATTCTTGAGTTTTGAGGTCTTTCCCATGAAATTTGCTACATGCATGTTCATATTTTGATTATAGTTCATGAAGTCATCATGTTTTTGGAAGGATTGAGTTATTTGGCCATGTATTTGAAGCTTTGATTTCAATTGAACACATGCATGTTGCATACACTTTATGTTCTTGAAGTTTTCTTTGAAATTGTGTTTAATTGACTCACCTTTGGGCTTTGGTTTTGCAAATTGATCTTTGAAACATGTCATATTATGAGTTTTAAAGTGTTTTCCAGAAAATTAGCCCAAAAGGATCGGATTTGATGTTTTAAAAGTTGAATTTGAGCTTGGAGGTTCAATCTAGAAATTCCAGATTTTGGACCCACGCTCGAGCGGAAGACTTTACGCTCGAGCGTACACTCTGAATACATGCATCCCGCTCGAGCGGGGAAAGTAACGCTCGAGCGTGAAATGCGTGTATCCAGTACTTTTCATATGTTTACAGTCCGCTCGAGCGAGAGAGTTCACGCTCGAGCGAGGACCTGTGTCTCACGCTCGAGCGTGGATCGAGCGCCCATCGAGCGTGATTTTTGTGCATCCAGTACTTTTACTGTAGTTTACAGTCCGCTCGAGCGAAGGAAGTCACGCTCGAGCGAAGATCCTTTGTCTGCATGTCCGCTCGAGCGTAGAAAGCCACGCTCGAGCGAGACTCCTATTTTCTGAAAATTTTGAAAAGTGTTTTTAAGTACATCTTTGCATCCTCATTTCATCCTAGGCATTCCTAGGCCTAGTTTAAGGCATCTTAATGAGGATATTGACGTAGAACCACACTGAGTCAAGATAAGGACTAAGTCATTGATTCCTAAGTGTGTAACTTAGTGTGTGTTCATTCTGTAACTGTAGGGTTGGCATCCTAGCCTATCTGTAGCCCAGTGCTCTGTGAGTAACAATGTTGTAAAAATACATTCAATCATGAATATTTTCTGAATGATCAATTGTACTGCTTTCTGAAATGATATTTCTTACTGAATGAATGCTTGTCCTATTTATGAACTATATTCGTGGCATCCATAGCAATTTACTGTTACTGTACTGTATTGCTATTGTCACAGAGATCTCTGTCGGTTCCCATGTTTGGAACCACTACTGTTTACTGATATGATGGCTATCAACGGACTGTTGGATGTACCACTTATGACTGCTATGATCGAATAACTGATATACTGTTCAAATGACTGTTTTAAATACTGAAAGGACATTCATTCCTAACCTCTTTACGCATATGTTATTCACTGGGCTTTAGCTCACTGTTTATATATATATGTAGGTGTCCAGGCACTGGACCGGAGCTAGGAGCGTTGGGTTAAACTCCCTTTTTGGTCAAGCCAACCACTGTGCGTCACTGCGAGGTTCCAAGTGCTGCCAAGCTAAGGCTGCTTTGGGGTGTTTTAGATTCCCCCTTTCTGTTTCTATTTTGTATAGACTGTATGAGACTTGTACTGTACTGTTATGGTAGAGATTTGGTCCCTAACCTGAATGCCTGCATATGATGTATGTACTTAGTGCTTTTGTTCCAAATGTGAATGTGTTATGAAGAGTCTTTTGCATACAAACTGTCACAGCTCATTGGACATCTTTCATTTACTGTTTTGGCTTCCGCCAGCTCCTGTACTCTGTATTACTGTTATTACTGTTAAGCAGGCCTTCGGTAATCACGGATTACTGGCCGGTTACGGTGCTAAACCCATAGGGGCGGGTTTGGGTCATGACAGGAACACCCGCACCAGGTCATACACCTGCATATAAAGCAGGCGATGTAATGCTATCAGGCAAAATTCCCGTACGTGCGGGACCCAGGCCGCACATGCGGTGACTGGGCCACACCATCCCACGCACATGCATATAAAGTAGTGTCCAAGTTGTGGATTGAAAATTGTTCCGCACGTGCGGTGGGTTATGCCGCAAATGCGGGATTTTTTTTTTTTTCCCTAGAAATTAAACCATTTCTTAACCCAAGTACCTCCCAAAACATTTCAAACCATTTCTACCTTCATTTCACATCCGAAATAAATATAGCACAATGAAAACATCTAAATGCTCAACAAAGGTATAATCTTCACATGAAAACTACGGCTACTACTTTTCTCCCTAACAATGTTTGTAAGTTTCCCTATTCTCCAACAGGGTGACAGACTAGATTGATTTGGTATCCAGAGTCAAGGCGCATAAAGCTAACTCGACCTATGAGGCTGCCATACAAAGTTCAAGCCGAGGTGGTTTTGAAGCAATCTCCATACCCTTGAGTATTTAAACCAGATTTTAGTCTTGGAAATTCCAAACCTTTGCGTTCTAGGCTTTGCCATTCGAACTTTAGTTTCCACTGTCTAAGTTGGTCTCCTAAGAACTCACTACAAACACAGTTAGGTGGCTATACCATACCGCCAGATGCCGTTCGAGCATGGCTAACACCAAAGGAATTACACTTTTAGAGGATTTAAAGTCTCCTAGATATGAAGTAAAGCACATCAAGAATAAATTAAAATATAATAGAATAGAAAGGAAAGAAAAGAGAACATGACATCAATCTCTCAATCAAAGTAAAAAAGGTCCATCAAAGCAATGGACTCAATCATATCCCCATTCCTAATCCCCTCTATATACGGCTTTAGTCTTTAGCCATCCACTTTGAAAGTGTGGCCATTCCTTGGATCTTGCACCTCAACGACGCCATGAATAAATGCCTCTACAACTACAAAGGGACCATCCTATTTTGATCTAAGCTTATCTGGAAAGAGTCTTAATTTTGAGTTAAAAAGCCATACTTTTTGGCCAGGTTCAAAGGATTTTCTATTAGTGTGCTTATCATGGAATTCCTTGGTCCGAGCTTTAAAAATTCTCGAACCCTCATATGCATCATTTCGAATTTCCTCCAACTCATTGAGCTGCAATTTTTGGTTGAGCCCAACCGCGGCCATATCGAAGTTAAACTTCTTTATGGCCCACAACGTTCGGTGCTCAAGTTCAATCGAGAGGTGGCAAGCTTAGCCAAACACCACCCTAGATGGTGACATCCCAATAGGTGTCTTATAAGCAGTGCGGTAGGCCCATAATGCATCAATCAAACGTTTTGACCAATTTTTCCTATCTGGCCTCACCGTTTTCTTTATTATGTGTTTCACCTCCCTATTAGAGACTTCCACTTGGCCACTAGTTTGAGGGTGGTATGGAGTGCCAACTTTATGAGTGATAGAGTATTTCTTAACTATCGACTCAAAGAACCGGTTACAAAAATGCGTACCCTAATCACTTATTATGGCCCTAGGAAACCCAAAACGACTAAAGATGTTTTCATGCAAGAATTTGATTATTGCTTTATGATCGTTTGTTCAAGTAGCTATCGCCTCCACTCACTTAGAAACATAATCCACTGCCAAGAGAATATACTCAAACCCGAATGATGACGGGAAAGAGCCCATAAAATCAATCCCCTAAACATCAAAGATCTTTACCACAAGAATAGGGGACATTGGCATCATATCACGACGAGATATCGAACCCATTTGCTGATAGCACAAACAAGTTCTACAAAATTGATGGGCATCTTTAAAAATAGTGGGCCAATAGAACCCTCTTTGTAAAACCTTGGCAGTCATTTTATGCCCACTAAAATGACCACCACATGCAGAAGAATGACAAAATGTAAGAATACTATGCACCTCACTCTCTGGCTCACACCGTCAGATCACTTAGTCGGAGAAATATTTAAACAACTCCGGATCCTCCCAAAAATAATACTTGACCTGCAAAAAGAATCAGTTTATGTCTTGCTTAGACCAATTTTTAGAAATTTGTCCAATTGACAAGTAATTCACAATATGTGCAAACCATGTAGGGCTCGCTCATGACACCACAAGAAGTTGTTCGTCAGGGAACGAATCATGCAAAGTTAAAGGGTCACTAGTATACTCAACAAGGACTCCGGAGAGGTGATCTGCCACCACATTCTTAGATCATTTCTTATCTCGAATCTCTAGGTCAAATTCCTAAAGCAACAAAATCCATCTAATCAACCTAGGTTTGGTCTCTTTCTTTGGTAGTAATTACCGCAAAGCGGCATGATCAGCGAAAACTATGACCTTGGAACCTAGGAGATACGACTGGAATTTATCTAAGGCAAAGACCACAGCTAGCAACTCTTTCTTGGTGGTAGTGTAATTTAATCGTGCATCCGAGAGAGTGCGACTAGCATAGTATATAGCATATGGTGCCCTACTGACCCTTTAGCCCAACATAGCCCTGACAGCATAATCTGAGGCATTACACATGATTTCAAAGGGAAGCGACCAATGTGGTGATTTCATGATCAGGGCAGTAGTAAAGGCCACTCTCAGTGTTTCAAAGGCTTTCAAACATGCCTCATCAAAGATAAAAGGTGCGTCCTTAGCAAGTAAACTACACAAAGGATGGGATATTTTACTAAAGTCTTTGATGAACCTACGGTAAAAACCTACATGCCCTAAGAAAGATTGGACTTGACGCACAGAAGTGGGTGGAGGAAGGCTTGCAATGAAGTCAACTTTAGCTTTGTCTACCTCTATACCTCGAGGGGACACAGTGTGTCCCAACACTATACCCTCACGAACCATAAAATGGCTCTTCTCCTAACTCAAAATCAGGTTTGCCTCAGTACATCATTTCAACACTCTGGTCAAATTCCTAAGGCATTCTTCAAAAGACGGTCCAAACATCAAAAAATCATCCATGAACACCTCTAGAAATTTCTCCACCATATCGGAGAAAATGGTCATCATACACTGTTGAAAAGTCGTCGGTGCATTACATAGCGCAAAAGGCATGCGCCTGTAGGCGAAAGTGCCAAAAAGGCAAGTAAACGTGGTCTTTTCTTGGTCAGCGGGGTACATCGAGACTTGATTATACCCCAAGTAGCCATCAAGAAAACAATAAAAATCCTACCTCGCTAACCTCTCAAGATTTGATCAATAAATGACAAAGGAAAATGGTCATTCCTAGTCATGGAATTCAATCTCCTATAATCAATACACACTCGCCACCCAGTAGTGGTTTGTGTGGGGACTAACTCTCCTTGCTCATTCTCTATAATAGTGATGCCCGATTTCTTGGGCACCATTTGTGTGGAACTCACCCACTTGCTATCCAAGATGGGGTATATAATACCCGCATCTAACAATTTCAAAACCTCACTTTTTACAACCTCTTTCATGTTGGGATTAAGTCTCCGTTGCATTTCCTGAGAAGGTTTGGCATCCCCCTCTAGATGTATATGATGCATGCACACTAAGGGATCTATCCCTCTCAAATCAGCCACCGACCACCCTATAGCACTTCGATGTGCCACAAGAACACTCATTAATTAACTTTCCTGCTCTGCAGTTAAGTCAGATGCAATGATGACAAGTAAAGTATCCTTTGGCCTTAAAAATGCATACTTAAGTGTGGCCGAGAGTGGCTTCAACTCAAGTGTAGGTGGAGTGACTAGGAATGGTATGGCAGGCTCTCTGGACAGAGGAGGAAGGGACTCAAACCAGGCTTTCCACAGAGAAAAATCCGGTATAGAAGAAGAATTAAGTAAGGCATTCACCTCCTCAACTGATTCGTCTATATCAAAATCCTCGAACCCAAAATGAGCTAGACAAGCCTCTAGAGGGTCCTCTACAAGAATGGAGGGTAAAGCCTCCTCCACAATCCTATCCACGAATAAACACTCCTCTCTTTCAAAGGGTTGTTGGCATGCTTGGAAAATATTGAGTTTTACTTGTATATTTCCAAATGAAACATCCATAAGACCAATACGGCAATTTATGCATACATTGGCCATAGCCAAGAAAGGTTGACCTAAGATCATTGGGATTTGATTTCTAGAGCTGATTACTGATTCCATAGCTAAAACCAAAAAGTCAACAGGAAAATAAAACCTATCGACCTTTACTAGCACATCCTCAATCATGCCACGTGACACTTTGAGGGAGCGGTTAGCCAACTAGAGAGTAACAGTAGTGGGCTTCAACTCACCAAGCCCGAATTCCTCGTACAGAGAGTACGACAACAAATTGACACTAGCCCCTAAATCTAACAAGGCCCTATCGATGAAATGGTCCCTTATAATGCATGCAATGGTTGGGGCACCCAGGTCTTTATGCTTAGGAGGTGTGTCACTCAATAAGATGGAGCTTACTTGCTCTATGAGTATGACCTTTTGGGACTCGTGTGTCCTAGATTTACGTTCTTGTGTACAAAGGTCCTTTAAAAATTTAGCATAGGAGGGTACTTGTTTAATCGCCTCTAACAGGGGGAGGTTGATTTTAACTTGTTTAAACATCTCTATCATAGCTTCCATGGATGTCGTCTTCTTATTAAAAGGGGACGGTATATTAAGGCATTGGGGAAAGGGTGCCTTAGGCTCATGTGAAGTGCTAAGGGCTAAGTCATCCCCCTTAGGTGTTTCTCCCTCACCCTTGCTCTCTTTGGGTTGACCACCATGATCATCCTTCTTAGCCTTAGTTGCATTAGACGCAACTGGTTGAGGTTCTAACTCCCTCCCACTTCTCAAGGTAATCACAGCTTGCACCTGCTTATGGTGCTTTCCATTCCCACCCGACCCCTTTGCCCCATATTGACTCTTAGGGTTGACCACAGTCTGACTCGATAATTTTCCCTCCTCTTTCTCATTCATGTTATTAGCCATTTGACCTAATTGGGCCTCTAGCTTGGCAATAAAGTGAGTATGATAGTGAACCACTGGTGCTAACCCCTTAAGTTCTAAGAGAAGTTCCAACACCTGAGTCTCAAAGGCAGAGTTGCCTTGAGGAACAGGCAGGGGTTGTGGTTGCCGGTAAGGTTGTGGGGGTCGATAAGGTTGTGGTGGTCGGTAGGAAGATTGGTTAGCAAAATTATTAAAATTCTGCCTTGGTGGTGGAGGATTATAAGAAGTGCCTTGTAAAGGAGGTCTCCATGAAAAATTAAGGTGATTTCTCCATCCCAGATTGTATGTGTTGGAATATGGGTCATTACCCAGGTTGGAGAATCCTTGAACCGGATTCACATGCTCTTGGACTAATTCCAAAAATTGTGATGCCGAAAGGCACTTACTCAAGTCATGAGCAAGGCTAGCACAAATAACGCATGCCTCGTGAAATTGAGGTTGATCTTGCTGTGTAGGGCCATGTCCCGAAGCTAACAATTGGTCCATTTTGTGGGACAATGCCTCTACTTGTTGGGCTAACTCTAGGTTTTGCCCTACCTCATAAATGCCCCCTCTTTTCGAGGCTCCAACTACCGGTTATCGGACTTACCGGGCTGCGGAGGCATGGTGAAGGGAATTGTCACTTAGGTTTTCAAATAATTGTCATGCCTCGGGGTCATTTTTGGACATGAATGTCCCACCACAAAAAGAATCCACCATTTGGCAGTGAGGCTTAGTTAAGCCATAGTAAAAGGTCTGAACAAGTTACCAATCAAGCACTTAGTCATGGGGACACTATTGGAGAAGTTCATGAAGTCTCTCCCATGTCTTATGGAATTGCTTGCCATCAATTTGAGCAAAATTGGTGATGGCTCGCCTGAGTTGGTTTGTCTTACCATTGGGAAAGTGCTTATCCAAAAACTTCTATTGTAATTGGTCCCAAGTTGTGATAGAATTAGCAGGTAAGGAGTTCAGCCAATGTTTGGCTTTGTTCTTCAGTGAAAATGGGAACAGTCGCAATATTAGGGCCTCATTAGTGAAATTCTGGATCATCACTGTAGAGCAAATTTTCAGAAATACATGCAGATGTTTATAAGGGTCACCATAAGCTAGTCCATAGAATGATGGGAGCATTTGGATGGTGCTGGACTTAATCTCATAATGAGCAGCAGTGGTGTCGGGTAACTAGATGCATGATGGTGATGTATATATGGTGGGTGTGAAGTAATCCTTGAAGATCCGGTTAGGCCCATTTAGGCTATTCGGGTTCGCCATCTCTAATGGCTCGAAGTATGGATATGAATATTCAAGCCTAGGAACACAGGCAGAGGCTCTAAGTTTCCTGAGAGTCCTTTCTAGTTCAAGGTCCAAACTTCACAATTCAAGGTAGCAAGAACGGCTCTCATGCATACACTACTTACACACATACACTAAGTTCCGACTCTTGTGCACTAAGTTATGAAAGCAAAATACCAAAGAAGAAAATCCTCACAGCGATTTAACGAAAACGCTTTACTCGTCTTACGAGTGCTTGACATGTAGACGTTGTTTCCAACCTCTGATTGAGCTCTGTCTTGCTTTTTAGCACTTTGGTTTTTTGCTTGCGAGTATTTGCCTTTTTTTAGCACTTTAGTGATGCGGTTTGTTTTTAAAGCTCCGTTGCGCTCCGCTTGCACTTCAGTGATAGCTCCACTTTCAAACACTCTGTACACTTAGCAACACTAAAAAAAATTATAAAATCCTAAACTAAATATTAAAATAAGAATGTAACTTTAAATTAATTAATTTCGCCAGAAGTCCCCGGCAACGGTGCCAAAATTTGATGGGTTGTTTCACACACCAAAAATAAACACTAAACTGTACCAAATTCCATAGAATAATGGTAAGTCCAAGTATCGATCCATAGGGACAATTGTGAAATTAAACTAATTTAAATGCTAAATTCCTAAATTAATTTTGATGAAAAAGATGATTGTTCATAACCTAATAACAATTAAATTAAACAAAGCGATTAAAATTATAATTGGAATTACTGATTGTGGAAAAACCTAGGGTAATGAATTCACCACCAGTTACATAAATAAGGTTTCAATTTGAAAATCAATTATGCTACAGTTCGAACTAAATAATACTTCGCAACTACAAGTTTGAATTATTGATCAAGAGAGTTATCACATTCAATGTATAGGCACGAACCATCTCAAGTGGTACGAGTCGTTCGCTCTAAACTAGGATAGCAAAACGACTCACCCCTTGTAGTATGGCTCATCTCATACCTTGAATGTGAAAGAAAAGAAAACCATTATATGGAAAGCATTCAACAATCACAGAAAACCGAATACTCGAAAAAATAATGAAAAATATATATTTGAAACTTCTTAAACACCATATAATTGTTCAAACCATTACATAAAAGAAAACCAAAAAGAAAACCTATTTATATGGCTAGGGTTTCATCAAAACCCTAGAAAGATGAGCCTAGCCACTCATGGAGGAGTGGGAAGAGGTAGAAGAAGAATAAGCCACCATGAGAGACCTTCTTCAAGCTTCAAGTTATTTTTCCTCAAACCCTAGCCTCTCTCTTCTTGAAAAAAATATCAAAACCCTAATCTAGCCTATTTTCTCTCTTCTTCTCTTTTTTTCTTTTTTTTTTCTTTTTTTTTTTATCTCTGCTGTCTTTCAAACAAGTTTAAAACAGCGACACAAACTCCGAGGTACGGCCGCACGTGCAGAAAAAACCCTTCGCATGTGCGGGAAGATTAGGCCCTATTTGGTTGCGAGGTAAAGGTCACACATGCAGTAATGGGCCTCCGCACGTGTGAGAAGCAATTTTCTCTGCATTTTTGCTCATTTTATGCTCCCATTGTGTACAAACCTGATTGACATTAAACAAGCATAAAAAGTATAGTTTGACAAGCAAGTAAAGTTAAGAGATCCTAATTAACGGCCTCAGTATTGCACAATTTGGCCTTAATCATTGGGTCTACCCGATCATCCTCCCGAACGTCCCCCGGACATCTGGCCGATTGACCAGAACAGTGTAATTTTTTTTTTTTTTTTTTCAGTTGCCAATCGCCACCTGTTATTTGGGAATAATATATATATATATATATATATATGTATGTTTTTGATTTGTTTACACGTACAAAATATTTTTTTTAGACCAAAATGATAAATTATCTTTTTGAATTGAATTTTAAAAAGAGTTTGGTTATGAATTTTGAATAGAATTTTCAATAGAGTTTTGAGTTGTGTGTTTGGTTATGAGTTATAAGTTTTTGAATTAAGTTTTGAAAACTCTTTTCAAAACTCATAACCAAACAAATTTTCTCATTTCATATGTCACATCAAAAATTCAAAACTTAATTAAAAAATCTTTTCAAAACTCATAACCAAACAAATTTCCTCTTTTCAAATCATAATTTCAAAACTCACAAACTCAAAATACAACTCTATTCTCAAATCATAATTCTAAAACTCTACCAAACGCAACCTAAGGGCTGTGTTTGGAAAAGCTCTCCAAACATGTTTTGAGTGTCTTGTTTGTTTAGAGTTTTCAAAAATTAATTCTACACCCACTTTTAAAAACTCTTTCCAAAACGGAAAAATTTGGGCTAACCAGTCGTCCTCTCGGACGTCCGACCAGTTGATCGGAACAGTGCTATTTTTTTTATATTTTTTTATAATTGGCACCTGTTATTTTTTATATTTTAAATAAAAAAAATTTAGAATTTTAAAAAAAAATTATGAGCTTTGAATAGAAATTTGAGTTGTGTTTGGTTATGAGTGGTAAGTTTTTGTATCAAATATCATATGTCACATCAAAAATTCTACACTCAATTCAAAATTCTTTTCAAAACTCATTCACCAAACAAATTTTTCACACTCAAATCATAATTTCAAAACTTACACACTCAAAATACAACTTTTTTCTCAAATCATATTTAGAAAACTCTATCAGACGCTACCAGATTATTCCCTTATTTGTTTCAAATAAGGACGCTTCATGGGAATTTAAGTGTTATCATTATGGATATTCACAGTCTCGCCTCTTAGCACAAGTTAGGGGTGTAAATTTGGCCTGGCCTGACTTATCTGGGCCTGGGCTCGGATTTGGACCGGCCCATGTCGGGTTTTGCGGGCTCCTGTCAAAATTCAGGCCAGCCCACGGGCCAGAAAATTAGGCCCATGCCCAGGGGTATTCAGGTCTTGGGCGGGCTGGACTTAAGCCTATGTTAGGACTTGGACATTTTTTTATATTTTTTTCATAAAAATTTTATTTTTTTTCCACTAAAAATGACAATGGGCCTTGGACGAGCCAAGCCTCAGGCCGAGTTTTGAGCGGACTGATGGACCAACCTAGCAGGTCGGGTCAGGTTCAAAATGATGGCCCAAACCCTGGCCAGGGTCCCAGGATAGGCTTGGGTCTGGGCCTAATTGGATTAGATTTCTGTCAACTATTTATTTTTTCACCTTCTATTTTTTTATACAAATTCGATCCGATCAAATAGCTATCAATATCCGATCAATGTGATTTTTTATAGGGATATAGTACTCAACAAATTCTACATATTGAATTGTTTGGATTATCAAAACGGGACTAAAAAATGAGCCCATGAGCCGGATTAGACAATCTAGTCTTGATCTCAAACCTGAGACGCGTTGCGAAAATTGAAAGGGACAACCAACTGATTATTCACTAACTGTAATCACTTATGTGTAGCAGCTCCCTTCACGAGAATTTAGTGCTATAATCATTTCTGGTTCTATTTGAAAAGTAAGTTTTGGGTTAAAATAGTCAATAAAGATAAAATAAATTAAAATAATTAATAAGATAAAATATTACATTCAAATCATAATAATTTTATCTTCTCTTTCATAACTATCAAAAAAAAAATCAATTATTTTTCTAAACACAACTTTTTTAACCAGGCTAAAATAATCACAAAAAAAAATCAACTAACATAGTCAACTTTCTAAACGAGCTCTCAAGCCTCTTTTGGGAAGGTTTTTTTTTCAAAAAAAAAAAAAAGCCAACTTATTGGTTTATTGATTTATTAATAAGTCAAAAATAAGTCACTTCTCAAAATAGGTCTCATGTCTCGTTTAGAAACAGATTATTTTAATAATTTTTAATTTTTCACAAAAAAATATATTAAAAAATAATATAATAATTTATAATAACTTTTTAATTTTTTAATTAAAATATTTAGTCCCTAAATGAGAACTTAATGGCCTTTGATGTTGACAAGATTCTTGGTCTGTTGGAGAGAAAGTCCTATAGTGTGAGCAAGGTCTCGTTTAGGAACAAGCTATTTTAGTAATTTTTTGGCTTTTTACGAAAAGATGTACAGAAAATTAGTGAGAATGTTGTGTTAACTTATAGTTACATTTTGACTTTTTGACTAAAACATGTAGCTGCCAAACAAGTCTTAAATTTCTTTCATTTGTTGATGGACTTGCAATTGAAAAATGATTACCATATGAAGAGGTCAAATTAGCAAATAAATGGACATCATATCATTATAACGGGATGAAATAGTAAATTAGTAAAGTGATTTTTATAAAATTAAATAATCATCTCAAGTTATGTTTGGCATGGATTTTTTTAGTTATTTTAGTCACAAAAAAATTAAATACACTAAAAAGTTAATAAGACAAAATGTCACATCTAAACTATAATCGTTTTATTTTTTCTCTCATAAAAGTCAAAACAACTAAAAAGCCATTCTAAACGAGAATTTTTAGCCCTAAGCTAAAATAGCCAAAAAACCAAAAAGTCAAAAAGCCCACCCACATCTAGGGGTAAAAATTTGGTCCGGCCTAGGCCGGCCCATGTTGGGCCTCACAGGCTCCCGCCAAAATTCAGATTGGGCCGGACTGAGCCGGGCCAGAAAATTAGACCTAGGGTCAAGGGGTATTTGAGCCTTAGGGGGGCCGGTGGGCCGAGACTTGGGCTCGGGCTTGGGCGGGCCTGAACAAGTTTTTTAATTTTTTCTATCAAAATTTTATTATTTTTCACAAAAAAAAAAAAACTGGGCCTCGGGCGAGCCGGGTCTTGAGTGGGCCTTAAGCGGGCTAATAGGCCTGGCCCACGAGCCAGGTCGAGCCGGGCTTCAAAATGATGGCTTATGTCACAACCCAAACCCGCCCCTACAGGTTTGGGGCCGTAACCGGCCAGTAATCTGAAATTACCGAAGGCCTAACTGAATAAAGTAAATAAGCGGGGCTAGCGGAAACTATTATGCAAGAAAACAAAACGTCCAATGAGCTGTGAATTTACATGAGACAAAGACATTGCTATATATATACACACATATATACATGCAGAAGTACAACGTGCTCTTACGAGTTTGTCTAAAAAGGCAATCAAAAGGGAAATGTTACTCCCATTGACAACAATTATAATGCCAATGACAACCGACCAAAACACAAGAACGAATTTCAAAAGGGAGAACACTGGCCACATCAAAACTTAGATAGATGGGAACCTCGCAGTGAGGCACAGTGGTTAGCTTGACAAAACAGGAGCAAGACCGACGCCACTACACCTTTTCCTGAGCTGGATCACCTACATGGTATGCCAAAATGTGAGCTAGGGCCCAGTGAATAACAACTGAATAAAGAGATTATGAATGATAATGTAGACACCCCATTTTTGACCGTCCTCAAGACTTGGACGTCATCATTTAAACACTCGATGATTATCCATGTTCGTGTTCGTCTTGAGTTCTCGGAGGTTTCGGCCGCGTGTCTTGCCTCAACACCTCTCGACTTGTTTGTTTTGTGTTTGGTTTTGCACCAAACACTTGTTGTTTTGCTTCTAAGGGTTGGAAATAGCTTGTTGGCCATCCCCACACCTCACCGGCCATGGCTTGAGGCCACCGGCCCTGTTTTATTGCCATCGGCCATTAGTGATGGCCGACTGGCACTGTTTTTGGTCGACCGGCCATTTGTTTTGGTCGATCGGCCACTTTTTCTGGTCGGGACCCCTTGTTTTAGCTTCTTGAGGAAGCTTGAACCTTTTGAACCCTTGGTTTAGCTTCTCCAAGAAGCTTGAACCTTTTGAACCTTTGGTTTAGCTTCTTGAGGAAGCTTGAACCTTTTGAACCCTTGGTTTAGCTTCTCCAAGAAGCTTGAACCTTTTGCACCCTTGGTTTAGCTTCTCCAAGAAGCTTGAACCTTTCTTAGCTTCTTGGAGAAGCTTGGCCCTTTTGCTCCAAGCTTCTTAGAGAAGCTTGGACCTTTGGGTTAGCTTCCTTGATAAGCTTGACCCCCTTGACCCTTTTTATGTTAGCTTCTCTTAGAAGCTTGGCACCTTGCCTTGGCCTATATAAGGAGAGCCTCTCCTTCCATTTCAAGGGTTGAAAAATCTGATATATAATATATATATATATATATATCACTCTCTCTCTATATCTCCCTCTCTCTCTACATTTGGGTGTGTTAGAGGGTTCAAAAGGGTCTTGTTCTTAGCCTATTGCACACCACTTCATAGCCACACACTTCCATCATCACTTGGAGGTTCTTGGAGCTTGTTTTCAGAGGTTGAGGGTTGCATTTTTGGGTCTAAAAGTTGCTGGTTCTTGCTGGTCTTCAAAGGTTACCCTTTTTCCCTCTTTATTTCCCGTTTTTGCACACACTTTTAGCCTTACTTGTAAGCATATTTGGGCTTTATCATAAACTGAAAAAAGTCTTATTTTGAGCTCCTCTTGAAGTTTGTTTAGGTCACTTTTGTGTTTGGGGTCGTTTACCCCCTCTTAGGCCTTGTTTGGCCTCATTTTTGTGCATTTTTGGTGAGCTCCGGGACCACCTTGTTTGGGCCTCCTCACCAATGAAATCTTGAGGGATTTCAGTGGTGAAGATGGTGGTTTGAGGTCCTAAGAAGGAGAGGGTCATCCCCTCTCCTTGTTGCCTTCAATATGTGCCATTTTAGCCTCATGTGTGAGCACCATTTTTAAGTTCATGTTGGCCATGTCTTAAGTATTATTTGTGCTTATTTTGCCATGGTATAGCACTATTTTTACTTGGTTTAGACACACCATGGTTGCTTTGCATACTTGTCTTGTAATGCCATGAAATTGCCTTAATATATATCTAGCATTTAGACCACTATGCTTACTTGTTTTGGCTTAACTTTGTGAAGCTTTTATGCATGTTTTAGTATGCTTGAGGACTATTTTTGGTTGTTTGGGTCATCCATGATTTGCTTTGTATAGCTACCATGTAATCTCCCTTGTAGGCCTTGAGTGTTGGACCCTCTAGCATGCTCTATTTGCAATATTTCAGTGGTTTGGAACCACTTGCCATGTCATTTCAGTCCTTATGACATGCTTGTATGCTTGCATTTGATGCTCCTTTAATGCTTTAAGAGGTTGGTGCCTTATGCTCCATGTTTGGCCCCTTTTACATGCCTTTAGAATTAGGTCATTTAGATGCCATCTAAGTGGTTCTTGGGGCTTACTTTTGCATGATTTAGGACTGGTTTAGTTCACTTTGGTCATTTGCTTCATGTGTCACATGACCATAGTTTAAGTCCTTGGGTTTGGTTGCATGCCTTGCTTGCATTGGTAGGTGGATTTGGTATCATCTTAACATGATTTTCAGAGTTTGATGTGCATGCCATTTGTCCATGATTATCCTCTTCTAAGTGTGCTTAAAAGATGCTCTTTAATGCTTAAGTGTTGGGCCATGTTTGCATGCATTGTTTGTGTGTGTATTTGCCTCCATTCCATAGCATTTTGGCTTCCTATTTAGACATGGCCGAGGCTTGTCCATATTGATCTAAGTCCACCTTTCGCATGTTGTTCAAATGTGGTCACATTGCTACATGCTTGCATGCTTCGGTTGCATAATGTTTTGCATGCTCATTACTTGCATTGTTGACACATGCTTAGCCATATTGCATTTTGTTGCATGCTTCCCCCACGTTCATGTTTGCATACTTGCCTCCATGCTCATGTTGCATACTTAGCTCACATGCTTAGGTTGCATTTGGTATGCATGCCTTGGCTCTTGATTAACCATGATTGAGGTTGGGCCTCTTGTTTGTTTGTATGCATTTCATTCCATATTGAGTTGCACACTTGGCTCCTCGGGCACCATGCATTGAAATGCGTGATTGGTGGTCCGAGAGTCAAGAACCATACTCCCTTGAGTCTTAAACATGATAGGGAGGGTGGTGGTGCAAACATTGCTTTGAAAATGCTTTGCCATGCCTTGTCTGTCCTCTGCTGCTGTCAAAACAGGTTTCTGCAGGAAGTTATGGCCGGTCGGCCATCTATAGTGCCGATCGACCAAACATCCGTAGCCGATGGCACATTTTTTGGTCGATGGATGGCCGATGGTGTTTCCTCTTGGCCGGTGGCCTTCCACAACCCCTCAGGGAGTATTTCAGAAGCAACTTTGAGACTTGTGCAGTCCTCAGAGGTGCAGAGCAGTGTAAACAGAGGCAGCTTGTGCATGGCGACGGATTTCCGAGCAAACCCGAGCACGCGTGCATTGGACCCTCTTCCGAGGCCTTTTACTGCTTTCTTAGCTTAGTTAATTTGCTTAACTAGTTAAGTGGTCTGTAATATTTAATTAGCTTGTAGATTAATTGATTTGTATTATTCTTTTGGTCCCTCCGATCGAGGGCAAATTTGTAATAAGTGTGGGTGCGTGTGTGCATGTCTTCCAACCCCCACTTCTTTCTCCCTTTTACTTACCCGCTTTTGATGGTTAGTATTAGGGCATATTTAAATTAGCATACCTTATGCTATGCATGCGTGCATCCATACATTTGTCTTGCATGCACCAGGCTCGGCGCATCATACTAACTGCATTGTATTTCAATTCCAAGTTGAATACGTGTTGTTAGTTGTCGCATTTCACATCCATTCATAAATTAGCCGAGCCTATTCTAGCTGCATCCTGCATGTATTGAATTAGCCATCTTAACACATGAACTAGGATCATGCATATGATTACTAACTAGTTTTGTTTGGCTTGGAGTACTAGGTAAGCTTTTATGCTTTAGCATACCGCATGCGTGTGAGTTTTGTCATAATAGCGTGATTACTATGAGGCTAGCTGCTTATGTGATATAACTGCCTGAATGCCTGTGGGTGAAGGTTGAGTTATTTAAATTGGAACAATGCATTAAACTGTGAGTTTTTAAGCCCACTAGATAGTGGCAAAACCATCTTTTTCTAAAGCCCACTTGGGGGTGACAAAATCTGCATCTTAGCCTACTTGCGGGTAGCATCATCAAACCATTTTCAAATAAACAAACATGAAATGTTTTGTTCCAATTCAGGCGACTTAGTCTATACTTGTTTGCTGTGCGCATCACATAGTAAATCTAGGCTAATAACCGGAATAAGAACGCATAACGTTTTCAAAACAAGATATCATGGTTAGTAGAGGCCGATCTTTGATCGGGCGAGCGGGGGTGGTCATAGCTGACCTTCCCCAATCGTACCCAAGTTCCCGAGCCGACGCAACTTTGGTGATGACGGATACGTGGCCTTAGGCAACGAGTCAGGGTTTCCTAAATTCTCCCAAAATAAATATTTAGGTGGCGACTCTGTATCTGGCAAAGCTGTCCATGTTTGGCACTTCTTTTCTAAAAATCTATTTTCTCAAAACGATTTGCCGGATTTGGACTCTTTGGTTCAGATTAAGAACCGACACAAATCGAGTCCGAACTGTAGCACGGAGGCCCTCACGCGGGGCGCGTCTACAGATAATTATAACATAAAATGACACATAAGCTAAGCAGGTTCATATAATATTTAAGAAGCGTAACATTTCGCGGAGTATATTTAGAAGCAGTAAATACAAGCGGTCTAGAAGACCGAACAGATGGTCACGGAAACCAAACAAGCGGTCAAGAAGACCGAACAGACGGTCATAAAGACCGAAGATCAGATATGATAGCTATTGTCATATTAAATAGGAGTTCCATGAAATGGAACTGATAGAACTGTACTCATATGAAGAGGTGCCAAAGTTATCATAGTAACTAATGGAAACTGGGATAGAAATTATCATTCATCGACATGAGAAACATATCGGAATAACGCATAAGTTGAAGCAGAGAAAAGATAATTTAAATCATATATATATATATATATATTTACAGCAGTGTTACTCACAGTCCGTTCTGTGTTGCAGGTGGTTGGAATGAGGCGTTTGACCTACACAAACAAATGCAAGCGTTGTTCACTTAATTCACCAAACACCCAATTAGTTAATTCCATAACTTAGGAATTGATTGGTGAAAATGTGGTTTACTCTTGTTAAATGTTCATGCAATGCAAAAGGATATCAATTACGGGTGTGACACACGCTAACGGAGGTTCGAGAGTGGAGTAAACGACCCAAAAAAGTGAACCCGAGACAGCCAAACAGCCACACATGCGGAGCTCCTTGGCCGCACGTGCGGGACCCTCTCCGCACATGCGCCCCTACGTGCTTTTTAGGCAGAAAGCTTCCAGTTCCTCCCCTGCTATCCGCACGTGCGGGCCTACCCACCGCACATGCGCCAGTGTTTCCCGCATGTACTGGCTCCCCAGCCGCACGTGCAGTTCTGGGTGTTCCCGAACTGAATTTTTGCTCTGTTTTTGGGGTTCCAAATTCCTCAAAATCAAACAAACTAAAGGCCAAGAATTGACAAACATGGTGTACAAACAATTTTCATGTTTAACTCAAGAATAGAACTTTAATTTCTAGTCCAAGTCCCACAAACTCAAATACAATCTTATGGTTAAAGAAAATAAAATCCTATGCATAAAATAATTCTATGCTTCAGCAAAATTATGGAAATCTAACGTAAAAAAAACATGCAAGACCAAGTAATCAAGTTTAAATTATGTTCCTCATGCTAAGATGTAGGGGTTCTTCCCATTAGGGTTTATAACACAACCTACTCTACCCAATTCCTCATTCCTTCCTCAAGCTCCATAAATTAGGGAGTCACATGCACATAACTAGAAAGACTTCTTACCTTGATGACTTGATTTAGTGTAATTGTTTCAAGTTCTCTTCTCCTCCTCTTTCTCTCTAGTCTTCTCTTAAGTTCTAGCACTCACACTCTCTTTCTCAAGTGACATCTCTCTCTCCTTCCCATTTGAGTTCAATATATATATATATATATATCCCAATTCTCTAACTTAGATTAACCACATGAGAGTTACTTTAGTTAAATTATTTAATTAATTTCACTATCACCTCTCTTAATTTAAGGTGCAATACCCCACTCACTTAGTTCATTAACTAATTTTAGAACTCTAGCGATTTAACGAATCAGGCAGGTCTTTTCACAAAGGAGCATATCTGTTAATAGACACAATGCATAAAAATAGACATATAAGGCTCGAATAAATGCATAATTCAGATTAATCATAAAAGTAATCATAAAAACAACAGCTAAGGAGAAAGGCGGGTGTTACAGCTTAGGGCCAGGCCTTGGGTCTCGGGCCCACCATGGGCCGCAAGCGGGTTTCGAGCCGCCCACGAGTCGCGGGCCACATCCCAAACGAAGGCTCAATGTATATTTTACAAATATTTACAATGCACATATAATAATAATAAATCTTCAAAAAAATTGAGGGGCATGTAATTTCACTTCAAATTGTGATCCTCTCTATTATATGTTTGTAATGGAAAGATTCTATTTCATCATCTAATAATGAATGTAATGATTTTTTAATTTATAATTATTTTTAATTTAAATTAATTATAAATTTATATTCCTATTTTATAGTCATTAGATACATAAATAAATAAAAAATTCATTATATACCTAAAATGAAAATGATCAAAATCTTTGGCCTTGCACATCCTTTGGCACAGGACACAGCCAGTGGCCTTTCGCCACAATTTGAATGATATACCTGCATAGGAATTTGTCATTTTAAAGAAATTATTTATTTAAACAAGGGAATGCCTATTAAGATTGTCACTGGCTGACAAAATTTATATATAAATTATGTATAAGTAGCATTTTCTATCACATAGATTACAATTCATCCCCTCTTACTTTGCCCAGGTTGAAGAATTCGAGTTTGTGTTTTTTTTTTTTCTAATCCCGACTGAATCAAATTGCTTACACCTGTAATGATGGTTTGTTGGTTAATTGTGAATCTGTAATATATTTTTTTTCTCGCAAACTCTATCAAGTCGATTTACAAATTTTCAAATATTATTATTATTAACCATTTCTCTCTTGTGGAGAGCTAGTGGTCTCTCAAGGTGAGGTTGGTAAGGTTTCCTGTCTGCAACACCAACTCAAAAGATGAATTTTGTCATGGTTGTTTGTTAATGGTTGTCGGTCCTTCTTTGGGTGATATACCAGTTGGTTGTCTGCACTCTCAGGTGGTTCTTCTTGTTGGAAAAAATGGTTTTATGGTTACTTTAATGCGAAATTAAAGTAGGTCTCAATCATTGGTTGATGTGAGATTAAATGGGTTTAGATTCTTTGTAACAAGATCTTTACACCACAAAAAGAATGACAAAAGACTATTAAGATTTGAATGAGAAATTAACTCATTAAGTTGCCCTCATGAAAGAGGTATTGGGAAAGGTGGCTACAAGATTATACATAATACACTTGTGTATAAAACCTGGTAACTCATTTGTATTCATGATGGATTAAAGCCATCAATTTTGCAATTTATGTCTTGGGAGTTTTGCAAAATTAAAACCTGCATTTGTTGCAGGAGCATTTTCCTCTCTCCCTCATTTTGTATAAAAGGAAACCATCTCCTTCATTCTTCTACACCAAAAAGTTTGCTCTCTCTTTGTGTTCAAAGTTTTCCTCTAGAATTTTTATTCTTCTTGTGTAAAAGAGTACGGCCATTGTCAGTTCACCAAAGCTAACAAAAGGTGCTTCTGCGTTAGCCAGTCTAAACTGTCGTATCCTGAGAGACAGAAGTCGACATACCTCCAACACCTACGGTGAGGCAGCTAATCTATTTTAAGGAGGCTGTGATACCACACAGGCTTCGGTTTGATTCGTTATCTTTCATTATTTTGGCTCCATATGTATTTCTGTTAATCATCTTTCATGTTCTGTAATTTAACTGATTAAATATGAATCTATTTGTTTTTTAATTGCATAATTTATACAATAACCTTAAAACATATTATATGTTTATCATAAATTACATAATTAGATTCATATTTAAATTTTAGTAGTTTTGTTTCCAATGATTTCATGAATCTGAGCTACTGTTTTATTAGATAGCATTCTTGAATTCATTTGATGTATATACACTGTTTCAAAGGTCCATTCTGGTCATGATTAGAAATTTGTGTATTCCTATATAAAGTTCAATCTCCAGCATGATTAGGAGGATAATATATTTATATAATAGCCACTGTTTGGAAGATTCATGTTAGGAGAGTAACTATCATTAATAAATATAAATATATACATGTTGCTATATAGTTGTTGGCTATATAATTTGTATAAGCCAATCACAATTCAACACGTGGCATGAAAATGGCAATTTGGAGAGGTAATATAAATTGCCAACCATAGTCAGACACGTGTCGACCCATACTGGTAATAATGGGTCTGCGTAGCACTGGAATGATCGAGGGATATAAGGTGATGTAGCCTAACAGTTACTCACAAGGTTCAAATTCAAAATCAGGAGGGAAGCCTAACTGCAAACATGGTGTAGTGGGGCTGACTGTGAGAGAACATGTTTAGCGATCATGGAGGGACACTTCGACGGTTATCATTGAGAAGTATAAATAGCAGAGAAGGCCCCAGAAAGGAAGATCCAGACTCAGATCAAAAAACCAGTTTTATCTACTTTATTTTCCCTTCCAGTTTTTACAGTTCTTTACATTTCTGTACTTCAAATTCCCGTATTGCACTTCATTCATAGAAGTACTTTCAAATAGCTTGTTGCTGTAAACCTTTACGAGGCCAGGTCAGATCATTGTAAATTTTTCATTTTACTTAATGAAATTCTGCAATTATTCTTCACTTAATTGTTATTTACTAAATTCTCCTGAACAAGCCACCAGTAAAAGTCCTCTTCATTGAGGCTAAAAGAACTAAAACACAATCGTCTGATAATTGGTTAGCAATTAATCTTCAGTAAGGACTAATTGATCCTTGCTAGCACGCTTAAAATTACAATACTAACCTTCGAAAGCCAAAAAAGCCAACATATATTTTTGGCACGCCCAGTGGGACTAATTGAAATGGCTAGACGTAAAAGACTAGTAGAAAATGAACGCTTAGAAGAAGGTGTGGAAGAAGAGGTAGAGGTACCTGATCTAGAGGATAATGTGATAGCACATCCTATAGAAGCACCTATCTCATCAGAATCTATGGTCGAACAGATCAGTAATGCAGAACATGCACCACATGTCCAGAATATTGGACGAGGCCATGGAATTGGACCATCCACTGTTCCATCTACTCAACCAATGAATCCATAGGGAGGCCTAGTAGATGCCATAGGACAACAGTTAATGAACACAATGGAAATATGGGCAATATCCTTTATGGATAGGATAAATGCCCATCAACCAACTAACACAAGACATATGGAGGA
Source organism: Camellia japonica (assembly GCA_030407325.1). Lineage (NCBI taxonomy): Eukaryota > Viridiplantae > Streptophyta > Magnoliopsida > Ericales > Theaceae > Camellia > Camellia japonica. The sequence goes on from JAPPVO010000016.1 coordinate 166,881,513, forward strand.
AAATTCAAATGTCTCTCAGCAAAGATTGGTTAGAGATAAACAGTCTATGCAAAGTAATGGACATACTAATGGTCAGACTAGTAATCAAAATTATGAAAGACCATCACTTCAGTCTTGGTATGAGCCTCTTTCGAGGCCTATGGTAAATCAAAATGCCTCATTACTTAACAGTGAAGCCATACAAATTGGTGGATCTAGGCTAACACAAGAAAATGGCATGAGAATGTTTCCAAATCTCATGTTCGAAGCCATATCTAGCATAAGGGGGTTCACGAATCCTTTGTTCGAATTCGCACCTGGGGGGTTGGAAGGGTTTCCTATGGCTGGAAGAGAAACAACACTTGTTCCTCCTATTACAGCACCTTTTGCAGGTCCTTTCGCAGGATAGGCTCAGAGAGGTCAACCATACCCTCAACAGCAGTCAGTACCACAGGGACAACCAGTCCCAAATATACCTCCCTATGGACCAAGAGAACCTCAGGCACAAGGTTTTCCACCAAATCCTGTGTTATTTCTCTAGTGGTAGTCCAATAGGCACAAAATATGGTTCCTAGGGACCAAATTGCTGATGTTGTCAGAGAAATGTGTGGACCTATGGCTCGGGGGGTTCAAACTCTTGTGTATAGGAAACCATACTCAGAATGGGTGGATAAGGTACACAAATACCCAAGGGGGTTTAGAATACCAGACTTTGCTCTTTTTTATGGGAATGGAAACCAGTCAACACTAGAACACATTGCTAGGTTCATTGTCCAATGTGGTAAATTTACCAATAATGATTATATGAAGTTAAGACTTTTTCCAAATTCTCTAACTGGGGCAGCTTTTGTATGGTATATTAACTCACACCTGGCTCTATCCAAACTTGGCAGCAAATGGAAGAAGCATTTCATACCCAATTCTTCCAAACGGAGCCAGAAGTTTCCATGGCAGACTTGGCAAGGTTTAGTCAAAGGCCTGATGAGAAGGTTGTTCATTTTATTGCCAGATTTAAAAGAGCACGAAACAAGTGTAGGGTCATTCTACCATAGCCTGAATTTGTGAGATTGGCTCAAAATGGTTTAGAGTTTAGGCTTCGAAAGAAATTTGACTCAATTGAGTTTCGAGACTTAGTGAAATTAACCTATAAGGTGTCTAGATATGAATCATTACTTGAGGAAGAACAAGACCGAAGTAATGCATCGTACAAGACTTATTATAGAGATCCTAATTATGAGATTGATGCAGCAGAGATTGTAGGGAAAGAGCCTGTGATCTGTGAAGCATTAATTCATAAAGACACTACAATAGACCAGCAGTTTAAAAAGAAAGACCTTCATAGAAAATACTCTTTCGATTTAACAAAGGTAGATGACATTTTTGATCATTTGCTTGCAACGAATTTCCTAAAGTTACCAAAAGGAGTTAAAATTCCTTCTCCAGAAGAACTTAAAGGAAAAATGTATTGTAAATGGCACAATTCTTGGTCTCACTCGACTAAAAACTGTATTGTTTTCCGGGACAGGATCCAAGAACAGATTCGAAAGGGGAGTTTAAAATTCCCAGCTAAAGCAGAGAAAGCTATGAAGATTGACACTAATTCATTCCCAGAAATTGGAGAAGTTACAGCCAATGTTATTGTGCCAGACTTCCAGAACTTATCCTTGAAGGAATTGAAAGAGGTTAATGTGTAGATGCATGTTGTCAGCCAGACTACTGTCAAGAAAGATACCAAAAGTTCACCAGCGAATGGGCAGGGCTTTGCAGACCAAAGGGAGGACTCTAGTGAGGAGGCACTAGATGATGACTCTTTAGAGGCAGCTGTCATGCAAAGGATGTGTCCTAGATGTAGGTTAAGTTACAAATGGTTGAAAGGGCTCCCAATTGATAGGAAATAGTATTATAAGGATGTGCAGAGATGCCCTAAACCAACTAGTACCTACAACAAAAGGCCATACCCAACTGGTCCCAAACAGCAGCCATTATTAGCTGGACTAACAGCCACTAGAGTGCATTCCAAAGGCAAGAGACCTCTACATGAGTTCAGACCACCCAACTACTACAGGATGGAAGGCAATCATCCTAAGAGGAGGCCTAAAGTGGGCTCAAGTTATGGGATCAGAGCCAGAGATTGGCCTCCTAGACCAACCTCACACAAGATGAAAGGTAGCCACCCTGATGGAAGGCCTGAATTAGGCTCAAGATAGGGGATCAAGGTCAAGCAGTGGCCTCCACGGGTAGCTACGAAGCTGGCTTCAAAGGCAAAAAGAGCTAGTTCAACAACTGAGCTAGTGAGTTCATGGGTACCTAGGGTTCCAGATTGGTTTGTCATGTAGAACAAGCCTAAGGAAATGCCTACTCAGAGAAATGTTGTTGGAGACCAAGGTAGGATGGTTAAAACTCCCTTGGTGGCTCTAAATAATTAGGTGTTACTGAAGCATCCAAAAACAATGGAACCAAATGGTTCTAGTAATTTCTAGCTTCCAAAGAAGGAAGACCCAGCGAAGATACACTCATTACCAAAAGGATCTGAAGGAAAGTGGGGAGAGTTCTTCATTGGCCCAGCCAAAAGGCCAAACGGAGGAAAGAGAAAGTCTAAAATTGGACCATAGTCCAAAATCGACTCCTCAGAATAGAAGAAGTTTCAGCAAAGAGCAGTTAGCTAAAGTTCACTCTGAACTGAAAGCCAAGAAAAGATCTAGCTTAGCAGGTCTTGAAAAGGCTTTGATAGAAAGCGACAGTCAGACAGAAGAAGAAGTTGACCTAGGCCAAAAGAAAGAGATGGTTGAGGAGGAGATGTTTGAAGCCTTCATGGCTGAACAGACATTTTTGGTCAAAAAAACAACAGGAACAGACCATTCGAAGGAAGTCACTAGTACTGAAGTGCCAGAATGCAGCATAGAAGATGTTTTTGAAATAACTAAACAAGTTAGCCTGGAAAAGAACCAAGTGCAGCCAGTAGTTCAATTTGGCTCATTTCCTCCAGTGTCAGTGAATGTGGTGCATATACTACCACAGGAGTTCCATGCTGAACATGGAAACCAAGAAGGTCAGGAGATTGACCCTATTCCAGTTTCTAATGAAGATTCACAGGTTAGTATAGTTCAAGATGAATCCGAAGTGGCCATACCGATAGAAACTGAGGATGAGAGTGAGAAAGAAGTGAGTATTAATCTCTCATATCCTTTTGAGTATCCTACAACATCCATGACACAGCATGTCAAGCCCTTGTATATCAAGGTTTTTTCGATGGGATACAGATGAATAGGGTATTGGTGGATAATGGAACAGCAGTGAACTTGCTTCCGAAATCCTCTTCGAAGAAACTAGGAAAAAGGAACCCCAAATTAATTCCAACCAGCACAACCATTGCTGGTTTTGCTAGAGATAAACAGATGGCTCAGAGTATTTTGCCCATCAACCTGAGTGTAGGAACCAGAGATTGCATGATGGCATTCTTTATTATTGATAGTAATGCTAAGTATAATGCTTTACTTGGCAGGGATTGGATTCACACCAACAAATGTGTGCCTTCCTCTCTACATCAGAAGATAATGATGGCCTTGTGCAATGGAGAGACAGAGGAGATCAATGCAGACCCTCAACCCTTTGTCGCTTGTGCTGACTTTGTAGAGGCTGAGTTGTGTACTGAACGAGTAACACCACTCGGTATATTGAGAAAACCTGATGGTTCAGCCGAAGTGACGACTGATGAGAAAATAGCACACCTAAAGCACTTGGTACAGGAGAGTGCTGATGAAGAATTCATCATCAAAGATGATAATGATACCTGGTTGTAGGCAAGAAGATGAAACCCAAGAAGCCAGACCCTTGGCTTTAGTCAAGTTTTCAGCATTGGACTTAAAAGCAATAGTCCAAAAAGTTCAGGAACAAGAGAATGAAGCCATGGTAGTTGGCTGTAGGCATAAACAACAACAGGTCAAACCTTTGACCTTTGATAAATACTGTGCATTGGACATCGAAACAAAAGTCCAAGAAATACAAGAAGAAGAAGCCTTATGGACAGATGTTGTCTATGAGGAAGAAGGCAAAGATGTTGAATCAGAGAAAATGGGAGCAGAACAAAGCAAAGAAATTGCTTCGAAGACAGAAGAAATCAAAAAAGAAGTATTAGTGAGTTCTTAAAAACAAGACCCCTTGGAAGAAGTTAATTTAGAGAAAGGTTCTACACAGTAACCCACTTACATCAGTGCTTGGTTAAGTGCTCTTGACAGGGACCAGTTTTTGATGGTCTTAAAGAGACATAAAGATTGTTTTGCATGATCTTATAATGAACTGCCATGATTGGATAGGTCATTAGTGGAACGTAAGCTCCCTACGAAGCCTAATTTCAAGCCATACAAGCAGAAGCCACGAAGGATGAGTCCTGAAGTGATTCAGAAGGTCAAGGAGGAAATTCTTAGGCTCCTTAAGGCAGGCTTTATTAGAACAACTAGATATGTTGAATGGCTATCCAATATTGTGCTTGTGGTTAAAAAGAATGGTAAAATAAGGGTATGCATCGATTTTAGAAACCTGAATTTAGCAACTCCAAAAATGAGTACCCCATGCCCATAGTAGATTTATTGGTGGATAGTTCAACAGGGCACAAGATTTTATCTATGATGGATGGGCATTCTAGTTATAACCAAATCTGCATTGTAAAGGAGGATGTCCATAAAATAGCATTCAGATGTCCTGGGAACATTGGCACCTTCGAATGGGTTAAAATGCCATTTGGTCTAAAGAATGCTGGGACTACATATCAAAGGGCTATGAACACTATCTTTCATGATCTCATTGGAGGGTATTTAGAGTGTTACATTGATGACATTGTAGTAAAATCCCAGTCCATGGAAGAACATTTGTTTCACTTGGAAGCAGTTTTCGAAAGAATGAGAAAGTTCAAATTGAAGCTTAATCCTCTTAAATGTGCTTTTGGTGTATCAGTTGGAAACTTCTTGGGCTATGTAGTACATAAGAAGGGAATACAGATTGATCAAAATAAAGACAAAGCCATCATTGAAGCCAAGCCTCCATCAAGTAAGAAAGAAGTACAAAAATTCCTTTGACAGGTTAATTTTCTTCAAAGATTTATTTCTAACATTGCAGGGAAAACTAAAGTATTTTCTTCCTTATTAAGGTTGAAAGATGAAGAGGAGTTTGTGTGGACAACAAAGCATCAAACTGCTTTCGAAGGAATTAAAGCCTACTTGGCCAAGCCTCCAGTGCTGATGCCACCAAAGAATGATAAGCCCTTGAAGTTGTACATTGCTGCAGCAGAAAATTCATTGAGAGTTTTCTTAGCTCAGGACAATGAAGAAGGCAAAGAGCAAGAAGTTTATTACCTTAGTAGGTTTTTAAATTCTTGTGAATGTAAATATTCAACTGTAGAAAAGTTGTGCCTTGCATTGTATTTTACTACAATGAAACTAAGCTACTATCTTTTGCCTACAATTGTCTTAGTAATTGCAACCACAGATTTGGTTAAATATATGTTATCTAGACCTATGTTGAGAGGAAGAATTAGCAAATGGATACTAGCTTTATCAGAATTTCACCTAGAATATGTCCCCCAAAAAGCATAAAAGGACAAGTTTTAGCTAATTTCTTGGTAGATCATCCATGTCAGACAGAAAGCCAAGAGATAATGGATCTTGGTATGGTTAATATTGAGCCATGGAAAATGTGGTTTGATGGATCAAAAGCCAGTGGTTTAACTGGAATTGGTGTGGTGATTAAGTCACTACATGGGGTAGAAACCACACATGGTTTTAGAGTTGATGAAATTACTTATTCTAATAATCAAGCTGAATATGAAGCTTTAATAATGGGACTGGAAATGCTTATTGGATTACAAGCTCATGCAGTTGATATATTTGGAGATTCTCAATTGGTGGTTAACCAAGTGAAAGGAATTTTCAAATGTCAAAGTGCAAGCATGTTTCCATACTATGTTGTTGCATTACATTTGATTTCTTAGTTTCAGATAGCAAATGTGGCATATAACACAAGATTCATGAATAACAAAGCCAATGATGTGGCTCAGAAAGTTTCGAATTTCAGGAGAAGGAATGACACTCAAATGAACATAAGTCAAGCAACATATCAAAAAGTAATACCACCCTTAACTAAAAGGAATGTGGCGTTAAAACTCAATCATAATGACTTACAAGACCAAGATTGGAGGCATCCAATAATGCAGTACCTAACTGGCCCATCTTCGAAAGCCAGTAGAAAGATCAAATTACAATCTATGCAATACATAGTGTATGGTAATGCTCTTTACAAAAGGGGAGCAGATCGGTTATTATTGGAATGTTTAGGGCCAAAAGAGGCATTAGCAGCCATGGCTGAAGTTCATAAAGGCATCTATGGTGCTCATTAGCCTGGTGTGAAGATGAGATGGCTGCTTTGAAGACATTCCTAATATTGGCCAACCATCCTTAAAGATTGTATAGAGTGTGCTAGAGGTTGCCAGGCATGCCAAAAGCATGGCATGATAAGACATGTACCACTAACTGATTTGCATGCAGTTGTGAAGCCTTGGCCATTTAGAGGATGGGCTATGGATATGATAGGAAAAATACATCCACCCTCTTCGAAGCATCATTGTTTCATCTTAGTGGCCACAGACTACTTCACTAAGTGGGTCGAAGCTAAACCATATAAGGCTGTAGACCAAACTGAAGTTATTAGATTCATTAAAGATCTGATTCACAGGTTTGGCATCCCACAAACCATAACTGTGGATAATGGGACTGTATTTGATGGGAAGATGGTAAAGTCTTTTGTGGCAGAGTTTGGAATTAGCCTTGTTAATTCTACCCCCTATTATGCACAAGCAAATGATCAGGCAGAATCATCCAATAAGTCTTTGAAAAAATAAATACAGAGAGTTGTGGAAGACAATCCTAGGGAATGGCATAACTTAATGTTGGATATATTATAAGCTTATAGGACTTCTTCAAGATCAAGTAGAGGAGTTACTCCTTATGCCTTATTATATGGGCATGATGCAGTGTTACTTGTAGAAATTAACATCAAGTCCTTGAGGGTGAGATGCCAGGATCAGTTAGTTCCTGAGCAGTACCATCAGAGCATGTTCTTAGAATTAGAAAATGTGGATGAAGCTAGAATTTTGGCATTGAATAGCATTCTTTTCCAAAAGAAGAAAGTAGCCAAAAACTATAATAAGAAAGTCAAGCACATTAGCTTTGATGAAGGTGATTTGGTATAGAAAATAATACTCCCAATACGAATTAAAAGCCATAAGTTTGGTAAATGGTCACCTAATTGGGAAGGACCATATCAAGTTATAGGGTCTTACCTTGAGAAGCATACCATTTGAGAAATTTGAATGGGTATGTACACCCTAAGAAAATTAATGGCATGTACTTGAAGCCTTATTATCTAACTGTGTGGGAAACACAAGGAGTATAGTAAGTGCTAAACAAGAGAAGCATAAAAACACTCAAATAATAAATAAAGAATTCATTTCATAAGGAGTTAAGTACATGCAGCCATAGATTGGCCCAAAAGTCAGTATAATGTTTCAATTGTTCCCTTACAATTGATTATCTACTCTTAAGAGATGGGAACAACTGGATGGCTATAGTTATTTCCTACCTTCGATCAGCCAGTCCTTGGTTGGTAATTTGCAGCTTAGTGGCAGTTCGATCCAAAGCCAGGTTAGCTGCTGATAACTCTTCCTCTAGTTAAGCTTTCTTCTCCAAAAGTTGGGTTCGAAATTGGGAGACAAAGGAATGTTGTTCTTTCAATTCAGACACCGCAGCATGTATATGGGAAACAAATTCCTAGTCTCTCAACAATTTCTCCTTTGCAGCTTTGGCAACATGGCAGATGTTGATATAAAAATCAATGGTAACTGTTGCCTGAGACAAGTGACTTGAAATAGCCATGTTGGATTGCTCAATAACCTTGCAGCACTGGAGGAAACCATTCTTGATAATAGGTCTTTGCAAGGCTTCGAATGGGATCCTCGAGAACAATGTCAGCAACTCCAAACAGATACCCAAATCCAATGAAGGTGAGGAAACCCTACTGATGGTGGAAGAGATCTCAAAAATTTCCAAGAGAGAATTAGCCAGAACCAATGGCTCAGTTTCATTACTGGTTGTTGGAATTGTAGAAGGCATGTCAAAAAGGCTAGCCAATCTAGCTTCGAAAATGTCCATATCTTCCATTAACATTGTTGGTGCAAAAAGGACTCTAGTAAAAAGAAGAGATGGTTGTATAGGGATAGGAGAGGAGGATGAAGTGTCCCTAGCAGTTTCCATAGTCTTGGCCACCAATAGGTCCAGAGAAGAAAGACTGGAGCTGGATAGGGATGGTAGACAAAGAATTGGTGAGCTATCAGTATCTTCTCTGAGAGAATCAACTATCACTGGAGATGAAGTAATAACTGGGATCTCCTCAGGAAGGGAAAGAGCAGCAAGGATTGCAGGGAAAATAAACTGGGCTGAGTTAAAGGTTAGAAGAGGAAGGTATGGAGTTAAGCCAAAGGACAAAGATATAGGAATGCTTTGCCTCAAAAAAAATGTGAAAAGTGTAGAACCAGGGAGTGGGAGTATTGCCTGAATGGGCTCTACACTTCAAGGCACTTTAGTGCCAATCTTTTCTTTTCTTTTCTTTTCTTTTTAGGATGCTTCTAATAGTCTTTCAACTTCAGATGAAACTAAAGAAGTCCTATCGAAGGAGAAGATAGAGTAGTTGTTGCTGCAAAAGAAGAAATACAAAGTAATGTTAAGTTTCAGTATCAAAACTTAAGAAAGGAAATTAGAAACACAAAAGGAAATTACTAGTTTCAGAAGTGGTAGCAATGGTTGGAGAACTGCGAAGGGTATAATATTCAGCAGTTTGTTGCCTCTTTGCAGTTTCTCTTTGGAGTGCATTAGCAGCAGCAACTTCATTCCTAAGCATTTGTTGTTGTCTCCTCTTCTCAGCCCTCTGGAATACAATGATTTCTTTGGAGTGTTCCACTTCCACTGCTTTAGCAGATGCTTCATGAATGGGATCCCCAGTGAAATTAGAGAGAGAGACCGTCATTTTCTTCTTTCTTTTTAATGGTGTCTCTTGCTCTTTCTCTGCTTCCTCTTCTTCCATGTGAGCCTCAGGTACCTCTTCTTCAGGATCAAGCAAGAGCTTTCTTTTCCTTTGTTGTTGCTGCTTGCTCTTGAGGAGATTTAAAGCTTGAACTCTTTGAGGAGAGTCTCCCTGTGAGGCACCTACACCACCTACACCAAAGAAGGAACTATAAGTAAAAAGCAAAAGCATCATAAAGAAGAGAAAAGAAAAGAAGCAGCAGTGCATACTTTTCTTCGAAGCAGCTCGAGTAACTCTAGGAAGAGGTGAGGCAGCAGGAGCAGACTTTGTAGTAGCAGGGTAAGAGCTGGGGTAGCATGAGCAGTGGAGGAAGTAACAACTCCAGTCCCTTTGGACTTGGCTTGAGGTACATCTAGTACCATTAATAGATCTTGAGGAGAAATGGCCAAGTACACCTCCATATTGGCCATCCACCAATTCTGGTACCTTTTCAGTGTGTTCCTTTAAGGAATGAAGGGTAGGTATTCAAAATCAATCAAGTCTTGGATGAACTTAGAGGTTGCCTCTTCTAATCTGAATCTTGGAACTTTCAGTTCTTTGTTCACAAGGTTTGAATTGGATTGACTGCAGAGAGGGATAGGGATCCCTTGAGAGAGTCCAAATTGCCTAGCATATTGGGTAGGGCAATAGGGCTCAGAGATACACTTATAAGCTCTGGAGTTCATAGTGCCAATAAATAGCTTCCTCGAGATCAAAATAAAAGCCCACATACTTTTGTGCTGAGGCCTAGAGCAGGACTTATCGTTCAAAAAGGTCCTCAACCAGGCTGGGCCAATATTGGCTTCGAAAGGGCAGAAGAAGGTGTGAGAAGAAGGGGAAGCTGGGAGTTGGTGAAAGAAAAAAAAGCATAAGGCAAAGTTGGAAGGATAAAGAGAGACATTGGCTAACTTCATGCCATAAGTGGTAGGGTTTGGTACTAAAAACTTTAGACACTTAGAACGCAAATTAGTGAGGTATACAAAAAGTCAGAGCAGGAGTATCCAAAATGGGCCTTCTTGATTGGTATCCATAGGTTTTTCACAAAAGAGGGAACAAGCTCTGTAGACATGGCCCAAGACATAAGGAGCTAAAGCCACCTGTTTATGCAAAACAAAGGCTTTGGCAAGAGGGGCAAACTCAGGCATAATCCTCTGAGAAGAAATACAGAAGAGAAATTTGCAAAGCCAATACAATAAAAAGGAAAAGAATTCCCTATCAGTCATAGGGCCTTCCTTTTTGTTCTCAGTCTTAACAAAGTCACTATATAATAAGTTCAGAGAGGGAAGAGAAAAAGGAATGCTGAGGTCAGGGTAGTCTAGACCAAAGAGAGTACCAATAAGGGATAATCCTAACAGATGGCAGATGTCAACGACAGTAGGAGCCATCATCCCACATCAAAATTGGAAGAAATTGAAAGTAGAATTCCAAAAACAAAAAGCAGCAGGTATTAAAAATGGGTCCTCCGAAATGGTAAACCTAGACAGTTAAAGGACGTTGAAAAGGCAAAGTTCCTAAAGATCCAGTGTCCTAGCAAGGACGACCCGATCATACCATTCCTCCTGTTCTGGTCTTACTGTGGGCCAGCAGTGATGGGTTCGGTTCACTCTCCAGCTTCCCCAATCAAGACCGCGTTCATAAAGGAGGCAATGATCCTCCAAACGCGAGTACAGAGTTGGAAGTTGAGTAGGGACCTCTTTAAAAATAGGCCCAAGCACATATTCATGTTGTTCATGGCAACGGGGAATGAAAATGCGGCCATCAATAGCACTTTTCTCTCCAGCTTTGTATTTCTCACACTCTTCAGCAATGATCCTTTTTAAGGCTACGAAAAGACTCACACGCTCCACAACTGGTATCTTCGAGGAGAAAGAAGCCATTGATAGAAGTTTTCAAAAGACGAAGTTGAGAAAGAAGGTAAATGAGAGGAGAAGTCAATAGAGATGAAGGGTTTGTGTGTTGGGTGAGCAAGTAAATTAAAAGCACAAAAGGAAAGGGTTTTTAAACTTTTCTATACGAAAAATGCCCAATCGTTTTAGATGGGTAGAATTCATAAAGAAGTACTGAAGGTACGGATGCGAAAAGTTTCTCTAAATATTGATAATTTAGGAGGGAAATGCATCTCAAACACTTATATTGGCTTCGAAATCAAATATTTGGCTTCGAAGCCAAGCTTTGGCTCCAAAGTCAGGTAACAAAGATCCAGCTAAGGCTTCGAAAGTAGGAAGTTGACTTCGAAGCACATTTCATACCTAAGAGTACAAGAATGCACAGGTGTTTGTTTACTTCTAGGGTATTAAAAGCCTTGCTTTTAGGTTTCTTGTTGAAAGTGAAATCCTTCGAAGTAAAATTTGAAATACTCTGTAGTTAGAATTTGTTTGTTCTAGACTTCGAAGTGGCAAAAAACCAATATTTGGTTAAGCAGTGAATGACACAAAGGGACTCACTCTTTTAGAATAAAACAGTGTAATCCCTAAGGAAAGTTTCCATATTTCGAAAAATGTAGACTGTTTTTTCAAAGCAAAAATAGTTAATTCGAAATTGTTGATTGTGTTAACCATATGATTGGAATGAGAAGACTTAAGGAAAAGATTGTCAATTACATTCCATATGTTGGGGAAATTCAAATTAGGTTTCCAGTATTCCATTGGAAATGTTCAAATCAGGTTTCAAAGGACAAAATTGGTAAATTCGAAGCTCTGATTTTGTTTGCTTTGGGCGAATAGACTAAAATCAGACCATACCGAATAAAGAAAGGAAAACTTAGCTTTATAAATGTGAAAGTAATTACATCAGAAAGCCTTCTTGGCTACAAATTCAATTTCATAAAAATAAGGAATAGATAAAATAACAAGGTCATGGAATTTGTTCCAACAGTGGTCAATGAATTTATGTTCCTTTTTTATTTTGTCCTCTATCCTCTCCAAGCTAGGTTGCTGCAGCTGATATGCTCTTATTTTATGAAAAAGTTGTTCAGCTTTTATTTCGAACTTTGTTTCCTTCAATCCTTGTTCCATCTCATCCATATCTAAATCATCCCAGTATGCAGAATCTTTATTCTTTAAGTCATTTTATTCGTCGATAAGGTTCTCTACTTCATACTAGGTGTGAATTTGATGGGCTGAAATTTTTTCTAAAGATTAAGTGGTAGCCAAAAAAGTTTGGTACCAATGAAGAAGCAGTGGGAGTTGATCCAAAAACATCTAAAGTTCTACTTGAGTAATGGGATTAAGGACATGACCCTGAGTCATAATGTCACAAGCCCATCGAAAGTTCTTTAGAGGAACATCACCTCTAAGAACATTGAAGGGCAAGTGAGAAAAAGCTGTAAGCAGAAGTTGAGCTTGATATCGCTCAAATATAGTGGGGGGAGCCGGAGGTTGGTAGGAAGGAAGAAACTGATTCTCAAAGAGAGAAAGTCTTAGTTCTTCCATCCAAGAGGAGGTGCAGGAGGATCCATCCCAAAGAAAGAAGGGAACTGAGGGTTATTTACACATTCAAGACAGTCAAAAGAGCAAAATTTTGCCCTCTGGGCTAAGAATGACAGGTTGTACCCTTGTGCTTCCTCTGGACGACGAGTGGATCGCACTATCTTCGTAGGCGTAGAAGATGTGTACCACGCTATAAGTAAGTTGTCTTCCAAACTGCGTCGGCGATCGATGGATACATAGGGGTAAACCACCGAGCTCCGAGCAAAATGAGGGAAAGACAGAGGATCACCGAATTCGACGAATCGATGGTTAATTCGCTCTCTTAGCTTGGATTCCTCAGGTTTTGGCCAGCTTCCCCAGCCAGAAGCTTTAGAAGAAGAAAAGGAAGCCTCAGCCTCATCCCACGTAGAAGGTTTTGGGGTAGAAGAAGAGCTTCCAATATCCATTTTTGCAAAGTCTTGGGCTAAAGAATTATGAACAATAGGTTCGTGATCCAAAGGTCGATGATTTGCAAAAGCTTCCATGACTTGAATAAATGGAGATGGATAGGTGTGGCTAATAAATGCATGAAAATTCTTTCGAGGGCGAACATCATTATCTAACAACTCCTCGTATGCTTGATCTATGTCAAAAAAGGTTTGTTTGGCCATGTGAACTGTATCAGTCTTTTTGAATACTCAGATAGTGAGAAATGTTCAAGGTGTAGAAAAAAATTTAATGCAGTCAGTTGCAGTTCTAAGAAGATGCAAAGCCCATGCACGTCCTAGGACGTGGGTAAAGTGCTTTGATCCACTAATATCACCAAGTATTGGGTATATTAGTGCGGGAGGTAATGTTGGTTGTATAATTAGTATAAGTCAATCACAATTCAACACGTGGCATGAAAAGGGCACTTTGGGGAGGTAATATAAATTGCCAACCATAGTCAGACACGTGTCAACCCATACTGGTAATAATGGGTCTGCGTAGCACTGGAATGATCGAGGGATATAAAGTGATGTGGCCTAACAATTACTCACAAGGTTCAAATTCAAAATCAAAAGGGAAGCCTAACTGCAAACATGGCGTAACGAGGCTGACTGTGAGAGAGCATGTTCAGCGATCATGGAGGGACATTTCGATGGTTAGGAGCCCACTTCGACAGTTATCATTGAGAAGTATAAATAGCAGAGAAGGCCCCAGAAAGGAAAATCCAGACTCAGATCAAAAAACCAGTTTTATCTATTTTATTTTCCCTTCCAATTTTTACAGTTCTTTACATTTCTGTATTTCAAATTCCCGTATTGCACTTCATTCATAGAAGTAGTTTCAAATAGTTTGTTGCTGTACGAGGTTGGGTTAGATCATTGTAAGTTTTTCATTTTACTTAATGAAATTCTGCAATTATTCTTCACTTACCACCAATAAAAGTCATCTTCTTTGAGGTTGAAAGAACTAAAACACAATCATCTGATAATTGGTTGGCAATTAATCTTCTGTAAGGACTGATTAATCCTTGCTGGCACACTTAAAATTACAATACTAATCTTCGAAAGCCAAAAAAGCCAACAATGGTATTCTGTGAGTATGTCATGAAACTTGAATATCATTTGCATGTTGCTGTTTGCTTTCTCATCCATTGAAACCGAACCACCTGTAGCCCACTGTTTCAATTTTTTGTTAGATATTCAATTTAATTTATCTCTATCTCATATGTAAACTAATGTAGTGTTATGTTTTTATTGTTTAGATTAATTAGACTACTTTTATTTCTAGATCTCTAGTAGAATGTTTTAGGATCAATGTATTTTAAGAGTATGGTTCATAATTCCCTATCATGATTTGTATGAATTTTTATTTTATAATATAATTTTTGCCCACAACTTCTATGATAGTCATGATTGGAATATGAAATCCATATAATTTGAATGCCATTGTTTTCATCTTTATTGCCTATTGTTGCATAGTAGTTGTTTTTATTATTAGTGGATGAATATAAAATATTAATTCATACTTAACCGGAACTGTTTCAAAGAATTGTATGACCTACTGTTTTTTTTCCCTGAGAATGCATGATTGGAATTAAGATTTGAAATGTTACATTTTAATTTTTCCAGTTCATAAGAATTAATTTTTTTTTTTACCTCTATTATAATCTAATTTGCATATTAATTGCTCTCTGATTTTTTAGTGTAATTTGCATGTTAGTTATTTTATAATTTCTAGAACTATTTATTTACATGTTAATTGTCTATACGTATGTACATGTTTAATGTGTAATAAGTTCATATGTAACTCTTGCTAATTAAAAATTGTAATTGTGGAGTTATAAATTTTATTTTTGTAACTTGTCTATATTTATTTACATATTTATTGTGAATTAAATTCATATGTAACTCATGGTTAGAATTTTAATTATTTAGAAGGTATAAGGCTTTGTAACTTGGGTGATAATTTTATATATATATATAACTCTTGACTATTAACTTTTAATTTAATTCCTAGAGTTAAGGATTGATTTTTGTAACTCATCTAGCATTTTAATTGATTAGTTAATTTTATTATTAAATAATTTGCTAGATGGTTTCAAATAATTTATTATATTTACGGTTTCTTTAGATTGATTGGTGTGTATTTTCTTGTATTTTTCTGCTAACTTTCTTTATCGGAATACCTATGTGCAAGAGATTGGAAAAACAAATACAAAATCATGGCTTACCCTTTATCTGTAAGTCAAAGGAAAGTTACGGGTGGGGTTTTCCTTCACTTCTGCAAGTTGTTGGCCATTATTTAGGCATCGTTTGGAAAGTAACTATTTTAGTCAAAAAATTAAAAAATTATTATAAATCATTACATTACTTTTTTTATTTTTCTACATATTTTTTATAAAAAATTAAAAAATTACTAAATAGTTTGTTACCAAACAATACATCTGCAAGAATACTATCTCACTGGTTGTTCTCTGCAACTTTAAATAAGCATTGCAATTTTGTCCTTTGTGGACCCACAAGTTAAAGTTGGTCTAGTTGGACGTTGGTGGGGTCATCACTTAGAGTCCAAATCGTCTGTCGTTGTTTTTTACGGTTGTTTTTGCAACAGGTCAAAACGACATCGTTCTGATATATTATATATATAATATATATATTTCAGTACAGGCTGAAGCTCCTTCTTCTTTCGCAGGCCGAAGTAGAGTTCTGCCAAAAAAAAAAAGGGCAAATTACAAACACCCCTCGAGATTTAGTGAAAATACAGATTTCTCCTGAAGTTTGAGAAATTACAAATTGCCCCCTGAGGATCAAATTTTCATAACAAATTAGGAGAAATTATGGGGGAATCTGTATGTATGATAAATGAAAATATAAACCTCAGGGGCAGGATGTAATTTCTCAAACTTCAGGGGAAATCTGTATTTTCACCAAGCCTCGAGGGGGTATTTGTAATTTGCCAAAAAAAAATATTATTTTTTAAAACCAACAAGGTGGGTTTGCTTGAAGTTGTTTTCAAGCCTTTGATCTATGGATTCTAATCTGGAAATTACATTAAACCAAACAAACCCTTTTGGAGCTTGGTCTTAAAAATAGCTTTCTTATTCAAAATAAGCTGGTTTTGACTTTTGGGTACCTTTTGTTTCTCTGCAAATCAACAGAAATGAAAGGAAGAAGAACAGAAGATGCATTTAGGTTTCTAACTTTTTTTTCTTGTTTTGGGCTTCAAGAAGAAGAACACCTCTTCAGGTTTCTAACTTTTTTCTTGTTTTGGGTTTGAAGAGGTGTTCTTCTCCTCTCTCTCTCTCTCTCTCTTCCTATGTGCTTGGCTCTTCTTCCCCTTTCTCTTCTTCGATTTCTGATGCTGTTTTTTTTTTTTTTTTTTTTTTTTGAGGGGAGTTTCTCAGGCTTCAAATCGCGGTGGTAAACGCCGACGCCGTGACCGTGACAGAAATCAACAGCGCAGACCAACTGTTGGAAGAAATTCCGAGCTGAGTCTTCCTTCAATCGGCCTTGGGAGACTTTCTCGAAGAGTTTGCCGCCGCAGAGGTACTCCATAGCGAAATAGATTTTGGACTTGGTAGCCATGACTTCGTGGAGCTTCATGACGTTGGAGCGATGAACTTTCTTCATTATCGATATCTCGCGCTTCACTCGATCCATCATTTCGGCTTTGATGATTTTTTCTTTGGAGACGACTTTCATGGCGACAGTCTCGCCAGTGAGGAGATTTAACCGTCTTCGATGTGTTTGCAGTGGCAGGTGCGATCAATGATCCTGGTGTTGGTTTGAAGAACTGTTAGCATTCCTATGTAGAGGTTGAAATGAATGAAGGAGGTTTGGCATCTGTTCCAGTTTTGTAGCAAGGAGCTTCAACCTGCGATGGAAAACAGAAAAAGAAGAAACAAAAAAAAAAAAAAAAAGAGGTCAAAACGACGTCATTTTGACCCACCACAGGAACAGCCGCAGGAAACAACGGCAAATGATCCGGACTCCATGAGTTACCCTTTATTGTGTGAAGGAGGATGGACGAATAGCAGTGGCACTGAAGTTCGAAGTGAATTTTCAGAGAAAAGACGAAGTCACCTACAAGGTCAAGTATTTGTGCCTCCTACTCGCTATCATGGTAGGAGTGAGCTAAGTATGGGTATAGAGGAGTCGACGTGGGATCTTGAAACACCTGATCTTCAATGATGTTTAATCGGATATGTTCTTGATGTTTGCCATTTTGTCTTTTATGTTATGCAACTGCACATAAATGATATATGGAACTTGGAAGGAGCTGTCTTTGTTTATGGACGGAGCAAAAATTTCTCTGCGTTCTTTTTTGAGCATGAACAAGACATGCATCGTATTGCGGAGAACGGACCATATGCAATTGATGGTACATTGTTAGTGGTCGATTATTGGAAACCAGAAATGATTATGGAAAACCTCGTAATGGAGATGGCTGTATGGGTTAAATTATTTGGCTTGCCATTAGAATGTTTTACAGAAGAAGCTGGTTTTCGCTTAGGGAAAGCGATTGGTAAAGTATGTAAGGTTGATCATGATACCTTTATGCCTCGTAATATCCGTTTCTTACGTATTAGGGTGTGGATTCCATTGATCAGTCGTTAATTAGCAGCTTCTTTTTAAAGTTAAGAGGCGGCCATCATCAATGGATCACATTAGCTATGAAGGACTTTGTCGAGTTTGCCAAAACTGCTGTAGGGTGGGTCATACGTTTAACTTTTGATGAAGCTCAAAGCATGATCAATGCACGTATAGATTCAATGGCGAGCTGTTTAGGTGTGCCGGTTATGCATCAAGCCAATCAACCCATGTATCCATCAAGGATACGTGCCAATGCTCATCATCTAGATCGACGAACTACTCGAGTTTTCCAGACGCAGGCCCAAGTTCCCATTCTAGAAGCTTTGCCGATTTCCGCAGCAGGGCATGATGAAGTTATGCAAATGGTGGATATGGACCAGTTTATGGTGCACTGGGAAAGAGATTGGGAGCAAGGAATCACTCCGGAGTCTATCGTGCAAGATGCGCGTCAGCTATTGAACCAACCAACCTCAGAGCAGGGTGGGGGCTTCAGTACAGCTGTTACCAACCGACCGGACCGGATCCTTAAAGATCCGAAACCCACTCTCTGTGGGAAGTGGGTCATGATCCCGTTCATATGGTTGGTGAGCTGGAGGTACTATGGAGTAAATGGGAGGGAGAGTTGGCATCAATGGGCATTAACACTGGACAGTTGGTAATTGATGGGGGGGACCGAGTGAAGCAGAGAGGAGTAATACAAATTTTCAACATCATGCACAGCTAGAGCGGCCAGTTATTAATGGGATATTTTCAGCGGCGAAGACATAGCAGGTTGAAAAGAAAGATCACGCAGCCGCTGGTGTGGTATCAAGACAACCTCGCGACTACACAACTTTCAGTGTCAGAAAGAGTGGTGACACGTCGACGGCGCAAACTCGGTATAAGACGATTACGCCGAAGTTGTTGCACCGATTGGAATTCTACAGTCTCTATGCATAGGCACATAATCTGCAGTGGGGAGTTGAGTTTGCAAAGAGGGAGAAAACGACGGTTAGGTGTGGCTAATCGGAAAAGTACCAAGGTGGCCCAACGCTCGGAATTCGGATACAATACGAAGGTTAGTTCTTTTTTTTTTTTTTTTTTTTTTTTTTTTTTTTTTTTTTTTTTTGGATGAGTAAGTCATAGAACTATATTCCAAAAAATATATTTTACAATAAAGCTCAGTACACGCCTAAAAGGCAACACACCCTTCAAAAGGGCAAAACACTCCTAACTGCACCTCACAACATAATCTACTAAATAGATTTATAATCTACTAAATAGATACAAATAAGACCAGAGCTAGGTTAACCCAATTTAACACATTGGACTAATAAATTTTCAACACCACTTTCGGTCCAATCAATCCGGAACTAGCAGCATAAAAACTGCAGCAGCAGCAGCAGCAACGGCAAACACAACTCCGACTGTGCTGGAACAAAATCCAATCTCTAATGTATATAACCATCCCTTGGGAGTTCACAAACTCAAAACTTTAGATTTCACTTCTTACAGCAGATCAAGGATTTTCAGAAAATGCATACCGAAAATTTACCCATCAACAAGAACCAGCACAAGATCTTGCATACACAAACAAGACTCTAGGAAAGGAGGGGAAAGATCCAATGCATACTGAAAACCGAAGTGAGAACTTAGTTCTCACAATGAAGCTCGCACAAGAAAAATAGAGAACACCAGAAGACACCTCATCTACTATGTAAAAGTAAATCAAAAAATTAAGAGATGAGAACACCCAAGAAATAAGACCTTAAAGCATAAAAGAGATAAGCAAATAGATACTAACCTAGCCAATATAGATATTAAAATTATTTTAAATGGCAACCCCAATAACCCAAACATAAAATTTGAAATCCCTCCAATACCACGTTATGTCGGGCCCCACCACATCAAAGCTACAAAACAGACCAAAACCACGTTCTGGTATAATTCAAAACAGTGGGTCACTCAACAACCCACGTAGCTTCTATTCCCCATGTACTAGCCACATCAACATGTCTACTTACAACCATACTTGTACAGCAGATGGGAGATAACACGCAAGCGGGAGCCAGCTACGCTCCACAGGCGCGTGGACTAGATTCCATCTTCTAAACGTCTCCCATATACACACCCACCGCCGGACAGCAATCCGGCAGGTCATCCCTCCGGCGCTGAAAGCAGCCAAATCTCAACAAAGCTACCGGCATAACAACACCGGCAGAACGAGCCAAGCATAGAGAGAGCCACCTTTCAACGCCAGCCCCGGTGGCACACCCACAAAACCATCAACGCCAGAAGGAGTTACCGAGCAACGACGGGGACCGTATCACAGCTACAGAATGTACTCTTTCAATAGTGCCGACGACGTCGGCGAACTCGAAACCAAACCAGGCAAGAACCGGCGAGCTTGAGCTACATCCGACGCTGACACCGGCCATGGCCGGAAGGCCAAAGCTGGACACCCACCAGAAGAAACTTACCGTAGTAGCCAACAATCCACCGTGTTGCTACGGCGGCTTTGGAGAACCGCGTTGATCTATAACCCAAGGGTAACAACGGTGAGAAGTTGCTCTCTCTAGAAACTAGAGAGAGAAGCTCTCAAGAGCAATATCGGTGGGCAGTCCTAATAGAGTAGCCATGGAAAGGTTCTATATCGAACAAGAGGCCCAAAGAATTAGAACACTATCTATTGACTCTATGAAGGCTTGGCAAAAGGGGGGTTTTGTAGGAGGTTGTCCCTCGACAACCTCCGGAGTCGCCATGAAAATTTTAAGTTGGAACTGCAGGGGCTTGGGTCATAGCCTGACAGTTCAAGCAGCAAAGATTTTGATCCATAAGTATCATCCTAATATCTGCTTTCTTATGGAAACAAAAAAAATCGGTTCAGCAAGCTAGTCACATTGGATATATGTTGGGTTTCAAAAATAGCAGTGGATATGATAGTAAAGGCAGTATGGGAGGGTTATGGGTATGAAGGACGGAGGGTGTGTCCATTTTGATCAAAGAGTGTACAGCTCATTTTATAGTGTTGGAAATCAAGAAGTATGTAAAGGCAATTGGGTGATAGTATTTGTGTATGGCCATCCCCAAGTTTCCAGAAGAGGTGAGGTGTGGAGTCAAGTAGAAGCAATAATAACTGACCTGCAACAACCTTTCATCATCATGGGCGATCTTAATCAGGTAAGGGGTTGGACTCAAAAGCTAAGCAAAACTCGCAGACCAAACCAGGGAGCAAGGGAGTTCAACGAGTTGATTTTTAGAAACCAATTAGTTGATTTACCTAGTAAAGGGGTTAGATATACATGAAGCAATAATCGAAAAAACGAGGCTGCGGTGTATGAACGGTTGGATTGAGTCTTAACTTCGGTGAACTGGGTTGCCAGTTTTCATCACAGCTCACTGACTACCCTTCCAATTCAATGTTCTGATCACAATCCCATACTGCTAGTTCCAGAGTACTATATCCTGCACGGGTCGAAGTGGAATAGGTTTGAAGCAACTTGGTTAACAGATGAGACAATGAAGCAAATTCTTAAAAAAGTATGGCGTGGGGACAATGGTTCAATAGCACACAAACAAGATGCTTTGATGAAGCACCTAAGGAATTGGAATTCCCTCACTTTCCAAAGCATTCAAGACCAGATAAATGACATTCAAAATGAGTTCCAATGGGTTCACGTTCATGTTAACCAATATGGGCAGATTGATAAAGAATTGGAATTGCGACAACAATTGGATACTCTTCTGAATAAGTAAGAACTATATTGGGCTCAACGTTCAAAGCAAGTATGGCTACAGCTTGGAGACCAAAACAATCGATTTTTTCATCAAATGGCATCATGGAGAAGGATAAGAAATCACATTTCTTGCATCCAGGATGAGTAAGGTAACATAATCACGGAGCCAGTTGAGATTCAAAAAGTTTTGTGCATCATTTCCCGAAATTGTTCACAACAGCTCAAACGACTAGGGATTCTTTGAATCCAGATTTATTCCCTTCTCATTTTAATGTTTTAAATGTTGTAAATTGTCATTTAAATTCTAAACAACTTAGGACACTTGATCAACCTTTTTCCCTACTAGAAGTCAAAAGTGCGGTTTTTCAAATGGGGAAACTAAAGGCTCCTAGGCCTGATGGGTTTATAGTGGGTTTTTACCAAACATATTGGGAAGAAGTGGGACAATCGGTTGGCGAGTGTGTGCTTAGCTTTTTAAATTCGAGGAACTTACTTAGGAATTTAAATTCCACATTTTTATGTCTAATCCCCAAGAAGAAATATCCACTCACTGTGAATGATTATAGACCGATAAGTTTGTGTAATGTGTTGTATAAAATAGGTGCCAAAGTGTTCGCTAATCGACTTCGAGAAATTTTACCAGATTTGATCTCTGTTAATCAAAGTGCATTTTTGAAAGGGCGTTTAATTTCTGACAATATTTTATTGGCACATGAAATAATAGAATATATTAAGAAGCACAAAAGGGTCGAAAATCATTGTTTGGGCTGAAATTAGACATGAACAAGGCCTATGATAGGGTCAGTTGGGAGTTTTTATTAGCAATAATGAGGAAAATGGGATTCTTCCAACACTGGCTTAGGTTGATTGAATAATATATCTCTACGGTTTCCTTTTCTGTTTTGATTAATGGAAGTTGATCTAAAATTTTTCAACCATCAACAGGTCTTAGGCAGAGTGATCCTTTGTCGCCTTATCTGTTCTTATTGGTAATGCAAGCCTTATCTGATAGTTTTGCTCATCTTGCTAATCAAGGACTCTATAAAGGGATAATTATTTGTAGACAAGCCCCATCAGTAAATCATCTCCTATTTGCAGATGACTGTTTCATCTTTCAAACCTTTGAGTTATCCCACGTTTGGTGTTTACAATGGTTTTTGAATGCTTTTTGCTCCCAGGCATGGCTTCGTATTAATTACCAAAAATTGGAATTTTTCCCTAGCCCAAATATGTTGGAATCTGATAAACACAGTCTCTAATCAATTTTGTGTGTTAAAGCTGGGACTCATTATGGCATTTATTTAGGAGCGAATTTGGGTTTTTTGGGAAGATTAAAAGGGGTTATTTTCAATTCAATTTTAGAGAAAATAAAAAGTAAGTTGCAATGGTGAAAATGTAAGATGTTAAATTTTGCAGGACGAGAAGTTTTGGTTAGGCATGTGCTACATTCGATACTGATATACTTAATGTCGGTATTCCAACTACCAAATTCTTTTTTGGGCAAAATCTCTAAAATAATAAGAAACTTCCTTTGGCATTCCAATAGTGATAGGGGTATCTATTGGAAGAAATGAATGCATTTGTGCTTTCCAAAAGATTGGGATGGATGGGAATTTAGGGATTTAAAGTGCTTCAATTAAGCTCTATTAACCAAACAAGCGTGGAGGTTGATTCATAACCCCAAGGGGTTATTAACACGGGTATTAATGAGTAATTACTGTCATAAGTACCCATTCCTAACTGTTAATCTAAGTTCTAATGTTTCCTAGGGGTGGCGTAGTATTTTATGGGGTAGGGACCTACTGAAGTTGGGTCTTCATTGGGTAGTGGGGAATAGATAACAAAAGCAAGGCTGTTAGAAGAAGAATTTGCTAAGATTGTTCTTCTTGATGGACTATATAAGAGCTATTCTATCGGTTCACATTTCAAATTACCCTTGTGAAAACAAACAAGTCTGGAGCCTAGTAAAAAATGGAGTTTACCCAGTAAAATCTGGGTAAAAACAAGCCTTGATTCGTACTCTTATCCTCTGTTTTACAAGACTACCTCTACACACAAGGGGTATGGAAAAAGCTATGGAATATAGGCTTATCTCCAAAATGAACTGTCTTCATAGAATACTTCTAGTCCAATGGAAATTAAAAAAACGTGGTGTGAATGCTAACACTAGATGTGCTAGATGTAGCAATGACAAAGAAACAATTGAACATGTGTTTTCTGAGTGTGAATGGGCACAAAGGGAATGTAGGGGATCTACTTTGGGTTTGAATTTTAGCATTGGAGTGCTTGTGTCTTTTTTTCAATAGTTTACAGATTGGATTGAACAAATCAAAGACATTCAAATTGTAATCCAATCAGTTGCCATTATTTGGGCCATATGGTTACAAAGGAACAAAGTGGTCTTCCATCAGAATTTCTCAAATATTGAGAGTACATTAGAGGAAGTTAGGAAACTCTTTGCTATGACTGCAAGTCTTAATAAAAATGGAAATGGAAAATGCTCTACTTCTGCAATTAATATAGACAATAACACATTTAACCTATGCATTGTGCAGAATGTTATGGACAGTAACAGTGCAATAGCTTCTTGGAATTTCATCATAGATGGATCATGGAAATCATCAATAAATGATGCTAAAATTGCATGGATTTGTTTGGACAACAAGTAGCAGATCACAAGGCGGGCTGTGGTGAAAACATCATTACAACATTCTTTACTAGCTGAAGCGCATGCATGGTTAGATGCAATATGATGGGCTGTACAGTATGGTTTGAAAAACATAACTGTGCACACTGACTGCCAAGTGATGGTCAAGATGCTTCAGCAGCAAGGAAGCTAGGTGGATTGGCAGATTACTACTATTATTAATGATATTCTAGCTTATGCTAAGTGTTTGAACTATGTTTGTATTAGTAAGGTAGCAAAAAATGTAATTCAGCCAGCGCATAATCTAGCTAAAAATGTAACTACCAATGCTTAAGGGTTTGATATATAGATGTTTGTTTCGTTCTCAAAAATATATATATATACATATATTATTCCATGGAGTCGATTTATAAAATCTCTAAACATTTGGATAAAATACGCAAATTTTCTTCAAAATTTCATTTGGAATATTCTTTTATTTTATTTTTTCACTTAATCAAAACTTTGAAATTATCTTCTACACCTATCATATATATATATATATATATATTTAAATATCTTTTAGAGTGTTATTATAAGGTCCTGGTGTCCCACATCAGGAATGGAAGGGGAGTTCTTGGGCTATAAAAGTAAATACTTGGACCCTTATATAGCATCGAGACTTTTTCCCGAATGGTGAAATCCCTAGCAAAACTCCCCAGTTAAGTATGCATAGGCTAGAATAGTTCTGGGATGGGTGGCCTACTGGGAAGAATAAATCCGTATGGGCATGACTCAAAGCGGACAATATCGATGACATATGAAGGGTTGGAGCGTTACAAATGGTATCAAAGCCGACTCTTCGGAGTACCGAGTGTGGGCCCCTGGCACCTTTCAGTGCATATAAGCGGGTTTGCGAGCTGAGACTACTGCACGGGGACGTGCAACGCTAAAGATGATAGATTGTAAGGTCCCGGTGTCCCATATCAAGAATGGAGAGAGAGTTCCTGAGCTATAAAAATAAAAACCTGAACCCTTATATAGCATCAAGGCCTTTTCCCGAGTGGTGAAATCCTTATCAGAACTCCCTAATTAAGTGTGCATAGGCTAGAGTAGTTTTGGAATGGGTGACCCACTGGGAAGAACAAATCCGTGCAGGTATGGCCCAAAGTAGACAATATCAATAACATGTGAAGGGTTAGGGCATTACAGTTATTATTTATAACTTTTTTTAAAAAATGTTAGAAAATAAAAATAAATAATTGATATACCGAGATAAAGAATGAGAGAGAGAGAGAGAGAGAGAGAGAGAGAACTGGGTGAAAAGAGACAATTATTAGCCCTAAGTTGTTTTCAAAAAAAAAATTCAATTAAAGAACCCTGCATTAATCCACCAATGTTCTACATATTTCAAACAAATAAAAAAAAGAGTTTAAGAAAAGGAGAATTGGTTCATCACAATTTTTATGATACATCGTAATAAAGAAATAAAATTTTAAAAAAAAAATTGAGAAAAATTGAAGAAAAGAGTTTCAGTTAAAAAGAAATTGAAAGAGAACTGGAGGAAGAAATTTTTTTTATAGTACTCAATTCGTGTTCTACATATCAATAACATAAAAATAAATTGTATAAAAAAATATATACCTGATAATGCTTATTTTTATACTTTTGCTTGAAGAAAAGTCACTTCTAAAATTAACAATATGGTTGAGTTTAAAAATAAAAACAACAATAGTTTGGTTATGAAAATTAAAGTGAGCAACTTTAAAAAGAAAAAAACAACAGAAATAATCAAACTTGTCAATCATTTGATGGGAAGAAAACCTTTGAATAAAATGAGAGAAAACCTAAAAATTGAGAGACAGAAATGATAGAGATCTCCTTTTTTTTCAACCCCCACAACTTCCACAAACACATATTAATGAGTGATACGAGGGGGAAAAAAATAAAAAATAAAAAGTTGACCAATCCCAATACATTAGGGGTGGTGGTGGTTAATAAAAAAAGGGGTCTCAACCTTTTTCCATTGAGAGAGAATGTGTAGGTGTAGGGAATAAGTACTTTAACAAAAAATAAAAAATAAAAAAAATAATGATTGAGCAGTTAAATGAGTGACATGTAGGTGTGGAACAGTAAAATGAAAGTAAAGCTAGAAATTGAAAGATAATGGTCTCGTTTGGTATAACTGTTAAAACAAATTATAAATTATGACTTTAATCAAAAACTGTTAATCTATTTGGTACAGCTGTTGAATTATAGATTTAAGTTACTGAGTAGTGTTTGTTAAATAAGCTATGAAGTAGCTTTTTTAATTAACTTTTATTTTTTTATTATTCATTACTTGTCTACATTTCTCATAAAAAATAATAATAATATTCTATAATCCATTTTGGTCTTTTTCTATTTTTAAAAAAATAAAAAATAAAAAAATTTAAGAATATAACTGTAAATTAACATGCCCACAACAGAAGCTGATAATCAGAAGTAAGGGGTGAGCAGCTTCGTAAAATCAGTTTTTTTGACTTAAAATAAGTTGTTAGAATCAGAAGCTGTTTGAAATAAGTTTAATCAAATAGTCCAAAATAACTTTTCAGAAAACAGAAGCCATAAATTGGCTCAAAAAAGTCCAAACAAACACCGCAAACGTGTTGGTGTAGGGAAGATTTTTTTTTTAAATGTAATTGGGCAGTTTAGTAAGGGAACTCCAGAATGTGTAGATCTAGGATTTTTTTTATTTATTTTTTTTATTACCTAATTTACAGGTGGCAAAAGTTTGAAGAGACTAAAATTGGGCCTCAATAGATGGTATAGATATAGATGTATAGTTTAACAAAAATAAACACCAATAAAGATAATTTTAAATTTTTTAAAGTTAATTTTGCCCTAAAAAAAAGAGAACTATGTGAAATAATAAGTTTTTATTTTTTTATCAAACTAATTTGAAAAAAAATTAAATTAAATAGATTAAAAAAAAAACTCAATCAAATTTATTTGTGTCTTGAACATTGCCCAATTCCTCTCTACTTAAAAAATAATAATAAATAAATAAATTAGCCTTCATGTCTCACAAGACAGGACCCATTGAGGTGCAGTGGTGGAGTGAGAAGTTTAATATAGAAGGGCACTTGTTAATTATAATCTTAAAATTTTTCTTTCTCAATTAATAACAATAATATAAAAATAATTTTTTGAGCTAATATTAAACACAAAAAATTAATATTAGCACAAATTAATATTTTTAATTTTAGCACAAATCAAATTTCTAATTTTAACACAAACAACAATAAATCAAAATCTCTAATTTTAATATAAATCACCACCAATCAAGATTCATAATTTTAGCATATCAAAATCTCTTATTTTAACATAAATAATAACAAATAAACTTTTTTTTTTACAAATCAAAACTTAACAAATAATTATAAATTAATACTCATAATTTTTTATTTAAAAGTAAAAAAATAATAAATAAAGTTACCTATAAACAACGAGGAGAAGACACTAAGGTTGTAGTGTACTCCCAAATCTGTATTGTGTGATCCCAATCTAGTGAATCACGAGTTGATAAATTACAAAATAACAAAGGGAGACAAAGAAGACAAAGAAAATACGAAGACACTTAATAAGTAATATCTATAAATAAAAAAATAACACTACAACAAAATTGACTTTTTACGGCATCATGTTTACGACATGCATTAAATGCATGTCGTAGTTAGTACATTCTACGGCATTTTTTTTTTACAAGCCGTTAATGTTTTGTCAATAACAGCATACATACCATGTAAGTCGTTGATTCATATATTTATAGCATGCAAAAGTATGCCGTAAAAAATGTATTTTTTTACGACTTACAAAAATATGTCGTAAAATATTTGCATTTAAGACGACATACATTTCATGTTGTAAAATATTATAACTTTACACGGCATACATTAACATGTCGTGAAAACTTCTACAAAAAAAAATAATAATAATAATCAGAATTTTTTTTATGGCATGCAAAAGCATGCCGTAAAAAATGTATATTATAACTTTACACGGCATGCATTAGCATGTCGTGAAAACTTTTATTAAAAAAATTTCAATTCGATTTTTTTTTTATTTAAAAAAAGCTAACAATTTCCAACCAAGCTTCTCACCTTAACTTTTCCTAATTGAGGACAATATAAAAAATAATTTATACATTAGTTTATAATTTAGTGTCTCTTTTAAGGGATAATCGCACCCAGTGGGATTTTGGGAAAAAAAAAATTACACATTCATGAAAAAGTTCATAATTTTAATGATTAATATTTATATGGCTTCTCACTAATTTGTAATTATTATTTTTTAAAATTTCCTTGATTTGATATTTTTCTTTCTTTTAATAATTTCTTTATTTTTTACTTTTTAGATGTGCCTAATCTGAATATAACTAAAAAATAAAATATTTGAAAAAAAATAAGAAAATATAATATATATGAAATGTCTTAAATTTTATATTTTTTTAAATTTAGTGATTTTTTTTTAAAAAAATTAAAAAATAAAACATTATTAAAATTAAAATAAAATATTTCTTTTAATATATGTAAATTATTTGAATTTAAAACCCAACCCCTCTCTCTTCTTCACTCTACCTCCTCATCCTCCTCTTTAGAAAATGAAACAGACCTTCAAATCCCTTGATAGATCTTCATACATTGCTTGCATTTGAGATGAAAGTCACACAGATTTTGCATTCATACGTCTCTCTCTCTCTCTCTCTCTCTCTCTCTCTCTCTCTCTCTCTCTCTCTCTTCATCGGCGTTTCACACAAACGCACGAACACCACCACCGACCATGACCAACCGCTGTCACTCCGAGCTTGGAGTTCAATTCTGATTGTAAGCCCCATCCACGGATTCGATTAATTCAGTGTTTGCATATCTATTCGATTAATTCGATTCTAAGCCTTGAATTTATGTGTTCCAATTCTCCTCTCTCATCTCTCTTTGATTTTGATTTCTAGGGTTTCCTGCCCTTATTGAATGTGTTTTCACTTCTGTGATTGCTCGTTTTGGGATTGAACAAAAAGGTCCTCTTCGCGATCGCTTCAGTCAATGTCTACTTCGCAGAACGTTTTCACGGTACCTTCTCTCTCTCTAGCTCCTATTTTTTGGTTCTTACATGCTGATTTTCGCTTGCATTTCGAGATTCCTATGATTTTGCGGTGGTTTAGTGTAATGAGTTGATGTTGAATTTGGTATTCCTTGCCGAAGATTGACATTATGTTTATGCTTGTGTTGTCAATCTGATGATTTTGCATGCGGTGGTCTCAACCATGTTTTCTGGTCCATGGACTTTTGTGAAAAGAAAACAATCATTTAAAGCTATTGAACCATTAGAACATTCAGGTCTCTTCACTGATTAATATATCAGAGTTTTCTAAGAGCCCTTAGCCTAATGTCTACTATCCCTGTTCTCTTTCATGTAATGTTGTCACCCATTAGACCGCTCTTTGAGCAGGCTACGAGAAGGAGCCTCTTGGAATTTTTACATTTTTTTAGAAATCACTGAGTACTCCACTCAAGCTCTTTTCGAGCTAGAGACATAAGATGTTCATTTTTTTCCATTTCATTTTATTTTGGATGAGCATAGACTGGGATGAAATTTTGTTTTGAAACTTAGATTTGGAATTAAGTACGAATTTCCAAATTTCAGGAAGTATGTTGTCTATTGACAATATTTAGCTCTGTTTCTAATCAGTTGATGAGGGAGTCTGTTTTGCCAGAAATCTGTTGCATTTTAAAGAGTCCTTTTAGAAACAAATTCAAACATGGCAATGTTAGCTGTGTGACCATTAAATTTGTACATAAATAATACTCACTAGCTGAGGATTATGCTTATTAATAGGTCAGAACTTGCTGTGTTGTATAAACCATTACACGATCCACTAATTATAAGATGCATGGAGATCTTGGATTTGGACAAGGATCTTACAACTCAAGGAGGCAGGACAACTTCTACAGCAAGAAATATTTGGGCTAAAATTTTTCCAAAGCCTCGAAGATGTTGGCTACCAACTGGTTGCTTGGTAAAACATTGAGATGTGATATTGAAATATTTCCTTTTGTTCTAATTCAAGTTTACTTATTGCAAAATTCACTTCCTCAAACATTCAGAAACTTCTAGAAGTTCCTGCCAAAGATGTCTTTGATTGAATCAGATTTCAGTTTCCTTCATGATGTGAAAGTACAAGGTGAAAGAGCTCCATTGGTTTCAACCAAGGTATATTCTTTCCATGTCTTCGAGTAATTTTGGTGTACTGCCTCATGTTGTTTTTTTATTTTTTTTTTGTTTTTTAAATTTTGAATGCTTGCCCTAAATAATCTAACATAAGTGTCTTGCATGGTGAATTCAACAGTGTAATTCAATTAGGACTTAATGCTGTCACATTAATATGAAAACATGTAAGATGCTGCTCCATAACGAATAGAAGGGTACTGTGTTCAAGTTTGTGCCCTTTATGTGCCCATGTGACGTTTTGATTGCTAGGTGGTAATTGATGAACCGGTAATGAAGTCATCCAAATCATCTCATTTGACCATTGACAATTTGCTTAGTTTATCATTTTTAAATTGTAGGCAAGCTTGTCAAATATGATTAACAGTCTGACCAGTTTTTGTGCCATTGTTTAACTTTTTTCTCTGCAGAACGGTGGCAGCAGTTCATATTACAACAGTTATCTAAATGCAAAGGTACAACTCTATCTCCTGTGTGTGTTTGTGTGTGTGTGTGTGTGTGTGTGTGTGGTTGAGAGAGAGAGAGAGAGAGAGAGAGAGAGAGATGTACTGAATACTTAAGCTTTTCATTTTGCAACTAGCTATTAGTTTTGTTCTAACTTTGCTATTAGTTTCTGACAAGTTCAAAACTCCACTAGCTGTTAGTTTTGTTCTAACTTTGCCCATTCTCATTGAGATACTTAAAATGCTCGTTCTTCCTAGCATATCAATATCACTTATGGCTTTGTTTCCAGCTTCTTTATTGGTTTAATCAACTACAAAAATTAAGTGTAGAGTTTGTTGCTGATGGAGACAGATGGAAACAGCTATGGCTGGTTCAAGTTGAAGGAATGGTTAATTGTGATAACAATGAAACTGTTTCTGAATTATGTCCCAGATTAGATGTTGATGGCTTTAGAAAATAAACGACTTTTAGGAAGTGAGACAATTACCTTTTTTAAGTGCTGATAGACACAAGAGTTTATAATATATGAGAGCAACAAAGCTGTTTTAGAAAATGACTTTTGGGAAGCATGACAGTTATGAGTCATTTAGCTGAGCTTTATTATTGCTAACCAATCAAGAAACAATGTCTTTTAGGGACTTGAGACCAGGTTCACTAATCTGGATAGGCATGATGTGCATGATTTTTGAATTTCGCCATTAATCCATTTTTTGTCAATTATGTTTTAAGTCATGACTTCTTGCCTGTGGTCATTGTGATAACACTTCGTAATGACTTGACATGAATTGACTTGGCTAGACAGGGGTGCAAATTGTTGATATTTGTTTGGGTACCAGACCCCATAATGGGGGTTTGATCAACTTGGAGGAACTCTGTAAATTGCTTTGTCAGAGGCAAAAGAGTGCTAAAATATCTTCAGAAAGTCAGTTGAGGAGTTCTACGAGAATGAGAAACCAAATGAGGTGATTTCTTTTTGCGATTTTGACTATTGCTAGAGAATTTATGGTTGGCTTCAGAGGATAGGA
Source organism: Camellia japonica (assembly GCA_030407325.1). Taxonomy (NCBI): domain Eukaryota; kingdom Viridiplantae; phylum Streptophyta; class Magnoliopsida; order Ericales; family Theaceae; genus Camellia; species Camellia japonica. The sequence goes on from JAPPVO010000016.1 coordinate 166,913,160, forward strand.
CAAATACTCAAATTTTGAGATGAAGTGATAAACTGGATATGTTTGTCATCTTCATGAGCTTGGAACTTATTTTTCATTTCTACTAATGGCTTATAATTGAATATTTGCTGTTATTGATGATATTTTAGGTTTGCATTTATTGTGAGTTTGTTTATTATCTGGATTTACTTGAGGTTTGTACCTTGTCACGAGGAAAGTATCAAAACTACTTGATGATTGTTGGATCTGCAATTATCAAATTATTTATATCAAAATCTATTCAAAGTAGTTTCATTCTTAAAAAATTATAATGTTATACATAAACTGGATTTTTATAATGAGATCCCAAAGTTTGATGCTATATTTTCCAAAGTTTGATGCTATATTTTCCAATATTATGATATTAATCAAAAAATGTAAATTCAGAATTGATATGCAATTTCATACAAATAACTATGCTTGAAATGCCAATAATCATCTAATGAAACCAAATAAAGAAACAATGTTCAGGTGTGGAGATTACAATAATGCTATCTAGTTCTCTCTCCCCTAAGCATTAGATACTCATGATATGGGTGTCTCATGGTTTATCATTACACATTGATCAAGTCTAAGTACCAAAAAGATGAGAGGAAAAAAAAAAGTTGTTCCTTTTACAAGCCTGTTGCCAACTCTGCTAATACTGCTGAAAAGACAATGTAGTTGTTTGTAAGACGTAGGCTATATTTTGTATTTCCTACTTAAATTTACCTGGGGTTTCATATTGTTAGATAATTTTGGCTTGAATAATTTTTCTTGCCAGAATTGGAGTTTCTTATTATGATTCAAGTGTTCGCCAACTCTATGTGCTGGAAGTTTGGGAAGATGGTAGCGTGGATTTTCCTCTAATTGATATGGGTATGAGTTTTTGTCTCTTTGTTATTTCATATGGTGTTGCCAATTTGGCGTTGTGTTTATTAAGACCTGAAGTGGAGGACTCTGGTTTGGTTTCATAGACTTAAATTACTTTTCCTTTCCCTACATATCATATTTTCACAGCCATTTCTTTGGGATCATTTAGTTCTTTCTGCATATTTATTTTCATGTATCTTATTCAATATGTGACTTGATCTGGTTCGGTAAAATTTCAAGCCAAGCCCCTGATCATTTACACAAGCACTAAAAGTGAGGAGTCCTTTTTGACCGCTTTACAGCGAAATGGTATGCTGCTTGTATCTGGTTGACTTATTCAACTATCAGCTTGTTGGGGGATTGTTTACTCTCTGAAGTGATGCAGATGGAACATGTGAGGCTTCTCTGAAGCTTGTGAAAAGAGCAATATTATAATGAGATCCCAAAGTTTGATGCTATATTTTCCAATATTGGATCTATTTGAAAAAGTAAATTGAAAATCCTAAAACCAAATTTGATAATTGGCTGAAATGTTGTCATATTATTGTATAAATATCTTATCATGGGTTTGTTGTGTGCATACTTCTCATGTGTTTGCCTTCTTGTTAGCTTTACATTAAGGAGCTTTAATCTTCAATTATTTATAAAATAGTGTCCAATTTTGCAATGCCATGTCATATGTTAAAATGTTATGAAGGATTAATGTTATGAAGGGAATGCCAAGAAGGCTTTGCTTGTAAAAGACAAATAAGTGTAACCACCTCAAAATATATATTTATTAGGTTGAAATTTTCTTTTCTGACATTGATGACATGTAAGTGAGTTCTCGTTGAAGCTTTTTGTCACTTTCATTTCCTTTGTTGAACTAATACTTCGTAAATGGGATGAATGTTATGCAGTATGCTTATATACTCTTAATTTTTGTAGGATCAAAGTAATGGTGTGTCGAGCTTAGCAAATGTCAAATGCAAGTTGTTGCATTGGGAGGGGTCAAACTTGGTGGTTGCAGAAGGCCAAATTGCATCAAGGGATCCCAAGGCAAAGGTGCATCATGCAATTCTTGGACCTTTGTGTTGGAAAGTATGGGTGAACCACGTAACAGTCAACGTGCCGTTGTTTCGTTCTACTCATGAGATGTATGATCTCCAAGATGCAATAGGAAGTACAGTTGCATGGCCTAGTCAATTCATTCTTTTGGACGAAATATTGGACTAATTGATTTACAATTTGTAGTTATACTTTTTGGATGTTTAAAGTCGTATTTTAGAGATTAGTGAATCTTATGATTTGGATACTTTTTTTGATTTGTATGTTTGAGGTTGTTATCAGCTTGATATGATAGAAGTTGAGGATAAAAGTTAGTATGCAGGTGTTTGGTGTATGGATATTAGATTTTTTTGCTTACTTCATAGTTGTTGCTTCTGCTTGGTTTGTAACAGATTGCATTTTATAAGCTATTGTCTACATACAGTTAGGCAAGGTCATGTTCCTATATATATATATATTATATTAAAAATAATTTTCTACGGCATGCAAAATTATGCCGTGAAAAGTGTAATGATTCATGGCATGTAAGAAAATGTCGTAGAAGATTATATACGGCATACAAGGCATGTCATAAATATATTAAAAATGACCTTCTACGGCATACAAAATTATGTCGTGAAAAGTGTGATGATTTATGACATGCAAGAAAATGTCGTAAAATACTATATACGGCATACAAAGTATGCCATAGATATATTAAAAATAATCTTCTACGGCATGCAAAATTATGTCATGGAAAGTATGATGATTTATGACATAATAAAAATGTCGTAAAAAGTTATATACGGCATACAAAGTATGTCATTAATGTTTAATTTATTACTTTTTACAACTTTACCTGCATGCCGTAAATGACGCTCAACTTTCCACGGTATGTCATATAACAGCATTTGTGTGCATGCCGTGAAAGAGTTTTTACGGCATGCATTGCAAGCCGTAAAAAGTCAATTTTGTTGTAGTGTAAAGAATTTCATACATTTTTAGAGTTTTAGAGATCTTGCTGACTGTCACTGAAAGCCTTGCCTAACAATTTTTTTTTTTTTTTTTTTTTTTAAATTTACCCTTGCCCAGCAAGTTAAAAAAAAAAGAAGAAAAAAAAAAGTCAAGACTCTGGAAATTGGGAGGGGGAGGGGATTGTGTTGGACCATTTTAATATCTTTTATTTATTTATATATCTTATTCATGAATGGAGTTTCATTACTTTTGTAACCTCTTGGTCATGAATGGAGATTAATTAGAATTCATGACCTTGGTGGTGAGTTATTTTGGTGTAACCATTTTCCCTTGGTTAATGGTCATTATTTTGGTGTAACCATTTTCTCTTATTTAATGGTCATTATTTTTTAATGTAACTTGTAAGGTCCTAATGACCTATAAATAGTCCCTCTCATCTACTCTTTTCTACACTAACACACACCAACTATTTTCTATACAAGAGAGATTACTACCAAAGAAGGGTGTTTTTCTTGGTGGAGTTTTGGGTTCACCATCTTGTGCAGAGTTGGCCTAAACCATATGACAAGTGGTCAGGCTGTTGTATCTTGGAAGGGACAAGTCATAGTTTTGTGACTGCTGCATCGGTATTTGGGTTCTTCCTACCGCAGTGGGCTTGATCTCCTTAAAGAAAACGAGATATCCGTGCCTCAGCCTAATCTATTTGTATCTCATTTTCTTTGCATTATTTATCAATAAAATATAATTTTTTCTAGTATTTTCCCCAACAATTTTAAGGAGATCAAACATGGAACAAGTACCAGAAAAAACTAATGATGGAATTGGAGATCTCAACAAGCCTTTCAAGTTCAAAGGAGTTCATTTTAAGAGGTGGAAAGGAAAAGTTCTTTTTTACCTCAGCCTTTTGAAAGTTGCATAAGTTCTTACCGAAAAGAATCCAAACAAAATCCCAACCGAGGAGATGAATGATGAAGTCTACGAGGCACATAAAGCAAAAGTGGCTTCCTACAATACAGATGAGTATAAATATCATTTTTATCTCTTAGATTGCCTTGCTGATTAATTTTATGATTATTACTATGACACCACTTACACTTTGTCTTCTATTAATTTTTGGCACGCTCGCTTGTGTCATATAAACAGTAAATATGTGGGAATCATGAGTAGTTTAGGATTAATTCCTAAAGCAACAAAAAAATTTGAGAAACGTGAAGTTTACAGTAAAGCAAAAATTACCAAAAGGCCTCATAAAAGTGTTGAAAAAAATACCGAATTGCTAGAATTATTTCATACTGATTTGTATGAGTTTGAAGGAATTTTAACTCGGGGTGGTAACCGATATTTGATCACTTTTATTGATGATTTTTCAAAATACACAAACGTATATTTATTAAAAAAATAAAAGTGATGCTTTTGAGAAATTTAAAGAATTCCTTCTTGAAGTGGAAAATCAATTCGGTAAAAAGATTAAAAGAATTAAAAGTGATAGAAGCCAAGAATATGAATCTCTTGGATTCAACTCTTTTGTTCAGTCTTTGGGAATTATTCATGAGACTACTCCACCATATTCACCTTCATCTAATGGCATAGCTGAAAAAAAAAATAGAACGTTAATTGACTTGATGAATGTTATGCTCATTGATTCAGGTGCTCCCTCAAATCTTTGGGACGAGGCTATTTTGACAGCTTGCCATGTGATAAATATAGTGTCACACAAAAAAACTAAAATTGTACCTTATGAGTTGTGGCGGGGGCATAAACCAAATCTAGGTTATTTGAGGGTTTTGGGTTGTTTAGCTTTTATGAGGCTTGCAGATCCTAAACGACCTAAATTGGGTAAACGAGCTACCACCTGTGCTTTTCTTGGGTATGCGTTGCATAGTACAGCTTATAGATTTTTTGATATGGAAAATAATATTATTTTTGAATCAGGTGATGCTATTTTTCAGGAAAATAAATTTCCTTTCAAATCTAGAAATAGTGGGGGTTAAATAATTTCTAAAAATATTTTATCTATGCCTAGCTCTTCTACTCCTTCTCAAGTTTTTCAAGAAAAAGAAAATTTTCAAATCCAACCAAGAAGAAGTAAACGAGCTAGAGTTGAAAAAGATTTTGGCCCTGACTATTATCTTTACAACGTGGAAGAAATTCCTCTTACGGTGCAAGAAGCTTTATCATCACCTGATGCTATTTTCTGGAGAGAGGCTGTAAATGATGAGATAGACTCACTACTTTCAAATAAAACATGGAAGCTAGTGGATTGACCTCCAGATTGTAAAACTATTGGGTGTAAATGGGTCCTTCGTAAAAAACTTAAACCAGATGGAACTATAGATAAATATAAAGCGAGGCTTGTCGCTAAAAGTTTTAAGCAACAAGTTGATCTTGATTTCTTTGATACTTTTTCTCCGGTTACTAGAGTTACATCCATTAGACTGTTGATTGCAGTGACTGCAATTCATGATTTAAAAATTCATCAAATGGATGTAAAAACAGCGTTTTTAAATGGAGATTTAGATGAGGAGATTTACATAGACCAACCTGAAGGCTTTGTGAAGCATGGCCAAGAAAGCAAGGTGTGTAAGCTAACTAAATCCCTTTATGGTTTAAAACAAGCTCCTAAACAGTGGCATGAGAAATTTGATTCCTGGATGCTTGAGAATGGCTATAAGACTAATGAATGTGATAAGTGCATATATTATAAAACTTGTGAAAATGCACATGTGATTATTAGCCTATATGTGGATGATCTACTTATCTTTGGCTCTAATTTGCATATTTTAAGTGAGACTAAAAATATGCTCAATAGCCATTTTGATATGAAAGATCTTGGTGAAGCCAATTTTATTTTGGGAATTAAAATTACCAAGACTAATGATGGTATTTTTCTTGATCAGTCGCATTATGTTGAGAAAATGTTAAAGAAATATAATTTTCTTGACTGTAAACATGTTGCTACTCCTTTTGATGCAAGCATACATTTATCTGTTGTTACAAATGAAAAAGAAGTGATTAATCAAAAGGAATGTGCTAGCATGATTGGTAGTTTGAGATATACTACTGACTATACTAGACCTAACATTGCATATGTTGTTGGAATACTTAGCAGGTTTACTAGCAGGCCAAGTCGAGATCATTGGCTAGCCATGGGAAGAATTATGAGATATTTATCTGGAACCAAAAATTATGGTTTGTTTTATAACAAGTATCCTGCGGTACTTGAGGGATATTGTGATGTCGATTGGAACACTTTGTCAAGTGATTCTCTCTCTACCTCGGGTTTTATTTTTACCTTGGGTGATGGTGCTATATGTTGGAAGTCTAAAAAACAGACGATAATTGCTAATTCTACAATGGAAACTGAGCTTATAGCGTTAGCTTCAGCATGTGAGGAAGCGAATTGGTTGAGAGATTTGTTACATGAAATCCCTTGGTTGAGAGATTTGTTACATGAAATCCCTTTTTGGGAAAAACCAATTCCTCCTATGTTAATTCGTTGTGATAGCACTACTGTTATTGGTAAAGTGAACAATCATTTTTATAATGGTAAATCCAGACCTATTCGAAGGAAACACAGTAATGTGAGATCCTATTTGAGTAATGGCATCATAACTGTGAATTATGTAAGATCTTGTGATAATCTTGCGGATCTGTTAACCAAGGCCTTGGCGAGGGATAGGGTTTGGAATACATCGACGGGGATGGGTTTGAAGCCTATAAAATCACAAACCATGTATGAGGATACACAACCTAGGGACCAGAGATCCTGTAACTAGGTTCAATGGGAAGAACGAATCATATGGTGGTTGTAAAAAATGCACTCTTTAATATTTTGTTATCCATCCCTATGATGTAAGTGCATTTGCCCTATAATGTTGGAGGGTTGAGTTTGTGTACTCTTAATGAAATTCTGTAGCTCTTGTTGAGTGGGGTGTGTAAATTGCAGGAACATCCTTGACAGATTTCACCTATGTGAGCATGAAAGTGGGGCCGCTTTCTATGAGAACAAGGCTTATTCTCAAATATGCTCATGAAAACTGGGATAAGCACAAGGCCGTAATGTACTAGCTATTAAAAGCTCATGTCAACACCTGGATTATTATGTGTAAGCAGTAATACTTTATTTCCCCTAAGCAGTCATAGTTCAAGTTTGAGACCACTACTGACTCTGGAGTAGAGGTTGCTGTTTCACTAATGAAGGTTCAATGCAGAGCACACCTTCATGATGCATACTAATCTATCTTTGTTTGGTAATCTCTTTTGTCCTTGTTGATATTAAAATGAGTGGCGGATTGTTAGACCATTTTAATATCTTTTATTTATTTGTATATCTTGTTCATGAATGGAGTTTCATTACTTTTGTAACCTCTTGGTCATGAATGGAGATTAATTAGAATTCATGACCTTAGTGATGAGTTAATTTTGGAGTCTCTCCATTTTCTCTTGGTTAATGGTCATTATTTTGGTGTAACCATTTTCCCTTGGTTAATGGTCATTATTTTGGTGTAACCATTTTCTCTTGTTTAATGGTCATTATTTTTTGGTGTAACTTGTAAGGTCCTAATGACCTATAAATAGTCCCTCTCATCTACTCTTTTCTATACTAACACACACCAACTATTTTCTATACAAGAGAGATTACTACTAAAGAATGGTGTTTTTCTTGGTGAAGCTTTGGGTTCACCATCTTGTGCAGAGTTGGCCTGAACCATACGACAAATGGTCAGGCTGTTGTATCCTGGAAGGGACAATACATAGTTTTGTGACTGCTACATCGGTATTTGGGTTCTTTCTACCACAGTGGGCTTGATCTCCTTAAAGAAAACGAGATATCTGTGCCTTAACCTGATCTATTTGTATCTCATTTTCTTTGCATTATTTATCAATAAAATATAATTTTTTCTAGTATTTTCCCCAACAGATTATATCAATGTTTATCAGTTTTTGTGTGTCAGTGTTTAGTTAGGAGTCAATTTAAAAAAAAAAAAAAAAAGGAGCGATGCTCCAAACTCTCAATGGGGGTGACCTCTAGCACCCCTACATACACATAGGGGACAGTAAGAGGAGGACAGACATACAAAAATAAATAAATAAATAAACTAATCAAAAATCACTGGAGGTTGTTGGCTTTTTGGCTTTTCGAAGGGTATTTTTGTAAATGCGAGCGTGCCAGCAAGGATCAATCAGTCCTTACAGAAATTATAATTGCCAACCAATTATCAGACGATTGTGTTTTAGTTCTTTCAGCCTCAATGAAAAGGACTTTTACTGGTGGCTTGACTTAGGAGAAATTAAGAGAAATAACAGTTAATATGGAGAACAATCGAAGTATTTCATTAACATGAACACTTACAATGGTCCAAACTCAACCTCGAAGAGGTTTACAGCAACAGTCTACTTGGATTTACTTGAAACTACTCCTATGAATCGAAGTGCAGTGCAGGTATTTAAAGTGCAGGAAATTAAAGTACAGGAAATGTAAACTGGAAAAGAAAATATGAAGTAAAGACTGGTTTGTATGATCTGAGTCTGGGGGTTTTTTCTGGGGACCTCCTTGCTATTTATACTCCTCAAGGATGACCATCGAACTGCACTTCAAACTGTCGAACGCTCCTCCATGATTGCTGATCATGCTGCCTTAGAAGTAGTTCCACTACGCCTTTTCTTGCAGTTGAACTTCCCTCTTGTATTTGAATTTGAATATGAGCAACCGTTGAAGCCACGTCATCTTGTATCTCTTTATTGATCCTGTGCTATTCAGATCACGTAGAACCAATTTCACTGCCACGTGTACGATCAAGATCGAAGACTTGAGTAGTCTCCCCATACTATCCTTGCTTTGCCACGTGTCGAACTGTATTGGCTTTTACAAAATATGTAGCCAACATTACCCCCCGCACTAATATACCCAATACTTGGTGATATTAGTGGATCGCAGCCTTTCCGCGCTTTTGGAATGTGCATAGAGTCTATCTTCTGGAAACACAACCGTCATCTCTTTGGTGATCATTTGCATTAACTCTTTTTCAATTTGTTGAACGTCCCAATACCTTAGCATTCGAACAGACTATGGCTCAATCAATTTCCCTTTCCATTGATCAAGTACCCGAAGAGCCATTGAGTAATGCTGTTTCCCCTCGAAAGAACCTCCACGCATTCATTGGCCACCTTTACCCGCCTTTCTATATTCAGGTCATGGAAGCCTTTGCAAATTACCAACCTTTGGACTACGAACACATTGTCCTTAATCCTTCGATTCAACAAGTTGCAGACACAGATACAAGAAGTTCTTCCTCTGACTCCCCCTTGTACTTCGAACGAACTATTCTCAAACCTTTGATTTGGCAAGTTGCAAATATGGATTTAGGAAACTCTTCTTCACAAAATTCTGCATGGGATGAAGTTGCAACTTCTTCCTCTTCTGGGGTTTCTGACTGGACAAGCTGGTCAACATCTGAGCCCTGGGATTTGAGGGAACGAATTAACCATCATTTTGTTGAGTTCACTGACCCTTTAGAATTTCCTTCTTACGCTCGAAGTTCAGTGGTCTACCCCTACGTGCCCATTGACCATCGACGTAGTTTGGAGGAGAATCTGCTTGTAGCATGGTACACATCTTCCATGCCTACAAAATAATGCATGCTACCCGGCACCTAGAAGAAGCACAAGGGTACAACCCATCATTCTTAGCCAAAAAGGCGAAGATTTGTTCTTCTGACTGGCTTGATTATATTAATGCCTTTGTTCCTTCCACCCCCATGCCATCTCCCATAATAGAAGCATCCACACCTTCTTCTCCATCTTCTGAAGCAGAAGCATCTATACCTTCTCCTCCACCAACTCTTTGCTGGACAGAAAAACTGAGGCTTGCACTCCCCATGAATGAAGTTTTTTCACCTTACAAACCTCCATCATTTCCTACTCCAGTTGAGCGAAAACAAGCTCAACTTCTGCTTGCAGCTTTCTCTCACTTGCCTTTCAATGTTCTTGAGGACGCAGTCCCTTTCAAGAACTTTCAATGGGCTTGTGATATTCTGACTAGGAGTCATGTCCTTAATCCCCTTGCCCAAGCAGAACTTCACATGTTCCTGGACCAACTTCCCATGTTCCTGGACCAACTTCCATTGCTCCTTTACTGGCATCGAAATTCTAAGGCTACTACGCAATCCTTAGACCAACTTTCGTCTCTTCGAATTCATGCCCAGTACGAAGCAGAGAACTTTATCGAAGAATTCGATGATTTCAAGAATAAAGACTCTACGTATTGGGATGATTTGGTCATAGACGAAATGGAGCAAAAATTGAGAGAGGAAGCCTTCGAAATAAAGGCTGAAGAGCTCTACTACGAAGTGAGAGCACATCAACTCATGCAGCCAACATTAGAAGAAATAGAGGATATAATAAAGAACAAAATTTCATTGGTCACTGTTGGACCAAATTTCATGATCTTGTTATTTATTCTATTCCTTATTTTTATGAGCTTGAGTTTGTACCCAGATAGGGTTACTTGATGTAATTGCCTTGGCTTGAATACAAACAAAGTTTTTCTGTAACTGACATTGTTTGACTCTGTTTCCTTTTGTCTTTAAAAGCCAATTCAGGACTTCGAATTGAACAATCTCATCCTTCGAATCTGGACTCAATTGTTTTTAATGAAACACTAAAAAGAACCAACATGTCTTTTTCCAATTTATGGAGTAAAAGTTGACAATTCTGGCTGATATCATCTAGAATTAGTGCTTCGAATTCAACAACTTTACCTTTCAAACTACTATAACCAATATGGTCTGGTTAATATAGCCAATTAATTTTAAATTGACCAATTTTGCTTCGAAGAACAGCCTGTGCTGTTTTAGTTCAAAAGCAATTCCCTTATATATAAAAAACCAATGATTGGTTTTGATGCTTCGAACAGTGCTCCTCATCCTTAAAGAATCCTAGGATTTGCTCCGAAGGTCGTTACTTTGATTAATAACCCTCAAACAGGTCTTTAAACCCTTTAAAGTAGACCAATACTCGAGCATTCTAGCATCTTTAGGCATGTAGTATGCTTCGAAGCCGGCTTCTGTTTCGAAGCCGTTGTATTCTGGCTTTTGGTGCCAAAATGTGGCTTCGAAGCCAAATGTTTTACTTCGAAGTTGACTTCAGTATTTGGGCTGTGTTTTTCCCTCCAAAAGTATCAATATTGAAGGAAACTCTTCGTATTCGTACTTTTAGTACTGAACGACTTACGCAATATATTTTTCAGACACAAAGCTTTTAAAAACCCCTTTGTTTCGTATTCTGAAATCACTTGCTCTTTCAACACACAAACCCTACCGATCTTTTGTTAACCCTCTCTTCCTTACTGCTTGCTACCAATGGATTCCTCCTCGCTAAAAGTGCTTGCTGGCGACCGTATCAGTCCTACCATGGCTTTGAAACGATGTATTGATGAAGAAATCACCAAGCTAACAACTGGTGAACCAAGCGCCATAAATGGACGTCTCTTTGTTCCTCGTCATAGCAGTCAACAAGAGTACGTTCTAGGTCCCATCTTTCGGGAAGCTCCTGACCAACTCCCAGCTTTATACCCTCGTTTGGAGGACCACTTTCTTCTTACGAAGGAGAGCTCGACTGGAGCAATTGGAGATTGACCCGGCCTCATCGCTGCTGGCCGACATTGAGAACTGAATGGGAGGAATGGTATGACAGGGTTGTACCAGCAAGAGAAGATGACTTACAAGAGCTCTATATCCTCGACGCCCTTCGTCTCTCCAGGTTCATCATCCCTGAAGATCCCTTCTTAATTCCAGCTGCTTTATGTTTTTGGAATGTGGCTTTTAATTTCTTCCAATTTCGATGTGGCATGATGGCTCCCACCATTCTCGATATTTGCCATCTTTTAGGGCTTTCCCCTCATGGCTCTCCTTTTACTCCCAACTACCCGGACCTTCCTGTCAAATTTTCCCTTCCAGCCTTAACCTCTTCTTATAGTGACTTTGTAAAGGCTGAAAATAAAAAGGAAGGCCCTGTGAAAGACAGAGAATTCTTTTCCTTCATTTTGTACTGGTTATGCAAATTTCTTTTTTGCACATCATCTCAGAGGATTATGCCTGAGTTTGCTCCCCTCGCAAAGGCACTTGTCTTGAAAAAGCATATAGCTCTTGCTCCTTACCTGTTAGGCCATATATACAGAGCTTGCTCCCAATTTTGTGAAAGACCACTTGATGTTAACCAAGGAGGTCCCTTCTGGGTGCTCCAGCTCTGGCTCTTCGCCTATTTTACTGATCTGCATTCTAAATGCCTCAGATTTCTTGTCCAGGACCCTAGCACTTATGGGGAGAAGTATGCTAGGATTGTCCTTTACCCTGCTTCTTTTGCTCATTACTTTACTTTCTTTTACCAACTTCCTATTTCTCCGTCTGCCTCCTTCTTTTGTCCGTTCGAAGCCAATAGAGGACCATCCTGGCTGCAGACTTTTCTGGCCGATAAAGAATGCTCCACCTCACCTCACAAAGATATGTGGGCCTCTATACTGCTACCAAGGGAATTGTTCATTGGCACTTTGAACCCTCGAGCTTATAAGTGCATTTCTGAGGTGTATTGTCCTTCCCAGTTTGCCAGACAATTTGGGCTCACTCAAGGGATACCTGTCCCACTTTGCAGTCTCTCGAATGTTCACCTTACTGCTAGAGATTTGAGAATATCCAAATCCAAGCTAGAGACGGCAATACTCAAACTGCTGAAGGAATTGAATGAGTTCCAATTTGTCCCCTTTCTTCCATCTGGCTTAGTTTTGAAAAGATTCCAGAACTGGTGGACAGCCAATATGGAAGTGCGCCTATCTGTGCACCCTCATGACTTGCTAATAAGGTTGGGAGTGCCTTCAAAGGCAAGTCAGCAACAGCTGAGGACATCCCTTCTCTTCCTGAAGCTGCCACAACTACTCCTGCAGCTTCAACCCCTCCAGCTAGAGTTACTAGAGCTGCTTCGAAGAAGGGTAAGTATTTTCAGATTTCCCTTTTCTTTCTTTTGAATCTCTTGTTCGTTTCCCTTATACTTGTGTTCTTTGGTGCAGGGTCTCCGCAAGAAGAATCCCCCAAGAGAGCTGAGACTTTAGCTCTTCTCAAGAAGAAACAACAAAAACAGAAAAGGAAGCTAGTCCTTCCTCCTGAGGAACCTGAATCTCTGGAAGAAGAAGAGGTTGAGCAAGAGCAAGAAGTGCTCTTGCAGAGAACAAAGAGACAAAAGGTGGCTGTCTCCACTTCTGATACAATCGAACCTCCTTCCCTCGAGACACTACAATAATGGGGAAAGAGCCTATCTGTGAAGAATCTGAACCCAAATCGAAGAGAGGGGGATCGAAAAGGAGCCAGTAGCATCACTGCCAAGAAGAAAAAGAAAGAAAGTGACTGTTCCTGCCACTGACTTGGTTGAAGACCCTATTCATGAAGCAGCTGCCAAGGCAGTAGAGCAGGAACATTTCAAGGAAATAATTGTCTTTGAGAGGGCCGAGAAGAAACGGCAGCAACAACTTTTGAGAGATGAGGCTGCACTACTGCTGATGCATTCAAAGGGAAGCTGTAGAAGGCAACAGACTGCCGAGCATTATTCCCTTCGCAGCTCTCCCATCAGTGTTAATACCTCTGGAACAAGTAAGTTCTTTCACACTTCCGCTGTTTCTCTTTGTCAACTTTTGATACTGAATTTTGACAGTCCTTTGTATTTTTCCTCTTGCAGCAACAACTATTGCATCCATCTTTCCAGCGAGGGCTCCCTCGATTTCAGTTGAAGTTGACCAGATGCAACATGTGAAAACCATCCAAATCATGCTCCCACTCTCTAAGCCTATATTCGATATACCTTCTTTGAGTCCAAACATCCCTGCATCTTTTTTCTTGGCTTAGAGCCATATCTCCCCTTTTTGACTTTTGATCGGCCTCAGTCTACTTCTTCTTCCTTCACAGAAATTCCAACTGCTACTCCATCTCCGATGGCAGTTGATTCCCTTATAGAGGGTGCTGGTAATTCCAATTCATAGTTCATCACCTTTGCCTACTTCCAGCCCCTCTTCTCTTGATTCATTGGTGGCTAAGACCATAGAGGCTGCCAAGGATGCTCCTTTCATTTCTCCTATCCCCATGCAGTCCTTGTGTCTTCCACACAACACTCCTCTGCCCTTCATGTCTATGGATGAGGTAGACATCTTTGAAGCCAGACTGGCTAGTCTCTTCGACATGCCCTCTACCTCTTCATCATTCAATGCTGAAGCTGAGCCATTAGTCTTGGCTGACTCTTGCTAGAGATTTTTAAGAGTTCTTCCTCCAGCAGCAAGCCTTCTGCACCTTTGATAGATAGACATTGCCTAGAACTGCTAATTTCTTTCTCAAGGATTCCCTTCGAGGCTCTGCAAAGGCCAATAATCAGAAATGGATTCCTTCAATGCTGCAAAATTGCTGAGCAGTCTGGCATGAATGCTTCAAGTCATCTATCTCAGGCAGCAGCTACTGTTGATTTCTATCTTAACATCTGTCATGCTGCTAAGGCTGCGGACGAGAAGCTGGCTAGGGACCAGAGTTTTGTTTCTCAGGTGCATACCGAAGTATCAACTCTGAAAGAACAACACTCTTTTGCCTCCCACTTTCGAGTCCAACTGCTGGAGAAGAAAGCTCAGCTTGAAGAGGAGCTAGCTGCAGTAAACCAAGCCTTGGTTCGAATACCAAATTGCACATCACCAACCAAGGGCTGGCTGATCGAAAAGGACATGGCTGCAGCTATTCAACTAGTTCCCTCACTTAGCAATAGGAAATCTACTGTACAAAAACAATTAAGACATTGCAATGATTTCTGGGCCAATTTGTGGCACAATGTACTAATTCTTTATAAAAGAAAAATTTTGTCTATCATTTGAGCAGTCTTGTGTTTTTGTATTTAATATTATTTTATTCCTTGTGTTTCCCAAATGGTTGGAAAATAAGGCTTCAAATATCTGCCATTAATCTTTTTGGGATGTACATACCCATTCAGATTTCTCAAATGGTATGCTCCAAAAGGCAGAACTCTATGAATTTGATATGGTCCTTCCCAGTTAGGTGACCATTTGCCAAACTTATGGCTTTTAATTCCTATTGGGAGTATTGTTTTCCATACCAAATCACCTTCATCAAAGCCAATGTGTTTGACTTTCTTGTTATAATTCTTGGCTGCTTTCTTCTTTTGGAAAAGAATGCTATTTAATGCCAAAATTCTAGCTTCATCTATGCCTTCTAACTCCAAGCACATACTTTGATGGTATTGCTCAGGATCTAACATCTTGGCATCTTACCCTCAAAGATTTGACATTAATTTCCACAGGTAAAACTGCATCATGCCCATATACTAAGGCATAAGGAGTGACTCCTGTGCTTGATCTTGGGAGGTTCTGTAAGCCCATAAGACATCCAACAGAAGGTTATGCCAATCCCTGGGATTATCCTCCACAACCTTTTGTATTCCTTTTTCAAGGACTTGTTGGATGATTCAGCTTGACCATTGGCTTGTGCATAATAAGGTGTGGAATTAACAAGGCTAATTCCAAACTCTGCCACAAAAGACTTCACCATTTTCCCATCGAATACAGTCCCATTATCCACAGTAATGGTTTGTGGGATGCCAAATCTATGGATCAAGTCTTTAATGAACCCAATGACCTCTGTTTGATCTACAGCCTTATATGGCTTGGCTTCGACCCACTTAGTGAAATAATCAGTGGCCACTAGAATGAAACAATGATGCTTCGAAGAAGGTGGGTGTATTTTTCCCATCATATCCATGGCCCATCCTCTAAATGGCCAAGGCTTTACTACTGCATGTAGGTCAGTTATGGGCACATGCCTTATTGTGCCATGCTTTTGACATGCCTGGCAACCCTTTGCATATTCTATGCAGTCTTTAAGGATAGTTGGCCAATAGTAGGAATGCCTTCGAAGCAACCATCTCATCTTCACACCAGGTTGATGAGCACCACAAATGCCTTCATGAACCTCAGCCATAGCTGTTAATGCTTCTTTTGGGCCTAAACATTCCAGCAATAAGCCATCTCCCCCCTTTTGTAGAGAGCATTGCCATATATCATATATTGCATAGACTGCAATTTGATTTTCCTGCTGGCCTTCGAAGATGGACCAGCCAAGTATTGCATTATTGGATGCCTCCAATCTTGTTCTTGTAAGTCATTGTGATTGACTTCCAAGACCACATTCCTTTTATTCAAAGGTTGTATTAATCTTTGATATGTTGTTTGGCTTATGTCCCTTTGGGTATTATCCCTTCTCTTGAAGTTCGAAGCTTTCTGAGCTACATCATTAGCCTATGTTCAAGAATCTTGGAACATGAGTTACATTTGCTATTTGAAACTGAGAAAGCAAATGCAATGCAACAACATAGTATGGCAAAATACTTATGCTTTGACACTTGAAAACCCCTTTCACTTGGTTAACCACCAATTGAGAGTCTCCAAATATGTCAACTGCATGTACTTGTAATCCAATAAGAATTTCTAGTCCCACTATTAAGGCTTCATATTCAGCCTGGTTATTGGAAAGGTGGCTTCATCCACTCTGAAACCATGTGTGGTTTCTACCCCTTGTGGAGACTTAATCACAATACCAATTCCAGTTAAACCATTGGCTTTCGATCCATCGAACCACATCTGCCATGGCTCAACACTAGCCATACCAAGCTCCATTATCTCTTGGCTCTCTGTTTGAGATGGATGGTCTGCCAGAAAATTGGCTAAGACTTGCCCTTTTACTGCCCTTTGAGGGACATACTCTAGATGAAATTCTGATAAGGCTAGTATCCACTTGCCAATTCTTCCCCTCAACATAGGTCTGGATAACATGTATTTAACCAAATCTGTGGTTGCAATTACCAAGACAGTTGTAGGTAAAAGATAATATCTTAATTTCATTGCAGCAAAATATAAAGCAAGACACAGCTTTTCAACAGCTGAATATTTACATTCACAAGAATTTAAAAACCTACTAAGGTAATAAATAGCTTGCTCCTTGCCTTCTTCATTGTCTTGGGCCAAAAAAGCTCCCAATGAATCTTCTGCTGCAGCTATGTACAACTTCAAGGGCTTGTTCCCCTTTGGTGGCATCAGCACTGGAGGGTTGGCCAAGTAGGCTTTGATACCTTCGAAAGCAATTTGATGCTCTGCTGTCCACACAAATTCCTCTTCATCTTTCAGCCTTAACAAGGAAGAAAATACTTTAGTTTTCCCTGCAGTATTAGAAATGAACCTTCGAAGAAAGTTAACCTGTCCAAGGAACCTTTGTAATTCTTTCTTACTTGATGGAGGCCTTTCAATGATGGCTTTGGCTTTATTCTGATCAATCTGTATTCCTTTCTTGTGTACCACATAACCCAAGAAGTTTCCAGATGATACGCCAAAAGCACACTTAAGAGATTGAGCTTCAACTTGAACTTCCTCATTCTTTCAAAAGCTGCTTCTAAATGAAACAGATGCTCCTCCATGGACTGGGATTTCACTACAATGTCATCAATATAACACTCTAGATACCCTCCAATGAGGTCATGAAAGATAGTGTTCATAGCCCTCTGGTATGTAGCCCCAGCATTCTTCAGACCAAATGGCATTTTAACCCATTCGAAGGTGCCAATATTCCCAGGACATCTGAATGCTGTCTTGTGGATATCCTCCTCTGCAATGCAGATTTTATAACCAGAGTGGCCATCCATCATTGATAAAATTGATGCCTGCTGAACTGTCTACCAGCAGATCCACTATAGGCATAGGGTACTCATCTTTGGGAGTTGCTAGATTTAAGTTTCTGAAATCGATGCATACCCTCATTTTGCCATTCTTTTAACTACAGGCACAATATTAGATAGCCATTCAACATACCTGGCTGTCCTAATAAAGCCTGCCTTGAGTAGTCTAAGAATTTCTTCCTTGACTTTCTGAATTACTTCTGGACTCATTCTTCTTGGTTTCTGCTTGTATGGCTTGAAATTAGGCTTCATAGGGAGCCTATGTTCCACTAATGACCTATCCAATCCTGGTAGTTCATTGTAAGACCATGCAAAGCAATCTTTGTATTTCTTTAGAACAACCAACAACTGGTCTCTGTCCAGAGCATTCAAACAAGCACTTATATAGGTGGGCTGCTGCACAGAACCTTCCCCTAAATTCACTTCTTCTAAAGGGTCTTGTGTCTGAGAACTCATTGAAGCTTCTTCTTTGGTTTCTTCATCCTTCGAAGCAACCTTCTTACCTTGTTCTGCTCCTAGGTTCTTTAGTTCGACATCTCTGCCCTCTTCCTCATAGACAAAATCTGTCCACAAGGCATCTTCTTCCTGTATCTCCTGGACTTTTGTTTCAATGTCCAACGCACAGTATTTCCCAAGGGTCAAAATTCTGACCTGTTGCTGCTCTTGTTCACAGCCAATTATCATGGCTTTTCTCTCTTGCTTCTATACTTTCTGGACTATTGCTTTTACGTCCAATGTTGAGAATTTAATCAGAGCCAAAGACTTGGCTTCTTGTTCTTCATCTCTTTGCCTACAACCAGGCATCATTGTCATCTTTAACGACAACCTCTTCATCAGCACTCTCTTGGACTAAGTGCTTCAGGTGTGTCACTTCCTCATCAGCCGTCACTTCGGCTGAGCCATCAGCTTTCCTCAGTATACTGAGTGGTGTCACTCCCTCAATATACAGTTTGGCCTCTGCAAAGTCTGCACAGGCTATGAAGGGTTGAGGATCTGCATCAATCTCCTCTGTCTCTCCATTGCCCAAAGCCATCATGATCTTCTGATGCAAAGAGGAAGGCACACATTTGTTAGTGTGGATCCAATCTCTCCCAAGTAAAGCATTATATTTAGCATTGCTGTCGATTACGAAGAATGCTGTCATGCAGTCCCTGGTTCCCACTCAAGTTAATGGGTAGAATCCCTTGAGCCATCTGTTTATCTCCAGCAAAGCCAGCGATGGTTGTGCTGTTGGGATCAACCTGGGATTCTTTTTCCCTAGTTTCTTCAAAGAAGATTTCGGTAATAAGTTCACTGCTGCCCCATTCTATCAGGACTCGATTAGTTGTATCCCATCGAAGAAAGCCTTGATGTACAAAGGCTTGACATGTTGTGTCATGGAATTCGAGGGATATTCAAAAGGATATGAGAGGTTGATGCTCACCTCTTCCTCGCTTCACATTCAGTTTCCATCGGATAGCCATTCCAGGACCATCCTGTACCATACTCACTTGTGATTCCTCACTGGAGACTGGAATAGGATCCATGTCTTGGTCCTCATCCCCAGCCTGGAACTCATGAGGCAATATGTGTACCATATTGACTGATACTGGAGGAAATGAGCCAAATTGGATGGCTGGCTGTACCTTCTTCCCCTCTTGGCTACCTTGCTTGGTGTCTTCAGCAGCATCCTCCATGCTGCACTCTGGCACTTCATTGATAACTGATCCCTTCGAAGGATCTTTCTCAACTGGTTCTTCAGTCAGAAATGTTTGTTCAGCCATGAAGGCTTCGAACATTTCTTCTTCTGCCATTTCCTTCTTTTGGCTCATGCCAAACTCTTCTTCTGTTTCGCTGTCACTTTCCATCAGGGCCTTCTCCAACCCTGCCAAACTAGACTTCTCTCTGGCCTTTAGTTCAGAATGAACCTGGGCCAACTGTTCTCTGCTACAAACCACTTTGCTTTGTAGAGTCGGTTTTGGAGTATGGTCTGACTCCGAAGTCTTCTTTCCTTCTTCTTAACCAGTGAAAACTCTCTCCACTTTCTTTCAAATCTTGCTGGTACTGGGTGTACCTGCGCTGAATTTTCCTCCTTTGTGATCTGGAAATGACTGGAACCATATCTGGTTCCTTTGTCTTTGGATGTTTCAGCAATACCCAGTTGTTCGGAGCCACCAAAGGAGGCTTGACCATCCTGCCTTGGTTTCCAACATCCCTTTGGGCAGGCACCTCCCTAGGCTTGTTCTGCATTACAAACCAATCTGGGACCCCAGGTACCCACGAACTTGCTGACTCAGATGTTGGACTGCTTTTTTCAACCTTCGAAGCCATCTTCGAAGCTGGCTGTGAAGGTAAGTGCTTGAATCTGGTCTCATGTTTCGAGCCTGATTCTGGCCTTGATGGAGGTGGCCACTTTCTGCTCTTCGTGAGGTTGGTCTAGGGGGC
The DNA here is from genome assembly GCA_030407325.1 of Camellia japonica. Lineage (NCBI taxonomy): Eukaryota > Viridiplantae > Streptophyta > Magnoliopsida > Ericales > Theaceae > Camellia > Camellia japonica. The sequence continues at coordinate 166,933,215 of JAPPVO010000016.1, forward strand.
CAATCTCTGGCTTTAGTCCCATAACCTGAACTCCTCTCCAATCTTCTTTCAGAATGGCTGCTCTCCATTCTGTAGTAGTTAGGTGGCCTAGACTCATACAAGGGCCTCTTGCCTTTATCACGCATTCTGTCTACTGCAGGCTCAACCACTAATGGTCGCTGCCTATCACTAGCCGGATACGGCCTTTTGTTGTAAGCATTGGTTGACTTAGGACGTCTCTGAACATCCCTATAGTATTGCTTCCCATCAATTGGAAGCCCCTTCAACCATTTGTAGCTCAGTCTGCATCTGGGACACATCCTCTGCATTACAGCTGCTTCCAGGGAATCGTCATCCAGTGCTTCTTCATCAGAGTGTTCTTTCTGATGTGAGAAACCTTGTCCAATAACTGGTGGGTTTCTAGTATCCTTCTTGGCAGTTGTCTGGTTGGCAATATGCATTTGCACATTGACCTCTTCCAATTCTGCAGAGATAAATTCTGAAAGTTTGGTACAACCACATTAGCTGCGCTTTCTCCAACTTCTGGAAACGGGTTACTGTCAATCCCATGGCCTTTTCTGTTTTGGCTGGGAACTTCAAACTTCCTTTCCGAATTTGCTCTTGGATCCTGTCTCGAAAAACAATGCAGTTTTTAGTCGAGTGAGACCAAGAGTTATGCCATTTACAGTATACTTTTCCTTTAAGTTCATCTGGAGATGGCAGTTTTACTCCTTTTGGTAACTTAAGGAAATTGGCTGCAAGCAAATGATCAAAAATGTCATCTGCTTTTGTTAGGTCGAAAGAGTACTTTCTGTGAAAGTCTTTCTTTTTAAACTGCTGGTCGATGGTTGTATCCTTATGAATTAATGCTTCACAGATTACAGGTTCTTTGCCCACAATCTCTGCTGCATCGATCTCATAATTTGGATCTCTATAATATGTCTTGTACGAGGCATTATTTCGATCTTGTTCCTCCTCTAGTAATGCTTCATATCGAGACACCTTATAGGTTAGTTCGACCAAATCCCTGAATTCAGTTGAGTCAAACTTCTTTCGAAGCCTGAACTCTAAACCATTTTGAGCCAATCTTACGAATTCTGGCTCTGGTAGGATGACTCTACATTTATTTCGAGCCCTTTTAAATCTGGCAATAAACTGAGTAGCCTTTTCTTTAGGCCTTTGACTCAATCTTGCCAAGTCTGCCATGGAAACCTCTGGCTCTGATTGGAAGAATTGGGCATGAAATGCCTCTTCCATTTGTTGCCAAGTTTGAATGGAGCCAGGTGTAAGGTTGATGTACCATACAAATGCTCCCCAGTTAGAGAATTTGGAAACAATCTCAGTTTCATATAGTCATGATTAGTGAATTCACCGCATTGAGCAGCAAATCTAGCAATATGCTCTACTGTTGACTGATTTCCAGTTCCATAGAAGGGTAAAATCTGGTATTCTGAACCCTTTTGGGTATTCATGTACCCTATCCACCCATTCTGGGTATGGTTTTCTGTATACAGGAGTCTGGACCCCCCGAGCCATCGGTCCACACATCTCCTAACAATATCAGCAATTTGGTCTAGGGACCATATTTTGTGCCTGCTGAACCACTACTGGAGGGACAAACACAGGATTTGGTGGACAACCTTGTGCTTGTGGTCCTCTTGGTCCATAAGGTGGTACATTTGGGACTGGTTGCCCCTGTGGTGCAGTTGCTGTTGGGGTATGGGTAACCCCTTTGAGCTTGTCCTGCAAAAGGACCTACGAAAGGTGCTGGAACAGGTGTTGTGTCCCTTCTATTTGTGGGAAAACCTCCAACCCCCCGGGTATAAATTCGAATAAGGGATTATTATACCCCGAGTGCCAGGTATGGCTTCGAACATGGGATTTGTAACCATTCTTATGCCAGTTTCTTGTACTTGGCCAGATCCACCAACTTGTGTGGCTTCACTGTTAAATACTGAGGCATTTTGGCCTGCTATAGGCCTCGAAATGGGTTCATACCAAGACTGAGGTGATGGTTTCATAGTTCTGAGTACTAGTTTGATCATTAGGCTGTCCATTAACTTGCATAGGCTGTTTATCTCTAGCCAATCTTTGCTGAGGGACATTTAAAACTTCCTCTGTGTGTTTGTGTTTGTTGGTTGGTGGTTATTCATTCGATACAAAAAGGATGTCGCCCACCTTTCCATTGTGTTCATTAATTGTTGTCCCATAGCATCTACTAAGCCATCCCATGGATTGTTGGCTGGGTAGATGGAACAGTGGATGGTCCAATTCTTGGTTTCGTCCAATATTATGAACATATGGTTCTTGTCCCGAAGTACTGGTCTATTCGACCATAAGTTCGGATAATATGGGAGTTTCCACAGGATGTGTTACCACATTATCCTCTGGATTAGGTATCTCTACCTCTCCTTCTACGCCTTCTTCCAAACGTTCATTTTCTCCTTGTCGTCTTCGTCTAGCCATTTTAACAGGTCCCACCGGGCGTGCCAAAAATATATGTTGGCTTTTTGGCTTTTCGAAGGTTTTTTGTAAATGCGAGCGTGCCAGCAAGGATCAATCAGTCCTTACAGAAATTATAATTGCCAACCAATTATCAGACAATTGTGTTTTAGTTCTTTCAGCCTCAATGAAGAGGACTTTTACTGGTGGCTTGACTTAGGAGAAATTAAGAGAAATAACAGTTAATATGGAGAACAATCGAAGTATTTCATTAACATGAACACTTACAATGGTCCAAACTCAGCCTCGAAGAGGTTTACAGCAACAGTCTACTTGGATCTACTTGAAACTACTCCTATGAATCGAAGTGCAGTGCAGGTATTTAAAGTGCAGGAAATTAAAGTACAGGAAATGTAAAACTGGAAAAGAAAATATGAAGTAAAGACTGGTTTGTATGATCTGAGTCTGGGGGTTTTTCGGGGACCTCCTTGCTATTTATACTCCTCAAGGATGACCATTGAACTGCACTTCAAACTGTCGAACTGCTCCTCCATGATTGCTGATCATACTGCCTTAGAAGTAGTTCCACTACGCCTTCTTTGCAGTTGAACTTCCCTCTTGTATTTGAATTTGAATATGAGCAACCGTTGAAGCCACGTCATCTTGTATCTCTTTATTGATCCTGTGCTACTCAGATCACGTGAGAATCAATTTTTACTGTCACGTGTACGATCAAGATTGAAGACTGAGCAGTCTCCCCATACTATCCTTGCTTTGCCACGTGTCGAACTATAATTGACTTTTACAAAATATGTAGCCAACAGAGGTGGTAAAGGTCACCTCAGTGAAAGTCTCACTCTTTTCTCAAAAGGGGGGTGGGTGGGTGGTTAACCCCGGTCCCTTGGTGCCGTGGATAATGAGGCAGGAGCCGAAGGGCTAAAAAAACGTGGGAGGGGAACATGCTTGTTGGTGATGTTGATGTGATGATTTTTTAAAGGGCTATATATATATATATATATTATTCCCATAAAATTGAGGTAACTTTTATATACTTATTAATAATTTTTTGAACCATTGGAAAATTGGTTATTGTTGAACGAAGGAAGATACAAATAATTTTAATATGTGATTCATGAAAAATAATTATAAATCAATACAAATTTTTTTGTGTTTTTTTTTTTTGACCACATCAATACAAATATATAATTATCTAATTTACTATTAATTTCTCTATCTATTTGATATATATATTTAATTATACTTAAATCATGTTACAAGCCCTAAATAAGGATAAACAACTTACCCAGTTTGTATTAAAATAAAAAAAAATTCAAGAAAATAATTCACTATAATACATATTTCAACTCATCCCCTCTTACTTTGTCCTGGACTCATCTTTTTATTTAACTAACAAAATCGAAAAATGCGGTTTGGTTTTAAAAAAAATTTCAATTCCTATTGAACTGAATAGCTTGTGCCTTCGTTTGGCAACTTGGGTTGGGGTGGGTTTGGGACTATTTTAGTCATAAAAAGATAAAATAGACTTTTTAGTTCAATAAGATAAAATGTCACATCTAATCCATAATCATTATATTATTTCTCTCACAAAAAATTTAAAAAGCCAAAAAGCCTATCCCAAATGAAATTTTTTAGCCCCAGACTAAATAGCCAAAAAATTAAAAAGTCAAAAAGTCAACTCACTTCCAAACGAACTCTATGCCTCCGTTTGGCAAGTTGGTTTAGAGGCTTTTTTGACTAAAATAGCCACAAAAAATAACCCAATAAGACAAAACATCACATCCAACCCATAATCACTACATTTTTTCTCTCACAAAAAAGTCAAAAAAATCAAAAGCCCTTCCCAAATCAAACTTTTTAACCCCAAATTAAAATAATTAAAAAAATTAAAAAATCAAAAAATCAACTCATTTCCCAAACGAGCTCATATGTCTCTAATCATGGTTGGTAAAGTATTCAATAATTTGTTGTAGGTATGTAGTAGGATTTTTTCCCCCTAACTATGTCAATTTATAAAATTTTAAATATTATTATTATTTTTGGGTAAATTACACTGACACCCCCTGAGGTCTATGTTTATTACAGTTCCCCTCTCACCTTTTGAAAATTACATCTCCCGTCCTGAGGTTTAAAGTTTCATTACAAATTCCCCACCTCAGCAATTTAATTTTTTTTAAATATCAATTTTGCCCTTATTGGTAAATTACATTGGCACCCCTCACATTTTAGAAATTACAATCCTCTCCCTAAGGTTTAATGTAGCATTACCAATTGTTCCTTCAGTTAGTATTGGTTGGAGAAAAAATTCATTGAAAAAAAAAAATTGGAAAAAAAATTTATTTGAAAAAAAAAATTTAGTAAAATTTTTAAATTTTTGTTTAAAAACCAACGTAAACTCATTTTTTGAATTTATGTTTTTTTCCTCAAATTTACAAACTGAGACAATTATTTATAAACTAAAAAAATTATCAAATAAGTTTTTATGACAGTTTTTTAAATTTTTGTAAATATAAATTAAAAACTGAAAACGAAATGGTTACCAAATAGGCCTTTGGTAAAAATGTAGTAAAATTAACAAATAATTAAATAAGTTACCAACGTAAGAAATGACTTATCAAAAATATTCTTAAGCTATGTATGGTTTGATTTTTAGAAAAAAATTTTAAAAATTAAAAATTAATTTGGTTAAGAAATAAAAAAAAAATATTTATCAAATAATTATAATTATCAAATAATTTTTTTGACCAGATTAATTATCAAAAAATTATGACTTATCAAATAATTATGACTTATCAAAAATTAATCTGGTTAATTTTTTTTCAAATAATTTTTTTTTCAATTTTTTTTTTCAATGAATTTTTTTTCCAACTAATACTAACCGGGGGGCAATTGATAATGCTATTTTAAACCTTAAGGAGGGGATTGTAATTTTGAAAATGTGAGGGGTGTCAATGTAATTTACCCAATGAGGGCAAAATTGGTATTTAAAAAAATTAAATTGCTGAGGGAGAGAATCTGTAATGAAACTTTAAACCTCAGGGGGATGTAATTTTTAAAAGGTGAGGAGGAAACTATAATAAACATAAACCTTAGGGATGTCAGTGTAATTTACCCATTATTTTTTTTTATATTTGATAAGTGTCAATTTTTAAAATGTCTGAACTTTTGGATAAGGTTACACATGCAGTTAAATTTTCTAAAAACACAAAAAATAAAAAGATTCAATTTTCTAAAAAGTGAATTTAGAAAAGTCAAACCAAAACTTTTTAAAATATTTCTTGTGGCAAAATGTTTCATTAATTTTCTTATTGGTTTCATTTATTTAAAGAAAAACCTTTGATCAAAATATTATTGATTTTCTTATTGATTGTTAAAAAATATTATGCTTACAGCCCCTCTCTGAGTATTTGTTCAAAATTAAATAATGTTAGAAAAATTAAAATTTTTAATACATATTTAAATATATATATATTATATTTAAAATGTAAAATATGTATATAAATATATAAAAGTGGTAAGAATATGTAAAATGCGTATTAAAATTTTAATTTTTGAACATTATTTAATTTTTAACAATTCATAGCCTAGTTTTTTAAAATACAACCAATAAGAAAATCAATAATAATTTGGTTAAAGTTTTTTGGGGAAATTATTTTTTTATAAAAAAACTAGGGGTTTGACCCTTATAACAAAATAAGCCTTTAGATTTTAATTTTGTCAATTTAACTCCTAATTTTTTGATTTGTTTTTCTGTTGGAAAAATGGTTTTATATAGGCATATTTTTTAGCCCAATTTGGTGGACCCTAAACGTTGTTTGGGTGGGCCCGAAGAGGTGAAGACAGAACGTCAAAACCATTTATGAGTGAATGGGAAGTTGACGTCGTTTTTCGAGTCTAACATTAATTTTTAGATAAAATTCATTTGAATTTTTTCAAAAAAAATATTGTGGGAATTTAATTTAATACTAATTTATTTTTTTGGTTTCCTTAAGTGGTTTCCTAAAAATGATTAAACTATTCAAATAGTTATATAATATATATATATATAATATATTTAAATAGTTTAAATTATTTAAGTTCCATTAGGTTTGACTTGGTCCAACAGACACTTTTGGTTGTTTGAATTTTGGTACAACTGTGAGATTTATTTATTCTAAACAAACGGTCTGAAGTTTGTTTGAATTGAATAAGTGTATCTGTTCACTTCTTTTATACCTGTTCGGTATATATATATTCGGGACTGGTTTCTGCAGATTGGGTTGATCAAAACTTCAACTAAATTCTGTCAAGACTTGTTTCAATCTATTAAAAATTCGGATAGATTCAAGATCTGTCCAGTTTCCATTTTGAATCTGGACAGAACAGTTTCATATCTGTACAGGCAAAACTTGTCTGTTCAGACAGAGATATTTGCCTATATGTACCTTTATTTTCCAGCAGTCTTCAGGGTTGAAAAACAGTCAGAAAAATTTCATTTTTCTATCCACTTTGCTCTTTTGCATTTTATATTCTTCATTCTAATTTTAGAATTAACTAGAGAGAGTATAAGAACACAGGTTTGGTTCGCCGAACAAATTGTTTGGAGTATTACTACAATTTGTGAAGATCATTGTATCCTGGGAGATAGACGCCACTCAACCGTAATACCATAGCGGGCGAATCTGTCTTAGGACAGAGTGTCACACACTCGACTTGATCTTGTAATTTTATTTGGTTCGGCAAAATAAATCCGGTATGTAATTTATTTATTTTGTTTGATTTTATTTCAAGTTATTTTATTTACACAGAAGATTGTTCCAACAATCTTAAGACAGATTTGAATTATTCTGTTTACAGAATTTTTCGTTTGTTTCCCTTTTTCTTTCTTCGTAAATAATTTCGAAAGAAAATTATTTTCTGTAAATTTACAAAATAATATTTTGGTTGGAAAAACAAATAGTGATTATATGCTATTTGACAGATAGTAGTAATACTGTCTCTTTTCTTTGACAACAACTAGTAGTACGATACTGGTGTCATTAACAATTCATATATTTTTTGTGGAATTTTTTCAGAAATTAATTTTGGGTTTTAGAAATTATTTTCTGAGTTTTCATTAATTAAAATTCTATTTTCAGTATTTTAATTTTTGGAGTGTAACAAGAGATTTAAATTTCTGTGTGAAATTAATTTGGTTAAATAAAATTTTATTTTCCAAAAATTGAAAAATAAAATTATATTTTTATTTCTTTTATTTTATAGAATTTAATTTCTTGTGTGGAATTAATTTGGTTAAATAAAATTTTATTTTATTTCCAAATTAATTGAAAAATAAAAGTTATATTCTTATTTCTTTTATTTACAGAATTTAACTTTCTGTGTGGAATTATTTTGGTTAAATAAAATTTTATTTATTTCCAAATTAATTGAAAAATAAAAGTTATAGTTTTTTTTCTTTTATTTTCGTGTGGAATTAATTTGTTTAAATAAAATTTTATTTTATTTTCAAATTAATTGGAAATAAAAGTTACATTCTTGTTTCTTTTATTTTTACAGAATTTAATTCTGTGCATTTGGTTTAATTTTCTGTGTATTAAATTCTAATTATATTGTGGTTTATAATTTAGAATTATGGCTACTAAAAACTGGTCAAACTAATGTTCAGACCAGTACTGGTATGGTGATTGCCATTACGCCAATCTCTCCATATGTTGACTGTGCCAGTGAATCTAAACCCTTTAAAGTAGACCAATACTCAGCATTCTAGCACTTTAGCATGTAGTATGCTTCGAAGCCGGCTTCATATTTCGAAGCCGTTGTTTTGATTTTTGGCGCCAAAATTGGCTTCGAAGCCAAATATCTTCTTCGAAGTGACTTCATATTGGGTGTGTTTTTCCCTCCAAAATATCAATATTTGAAGGAACTCCTCGTATTCGTATTTTAGTACTAACGACTTACGCAATATATTTTTCAGACACAAAGCTTTTAAAACCCCTTTGTTTCGTATTCTGAAATCACTTGCTCTTTCAACACACAAACCCTACCGATCTTGTTAACCCTCTCTTCCTTACTACTTGCTATCCATGGATCCTCTCTCGCTAAAGTGCCTGGCGACCGTTCAGCCACTCATGGCTTTGAAACATGTATTGATGAAGAAATCCCAAGCTCACAACTGGTGCCAAGCAACATAGAATGGGCGTCTCTTCGTTCCTCGCATAGCGCCGACAAGAGTATGTCCTAGGACCCATCTTTCGGGAAGCTCCTGACCAACTTCCCAGCTTTTACCCTCGTTTGGAGGATCACCTTTGCTATATTGAAGGAGGCTTGACTGGAGCAACTGGAGATGACCCGGCCTCATCGCTGCTGGCCGACATTGAGAACCGAATGGGAGGAATGGTATGACAGGGTTGTACCGCGAGAGAAGATGACCTACAAGAGCTTATATCCTCGACGCCCTTCGTTCTCCAGGTTCATCATTCCTGAGGATCCCTTTTTATTCCAGCCGCTTTATGTTTTTGGAATTGGCTTTTAATTTTTTCCAATTTCGTGTGGCATGATGGCTCCCACCGTTCTTGATATTTGCCATCTTTTAGGGCTTCTCCCCCATGGCTCTCCTTTTACTCCCAACTACCCGGACCTTCCTGTCAAATTTTCCCTTCCAGCCTTAACCTCTTCTTATAGTGACTTTGTAAAGGCTGAAAATAAAAAGGAAGGCCCTGTGAAAGACAGAGAATTCTTTTCCTTCATTTTGTACTGGTTATGCAAATTTCTTTTTTGCACATCATCTCAGAGGATTATGCCTGAGTTTGCTCCCCTCGCAAAGGCACTTGTCTTGAAAAACATATAGCTCTTGCCCCTTACCTGTTAGGCCATATATACAGAGCTTGCTCCCAATTTTGTGAAAGACCACTTGATGTTAACCAAGGAGGCCCTTCTGGGTGCTCCAGCTCTGGCTCTTCGCCTATTTTACTGATCTGCATTCTAAATGCCTCAGATTTCTTGTCCAGGATCCTAGCACTTATGGGGAGAAGTATGCTAGGATTGTCTTTATCCTGCTTCCTTCGTTTATTACTTTACCTTCTTTTACCAACTCCCTATTTCTCCATCTGCCTCCTTCTTTTGTCCTTCGAAGCCAATAGAGGACCACCTGGCTGCGGACTTTTCTGGCCGATAAAGAGATGCTCCACTCACCTCATAAAGATATGTGGGCCTCATACTGCTACCAAGGGAATTGTTCATTGGCACTTTGACCCTCGAGCTATAAAGTATATCTGAGGTGTATTGCCTTCCCAGTTCGCAAGACAATTTGGGCTCACCAAGGGATCCTGTTCCACTTTGCAGTCTCTCGAACGTCTCACCTTACTGCTAGAGATTTGAGAATATCCAAATCCAAGCTAGAGACGGCAATATAAACTGTTGAAGGATTCGAATGATTCCAATTTGTCCCTTTCTTCACATCTGGCTTGGTTTTGAAAAGATTTCAGAACTGGTGGACAGCCAATATGGAAGTGCGCCTTCTATCACCTCATGACTTGCTAGTGGGTTGGGAGTCCTTCAAAGGCCAAGTCAGCAACAGCTGAGGACATTCCCTCCTTCCTGAAGTGCACAACTATTCCTGCAGCTTCATACTCCTCCAGCCAGAGTTACTAGAGCTGCTTCGAAGAAGGGTAAGTATTTTCAGATTTCCCCTTTTCTTTCTTTTGAATCTTTATTCGTTTCCCTTATACTTGTGTTCTTTGGTGCAGGGTCTCCGCAAGAAGAATCCCCCAAGAGAGCTGAGACTTTAGCTCTTCTCAAGAAGAAACAACAAAAACAGAAAAGGAAGCTAGTCCTTCCTCCTGAGGAACCTGAATCTCTGGAAGAAGAAAAGAGGTTGAGCAAGAGCAAGAAGTGCTCTTGCAGAGAACAAAGAGACAAAAGGTGGCTGTCTCCACTTCTGATACAATCGAACCTCCTTCCCTCGAGACAACCACTACAATAATGGGAAAGAGCCTATCTGTGAAGAATCTGAACCCAAATCGAAGAGAGGGGATCGAAAAGGAGCCAGTAGCATCACTGCCAAGAAGAAAAAGAAAGAAAGTGACTGTTCCTGCCACTGACTTGGTTGAAGACCCTATTCATGAAGCAGCTGCCAAGGCAGTAGAGCAGGAACATTCCAAGGAAATAATTGTCTTTGAGAGGGCCGAGAAGAAACGGCAGCAACAACTTTTGAGAGATGAGGCTGCTACTGCTGATGCACTTCAAAGGGAAGCTGTAAGAAGGCAACAGACTGCCGAGCATTATTCCCTTCGCAGCTCTCCCATCAGTGTTAATACTCTGGAACAAGTAAGTTCTTTCACACTTCCGCTGTTTTTCTTTGTCAACTTTTGATACTGAATTTTGACAGTCCTTTGTATTTCTTCCTCTTGCAGCAACAACTATTGCATCCATCTTTCCAGCAGGGCTCCCTCGATTTCAGTTGAAGTTGACCAGATGCAACATGTGAAAACCATCCAAATCATGCTCCCATCTCTAAGCCTATATTGATATCCTTCTTTGAGTCCAAACATCCCTGCATCTCTTTTTCTTGGCTTAGAGCCATATCTCCCCTTTTTGCTTTTGTCAGCCTCAGTCTACTTCTTCTTCCTTCACAGAAATTCCAACTGACTCACTCCGATGCGTGATTCAGTGCTAATCTTCCAATTCATAGTTCATCACCTTTGCCTACTTCCAGCCCCTCTTCTCTTGATTCATTGGTGGCTAAGACCATAGAGGCTGCCAAGGATGCTCCTTTCATTTCTCTATCCCCATGCAGTCCTTTGTGTCTTCCACCACAACACTCTCTGCACCCTTCATGTCTATGGATGAGGTAGACATCTTTGAAGCCAGACTAGCTAGTCTTTGACATACCTTCTACCTCTCCAACATTCAATGTTGAAGCTGAGCCATTAGTCTTGGCTGACTCTTGCTAGAGATTTTTGAGAGTTCTTCCTCCAGCAGCAAGCCTTCTGCACCTTTGATAGATATAGACATATGCCTAGAACTGCTAATTCTTTCTCAAGGATTCCCTTCGAGGCTCTGCAAAGGCCAATAATCAGAAATGGATTCCTTCAATGCTGCAAAATTGCTGAGCAGTCTGGCATGAATGCTTCAAGTCATCTATCTCAGGCAGCAGCTACTGTTGATTTCTATCTTAACATTTGTCATGCTGCTAAGGCTGCGGACGAGAAGCTAGCTAGGGACCAGAGTTTTGTTTCTCAGGTGCATACCGAAGTATCAACTCTGAAAGAACAACACTCCTTGCCTCCCACTTTCGAGTCCAGACTGCTGGAAAAGAAAGCTCACTTGAAGAGGAGTAGCTGCAGTAAACCAGCCTTGGTTCGAACTGACACTAAATTGCAAATCACTAACCAAGCTGGCCGATCGCAAAGAAGACATGGCTACAGCTATTCAACTAGTTCCCTCCTTAGCAATAGGAAATCTATTGTACAAAAACAATTAAGACATTGTAATGATTTCTGGGCCAATTTGTGGCACAATGTACTTAATTCTTTATAAAAGAACAAATTTTGTCTATCATTTGAGCAGTCTTGTGTTTTTGTATTTAATATTTATTTTATTCCTTGTGTTTCCCAAATGGTTGGAAAATAAGGCTTCAAATATCTGCCATTAATCTTTTTGGGATGTACATACCCATTCAGATTTCTCAAATGGTATGCTCCAAAAGGCAGAACTCTATGAATTTGATATGGTCCTTCCCAGTTAGGTGACCATTTGCCAAACTTATGGCTTTTAATTCCTATTGGGAGTATTGTTTTCCATACCAAATCACCTTCATCAAAGCCAATGTGTTTGACTTTCTTGTTATAATTCTTGGCTGCCTTCTTCTTTTGGAAAAGAATGCTATTTAATGCCAAAATTCTAGCTTCATCTATGCCTTCTAACTCCAAGCACATACTTTGATGGTATTGCTCAGGATCTAACTGATCTTGGCATCTTACCCTCAAAGATTTGACATTAATTTCCACAGGTAAAACTGCATCATGCCCATATACTAAGGCATAAGGAGTGACTCCTGTGCTTGATCTTGGGGAGGTTCTGTAAGCCCATAAGACATCCAACAGAAGGTTATGCCAATCCCTGGGATTATCCTCCACAACCTTTTGTATTCCTTTTTTCAAGGACTTGTTGGATGATTCAGCTTGACCATTGGCTTGTGCATAATAAGGTGTGGAATTAACAAGGCTAATTCCAAACTCTGCCACAAAAGACTTCACCATTTTCCCATCGAATACAGTCCCATTATCCACAGTAATGGTTTGTGGGATGCCAAATCTATGGATCAAGTCTTTAATGAACCCAATGACCTCTGTTTGATCTACAGCCTTATATGGCTTGGCTTCGACCCACTTAGTGAAATAATCAGTGGCCACTAGAATGAAACAATGATGCTTCGAAGAAGGTGGGTGTATTTTTCCCATCATATCCATGGCCCATCCTCTGAATGGCCAAGGCTTCACTACTGCATGTAGGTCAGTTATGGGCACATGCCTTATTGTGCCATGCTTTTGACATGCCTGGCAACCCTTTGCATATTCTATGCAGTCTTTAAGGATAGTTGGCCAATAGTAGGAATGCCTTCGAAGCAACCATCTCATCTTCACACCAGGTTGATGAGCACCACAAATGCCTTCATGAACCTCAGCCATAGCTGTTAATGCTTCTTTTGGGCCTAAACATTCCAGCAATAAGCCATCTCCCCCCTTTTGTAGAGAGCATTGCCATATATCATATATTGCATAGACTGCAATTTGATTTTCCTGCTGGCCTTCGAAGATGGACCAGCCAAGTATTGCATTATTGGATGCCTCCAATCTTGTTCTTGTAAGTCATTGTGATTGACTTCCAAGACCACATTCCTTTTATTCAAAGGTTGTATTAATTTTGATATGTTGTTTGGCTTATGTCCCTTTGGGTATTATCCCTTCTCTTGAAGTTCGAAGCTTTCTGAGCCACATCATTAGCTCTATTGTTCAAGAATCTTGGAACATGAGTTACATTTGCTATTTGAAACTGAGAAAGCAAATGCAATGCAACAACATAGTATGGCAAAATACTTATGCTTTGACACTTGAAAACCCCTTTCACTTGGTTAACCACCAATTGAGAGTCCCAAATATGTCAACTGCATGTACTTGTAATCCAATAAGAATTTCTAGTCCCACTATTAAGGCTTCATATTCAGCCTGGTTATTGGAACAAGTGGCTTCATCCACTCTGAAACCATGTGTGGTTTCTACCCCCTGTGGAGATTAATCACAATACCAATTCCATAAACCATTGGCTTTCGATCCATCGAACCACATCTGCCATGGCTCAACACTAGCCATACCAAGCTCCATTATCTCTTGGCTTCTGTTTGAGATGGATGGTCTGCCAGAAAATTGGCTAAACTTGCCCTTTTACTGCCCTTTGAGGGACATATTCTAGATGAAATTCTGATAAGGCTAGTATCCACTTGCCAATTCTCCCCCTCAACATAGGTCTGGATAACATGTATTTAACCAAATCTGTGGTTGCAATTACCAAGACAGTTGTAGGTAAAAGATAATATCTTAATTTCATTGCAGCAAAATACAAAGCAAGACACAGCTTTTCAACAGCTGAATATTTACATTCACAAGAATTTAAAAACCTACTAAGGTAATAAATGCTTGCTCCTTGCCTTCTTCATTGTCTTGGGCCAAAAAAGCTCCCAATGAATCTTCTGCTGCAGCTATGTACAACTTCAAGGGCTTGTTCCCCTTTGGTGGCATCAGCACTGGAGGGTTGGCCAAGTAGGCTTTGATACCTTCGAAAGCAATTTGATGCTCTGCTGTCCACACAAATTCCTCTTCATCTTTCAGCCTTAACAAGGAAGAAAATACTTTAGTTTTCCCTGCAGTGTTAGAAATGAACCTTCGAAGAAAGTTAACCTGCCCAAGGAACCTTTGTAATTCTTTCTTACTTGATGGAGGCCTGGCTTCAATGATGGCTTTGGCTTTATTCTGGTCAATCTGTATTCCTTTCTTGTGTACCACATAACCCAAGAAGTTTCCAGATGATACGCCAAAAGCACACTTAAGAGGATTGAGCTTCAACTTGAACTTCCTCATTCTTTCAAAAGCTGCTTCTAAATGAAACAGATGCTCCTCCATGGACTGGGATTTCACTACAATGTCATCAATATAACACTCTAGATACCCTCCAATGAGGTCATGAAAGATAGTGTTCATAGCCCTCTGGTATGTAGCCCCAGCATTTTAACCAAATGGCATTTTAACCCATTCGAAGGTGCCAATATTCCCAGGACATCTGAATGCTGTCTTGTGGATATCCTCGCAATGCAGATTTTTATAACCAGAGTGCCCATCCATCATTGATAAAATCTGATGTCCTGCTGAACTGTCTACCAGCAGATCCACTATAGGCATAGGGTACTCATCTTTGGGAGTTGCTAGATTTAAGTTTCTGAAATCGATGCATACCCTCATTTTGCCATTCTTCTTAACTACAGGCACAATATTAGATAGCCATTCAACATACCTGGCTGTCCTAATAAAGCCTGCCTTGAGTAGTCTAAGAATTTCTTCCTTGACTTTCTGAATTACTTCTGGACTCATTCTTCTTGGTTTCTGCTTGTATGGCTTGAAATTAGGCTTCATAGGGAGCCTATGTTCCACTAATGACCTATCCAATCCTGGTAGTTCATTGTAAGACCATGCAAAGCAATCTTTGTATTTCTTTAGAACAACCAACAACTGGTCTCTGTCCAGAGCATTCAAACAAGCACTTATATAGGTGGGCTGCTGCACAGAACCTTCCCCTAAATTCACTTCTTCTAAGGGGTCTTGTGTCTGAGAACTCATTGAAGCTTCTTCTTTGGTTTCTCAACCTTCGAAGCAACCTTCTTACCTTGTTCTGCTCTAGGTTCTTTAATTCGACATCTCTGCCCTCTTCCTCATAGACAAAATCTGTCCACAAGGCATCTTCTTCCTGTATCTCCTGGACTTTTGTTTCAATGTCCAATGCACAGTATTTCCCAAGGGTCAAAATTCTGACCTGTTGCTGCTCTTGTTCACAGCCAATTATCATGGCTTTTCTCTCTTGCTTCTGTACTTTCTGGACTATTGCTTTTACGTCCAATGTTGAGAATTTAATCAGAGCCAAAGACTTGGCTTCTTGTTCTTCATCTCTTTGCCTACAACCAGGCATCATTGTCATCTTTAACGACAACCTCTTCATCAGCACTCTCTTGGACTAAGTGCTTCAGGTGTGTCACTTCCTCATCAGCCGTCACTTCGGCTGAGCCATCAGCTTTCCTCAGTATACTGAGTGGTGTCACTCCCTCAATATACAGCTTGGCCTCTGCAAAGTCTGCACAGGCTATGAAGGGTTGAGGATCTGCATCAATCTCCTCTGTCTCTCCATTGCCCAAAGCCATCATGATCTTCTGATGCAAAGAGGAAGGCACACATTTGTTAGTGTGGATCCAATCTCTCCCAAGTAAAGCATTATATTTAGCATTGCTGTCGATTACGAAGAATGCTGTCATGCAGTCCCTGGTTCCCACACTCAAGTTAATGGGTAGAATCCCTTGAGCCATCTGTTTATCTCCAGCAAAGCCAGCGATGGTTGTGCTGGTTGGGATCAACCTGGGATTCTTTTTCCCTAGTTTCTTCAAAGAAGATTTCGGTAATAAGTTACTGCTGCCCCATTGTCTATCAGGACTCGATTTCAGTTGTATCCCATCAAGAAAGCCTTGATGTACAAAGGCTTGACATGTTGTGTCATGGAATTCGAGGGATATTCAAAAGGATATGAGAGGTTGATGCTCACCTCTTCCTCGCTCTCACATTCAGTTTCCATCGGGTAGCCATTCCAGGACCATCCTGTACCATACTCACTTGTGATTCCTCACTGGAGACTGGAATAGGATCCATGTCTTGGTCCTCATCCCCAGCCTGGAACTCATGAGGCAATATGTGTACCATATTGACTGATACTGGAGGAAATGAGCCAAATTGGATGGCTGGCTGTACCTTCTTCCCCTCTTGGCTACCTTGCTTGGTGTCTTCAGCAGCATCCTCCATGCTGCACTCTGGCACTTCTTGATAACTGATCCCTTCGAAGGATCTTTCTCAACTGGTTCTTCAGTCAGAAATGTTTGTTCAGCCATGAAGGCTTCGAACATTTCTTCTTCTGCCATTTCCTTCTTTTGGCTCATGCCAAACTCTTCTTCTGTTTCGCTGTCACTTTCCATCAGGGCCTTCTCCAACCCTGCCAAACTAGACTTCTCTCTGGCCTTTAGTTCAGAATGAACCTGGGCCAACTGTTCTCTGCTACAAACCACTTTGCTTTGTAGAGTCGGTTTTGGAGTATGGTCTGACTCCGAAGTCTTCTTTCCTTCTGTCTTAACCAGTGAAGAACTCTCTCCACTTTCTTTCAAATCTTGCTGGTACTGGGTGTACCTGCGCTGAATTTTCCTCCTTTGTGATCTGGAAATGACTGGAACCATATCTGGTTCCTTTGTCTTTGGATGTTTCAGCAATACCCAGTTGTTCGGAGCCACCAAAGGAGGCTTGACCATCCTGCCTTGGTTTCCAACATCCCTTTGGCAGGCACCTCCCTAGGCTTGTTCTGCATTACAAACCAATCTGGGACCCCAGGTACCCACGAACTTGCTGACTCAGATGTTGAACTGGCTTTTTTCAACCTTCGAAGCCATCTTCGAAGCTGGCTGTGAAGGTAAGTGCTTGAATCTGGTCTCATGTTTCGAGCCTGATTCTGGCCTTCGATGGAGGTGGCCACTTTCTGCTCTTCGTGAGGTTGGTCTAGGGGGCCAATCTCTGGCTTTAGTCCCATAACCTGAACTCCTCTCCAATCTTCTTTCAGAATGGCTGCTCTCCATTCTGTAGTAGTTAGGTGGCCTAGACTCATACAAGGGCCTCTTGCCTTTATCACGCATTCTGTCTACTGCAGGCTCAACCACTAATGGTCGCTGCCTATCACTAGCCGGATACGGCCTTTTGTTGTAAGCATTGGTTGACTTAGGACGTCTCTGAACATCCCTATAGTATTGCTTCCCATCAATTGGAAGCCCCTTCAACCATTTGTAGCTCAGTCTGCATCTGGGACACATCCTCTGCATTACAGCTGCTTCCAAGGAATCGTCATCCAGTGCTTCTTCATCAGAGTGTTCTTTCTGATGTGAGAAACCTTGTCCAATAACTGGTGGGTTTCTAGTATCCTTCTTGGCAGTTGTCTGGTTGGCAATATGCATTTGCACATTGACCTCTTCCAATTCCTGCAGAGATAAATTCTGAAAGTTTGGTACAACCACATTAGCTGCGCTTTCTCCAACTTCTGGAAACGGGTTACTGTCAATCCCCATGGCCTTTTCTGTTTTGGCTGGGAACTTCAAACTTCCTTTCCGAATTTGCTCTTGGATCCTGTCTCGAAAAACAATGCAGTTTTTAGTCGAGTGAGACCAAGAGTTATGCCATTTACAGTATACTTTTCCTTTAAGTTCATCTGGAGATGGCAGTTTTACTCCTTTTGGTAACTTAAGGAAATTGGCTGCAAGCAAATGATCAAAAATGTCATCTGCTTTTGTTAGGTCGAAAGAGTACTTTCTGTGAAAGTCTTTCTTTTTAAACTGCTGGTCGATGGTTGTATCCTTATGAATTAATGCTTCACAGATTACAGGTTCTTTGCCCACAATCTCTGCTGCATCGATCTCATAATTTGGATCTCTATAATATGTCTTGTACGAGGCATTATTTCGATCTTGTTCCTCCTCTAGTAATGCTTCATATCGAGACACCTTATAGGTTAGTTCGACCAAATCCCTGAATTCAGTTGAGTCAAACTTCTTTCGAAGCCTGAACTCTAAACCGTTTTGAGCCAATCTTACGAATTCTGGCTCTGGTAGGATGACTCTACATTTATTTCGAGCCCTTTTAAATCTGGCAATAAACTGAGTAGCCTTTTCTTCAGGCCTTTGACTCAATCTTGCCAAGTCTGCCATGGAAACCTCTGGCTCCGATTGGAAGAATTGGGCATGAAATGCCTCTTCCATTTGTTGCCAAGTTTGAATGGAGCCAGGTGTAAGGTTGATGTACCATACAAATGCTCCCCCAGTTAGAGAATTTGGAAACAATCTCAGTTTCATATAGTCATGATTAGTGAATTCACCGCATTGAGCAGCAAATCTAGCAATATGCTCTACTGTTGACTGATTTCCAGTTCCATAGAAGAGGGTAAAATCTGGTATTCTGAACCCTCTTGGGTATTCATGTACCCTATCCACCCATTCTGGGTATGGTTTTCTGTATACAGGAGTCTGGACCCCCCGAGCCATCGGTCCACACATCTCCCTAACAATATCAGCAATTTGGTCCCTAGGGACCATATTTTGTGCCTGCTGAACCACTACTGGAGGGACAAACACAGGATTTGGTGGACAACCTTGTGCTTGTGGTCCTCTTGGTCCATAAGGTGGTAAATTTGGGACTGGTTGCCCCTGTGGTGCAGGTTGCTGTTGGGGGTGTGGGTAACCCCTTTGAGCCTGTCCTGCGAAAGGGCCTGCGAAAGGTGCTGGGACAGGTGTTGTGTCCCTTCCATTTGCAGGCCAACCTTCCAACCCCCCGGGTATAAATTCGAATAAGGGATTATTATACCCCCAGTGCCAGGTATGGCTTCGAACATGGGATTTGTAACCATTCTTATGCCAGTTTCTTGTACTTGGCCAGATCCACCAACTTGTGTGGCTTCATGTTAAGTACTGAGGCATTTTGGCCTGCTATAGGCCTCGAAATGGGTTCATACCAAGACTGAGGTGATGGTCTTTCATAGTTCTGGTTACTAGTTTGACCATTAGAATGTCCATTAAATTGCATAGGCTGTTTATCTCTAGCCAATCTTTGCTGAGGGACATTTAAAACTTCCTCTGTATGTCTGTGTTTGTTGGTTGGTGGTTATTCATTCGATCCAAAAAGGATGTGCCCACCTTTCCATTGTGTTCATCAATTGTTGTCCCATGGCATCTACTAAGCCATCCCATGGATTGGTTGGCTGAATAGATGGAACAGTGGATGGTCCAATTCTTGGTTTCGTCCAATATTATGAACATATGGTTCTTGTCCCGAAGTACTGGTCTGTTCGACCATAGTTCGGATAATATGGGAGTTTCCACAGGATGTGTTACCACATTATCCTCTGGATTAGGTATCTCTACCTCTCCTTCTACGCCTTCTTCCAAACGTTCATTTTCTCCTTGTCGTCTTCGTCTAGCCATTTTAACAAGTCCCACCGGGCGTGCCAAAAATATATGTTGGCTTTTTGGCTTTTCGAAGGGTATTTTTGTAAATGCGAGCGTGCCAGCAAGGATCAATCAGTCCTTACAGAAATTATAATTGCCAACCAATTATCAGACGATTGTGTTTTAGTTCTTTCAGCCTCAATGAAGAGGACTTTTACTGGTGGCTTGACTTAGGAGAAATTAAGAGAAATAACAGTTAATATGAGAGAACAATCGAAGTATTTCATTAACATGAACACTTACAATGGTCCAAACTCAGCCTCGAAGAGGTTTACAGCAACAGTCTACTTGGATCTACTTGAAACTACTCCTATGAATCGAAGTGCAGTGCAGGTATTTAAAGTGCAGGAAATTAAAGTACAGGAAATGTAAAACTGGAAAAGAAAATATGAAGTAAAGACTGGTTTGTATGATCTGAGTCTGGGGTTTTTTCTGGGGACCTCCTTGCTATTTATACTCCTCAAGGATGACCATCGAACTGCACTTCAAACTGTCGAACTGCTCCTCCATGATTGCTGATCATGCTGCCTTAGAAGTAGTTCCACTACGCCTTTCCTTGCAGTTGAACTTCCCTCTTGTATTTGAATTTGAATATGAGCAACCGTTGAAGCCACGTCATCTTGTATCTCTTTATTGATCCTGTGCTACTCAGATCACGTGAGAACCAATTTTACTGCCACGTGTACGATCAAGATCGAAGACTTGAGCAGTCTCCCCATACTATCCTTGCTTTGCCACGTGTCGAACTATAATTGGCTTTTACAAAATATGTAGCCAACAGAGGTGGTAAAGGTCACCTCAGTGAAAGTCTCACTCTTTCTCAAAAGGGGGGTGGGTGGTGGTTAACCCCCGTCCTTGGTGCCGTGGTAATGAGGCAGGAGCCGAAGGGCTAAAAAAAACGTGGGAGGGGAACATGCTTGTTGGTGATGTTGATGTGATGATTTTTTAAAGGGCTATATATATATATATATATATATTCCCATAAAATTGAGGTAACTTTTTTATACTTATTAATAATTTTTGAACCATTGGAAAATTGGTTATTGTTGAACGAAGGAAGATATAAAAATAATTTTAATATGTGATTCATGAAAAATAATTATAAAATCAATACAAATTTTTTTGTGTTTTTTTTTTTGACCACATCAATACAAATATATAATTATCTAATTTACTATTATTTCTCTATCTATTTGATATATATATTTTAATTATACTTAAATCATGTTACAAGCCCTAAATAAGGATAAACAACTTACCCAGTTTGTATTAAAATAAAAAAAAATTCAAGAAAATAATTCACTATAATACATATTTCAACTCATCCCCTCTTACTTTGTCCTGGACTCATCTTTTTTATTTAACTAACAAAATCGAAAAATGCGGTTTGGTTTAAAAAAATTTCAATTCCTATTGAACTGAATAGCTTGTGCCTTCGTTTGGCAACTTGGGTTGGGGTGGGTTTGGGACTATTTTAGTCATAAAAAGATAAAATAGACTTTTTAGTTCAATAAGATAAAATGTCACATCTAATCCATAATCATTATATTATTTCTCTCACAAAAAATTTAAAAAGCCAAAAAGCCTATCCCAAATGAAATTTTTTAGCCCCAGACTAAATAGCCAAAAAATTAAAAAGTCAAAAAGTCAACTCACTTCCAAACGAACTCTATGCCTCCGTTTGGCAAGTTGGGTTTAGAGGCTTTTTTGACTAAAATAGCCACAAAAAATAACCCAATAAGACAAAACATCACATCCAACCCATAATCACTACATTTTTTCTCTCACAAAAAAGTCAAAAAAATCAAAAGCCCTTCCCAAATCAAACTTTTTAACCCCAAATTAAAATAATTAAAAAAATTAAAAAATCAAAAAATCAACTCATTTCCCAAACGAGCTCATATGTCTCTAATCATGGTTGGTAAAGTATTCAATAATTTGTTGTAGGTATGTAGTAGGATTTTTTCCCCCTAACTATGTCAATTTATAAAATTTTAAATATTATTATTATTTTTGGGTAAATTACACTGACACCCCCTGAGGTCTATGTTTATTACAGTTCCCCTCTCACCTTTTGAAAATTACATCTCCCGTCCTGAGGTTTAAAGTTTCATTACAAATTCCCCCACCTCAGCAATTTAATTTTTTTTTTTAAATATCAATTTTGCCCTTATTGGGTAAATTACATTGGCACCCCTCACATTTTAGAAATTACAATCCTCTCCCTAAGGTTTAATGTAGCATTACCAAATGTTCCTTCAGTTAGTATTGGTTGGAGAAAAAATTCATTGAAAAAAAAAAATTGGAAAAAAATTTATTTGAAAAAAAAAATTTAGTAAAATTTTTAAATTTTGTTTAAAAACCAACGTAAACTCATTTTTTGAATTTATGTTTTTTTCCTCAAATTTACAAACTGAGACAATTATTTATAAACTAAAAAAATTATCAAATAAGTTTTTATGACAGTTTTTTAAATTTTTGTAAATATAAATTAAAAACTGAAAACGAAATGGTTACCAAATAGGCCTTGGATGGTTAAAAATGTAGTAAAATTAACAAATAATTAAAATAAGTTACCAACGTAAGAAATGACTTATCAAAATATTCTTAAGCTATGTATGGTTTGATTTTTAGAAAAAAATTTTAAAAATTAAAAATTAATTTGGTTAAGAAATAAAAAATAAAAATATTTATCAAATAATTATAATTATCAAATAATTTTTTTGACCAGATTAATTATCAAAAAATTATGACTTATCAAATAATTATGACTTATCAAAAATTAATCTGGTTAATTTTTTTTTCAAATAATTTTTTTTTCAATTTTTTTTTTTCAATGAATTTTTTTTCCAACTAATACTAACCGAGGGGGGCAATTGATAATGCTATTTTAAACCTTAAGGAGGGGATTGTAATTTGAAAATGTGAGGGTTGTCAATGTAATTTACCCAATGAGGGCAAAATTGGTATTTAAAAAAAATTAAATTGCTGAGGGAGAGAATCTGTAATGAAACTTTAAACCTCAGGGGGGATGTAATTTTAAAAGGTGAGGAGGAAACTATAATAAACATAAACCTTAGGGATGTCAGTGTAATTTACCCATTATTTTTTTTATAATTTGATAAGTGTCAATTTTTAAAATGTCTGAACTTTTGGATAAGGTTACACATGCAGTTAAATTTTCTAAAAACACAAAAAAAAGACTGGTTTGTATGATCTGAGTCTGGGGTTTTTTCTGGGGACCTCCTTGCTATTTATACTCCTCAAGGATGACCATCGAACTGCACTTCAAACTGTCGAACCGCTCCTCCATGATTGCTGATCATGCTGCCTTAGAAGTAGTTCCACTACGCCTTTCCTTGCAGTTGAACTTCCCTCTTGTATTTGAATTTGAATATGAGCAACCGTTGAAGCCACGTCATCTTGTATCTCTTTATTGATCCTGTGCTACTCAGATCACGTGTGAGAACCAATTTTCACTGCCACGTGTACGATCAAGATCGAAGACTTGAGCAGTCTCCCCATACTATCCTTGCTTTGCCACGTGTCGAACTATAATTGGCTTTTACAAAATATGTAGCCAACATTACCCCCCGCACTAATATACCCAATACTTGGTGATATTAGTGGATCGCAGCCTTTCTCACGCTTTTGGAATGTGCATAGAGTCTATCTTCTGGAAACACAACCGTCATCTCTTTGGTGATCATTTGCATTAACTCTTTTTCAATTTGTTGAACGTCCCAATACCTTAGCATTCGAACAGACTATGGCTCAATCAATTTCCCTTTCCATTGATCAAGTACCGAAGAGCCATTGAGTAATGCTGTTTCCCCTCGAAAGAACCTCCACGCATTCATTGGCCACCTTTACCCGCCTTTCTATATTCAGGTCATGGAAGCCTTTGCAAATTACCACCTTTGCAACCTTTGGACTACGAACACATTGTCCTTAATCCTTCGATTCAACAAGTTGCAGACACAGATACAAGAAGTTCTTCCTCTGACTCCCCCTTGTACTTCGAACGAACTATTCTCAAACCTTTGATTTGGCAAGTTGCAAATATGGATTTAGGAAACTCTTCTTCACAAAATTCTGCATGGGATGAAGTTGCAACTTCTTCCTCTTCTGGGGTTTCTGACTGGACAAGCTGGTCAACATCTGAGCCTTGGGATTTGAGGGAACGAATTAACCATCATTTTGTTGAGTTCACTGACTTTAGAATTTCCTTCTTACGCTCGAAGTTCAGTGGTCTACCCCTACGTGCCCATTGACCATCGACGTAGTTTGGAGGAGAATCTGCTTGTAGCATGGTACACATCTTCCATGCCTACAAAGATAATGCATGCTACCCGGCACCTAGAAGAAGCACAAGGGTACAACCCATCATTCTTAGCCAAAAAGGCGAAGATTTGTTCTTCTGACTGGCTTGATTATATTAATGCCTTTGTTCCTTCCACCCCCATGCCATCTCCCATAATAGAAGCATCCACACCTTCTTCTCCATCTTCTGAAGCAGAAGCATCTATCCTTCTCCTCCACCAACTCTTTGCTGGACAGAAAAACTGAGGCTTGCACTCCCCATGAATGAAGTTTTTCACCTTACAAACCTCCATCATTTCCTACTCCAGTTGAGCGAAAACAAGCTCAACTTCTGCTTGCAGCTTTCTCTCACTTGCCTTTCAATGTTCTTGAGGACGCAGTCCCTTTCAAGAACTTTCAATGGGCTTGTGATATTCTGACTAGGAGCCATGTCCTTAATCCCCTTGCCCAAGCAGAACTTCACATGTTCCTGGACCAACTTCCATTGCTCCAACTTCTGCTCCTTTACTGGCATCGAAATTCTAAGGCTACTACGCAATCCTTAGACCAACTTTCGTCTCTTCGAATTCATGCCCAGTACGAAGCAGAGAACTTTATCGAAGAATTCGATGATTTCAAGAATAAAGATTCTACGTATTGGGATGATTTGGTCATAGACGAAATGGAGCAAAAATTGAGAGAGGAAGCCTTCGAAATAAAGGCTGAAGAGCTCTACTACGAAGTGAGAGCACATCAACTCATGCAGCCAACATTAGAAGAAATAGAGGATATAATAAAGAAAGAACAAAATTTCATTGGTCACTGTTGGACCAAATTTCATGATCTTGTTATTTATTCTATTCCTTATTTTTATGAGCTTGAGTTTGTACCCAGATAGGGTTACTTGATGTAATTGCCTTGGCTTGAATACAAACAAAGTTTTTCTGTAACTGACATTGTTTGACTCTATTTCCTTTTGTCTTTAAAAGCCAATTCAGGACTTCAAATTGAACAATTTCATCCTTCGAATCTGGACTCAATTGTTTTTAATGAAACACTAAAAAGAACCAACATGTCTTTTTCCAATTTATGGAGTAAAGTTGACAATGTCTGGCTGATATCATCTAGAATTAGTGCTTCGAATTCAACAACTTTACCTTTCACACTAGCTATAACCAATATATGGTCATGGTTAATATAGCCAATTAATTTTAAATTGACCAATTTTGCTTCGAAGAAACAGTCTGTGCTGTTTTAGTTCAAAAGGCAATTCCTTTTATATATATAAAAAACCAATGATTGGTTTTGATGCTTCGAACAGTGCTCCTCATCCTTAAAGAATCCTAGGATTTGCTCCGAAGGTCGTTACTTTGATTAATAACCCTCAAACAGGTCTTTAAACCCTTTAAAGTAGACCAATACTCGAGCATTCTAGCATCTTTAGGCATGTAGTATGCTTCGAAGCCGGCTTCTGTTTCGAAGCCGTTGTATTCTGGCTTTTGGTGCCAAAATGTGGCTTCGAAGCCAAATGTTTTACTTCGAAGTTGACTTCAGTATTTGGGCTGTGTTTTTCCCTCCAAAAGTATCAATATTGAAGGAAACTCTTCGTATTCGTACTTTTAGTACTGAACGACTTACGCAATATATTTTTCAGACACAAAGCTTTTAAAACCCCTTTGTTTCGTATTCTGAAATCACTTGCTCTTTCAACACACAAACCCTACCGATCTTTTGTTAACCCTCTCTTCCTTACTGCTTGCTACCAATGGATTCCTCCTCGCTAAAAGTGCTTGCTGGCGACCGTATCAGTCCTACCATGGCTTTGAAACGATGTATTGATGAAGAAATCACCAAGCTAACAACTGGTGAACCAAGCGCCATAAATGGACGTCTCTTTGTTCCTCGTCATAGCAGTCAACAAGAGTACGTTCTAGGTCCCATCTTTCGGGAAGCTCCTGACCAACTCCCAGCTTTATACCCTCGTTTGGAGGACCACTTTCTTCTTTACGAAGGAGAGCTCGACTGGAGCAATTGGAGATTGACCCGGCCTCATCGCTGCTGGCCGACATTGAGAACTGAATGGGAGGAATGGTATGACAGGGTTGTACCAGCAAGAGAAGATGACTTACAAGAGCTCTATATCCTCGACGCCCTTCGTCTCTCCAGGTTCATCATCCCTGAAGATCCCTTCTTAATTCCAGCTGCTTTATGTTTTTGGAATGTGGCTTTTAATTTCTTCCAATTTCGATGTGGCATGATGGCTCCCACCATTCTCGATATTTGCCATCTTTTAGGGCTTTCCCCTCATGGCTCTCCTTTTACTCCCAACTACCCGGACCTTCCTGTCAAATTTTCCCTTCCAGCCTTAACCTCTTCTTATAGTGACTTTGTAAAGGCTGAAAATAAAAAGGAAGGCCCTGTGAAAGACAGAGAATTCTTTTCCTTCATTTTGTACTGGTTATGCAAATTTCTTTTTTGCACATCATCTCAGAGGATTATGCCTGAGTTTGCTCCCCTCGCAAAGGCACTTGTCTTGAAAAAGCATATAGCTCTTGCTCCTTACCTGTTAGGCCATATATACAGAGCTTGCTCCCAATTTTGTGAAAGACCACTTGATGTTAACCAAGGAGGTCCCTTCTGGGTGCTCCAGCTCTGGCTCTTCGCCTATTTTACTGATCTGCATTCTAAATGCCTCAGATTTCTTGTCCAGGACCCTAGCACTTATGGGGAGAAGTATGCTAGGATTGTCCTTTACCCTGCTTCTTTTGCTCATTACTTTACTTTCTTTTACCAACTTCCTATTTCTCCGTCTGCCTCCTTCTTTTGTCCGTTCGAAGCCAATAGAGGACCATCCTGGCTGCAGACTTTTCTGGCCGATAAAGAATGCTCCACCTCACCTCACAAAGATATGTGGGCCTCTATACTGCTACCAAGGGAATTGTTCATTGGCACTTTGAACCCTCGAGCTTATAAGTGCATTTCTGAGGTGTATTGTCCTTCCCAGTTTGCCAGACAATTTGGGCTCACTCAAGGGATACCTGTCCCACTTTGCAGTCTCTCGAATGTTCACCTTACTGCTAGAGATTTGAGAATATCCAAATCCAAGCTAGAGACGGCAATACTCAAACTGCTGAAGGAATTGAATGAGTTCCAATTTGTCCCCTTTCTTCCATCTGGCTTAGTTTTGAAAAGATTTCAGAACTGGTGGACAGCCAATATGGAAGTGCGCCTATCTGTGCACCCTCATGACTTGCTAATAAGGTTGGGAGTGCCTTCAAAGGCTAAGTCAGCAACAGCTGAGGACATCCCTTCTCTTCCTGAAGCTGCCACAACTACTCCTGCAGCTTCAACCCCTCCAGCTAGAGTTACTAGAGCTGCTTCGAAGAAGGGTAAGTATTTTCAGATTTCCCCTTTTCTTTCTTTTGAATCTCTTGTTCGTTTCCCTTATACTTGTATTCTTTGGTGCAGGGTCTCCGCAAGAAGAATCCCCCAAGAGAGCTGAGACTTTAGCTCTTCTCAAGAAGAAACAACAAAAACAGAAAAGGAAGCTAGTCCTTCTTCCTGAGGAACCTGAATCTCTGGAAGAAGAAGAAGTTGAGCAAGAGCAAGAAGTGCTCTTGCAGAGAACAAAGAGACAAAAGGTGGCTGTCTCCACTTCTGATACAATCGAACCTCCTTCCCTCGAGACAACCACTACAATAATGGGGAAAGAGCCTATCTGTGAAGAATCTGAACTCCAAATCGAAGAGAGGGGGATCGAAAAGGAGCCAGTAGCATCACTGCCAAGAAGAAAAAGAAAGAAAGTGACTGTTCCTGCCACTGACTTGGTTGAAGACCCTATTCATGAAGCAGCTGCCAAGGCAGTAGAGCAGGAACATTCCAAGGAAATAATTGTCTTTGAGAGGGCCGAGAAGAAACGGCAGCAACAACTTTTGAGAGATGAGGGCTGCTACTGCTGATGCACTTCAAAGGGAAGCTGTAAGAAGGCAACAGACTGCCGAGCATTATTCCCTTCGCAGCTCTCCCATCAGTGTTAATACCTCTGGAACAAGTAAGTTCTTTCACACTTCCGCTGTTTTCTCTTTGTCAACTTTTGATACTGAATTTTGACAGTCCTTTGTATTTCTTCCTCTTGCAGCAACAACTATTGCATCCATCTTTCCAGCGAGGGCTCCCTCGATTTCAGTTGAAGTTGACCAGATGCAACATGTGAAAACCATCCAAATCATGCTCCCACTCTCTAAGCCTATATTCGATATACCTTCTTTGAGTCCAAACATCCCTGCATCTCTTTTTCTTGGCTTAGAGCCATATCTCCCCTTTTTGACTTTTGATCGGCCTCAGTCTACTTCTTCTTCCTTCACAGAAATTCCAACTGCTACTCCATCTCCGATGGCAGTTGATTCCCTTATAGAGGGTGCTGGTAATCTTCCAATTCATAGTTCATCACCTTTGCCTACTTCCAGCCCCTCTTCTCTTGATTCATTGGTGGCTAAGACCATAGAGGCTGCCAAGGATGCTCCTTTCATTTCTCCTATCCCCATGCAGTCCTTTGTGTCTTCCACCACAACACTCTCTGCACCCTTCATGTCTATGGATGAGGTAGACATCTTTGAAGCCAGACTGGCTAGTCTCTTCGACATGCCCTCTACCTCTTCATCATTCAATGCTGAAGCTGAGCCATTAGTCTTGGCTGACTCCTTGCTAGAGATTTTTGAGAGTTCTTCCTCCAGCAGCAAGCCTTCTGCACCTTTGATAGATATAGACATATGCCTAGAACTGCTAATTTCTTTCTCAAGGATTCCCTTCGAGGCTCTGCAAAGGCCAATAATCAGAAATGGATTCCTTCAATGCTGTAAAATTGCTGAGCAGTCTGGCATGAATGCTTCAAGTCATCTATCTCAGGCAGCAGCTACTGTTGATTTCTATCTTAACATCTGTCATGCTGCTAAGGCTGCGGACGAGAAGCTGGCTAGGGACCAGAGTTTTGTTTCTCAGGTGCATACCGAAGTATCAACTCTGAAAGAACAACACTCTTTTGCCTCCCACTTTCGAGTACAACTGCTGGAGAAAAAAGCTCAGCTTGAAGAGGAGCTAGCTGCAGTAAACCAAGCCTTGGTTCGAACTGATACCAAATTGCACATCACCAACCAAGGGCTGGCTGATCGAAAAGAGGACATGGCTGCAGCTATTCAACTAGTTCCCTCACTTAGCAATAGGAAATCTACTGTACA
Source organism: Camellia japonica (assembly GCA_030407325.1). Taxonomy (NCBI): domain Eukaryota; kingdom Viridiplantae; phylum Streptophyta; class Magnoliopsida; order Ericales; family Theaceae; genus Camellia; species Camellia japonica. The sequence continues at coordinate 166,962,510 of JAPPVO010000016.1, forward strand.
AAAACAATTAAGACATTGCAATGATTTCTGGGCCAATTTGTGGCACAATGTACTTAATTCTTTATAAAAGAACAAATTTTGTCTATCATTCGAGCAGTCTTGTGTTTTTGTATTTAATATTTATTTTATTCCTTGTGTTTCCCAAATGGTTGGAAAATAAGGCTTCAAATATCTGCCATTAATCTTTTTGGGATGTACATACCCATTCAGATTTCTCAAATGGTATGCTCCAAAAGGCAGAACTCTATGAATTTGATATGGTCCTTCCCAGTTAGGTGACCATTTGCCAAACTTATGGCTTTTAATTCCTATTGGGAGTATTGTTTTCCATACCAAATCACCTTCATCAAAGCCAATGTGTTTGACTTTCTTGTTATAATTCTTGGCTGCCTTCTTCTTTTGAAAAAGAATGCTATTTAATGCCAAAATTCTAGCTTCATCTATGCCTTCTAACTCCAAGCACATACTTTGATGGTATTGCTCAGGATCTAACTGATCTTGGCATCTTACCCTCAAAGATTTGACATTAATTTCCACAGGTAAAACTGCATCATGCCCATATACTAAGGCATAAGGAGTGACTCCTGTGCTTGATCTTGGGGAGGTTCTGTAAGCCCATAAGACATCCAACAGAAGGTTATGCCAATCCCTGGGATTATCCTCCACAACCTTTTGTATTCCTTTTTTCAAGGACTTGTTGGATGATTCAGCTTGACCATTGGCTTGTGCATAATAAGGTGTGGAATTAACAAGGCTAATTCCAAACTCTGCCACAAAAGACTTCACCATTTTCCCATCGAATACAGTCCCATTATCCACAGTAATGGTTTGTGGGATGCCAAATCTATGGATCAAGTCTTTAATGAACCCAATGACCTCTGTTTGATCTACAGCCTTATATGGCTTGGCTTCGACCCACTTGGTGAAATAATCAGTGGCCACTAGAATGAAACAATGATGCTTCGAAGAAGGTGGGTGTATTTTTCCCATCATATCCATGGCCCATCCTCTAAATGGCCAAGGCTTTACTACTGCATGTAGGTCAGTTATGGGCACATGCCTTATTGTGCCATGCTTTTGACATGCCTGGCAACCCTTTGCATATTCTATGCAGTCTTTAAGGATAGTTGGCCAATAGTAGGAATGCCTTCGAAGCAACCATCTCATCTTCACACCAGGTTGATGAGCACCACAAATGCCTTCATGAACCTCAGCCATAGCTGTTAATGCTTCTTTTGGGCCTAAACATTCCAGCAATAAGCCATCTCCCCCCCTTTTGTAGAGAGCATTGCCATATATCATATATTGCATAGACTGCAATTTGATTTTCCTGCTGGCCTTCGAAGATGGACCAGCCAAGTATTGCATTATTGGATGCCTCCAATCTTGTTCTTGTAAGTCATTGTGATTGACTTCCAAGACCACATTCCTTTTATTCAAAGGTTGTATTAATCTTTGATATGTTGTTTGGCTTATGTCCCTTTGGGTATTATCCCTTCTCTTGAAGTTCGAAGCTTTCTGAGCTACATCATTAGCCTTATCGTTCAAGAATCTTGGAACATGAGTTACATTTGCTATTTGAAACTGGGAAAGCAAATGCAATGCAACAACATAGTATGGCAAAATACTTATGCTTTGACACTTGAAAACCCCTTTCACTTGGTTAACCACCAATTGAGAGTCTCCAAATATGTCAACTGCATGTACTTGTAATCCAATAAGAATCTTTAGTCCCACTATTAAGGCTTCATATTCAGCCTGGTTATTGGAACAGGTGGCTTCATCCACTCTGAAACCATGCGTGGTTTCTACCCCTTGTGGAGACTTAATCACAATACCAATTCCAGTTAAACCATTGGCCTTCGATCCATCGAACCACATCTGCCATGGCTCAACACTAGCCATACCAAGCTCCATTATCTCTTGGCTCTCTGTTTGAGATGGATGGTCTGCCAGAAAATTGGCTAAGACTTGCCCTTTTACTGCCCTTTGAGGGACATACTCTAGATGAAATTCTGATAAGGCTAGTATCCACTTGCCAATTCTTCCCCTCAACATAGGTCTGGATAACATGTATTTAACCAAATCTGTGGTTGCAATTACCAAGACAGTTGTAGGTAAAAGATAATATCTTAATTTCATTGCAGCAAAATACAAAGCAAGACACAGCTTTTCAACAGCTGAATATTTACATTCACAAGAATTTAAAAACCTACTAAGGTAATAAATAGCTTGCTCCTTGCCTTCTTCATTGTCTTGGGCCAAAAAAGCTCCCAATGAATCTTCTGCTGCAGCTATGTACAACTTCAAGGGCTTGTTCCCCTTTGGTGGCATCAGCACTGGAGGGTTGGCCAAGTAGGCTTTGATACCTTCGAAAGCAATTTGATGCTCTGCTGTCCACACAAATTCCTCTTCATCTTTCAGCCTTAACAAGGAAGAAAATACTTTAGTTTTCCCTGCAGTATTAGAAATGAACCTTCGAAGAAAGTTAACCTGTCCAAGGAACCTTTGTAATTCTTTCTTACTTGATGGAGGCCTGGCTTCAATGATGGCTTTGGCTTTATTCTGATCAATCTGTATTCCTTTCTTGTGTACCACATAACCCAAGAAGTTTCCAGATGATACGCCAAAAGCACACTTAAGAGGATTGAGCTTCAACTTGAACTTCCTCATTCTTTCAAAAGCTGCTTCTAAATGAAACAGATGCTCCTCCATGGACTGGGATTTCACTACAATGTCATCAATATAACACTCTAGATACCCTCCAATGAGGTCATGAAAGATAGTGTTCATAGCCCTCTGGTATGTAGCCCCAGCATTCTTCAGACCAAATGGCATTTTAACCCATTCGAAGGTGCCAATATTCCCAGGACATCTGAATGCTGTCTTGTGGATATCCTCCTCTGCAATGCAGATTTGGTTATAACCAGAGTGCCATCCATCATTGATAAAACTTGATGCCTGCTGAACTGTCTACCAGCAGATCCACTATAGGCATAGGGTACTCATCTTTGGGAGTTGCTAGATTTAAGTTTCTGAAATCGATGCATACCCTCATTTTGCCATTCTTCTTAACTACAGGCACAATATTAGATAGCCATTCAACATACCTGGCTGTCCTAATAAAGCCTGCCTTGAGTAGTCTAAGAATTTCTTCCTTGACTTTCTGAATTACTTCTGGACTCATTCTTCTTGGTTTCTGCTTGTATGGCTTGAAATTAGGCTTCATAGGGAGCCTATGTTCCACTAATGACCTATCCAATCCTGGTAGTTCATTGTAAGACCATGCAAAGCAATCTTTGTATTTCTTTAGAACAACCAACAACTGGTCTCTGTCCAGAGCATTCAAACAAGCACTTATATAGGTGGGCTGCTGCACAGAACCTTCCCCTAAATTCACTTCTTCTAAGGGGTCTTGTGTCTGAGAACTCATTGAAGCTTCTTCTTTGGTTTCTTCAACCTTCGAAGCAACCTTCTTACCTTGTTCTGCTCCTAGGTTCTTTAGTTCGACATCTCTGCCCTCTTCCTCATAGACAAAATCTGTCCACAAGGCATCTTCTTCCTGTATCTCCTGGACTTTTGTTTCAATGTCCAACGCACAGTATTTCCCAAGGGTCAAAATTCTGACCTGTTGCTGCTCTTGTTCACAGCCAATTATCATGGCTTTTCTCTCTTGCTTCTGTACTTTCTGGACTATTGCTTTTACGTCCAATGTTGAGAATTTAATCAGAGCCAAAGACTTGGCTTCTTGTTCTTCATCTCTTTGCCTACAACCAGGCATCATTGTCATCTTTAACGACAACCTCTTCATCAGCACTCTCTTGGACTAAGTGCTTCAGGTGTGTCACTTCCTCATCAGCCGTCACTTCGGCTGAGCCATCAGCTTTCCTCAGTATACTGAGTGGTGTCACTCCCTCAATATACAGTTTGGCCTCTGCAAAGTCTGCACAGGCTATGAAGGGTTGAGGATCTGCATCAATCTCCTCTGTCTCTCCATTGCCCAAAGCCATCATGATCTTCTGATGCAAAGAGGAAGGCACACATTTGTTAGTGTGGATCCAATCTCTCCCAAGTAAAGCATTATATTTAGCATTGCTGTCGATTACGAAGAATGCTGTCATGCAGTCCCTGGTTCCCACGCTCAAGTTAATGGGTAGAATCCCTTGAGCCATCTGTTTATCTCCAGCAAAGCCAGCGATAGTTGTGCTGGTTGGGATCAACCTGGGATTCTTTTTCCCTAGTTTCTTCAAAGAAGATTTCGGTAATAAGTTCACTGCTGCCCCATTGTCTATCAGGACTCGATTTAGTTGTATCCCATCGAAGAAAGCCTTGATGTACAAAGGCTTGACATGTTGTGTCATGGAATTCGAGGGATATTCAAAAGGATATGAGAGGTTGATGCTCACCTCTTCCTCGCTTTCACATTCAGTTTCCATCGCGGTAGCCATTCCAGGACCATCCTGTACCATACTCACTTGTGATTCCTCACTGGAGACTGGAATAGGATCCATGTCTTGGTCCTCATCCCCAGCCTGGAACTCATGAGGCAATATGTGTACCATATTGACTGATACTGGAGGAAATGAGCCAAATTGGATGGCTGACTGTACCTTCTTCCCCTCTTGGCTACCTTGCTTGGTGTCTTCAGCAGCATCCTCCATGCTGCACTCTGGCACTTCATTGATAACTATCCCTTCGAAGGATCTTTCTCAACTGGTTTTCAGTCAGAAATGTTTGTTCAGCCATGAAGGCTTCGAACATTTCTTCTTCTGCCATTTCCTTCTTTTGGCTCATGCCAAACTCTTCTTCTGTTTCGCTGTCACTTTCCATCAGGGCCTTCTCCAACCCTGCCAAACTAGACTTCTCTCTGGCCTTTAGTTCAGAATGAACCTGGGCCAACTGTTCTCTGCTACAAACCACTTTGCTTTGTAGAGTCGGTTTTGGAGTATGGTCTGACTCCGAAGTCTTCTTTCCTTCTGTCTTAACCAGTGAAGAACTCTCTCCACTTTCTTTCAAATCTTGCTGGTACTGGGTGTACCTGCGCTGAATTTTCCTCCTTTGTGATCTGGAAATGACTGGAACCATATCTGGTTCCTTTGTCTTTGGATGTTTCAGCAATACCCAGTTGTTCGGAGCCACCAAAGGAGGCTTGACCATCCTGCCTTGGTTTCCAACATCCCTTTGGGCAGGCACCTCCCTAGGCTTGTTCTGCATTACAAACCAATCTGGGACCCCAGGTACCCACGAACTTGCTGACTTAGATGTTGGACTGCTTTTTTCAACCTTCGAAGCCATCTTCGAAGCTGGCTGTGAAGGTAAGTGCTTGAATCTGGTCTCATGTTTCGAGCCTGATTCTGGCCTTTGATGGAGGTGGCCACTTTCTGCTCTTCGTGAGGTTGGTCTAGGGGGCCAATCTCTGGCTTTAGTCCCATCACCTGAACTCCTCTCCAATCTTCTTTCAGAATGGCTGCTCTCCATTCTGTAGTAGTTAGGTGGCCTAGACTCATACAAGGGCCTCTTGCCTTTATCACGCATTCTGTCTACTGCAGGCTCAACCACTAATGGTCGCTGCCTATCACTAGCCGGATACGGCCTTTTGTTGTAAGCATTGGTTGACTTAGGACGTCTCTGAACATCCCTATAGTATTGCTTCCCATCAATTGGAAGCCCCTTCAACCATTTGTAGCTCAGTCTGCATCTGGGACACATCCTCTGCATTACAGCTGCTTCCAGGGAATCGTCATCCAGTGCTTCTTCATCAGAGTGTTCTTTCTGATGTGAGAAACCTTGTCCAATAACTGGTGGGTTTCTAGTATCCTTCTTGGCAGTTGTCTGGTTGGCAATATGCATTTGCACATTGACCTCTTCCAATTCTTGCAGAGATAAATTCTGAAAGTTTGGTACAACCACATTAGCTGCGCTTTCTCCAACTTCTGGAAACGGGTTACTGTCAATCCCCATGGCCTTTTCTGTTTTGGCTGGGAACTTCAAACTTCCTTTCCGAATTTGCTCTTGGATCCTGTCTCGAAAAACAATGCAGTTTTTAGTCGAGTGAGACCAAGAGTTATGTCATTTACAGTATACTTTTCCTTTAAGTTCATCTGGAGATGGCAGTTTTACTCCTTTTGGTAACTTAAGGAAATTGGCTGCAAGCAAATGATCAAAAATGTCATCTGCTTTTGTTAGGTCGAAAGAGTACTTTCTGTGAAAGTCTTTCTTTTTAAACTGCTGGTCGATGGTTGTATCCTTATGAATTAATGCTTCACAGATTACAGGTTCTTTGCCCACAATCTCTGCTGCATCGATCTCATAATTTGGATCTCTATAATATGTCTTGTACGAGGCATTATTTCGATCTTGTTCCTCCTCTAGTAATGCTTCATATCGAGACACCTTATAGGTTAGTTCGACCAAATCCCTGAATTCAGTTGAGTCAAACTTCTTTCGAAGCCTGAACTCTAAACCATTTTGAGCCAATCTTACGAATTCTGGCTCTGGTAGGATGACTCTACATTTATTTCGAGCCCTTTTAAATCTGGCAATAAACTGAGTAGCCTTTTCTTTAGGCCTTTGACTCAATCTTGCCAAGTCTGCCATGGAAACCTCTGGCTCTGATTGGAAGAATTGGGCATGAAATGCCTCTTCCATTTGTTGCCAAGTTTGAATGGAGCCAGGTGTAAGGTTGATGTACCATACAAATGCTCCCCCAGTTAGAGAATTTGGAAACAATCTCAGTTTCATATAGTCATGATTAGTGAATTCACCGCATTGAGCAGCAAATCTAGCAATATGTTCTACTGTTGACTGATTTCCAGTTCCATAGAAGAGGGTAAAATCTGGTATTCTGAACCCTTTTGGGTATTCATGTACCCTATCCACCCATTCTGGGTATGGTTTTCTGTATACAGGAGTCTGGACCCCCCGAGCCATCGGTCCACACATCTCCCTAACAATATCAGCAATTTGGTCTCTAGGGACCATATTTTGTGCCTGCTGAACCACTACTGGAGGGACAAACACAGGATTTGGTGGACAACCTTGTGCTTGTGGTCCTCTTGGTCCATAAGGTGGTACATTTGGGACTGGTTGCCCCTGTGGTGCAGTTGCTGTTGGGGGTATGGGTAACCCCTTTGAGCTTGTCCTGCAAAAGGACCTACGAAAGGTGCTGGAACAGGTGTTGTGTCCCTTCTATTTGTGGGAAAACCCTCCAACCCCCCGGGTATAAATTCGAATAAGGGATTATTATACCCCCGAGTGCCAGGTATGGCTTCGAACATGGGATTTGTAACCATTCTTATGCCAGTTTCTTGTACTTGGCCAGATCCACCAACTTGTGTGGCTTCACTGTTAAATACTGAGGCATTTTGGCCTGCTATAGGCCTCGAAATGGGTTCATACCAAGACTGAGGTGATGGTCTTTCATAGTTCTGAGTACTAGTTTGATCATTAGGCTGTCCATTAACTTGCATAGGCTGTTTATCTCTAGCCAATCTTTGCTGAGGGACATTTAAAACTTCCTCTGTGTGTCTTGTGTTTGTTGGTTGGTGGTTATTCATTCGATACAAAAAGGATGTCGCCCACCTTTCCATTGTGTTCATTAATTGTTGTCCCATAGCATCTACTAAGCCATCCCATGGATTTGTTGGCTGGGTAGATGGAACAGTGGATGGTCCAATTCTTTGGTTTCGTCCAATATTATGAACATATGGTTCTTGTCCCGAAGTACTGGTCTATTCGACCATAAGTTCGGATAATATGGGAGTTTCCACAGGATGTGTTACCACATTATCCTCTGGATTAGGTATCTCTACCTCTCCTTCTACGCCTTCTTCCAAACGTTCATTTTCTCCTTGTCGTCTTCGTCTAGCCATTTTAACAGGTCCCACCGGGCGTGCCAAAAATATATGTTGGCTTTTTGGCTTTTCGAAGGGTATTTTTGTAAATGCGAGCGTGCCAGCAAGGATCAATCAGTCCTTACAGAAATTATAATTGCCAACCAATTATCAGACAATTGTGTTTTAGTTCTTTCAGCCTCAATGAAGAGGACTTTTACTGGTGGCTTGACTTAGGAGAAATTAAGAGAAATAACAGTTAATATGGAGAACAATCGAAGTATTTCATTAACATGAACACTTACAATGGTCCAAACTCAGCCTCGAAGAGGTTTACAGCAACAGTCTACTTGGATCTACTTGAAACTACTCCTATGAATCGAAGTGCAGTGCAGGTATTTAAAGTGCAGGAAATTAAAGTACAGGAAATGTAAAACTGGAAAAGAAAATATGAAGTAAAGACTGGTTTGTATGATCTGAGTCTGGGGGTTTTTCTGGGGACCTCCTTGCTATTTATACTCCTCAAGGATGACCATTGAACTGCACTTCAAACTGTCGAACTGCTCCTCCATGATTGCTGATCATACTGCCTTAGAAGTAGTTCCACTACGCCTTTCTTTGCAGTTGAACTTCCCTCTTGTATTTGAATTTGAATATGAGCAACCGTTGAAGCCACGTCATCTTGTATCTCTTTATTGATCCTGTGCTACTCAGATCACGTGAGAATCAATTTTTACTGTCACGTGTACGATCAAGATTGAAGACTTGAGCAGTCTCCCCATACTATCCTTGCTTTGCCACGTGTCGAACTATAATTGACTTTTACAAAATATGTAGCCAACAGAGGTGGTAAAGGTCACCTCAGTGAAAGTCTCACTCTTTTCTCAAAAGGGGGGTGGGTGGGTGGTTAACCCCCGGTCCCTTGGTGCCGTGGATAATGAGGCAGGAGCCGAAGGGCTAAAAAAACGTGGGAGGGGAACATGCTTGTTGGTGATGTTGATGTGATGATTTTTTAAAGGGCTATATATATATATATATATATATTTCCCATAAAATTGAGGTAACTTTTATATACTTATTAATAATTTTTTGAACCATTGGAAAATTGGTTATTGTTGAACGAAGGAAGATACAAATAATTTTAATATGTGATTCATGAAAAATAATTATAAATCAATACAAATTTTTTTGTGTTTTTTTTTTTTGACCACATCAATACAAATATATAATTATCTAATTTACTATTAATTTCTCTATCTATTTGATATATATATTTTAATTATACTTAAATCATGTTACAAGCCCTAAATAAGGATAAACAACTTACCCAGTTTGTATTAAAATAAAAAAAAATTCAAGAAAATAATTCACTATAATACATATTTCAACTCATCCCCTCTTACTTTGTCCTGGACTCATCTTTTTTATTTAACTAACAAAATCGAAAAATGCGGTTTGGTTTTAAAAAAATTTCAATTCCTATTGAACTGAATAGCTTGTGCCTTCGTTTGGCAACTTGGGTTGGGGTGGGTTTGGGACTATTTTAGTCATAAAAAGATAAAATAGACTTTTTAGTTCAATAAGATAAAATGTCACATCTAATCCATAATCATTATATTATTTCTCTCACAAAAAATTTAAAAAGCCAAAAAGCCTATCCCAAATGAAATTTTTTAGCCCCAGACTAAATAGCCAAAAAATTAAAAAGTCAAAAAGTCAACTCACTTCCAAACGAACTCTATGCCTCCGTTTGGCAAGTTGGTTTAGAGGCTTTTTTGACTAAAATAGCCACAAAAAATAACCCAATAAGACAAAACATCACATCCAACCCATAATCACTACATTTTTTCTCTCACAAAAAAGTCAAAAAAATCAAAAGCCCTTCCCAAATCAAACTTTTTAACCCCAAATTAAAATAATTAAAAAAATTAAAAAATCAAAAAATCAACTCATTTCCCAAACGAGCTCATATGTCTCTAATCATGGTTGGTAAAGTATTCAATAATTTGTTGTAGGTATGTAGTAGGATTTTTTCCCCCTAACTATGTCAATTTATAAAATTTTAAATATTATTATTATTTTTGGGTAAATTACACTGACACCCCCTGAGGTCTATGTTTATTACAGTTCCCCTCTCACCTTTTGAAAATTACATCTCCCGTCCTGAGGTTTAAAGTTTCATTACAAATTCCCCACCTCAGCAATTTAATTTTTTTTAAATATCAATTTTGCCCTTATTGGGTAAATTACATTGGCACCCCTCACATTTTAGAAATTACAATCCTCTCCCTAAGGTTTAATGTAGCATTACCAATTGTTCCTTCAGTTAGTATTGGTTGGAGAAAAAATTCATTGAAAAAAAAAAATTGGAAAAAAATTTATTTGAAAAAAAAAATTTAGTAAAATTTTTAAATTTTTGTTTAAAAACCAACGTAAACTCATTTTTTGAATTTATGTTTTTTTCCTCAAATTTACAAACTGAGACAATTATTTATAAACTAAAAAAATTATCAAATAAGTTTTTATGACAGTTTTTTAAATTTTTGTAAATATAAATTAAAAACTGAAAACGAAATGGTTACCAAATAGGCCTTGGATGGTAAAAATGTAGTAAAATTAACAAATAATTAAATAAGTTACCAACGTAAGAAATGACTTATCAAAATATTCTTAAGCTATGTATGGTTTGATTTTTAGAAAAAAATTTTAAAAATTAAAAATTAATTTGGTTAAGAAATAAAAAATAAAAAATATTTATCAAATAATTATAATTATCAAATAATTTTTTTGACCAGATTAATTATCAAAAAATTATGACTTATCAAATAATTATGACTTATCAAAAATTAATCTGGTTAATTTTTTTTCAAATAATTTTTTTTTCAATTTTTTTTTTTCAATGAATTTTTTTTCCAACTAATACTAACCGAGGGGGGCAATTGATAATGCTATTTTAAACCTTAAGGAGGGGATTGTAATTTTGAAAATGTGAGGGGTGTCAATGTAATTTACCCAATGAGGGCAAAATTGGTATTTAAAAAAATTAAATTGCTGAGGGAGAGAATCTGTAATGAAACTTTAAACCTCAGGGGGGATGTAATTTTTAAAAGGTGAGGAGGAAACTATAATAAACATAAACCTTAGGGGATGTCAGTGTAATTTACCCATTATTTTTTTTTTATAATTTGATAAGTGTCAATTTTTAAAATGTCTGAACTTTTGGATAAGGTTACACATGCAGTTAAATTTTCTAAAAACACAAAAAATAAAAAGATTCAATTTTCTAAAAAGTGAATTTAGAAAAGTCAAACCAAAACTTTTTAAAATATTTCTTGTGGCAAAATGTTTCATTAATTTTCTTATTGGTTTCATTTATTTAAAGAAAAAACCTTTGATCAAAATATTATTGATTTTCTTATTGATTGTTAAAAAATATTATGCTTACAGCCCCTCTCTGAGTATTTGTTCAAAATTAAATAATGTTAGAAAAATTAAAATTTTTAATACATATTTAAATATATATATATATTATATTTAAAATGTAAAATATGTATATAAATATATAAAAGTGGGTAAGAATATGTAAAATGCGTATTAAAATTTTAATTTTTGAACATTATTTAATTTTTAACAATTCATAGCCTAGTTTTTTTAAAATACAACCAATAAGAAAATCAATAATAATTTGGTTAAAGTTTTTTGGGGAAATTATTTTTTTATAAAAAAACTAGGGTTTGACCCTTATAACAAAATAAGCCTTTAGATTTTAATTTTGTCAATTTAACTCCTAATTTTTTGATTTGTTTTCTGTTGGAAAAATGGTTTTATATAGGCATATTTTTTAGCCCAATTTGGGTGGACCCTAAACGTTGTTTGGGGTGGGCCCGAAGAGGTGAAGACAGAACGTCAAAACCATTTATGAGTGAATGGGAAGTTGACGTCGTTTTTCGAGTCTAACATTAATTTTTTAGATAAAATTCATTTGAATTTTTTCAATAAAAAATATTGTGGGAATTTAATTTAATACTAATTTATTTTTTGGTTTCCTTAAGTGGTTTCCTAAAAATGATTAAACTATTCAAATAGTTATATATATATATATATATATATATATATTTAAATAGTTTAAATTATTTAAGTTCCATTAGGTTTGACTTGGTCCAACAGACACTTTTGGTTGTTTGAATTTTGGTACAACTGTGAGATTTATTTATTCTAAACAAACGGTCTGAAAGTTTGTTTGAATTGAATAAGTGTATCTGTTCACTTCTTTTTATACCTGTTCGGGTATATATATATTCGGGACTGGTTTCTGCAGATTGGGGGTTGATCAAAACTTCAACTAAATTCTGTCAAGACTTGTTTCAATCTATTAAAAAATTCGGATAGATTCAAGATCTGTCCAGTTTCCATTTTGAATCTGGACAGAACAGTTTCATATCTGTACAGGCAAAAACTTGTCTGTTCAGACAGAGATATTTGCCTATATGTACCTTATATTTTCCAGCAGTCTTCAGGGTTGAAAAACAGTCAGAAAAATTTCATTTTTCTATCCACTTTGCTTCTTTGCATTTTATATTCTTCATTCTAATTTTAGAATTAACTAGAGAGAGTATAAGAACACAGGTTTGGTTCGCCGAACAAATTGTTTGGAGTATTACTACAATTTGTGAAGATCATTGTATCCTGGGAGATAGACGCCACTCAACCGTAAGTACCATAGCGGGGCGAATCTGTCTTAAGGACAGAGTGTCACACACTCGACTTGATCTTGTAATTTTATTTGGTTCGGCAAAATAAATCCGGTATGTAATTTATTTATTTTGTTTGATTTTATTTCAAGTTATTTTATTTACACAGAAGATTGTTCCAACAATCTTAAGACAGATTTGAATTATTCTGTTTACAGAATTTTTCGTTTGTTTCCCTTTTTCTTTCTTCGTAAATAATTTCGAAAGAAAATTATTTTCTGTAAATTTACAAAATAATATTTTGGTTGGAAAAACAAATAGTGATTATATGCTATTTGACAGATAGTAGTAATATACTGTCTCTTTTCTTTGACAACAACTAGTAGTACGATACTGGTGTCATTAACAATTCAGAATATATTTTTGTGGAATTTTTTCAGAAATTAATTTTGGGTTTTAGAAATTATTTTCTGAGTTTTCATTAATTAAAATTCTATTTTCAGTATTTTAATTTTTGGAGTGTAACAAGAGATTTAAATTTCTGTGTGAAATTAATTTGGTTAAATAAAATTTTATTTTTCCAAATTAATTGAAAAATAAAAGTTATATTTTTATTTCTTTTATTTTATAGAATTTAATTTCTTGTGTGGAATTAATTTGGTTAAATAAAATTTTATTTTATTTCCAAATTAATTGAAAAATAAAAGTTATATTCTTATTTCTTTTATTTTACAGAATTTAACTTTCTGTGTGGAATTATTTTGGTTAAATAAAATTTTATTTTATTTCCAAATTAATTGAAAAATAAAAGTTATAGTTTTTATTTCTTTTATTTTCGGTGTGGAATTAATTTGTTTAAATAAAATTTTATTTTATTTTCAAATTAATTGGAAAATAAAAGTTACATTCTTGTTTCTTTTATTTTTACAGAATTTAATTCTGTGCATTTGGTTTAATTTTCTGTGTAGTATTAAATTCTAATTATAATTGTGGTTTATAATTTAGAATTTATGGCTACTAAAACTGGTCAAACTAATGTTCAGACCAGTACTGGTATGGTGATTGCCATTACGCCAATCTCTCCATATGTTGGGACTGTGCCAGTGAATCATGGTGAAAAACCAGAGAAGTTCTTAAGAACTGATTTTCGTAAAGGCAAAGGAAGATCAAGTAAGAAGGTTGCTAAAGCCAAAATGACCAAAATGGATAACATTTCCAATGGTGTAGATGTCATAAATCTTTCTGCAGTTGTTTCCGAGGCAAATCTTGTCGGAAATCCTAAAGAATGGTGGGTGGACACTGGTGCTACTCGCCATATCTGTACCGATAAAAAGATGTTCACATCTTATTCTATAGTGGACAGTGGTGAACAACTTTTTATGGGCAACTCCTCGACTTCTAAAGTTGAAGGACAAGGAAAGATTGTACTTAAGATGACATCTGGAAAGGAACTCACTCTCAACAATGTGCTGTATGTACCAGACATTCGCAAGAATTTAGTTTCCGGATCTTTGTTGAGTAAGAATGGGTTTAGACTGGTTTTTGAAAGTGACAAATTTGTACTTACCAAAAACGGGATGTATGTAGGAAAATGTTATATGTCTGATGGCCTTTTCAAGTTAAATGTAATGACTGTTGTACCCTCTGGTATTAATAATACTACATCTTCTTCTTACTTACTTGAGTCTTCAAATTTATGGCATGGTAGATTAGGACATATTAATTATGGATCTTTGCGAAGATTAATTAATATGGAATGTTTACCTAAATTTAATATTGATTCAAATCATAAATGTGAAATTTGCGTTGAGGCAAAATTATCTAAAACTCCTTTTCATTCAATTGAAAGAAGTACAAAACCACTTGAATTAATTCATAGTGACATTTGTGATTTTAAATCAATTCAAACAAGAGGTGGAAAAAAGTATGTAATCACTTTTATAGATGACTATACTAGATATAGTTATATTTATTTAATTCGAACCAAGGATGAAGCTTTGGAAACTTTCATTCAATATAAGAATGAAGTTGAAAATCAACTTGGTAAGAAAATCAAGAAACTTAGAAGTGATAGAAGTGGTGAATATGAATCACCTTTTGGTGAATTTTGTAAAGAACATGGAATAATTCATCAAACCACCGCTCCTTACTCACCTCAGCAAAATGGAATTGCTGAAAGGAAAAATAGGACTTTAAAAGAAATGATGAATGCTATATTAATCAGTTCTGGATTACCTCAGAACTTGTGGGGGGAAGCAATACTTTCTGCTAATTATATTTTAAATAAAATACCCCGAAAGAAAGTGAATCAAACACCTTATGAATTGTGGCATGGAAGAGTACCATCCTACAAATACTTAAAAGTGTGGGGGTGTTTGGCTAAAGTGGCTATTCCTAGTCCTAAAAAGACTAAGATAGGTCCTAAGACCATTGATTGCATTTTCATTGGTTATGCTAAGAATAGTAGTGCATATCGGTTTTTGATTCATAAATCAGAACATACCGAAATGCATGTAAATACTATTATTGAGTCAAGGAATGCATCATTCTTTGAACATGTATTTCCAAAGAAAACTGGACAAGAGACTAGTAACAATAAAAGATCTCATGATGCCATTACTAGTCAGGATCAAGAACAATATCAAGAACAAGAGTTAGATCAAAATGAGGAAGAGGAACCTAGGCGTAGTAAACGTGCTAGAACCTCAAAATCTTTTGGTCCAGATTTCCTAACATTTTTGTTAGAAAATGAGCCTTTAACTTTTAAAGAGGCTATGTCCAGTCCTGAAGCTCCTTTATGGAAAGAAGCTATCAACAGTGAAGTTGAATCCATCTTACAAAATCACACTTGGGAATTAGTGGACTTGCCACCAGGTTGTAAACCTCTTGGGTACAAGTGGATTTTCAAAAGAAAATTAAAAGCAGATGGATCAATTGACAAATACAAGGCAAGACTTGTAGTCAAAGGTTTTAGACAGAAAGAAGGTCTAGATTACTTTGACACATACTCACCGGTTACTAGAATAACATCCATTAGAATGCTAATTGCCATTGCATCTTTATACAATCTAGAAATTCATCAAATGGATGTTAAAACCGCTTTCTTAAATGGTGAGTTAAATGAAGAAATTTACATGGAACAACCAGAAGGGTTTTCTGTTCTAGGGAAAGAAAAGAAAGTGTGTAAATTGGTTAAATCATTATATGGTTTAAAACAAGCGCCAAAGCAATGGCATGAGAAATTTGACAAGGCAATGATGTCAAATGGATTTAAAATTAATGAGTGTGACAAATGTGTTTATATTAAAAACACAGACAAAGGTTATGTCATTGTATGTCTTTATGTAGATGATATGCTCATCATTGGTAGTAATAATGATATGATTAAAACTACTAAGAAAATGTTGAATAAACATTTTGACATGAAGGACATGGGCATTGCTGATGTAATTCTTGGTATGAAAATTACCAAAACATCAGAAGGATATGCTTTGTCACAATCTCATTACATTGAGAAAATACTTGACAAATTCAGCAAAGATGATGATCATCTTGCTAGAACTCCTGTAGATGTTAATTTGTATCTTTCTAAGAATATACAGGAAAGTATTTCTCAATTAGAGTATGCCCAAATTATTGGAAGCTTAATGTACTTGATGAACTGCACTCGCCCAGATATAGCTTATGTAGTAAGTAAATTAAGTAGATATACGAGTAATCCGGGAGTAGAACACTGGAAAGCAATTATAAGGGTTCTAAGATATCTCCGATTTACTCGTAACATTGGGCTTCATTATACTAGATATCCAGCAGTACTTGAAGGATACTGTGATGCAAATTGGATATCGGATACTAGAGACTCGAAGTCCACCAGTGGGTATGTATTTACTCTTGGTGGGGCGGCTGTATCTTGGAAATCTTCCAAACAGACTTGTATTGCTAGGTCTACTATGGAATCTGAATTCATAGCCTTAGACAAAGTAGGGGAAGAGGCAGAATGGCTTCACCACTTCCTTGAAGATATTCCAATATGGCCAAAACCGGTGCCTGCTATATGCATACATTGCGATAGTCAATCAGCTATAGGTAGAGCACAGAGTCATATGTATAACGGTAAGTCACGACACATTCGTCGTCGACATAATACCGTAAGACAACTACTCTCTAATGGAATTATTTCCATAGAATATGTTAAGTCTAAAGACAACATAGCGGATCCACTAACCAAAGGGTTAGCAAGAGAGTTAGTTGAGAATTCATCGAGGGGAATGGGACTAAAGCCTATTAAATAAGAGTTACCACAACGGCAACCCAACCTAGTTGACTGGAGATCCCAAGATCTAGGTTCAAAGGGACAACCGAGTTGTGAATAACTCAGAAGGATCACTGGGGAGTCTAACTCCTACCCATTTCTATGATGAACTAGTGATGTCTGCAGCGTTTTAGGTTAAGTAATACTTTTAATGATTCTTATATCTAGGTATACCTAGTGGAGTATGGCAGGATACTCTTCATAAGAATCACCTATGTGAGTGTGAACTGGGCCGGTTCTGTGAGACTTGTGAAGGGCTACAATTCTCTAGAGCACTCATGAAGACCAGGTTGTTCAGGGCCAAAATGAACACAATAGTGAGAACTAAACTGTGTCTGGGAATATACTGTGTGAGTTCTATTGTCTTGGTTTACACAAACGGCTGAACAGTTCAGGACATCATGTTCACTGGTTAGCTAGTAAATCCGATAGTGTCTCACAAGGGAAGGTTCAAAACCAAAAGCTACCTATCCTTTGCAGAATATTTTCAATTTCTAAACTCTCTGATTAGATCATGTTGTTACATTTTCTCTCCGTTAAATTCCATTCATGTGGGGGATTGTTGGAAAAATGGTTTTATATAGGCATATTTTTTAGCCCAATTTGGGTGGACCCTAAACGTTGTTTGGAGTGGGCCCGAAGAGGTGAAGACAGAACGTCAAAACCATGTATGAGTGAATGGGAAGTTGACGTCGTTTTTCGAGTCTAACATTAATTTTTTAGATAAAATTCATTTGAATTTTTTCAATAAAAAATATTGTGGGAATTTAATTTAATACTAAATTTATTTTTTTGGTTTCCTTAAGTGGTTTCCTAAAAATGATTAAACTATTCAAATAGTTATATATATATATATATATTTAAATAGTTTAAATTATTTAAGTTCCATTAGGTTTGACTTGGTCTAACAGACACTTTTGGTTGTTTGAATTTTGGTACAACTGTGAGATTTATTTATTCTAAACAAACGGTCTGAAAGTTTGTTTGAATTGAATAAGTGTATCTGTTCACTTCTTTTTATACCTGTTCGGGTATATAATATTCGGGACTGGTTTCTGCAGATTGGGGGTTGATCAAAACTTCAACTAAATTCTGTCAAGACTTGTTTCAATCTATTAAAAAATTCGGATAGATTCAAGATTTGTCCAGTTTCCATTTTGAATCTGGACAGAACAGTTTCATATCTGTACAGGCAAAAACTTGTCTGTTCGGACAGAGATATTTGCCTATATGTACCTTATATTTTCCAGCAGTCTTCAGGGTTGAAAAACAGTCAGAAAAATTTCATTTTTCTATCCACTTTGCTTCTTTGCATTTTATATTCTTCATTCTAATTTTAGAATTAACTAGAGAGAGTATAAGAACACAGGTTTGGTTCGCCGAACAAATTGTTTGGAGTATTACTACAATTTGTGAAGATCATTGTATCCTGTGAGATAGACGCCACTCAACCGTAAGTACCATAGCGGGGCGAATCTGTCTTAAGGACAGAGTGTCACACACTCGACTTGATCTTGTAATTTTATTTGGTTCGACAAAATAAATCCGGTATGTAATTTATTTATTTTGTTTGATTTTATTTCAAGTTATTTTATTTACACAGAAGATTGTTCCAACATTTTCTGTCTAAACTATTTATCCATTTATATTAAGTAAACCAACAAAAAATATATATATATGTATTTTAGTCGTTAAACTCAATAAAAAAAATGATGTTTTAGACATTTTATGTATACCTACATTAAATTTAATGGCTAAAATACACTTTTTAAGTCGGTTTTATTTAATAAAAATAGACAAATAATTTAGATTAAAAAAATAAAAAATAAGGGTTTAAAATAAAAAAAAATTTAAAACCAAAAGATTTATTTTATTACCATGGTCAAACTGTAACGACCTCAAAATAATACAGAATCTCATCATTTAACAGTTCTATATTCTTGATAGATAATTACATTTCCATACATACATCAGAGTTAATATTACAGAAGAGTATTTCATATAAGTTCCAAATGTTTACAAAAATAATAAAATGCCCCGAGGCTTATATCTTTTCAAGTTGTTACTTGGTTACACAAAAGAAGAGTTCTAACTCCTTTGCAAGTAAAGCCCTCGGCTTAGATTTACATTTAAGTACAAATATAGGTAAAACAACAAAATGAAGCCTCCAGCTCCGAAACCTCCCAAGCTATACTCTTGGAGGTGGCATATCACCTGTACCTAAAAATGGTGTCCCAAGTAGGGTAAGCCAAAACCCAGTAGAGATATGCTAAACCAAATATGAGAAATAACTAAAACATTAGCATTCGACAAATGGTTAGCACTTATAAGCCAATTACACTCTTTACAAGGTCATCAACAAGTACATCCATATTTAAAATCCACTTCTGTTCATTTACCCAAGTTAATTCATAAGTGTGGGTCATTATTCACTCAAATAATTCAAAATGAGAGTACAACTCATATTGTTAATACTTCAACCATCAACAATTTGAAATGAGACTACAACTCATATTATCAACACTTCATATATTCAACACTTCAATTATCAACATCATTCATATGTACATAAGGTTTCGAGACTTTCACCCTGGACACTCCGGCCAACTTAATTATCAATGGAGTCCATCCCTTATCTCCTCCCAAACAATGTATATATACAATGTATTTAAACAAGTTGTCATATACAATGACCAATTCAATTACATATTCAATGTTATAATCTATTCGTCATATTCAATGACATATTTCAATCGATTAGTTTCAATTTACCTAATCATCATGCAATTCTACTACACTCATGACTATCCTCTACCGATAGCCCAAAACAGTTATTTCTAAACAGATGATTAAATTTGTCAAACAGATAATTCATCACATTTACCATAGATGAGTGATTTATCAATCCAACTACACCATTATATCACCAACTTTCCCAATTTCATAATTACCAAACCAATTTCATATTTCCACTAAATAACCCATTTAATTCCAATTAGGGCAAATCTTTCCCTTTTCTCAAATATTGCCATCAATGCCAAATTTCACCCTTAATATATTATTATCCCATTATCAAGGTCTCATATACACACATGAAGCCCAAATAAGAAAAACCCATCTTTTATAATTTTCATACCAAACCCTAATTTTCCAAAACTTCCAAAATCTCTACATTTATACAAATGCCCAACATTTATGTTAAAACTCATAAAAAGGAGTAGATTATCCCTACCTTGAAGTTAGGAGCCCAAAGGAGAAGAAGAGTGAAACCCAAGATGCTCCAAATCCACAAATTTTCGGATCGATAAGAAGCCTAAGCCAAGCTCTAACTTTCTTACAAAGGGATTAGGGTAGAAAACTCCTAGAACATAGAGTATTTGTAGAGAGAGAGTGTGTTTAGAGAGAGAGGCTGCCGGATCTAGGGTTTGAGATGAAAAGAAGATCAAAAAGTGAAGGAGAAGACCTCTGCTGCGAACTGATATATTCGAGGCTCGCTCGAGCGAAGAAGTGGTCGCTCGAGTGACCAGACACAAAAGAACCTCGCTCGAGCGCAAGAAGCGTCACTCGAGCGAACAATGCGAAGCTTCAGGTCTGCAACCCAGAAGCATGCTCGAGCGCAAAATTTATCGCCCGAGCGAAGAAACACAAAACATAGAGCTCGCTTGCTCGAGCGACAAAAGCCTCGCTCAAGCGAAGAATACCAACCTTCAGGTCCAATCTAGACGTAGACGCACGCTCAAGCGCAAGAGTGCTCGCTCGAGCGCAAGAACCTTCGCTCGAGTGAAGAAGTAAAAACCCAGGGCTCACTCAAGCGTAAAAAGTCTCGCTCGAGTGAAGATGCCAAATTCTGGACAGCAACCATTTGTTTCAATTCACCACCAACATGTTCCAAACTTACCCAACACATCCTAAAACTCAAACACAAGGAATTTAAGGACGGAAACAAAATATAAACAACAACAACCAATCACGGAACCGAGTTCGGAATATAATGAATAAATGAGAAAAAACCGGGATCGCTATACAAACTCTCAGTTTTTTTTTTTGTTGGTGATTTGTCCAAGTTTTTTTTTTTTAAACTGCAACCAAACTTTGTCCCAAGAAATACTTTCAAAAGTCCAATACCATTTTATACACTCACACAAAAATAAAATAAAATAAAAAAATAAACAAAAAACTCAAAACAACACTAATGCTCAACAATTGTTGTGCATGTGCATCCCTATTTCCCTCCGTGGCCTTTAATGTTGGAGTCCAGATCCTCCCCAGCCCTCCTCTCCAGCTCTCTCTCCGATTAACGGACAGAATTCGGCCACGTCACCCATAACAAAACCTACGGCTCGGATTAACTAAAAAAAAAATGAGTTGAATTTCATTCAATCCACATCTGGCACTCTCTGTCCCACGTCAAGTCCACCACTCACACACACATTCACTCTCTCTTTCTCTCTCTCTCTCTCTCTCTCTCTCTTCTAATAAAAAATTAAAAAAACTATTTTAATCTTTTTAATTTTATTTTCATAATATATATATATATATATATATAATTTTTAATATAAAATTTTAATTTTATAAAATTAATATCATTAAAAATATACCTTTAAATTGAGACTAATATTAAATATATTTAATAAAAAATTAAAATAAATAAAAAGTAATTACTATGTTTAGTTATGTTTTGAAATTATTATTTTTTAAATATAAAAATTAATTTGATGAAATAAACAAACAAAAATCATATATTTTTGAAATTTTCAAAAACAATCTTCATTTAAAAAAAATCATATGAAAATAAAAAAACATGCTGTATTTGATTTGCACCTATACACAGATTAGATTTGTGTGTGTGTTTTTCAAATGCAAAGATTGGATTTGTTTGTTTTTTATTTCCTTTAAAAAAATTATTTTCATATTTTTTTTTTTTTGGAATGAAGATTATTTTTGAGAATTTTAAAAATATATGATTTTTGTGTGTTTATTTTATCAAATTAATTTTTATATTTAAAAAATAATAATTTCAAAACATAACTAAACATAGTAATGACTTTTTATTTATTTTAATTTTTTCTTAAATATATTTAATATTAGTCTCATTTTATATGTATATTTTTAATGATATTAATTTTATAAAATTAAATTTTTATATTAAAAATTATTCATATTATGAAAATAAAATTAAAAAGATTAAAATAATTTTTTTAATTTTTTATTAGAAGAGAGAGAGAGTGAGAGAGTGAGTGAGTGAGTGTATGTGTGAGTGAGTGAGTGGTGGACTTGACGGGACAGAGAGTGTTAGAGTGCTTTGTGTTGAATTAAATTCAACTTTTCTGTAGGTTTTGTTATGGATGATGTGGCCGAATTTTGTCCACCAGACCCCTCGAGAGAAGGACTGGATAGCAACTGGATTAGGGTTGTTTGGGATGTCTTAAATGAGTACATTTTTTGATTTTTTGGACTAAAAAATTGAGGAAAAAAATATGATTGTTTGGGTTAATTTTTTGACTTTTTATGAAAAAATGTGTATTAAAAAATTATAAAAATTAATGTGTAAAAAAAATTAAGATTAAAAATTGTGCAGCCATACTTTTTAATTTTTGATAAATAATAATAACTTTTTAACTTTTTAAACAACTTTTTAACTTTTTAATTTTTTTAACTTTTTAACTTTTTAAACAACTTTTTAACTTTTTAATTTTTTTTTAACTTCTCTAACAACATTTTTGGTCTGGCAGAGGACTCTCCCGGCCTTTGATGTTGACAAGGTGTGGCGAGAAAAGTCCTATCTAGCACCTCCATCGTCATTTCTTGAAATTTTCGTTATGGAAAATGATCAAGTGCTCGAAAGTGAGAGGCTCGAAACACGGCTCGAAAGGAAGAAGCAGAGGGAAGAGGAGAGGAAGAAGAGAGGAGGAAGGGAGGAAGGAAGAAGCAGAGCCTCGCCATCGCCACCGCCGTCGCCTCGCCGCCGTCGATCGTCGCAGCAGACCGTCGCCTCGCCGTCGTCGCAGCACCTTTGCTCCTCGCCGATCGTCGCACCACCGCCACCGCCACCGCCTCTCGCAGCAGCTCGCCCCGCTTCCTCCTCCAGCCGATTTTATGGCCCCCTCCCCTCCCTCCTCCTCCTCCCCCTCCCCTCCCCCTCCCTCTCCTCCTCCCTTCTCTTCTTCTCCCTTCTTCTTCTTCTTCGTTCTACAAGAAAAACCAGAGAAAAAAAAAAAAAAAATTGACACCAAAACGACGTCGTTTTGGTGTCGAGCCAACTTTCGAGCCATGTAATTCGAGCTACATAGCACTTCCGTTTTCGTTATGTACCATTTATATAATTTAAAAAAAAAATTACTCTACAATAATTTTTCTATAATAATTTCTTATTCAATCATATTTCCCAAATAAATACTCTATAATAATTCCTTTTTTTTTCACTAACTTACTTTTATCATTTTAAATTTTTTTTTTTTTGCTTTCTTTCTTTATTTATATAATATTTTTCTCTATTAAAAAAAATACAAAAGCGTTTGATTCAATTATGACAAAGGAATAGACTATCTTTTGTTTCTCTTTGACGGTAAGTGATTTAGGATTTGTTTAGGAAGTGGGTTGGTTTTTTGACTTTTTTGACTATTTTAGTCTGGGACTAAAAAGTCTCGTTTAGGAAAGGCTTTTAACATTTTTGACTTTTTTGTGAGAGAAAAAATATAATTATTATGGGTTGGATGTGATGTTTTGTTTTATTAGGTTAAAAAATCTATTTTATTTTTTGTGACTAAAATAACCAAAAAAATCCCAAACTTGACTTCCCAAACGAAGCCTTAAGAGTTTTCAATTTTTATATCTATACTATTATATTAAGTGAGGCTTCAATTTAGGCCAAGTTTGGCAAGTTGAAAATAAGCCAAAAGGCCAAAAAGTTAAAAAGTTATCACTATTCACCAAAAGTCAAAAATTACGACTGCACAACTCTCAATCCTAATTTTTCCCTACACACTAATTTATACAATTTTTTAATACACATTTTTCCATAAAAAGTCAAAAAATTAACCCAAACATTCATATTTTTTTCCTCAATTTTTTAGTCCAAAAGACAAAAAGTGCACTTATTTAGGACACCCCAAACAACCCCTTAGTCTCTTGAAGCCTCTACCATGTACTCCATGTACTCCGCTTGGATATGGCTTACACCAATGTCTTTGGCTAGGCGGAGACCTACTATCAATGCCTCATATTCAGCCTCATTGTTGCTTGCGTCGAACAAGAAACGGAGAGCACACTTGAAATAACCACCTTCAGGGGCAGTGAGGATGAGACCAGCCCTACTGCCTTCTTTGCGGGATGATCCGTCGACATTGAAGGTCCAAGAGTGGAAGTCTTCTGCCTCAGTGTTGAGTTGCCTGGGCGGGGGGGCCGTGGTTGGAGTGGGATTAGTGAATTCCAAGATAAAATCGGCGACAGCCTGCCCTTGATCGCTGTTCGAGGTTGATAGGAGATGTCAAATTGGCTGAGCTCGACTGACCATTGCATAAGTCGGCCGGACAACTCTAGTTGTTGCATTATCTTCTTCAATGGTTGGTCAGTGAGGATGACAATGGGATGGGCCTGGAAGTAAGGTCGGAGTCATCTTGAAGCTATAACCAAGGCCAAGGCCATTTTTTCAAGCAATGGGTAGTTCTGTTCTGCTCCCTTGAGAGCCCGACTAATGTAGTAGACCGGTCGCTAGATAGAGTCGTCTTCCCTGATGAGGGCTGCACTGACTGCGGTGTTTGATACGGCAAAGTAGAGAAAAAGGGGCTCACCCGTGATTGCCTGAGAAAGTAGGAGGGGTTGGCCATGCACTGCTTCAATTGCTAAAAGGCCTCTTCGGATTCTGCCGTCCACTCAAAAGCTTGCCGAAGGACTTTGAAAAAGGGGAGGCACTCGTCTGTTGCGCGGGAAATAAAACGGTTGAGGGCGGCGACTCTGCCCATTAGCCTTTGAACCTCTAACTGTTCTGGGTGACTGCATTTCTATCAGAGCCTTGATCTTTTCGGGGTTGGCCTCGATACCCCGTTGACTGACCATGAAACCCAAGAATTTCCCCGATCCGACGCCGAAGGCGCATTTCTCTGGATTCAGCTTCATTTGATACTTACGCAGAGTGTCGAAGGTTTCCCGCAGGTCTGCCAGATGGTCAGAGGAGAGTTTGCTCTTGACAAGCATGTTATCGACATAGACTTCCATGTTCCAACCCATCTGGTGATGAAAAACGGTAGTGACTAGCCATTGGTAGGTTGCTCCGGTATTTTTTAGCCCGAATAGCATGACACGATAGTGGTAAGTCCCCCAATCAGTGATGAAGGAGGTGTGTTCCTGGTCCGATAGGTGCATCAGAATTTGATTGTAGCCAGAGAAAGCATCCATGAAGCTGAACATTTGATGTCCGGCCGTGGCATCGACAAGTAGATCTATGCGAGGAAGGGGATAGCTATCTTTGGGGCAAGCTCGGTTGAGATCGGAGTAGTCGACACAGAGTCGCCACTTACCATTGTTTTTACGGACCAGGACCACATTTGACAGCCATCTGGGGTAGTCCACGTTTTTGATGAACTGTGCCTCAAGGAGCTTATCTACTTCAGAAGTAATAAGAGTATTGCATTCCAGGTAAAAGACGCGCTGCTTCTGGTGAAAGGGTCGGAAATAGGGCTCAATGCTGAGACGATGAGTGATGAAGAAGGGATCAATACCCGGCATGTTGGAGTGGGTCCAGGCAAACATGTCATTGTGCTTAATTAAGAGGGCTGTAAGGTCGGCCTTGGCTTGGGAGGATAGTTGGTTGCCGATCTTGGTAGTTTTTGTTGGGTTGGTAAGGTCGATGAGGACCTCGACAAGCTCTTCCACTGGTTCCCCTCTGACCAGCTCGTCTTCGTCTCTAACGTCAAGTCCTTCAATGATCATAGTCTCCTTCAGCTTGACCTCTTTAAGTGAAGCGACGTAACATTCTCTGGCGACGGTCTGTTCTCCACTCACAGTGCCGACCCCAAGGTCGGTAGGGAATTTTACTGCTAGGTGAAAAGTGGATGTGACAGCTTGAAAAACATTTAGAGCAGTACGGCCGAGGATAATGTTGTAGGCAGAGGGACAGTCGACGACGAGGAAAGTGAGCAACTTTGTGGTCTGCCGCGGGTATTCTCCAATGGTGATGGGAAGATCAATGGAGCCTATGGAGGTCACCCGGTCTCCAGTGAAACCAACCAGTGGGGTTTGGAGAGGGGACAAACTTTCTTCCCTGACCTTGAGCTAATGATAGGCGTTTAGGAAGATGATGTCTGAAGAGCTACCGTTGTCAATGAGAACCCATCTGACTTTGTAATTGAAGAGGAGGGCAGAGATGACGAGGGGGTCGTCATGGGGGTAACGGATGCTTGTGCAGTCAGCCTCCGTGAAGGTGATGGGCTCCATCCACTATTTGGGGTGTTTGAAGGGGCGGTCCAGTGTCGCGATTTCTTTGTCAGAGCCCTGTCTGATTTTTTTGAGTTCTGTCCATTGGGCCGAACAGGATGGTCCCCCACACGCAAGCCCACCAGCAATAACTCTGATTTCTCCAACTAGGGGAGAGGGGGGGAGGGTTTCCTTGTACTCGGGGTTGTTGTGGGGGTTGATCATTGCCATGGTTGGGTTGGGTAGGTTGTCGAGGAGGAGTGTGGCGGCGATTATTTCTGGTAGGTTCGGTTCTTGGCCGTTACTGAGGACGGGCTGCTGTGAACCGACTGAGGCGCCCCTGGCGTATCAAGCTCTCGACCTGATCTTTAAAGTTAACACATTCCTTGGTATTGTGGTTGTGGTCCTGATGGAAACAGCAGTATTTGGACTGGTCCCTCCGGTTGGAAAGAGACCGCGATGGTGGGGGCCATTTTAGAGGATAATCTCGTTGGATCTGGTTCAAGACTTGTTCCATGGGGGAATTGAGGGGTGTGTCGCTCAAACCGTCCGAGCGGTCGGGTAGGTGCCGACCGGTCAGCTCGAGCGGGTCGGTCGGTATACCGTAATGTTTGTTGTGTATACTAGGTGCTTTTGGTTTCAGGGTCCTTTCTCTTCTCTCTAGAGGTCGGGTTTTTGGTTGTGGAGTCTTGTCGGGCGGCTAGGGAATCTTCAGCATTCATGTATTTTTGGGCTTTGAAGAGGAGGGTTGCCGTGGAGGTTGGAGGATTTTTGGAGAGAGAGAAAAGGAAATCGGATGATCGGAGATCGGCTATGAAAGCCGTGAGGATGACTTTGTCGTTGTTTTCCGCCACCTGCAAGGCTTCGTTGTTGAAGCGGGTGACAAAACTGCGCAGCGACTCCCCCTCCATCTGACGGATGTTTAGGAGTTGAGTTGCTGGACGCCGTTGGTGCTGGGCACCAATGAAGTGGCTGAGGAAGAAGTCACTTAGGTGCTGAAAAGTAGAGACAGAGTCTGGAGGCAGCTGACCGAACCACAGTCGGGCCGATCCCTTAAGTGTGACGGGGAAGGCCCAACACATGATCTCATCAGGGAATGCATGGAGGATTATGAGGGTCCTGTAAGTCTCCAAGTGGTCAACTGGGTCTGTTGTACAGTCGAAAGAGTCGATCGAGGGCATTTTGAACTTGGAAGGTAGGGGTTTGTCCCTGATGGAGGCAACGAACGGTGAGTTGGCTGTGGTAGAGGGTTTATTCTGTATGGTCTACATGACTCCTTGAAGCTGGAGCCTCAGGGCTCAGAGTTCTGCATCCCAGAGAGGGACGTTGTCACCACCGGAATGCAACGGAGGCTGGACAATGCTGGCCTCTCCTTCGGGGGCAGGTGCTCGGAATGATGGGTGTGGGGCTCGGGGTGGCGGGTTCATTTCTAGAGGAGGGAGTCGTAAGCCTTCCAAGTTGGATGGATGGGACTGTTGGATAGTATGGCTCGGGGCTCGTTCTTGGTTGGGTGGGATATCTGGAGGTGGTGGAGGAGGCATAGGAAGGTTTCTTTGAAGTAGAGCATTAATCAGGGTTGGGTTTTGTTTGGCCAAGCGGTTAATGCTGTTGGTGAGCTCGGTGAAATACTGCGGTGGGTTGTTTGGGTTAGGGGGGTCGGCTTGGGGATCGGCAACGTTGTATTGAGAAGCCATGGATCTAGTTGTGACCATCCACCTTGGTGGGTGGCAGGTAGGGATTATCAGGAGTGGGTCTCTGGTGACAATGAACACGGTTGCCAAGCAGAGCAAAAAGGTTTCCCACAGACGGCGCCAACTGATGATGCAGCGTGTTCCAGACGAAATGGGTCGGATCGATCCACGCTTCCCCAACTGGTGTCCGAGAAGCCAAACCCACAAAGAGACCTGCACAAGAGTTCAACGGGGAACGGGGAGTCCCCCAGCGAACTCTCCGACAAGCAAGTTAGAATAGAGAGAGATGGGATGTAGAGATAGATTGAAGATAGAAAAGCTTAACCTTTTTCTTGTCTTCGATGCCTGCTTATATCCTCTGCTAATCATTTCGTTGTCCCTTCCGACCTGTCACCTTGGTCGAAAGTCTGTGCTCTAGCTTACCTTGTTCATGGTGAGGCCGTTCTGTCCCGACGGGGAGGGGTTATCGCAATAAATGCTGCCGGAAAACCTATTAATGGCTGATGTGTGGTGCAATAACTTTGCAGGATCTTTGTCTGCTGATGTGGGTGATTCTCTACTTGCCAACTGTTTAGATGTCATTGGTGTTTGGTGTAACGCTAGGTTTCACGAGTGTTGAGCTTTAGTATTTGAATCATGGATTGGACCTTAGGTGGTGGACCATATCCTTTATGGGCTTACCCATGTCACCTTCTTACTTTGCCTTTGTTCCAATCTCAATCAAACTAATCAGGTTGAAGAATTCGATTTTGTATTAATTTTTTTTCAATCCCAACTGAATGAAATTGCTTACACCTGTAATGATGGCTGGTTTATTGTGAATCTGTAATAATTCAATTTTATAAAATTTCAAATATTATTTTTTTCCCCTTAATTCCATAGAGTCAATTTATTAAATCTCTAAACATTTGGATAAAATTCAACATGTACCCAAATTTTCTTCAAAGTTTCAATTGACACCGAAGTGCCATATGAAGTTGACAAGATTCTTGGCCAGTGAGTAGAACAGGTCTAACGTGAATTCCATCACGTTCATTCATTTGGACTGCCTTCGAATAAAAAAATAAAAAAATTTAAATGATCTTGACAAATTTCAGTGAGCACTTGGGCGGAAGGCGGTCACATGGCTGCTCTGGCGTTGACAAAGATTTTATGAAATTGACCTAGAGGTTTATGGGACTGTTTGTTACAATTTTTTAGAGCGATTATAATTTATTTTGATTTGAGAGTTTGTATCAGGCTGTTTGGTGTAATTTTACTTATAACTTATTAGACATAAATAACTTAAATAAACTAAAATTAATTATTTGAAAGCTAAGATAAGAATATTTTTAATTTTTACTTTTTGATTATAAACTTTTAACTTTAAAAAAAAAAAATTTCCACTAAAGCAGGCTTATATGTATTATATAAACACACACTTCGCGTGTAGGCCACCGCATTCCTCTTCGTCCTCCATGGCTTCTAGTAGTCGTGTTCCATTTGTTGTACAGAATATTACTACAGAGCAGTTTTTCACCAATTTATGCTACTGTTGTCCAGAAGATCTAAATCAATTTGCTGTGAGCCTTCAACGAGGACCTTCATGGCCTTTCACTGCAAGAAAGAAGCTCTACCTTGCTCTTGTCAATGGCAGTATGGTATTTACCATTCAATATCCTCAAAAGAGTTGAGAGTTCTAGCATTTTTCCACGGCAATTAAACTAACTTGATTAGTTTGTTTGTGGTCTATTTGTTTGTTTGTTTTTTAATATCATTGAAAACAATTTTGTTAAAAATTGTGGTGAAAAATCGAAAACAGAGATTTGGGTTGTTTTTGTTTTTTTGGTTTAAATTTTGGGTATTGCTGCTATACCTTAACTAATAAAGAATACAGCGAATGAGAAAGTTGCAAAGGGCCACATATCTTTAAATCAAGAGCATTGCAAATCTCTTGATGTTTCATTGGGAGACACCATCCTTTTGAAAGTGTAAGTTCAATCTACTATTGTGTTTGTGTGTCGTAGCCTACACAGATATATTTATGTGAATTCTGAAATTTCATTTTAGAAAGTGGTGTTAGGGAAAATATGTGATTCCCCACAAGTAAATCAATCAATGGGAATAAAAACTAATGAGGAAAAATTAAATCAAAAGCAACACAAGAATTTTTACGCGGTTCCCTCAATGTAAGGTACGTCCATGGGATCGAAATCCGATTCCACTATCAACCAAAAAGTTTTCAAACGATTACAGACGAGACACGAATGGTCTCACAAAACCACCCTTAGGTGAATTCCAAATAATCATAAATAAATAAGAGGAAAGACCTCACCAAATAGATGAACCAAAATCTTCAGAAACAGAGTTGTAGAAGACCCAAAATAATAACCCAAATCAACACCGAAAACCGAACCAAACGCTTCAAAGTAGAGCAACAAACCAAGGCACCAATTCTTGATTAACCAAGTCAAATCCAGAGCAACAATCAACACTAATTGAAACCCACCAAATTGAGTTATACACCAAGTATTGTTACCAAAAAAAAATCTGTTGTCGCTCACCTATGCTACTGATGAACATAACAATATATCTATATATTATTAAATTTTGAACTTGTTTTATCAAAATCCTAGTTATTACCAAATTGAATTAGGTCTCTAAAATTTAGATATAATATATTAAAATATATTATACCTAAACCAAACCAAATTAAAATTCTTTAACAAACCAATTGGGTCTCAAACTCCAATAAAGAGATATACCCCAACAATTCTTTCTCCCCCTATCGACTTAGGTGGAGACATCAACCATACCCGCCAAAGTTCGACACTTCAAATGTTTGTCCCTCGACAAAGTCTTAGTCAACATATCCGAAATATTATCATCTGTGTGAACCTTTTCAAGTTGCAACAACTTCGAATCTAACACATCACGAATCCAATGGTATCTCACATCAATGTGTTTCGATCTCGAATAAAAAGTAGAATTTTTGCTCAAATGAATAGCACTTTGACTATCACAATAAAGCACATACTTTTCTTGCTTCAAACCCAACTCTTGCAAAAATTTCTTCAACTATAACTCTTCTTTACAAGCTTCCGTAATGACAATAAATTCAGCTTCGGTAGTTGAGAGAGCAACACATTTTGTAATTTAGATTGTCATGCCACAGCTTCCCCTGCAAATGTCATCAAATACCCTGAAGTAGATTTCCTAAAATCAATATCACCGGCCATGTCAGAATCTGTGAACCCATCGAGCATCGGCTTACCATCTCCAAAACACAAACACACCTTCGAAGTCCCTCGAAGATATCTTAGAATCCATTTTACCGCTGCCCAATGTTCTTTACCCGAATTAGAGAGAAAACGACTCACCACACCAACGGCGTGAGCAATATCCGGCCTTGTACAAACCCTGGCGTACATCAAAGAACCAACTGCTGAAGCATAAGGAACTTTTAACATCTCTTCCTTTTCTTTCTCACTTGTAGGACATTGATTCGAACTAAGCTTGAAGTGACCCACAAGTGGACAACCAACTGACTTTGCTTTATTCATGTTGAACCTCTCAAGAATTTTCTCAATGTAACTTTCTTGAGACAACCAAATCAGTCCCTTTTTGTGATCATGAACAATTTTCATACCAAGTATTTACTTTGCCGGTCCCAAATCTTTCATAGCAAACGATTTACTCAACTCTAACTTCAACTTGTTAATCATGGTAGAAGCTTGACCCACAATTAACACGTCATCAACATAAAGCAAAAGAATAATAAATTTATCATTTGGGAAATTTTTCACGAACACACAATGGTCCAAAGTGGTTTTAGAAAAACCATTATTCATCATGAAAGAGTCAAATTTTTTGTACCATTGCCGCGGAGCTTGCTTGAGACCATACAAACTTTTCTTCAATTTCTAAACAAATTTCTCTTTCCCTTTCTCTACAAAACCTTCCGGTTGCTCCATGTAAATTTCTTCTTCAAGGTCACCATGAAGAAATGCGGTCTTTACATCAAGTTGTTCAACTTCAAGGTTCATACTTGCAGCCATGCCAAGTACAACTCGAATAGAAGACATATTCACAACCGGCGAGAAAATCTCATCAAAGTCAATGCATTTCTTTTGCCCAAAGCCTTTCACAACAAGACGTGCTTTGTACCTCAGATTTTTACTATCATTCTTCAATTTGAAAACCTACTTATTTTTCAAAATTTTCCTCCCCTTAAGCAACTTCACTAAATCATAAGTGTGATTTTCAAGTAAGAAATTCATCTCCTCTTCCATGGCCTTTTTCCAATCACCTTTCTTTGCATGCTTAATTGCTTCTTGGTAGCTCTCAGGCTCCCCTTGATCGAAAATCAACACAAATTCATTGGGAGGATACTTTCTTGAAGGTTGTCGGCCCCTTGTAGATTTTCTCAACTCAAGTTGTGGTAGCGGTTCTTAAGTTGGATGCTCTTCCTCAATTTCAGGCTCAACTTCATTAGGATTAGCATCATCCTCCACATCTTCAATAGGTGGCTGCACATCTCCCCTATTTTCATCATCAACTAAAGATGAAGGAGATGGATCCATGTCAATAAGATCACTAGTTTTTGGCTCCGGTTGATCACCTTTGCCAAAGTCTTCAATTGTTTGGTCTTCAAGAAATACAACATCACGGCTTTGAATGACTTTCTTGTCAACCGGATCCCATAATCTATACCAAATTCATCACGCCCATAGTCAAGAAAAATGCATTGCCTTGACTTGCTATCAAGCTTGGACCTCTCATCTTTTGGAATGTGAACAAAGGTCCGACAACCAATGTGACAACCCTCACCACTGATTAGTGCTAATCTATGATTAAGCATGTTAAGTGACTGATTGACTGAGATTCTGACTGATTGATTGAGTGTATTAGTTTAAATGTATTTCTATCTGTTTGACTGTTAAATGATCTGTTCATGTATTATGTTTTAAACTGCAAATTGAAGGCCTTATCGGCAGCCGAATCCGAAATTGATTGGTGATATGTGCTAATTAGAATTTATGTGATTT
The DNA here is from genome assembly GCA_030407325.1 of Camellia japonica. NCBI lineage: Eukaryota > Viridiplantae > Streptophyta > Magnoliopsida > Ericales > Theaceae > Camellia > Camellia japonica. The sequence goes on from JAPPVO010000016.1 coordinate 166,995,474, forward strand.
TATGGCATGTTTAATTGAAATGTGATTTGGTATGATTAAATTAGATTAAATAAAGCTAAATTAATTAAGTTAGACTTATCTACCATTTTGCCGCATAGTGGACAATTCTAGGACTTGTTTAACCACACTTCATACACTTTTGACACAACACTTCTTTAGCCATTTTGAGAGAGAGAGAGAGAGAGAGAGAGAGAGAGAAAGAGAGAGATTGAGTTCAACTTGAAGGTTTTGCTTGGAAATTAAAGGAATTGAAGGTTAAGTGCATATTTGAGCTTCCATACTTGACATTGAGGACCTAAGGTAGGATACTCATCCTTTAGTTTGTGAATTCAAGTTGTATTTTGCATGGTTCATGGAAGTTTAGAGATTTAAGGCATGAATTGGTTTAAAAGTGTTGACTTGAAGCTTGTATCTTGCATGCATGTACATGTTGTAGAGTTTTGAAGTTGTTTTCATAAAAACTCCCACATGCATGTTCATATTATGGTTCTAGTTCATGAATTCCTCATGTTTTTGAAAGAATTGACCCTTTTGATCATGTATTTGAAGCTTTGAATTGGGTTGAACACATGCATGTTGCATACACTTTGTGTTCTTGTAATTTATTTGAAAATTGTATTTAATTGAACTACCTTTGGGCTTTGATTTCTCAAAATGACCTTTGAAACATGTAATATTATGGGTTTTGAAGTGTTTTCCAGAAAATTGGCCCAAGAGGATCGAAATTTATGCTTTAAAGTTGAGTTTTTGAGCTTGAGGTTCAAATCTGGAAATTCCAGATTTTGGACTCACGCTCGAGTGGGGAACTCCACGCTCGAGCGTACACACTGAGTTCATGCAGTCCGCTCGAGCGGGGGAAGTGATACTCGAGCGGGAAATGCGTGTACCAGTACTTTCATGTGTTTTACAGTCCGCTCGAGTGAGGGAATGCACGTTCGAGCGAGGACTTGTGCCTCACACTCGAGTGTGGGTTGAGCGCCCATCGAGCGTGAATTCCGTGCATCCAGTACTTTTGCCATGTTTTACAGTCCGCTCGAGCGAGGAAAGTGACGCTCGAGCGGGGATCCTTTGTCTGCATGTCCGCTCGAGCGTAGAAATCCACGCTCGAGCGTGACCCTTGTTTTCCGAAAATTTTGTAAAGTGTTTAAAAGTGCATCTTTGCATCCTCTTTCCATCCTAGGCATTCCTAGGGCATGTTTAAGGCATCTTAAGGAGGATATTGATGTAGAACCACACCGAGGCAAATTAGGGATTAAATTATTGCTTCCCGACTGTGTAGCTTAGTGTGTGTTTCGTTCTGTAACTGTGTAGGGTTGGCATCCAAGGACGCTCGTTAGCTACTTAGCCCAGAACTCTGTGAGTAACAATGTTGTAAAGATATGTTCAATAATGATTATTTCCTAAGCAATTAATTGTACTATTTTCTGAAGTATACTATTTACTGAATGAATGCTTGTTCGAATTGCGAACTGTATTCGTGGCATCCATAGCAATTTACTGTTATTGTACTGTACTGCTACTGTCACAGAGATCTCTGTCGGTTCCCATGTTTGGAACCACTACTGTTTACTGGTATGATGGCCATCAACTGACTGTTCGGTCTATTAAGACCTACTGTACTGTTTTGCTATTGGATGTACCACTTATGATTGCTATGATCGAATAACTGATATACTGTTCAAATGATTGTTTTAAATACTGAAAGGACATTCATTCTTAACCTCTTTACGTATATGTTATTCACTGGGCTTTAGCTCATTGCTTATATATATATATATATATATGTAGGTGTTCAGGCACCGGACCGTTGCTAGGAGCGTCAGGCTAAGCTCTTGTTTTGTTAAGCCAACCTTTGTGCCTTACTTCGAGGTTCCAGATCTGTTCAAGCTAAGGCTGCTTTTGGGATGTTTAGTCTCACCCATCTGTCTCTGTTTTGTACCGACTGTTTTAAGACTTATACTGTATTAAATGCTTCCGTATATGATGTAAATATGTTTCAGTTATGAATGTGAATATGATACGAAAAGTCTTTTTGCATACAGACTGTCACAGCTCATTGGACATCTTTTAATTACTGTTTTGGCTTCCGCTAGCCCCTGTACTCTGTATTACTGTTTTACTGTTAAGCAGGCCTTCGGTAATCTCGGATTACTGGTCGGTTACGGTGCTAAACCCATAGGGGCGGGTTTGGACCGTGACAACCAAACACTCTCAAGTGCTCATAAGACACATCTTTGTCAGTCCAAACTCTTTCAGGAACATCACCATTCAAAGTATAAGAAGGAGACAAATTGATCACGTCAACCACTGTCCTCATTGCCTTACCCCAAAAGGATCTTGGCAATTTAGCTTGTGAAAGCAAACACCTTGTTCTTTCCACAATGGTGCGGTTCATCCTCTCAGCAACACCATTTTGTTGAGGAGTCTTCTTAACTATCTTTTGGTGCCGAATACCTTGACTGCGACAATACTCATCAAATGGCCCAATGTATTCACCACCATTGTCTGATCGGATGCACTTCAATTTCTGCCCTGTTTCTCTTTCAACCATGGCTTGAAAATGCTTAAATACTTCTAGAACTTGATCTTTAGTTTTTAATATAAAAGCCCAAACTTTCCTTGAATAATCATCAATGAAAGTAACAAAATAAAGTGCACCACTATGTGTTCTAACTTTCAAAGGACCACAAACATCCGAATGAATCAACTCCAAAACATTTTCTTTTCTAGAAGCAACATTTTTATGAAAAGAAACTCTATGTTGTTTACTCGCCAAACAATGAACACAAGTTTTGAGATGTATACCTTTCAAACCGGGTAGAAGCTCTTTCTTGAACAAAACTTGCAGCCCCTTTTCACTCATGTACCCAAGGCGCTTGTGCCACAATTCAGTAGAAGTATCATCTTCAAGTGTATTGACAACACTTTTACAAATTTTTCCTTGCATCGAATAAAGTGTATGAGCCTTCTTGCACTTAGCCACCACCAAAGAACCCTTTGTGAGCTTCCATATTCCATCACCAAATTTATTGTTGAAGCCTTTATCATCTAGCTTCCCGATAGAGATCAAATTGAGACGAATGTTGGGAACATGCCTCATATCTTTAAGCAGCAACTTGCAACCCAAATTTCTTTCCAAGCAAACATCACCCATGCCAATAATCTTGGACAAACTTTCATTACCCATTTATAGACACCCCATTTTTGACCGTCCTCAAGACTTGGACGTCATCGTTTGAACACTCGATGATCATCCATGCTCGTGTTCGTTTTGAGTTCCCGAAGGTCTCGACTGCGCGCCTTGCCTTAGGACCTCTCAACTTGTCTGTTTTGTGCTTGGTTGTGGACCAAGGACTTGTGGTTTTGCTTCTGAGGGAAGATGGTGGCTTGTTGGCCATCCCTACAACCCATCGACTTTGTTTTCTTGCCATCTGCCATAAGTGTTGGCCGATCGGCACTCTTTTTGGTCGATCGGCACTCTTTTTGGTCGATCGGCCATATTTTCTGGCCGAGACTTTTCCATCTGCTTTTGCAGAAATTTTTGTGCCAGCTGGTGTGCACAATTCTCATCCTCCATACATGTGTATGGAGGGATTGAATCAAGACTCAAGCTTGTTCAACAAGCTTGAGAATTGATTTTCTATAAAAAATGGAGGCCCTTCTCCCTTTCCAGAGGTTCTGAAAAGTTGATACACAAAACATATATCACTCTCTCTCTATATTTTACCTCTCTCTTTACATTTGTTTTTGTTTGTGCTCAAAAGTGTAAATCTTTCATACTATTGCACACAAACACTTACTAGAACACCATCCTTTTGTTGCTGAGGTACTGGGGAGTTGGTTTTAGAGTTTTTGGTTTGATTTAAGCTCAGAAAAGCTGCTAGAGTTGTGTTCTTGAAGGTGTTCTTCAAGGGTGAGAAACTAACATTTTAATCTCTTGTTTTGGCTTAAGCTTTTAGACCTATTTTCATGCTGATTTAAGCTTAACTTTATACTGTAAAAAGTTTTGATTTTTCATGCTTGTAATGTTTGTTTAAGGTCACTTTTGTGTTGGGGGTTGTCTACCCCCTCTTAGGCCTTGTTTGGTCTTGCTCTTGTGCCTTCCTTTTAAGCTATTGTGACCACCTTGTTTTGACCTTCTCACCACTGAAATCCAGAGGATTTTCAGTGGTGGAAAGGTGGTTTTGGAGTCTTAAATAGTAGAGGGACACCCCCCTCTCCTTGTGTCTCATATGCTTGTATTGATGGCTCATAAAAGTAACATGTTTGTTAAGCTTGTTTTGGCTCTATATTAGCATGTATTAGATATTATTTCAGCATGATATACCTCTGTCTAAGGTTGGTTTGATAGCCTCTTGCATGCACCATGCACTTGTAGTGCAATCCTCTCTATTGACTTAACATGCATCTTGTGTTTGAATCATCATTCTTGCATGTTTTGGCTCAACTCAAAGAAGCCTTTAGCCTTGTTTTAGCATGCTTGAGCTCTGATTTGTGTTGTTTTGGTCATGCATGCCATGCTTTGTATAGCCTTAGTGCATTCTAGCTTGTTAGCTTTGAGTGTCCAAGTCACTAACATGTATTGCTTAGACCATTTTCATGATTTGGCATCATTTCATATGTGATTTCAGTCCATATAGTGTGGTCATGCACTCATGTTTGTCACCTTTTCCATGCATTGAGAGTTTTGTGTCTTAAGCCTTGAACATGAGCCATTATGCATGTCTTATTGCTTAAGCTTTTGGGATGCCATCTCAGTGGGTTTTTGGGCTTATTTTGACATGCCATAACTCTGTTTTTTTTATTGGTTAAGTCATGTCATGTTTGGTTTTAATAGGTGTAGTGTAATACCCCTTTGTAGCCTTGCATGCTTCATGCTTTTGGTATTTTGTTCTAGCTTGTGTTGGCTAGGTTCAAGTATGTTTTTGGTCTTATTTTGACCTGCCTTGGGACTATTTTGGTTGCCCTTGGCCCTTTGGGGCTTGTTTTACATGGCCATGGTGTAAGTCTCTTTGCTAGTTTCAAGCTTTGAGCTTTCTTGCATGATATACTTGTTTTGTTTGGTTGATTTGGCATCATTCCATGCATGATTTCAGAGCTTATAGTGTTGTTACACTTTCAATCTTGTCACCCTTTGAGTGCCTCTAAGGGTTATGCATTGTTGCCTAGCTTATGGACCGATATGTGCGCATGCATGTTTTGCCTTTTGGCGCCTTGGTTTTGGTGTTTTGGCCACTGATTTGGGCATGATTGAGGTCTGTCCATTTTGGTTTAAGTCCATCTTTGCATGTTGTTGCATGCTTATTTTTGCATATTGTTGCATGCTTGGTACATTGCATGTTTGCATGTTTAGGTTGCATTGCATCTTGCATGCTTAGTACATTGCATGTTTGCATGTTTAGGTTGCATTGCATCTTGCATACTTGGTACATTGCATGTTTTTGCATGCTAGTTGCATTGCATGACATTGTTGTTGGTATACTCATGTTGCATTAGCTTTGCTTGTATGCTTAGGTTGCATTGCATTAAGTTGGCATGCCATTAGTTTTGATAAGTCAATCATGTTGCATTGCATAGCATTTTGCATGCTTGCTGCATTGCATTGTGTGTGCATGCCTTGCCTCTTGATCAAACATAATAGGGGTTAAGGTCCCTTATATGTTTTTGTGCATTTCATTCACATTGAATTGTGCAACTCGGCCTCTTTGGCCATTATGCATCGAAATGCGTGATTGATGGCTCGAGAGTCGAGCACTACACTCCTTTGAGCTTCAAACATGACAAGGGGTGTAGTTGCACAACATTTTCTTGCAAATGTATTGCTATGCCTCTGTTTGTACTCTGCCGCAGCAAAAGGAGCAGTTTGCAGGAAGAGATAGCTGATCGGCTATCTGGTGTGCCGATCGGCTAACAATATTTGGCCGATAGCCTCAAAACTGGTCGATGACCCTCATCTCTTGGCCAATGGCCATACCATTTGGCTGATGACCTCTCAGCATATCTATGAGGTGGATCAGAAGTGTTTCAGAAGTTGGCATAGTTTTCAGAAGTCAAAAACAGTGCAAACAGAGGCAACATGAGGCATGGCAACGTATTTCCGGGAGGACGCGACCTTGCATGCATCATTTATCATTTCGAGGCAGGGCTGTGGCAGCCTATTTATTTTCTTCCTTAGTTGGTTTTGTAAATTAATTAATTTGTTTAATTAGTTAAGAGTTTTGTAATAATTAATTAGCTAGGATAGTTAGTTAATTAGTTGGTTTGTATTATTCATTCGGACCTTCCGTCGAGAGGGCCAACTGTTGTAATAAGTGTACGTGAGTGTGTGAATGTCTTCCAATTCCACGTCTTTCTCGCTTTTATTTAACCGCTTACGATGGTTAGTTCTAGGTCATATTTCAATTAGCATTCCTTATGTTTGCATGTTTGCATACATCCATTTGTCTTGCATGCACCGGGCTCAGCGCATCATACTAACCGCATTGTATTTAAATACATTTACTTGAATACGTGTTTAACAGCATGTTATCAAGTTGCATCTCATATGCCATCTTAGAATAACCGAGCCTATCTTAGTTGCATTTTGCATGTGTTGCATTAGCCATCTTAACATAACTAGGACATGCATGATTTCTAATTAGCTATTGTTTTGGCTTGAAGTACTAGGTAAGTGTTTATGCTTTAGCATCTTGCATGAGTGTGAGCGTTGCCATGATAGCATGCTTGCCATGAGGCTAACTGCTTAAGTGATTAATTGCATGAATGCCTGTGAATGAAGGTTGGATTACTTGAATTGGAACAATTAATTGAAATGTGAGTTTTAAGCCCACTTGAGGGTGGCAAAATCATGTTTTCTTAAGCCTACTTGAGGGTGGCAAATCCACGTCTTAGCCTACTTGCGAGTAGCACCTTCAAAACATTTTCAAATAAACAAACATGAAATGTTTTGTTCCAACTTAGTCGATCTAGTCTATACTTGTATGCTGTGCGCATCACGTAGTAAAGCTAGCTAATAAACCGGAATAAGAGCACATGTGTTTTCAAAAACAAATATCATGTTAGTAAAGGCCGATCTTTGATCGGACGAGCGGGGGTGCTCATTGCATGACCTTCCCCTCTCGTACCCAAGTTCCCGAGCCGAGGCAACTTTGGTAATGACGAACACGTGGCCTTAGGCACGAGTCAGGGTTTCCTAAATTTCCCAAAACAAAAATATTTAGGTGGCGACTCTGTATCTGGCAAAGCAGTCCATGTTTGGCACTTCTTTATAAAAATCAGTTTTCTAAAACGATTTGCCAGATTTGGACTCTTTGGTGATTTATCGGTCTTGCATTGCACTTTGCGAGATTAGATTCAGAACCAACCGTGACATTGAGTCTGAACTGTAGTAGCCTAATGAACAAAACGGATTTCGCGCCTTCGCGCGCGAAGCAGGGACGTTCGGGCGCGTCTACACCATTCGAACAGAACCATAATCTCTTTTGGTGTAGGTAGTAAAGAAATCAACTCGATAGGTCACATGAAAAGAAGCACCGGAATCAATCCCCCAATTGCTCTCTTGGCCCACAAAATTGATACAATCATTTTCACAAATGACCATGAGATCATCGGTAGTAACTGTCGTTGTGTCTTCTTGCTTCTTATCCACACTTTTGTCACGCCTTTTCTCTTTGTTCTTGAGCTTTCGGTATTCTCGCTTCATGTGCCCTTTCTCATGGCAATAATGGCACTCAATGTCTTTCTTTGAAAAAGAACCATCTCTTGATTTTTCACGGCTTTGATCACAACCATGAGGAGTCTTACTCCTCCCCCTTGTTTTGCTTCAACCTCTCACAACAAATGCTTCCGAATGATAGGAACCCGCTGATTTTCTTTTAGTTTCTTCATTCAACAAGCTACTAGTGACTTGGCTCATTGTGACAACTCTATCAGGTGCCGAATTACTAACCGTCACAACCAAAGTCTCCCAACTTTCGGGCAAAGAACTAAGTAGCATCAAAGTCTGCAACTCATCATCAAAAATAATTTTCATAGAAGCAAGTTGGTTAACAATACTCTTTATTTCATTCAAATGTTCTGAAATGGGGCTGCCATCTTTATATTTTAAATTAACCCAACTTACGAAACAGAAAGGCTTTATTTGTGGCTGATTTTCTATCATAAAGACTCTAATTTTTTCCATAAATCATGTGTCGAAGTTTCAGTAGCAACATGATGAAACACACTGTCATCAATCCATTGACGGATAACACCAACGGCTTTTCGATTAAGCCTATTCCATTCATTATCTTTCATACCCTCGGGTTTGTCACTATCACCCTCAATGGGTCCATACAAATCTTTAAAAAACAATAGGTCCTCCATTTTAGTTTTCCAAGTTACTCAATTACTTCCATTGAAGCTAGACATGCGACCCACATTCCCCTCCATTGATTTGCACAAATAAATAAACCCAAATAAACCGTAAGCTTTGATACCAGTTGTTAGGGAAAATATGTGATTCTCCACAAATAAATCAATCAATGGGAATAAAAACTAATGCAGAAAAATTAAATCAAAAGCAACACAAGAATTTTTACGTGGTTCCCTCAATGTAAGGTATGTCCACGGGATCGAAATCCGATTCCACTATCAGCCAAAAAGTTTCCAAACGATTACAAACGAGACACGAATGGTCTCACAAAGCCACCCTTAGGTGAATTCCAAATAATCACAAATAAATAAGAATAAATACCTCACCAAATAGATGAACCAAAATCTTCAGAATCAGAGTTGTAAAAGACTCAAAATAATAACCTAAATCAACACCGAACACCGAACCAAACGCTTCAAAGTAGAGCAACAAACCAAGGCACCGATTCTTGATTGACCAAGTCAAATCCAGAGCAACAATCAACACTAATTGAAACCCACCAAATTGAGTTATACACCAAGTACTGTTGCCGAAAAAAAATCTGCTGCCGCTCACTTATGCTACTGATGAACATAACAATATATGTATATATTATTAAATCTTGGACTTGTTTTTATCAAAATCCTAATTGTTACCAAATTGAATTAGGTCTCTAAAAATTAGATATAATATATTAAAATATATTATACATAAACCAAACCAAATTAAAATTGGGGCATTTACATACAAGTCCCATTTTGTGAACTTATAATCCATTAAGTCCTAAATAAAATTATTTGCTCCTTCAAGTCCCATTAATTTTTAATAGCCCAATTTATCCTTCCAAGACCTCCTCATAGCTGCTGAACATCATTGCTGTCTTCATTCTCTCTCTTCACAGTTGCAATTTGAAGTTCTACGCAACTTCAGTTTGACGAACATGGGTGATTCGAGCTCACAAGGGTAATCTGGGTCCTTTTAGTAAAGACGATTTAAATTTCTTTAGGTTTGATGTGAACAGGAAGGCGACTGGGCAGGTCGACTTAATCCGAATCGAAACACTTCATCATGCTGACAAGGAAAAAACTGAAGCTTACATTCTTGAATTGGTGGTGTGGCTTCATCATCTTGTTACCCAATCAAGGACTGCAACAAATGGTGGAATCAGATCCCCTATTAAATCCCCAATTTGCTCGCCGATCAAAAGATGATTCAATTATCCATACATAAATCCAGTTCTCCATCACCCACGCTGACAGTTGAAGATCAAGAGATGCTTCGGGATATAAGCAACAGATCACACCAGGGATTCGAATCGAACTGAACCCCAAATTGCAACCTTCCAAGTCAAAAAGTTCACCAGATCTGAAATTATAACCCTATGTACTCGACTACATTGTTCTTTTGAATTCTAATTTGAAATTGAGAACATTCTCAGTTTATAATATTCTCAATTTTAATCATGAAAAAAATTGAGAAATTTCTCAAAATTGATAATTATAAATTTCTTAGTTTTAATAATATTCTTAGTTCATACTAGAAAAAATTGAGAAATTTCTTAGTTTTGATAACTATAAATTGAGAACATTCTCAGTTTTAAAATTGAAGGGCAAAACGTCTTTTTACCTATAAATAAGACTTAATGGTTCGAAAATTTTTTGACAAGACCTAAGCTACCACCAAATATGTATATAGGACTTTTTGGTAATTAATCTATTAAAATTCTTTAACAAACCAATTGGGTTTCAAACTCTAACAAGGAGATATACCCCAACAAGTGGTATACTATTGATTTATAGGTTTGTTCCACCATTGAATAGGTTTGATGTGGATGTATTGAGAATCATGGTAGAATTACATCCTGAAAGTTCAAGTTCGATTCAAATGGTATGCAATTATGTGCTCTTTTGGGAACACAAGTTCAATGTTCAATGCTGCGTTTGCAGCTTGGGGATAAAAAAGCTAGCTTGGTTTTTTTGGCAGGAAGTGATTTGGGAAGTCCAAAAAGCAAGCTGTGAAATTACAATTATATCCTTTATATTGTTTAGAGTTATACATGGGTGAAAATGTAAATTTTCTAAATTGGGTGAGGATATTTTAGTCATTTGATTGTGATGTGACATCATAAATAAATATTAACAAAAAAAGCCAAAAACAGTTTTTTACCAATTTCCCAAATCACTTTCTAAAAAAAGCCAAAAAACTTAGTTAAAAGCCAAAAGTCAAAAACCAGCTTTTAACTATCTTTCCAAAACACCCCTCTATATTAAGAATGAGTGTATTTAGCAGCTGAACTTTTTAATAAATTATCACTGATTAAATTTCATTCTTCTATAGATAATGGCTTCGACCCTGGGGAGAGAATTTATAAAGACATTCCGTCATCAGGTGTTTATTGAGAGATTTTATTTATTTATTTATTTATTTTTAAGTACTAGTTGTTGATGCATTAGACCATCTCCAAACATTTATCAAAATTTTCATCTAATTTGATTTTAAATTTGAGTAAAAAATTTGACTGGATATAAATTACTCTAATCATTTCATCAAAATCTTTTAAAAAATTATCTTCTCATCTCAAATTTTACTTTTCATCAAATTTGATAAATAAAAAAAAAAAATCATCTCCAATACTTCATCTTTTTAAATTTTCATCAAATTCAAATTTGATGAAAGATTTGATGAGTTCTCAATTTGATGAAAAAAATGACTCTCCCTTGATTTGATGAACATTTGATGAAAGGATTTGAGATAATTTTTTGAATACAATTTCATCAAATTTAAATTTGATGAAAATAAAGGTGAAGGTTTGGAGATGTTGTTAGAGCATCTCTAATTAATCTTCACATTTTCTTTTATCAAATCTAAGGCTTTGTTTGGCAACTACATATTTTAGCTAAGAAATTAAAAAGTCACTATAAGTTGTTACATCACTCTCTTTACTTTTCTTCATATCTTTTCATAAAAAATTAAAAAATTACTAAAATAGTTTATTCCCAAACGGGGCCTAAATTTGATAAAAAAATGTTTAAAAATCATCTTCAATTTTTTCATCAAATGTTCATCAAATCAATAGAGAACTATTTTTTTTTAATCAAATTGAGTTCTTATTAAATCCTTTATCAAATTTAAATGTAATGAACATTTAAAAAGATACAACATTGAAGATAATTTTCTTTAATGAAATTTGGAATATGAGAGAATTTTTTAAAAATATTTTTATGATAGAATTGATAAATAATTGGAAATGGTTTTATACACAATTGAAATTGGGGGTTGTTTTGAAAAGATAGTTTTTAGTTTTTAATCTATTTTTGAGTGAGATCATCTCTCATAATTTTTTATATTTTTTTTTATAAAAAATTAAAAATAATTTAAAAATTAATTTTTAATTACCTTTTCAAAACAACTCTGAGAAGTTTCTGGGTGTGCAGATTTTTACTGAATATCAGAGGCTTAGTATTTACATAAAAAGGAATCTCATATATCTGCAGTGTTGTGAAATTTCTCTACGTAAGAGTGAATCCCAGACCACCCCAAAGCAAGGGATGATCCTTAAGCGCACAAAAGTCACAGTTGAAGTTCCACAATTATTGGTAGATTAATGATTTGACACCTTCGTTACTGTGTTCGTCCTGTCTCTGACATTTCTCTATTTGTCATAGATTATTATTATTTATGAAAGCTGCGGTTATGCTGAAAAATTAGGTTGTGGGCATTAAAATCTCTTCATGAGAAAGATGAAAAAAAATTTGCGTCGTGTTTGGACCGGTTTTCAAACTATAATTTTATTTTTTTTATTTGTATTTAATATTTATTTACAAATTTTAAAAATTAATTTCACATTTAATTTTAAAAACTTTGTCTAAGGTAAAAAAATTTGAGTTAACTGGTCTTCTGGCCGGTTGACTGATTGGTAACCGGAATAGTACATTTTTTTTTTTGTTGCAATTGACACATGTTAATTTTTATATATTCAATAAAAAATATTTTTCAAATTTTTAAAATTTTATGAGTTTTGAATAGAATTTTGAGTTGTGTGTTTAGTTATGAGTTGTAAGTTTTTATATCAAACATAATATGTCACATCAAAAATTTCTCACTTAATTCAAAATTCTTTTCAAAATCCATTCACCAAACAAATTTTCCACATTCAAATCATAATTCCAAAATTCATAAACTCAAAATACAACTCTTATTCTCAAATTATATTTAAAAAACTCTACCAAAAATTACCTTAATTTATTAACTTATTTAAATTACATTATTTATTACGTTTGACATATTTTTTTTATAATAAGTCAAAAAAAAAAAAAAGACTTCTCGAACCAAAAATATTAAAAATTCTAAAAAAATTATCAAATATCTTACATGTGTGAGATCTACATGAAACTCATATTATATAAATCTTATACGCATAAAATATTTAGGGATTGTTTGGAGTGTTTTAAATAAGTGCACTTTTCGACTTTTTAAACTAAAAATTAGAGGAAAAAAAAAGATGATTGTTTAGAATAATTTTTTGTCTTTTTTTGAAAAAAATGTATATTAGAATATTATATAAAATAGTAAAATTACAAAATTATCCCTATGTCCTAGACTAGTGCAACAGCGCTGCACTGACTTTCTCTCTTCTTTTATTTTTTTTTTTTTAATGTAAGTGTGGCTTACATAATTTGTGCCACGTTTTGCATTTTTATGAGAAATTGTGACGGCTGCGGCAGTTGCTGCACAGCCTGACCTGTGTTGAATTATTTTTTTATTTTATTTTTTTGGGACAGATTTCCCACAAAAATAAATAGGTGTGTAGTATGAACTTTTTTATTTTTTTAATAATGTTTTGACTTTTTTGTATCATGTCATATCAGTTCTTAATAAAATTTTAATAAAATTTTAAAATCTTTAACATTACTTTTCAAACACGATCATATCCTAAGCCAATCATATTTTTCAATTACACAACACACAACCCGAATTAAGATCCTCTCCTTAAATTTTTTCCTTGATTCTCTATTTGTTGGGTTATTGGGCTCAATTTTGATGATCGAAATCGTTCACATTTGAAGATTTATTAAGTATATCATACCTGTAAAAAATTACGTTAATCGAATATCAGAAAGTATGTGTTTGAAAAACTGTTTATTAAATTTTTTAAAAAAATAATTTTTAATTTGATGATCTAAGCACATAATTTCTGATATTCAATCAACTTAATTTTTTACAAATATAACATAATAAATCTTATATTGTTAACCGTTCGAATCATTAAAATTGAATCCAAAAATAAGTCCAATAATCTAGTAAGTAGGGGTTGAAGGAGAGACTCAACGAGAAGGAGAAGGAGAAGATCTTAATTCCGGAAACCCCACCCCCAATTCCATCTCTACTTTATTCATTCATGCCTCTATCTCTCTGCAACGAGCCCCATGGCCGAAACCACCTCTCTCTCTCTCTCCCTCCCCCCCTCTATGTGTTGAGATTTGAAAAACGAAAAAAATATATATATAAAATATGAATGAAATATAACATAACTTTTCTCTTCCACCTTGCAAATCTCTACCCAAATCATGAACCAAACACAACACGTGTCTTCCTCTTCTCAGCCGGAGGCGTCAATCCGGACGGCGGAATTTGAGGATGGATGGGCGGAATCTGCAGTCCGTTCCAACTGTCCGATCTGAGTTTCAACAGTGTGCCCCGGCCGCCGAGTGCTCGCTGTGCTCAGGCTAATCGTCGGTAGCCATGTCTTCAGAAGCTCCGGGTACAGATAGATCTGTAATAGATGCACACACCTACCTATATAGAGAGTCCATCTGTATATATGTTTTTGTGAATAATAAGAATTATTCAAAGTTGTTGGCATGGTTGATCACAGGGTACCCTGATCCGGGGAGCTGAAAGATGTAAAAGCATATTTAGGGAAGGCTTCAATATGGAATCACTCGAAGAAGTACTGATATCACTTGGTATTGGAGGCATGACATCCCAATTTGCTCAAATACTGCAGTCTGCATTCGGCTCGCGGATGGTTCCTCCTTATGTAGCAAAGAGGTATTCAGAATTATTGTAAGATTGGTTATTCTACTGAATTATTGAGATAGATAATTCCTTCTTATTCACGTTTATTTTGCAATATATATTTGTTTTGCATTATTGAGATAGATATTTGAACATACCTTCTGGAGTTCAAAAAATGTGGGATATTGTTGAAAATAAGAAAGAAATCAACAAAGAACAACACGAGGGAGAGAATGTTACCTCAGCAGTGCTTCATCAATGAGCTCTTTTGATTTGTAGTAGCAATAATAAAAATGTTGTTCAATACTTTCATGCCATCAACTTGAAAGGCATGCAAATTTTCAAGTATTGTCTAGACAAGGAGAAACAATAAAACGAAAAAATTGAAAAAAGAAATATGAGAGATATTGACCATCGTAAGTAGTTGGTTTACAAGCCTATCATCCATATGGTTTTGCCCCATACCTACCCCTCTTTTCTGCACAAAATCAAAAATGAATTTAAGACATGATTTGGAACATACATATGGAACCAAAAAGACCACTCTCACCCAAGCTTGGTTCATACAGTCTAGAAGGCCATTTCACCTACTGCCAATTGATTTTGGGTTAGATGTCTTCAATATTATAACAACCCACAACACAAATAAGAGTAATAAAGAATCTTTGGGATTGCACAAAACTCTTTAATTCTTTTTGGTCTAACATTGCTTCATGCTTTATCATGCTTTATTGGAGGCATGACATCCCAATTTGCTCAAATACTGCAGTTTGCATTCGGCTCGCGGATGGTACCTCCTTATGTAGCAAAGAGGTATTCAGAATTATTGTAAGATTGGTTATTCAACTGAATTATTGAGATAGATAATTCCTTCTTATTCACGTTTATTTTGCAATATATATTTGTTTTGCATTATTGGGATAGATATTTGAACATACCTTCTGGAGTTCAAAAAATGTGGGATATTGTTGAAAATAAGAAAGAAATCAACAAAGAACAACACGAGGGAGAGAATGTTACCTCAGCAGTGCTTCATCCATGAGCTCCTTTCGATTTGTAGTAGCAATAATGAAAATTTTGTTCAATATTTTCGTGCCATCAACCTGAAAGGCATGCAAATTTTCAAGTATTGCCTAGACAAGGAGAAACAATAAAACGAAAAAATTGAAAAAAGAAATATGAGAGATATTGACCATCGTAAGTAGTTGGTTTACAAGCCTATCATCCATATGGTTTTGCCCCATACCTACCCCTCTTTTCTGCACAAAATCAAAAATGAATTTAAGACATGA
Organism: Camellia japonica; assembly: GCA_030407325.1. Classification (NCBI taxonomy): domain Eukaryota; kingdom Viridiplantae; phylum Streptophyta; class Magnoliopsida; order Ericales; family Theaceae; genus Camellia; species Camellia japonica. The sequence continues at coordinate 167,011,176 of JAPPVO010000016.1, forward strand.
TTTGGAACATACATATGGAACCAAAAAGACCACTCTCACCCAAGCTTGGTTCATACAGTCTAGAAGGCCATTTCACCTACTGCCAATTGATTTTGGGTTAGATGTCTTCAATATTATAACAACCCACAACACAAATAAGTGTAATAAAGAATCTTTGGGATTGCACAAAACTCTTTAATTCTTTTTGGTCTAACATTGCTTCATGCTTTATCATGCTTTATTGGAGGCATGACATCCCAATTTGCTCAAATACTGCAGTTTGCATTCGGCTCGCGGATGGTTCCTCCTTATGTAGCAAAGAGGTATTCAGAATTATTGTAAGATTGGTTATTCTACTGAATTATTGAGATAGATAATTCCTTCTTATTCACGTTTATTTTGCAATATATATTTGTTTTGCATTATTGAGATAGATATTTGAACATACCTTCTGGAGTTCAAAAAATGTGGGATATTGTTGAAAATAAGAAAGAAATCAACAAAGAACAACACGAGGGAGAGAATGTTACCTCAGCAGTGCTTCATCAATGAGCTCTTTTGATTTGTAGTAGCAATAATGAAAATTTTGTTCAATATTTTCATGCCATCAACTTGAAAGGCATGCAAATTTTCAAGTATTGCCTAGACAAGGAGAAACAATAAAACGAAAAAATTGAAAAAAGAAATATGAGAGATATTGACCATCGTAAGCAGTTGGTTTACAAGCCTATCATCCATATGGTTTTGCCCCATACCTACCCCTCTTTTCTGCACAAAATCAAAAATGAATTTAAGACATGATTTGGAACATACATATGGAACCAAAAAGACCACTCTCACCCAAGCTTGGTTCATACAGTCTAGAAGGCCATTTCACCTACTGCCAATTGATTTTGGGTTAGATGTCTTCAATATTATAACAACCCACAACACAAATAAGCGTAATAAAGAATCTTTGGGATTGCACAAAACTCTTTAATTCTTTTTGGTCTAACATTGCTTCATGCTTTATCATGCTTTATTGGAGGCATGACATCCCAATTTGCTCAAATACTGCAGTTTGCATTCGGCTCGCGGATGGTTCCTCCTTATGTAGCAAAGAGGTATTCAGAATTATTGTAAGATTGGTTATTCTACTGAATTATTGAGATAGATAATTCCTTCTTATTCACGTTTATTTTGCAATATATATTTGTTTTGCATTATTGAGATAGATATTTGAACTTACCTTCTGGAGTTCAAAAAATGTGGGATATTGTTGAAAATAAGAAAGAAATCAACAAAGAACAACACGAGGGAGAGAATGTTACCTCAGCAGTGCTTCATCGATGAGCTCCTTTCGATTTGTAGTAGCAATAATGAAAATGTTGTTCAATATTTTCATGCCATCAACCTGAAAGGCATGCAAATTTTCAAGTATTGCCTAGACAAGGAGAAACAATAAAACGAAAAAATTGAAAAAAGAAATATGAGAGATATTGACCATCGTAAGTAGTTGGTTTACAAGCCTATCATCCATATGGTTTTGTCCCATACCTACCCCTCTTTTCTGCACAAAATCAAAAATGAGTTTAAGACATGATTTGGAACATACATATGGAACCAAAAAGACCACTCTCACCCAAGCTTGGTTCATACAGTCTAGAAGGCCATTTCACCTACTGCCAATTGATTTTGGGTTAGATGTCTTCAATGTTATAACAACCCACAACACAAATAAGCGTAATAAAGAATCTTTGGGATTGCACAAAACTCTTTAATTCTTTTTGGTCTAACATTGCTTCATGTTTTATTTTGTTAAGGATCTTTCTTACCTCCTTGTATTAGGAAAAAAATTGAAGTTCTATATGTGCTTGTGTGTGTGTGATTTGAGGCAACATGAGCTAGTAAGGGAGCTATCTAGGAACTATGGCGGATGCTGAGATGACACTAAATCATCAGATACTAGCTAGGTCAAAGCAAAGATGGCTTTGGGAAAAGAAAGAGTGAGGAGTTGTTTTAGAGGTCTAGAAGAGAATAACCAAAAAGCAAGAGATGGAGATGGTTAGATCTTCTTTATGCATGAAGATGGAGGCTAAATTTATAAGGACTGGGTTACATAGGCCAACTCACCTAGTGGCCCCAATAGCTGGAATGGTGGTCAAGTGTACTCAGATATGAACAAGTCACTTGTCTTTGTCACACTCTAGAGTTCTTTTCCTGTCAAGATCTCTCCAAGGTCGGTTTAGTGCAGATCTCCCTAACGAGTCTAGTACGAGGCATTTCGACAAATCTTCATTTCCAATATACCAAGTCCAAAATTCCTACGATCTCATGTAGGGTCATGAGGTCTCTTAGGTGACCCGTAACTGTGGCACCAAGCCGAAAGGTGTCCCGAGGCTCTTCTATCTGACGTAGAATGGCATGAGTGTATTACGGTGATTGGAAAACAAGTGTAGAATCATATAAGAGATAGAAACTCGACTTGCCCAAGGGGGCCCAAGTGTGATGGCTCAAGTGGATAGAAACGCACCCAAGTGTACAGTCCCCTTAATCTTGGAAGGAAGGCCAAGTGCACCTGCAAGGCTCCCTGGAGACAGACTCCTTCAATTTTAATATGAGAGATGCTACATGTCTGGTGGGTAGAGGTTTTGGGATAAAGGAATCCCATGCTCAATACAACTATCATGGTGAAGCTATGAAGTACATGCAGATGTGATGATTACCTAAGGTCAGTCAAGTGCTTTCTGTATTTATGCACAAAACAATTGAGTGTTTATTGTTTAGGAACCACTTTCTAGAAAAATGGTTTCTTGCCTAGGTGACTATTACCTTTGAAGTCTTCGGATAAGATACACTGCCTTTCAGAATTCAAAACTTTAAGCCATGAGCAACCCTTTTCATGTAGAATAGCATTTCTATGTTGATTGTTCACACTGATTAAAAGCATAGGTTGTTTAAATTAATAAAAACATTTAAAAGTGGATGACAAGTTGAAATCACAAATCATAGAGCATAGAAATAACGTGGAAGCAATGCTAATTTATCTGGACTACACACTCAATAGTGAGTGCTTGTCGTACAAAAGCATATGGATATAGAAGCATGAAACTCAAGCCTTGTATCTTATTGTCAATGTTTCAAAAGATGAGTTACAATTACTAATCTGGAGTACATATCACTACTACCAATATGGAATAAAGAGACATCACACAAGCAACAAATTGGCCACGTATGACATGGGAATGAAATGGGAGAAACAGAACATATAATCCATGGGAATACGAAAACACCAAAATGATGTCAAACCCAAACAGGGGAAAAAATATTTGAATTATGTCAAAAACCTGAAGTCTGATATCGTGAAATTATCACACGCACATATATATAACATGAATTGTAGGTAACACAACTAACAACATTTAGAAGGAGTAAATGTTGCATCTGTGCTCACCTTAGTAATGGAATCAATTTCATCAAATATGATGATGTGTAGGTCACTTTTAGCTCCTAAAAGAAAAGATTAAATGATCTCACTATAAAAGTACAATGAAGTGAATTTAGAATGAACATACGTACGCATCCTTACCAAAAAAAATTTCACCCTCAACGGCTGCTTTAAAGAGTGACCTTATTTTCCTCTCTGATACACCTTGGAATGCATGTAACACATCCGGTCCATTTATAATCTGCATGAATGGGAGGAGAAACAGAAAGTCAAAATAAGATTAAAAAACGTGGAGAGAGAGAGAGAGAGAGAGAGAGACCAGGGCCTCTTTTGCATTTAGAAATTTGCGAATGCTTCGTGCTATCAAGGTTTTTCCAGAACTTGGTGGCCCATATAGAAGCATTCCTCTTACATGCTTCAAATTCAGTCTAGCACAAGAAAGTCAATAGTTAATAACTTATAGTAACTAGATTTGGGGAGGGGGGCCATGTATCATATGTTAAATAGGCTGGCCATCAAAAAACAGGAAGCCCACCAAGACTAGTTCAAATTCCTGCAAGCATATGGAAGCAGATTTGGTCATGAAAGAACCCTACAAGCTTGAGATGTCCCCATGAAAATGAGTCTTGGGTATATTTCCAGTGTGTAACAATCTAAAGGTAAAAGAGATACCTTTCTATGGATTCTTGCCCCTTGTGGCAAAGAGGTGGAAACAGTAGACCACTTCATTTTGCTCTTTGTCCATGTACAAAGAGTGTGGCCTGCATGCCCTCTAGTTCTTACATTTTTTTAGGGACTACTGTCTGTTTTGCAGTTATCCAAATATGGCAAATATCTAAATGGCCTAAGGATAAACCCCAGGTCTATCCCTTACTTTGATAGGATTTTGATATTAAAAAAATAATAATTCTTATGAATCCTAACTAGTAACATAATTATTTTAATATTTCTAAATTTATTATAGCAAGTTTATTACTGAAAAGTACAACAAAGTGAAGTAAAATAGGTTGAAGTTGTTGGGTATAAAAGATAGAGGTGAAGGATTTGATAATAGCTGCAATGAAGTGTTAGGATGCGAAGGTGATAGATTATCAAATTCCCACAAATGAATAAAAAGAACGAGGTCACCTCTCCTTTTTGTTTTTTGGATAAATACTCTGTTATTAGAATCTTACGATTCGCGATTCGATTCACGATTCGATTTGTAATTTTTGAAAAATCGATACGAATCTATAGGTGAATCTATTTTGGAAGTGAATCTCTAGTGAATCACACGATTCACAATCGATTCACGATTCGAATCACTTTTTACGATTCATGCAATTTTGAAAATTATTGCGTCCGACATATTTTCAAATTTTTTTTCTCCATCTTTTTAGTGAAAATGACATAATATAACTTCTAATAATATTTAATACCAAGATAACCAACATATATATATGATTTATTGTTATTTTAGTGATCATGGAGTTTTTAATAGAATCCAATCAGATTCAGTGAAATCCAACATATTTTTAAACTTTCTTCTCATTTTTTTCCCCTAAAAAACGTAATATATCTTCTAAAGATATTTAAGATTAAAATTACACTATGAATTATCTATTGTTATTTTATTAAATTGAATATAATTGAATATTACATGTGTGAGGTCAGTTATACCTTTTAAAATGTTTTAGGCTTTAAAATAAAAGATTCTAAATAATTCTTTCTTATTATTTACTTACTATTACTTAGAAAAGTAAGTATGCTTATTATTCAAATATCAATATCATTGTTAATTATTGTTACTTTGGAAATTGATAATTTGTCAATTTGGTTGTTATCTTTATTAAGAATGGTTGATAAGAAATATCTAAAAAACAAAAAAGATAAGATAGTGATCTTACATAGGAACCTTTGTTAACTTATTACCTATTAAACCACGTGATTATCATTCAAAATAACATTTTCATTGATTTAAGTCTAATTATTTCATATTCATAAGATATATTTATCATCTAAATGTGTAGATATATGTTTTTAAGTAATTTAAAAAAAGTGACCGAATCTTTACGATTCAGGATTTGATTCGATTCACGATTTGATACAAGGCCATTTCGATTCACGATACGAATCTCGATTTGACAACTATGGATAAATAACGAGGTCACCTCTTAATCAATAGAAAAGAACACTAAAAAAAAAATGTTGCGAATTCACCCTAGAATCCAAGAATAGATAACAGGAAGTGATGACGGGGCAACTTTCTTGTGGTAGTAATTGCGAACTCATTCCATCTTTGGAGGGTAATTTTAGTATAAATTTTATTTAAATATAAACTAATAGGATAAAAGGGTTGAACAGTTGGGTTAGGATTTATGTAATTTGAACTCTCTAGCTCGCTTCTCAAACACTACTTGTATTACATGCCTTCCAAATATGCCACCTACTGCTGCCAACTATACTAGCAGATTCCAAAGAACATCCTTAGGCCATTTAGATATTTGCCATATTTGGATAGCTGCAAGACAGACAGTAGTCCCCAAAAAAATGTAAGAACTAGAGGGCATACAGGCCACGCTCTTTGTACATGGACAAAGAGCAAAATGAAGTGGTCTACTGTTTCCACCTCTTTGCCACAAGGGGCAAGAATCCATAGAAAGGTATCTCTTTTACTTTTAGATTGTTACACACTGGAAATATACCCAAGACTCATTTTCATGGGGACATCTCAAGCTTGTAGGGTCCTTTCATGACCAAATCTGCTTCCATATGCTTGCAGGAATTTGAACTAGTCTTGGTGGGCTTCCTGTTTTTTGATGGCCAGCCTATTTAACATATGATACATGGCCCCCCTCCCCAAATCTAGTTACTATAAGTTATTAACTATTGACTTTCTTGTGCTAGGCTGAATTTGAAGCATGTAAGAGGAATGCTTCTATATGGGCCACCAAGTTCTGGAAAAACCTTGATAGCACGAAACATTTGCAAATTTCTAAATGCAAAAGAGGCCCTGGTCTCTCTCTCTCTCCACTTTTTTTAATCTTATTTTGACACTTCTTTTTCTCCTTCCATTCATGTAGATTATAAATGGACCGGATGTGTTAGATGCATTCCAAGGTGTATCAGAGAGGAAAATAAGGTCACTTTTTAAAGTAGCTGTTGAGGATGAAATTTTTTTTGGTAAAGATGCGTACGTATGTTCATTCTAAATTCACTTCATTGTGCTTTTATAGTGAGATCATTTAATCTTTTCTTTTAGGAGCTAAAAGTGACCTACACATCATCATATTTGATGAAATTGATTCCATTACTAAGGTGAGCACAGATGCAACATTTGCTCCTTCTAAATGCTGTTAGTTGTGCTACCTACAATTCGTGTTATATATATGTGCGTGTGTTAATTTCACGATATCAGACTTAAGGTTTTTGACATAATTCAAATATTTTTTGCCCTGTTTGGGTTTGACATCATTTTGGTGTTTTCGTATTCCCATGGATTATATATTTTGTTTCTCCCATGTCATACGTGGCCAATTTGTTGCTTGTGTGATGTCTCTTTATTCCTTATTGGTAGTAGTGATATGTACTCCAGATTAGTAATTGTAACTCATCTTTTGAAACATTGACAATAAGATACAAGGCTTGAGTTTCATGTTTCTATATCAATATGCTTTTGTAAGACAAGCACTCACTATTGAGTGTGTAGTCCAGATTAATTAGTATTGCTTTCACATTATTTCTATGCCCTATGATTTGTGATTTCAATTTGTCATCCACTTTTAAATGTTTTTATTAATTTAAACAACCTATGCTTTTAATCAGTGTGAACAATCAACATAGAAATGCTATTCTATATGAAAAGGGTTGCTCATGGCTTAAAGTTTTGAATTCTGAAAGGCAGTGTATCTTATCCGAAGACCCCAAAGGTAATGGACACCTAGGCAAGAAATCATTTTTCTAGAAAGTGGTTCCTAAATAATAAACACTCAATTGTTTTGTGCATAAATACAGAAAGCACTTGACTGACCTTAGGTAATCATCACATCTGCATGTACGTCATAGCTTCACCATGATAGTTGCATTGAGCATGGAATCCCTTTATCCCAAAACCTCTATCCACCAGACATGTAGCATCTCTCATATTAAAATTGAAGGAGTCTGTCTCCAGGGAGCAATGCAGGTGCACTTGGCCTTCCTTCCAAGATTAAGGGGATTGTACACCTAGGTGCGCTTCTATCCACTTGAGCCATCACACTTGGGCCCCTTGGGCAAGTTGAGTTTCCATCTCTTATATGATTCTACACTTGTTTTCCAGTCACTGTAATACACTCATGCCATTCTACGTCAGATAGAAGAGCCTCGGGACACCTTTCGGCTTGGTGCCACGGTTACGGGTCACCCAAGAGACCTCATGACTCTACATGAGATCGTAGGAATTTTGGACTTGGTATATTGGAAATGAAGATTTGTCGAGATGCCTCGTACTACTCGTTAGGGGGATCTTCACTAGACCGACCTTGGAGAGATCTTGACAGGAAGAGAACTCTAGAGTGTGACAAAGACAAGTGACTTGTTCAAATCTAAGTACACTTGACCACCATTCCAGCTATTGAGGCCACTAGGTGAGTTGGCATATGTAACCCAATCCTTATAAATATAGCCTCCATCTTCATGCATAAAGAAGATCTAACCATCTCTTGCTTTTGGTTATTCACTTCTAGACCTCTAAAACAACTCCTCACTCTTTCTTTTCCCAAAGCCATCTTTGCTTTGACCTAGCTAGTATCTGATGATTTAGTGTCATCTCAGCATCCGCCATAGTTCCTAGATAGCTCCCTTACTAGCTCATGTTGCCTCAAATCACACACACAAAAGCACATATAGAATTTCAATTTTTTTCCTAATACAAGGAGGTAAGAAAGATCCTTAACAAAATAAAGCATGAAGCAATGTTAGACCAAAAAGAATTAAAGAGTTTTGTGCAATCCCAAAGATTCTTTATTACGCTTATTTGTGTTGTGGGTTGTTATAATATTGAAGACATCTAACCCAAAATCAATTGGCAGTAGGTGAAATGGCCTTCTAGACTGTATGAACCAAGCTTGGGTGAGAGTGGTCTTTTTTGGTTCCATATGTATGTTCCAAATCATGTCTTAAATTCATTTTTGATTTTGTGCAGAAAAGAGGGGTAGGTATGGGACAAAACCATATGGATGATAGGCTTGTAAACCAACTACTTACGATGGTCAATATCTCTCATATTTCTTTTTTCAATTTTTTCGTTTTATTGTTTCTCCTTGTCTAGGCAATACTTGAAAATTTGCATGCCTTTCAGGTTGATGGCATGAAAGTATTGAACAACATTTTTATTATTGCTACCACAAATCGAAAGGAGCTCATCGATGAAGCACTGCTGAGGTAACATTCTCTCCCTCGTGTTGTTCTTTGTTGATTTCTTTCTTATTTTCAACAATATCCCACATTTTTTGAACTCCAGAAGGTATGTTCAAAATTTGAATTTATCAAATGAAATTATTTATACGTATTTTTCTTTTATGGGTAACCAAACAAATGTATATAGCTATTTCTTTTATTCTCATTTTCCCAACTCAATTAAAAAAGAAAAGAAAAGAAATCTAGTTTATATTGTATTTGTTTTGTAGGGAAGGTAGAATTGAACTACATGTCAAAGTAGAGTACCCAGATGAGCAAGGGCGCCTGCAAATTTTGGACATCAGCACAAGGAACATGAGACAAGCTTTTGTACTTGATGAAGATGTGAATCTTCAAGAAATTGGTAAAGTTGTTTGAGCAATATTGTTGTGTAAGTGGAAACATCAATGCATCATTTATGTGATGAGATTGTGCATGTGATTGTTTGCACAGCTTGCAGGACAATGGCTGTAGTGGCTCTGCCCTTGCATCTTTAGTCACTCGTGCACATTCATATGCTGTGGTCCAGGCAGGGGATAGGGGACTAGGGAAGCATGTCGAGAAGGATATCAAAGTAACAATGAACCATTTCCTCCGTGCTATAGAAGAAGTCAAGTCTAGACTTCAGGAATCTAGCCTTGAACCAAGCAGGTAATACTCATAAAAATTTATTTTTATAGTTGAATGACATACAGTACATATCATAGAAATTTTGTAATAGAAAATGTGGTTTCAATTAAAACATGTTTCCTATATTTTAGCAGGAAATCTACCTTTATCATTTCTTGATCCTGACAACCTTAAACACTATACCTATTGTGTCCTACTAACTTTGCCAAAATTTACTCCTCAACAATAAAAACAAAATCCACTTCCAACCACGTGCTTGGAGTGGTGTAGAGATTATATTAGATTTGTTTTCTGCTTTTAAAGGGTCAGACCAGCGCATTTACACGGATTAAAGTACTATAGGGTCAAAATTTCGTCCATGCCTTTAAATTTTTTCAACTCAAACATAGTTGTAAAATTTTACTCTAATTATGAAGTGCTTAAAAATAAAAACATTCTGCAACAAAATACATATGCTAATTATTAGATTCATTTCAATAATGGTACCTCCAAAATTGAGAATCTTCATAGAGTTGCAAGCTTCTTTTATAGAAGCATTATTGCAATGTATTCCCTTGTCCAGGACTCAACCTTTATAACTCCTAGATCTCTAGATTAGAAAGGTAAAGCTCAACTTATAACAGATTCTTTTGTGGCCATTGGCTTGCCGAGACACAAAAGGGTTTGGAGCATTACGAGGGGCAAGGTGGTGAGAGTGTTTGCCTTTTCGAAAGAACCCTTGTTAAGGCTGTTTTCATTTTACCAACATTCATTTGGTTTTTCATACTAATGGAGACATAATTGGAGCCTTGGAGGTTTGTTTTATGATTTGGTGCCCCACCCGCACCCCCCCCCAAAAAAAAAGAAGAAGAAATACACTAAATACTTGCTTCAATTATTCCTCGAGTTCATGGATTTAATGTTCTGATGAGTTCTCAGTGCAAAACTTTGGGATGAACACATATTGTCAGCTTGGTTCTTCATCTGATGCGACTATCTTTATTTAACAGTATTTACAAATTTAGATGATCCAAAGAATAAGTATGTGTAAGTTAAAACCTAGTTAATTGGTTTTTGTTTCCTAGCTTCACACATTTGTGAAATAAATAAGACTTCACAAATGCTTGCTATAATTACAAGTAATCATTCATTCCTTGAGAGATATTTTGTAGCTTTTAAATTGTTTTCTGATTAACTGTCTTGTTTTCTTCTGATATTTTCAGTATGGGAATGGAGGAAATGGTAAGAATCTTGTTTTTGTTATTTAATTAGTAAAATATCTGAATTTTTAGAATATTAATTGTGATGAGTAAAGGGCCATGCCATACCTTCCCGAACATTACTCTTGAAATGCCATCTCTATCACCAGCTCTATGATCCTCCTCATTTTGTATTTGGTTTTACAGTTTCTGCGGCAGTTGAGCTCCACTAATTCGACTGAAGTTTTACACATGCAACAAGAAATTGCAAGACTCAAGGAAGACACTGCACATTTCCAGGCTACACTTGCTTCTTACGAAGAGGATAAGGCCAAACTTGAGAAGGAATTCGAATTCGTAAGTCCTCCGTAAATTATATTGGTTCGCATTCTTTTTTCTTTTTTCTTTTTTGCCCCATCAAAGCGTTTAACATTTTAGGCGCGCTATGGCAGGAGACAATTCGCTGTACAGTTTGCCGTATGGGCCTGGAGTGAGTTTGAAGTGGTAGTCCAAGTCGTGTAAGTTTCTAGTTTATATTTGGTTCTATCAGAACATGTAGCATTTTTCGAGCTGTGTTTGCTTGGTGTTTTAGAAACTATGTTCGAATTCTATATTCTGTTTGATTTGTACGAGTCTGTTATGTACTCTGTTTAGCGGGAATGGTATTTCCCACATATTTATGTTTTTGAGTTAAAAAATGTTAGAGGTTTCAAATATTTTATCAAATGTCTCACATGGATGTAAGGCCCACATGGTGTGAATTCCACACCCATTTGATAAAACATTTTGAGCCTCTAGCACTACTCTTGAGTTTTGTAAAATGATAGGGACATATATTGTACTTTTGATTGGTCAAATATGTAAATTTACAAGTCTGTTCGCTGTTTCATTTTGATTTTCTTTCTTTATTTTTTTTTTTAATTTAGTTTCATTTAAAAATTAAAAAAATAAAGTGTGTTTGGTTTGAGATTTTTGTTTTTTGTTTTTTGTTTTTTGTTTTTCGTATTTTTTTGTTTTTAGTGAATATTTTTAAAATTTTAGGTTTTTTTTTATTACTTTTTTAGATGCATCTTATTTAGATATATCTAAAAAGTAAAAAAAATTTTGAAAAAATATTTTAAAAAATTAATAAATACATAAAAATATGAAAAATATACTGAATTTTAGTATTTTTTTTATTTTTTATTTTTGGTATTTAGTGAATTTTTAAAAGATTTTCTTCACAAAAATTATACTTTTTATGTGTATTTATGTTAGATGTGTCTAAAAATTAAAAAAATTGATTAAAATATTAAAAAAATTTAGTAAAAATAATATAAAAAAACGAAAAATAAAAAAGTAGAATTTTTTGAAAAGCGTTTTTGGAAAATCAAAAACAAGGAAATTTGAAAATGAAATTCATGAAATGTTTTTTAAAAATAAAGGCATTCAGTGTGTTTGGTTTGAGTTTTTTGAATTAAGTTTTTTGAGAACTTAGTTTTTTGGTTTTCGTGTTTTTTTTTTTTAGTGAATATTTGTAAAATTTTAAACATTTTTTTTATTTTTTTAGATGCACCTTACTTAGATGTATCTAAAAAGTAAAAAAATTTTGAAAAAATATTTTTAAAATTTAATAAATACATAAAAATATAAAAAATGTACCGAATTTTCGTATTTTTTTTTGTATTTTTGGTATTTAATGAATTTTTAAAAGGTTTTTTTCACAAATTTTTTACTTTTTAGGTATATTTATGTTAGGTATGTCTAAAAAGTAAAAAAAAAAAATTGCTTAAAATATTAAAAAAATTCAATAAAAACAAAAAAAATACAAAAAATAAGAAAGTAAAATTTTCTGAAAAGTGTTTTTGAAAAAACACAACCAAGCAAGTTTATTTTTATGATAATTTTTATTTTTTTAAAAAAAAACTCTATTATATATAATGTTAAAATAGAGGGAATTGGAAGTGGTAGTTTAGTCCCTAGGAAGACACATTTATAGTCTTTCATCAGTGGAGGTGATTAAGAGGATTTAGGCTTCGTTTGCAAAGTGGATTGGTTTTTTAATTTTTTAGTTTTTTTGGTTATTTTAATTTGGGATTAAAAAGTTTGGTTTGAGAAGGATTTTTAGCTTTTTTGTGAGAAAAAGAATGTAATGATTATGGATTGAATGTAATATTTTGTCTTATTAAGTTAAGAAACTTATTTTATTTTTTGTGACTATTTTAGCCAAAAACAGTCAAAATTCACTTCCCAAACATAGGCATAATGCATTCTTAACAAGTGTCTAAAACCCAATAAAGCGTTACATAATATATGAGGTGAGTCATCTTTTAAAAAAATTATCCGTTGCTCTTATAGTATCACGTGGTCATGTCACCCCACAAGTCACCAAAAAATATGGCCGCGGTTGTTTTCCATGCCCAAAACACAAATTCGTGAACCCCTTCCTTCCACCAATCACAACGCCTCAGGAATCACCTGACTGTGTCCCATGGACAATGACTAGGTTCTCCATATCTCTCAGTAACATAATAGAAATGAGTTAGTATTAAGAAATACTGCAAAATTTTAGTTAGATCATTAAATAATTACTCTACAGACACAGAGTTAATCAGCTTTTGGTCTCTTTGGTTGGCAAGAAAGACCGCAAAATTTTAGTTAGACCATTAAATAATTATTCCACAGACACAGTTGGTCAGCTTTTAATTTTAGTTAGACCATTAAATAATTATTCCACAGACACGGTTGATCAGCTTTTGTTCTGTTTGGTTGGCAAGAAAGACAGAGGAAAAGCAAAAGCTAAAATCTACGGCTATGGAGCTGGAATGTTTAGTGGTAAGATGGTCAGTAAAAACTGAAAAGGAAAATTCAAAGCATGATTGGCTTCAAAGTTCAAAACTAATAAAGTGGCTTTGATTCAAGAGAGCAAAGATGCTTCTTGTTGCCAAATCATGTTTCTGCTTAAGAAAGTTGATGGCCAAACTAAGGACATTGAATGGTTTCCAACTTTCCGTTCCCCTAGTTTCAATGGCTTATTAGTTAACATTGCAACAAAAATGGAAAAAACAAGTTACAGAAAGAGCTCAACATTTCACCTGTAATGCAAGCAGTTTTGTTTGAAGTTTTAAAAAATTGGGTAATTAAACTAATCTGTATTAAAGTTTGAAGAAAATACATTAAGCCCACAAGTTTGGCATAACGATAAGATTTTGATTCACACAGCACTTAGTTTCTTTGCTATTCGTATGAATGAAAAAAATGATATTGTCATTTTTTTTAAATTAAAAAATGTATATTATGATGCAAATGGGGGTTTCAAGTGAAATGCTAAACAACCTCAAGTTGGCTCTCAGTTGATAAATCTAAGAAGACAGCCTACTTTTCTGGGTTTCAGCTGTTGTTTAACTAGAAATCTGGTTTCCTCAGTATTTGCTAATTCATTGTTCTGAACTTGAAACTACTCTCATTGTTCTGATGAACTTGAAAAAACTCATGATTCTTGAAATGATTATTAAGTTTGCTGATGAAGACATTAACAGATTGAGGGTGTTGCCCTGTCATCGTTTGCTATATCTGCATTATTTTTCATTTTGCTGATACAACAGTAACAACAATTACTCTATCGATACATAATCAACCATAAAACTAATCACACAAAATACACATAGGGTTATAAATCTCACTACCAAGAGGATTTTGTGATTAATTTTATTGTGTCTGTAGAATTATTGTAATGGTTTATTTGACTCGAGCTTCATGAATTCATAATGCAAAAAAATCTCTTTAAACTCTAATAGCGGCTTCACACCTTTTCTTTTCAAGCAAATAAATGAATTAAATGATATAAATAGTAATGTTTATACAAACAAAAAAATGTATAAAATAATAGGGTAAACTACCAATAGGTCCTACTTTGGAGACTTATTACCCAATAGGTCCTACTTTGGAGACTTATTACCCATTAAGTCCTATTGATAAATTTATTAAGTGATAAAGATAAATTTATCAGTCTTTTATTTTTATGAATAAATTTATAGTGATAAATTTATCAGTCTCTTTGTTTTTATGAATAAATTTTTAGTGATAAATTTATCACTCTCTTATTTTTATAGTGTTAAATTTATTAGTTAAGACCTGTAGGTAAATGAATCTAGTTAATAGGACTAATTAGTAAGTACCCCAAAATAATATAAATTAATTATAAACCTATCACCTCTAAACAAAAAAACTATCAAGATAATCGTTAATTACAAAAATACCACTCACATCATACGAGTCATAAATTCGATATAAATTTTTTGTAAAAACTTTTTCCGTTGTACAAATATAGGTAATGAGATGATGATAATTCCCACTGCTTCATGAACCAACAAAAACCACCTTGCTTGTTTTTATTTTTCAAAAAATACTTTTCAGAAAATTTTATTTTTTTATTTTTCGTATTTTGTTATTTTTGCTGAATTTTTTTTTAATATTTTAAGCAATTTTTTTACTTTTTAGATACACCTAACATAAATACACCTAAAAAGTAAAAAAATTGTAAAAAAAATCTTTTAAAAATTCACTAAATACCAAAAATACAAAAAAAAATATACAAGAATTCAGTACATTTTTTATATTTTTATTTATTTATTAATTTTTTAAAATATTTTTTCATAATTTTTTTATTTTTTAGATACATCTAAGTAAGGTGCATCTAAAAAAGTAAAAAAAATATTTAAAATTAAAAAAATATTCACTAAAAATACAAAAATTAAAAAATTAAAAAAGTCAACTTTTAAAAAACTTAATCTAAAAAACACAAACCAAACACATTCATTAAATTTTGAAAGTTGTGGATAAGACTTCAAGCTAGTGCACTACACTAATGGCAGACAAAGCGAAAATGGCCTTTAGTCTTGCTGACCCCATGAACAATATTAGTTAGGTAAAAGTGCACTAAAAAGTGGAGAATATTTTTACTTGCATTGAAATTGTGATGTGCACCATTAAAAATAGCAACTTCATCTGATTTTAGTTCCCAAAAAAACAAAAACATGTTTAAAAAGTTGGTGTCTGATACAAAAGTTGGTAGGTGAACAGATGATATAAATGACAAAGTACACGGAGGATACATTTCCTACGGAATTGATGAAAATCAATAAAAAAAAAATTTGAATAAAATTAAATTGTATGTGATAAATTGCATAGATGCTAACAAAATAATAATATCTTAATTTTTTTTTGACTCCCACATAAATAATAGGAAAATTTACTCATAAGTCCTGGTTTCTAAAAAGTTGAACCATTTAGTCCTAAAAGTTTTCTTATGTTCCGTTTAGTCCCATTTGCACATCAATCTAATTTCGAAATATTAATCTGATGTTCGAAATCTAATGTTCGAAACATTAATCTGATGTTTGAAACATTGTAATGGAGCCTTTCAGTCTATAAGAAAACTTTTAGGACTAAATAGTGTATAAGTTATTAATTTGGAATTTATTGGTGCATCTCCCATAATAATACCTGAGTCCTAGTTTCTGTAAAGTTGAACCATTTAGTCCTAAAAGTTTTCTTATGCTCCATTTAGTCCCATTTGCACATCAATCTAATATTCGAAACATTAATCTGATGTTCGGAATCTAATGTTCGAAACATTAATCTGATGTTTGAAACATTGTAATGGAACCTTTCAGTCTATAAGAAAACTTTTAAGACTAAACAGTGTATAAGTTATTAATTTGAGATTTATTGGTGCATCTCCCTATTTTTAATTAAAAAATTGATTAATGTTATTTTTTTTGTTAATAATTAAATTTTTTAATTGAATTTTAAAAAGAATTTATTTATGAGTGTTGATCAGAATTTTTAATAGAGTTTTGAATAATTTATTTAATTATGAATTATAACAATTTGAATTAATTTTTAAAAACTCTTTCAAAAATTCATAACCAAATAAATTTTTTTATTTTACATGTCACATTAAACATTAAAAACTCAATTTAACACTCAACTCAAACCTCTATTCAAAACTATTTTCAAAACTCATAACCAAATAAATTTTTCTACACTCAAATCATACTTTTAAAACTCACAAACTCAAAATACAACACTATTCTCAAATCATATTTAAAAAAGAATAATGCCTCGTAGCTCGACTTTTAGAGGCTCGAAATGGAGAAAGAGGGAGAGAAGAGAGGAAACAGAGGAGAAAGAAGGAGAGAAGAGAGGAGGAAGGGAAGAAGCAGAGGAGAAGCAGAGTCTCGCCACCGCCACCGCCGATCATCGCAGCAGACCGTCGCCTCGCCCAGCCCCGGTCGTCTGCCCAGCCCCGCTGACGTCGCAGCACCACCGCCGTCGCCTCGCCGTCCTCGCCGCCTCGCCGTCACAGCCGCCGTCGGTCGTCTACCAGCCCCGGTTGTCTGCCCAGCCTCCCCTCCTCCTCTAACCGATTTTTATCGCCCCTTCCCCTCCCTCATCCTCCTCCTCCTCCTCCCTTCTCTTCTTCTCCCTTCTTCTTCTTCTTCTTCTTCTTCGTTCTGCAACAAAACCAGGGAAGAAAGAAAGAAAGAAAGAAAAAAAAAAAAAAAACTCAACACCAAAACGACGTCGTTTTAGTGTCGAGCCAGATTTCAAGCCGTGTTATTCGAGCTACGTAGCACTGTCGTTTAAAAAATTCTATCAAATACTACCTAAAACTTTTCAAAATATTTTTTAATGGAAAATATTTGATAGCTCAAAAATTTGTGACTCAAATGGCTCAAATTTGTCAAAACGACGTCGTTTTACATTCAAAACGACGTCGTTTTGAGTGATTTGAGCCATAAAATTTTAAACTACCTAACATTGTTGTTTTTTAAAATACATTTAGTTCCGTTAATTTATAATAAAATTACACATTTTAAAATTAATATTATAAAATTTTATGATAAAACTACACATTTTATAATAAGATACCTACAGTAAAAGGGAGCAAACCCTAGCATTTTCATAACATTAAACAACACCCCCCCCAAGAACTTTAATAGTTGTTAATTTCCAATAATTGTTTGTTTTGGGGGTAAAAATAATTTCCAAAAATCTATTGAGAACATAAGACCATATATATTCACAAAAAATGTTGCCAACCAAATACCATAAACCACACCACATGCACAAAAATCTATGAATAACAAAATTATTTATTGATTTAAAAGAAATGAAAAATATAACAAAAATCAAACTGGGGGAGTATGTGAGGCATTGGTAACCACCTTACCACCCTCTGGGTTCCACGCGCCGCCACCACCACCACCGCCGCCTTGCCTCCCATCAACGGACGGAGCAGCCACCGCACTCACCGCCTGATACGGCTGCACCACCCCTCCCTGCGTAGTATAGTACACCTGCCGCACTGCTCCGTCATAAGTCACCGTCGAATATCCCGGCTCCGCCACCCCAACTCCACCAACCGCCGCCGCAGCCGGTGGTGGCGGCCGTACCATTCCTATGGCTTCGCTGTAACCTCCAACCTTAGGTTGCTGAATCGACGGCGGTGGAACGTTGTACACCGGCTGCTCCCGGTACATCTCCGGTACTGTCCTTTGCATTCCGTAGAATGCTTGGCCGGTCAGCGGTCGCATCACCGGAGTTTGGTAAACCCCAGACGGCGTTTGGATGAGGTAAACCGGTGGTTCCGGTCCTGTTGCAGCGGCGACGGGGTAACCTCCGGTGGTCACATGCCTTTCCTGCCAGTACGACGCCGGAGCTGTCACCGGTTGCGGCGGAGGAAGTTTCTCCGGGAGTTTCTGTGCGTAATAATCTCCAGGATATGCCCTAGGGTTTGCTTCATCAATTTTTCTCTGGTACATCCCTTGTTGATGTCCAGCAATCTGCAGTCTCTGAAATTCCTGAATCTGCCTCTGGTAGTCCGCCGGCGTAACCACCGGTTCTCCGATCACATGCCGATCCTCCTCCAATACGGCATGAGTTTCAGGAACCATCTGCGGCGGCGGCGGCGGCGGCGGCAGATCTTGCACTTTCGCCGTCGTAGGCAGCGGCGCGTGTCCTTTTTCCAAACCAAACAGAAAGTCCGGATTGGCCGCAGAAGGCGGCGAAGAAACCTCCAGAGGCTGGATCTGCACCGAATTCAACGCGTCCACGAACCACTGCCGCTCCGACTTCGTCTCACCCGATCCAAACCCAGTCGCCGGAGGATGATTCAGCGGAAACATAAACAACCTCAGCCTCGCCGGCTTGGCCGACGCACGGCACAACCGATCGTACTCCATCATCATGTGCTCGAGATCTTCATCATTCGTCACCGAAATCAACGCATCGAGATCTTCACCAGGTAACTGATACTTGAAACAGACCTGAGAATCGCACAAAGCAGATAGCTTAGAAATTAAGGCAGAGAATTTGATGCTGCGATCAACGGCCAAGATCTTGGTGTCGCCGCCGACGTAGGTGAGCTGGTTATCGTGAGGTCTAGGGTGGATTTTGCCGCCATAGCTGCACATGAACTTGACCTTGTAGTTGGAAGAAAGAGGCTCGTCCCAAGAAGCGTTCTCGCAGTCGATTTCTCGAGATCGAGGCGAGGAATTGCCGGAGTCTGGGTAGGAAGCGTAAGAGTAATTCTCCATTTTTGGGTTTTGGGGATTTAGGGTTAGGTTTAGGAAAGAAGGCGGTTGTGTTGTTGGTACATTGAAGCACCTGAAGGAAGAAAGCGGCTTTCAAGGGAGAGGAGAGGAGAGATATATATGAGGTGGAATAGTGGTGTAGGTGGGCTGTGTGGGACCCGGGGCATTGTTTGTGAGATTGCGTAGTAGAGAGATAATGCTTAGCTATGACGTGGAAAGAAGCTTCGAGAGCGATTGACTCTAGGGTGAGGATGACTATACAGTTTTTATTTGCACCTCATTTTTTATCGAACTCATTTTTAACATTATCATTATTTTGTCAAACCTCAGCGTGAAGTCTGTTAATTTATAATTATTTACTCCCTTCCTCTTAAAATATTAGACTTGTTTTATATAATTTTTTTTAAAAAAATTGAATTTTAAGTTATATTTAAAAAAATAAATTATTAAAAAGAGTTTTAAAGATTAAAAATTTATTTAGTTATGAATTTTTAAAATAATTTTGATATGATTTGTATATTTTTTTGGTAGTTGAAGAAAATTTAATTGATTAATATGTAGAATGGGAAAAAATGAGAGAAGAGAAAGGAGAGAGCAAGTTATTGATTGATTTATTAATAATAAAAAAAAAAAGAGAAACAGAGAAAGAAGAAAGAAAAAATAATTTTGAAAATAGTTTAAAAAATTTGTTAACCAAATATGTTGTTTTGATTTTTTGATCCAAATATTAATTAAAAAACTAAACCATACACTACCTTAATTTTTCTTTTATTATTCCAAAATATTAATCTATTTTTAAAAATTAAGAACTAAAAGAATATGAATTTTTTATTTTGTCCCTCTTTTAATTTCATTAGCAATACAAAAAATATAATTATGACAATTAATATTCTCAAAAAATATACCACCAAAGATTAGTTTTGAAAAATTAATATTTTAAAATGTAATAATTATACTTCAAAAAAAATTAAATTCCCAAGAAGAACTACTAATATTTCATATATTCCTCATTTAGTCATGTTTGGGAATTGAGTAATTTATTTTATTTATTTAATGAAAATATATGTAAAAAAATATAGACTTTTTACTATAAACCTAGCTGTCCAAACGAAACCTTCACTCTATTATATGAGAATTTGTAATTAATATCATAAAAAATTAAAATTCAATTAAATCAAAGTGATGGACATGGTGGTCAAATATTAACGGTCAATTTCACATTAAGGTTTTTATATTGGAATTATTAATGTTATCAAAAGTTATTAGAAACACTAATATTGGCTAGTTTGATAAGTTGGCTATTTTAGTTAATTAATTATTTTAATTTGATTAAAATAGTTGTGTTTGAAAAGTTAATTAATTTTTTTTATAATTCATTTGATGAGTATGAAAGAAAAAAAGTAAAGTAATTATAAGTTAAATATAATATTTTATTTTATCAACTATTTTAACTTATTTTATCTTTTAACCCAATCCACTTCTCACTGTTATATTCGAGATATCAATGCACGGTAAAGATTGGAAATATTGAATTAGATTCTTTTTAAATACATATGATGTTCGAGTTTAAATTTTAGATGAAATTTCACCTTCCATTCTTTTGCTATTGATAGTAAAATAAAAATTTAATACTTTATCATTATTTTTCATAATATTGGCGATTAATTCTAAATCTAAGTTTTCATATTCAAATTTTAAGTATCTTACTTATTGAATATCTATTATACATATTTTAAATATATTTACTGATATTGAATATTATGACTGTTATTCTCATAGAGGTGTGCGTGTAAATTAAATGTATAAATTAAATAAACAATAAAATAAAATAATTTAGAAAATAATTATATAAATTATTTCCCAAATTAAATGTTTACAGAAATTTTTAAACGTCGAGAGTTGTGTTGGATACAATCTCCTTAAAGTAGATTTCGCCCTTGTTCCAGTGTTTCGAGTTTTAACCGGCGTCTACTTCTCAGAATGCAACGACTGACACTTGATTTTATAGCACTATAAAATCAAGTCTGGCAAACCAAACAATGCTATAACTCTTTCTCTTTCTTTTCCTAAAAATAAATGCAGAAACAGACGCAAGAGTAATAAAGGACGAACAGAAGAAGAAAGAGAAGAAGTCTGGAAATTTTTCTAGATTGAAAATGAATTGTTGGAACAGACTTAATATAGGCAGATTGGTGGCTATTCGAACAGGTAGAAAACCTGTTTGGACAGATTGAACAGGCACTAACAAATTTGAATCCTGTTTGGAACAGATTCAATTTGAATTCAACAGATCTAAACCTGTGTTGAACCCTTTGAACTGGGGTTAAACTTGTTAGGGACCTATTTGGGTGAAGAAAAAATTCTGGACCAATTTATTTTGAATTTTGAATTTTGAAAGCAAAATTAAAAATTAAAAATAAAATACAAAAGTTTTTTGCCCAAAAAGATAAATATTGGGCCGAACAAGCCCAATCCAACCTCACACCACGCACCTGTGCCCAAGCCCAGCCCAGCCCGCCCGACCGACCGGACGAACGGTGGCTACGGTGCGCGCGTGTGGTTTTTATTTTTCTTCCAATGCGTCTAGCCCACTTTACCTATAACCTCACCCTTCCACAAATTTGGGTACCCCTTGGGGCCCATCCCAAGTATCCCAAGCTAAGGTATATAAACCCACACCAATCCATAAGTCTTTCCAATGTAGGACAAGCACATTACTCAAATGTGTAGGAAACCCACCAAAAGCTAATTCCACAAACCCGAAAATGCGCGTTGAATTCTCATTCATCCGGAAATGGTTTTGAGCAACCAAATACTCGGTTTTATTCACTACGCGACATTAAACATAAACCAAATTAGAAACGTTAAAAATAACACTTGGGTCTCACCTTAATTAATGCTCAAAGTTAGCAAAAAATAAGATTTTTTCAAAAATTTCCAAAGCCATTTTCCAACAATCCCCTACATGAATAGAATTCACAACAATGGATATGCAACAAAATGCAGACAAAGAAAGAGTACATTAAGAAAATACACCACATCGAGATATGTAGCTTTTGGCTTTGAACCTTCTCTAGTGAAAGCCTATCGAACTTACTGGCTAACCAATGGACGCGATGCCTTGAACTGTTCAGCTGTTTATGTAAGCCAAGACAATAGACTATACATAGTGTATCTGCAGACACAGTTTGGTTCTTACGATTGTGTTCATTTTGGCCCTGAACAACGCCTGGTAATTTATGAGTGCTCTAGAGAATTTAGCCTTCTCAATTCTCACAGAATCGACCCAGTTCACACTCATATAGGTGATTTCTTATTATGAGTATCTTGCTATACCCACTTGGATGTTCAAACTATAAGAATCATTAAAAGCAAAGCTTATCCTACTAACGCTGCAGGTATCACTTTTCTTATCATAGAAATGAGTAGGAGTAAACCTCCTTAGTGATACGTGAAATCATCCATAATTCGGTTATCCCTTTGAACCTAGATCTTGGGATCTCCAGTCAAGTAGGTTGGGTTGCTATTATGGCAACGTTTTAAGTAATAGGCTTTAATTTCATTCCCCTTGATAAATAGTACACTTGCTCTCTGGCTAGCCTTTTAGTCAATGGATCCGCAATATTCTCCTTTGATTTTGCATATTCTATGGAAATTATTCCATGTGAGAGCAAATGCCTAACGATATTATGTCTTCGACGAATGTGTCAAGACTTACCATTATACATATGATTTTGTGCCCGTCCTATTGCTGCTTCACTATCACAGTGAATGCATATAGCTGGCACAGGTTTAGGTCACATTGGAATGTCTTCTAAGAAATTACGAAGCCATTCTGCTTCTTCTCCTGTTTTATCTAATGCGATAAACTCAAATTCCATTGTCGACCTTGCTATACATGTCTGCTTGGAAGATTTCCAAGAGACTGCAGCACCTCCCATGGTAAAGACGTATCCACTAGTGGATTTTGAGTCTTTGGTATCCGATATCCAATTTGCATCATTGTACCCCTCGAGTACTTCTGGATATTTGGTATAATGTAAGCCATAATTCTGGGTATGTCTTAGATACCTAAGTACCCTAATTATTACTTTCCAATGATCAAACCCTGGATTACTTGTATACCTACTCAAATTGCTTGCAACATAGGCTATATTTGGCCTTGTGTAATTCATTAAGTACATCAAGCTTCTGATTATCCGAGAGTACTCTAATTGTGATATGCCTAGACCTGTATTTTTTGACAAATGAAGACTAATGTCAACAGGTGTTTTAGCAGGACGGTTATCATGCTTTCCAAATTTCTCCAGAATCTTCTCAACATAATGAGACTGAGATAAAACATATCCTTCAGATGTTCTAGTAATTTTTATTCCTAGAATTACATCTGCTACTCCCAGATCTTTCATGTCAAACTTTTTGTTCAACATTTTCTTTGTGGATTTAATCATGTCATTATTGCTTCCAATGATGAGCATGTCATCCACATAAAGAAAAACTATGACATAGCTTTTGTCTGTGT
Organism: Camellia japonica; assembly: GCA_030407325.1. Classification (NCBI taxonomy): domain Eukaryota; kingdom Viridiplantae; phylum Streptophyta; class Magnoliopsida; order Ericales; family Theaceae; genus Camellia; species Camellia japonica. The sequence continues at coordinate 167,034,906 of JAPPVO010000016.1, forward strand.
TTTTAACATAGACGCATTTGTCACATTCGTTTATCTTAAAACCATTCGAAAGTATAGCGTGATCAAATTTTTCATGCCATTGTTTCAGAGCTTGTTTTAATCCATAAAGGGATTTGACAAGTTTACAAACCTTTTTCTCTTAGCCGAGAACTTGAAACCCGTCCGGTTGTTCCATATAGATTTCCTCATCTAACTCGCATTCAAAAAAGTTGTTTTAACATCCATTTGATGTATTTCCAGATTATACAATGCTGCAATCGCAATCAACATGCGAATATATGTTATTCTTGTCACTGGTGAATAGGTGTCAAAATAATCAAGGCCTTCCTTCTGCCTGTATCCCTTAACAACAAGCCTAGTCTTGTATTTATCTATTGAACCATCTGCTTTCATTTTTCTCTTGAATATTCACTTATATCCAAGAAGTTTACAACCTGGTGGAAGATCCACCAGTTCTAAAGTATGATTTTGCAGTATTGATTCAATTTCACTCTTTACAGCCTCTCTCCACAATGGACCTTCAGGACTTGACATTGCTTCCTTGAAGTTTTAAGGCTCGTTTTCTAACAGGCATGTTAGAAAATCTAGACCAAATGATTTAGACATCCTAGCCCTCTTGCTACGTCTAGGTTTATTTGATTCATTATCATTGTGGTCTTCACTGCTACCCATAGCAGTATCAAAAGTTCTTTTATTTGAACTTTTCTCTTCAGTTTCCTTGCATGGAAAAATGTGTTTAAAAAACGACACATTTCTTGACTCAAAAATAGTGTTTACATGCATATCCGGATTTTCAGATCTATGAACTAAAAATCTATATGCACTACTATTATTGGCATAACCAATGAACACACAATCAACGATCTTTGGTCAAATCTTAGTCATTTTGGGACTAGAGACTACCACATTGACCAAACACCCCTACACTTTGAGGTAATTGTAAGGTAGGTCGTCGACATTTCCATAATTTATAAGGTGTTTGATTGAGTTTCTTGTGGGGTATCATGTTAAGGATAAAGTTAGTAGACAAAATCGGCTCCCCCCATAAGTTTTGAGGTAACCCTGAACTAATCAACATGGCATTCATCATCTCTTTAAGAGTTTGATTCTTTCTCTCAGCAACTCCATTTGATTGAGGAGAATAGGGTGTAGTGGTTTGGTGAATGATATCATTTTTAAAATAAAATTCTTCAAATGGTGCATCATACTCACCACCTCTGTCACTCCTCACTATCTTAATAGTTTTGCCAAGTTGATTTTCAACCTCAAGTTTATATTGCCTAAAAGCTTCTACGGCTTCTTCTTTACTTCTCAATAAGTAAACATAACAATATCGAGTGCAATCATCAATAAAAGTAATAAAGTACTTCTTACCTCCTTTAGTTTGAACAATTTTTAAATCACAAATATCTGTGTGAATTAAACTTAGAGGTTCAGTACTTCTTTCAACTTTATTAAATGATGCCTTAGTGAGTTTTGCCTCAACACAAATCTCACATTTATTATTAGGATCAAATTCTAAGTTTGGTAAACATCTAAAACAACAAGTCTACGTAAAGAATTAAAATTAACATATCCTAATCTACCATGCCATAAAAAAAAAGACTCAGCAATATAAACAGAAGATGTATTCTTATTATTAAAAGCCAAATTAGGTACAACAGTATTTACATTGAGCTTAAAAAACCCATCACTCATGTAACCTCGCCCCACATACATTCTACTCTTGGAGAGTACAACTTTATTAGATTCAAAGACTAATTTAAACCCATTCTTGATCAACAATGACTTAGAAATCAAATTCTTGCGAATCTCTGGCACATGGAGTACATTGTTAAGAGTGAGTTCTTTCCCCGAAGTCATTTTCAGCACAATCTTTTCTTGTCCTTCTACAGTTGAAGTGGAGGAGTTTCCCATAAAAAGTTGTTCCCCACTTTCCACTACTTTGTACGTTATGAACATCTTCTTATCTGCACAGATATGGCGGGTTGTTCTAGTATCCACCCACCATTCCTTGGGATTGCCCACCAAATTTGCTTCAGAGACTATTGCAGCAAGATTGATGTTTGCCACTCCATCGGAAAGATAAAAATCATCGGCTGTGTTGGCTTGTGTTAGCTTTTTGATTGAACTCCCTCCGTCCTTGTGAATGTGACAATCCTTAACGCGATGCCCATCTTTGCCACACACAAAACATTCACCTTTGAACCTCTTGTTGAACTCGTTGTTGATCCCTTTATTGATCTTACTAGTGGATCCTTGTTTAGGACCATTGTCATCATGCTTCCGCTTCTTGCTGTTGAACTTTGACCCTTGTCCATGTTCCACCACATTTGTTTTAGCCTGCATGACATGGTTTCCTGACTTCTTGTCGGAACCACGGTTGTCCTCCTCAATTCTGAGTCGTACAATCAGTTCCTTCAGTTTCATCTCCTTGCGCTTATGCTTTAAATAATTCTTGAATTCTTTCTAGGATGATGGTAATTTTTCAATGATTGCCGTAACCTGAAAAGATTCACTGAGAACCATCCCTTCCTCATGTATGTCATGAAGAATTAATTGAAGATCTTGAACTTGGCTAATAACTGTTTTGGAATCCATCATTTTAAAATCCAGAAAATGGCCGACAACAAATTTCTTTGTACCGGCGTCCTCTGTCTAATATTTATGATCTAATGATTCCCACAGTTCTTTAGCAGTGCTTTTGACACTATACACATTGTACAGTGTATTGTCCAACCCATTGAGGATATAGTTTCGACACAGAAAATCACCATGTTTCCATGCATCGACTGCGGCAACCACTTGCCGATCAGTTTCTCCTTCGTTCAGTGCCGGTGCCTTTTCATGAGTAAAGTGAGCCAAATTCAATGTAGTAAGATAAAACATCATATTTTGTTGCCATCTTTTAAAATCATTGCCATTGAATTTTTCTGACTTCTCCCTATGATTTACCGGTACTGTCGGAGTCATCACTAGCACAACAAGTGTGGGGGTTTGAGTAATAACAGTCTCAGTACTGTTAATTTCAGTTGTCATAATTTTGACAAAATAAAGATGTACCAATCACAAATTTATACACAAAAGAAATTACACACAAAATATACAGAAAAAGATATTTTGTAACAAAATTTCAATGATAAATAGTATATTACTACTATGTTGTCAAAGAAATCATTAAACAGTATATGACTACTATTTAATTTCCCGAAACAAAATATTTGTCTGTCTTACACAATTAAATAAAAATTCAAAATCTACTTTAAGATTGTTATACCCACAGAGGTGTGTGTGTGTAAATTAAATGTATAAATTAAATAAACAATAAAATAAAATAATTAAGAAAATAATTATATAAATTATTTTCCAAATTAAATGCTTATAGAAATTTTTAAACGTTGAGGCTTGTGTTGAACACAATCTCCTTAAAGTAGATTTCGCCCTTGCTCCGGTGCATTGAGTTTTAACCGGAGTCTACTTCCCAGGATGCAACGATTAACACTTGATTTTACAACACTATAAAATCAAGTCTGGCGAACCAAACAATGCTATAACTCTTTATATTTCTTTTCTTAAAAATAAATGCAGAAACAGACGTAGGAGCAATAGAGGATGAACAGAAGAAGAAATAGAAGAAGTTTGGAAATTTTTCCTGATTGAAAATGAATTGCTGGAGCAGACTTTATATAGGCAGATTGGTGGCTATTCGAATAGATAGAAAACCTGTTCGGACAGATTGAACAGGCACCAACAGATTTGAATCTGTTTGGAACAGATTCAATTTGAATTCAACAGATCTGAACCTGTGTTGAACCCTTTGAACTGTTCGGGTGGGTTAAACTTGTTAGGGACCTATTTGGGTGAAGAAAAAATTCTGGACCAATTTATTTTGAATTTTGAATTTTGAAAGCAAAATTAAAAATAAAAAATAAAATACAAAATAAAAAGTATACGCAACCGCGCCCAAGCCCAGCCTGACCGCGTATGGTTTTTATTTTGGGTCCAATGGGTCTAGCCCACTTTACCCATAACCTCACTCTTCCACAAACTTGGATACCCTTTGGGGCCCATCCTAAGTATCCCAAGTTAAGGTATATAAACCCATACAAATCTATAGGCCTTTCTAATATGGGACAAGCACATTACTCAAATGTGTAGGAAACCCACCAAAAACTAGTTCTATGAATCCGAAAATGTGCGTTGAATTCTTATTCATCCGGACATAGTTTTGAACAACCAAATATACGGTTTTATTCACTACGCGACATTAAACATGAACCCAATTAAAAACATTAAAAATAACGCTTGGGTTCCACCTTAATTAATGCTCAAAGTTAGCAAAAAAATAAGGTTTTTCTAAAAACTTCCAAAGCCATTTTCCAACAATGACAACGTTTGTTTGGCTCCATAGAACATACCATTGTTTGGCTCCATAGAACATACCATTGTTTGGCTTCATAGAATATAGGAAATTAAGGATACGATTGAATTGAGTGAGGAGATTATTAGTATGGCGGTGTTAGGTTAAAAATGTAGGATAAAGAGTATTTATTTGTATACCACTAGATTAATAATACTATAGATAGTGTTAATCTATAAAATTAATATTTTTAAATTTTTAGTATTTTCTTAATATTATAATTATTTTTTTGTTCAAAAAAATATAATTTTTAACAAAAATTATTTAAAAATATACTAATCCCTTTACTCAATTTCTAATCCTAGCTCTCCCATGACTTTGCTTGTCCTATCATATAAAGAGATTACTAGTCTAAGGGGATAGTTAATCTCCTTACTCATGTCCCGAACCAAACACTATTTAGGTGAATTCTACGGACTATTACTCCAATCTCTCTTCTTAAAGAGTCAAACAAACATGGTTTATATTCATTTATCTTTTTTTTACTACTCTAGTATTTTACAATATATGGTAGAAATTTAAAATTTGGGTCCACAAACTCTCAATTTATTCAAAATTCAATTGAATTCTTGTTTTGTGATATTTTTTATGTTCTTTTTCATTTTCTTATTATTTAAATTTTGGTAGTGGTAAAAAACAAAATAATAGAGTGAATATAGTTTTTTTTTTGCCAATTATAAAGAACTTTGGGCAAATTACATTAACGGTCCCTATAGTTTGGGCCCTATATCACTTTGATCCTTAACTTTTGAATAGTGACATATTTGATCATGAATTTTAAATTTTATTTCAAATAAGGACAATTGAAGATATCATTGCTCAATTTCAAGGGCAAAGCCGTCAGTTTGATAAAATATAAACTAATTTAGCAAAAATAAATGTCAACAAAATATTTTTAAATTTTTAAAAATTATTTCTACCTACTAAGAGCTCGTTTGACATAAAATTTTTTGGGACTTTTTGGCTATTTTAGCCACAAAAAAACAAAATAAGTTTTTTAGCCTAATAAGACAAAACGTTACATCCAACGCAAAAGTCAAAAAAGTCAAAAAGCCCATCCCAAACGAGACTTTTTAGCGTCAGGCTAAAATAGCCAAAAAGTCAAAAAGCCAACTCACATCCCAAATGAACCATAAAGATAAAATTATGTAAAATTGATAAATCTCTTAGACATTTTTTTTTTACTAAATTAATTTTATTATGTGTTTGGATGATGATTAGGGGTGCAACTCGGGCGGGTTCGGTTGGGTTGGAGGTTTACCCAAGCCCAACCCGAATTGTATTTGGCAGTGCCCAAGCCTGACCATCAATCGGGAGCATGGCTGCCCACGTCCCGACCAAGCTTCATAATTCGAACTCAGGTTATCCCAAATTGCCCGAAATTCACGAGGCAAGAAACAGCTTCTGAATTTTTTCAAATAACAAACAGTGCTTCATTATATACATAAGTCCATTATTCCATACAACAAACTTAAACATCATCCCAGCAACAAGAGTCTTAAAGAGAGGGAAGAAAGATTATATACGGTAGGGTTTTGTTTTTAGTTTTAATCTAATGGTCCAAATAAAAGATGTTAATCCAAGGGCCAAAGACTAGCCAAAAAAAAATAAATTAAAAGCCAGCTATTTAATTTATTTTGTACATATATTATATAATTTATATAATATATTAAATGCAATTCGGGTTCGGGTCACTCGGGTTAGCCACTAACTCTGCCCAGGCCTGACCCGAATTACAATTCGGGCATCAAAAATCTACCGAGGCCCCGTCCAAATTACAAGATATTGTTGCCAAAGTCCCAAAAAAACTCAGGTTAGGCACGGGTTGCTCGGGTTGAGCCCGCCCAAGTTGTACTCTTAATGATAATCATATATATTCATTACCATACTTGGGATTACCATACTTAGGTTTATTTTCTCTTATATAAAGGAGTCTTGTATATGTTGTTACATAATTATTCAACACAATATTGAATATACACATAATATAATATTATCTCCTTCTCTCTCTCTTAGATATTGTAACATGGTATCAGAGATATAGGTTAAGCTCTTAGTGTTCTTTGCCTTACTGGCGGGCGACAACCTTGCTTTGACTGCCCGCCAGATATCAACCTATTTTGCTACCATATTTTTCTTTCAGTATCACTTCGTGATCATCTCTTGCTCTATCCACTAATTTATTCCTACCCCAAATATTTCTATCATATTTTTTTTATTCGCAATCTATTTTTTTTATACTTCTAATCCACTCTGTATTTCCCTATACTTCAATCTCAAATAGATTTTTATCTTTAGGGGGTATTATACCTATATCGTAGTAAGCATGATTACACACCATGCAAACCATCCATGCCACCCATTGGTGCACTACATAAGTCGTTCCTTGGCGCACTCTCTAAGTTGCCTCCTTGACGCATCACCTAAGTCATCCCTTGGCGTACTCCCTAAGCCGCCCCTGACACACCATCTAAGTCGCCCATTTGCACACTTCTTAAGTTGTTCCATTGGCACATTTTGTTCCTTTCCAAGCCACCTCATGGCGCACATAACTCTTTTCCAAGTCGCCCTTGGCGCACATGGTTCCAATCCAAGCCATCTCTTTTGGCGGACAACCTAAGCAGCCCCCTAGCGCATTTTCTCATAAGTCGCCCTCTAGCGCACCACCCAAGTCTCCCCCTCTAGCACACAACCAAGCTGTCCCTTCTGGTGCACAATCCAAATCGCTCCCTCTGGCGCACAATCTAAGCTGCTTTCTCTGGTGCACAACCTAAGTCGCCCCATGGCGCACATTCTCATAAGTCGTTCCTTGGCGAATAATGTCTTATGTTGCCATCACCGTTCAGTATAACGTCATAAATTATGTGTGTGTCACGTTTGTTGGTTCAACATCCAATTCTTCTTCAACAGTTCAACACAACCTTAAACTGTTCTGACATTAGTTCTAACCAATTTCTACAATGGTTCGGCACGACCTTAACTGTCCCAGCATTAGAATTATCATACATGCATACCATATTATATTCATTACTATACTTAGAATTACCATACTTAGATTTTTCTCCTTATATAAAAGAGTCTTGTATACATTGTTACATAATTATTTAACATAATATTAAATATATATACAATATAATATTCTTTCTTTCTCTCTCTTAGATATAGTAACACTAACAATTGCACTTCTACCCGTATCAAATTTAAACTTGAACACAAAAATCTCAAAACAATCTCCATTTTTAACTCAATTAATGTCAAAATAAGTTTTACTCATAAAAAAAAACTCGAATGTTAACTCTACAGTCTCTACACCTTTATTTAAACACCTATGAAAATAAATTTTACTAATATTTTAACTAAATTCAAAGAAGACTATACACATTTTTGTAAGGTTGTTTTGTGACTCTCAAATTTATAAAGCTCTGCCATTAGTAAGGTATTTACACAGATTTATACTCAAATGTAGGTAGTTTGAGCTTAACTAGCCAACATTTAAAAAAGTAACTTCTTTAATAGAATCCATCTTATTTGACAAATGTTAAAAAAATCACATTATTATTTTTTTGTTGTTAATCTAAAAAATAAAGTATTTAAAAAAAAAAAAAAAGCAGCTGTCCTAACCCCACCTAAACTTTGAGTTATTTATTTATTATTTATTTTAATATTGTAAAAAATTAAACTATTTATTCAAGTAGCCCACTTTTCAAATTATTTATTAAACTAACTTAGGCTTCGTTTGGGATGTTGGTTGACTTTTTAGTTTTTTAGTTATTTTAACATGGGGCTAAAAAGTCTCATTTGGGATAGATTTTTTGGTTTTTTTTTTTTACTTGTATGAGAAAAAAAATGAAATGATTATGGTTTAGATATGACATTTTATCTTATTGGACTAAAAAGTCTATTTTGTCTTTTTATAGCTATTTTAGTCAAAAAGTCCAAAATCCTTGTACGCCAAACGAAGGCTTGCTTTTTTTTAAAAAAAAGATCATGAAATCACATACATATATTTTTTTTAAACAACATGAAATCGTATGATCAAAATGAGATTTCATGGTGAAATCACATATTTAACATGGCCAACTGGTGTGCAGATGTAGATCATGTCAATATGAAATCGCATATTCAAAATACAATTTTATCATAAAATCATATTTTCAACTTGAGATTTAAAAAGTCAGTTAGTTTGATAAATAGTTTGAAAAATTAATTATTTTTATAAATAGTTTAAATTTTTTAGAATATTCACAAAAAAAAAAACCCTAAACTCTGCTGATAATAAAAAAAATAAATACCAAATACATCAATTTTTTAACAATAACTTAATTTTTTAAAAATGACTATTAACAACAATTTGACAAACAAGGCCATTTGGCTTGTAATCCCATCAGAGGGCATTTAGGTGGCGGTGAGAGGATATTTCAGTTTCAAGTCGATTATAAGGTCTCTTTTGGGGACGACACCCCAAGTTATTTATTAGTTCATTTTTTATCATATCACTTATATATTTTTTTATAATAAGTAAAAAAAATTAAAAATAAGTTATATTCAAAACAATTTAAGTGATAGTTTAACACTATTAACCTATGAACATTGTGATTGAAAAAAAAAAACAAACACATAATTATACTCTTTTCAGTGGGTTAAGGCTAAGTTTGACATATTGTAAAAAAAGTCAAAAAGTTATTCAAAAAGTTAAAAGGTTAACACTATTCACCAAAAGTCAATAATTACGGCTGCACAACTCCCAATCTTAATTTTTCCCTACAAATCAATTTTTACTATTTTTTATTACACATTTTCTCATAAAAAGTCAAAAAGTTAACCCAAACATCCATATTTTTTTCCTCAATTTTTTAGTCTAAAAAAATAAAAAATATACTTATTTAGAATACACCAAACAACCCCTAAATCATCGGACATTTGTATACTCTTAAAGTAAGGTATTTTTTAAAAATTAATAGTTATTGTTGGTCAAATCATAAAGATCATCAATTTTATATTAGTGTTTTGGAAAACAATAATATATTAGTTTGTATTTAAATCACAAATTTAAATAAAAATTAGAGAAGAAAAAGAAAAAAAAAAAAGAAGCGAAGAACATATAAATTTTTTACTGATATTCATAATTTAAAAATAGAGGCTAAAGTACTTCTGAGGAATAACTTCTGAGTAATAGTAGAGACTCCAAATATTATACTAATATTTTTATTAAATGTCTCATATAAATGTAAGACTCACATACCGAGTGTTTGGCAAAGGATTTTTTTGACTTTTTGAACTAAAATTTACAAAATGACAAAATAGGTTAAAATAATCAATAAGACAAAATATCATATTAAACCAATAATTATTTCATTTTTTCTCTCACAAACATCACATCCAATTAAAAAAAATCCAACTATCTTCTTAAATACAAAAATTTTAATCTATTAAAATAATCAAAAATTAAAATAACCTACTAAAATAACAACTTCTTAAACACCAACATAATATAAATCTATTAATAAAACATTTAAAATTCTTAACATTTTTCATAACTTTTTGAGTCCGGATCCTCTCCAGCCATAGACTCGCTCCTGTCCTCCGGTCAAGGGTCACGATTTGGCCACGTGGCCCTTTGAAGATCTACGGCTCAGATAAAAAAAAATTGAATTTTCTTTCCTTCTTCGTTCAACACAGCAGCAGCAGCAGCAGCTTCCATGAAGATCAAAAAAAAAATTTGAATTTCTTTCCTTCTTTCATTCAACATAGCAGCAGCAGCTCAGATAAAAATTTGAGGTTTTTATAGAGGTTTGAGTTAGGATCTACAGATCAGATGCAAAAAAAAAAAAAAAAAATTTGAACGTTTTCCATTTGTGGTTTATGTAAATTTTCCATTGATGATTTGTAAAAAAAATCAGCAAAAATCTGTAAATTTTCACACAAACCATAAAATTTTGATGTTTTCTATTGATGATCTGTTAAAAAAAAAATTGGCAGCAGCAGTTTCCATGAAGATCAAAAAAAAAATTGAATTTCTTTCCTTCTTTCATTCAACACAGCAGCAGCTTAGATAAAACTTTGAGGTTTTTTATAGAGGTTTGAGTTAGGATCTACGGCTCAGATGCAAAAAAAAAAAAAAAATGAATGTTTTCCATTTATGGTTTATGTAAATTTTCCATTGATGATCTGTAAAAAAAATCTGCAAAAATCTGTAAATTTTCACACAAACCATAAAATTTTGATGTTTTCCATTGATGATCTGTAAAAAAAAAAATTTGTAATCTGCATAAACATCAAGATTTGAAATCTGCATAAACATCAATGGAAAAAATCAAATTTAAACATCTGCATAAACATCAAGATTTGAAATCTGTAAATTTTCCATTGATGATCTGTAAAAAAAAAAATTGTCCATTGATGATCTGTAAATTTGCAGATTCCATCTATGGAAAACGCAGCAAATCTTCATCATCTTCAACATCTTCATCTTCAACATCATCATCTTCATCAACAAACAAAAAAAAAATTCCTCTGCAGATCCGGATTTACAAATCTTCATCATCTTGATTTTTCTTCTTTTTCTTCTTCCAAAATATCTGTTCCCCTTCGTCTTAAACTTGAGGTTAGGGCTGGGAAGAGTTTGTCAATGGGCAAGATTTGCAGAGAAACGAAATTCAATTTTTCTTATTATCTGAGCCGTAGATCTTCAAAGGGTCACGTGGCCAAATCGTGGCCTTTGACCGGAGGACAGGAGGGACTTTTGGCTGGAGAGGATCCGGATTCTAACTTTTTGGGGTTACTATTGACGTGGACTTGCTCGAAAGTTGGTAGTCCGTTACAAACAGTGTCAAACCTGAGTACAAATCTTATAAAGTTGACCAACTAATTTTTATTTTTTTGTGGAGAATTTAAGTTGATCAAATTTCAGTTCAGGCAAACTCGTGTCATGACCCTTCTTCCTTCAGTTACAAAAATGGTCCTAAGATGGCTATGGCGGAGATGGAAACCAATCCTCCTCTCTCTCTTCCTCATCAAACTCCTCACAACTATCCTCTCCCCACTCTATTTCCTCCAACAACTACCAAACCCACCACCACCACCACCTCTCAAATCCCCATGTACACCACCACTCCACAACTCTAACCTCCTCTTTTGCAACACCTCTCTCCCAATCAAAACCAGGGCTCAAAACCTCCTCTCTCTCCTCACCCTCCAAGAAAAAATCAACCTTTTAGCCAACAAAGCCACACCCATCTCCAGATTCTCCATCCCCGCCTACGAGTGGTGGTCCGAGTCCCTCCACGGCCTCGCCTCCAATGGCTCTGGGGTAAACTTCAATGGTCCTGTTTACTCCGCCACCGTCTTCCCTCAAGTGTTGCTCACCACGGCTTCTTTTAATCGGAGTCTGTGGTTCTTGATTGGGAGGGCTATTGGTGTGGAGGCTAGGGCAATGTACAATGTGGGTCAGGCTGGGTTGACCTTTTGGGCTCCTAATGTGAATGTTTTTAGGGATCCTAGGTGGGGGAGGGGCCAAGAAACGCCCGGCGAGGATCCAATGGTGGCGGCGGAGTATGCTGTGGAGTATGTGAGGGGTTTGCAGGGGGAGGGATTGGGTGGTGGTGGTGATGGGAATGAAGATGGTGGTTTGATGGTGTCTGCTTGTTGCAAGCATTTCATTGCTTATGATTTGGAGAATTGGGGGAATTTCACTAGTTTTGGCTTCAATGCTATGGTAAGACCAAATTCACCACAACCCATGTTGTGGTTTACCTTATTTTCATTCACAATTTCATATACTTGAGTAACTATTGTTTCTTGTAGCAGGAAAATGTAGGTATTAATGATGATATAAGATTTTATCTGACTTTTTTGCATACATACATACATGTGAATAACACTCTTGAAGAATATTGGTCAAGTTTAGGAATACAGAAACCAAATTAGAAACATATGAAGAACAAAATTTTATAAGATTTGTTTCGGGGTGGACCCATCCACTCAACTTAGGGGAAAGAATGGCTCTTTTTATTTATATTTTTTTTATACACCTAGGATATGAACTTCATAATTGCATTGCTGATATTGACTCCAAAAAAGAAACCGTAGGTATAGCTAGTCCATGAATAACCAACCATCGCACTATAAAAATCAGATAGGTTTGATATTTGTCATTGGGGCCTCCTAGGATAGACTAAATTCATTGAGTTGTTCCAAAGGATCAATAGTTAAAGGAGTCAAATCGGCTTTTGGGGATAGAGGGACTTGAACCCCCACCATTTCTTTTGCCTGATTTTTGTTTGGTTTTTGTATTCCAAAATTTAATGTTTATCTTTTACAGTTCATATTAAATGTGACCTAATTTGCATAGCTAGCCATTATTACATTACTACAATCACACATAACCACAAGCATGGCCATATGGACACGGTTAGTTTCCAAAAATAATAAAAATTAATGGTTTGTCCACTCAGTCAATTCTGTCTGTGATACTGATGATTAGGAAGAAGAATTGAGTTTTTTTGTTCTTTATTCTGTTTCACTCTTTGGTGACCAGGTGACTAAGCAGGATTTGGAGGATACTTATCAGCCTCCATTTCAGAGTTGTGTTGAAGAAGGCAGAGCCAGCTGCTTGATGTGTGCCTATAATCAGGTCAATGGAGTGCCTTCATGTGCACACCGAAATCTCTTGCAGAAAGCTCGAATTGAATGGGGGTTTCAAGGGTAGCCACTAACTCTGCTAGTTGAGGCTGATTTTTTGTTATCATTTGCCAAAAAAACACAGAAAACTTAGTTTGACAAACTGTTTCCAAAAACAGTTTCTGGCAAATATTGTTTGGATTGACTTTGTGAATGCATATACAGATATATCACCTCAGACTGTGATGCTGTTGCTGTGATATATGAATATCAGCGATACTCCAAGGCTCCTGAAGATGCCGTTGCTGATGTTATTAAAGCAGGTTAGGTTGTTGCTCCAATGTTTAAGGCTTAAAATTTAAAGCATGTTTCTAGAGCTCTTTCATGCCCTTCATTTTTCTAAAAATGAATTAAATGTTAGGGTTATTACTGTTTTCAACACCCGTGGACAAGGCTTGTGCCCCAATGACCTTTCATTTTAAAATTTTGAAATGGCTAAAAAAGAGGGATGGGACAAACATATTGAAGGGGTTGAAATGAGGACAGGTTGTCACTGCATTTTCTGATGTATGCATGTAAATAATGCAGAGCATGAAAGAAAAAGAAAAGAGCACATCTGAATTTAAGTAGAAAAATGAATTTGATTTCCATATAGTGTATACCTTTGGAACTACTTGTGTCTGTCCAATAATTTGAATGTGAGGGATGCACCTTATGCGAGTGTTCCATTGTGAAGTGTGACTATGTGAGCTTGAGGGGCTAGGAAGCACGGACACGGACATGGATATAGACATGGGGCACTATAAAAAAATTATTTGCTATGCATATGAATATAAATTTAGAATACGGAGACATAAGAGATATCAATGTATATTTATGGGTGTATTTTTATTTTTTTTCACTTTCTCCTCTCTTTATTTTTTATATTTTACTTTAATTCGAAGTAAGCATTTTAAAATATTAAACACACACACACGCGCGCGCACACACACAAAGGTGTTTGAGGCATGTCCAAACGCAGGACAACGTGTTCCCGAAGTATCCCAATGTGTCCTACAAAAAATAATAATTAGAGAAACTAACACGCCGACACGTGGACTCCCATGTCTGTGGTGTGTCGGTATCTATTATATTCACCCATTTTGAAGTGTCAGTGCTTCCTAGTTGAGGGGATTTGCTATCTTAAAAGTCTCCTGCCTCTCTACACTTGCTTCCCCGATCAAAGAAGAAAGCCTATTAGTCTTTCCATTCTCAAGACCTTCTGTGATTGTTCATATTATGTCCTTGGACCACTCATGAAGGCATAAAACCTTAGGGACAGTGGCGGAGCCACATGGGGACTAGGGGGGGTCACGTGTCCCCCCTGGATTTTTCATTTTTTTTTACATATGTATATAAATAAAATTGTAAACAAAAATAATATTTAGAATAAAATATCAAGGGCATTTTTAAATTTATGAAAACAATAGTGATTGTTTTATTGAAAATGAAGTGACTACAACAAATTATATTTTTATGTATGAAAATTTTGTGAAAAAATCTCAATATAAAGGTAATATCCATCATTATTGATATGCAAATATAATTAATTTCACTATATATATTCAAAAATTACTAGAGTGTTAGTTGTATTTGCATATGGAGTTTACCCTTCATATGTTGTTTTACTATTGGTTGGTGATATCATATGTCAATAATGATGTGATATCACTATTATATGAAATTTTTACTCAAATTTTGTAAAAATTTGATTTATCTTACCATTATATAATTTATTTTACGACTTAAATATATGACTTTTTTACATTGTCCATGATACACTAGTTACACGCAATACTTTCTTTTCGATTTTACTCAAAGTTAATTGTAAAATTTTATGTGAAATACTTTTGTAACAATTTATTTAATTTTTTATACTTAATATTAATTCAAAAATTATTATTATCTTCTTATTATTGGTTATTAAAAAAAAAATAAAGCTGTAATTAATAAGTGCTCCTCCTGATTTAATTTTCTGGGTCCGCCACTGATTAGGGACCCCTTAAAGCTAAGTTGTGCCCTAAATTTTATGATAAATGTTTTACTGAATCTTGATGGCCAGGAGTTGATCTGAACTGCGGTACATATTTTCTTCGGTATACTCAATTAGCAATTAAGCAATCGAAAATTCAAGAGGATGACATCAACAGAGCTCTTTTTAACTTGCTCTCAGTTCAATTTCGCCTGGGGTTTTTCAATGGAGAGCCTGGAAAGGGGTCATTTGCAAATCTGGGTCCTCGGGACGTTTGTTCTGCGGAACACAGGAAATTGGCATTGGAAGCAGCAAGGCAAGGAATTGTACTTTTGAAAAATGACAATAAGTTCTTACCATTAAATCAGAAGCTTATAGCCTCATTAGCCATCATTGGACCCTTGGCAAATGATTCCAGCCAACTTGGTGGAGACTACACAGGTATGTGTATGCTTCATATGAATAAGTCTAGGAACACATAAACCGCTCACAGAACCAGACACAATATATATGGACAGCGATTTTTTGAAGTGAACACTGTCAACAAATCCTGTAAAATCTTATCCATTCACATTGCATTCTCTGTTTATTTTTGTGTTCGTATCAGAATTGGCTTCATATTAAGTTGAATACTTTGAAAATTGCATTTTTGTGGACTTCTTTTATTTTTTCTTTTCAATGCTATGTAGGTGTGCCTTGTAATTCGAGGAGCCTCTTTGAGGGATTCTGGCCTTACATATCAAAAACTTCATATGCTAGTGGTTGTAGTAACATACAATGCAATTCGAGTGTTGGCTTTGCAGAAGCTGTTCATGTTAGCAGAGAATCTGATGTGGTCATTGTGATTGCGGGCCTTGATTTGTCTCAAGAAAACGAAGGGCGTGACAGGGTGAGCCTACTGTTGCCCGGTCGGCAAATGGATCTAATCTCTGCTGTTTCCTCTGCAAGTAAAGCGGCTATTATTCTTATCCTAATGGGAGGTGGACCTATTGATGTATCTTTCGCAAAAGAGAACCCAGAAATTGCAAGCATTCTTTGGATAGGATACCCAGGTGAGGCTGGCGGACAAGCTATTGCAGAAGTCATCTTTGGAAAGTTCAATCCAGGTTAGTAGTGAGCGACTATAATTTTATTGTGAAGCCTAGGATTCAATTATTCGTATCAAATGGAGAACGATGTTCAACTTCTAAGAAAAACAGGTGGGCGGCTCCCGATGACATGGTACCCAGAATCTTTTATCAATGTGCCTATGAATGATATGAGTTTACGATCCAACCCTTCACGAGGCTACCCAGGACGAACTTACCGGTTCTACACCGGGGACATGGTGTATGAATTTGGACACGGTTTGAGTTATTCCAATTACACTTGCAAATTTGCATCCTTGCCAGACAAAGTGAGTTTGCCAACTATGACCAGGGTCGACAAGACAGCGGATGGGATTGATTATGTAGAAGTTGATAAGATTACGTCGTGTAATTTGTTGAGATTTCAAGCGGTCATCACTGTGTTTAACAATGAAGGTATGGATGGGAATCATGTCATAATGCTGTTCACTCGATTGGTGAGAAGGATTAGAGGAGCTCCTCGAAAAACTCTAATTGGATTTACTCGGGTTCTTTCAAAATTACTGACAACTGCTGAAACAAGCATACAGGTAGACCCGTGCAAGCATTTTAGCATCGTGGATGATAACGGAACAAGGATATTGCCCTTGGGGAAGCATATTGTAATGTTGGAAGGTTTGGAGCATTTTATATCTGTTGAAATCTGACTAACGAGCGAAAACATCTGGACAGTTTGGAACTTCACACGACAATTGAAGACATGGATTGGATTGGATTGGATTGGATTGATTGTTTGTTTGCGGTTGAAATTAAAGCAGATGAATCAAAAGTAGTATTGTCTGGTTATATTTTGTTTTGGGAGTAGTGTAAATGAGTTAATACAATGGCACTAATAAGTGGTTGTAAATTTCATAAGCTATGAAATTGGTTAAATACATAAGCTATGAAATTTAGAATTTTCAACTTATATATACTTACTAAAAAAAACAAAGGGCAAATTATAGAATTGGTTACTATAGTTTATCCGTGTTTTCATTTTAGTCCCTGCACTTCTAATTGTTTCAATTTTGTTCTTGTAGTTTGATTTTTGGCTTGAAATGATCTAATAATTAACCGCCGTTAGTAATTAACCGCCGTTAGCTCTTTGGACGGAAACCCGCGCGTGCCTTGCACGCACGAGATGAAACCCACTGTTTGAAGGATTATGCTGGTGAGATGGCACAATTTGGTTGAGTTTTTAATTATTAAAAATTAATTTAATATAAATAAATGTCAAAAATAAAATTTAAAAATATTAAAAATTATTTCTTACCCAAAAATAAAAAATCAGATGAAAATAATATATATTTTTATTTTTTTACCAAACTAATTTTTAAAATTTTAATATTCTTTAAAACATAATTTCTAGAACTCAACAAAATAGATGTGTAATGAAGTAACCTGTCTATTTGCTAAAATATAATTTTTATTGAAATTTTAGCTAAAACATAATTTATTGACTCAAAATCAACTTATAAAAATGTAATACTAAAAAAATTAATTTATTTGATACATTGTTAACTTTTTGACTCGTGCAATGTTTGTTAATTTTTTCAATTTTTATATTTTTATGCAAAATTACCAATTTCCCCATGAATAAAAAAAGTTCATAAGAATGATGGATAGAGACAAAGTAGGGAATTTCTTGACTTTCTTAAACAATTTTGATTTTCTTGAACAATTTTGACTTTCTGTTTTATTTAATTTCATTGTTTAATTATTATTATTTTTTAAAATAAATTTATTTAAAATTTTAATTAAAAAAATAACATATATTTTTATTGATATTTTATTTATTTAATTTTTAAAATAAATTTATTTAATTGTGTAAAAAATAAAATAAAATAATTTTTTATGTAATCTAGTTAAAAATAATTAAAGATATGTTTAATATTTCTATTACTTAGTAAACAATTGAAAAATGGTAAAATAGTCTTTTACACATTTATCCTTATTTCCAAGTTTGACATCTTCAAAAAAAATCAAAAAGTTAAAAAGTCATTATCCTATTTAAGTCACATCATCTTATTTAAGTCACTTCACCTCTCTATCACATCACTTTAAACCCAACCCATATTTTATAAAAAGTCAAAAAGTACATTTATTTAGAACATCCCAAACAACCACTAGTTTGTCCAACCAAACATTAGATTCACTAAAAATAGTCATTTTTAAACATCTAATCCCATGAGAAAATAAACACGGAATACACATCTAATCCAACCAAATAGTTCAGGGGATTCATAAAAAATATATATTAATAATAAAAAATATAAATTATAAATTATAAATTACAAATTTAATTTAATTAAAAATAATAAATTATAAATTATGGCCTTATAAATAAGACAAATAAATTTATAATTTATAAATTATTTTTTTTACTGTTGTTAATTTAAAATTAGATATTAATAAAAAATATAAATTATAAATTATAAATTTAATTTAATTAAAAATAATAAATTATAAATTATGGCTAGATTAAAAATTATCTTTAATATTTTAATTATTTTTAGCTAGATTAAATAAAAAATTATTTTATTTTATTTTTTACACAATTAAATAAATTTATTTTTAAAAATTAAATAAATAAAATATCAATAAAAATATATGTTATTTTTTTAATTAAAATTTTAAATAAATTTATTTATAATAATAATTAAACAATAAAATTAAATAAAACATCTATTAAACAAATTGAATTGATCCAAAAACACTCAAGAAAGTTAAAATTGTTTAAGAAAGTCAAAATTGTTCAAAAAAGTCAAAATTAGCCTCCATTTTCTGTCCAAATGTCTAACCATCGTTAACTATTTAACTATTTCAAGCCAAAAACCAAACTGTAGGGGCAAAATTGAAACAATTAGAAGTGCAGAGACCAAAATGAAAACACGGGTAAATTATAGGGATCATTTCTGTAATTTGGCCCAAAAAAAAAAAAAACTTACATATACTTTTTCACTTGGCATATGTGAGGACATTTTTCAAGGCTGGGATTAGGAATCGAGTTGATCAAAACTTAATCCCACATTTTTTAAATCAATAATTCTAGTTAAAATATAACTATATTAATATTCTATGTAACATGCATGTGCTTTAGTTTTTTGTTATTAATATATATATATATATATATATTATAAGATACAACAATAAGAACTTCTATCAAAACTTAGCTATTAACAAAATGAATCTCTTTGTACCAAGAAAAAACCTAGCTAAGAAACAATGATAATTGGTTAACCAAGTTAAGTTACAAGAAATTTAGATTAAAATCAATGGGGCATTACTTTCTAAAATAAAAATAAAAATAAATCAATGGGGCATTGCAAAACGGCAAAGCGGACACAAGTGACTATTCTCCAACCAACAGACAATACATTTGTTATGATATATATGAGAGCACGGCATGCGAATAACCTTTTCTTCAACCCCTTCCCCCACTGAAAGTGATTCCAAGCAAATCACACACTGTTTAACTGAATAATCGTCCAGGGGAGATGCAATTTCTCTAATGCTTCAATGGATGATTTAGTGGCGGCCACAAAACTGACAACTTCTATGGATTCCCTAATAGCCCTAGCAATCGCCTCGTCCTCACTCTCATCCGGACTATGCAATATTCGAACCACAACATCAACAACAATCCCATATGCCTGTGTCCTCGACCCCGACCCTGACCCCAAATGATTATTCAACGTTGGATGGGCCAATCTGAGCACCTCGTGTATTATTAAGTCCTCGACGTTGACTGGTAAATGCGCACAGTATAGAAAGCAAGACAACCAATGTTCCAATTCTATTTCTTTGACTTGTAGTAAATCAATGCATCTCAGCCAACGAACATTCTGATGTGACTCCACCACTACAACATCATCGCCGTTGCCAGGTACGTTGCTGTCGCTAGATTTCTCGAGTTTCTTACAAATACGTATATTGAAAACGAAGTCATCATACGACTCTGGAAGATCATTCGGTAAAATACTATCATCATGCCAACAACTATAACCATACGTACCATTATCCATGGTTGGTGTATGATCCATCTAATATGATTTAATTGATTACCAAAATACAATGTGAGAATTGAAATTTGCTTACATTTGATCAATGCTAGTAACAATTAATTATTATACTAATCAAATTTCAAACATTCATTAAACCACTTTGATTTGGAAGATTGCACTAACCTTAAACAAGGAAAACAGAATTGAACAATTGCACCCACCCAGATTACGATCGCATTAATGACCTTAAGTCCAAAGAAACCCCATATTTACTGACGAATAAACGGGTATGATTAATGGTCATACAAAAATCTTTTTCTTTTAGGAAAAAGGTTTCTCTTCGATTAATTATGTAAGAATTCTTATTTCTCAAGAAGTCTATGATTGATCACTTATTGTACAAACCCAAAACTATTCAATTTTTTAACAAATTTTTTGTGATCAACGTTAATAGCAAAATTAAGAAACATGTATTAAGGAATCCTAAATATTTTAGGTGACTAATTAATTTTTTTTTTAAAATTTTAAATCTTTGTCTAAAATATATTCTTATAAATAAATAAATAAATTATATCTAAAAAAATAAATAAACAAGCAAACAAAAAGAATAACAGCAGTGATTTAGACCCCCTCAAGTTTCAACCCCCACCACCCCACACACACATGGCGGGTGGTGATTGGAGGAGAAGAAAAAAAAGAAAAAAAAAAAGAAAAAGAAAAAGAAAAAGTGACCAATCAAAAAAGAAAGGGAGTCAAAGGGGTGGAGGGAAATGGGGTCCCAATCTTTATTCAAAGAACAAATGTATTAAAAAAAGAAGAAGATATGATTTCATTCAAAAATACCTGGCTTAACTTTTTGGCCTTGTTTGGTTTGCGTTTGAAGATATTAATTCAAAAATAATTTTTTGAAAAGAGTTTAGAAAATTTAAAAATTTGTTTGGTTGTATATTTTGAAAATAATTTTGGAATTTGGGATTTTTTTTTTTTTTTTTTTGTAGTTGAATAGATGGATGCAAGAGAAAAAGTGATTGAGAATGTGAGAGGTGAGAGGAGAGAGGAGAGAAGAGAGAGAAAAAGTGATTGATTGATGTGTAATAGAAAGAAAAATAATTTTAAAATTCTTTTTTAAAAATTTTCAACCAAACATGTTTTTGAAATTTTTTTCTCCAAAAATATGTTTTGAAAGACAAACCAAAAATACCTTTTATCTTTATAAAATTCTCTACAGTCACATTCGTGTACCCATAAGAGTTCAATTATTCAAGAAAAAAAAAAGCTAGATTAATTAATGTAAGATTATTTATTATTGCAAATATTGTATTAGAGTTTGACTCTTGTTAACAAACACTCTCTCCGTCGTACTTTGCTAATCCATTTTTTTTCATTTTTGAATGTCTCAAAATAAATACCCCTTTTGAAAAGTAAATGAAAAAGTTATGTCATTTCCCATTTTGCTCTTTCTTTATTGAATTAAAATAATAATTTCAAAAAATAACATTACAATTGGTCAAATAAAAGACTACCCACATTGATAATTTTGAATTTCAAAATTGATTTCCTGCCAAATTTAAGTGTGTTTGGTTTGAATTTTTTAGATTATAAATTTTTTTAAAATTGAGTTTTTTGATTTTCTTGTTTTTTTGGTTTTAGTGAATATTTTTAAAATTTTAAACATTTTTTTTTACTTTTTTATATGCACCTTACTTAGATGTATTTAAAAAGTAAAAAATTTGTAAAAAAATATTTTAAAAAATTAATAAATACATAAAAATACAAAAAATATATTGATTTCTTGTATTTTTGGTATTTAGTGATTTTTTAAAAGGTTTTTTCACAACTTTTTTTTTTTACTTTTTAAGTATATTTATGTTAGGTATGTCTAAAAATTAAAAAAATTGCTTAAAATATTAAAAAAATTTAGTCAAAACAAAAAAAAAAAAAAAACAAGGAAAACAAAAAAGTAAAACTTTCTGAAAAATATTTTTGAAAAACTTTAACCAAGCAAAGTGACTAAGTCTTTTTTTTTTTTTTTTTGGCCCTTAGTATTGTCTGTTATCATTACCATGAGTGAGTAAAGCAATTATTAAGGGGCAAATTTGAAAATTTGAAAGTACATTATTGCAATAATAATAATTTCTTAAAAAATTAGATTCACCAAAAATGGACTATTATTTTGGCACAGAGGGAGTAATATTTTAGAGCATAAAAAATAATTCTAAAAAAAATTAAAGAACTGGATTTCAGACATAAGGCCCAAGAATAGGCCCAGTTTCACTCGGGGCGGTCCGCCTTGACTGGAATTTGGACCTGGACTGAGTGGATCTCAACTGGGCGGTGGGTCTTAGGGTCATTAGGCTTAGATTTGAAGATCAAGCAAGCGCAGGCCCAATCTCACCTTCTCTTCTTTACCGTATCAGAAACACACTTCTTTTGAGCATGAGGAATACACAATGCTACTCCCTCTCTCTCTCTCTCTCTCTCTGTCTCTCTCTAAGCATATTGACAAACCTTCTCGGTGTGTATAAGGTAAACTATCTCATGCCTAAGTTTAAGTGTGTACCAAATTAAGGATATTTTTTTTTTTGGGTGGTAAAAAGTTAGGTCTTTTCTTTGGTTTCTCATTGATGGTCTGTGAATTCATCGTGCCCTTTTTGTTTGAACTTTTAGGGCTTGTTTGATTTTTTAATCCATGGATGGAATGTTTGGTTCCAAATTTCATTATTAGATTCCAATGATCATTCTATCCATCAAAATTGATTGATTTTTGTAACCCTACAAAGCAAAACATACATGTAAGTGGGATATCTATTGCAAAATAAACTTGTACAGATAGATGGCCATTATGTATCTCACTAATCTAATTGAATAAACCAATCCTACATTAATCATCTCATATATATATTAATTATTAATTTCTCATTATTAATCCAACTAATCAAATAGCCCTTAGATGGTTTTTCTTCCTCAATTGCCTTGACCTTTATCACCTATATTTTTTGGGTTGTAAAGTTTTTTATTTTTTATTTATCAAATTGCATTATAACATCCTAGGTTGATGGTTGTTTACAGGCTAATAAGTTATCTTGTCAGGTCCAATATGCATTTATTATTATAATACTAGATATTAAGAATTTTCAAAATCTTTGGTTTGATGCTACTATTACTCAGAGATAGGGTCACCCTCTGACAATTCCAAAAGCCAAATCTTTGACCCGGTCTCATGAATCAAATCTACAGTTTGATGCTACTGTTGATTTGTTCATCTCAAGAAAACTGGTCCAATGTTTTGCTTCAATTGCATGTGTATTTATTTTAGTGGGAGGGTTGCGGTTACCTACTGTTCATAGAAAAAATTTCGTTCTGTCTTATATATAATTGTTGAAAAATGGTTGGTGGTCATAAATTTTGTGATTTAAATGGTCTGAAAATGTCAAAACGATATCGTTTTGACATTTTTGGAGTTATTTTATACCCAAAACGACGTCGTTTCAACATTTTTAGACCATTTAAACCACATAATTTGTGGCCACCAATCATTACCGATAATTGTTTTTGTTTTGTACCTACAAATGCATAATAGGCTACTGTTGGAGTATTTTAAAAATAGTTTATAATTTTATGGTAGGCAACTGTTTGTCTTAATTAATTGGAAACAAAACAAAACTATGCATGATCTAAGTTTAGTATTTGAATTCTTTGTTTTAAATTTCAGAAGCATGTTTTGATCTCTAGTTTAATTTGACATGCTAGTGTGGTTGTATTCACGATTTAATTTCTTGTATAATCTAATTTGCATGCTCTTGAGTCTCTAATTGTTTTAATTAAAATGAGCATGCTAATTAGTTGCTACATACATGTTCATTATTTTTTACAATTTTAAGATAATTTACATGTTCTTTATTTTCTAGATTTTGGTGTAGGTTACATGTTTAATTAAATTCATTTATAACTCATGGAAATTACTTTTAATTTAATTCTTAGTTATAGTTTTATTTTGTAACTCTTGCCAATTAAAAGTGTTAATCGTATATTTATTTATATGATTATTGTGTAATAATTTCCTATAACTCTTGTCATTTAAATTTTAATTTAATTTTTAGAGTTACAAGGTTTGTAATTTGTTTGGGAGTTACAAACTATTAAATGAATTTATTATTTTACAGTTTCTTTAGATTATTTGTTGTGTATTTTGTTGTGGTTTTCTCCTAACCTTCTTTACAGAAATACATATGCGAAAGGGAATGAGAAAAAAAAAAAAAAAAAAAAAAAAATCCAAATGAATAAAGTTTGGAATTGCAAAGGAAAAAAAAATTTGGACTACTAACCTTTTGTGTTGAACAAAAGTACCTAAGCGCAGAAAAGAATTTTTTGGACTATGTTTGAAGCAATTGTTTGCTTGAATTTGGTTCATTTAACAATTTGTAAAAGCAAGTTGTATTTGCTTATAAGTGTTGTAGCAATTTTTTACATTACTTGTAATTTGTTAGTAATTTTTTATAAATTGCATGTTAATTTTAAAAATTGTTTCCCATAGACTAGGAGTCAACATACTCTTGAAAGTTTTGTCAAAAGGTTAATTAGGTTTTAAGTGGGACCGATGTGACCTCTTCAGCCTTCCTAGGAACATTCCTAACCATGTTCGATTCTAAGTTAAATGGTAAGACTAGTTTTGAATTAAATTTTCAATTGTGAGATTTTCTAGTGTTAAGTTTAATTTTTGGAAACACAGAAAGTAAAATTCTGTTGTATTTTTTAGAAATGGCAATTGTCACCGATACTACTGCTGTTGCTAATGTTGGTGGGCATCAGAACCCTGGGGCAACTGGCTACCAAGTTTTGGCGACTAAAAACATATTAGTCGGCAAAACTCCAAACCTTTGCCAACCAAAATTTTATTTATTTACCAAATGAAAACTTTTTGCGACTAAATAAAAATTAGTCGGCAAGATTGGTCAAGAAAAATGTAAATTCCTATAATGTACCAAAATGAGCTTTGTTTTTTTTTTTTTTTAAACTTATCAAAAGACTCTAATATTAACTCTAGATTTTCAATAAAGCTTTTTCTCAAGGTTATGTTTAAATTTTATTTTGTCTGTTAAAATGTTTGATATAGATGGGGCAATTTTTCACTTAAATTTGAGTAAAAATAAAAACGGAGATGCCAGCTCCTACTGTGAGGATATATTTTTGAGTACCAACACGTGGCAAGATGACGCCGATGTATCAGCCGAGGTGCCACATGTCCTGGTCGTAACGCCGAGATGATCTCGGCATGGCCGAGGTTATCTCCGAAGATATCGGAATCTGAGATAAGCGGATAAGGGATAAGAGTCCTAGAATGAGGAAAGACTTCAAGATGGATAAGGATAATGTTCTTAGGGAATCTATCCTTATCTCTTGAGGAGTCCAAAGTAAGCACTGAATGGGAGTCCATAGAAGTCAGGCTTCTATCGGGACTAGGATTAAGTTAACTATAAAAGAGAGGCACCCCCGTGGGTCTAAGGTACGGAATTTATATTCTGAACAGTGAGTTTAGCACTATTGATTGTCTTTGAGAGATATACTGACTTGATCGTCGGAGTGCCCCCGGGTGGACGAATCACCGCCGGAATCTTCTCTTTCTGTTGCAGGTTAGCCAGGTGTCATCTATTCTGCCAGTTCTCTCCAGCTGATCACTAAGTTGGCAGTGTGGTCGGAAAATCACCCACACAATTTGGCGCCGTCTGTGGGAAAGATAGGAGAATAGATGACCAGCAATGGACAGAAGGAAAAGATTGGTGACGACACTCCTGCTGGGAGTAGGAGACCTATTGACCTTGATATCACAGGAGACGAATGCAACGCAAAAACTCGTGACCAGAATCACGGAGTGAAAGACGTCGGCCAGACTGGCGACGCACCAAAGAAACCAGATCGAAGTGGCCACTACAACGAAGACGACCTCCAGGTATGGAAGGATAGGTGCCTACAGAGGGACGAAGAGGTAAAAGAGATGGTAAACAAATTGGCAGACCTGCAGTCGGTCGTCAATTTCATGATGCAAAATAACGTCATGCAGCCACCGTTCCTGTTGCAGGACACGCCGATTCCAGCAGCCAATGCCCAGAAGGGAGGGCAAAAAACAATCCCCGTAGCCCCTCAGCACAACGGGAGCGAAAGACACTCTCACCGACCTTCCAGGGAGGTTAGATGAAGGGAGTCGAGAAGAGAAGAATCACGGAGGACGCATCACACAAAAGAGGCAGACCCCAAAGGACATTGGCATGTTCAGGGATAGGCGTTGTGCTTCGACACAACTCATGGAGAGGGGTCGAAGAGGACTCACCACGAAGCTGAAAGTAGTGCACCAAAAAGACTGAAAGCAGGAGATAGCCGAGCTCCTGGGAGGACAAAAGAAGACTTGAGAGATTACCTCAAGAGGAAGCAACAAAACGCCGATGCCGAGGTAACCTCCCCAGATAAACCGAGGACACCATTCTCGGTAGAGTTGGACAGGTTTGAGGCGCCAAAGAGATTCAGTATGCCAAGGTTCCAAATATACGATGGTAAGTCAGACCCGAACTTCCACGTTGGATTATATTTGAACTCAATGGCATTGTATAGTGGGAACGAGCTGTTGCTCTGCAAAGTGTTCCCCTCATCCTTCGGGGAAATTGCATCAGATTGGTTTCACAAACTACCAAAGGGAAGCGTAAAGACTTGGGAAGGCCTGGCCGAGATTGTCGTGGCCAGGTTCGTGACAAACAAGCTGCAGCCATTAAGGGTGGACGCATTAATGGCTCTGAAGATCAGTAAGGATGAAGGCCTTAGGGCCTATGCAAAAAGATACTATGAGGTATTCAACCGAATACCAGAGTGTAATCAAGAAGTGGCGGTCGTGTCATTCAAGAACGGCCTAAAAGACAACTGTCCACTACGGAAGTCTTTGGCAAAGACTTTGCCAAAAAGCATGGAAGAGCTCATGGTGAGAATCGAGAAGTATGCCAGAGCCGAGGAAGACACGTCGGGGACTAAGGAGATAAAGCAAGAGAAAGGAAATGGCTCGCCGAAGCGAGGCCGAGGTAACAACGGATCGAGCAAGTAAGAAGCAGAACTGAGGGCTGCACAGGCGGTGACAACTGTGTTCTGAATCCCAATTCACAAAGTCCTGGAACAAATTCGAAATCAACCCTATTTCAGAGCGCCAGAGAGGACTCCAGGAGAATTCATGGGAAGAAATATTGGCAGGCATTGTGCCTACCACAATGAAGATGGGCATACAACTCAGGGTTGTAGAGCCCTAAAAACACACTTGGAAGACCTGGTGAGACAAGGACATCTAAGAGACCTTGTCGATGAGACCAGGACAAGAGAAGAACGGGCAAGATTGCCCCAGGCGCCAGCAGCTCCGCCTCCCCCAGTACAGCAACCTCAGGCAGGAGGACCTCGGGTAGTCAATGTGATTCACTCGAAGGTCAACGAGAACGAAATCAAGGGGGACACCTAGAAGGTAAAACACCTACAACATGTCTACCAAGTCGGGGAGAAAAGACATCGGGCAGAAGAGTGCCAGGGACCAATGATAACCTTTACTGAAGCCGACCTAGAGATGGTCCAGCATCCGCATAATGATGCCTTGGTAGTATCCCTCCAAGTTGGGGAGTGCCAAGTGAAACGCATCCTGATTGACCAAGGCAGCTCTTGTGACATCATGTACGTCCGATGTTACAAGGAGCTCGGCCTTCACCCGGATGATATGGAACAATCCAATGGCCCAATGGTTGGGTTCAATGGAACGCTGACATGGCCACTGGGAGCAGTAAACTTGGAGGTGTAGGCTGGCACTAGGAAGATCAAGACAAAATTCACCATCATCGACACACCCTCCCCTTACAACATTATCTTGGGAAGGCCATGGTTGCATGCGATGGGGGCAGTTCCCTCAACATTGCATCAACTATTGCGATTCCTAACAGAGCATGGGATAGAGGAAGTCAGAGGCGATCAGCTGCAGGCAAAGAATTGCTCCATGGCAGCAATGAAATCTACCTGCAGCATACGAGAGCCAGAAAAGGAAGAAATTGAAGATGAGGACGTGGAAGTCTTAGAAGACGTCGGCAAGGAGCCAACCGAGAAGAGCGAAGAGGCACTAAAGAAAATCCTCGTCCAGGATGGGGATGAAAAACGCTTCTTTCTTCTCGGCTCGGGCTTAGCCGAAGAAGAGGAAAAAGAGTTAGAAGCTTTTTTGAGAGCAAATATTGAGGTGCTTGCCTGGACACCTTACGAAATGCCTGGCATTGACCCCGAGGTCACTTGCCACAAACTGAATGTTGACAGGTCGGCCAAACCTGTAATTCAACGAGCCAAAAGACCGACGTTGATGCACGTCGAAGCAGTAAAGGAAGAAGTAGAAAAACTTCTGAAGGCTAGGGCCATTAGAGAAGTTCACTACCCGACATGGCTATCCAATACAGTGGTGGTAAAGAAGAAGAACGATAAATGGAGGGTCTGCGTAGACTTTACCAGCCTCAACAAAGCCTGTCCCAAAGACAGCTTTCCTTTACCCAAGATTGACCAGCTAGTAGATGCCACTTCAGGGCATGGAAGAATGAGCTTCCTAGATGCCTACAGGGGGTACCACCAGATAGCCATGTACCCCCCAAACGAAGAGAAAACCGCGTTTATCACCCCAAAAGGCCTGTACTGTTACAGAGTAATGCCTTTCGGGTTGAAAAACGCAGGAGCAACTTACCAAAGGTTGGTAACCAAAATGTTCAAACACCTGATTGGCCGAACAGTAGAAGTCTACATTGACGACATGGTCGTTAAGACCAAGGAACCTGAGGGTCATCTCGCCGATCTAAAAGCAGTATTTGAAATCCTTAAAACATATCGGCTCCGACTCAATGCATCGAAGTGTGCATTTTGAGTTGGATCTGGTAAGTTTTTAGGATACCTGGTGACTAGAAGAGGCATTGAGGCCAGCCCAGATCAGATCAAGGCCATCCTAGAGTTGAAGAGCCCGACGTCGGCAAAACAGGTGCAGATGCTAACTGGAAGGGCCGCAGCCCTGAACAGGTTCATAAGCAGAAGCTCAGACAAATGCAAACCTTTCTTCAACTTAGTGAAGAAAGCCACAGACTTTCTTTAGACAGAAGAGTGCGAAGAAGCATTTGCCGATCTGAAGAAGTACCTGACTACAGCTCCAGTTCTTTCGAATCCAGAACCCGGGGAGGAGCTGTTCCTGTACTTGGCAGTTTCAGAACATGCGATAAGTGCAGTACTAATCCGAGAAGAAAAAGGGGAGCAAAGGGCTGTTTACTATGTAAGCAAAACCCTAGCCGACGCAGAAACGATGTATCTACCCTTAGAGAAATTGGCACTGGCTTTAGTAATGGCTTCAAAAAAGTTAAACCATTACTTCCAGGCCCATAAAATTGTGGTACTGACAGAACATCCATTGAAGTCCCTATTGCAGCAGGGAGAATTAACAGGAAGAATAGCCAGATGGGCAGTCGCCCTAGGCCAGTATGATCTGGAGTACAGGCCCAGAACAGCAATCAAAGGCCAGGTTTTGGCCGACTTCGTGGCCGAGTTCACGCCAGAATCCATCGAACATCGGGCTCCATTGAGCAAAGATAAACGATGTCCAAACAAGCAAGGAGAAGCCCAAGCAAAGGCGAAAGAACAAAGCAAAGAGGAAAAACTCAGACCCTGCAGCATTTACATCGGCGACTCCTTTCGACTGTTCGTTGATGGGAGTTCCAACCAACAAGGGGCGAGGGCAGGAGTAGTATTGATAACCCCAGATGGACAGGTACTAGAACAATCGATTCGTCTGGGATTCAAGGCTTCAAACAATGAAGCAGAATATGAAGCACTCATTGCAGGACTGAAGCTGGCAGCAGCAGTACAAGCAGATGAGGTAATAGTTTTCTGTGACTTACAATTGATAATTAACCAGACAACGGGCGAGTTTGCAGCCCGAGATGAAAGAATGTCGACCTACACAAAGGAGGTCATCAGGCTGGCGGCCTTATTCCAGAACTGCCGACTACTTTAGGTTAGCCGAGATGATAACAACCATGCCGATGCATTGGCCAACCTAGCTAGTGCAATACAACCAAGAAAAGCAAGGACAATAATGATTGACTACTTATCGGGCCCGAGCATTGAACCAGTAACCACAGAGCGTGAAGCAATATGGGTAGACATGGGACCAAGCTGGATGGACGCAATTGTTACATTCCTAAAAGAAGGAAAGCTACCAGATGACCGCAAGGAGGCACACAAGATCAGATTGAAGTCGGCAAGATTCAGTCTGACAGCAGAAGGACATCTCTACAGAAGGTCCTTCACTGGACCCCTTTTAAGGTGCGTGCACCCTTTACAAGTCGAAAATTTTTTATATGAAATACATGAAGGAATTTGTGGAAGCCACGCTGGGGGCAGATCACTCGCCCATAGGGCCATCACCCAGGGGTATTGGTGGCCTTACATGCAGAAAGATGCAGAAGCCTATGTAAAGAAGTGTGAACAATGCCAAAGGTTTGCACCTCTGATACACCAGCCAGCAGCAGACCTGAACCCTGTATCCAATCCTTGGCCATTTGCCCAATAGGGCATGGATCTCGTCGGGCAACTGCCCCAAGCAACTGGATAAAGGAAGTACTTGCTGGTAGCAACAGATTACTTCACTAAATGGATAGAAGCTGAACCTCTTGCCAGGATCCGAGATGTGGATGTGAAGAACTTCATTTGGAAGAACATTATCACCAGGTTTGGGATTCCAAGAGCAATTGTTACAGACAATGGAACTCAATTTGACAGTAAGCTGATCAAGAACTTCTGTGCAAAGTTCAAGATCAAGAACTACTTTTCAACCCCAAGCTTTCCACAAAGTAATGGACAAGCAGAAGCATCCAACAAAGTAATTCTGGATGGGATAAAGAAGAGACTGCAGGCAGCAAAAGGAAAGTGGGTAGACGAATTGCCCAATGTACTCTGGGCTTATCAGACTACGCCGAGAAGATCAACATGGGAATCCCTCTTTGCCATGGCTTATGGCACGGAAGCAGTCATTCCGCTGGAGGTCGGCATCCCTGGGATCAGAACCCAGGGGGTAGAGAACGGGACTAATGATGTACTCTTAGCCCAAGATCTAGATCTTCTAGAAGAACGAAGGGAGAAAGCTGTAATTCAGCTCGCAGCATACCAGCAACAGTTTGCCAGAGCTTACAACAAGAAGGTTAACCCAAGGGAATTTCAGATTGGTGACCTCGTCTTAAGAAAAGTCGTCAGCAACAAGAAGGATCCCAGAGAGGGCAAGCTTGGCCCAAATTGGGAAGGACCCTACAGAATCATCTCGGTGCTGGGCAATGGGGTATATCGGCTTGAAGATAATGAGGGCAAAGAGTTGCCAAGGGCTTGGAACACTTATAATTTGAAATTTTTCTATCATTAGAATTTCTTTGTTCCTTTGCCATTTGCCGAAGTAAATAAATAAAGATTCAGTTGGTTCTCTTTTCAAGATACTTGACATTGTCTCTAGAATACATGCATAATGAGAACCCAAGTGGAACTCAGGTTCACATTAGGGGGCAGAGAGAAGAAGAATATGTTTAACACTTGTTGAAATTTGTGGACAATTTACAAGTTGAAGTTAAACCGCGATCATTGTTTAACACTCGTTGAAATTTGTGGACAATTTACAAGTTGAAGTTAAATCGAGATCATTGTTTAACACTTGTTGAAATTTGTGGACAATTTACAAGTTGAAGTTAAATCGAGATCATTGTTTAACACTTGTTGAAATTTGTGGACAATTTACAAGTTGAAATTAAATCGAGATCGTTGTTTAACACTTGTTAAAATTTGTGGACAATTTACAAGTTGAAGTTAAACCGAGATCATTGTTTAACACTTGTTAAAATTTGTGGACAATTTACAAGTTAAAGTTAAACCAAGATGATGTCTAAAACTTGTTGAAATTTGTGGACAATTTACAAGATTGAAGACTAAGGTCAAACACTTGTTGAAATTTTATATTTACAAGGTGAAACCAGGCTTACGTCGAGAAAGATACTTGGGTACTTGCCGAGGTAAAATCGTCAGTTGTATAACCGAGGTGTGTCACCCCGAGAAGGTTGCACAAGGAATGAAGTGTATATTGAAGATATGAAAAATATTCTAAGTATAGAGGCATACAAGGCAAGCATGCAAGCATTCAAAAGCAAAAGAGTTGTTGTATTAAAAACACATCAGCAATGTGAAGAAGTTTACAGTACTTCAAAAAAAGAAAAACAAAGTACAAAAAAGGAAGGAAAAAACATAAGGCTAAGACTTCTCAGCAGTAGCAGTTGATTGAATTTGAAGTTCAGACGATGGTTGGGAAGACATCTCAGCAGCCTTATCCGCCACGAGCTCGGCGTCAATTTCTGCAAGGGTTTCATTTAAGCTCTTGTCGACAAGGAGAGCGTCGGCCAATGCCTTTTCAGCTACAGCATCTTCAGGAACCTCCTCAACCTCCTCATTTTGAGTCAAGTCTAGGATTTGCTCATTTTGAGAAGAAGACTTGGCCCCAGCAGCTTCCTTGGGCTTCCTCACCAGAACCTCCTCCTCAGATTCAGAATCGTCATCAGATTGAGGTGGAGTTGGAGGGAATGGCAGGGGAATGGTATCGGCATTCTTAAAGGGGGAGTCCTAGGGGACATCAAGTTTCTTCAGCAAGGTCATCCAACCAAGGGTGAAACCCTTGTTGCATGCTTGCTTGACTTGCTTTTCGTAGGCCTTCGTAACATCAGCCATGCCCTGAGCATACGCCTTCTCGTCGGCATCTTTGATTTCGGCCTCTTTGGTGGCCAAGGCGTCTTGAAGCTCCTTCTGGGCCTGGGCCACTTTGTCTTCGGCCTCTTTCAGCTGGGCTTGAAGAATTTTGTTTATTGCCTCAGCGGCACCGACCTTTTCCTCGGCATCGTCCTTCTCTTTGATAGCGACCTCGGCTTGATCCTCCAGGGTCTTCATCTTTGACTGTAAATTTTTATTAATTTTCTGAAGACTGGAGATCTCCCTCTTCTTTTTGGCTAGCTTCTCACGGTTCTCAAAAGATTGTATTGAGAAAGAGTGGGCATGCTGAATGGCCTGAAAGTGAACAAAACAAAAGTTATTTTCTAAGTATGAAATGAAGAGAAAGAAAGAAACAGTACCAAGCAAAAACACTTACCTGAACAGAGTGCTGAAGCATCAAAGCGTAGTTCTCGTACTCACTAAACTCGGCGTTTCGCTCCAGATTGCCTGGAAGAAGCAGAGCAGTACTAAAGGCAATGCCGACATTGATATCATCGGCGCTATCACTAGCCATAACAGGCTTATCTTCCAGGGTAATCTCGGGGGCCCAGGGGGCATCAGGCTTTTTAGACCCCGAGGTCGTTGCAGAAGATGACCTCGGCCTTTTGGATTTGGTAGATTCGGATGGAAGTGTTTCAGCGGACCTCTTCGCGGGGACAGAGGCAGTCTTCTCACTCGGAGCCAGTTTGGAAATTGGCAAGGTATCCTCAGAATCAACCTGAGTCACCTTTGCCTTGGGCTGAGCCTTTTTTCGTTTTGGCTTTGGTGGAAGCTGGGTTTGTGTTGGTTGTGCATCAACGTCAGAAGAAATGCTGGCCAAGAGGTCTTTTGCAACTGGTTTTGGGCGACCCATTTTGGCAGAAAAAACTGTTCAGCGTCGACGGCAGCGTTGAGATATTGGAATCAAGTATGGAGCCGAGGTTGACGGTTGCTCAGCTGGATTAGAGGTTGATCCTTGGTCTGTCCAAGATGTGGACGCGGTTTGTGGAGTTATGGCAGAAGGTGGAGAAAGGCTTTTCTTCTTCTTCCTAGGGACATCGGGCAGAGCTGACTTGTATGTTGGAATAAAATTGAGAAGCAGAGGCACCTTCCGTTTATGGACTGGCAAGTCCAAAAGTTTCTTCAAATCCTTGCTGGGAATGAAGGATTGGCGAAAGTTTTTTGGTGGCTTAGGAACAGCTGCAAGAAAAGCAGACATTAAGAAATAGATAAAGTATGAAAGACTTTAAAAAAAAAAAAAAAAAAAAACAAGGTATGAATGCAGGGCTCTTACCATTGCCCTCTACAAAGACTGATCGAAAGAGAGGGAAGAGATGGAGGTCTTCATCTGGGGCGAACTCCCAGTTCCCCGAAGTAATGAAATAATCGTCCCCAGCTCCCTTGTTGGAGTCAGGGAGGTCGGCAACGATTTTGTATTCAGTGGACCTCGGCTTGAGGTAGTAAACGTAGCCGGTGTCTTTTTTGAGGCCACACAGAGTGTAGCAATATTGGATGTCGGCTAAAGTGATCCTAGCGTTTTCTTGTTTGGCTAAGGTTATGATACCATTGATGGTTCGATAGGAATTGATGGAAAGTTGCATTGGGTTCAACTTGTAATAATGAAGTATTTCACGGAAAAGAATGTTGAGTGGGAGCCGAAGTCCACACTCAATGAAGGCTACCACAAGGAAAGGCATGGAGTCATCAGTAGGCATGATGGAGTCATCATCCCCAGCCAACCTCAGATGGACGTCAGCTGGGATTTCAAACTCCTGTCTAAAGAATTCTAGTTTGGATGGGGTGTTTACCCTATGTTTCCACATACCCATGATATTGGCTTAATCGAAGAGGTTGGGTTTCAGAAGATGTTTTGAAAGGGTTATTGGGACCTCGGCAAACACTTAGGTAAATGCAGGTTTCAGTTTTTTCCTAAATTGTGGGTTCTACAGACAAATCCCAAACCCAAGTCTATGGAAACGAAGATTAAAGGCACAAATCTGAAAAAGACACAAAAAACAGAAAACAAGAACAAGTTTCAGAATCAAGAACAAGGGTGAACTTCCAAGAACACTGTGACAGAGTGTGTGGAAGGGTATAAGGTCAAGAGCAGTTACAAAATTGCAAAGGAATTGTGAGCAGTACGAGTATTCAAGGCATGGATAAAGAGAAAAATCATGAAATAAACACACTCAGATACAAGATTCATAAATCAAATACTTGAGTAAAACAGTAATGGCGCCTGAATGATGAAGCAAAACTCCATGAAGAGCAACAAGAGATAAAGGCAGAAGAAACAGTGGCTTACCAAAAAAAGTGAAGCCGATATGAAGATCGCCGAAGTCAGGCGATGGTTATAGAAGTAACAGAACGGCGAAAGCTTCACCAAGAGGGAGGAATAAAGGCAGTTGCAGAGCTTGAAGTCTGGAACAATGGCGGATTCGAGAGGACAAAGTAAGAGAGAGAAAAAGCAAGAATATCGAATGAAAAGTGAAAAATGGAAGAGGGGGAAATGATTTTTGTTAAAACACGGAAACGGTGGCAAAGAAATCATTAATGAAACCTAGAAGAACGTATGCATCAGACGGCGCACGTGAGAATAATTCGATTTACGAACGCGTGTCAGGTACGATCCAGTAAGAAAAAGACGTGTGGCTGGAAACAGATGAGTTGTTATGAATAACAGCTTATACGCATGAAGGAGCTCTTGGAGTTCTTGATCTTTAAGAAGACATGTCGGCCTATGATAATGATCTTGGCTGTAAGTCGATGTACTGGCAGGAAGTACCGATATAGGTTCCATCACCTCAAAATGCCGAGGTAATAGAACCTAGGGGGCAGTTGTGAGGATATATTTTTGAGTACCAACACGTGGCAAGTTGACGCCGATGTATCAGCCGAGGTGCCACATGTCCTGGTCGTAACGCCGAGATGATCTCGGCGTGGCCGAGGTTATCTCGAAGATATCGGAATCCGAGATAAGCGGATAAGGGACAAGAGTCCTAAAATGAGGAAAGACTTCAAGATGGATAAGGATAATGTTCTTAGGGAATCTATCTTTATCTCTTGAGGAGTCCAAAGTAAGCACTGAATGGGAGTCCATAGAAGTCAGGCTTCTATCGGGACTAGGATTAAGTTAACTATAAAAGAGAGGCACCCCCGTGGGTCTAAGGTACGGAATTTATATTCTAAACAGTGAGTTTAGCACTATTGATTGTCTTTGAGAGATATACTGACTTGATCGTCGGAGTGCCCCCAGGTGGATGAACCACCGCCGGAATCTTCTCTTTCTGTTGCAGGTTAGCCAGGTGTCATCTATTCTGTCAGTTCTCTCCAGCTGATTACTAAGTTGACAGTGTGGTCGGAAAATCACCCACACACCTACCATATAAAATTTAAATTTGAGCAAAAAACACTCTCAAAATCCTCTCTACTCCTTTATTTAAACTCATATTAAAATAAGTTTCACTAATATTTTACCACTAGCTAAACTCAAAGAAGACTAATGTTTACACATTTTTTAAGGTTGCTTTGTGATTCTCAAATTTACAGAACTCTGTCATTAGTGAAGTATTTACTCATATTTTATACTTAAATATGAGTTTGCCTATTAGAGTGCT
Organism: Camellia japonica; assembly: GCA_030407325.1. NCBI lineage: Eukaryota > Viridiplantae > Streptophyta > Magnoliopsida > Ericales > Theaceae > Camellia > Camellia japonica. The sequence goes on from JAPPVO010000016.1 coordinate 167,071,487, forward strand.
TCTTATCATACATGAGCTAAAAATATTTTGGCAATATAATTTGAGCTTATTTAGCTAATAATTAAAAAAAGTAATTTTTTTTAACAAAATCCATCTTATTTGGCACATGTTAAAAAAATCACTTTATTTTATTTTATTTTTGTCAATCTAAAAAGTAAAAACAATTTTTAAATTTTAAAAATAGGACAAATTATACTAACAGTCTTTATAATTTGGGGTTTGTGTCAGTTTGGTCCCTAACTTTTCAATTGTGATACATTTAATCATGAATTTTGAATCTTGTTCCAAATAAAGACAATTGAAGATACCATTGCTTAATTTTAAGGGCAAAATTGTCAATTTGATAAAATAAATGTCAAAAAAATATTTTTGACACAAAAAAATATTTTTTAATTTTTAAAAATTATTTCTACACACCAAAGATAAAATTATGTAAAATTGATAAATTTTTTAGACATTTATTTATTTATTTTTTTACCAAATTAATTTTTATTCTGTGTTTGGATGATGATTATGTAATGGGTGGTTGTGAGGATTTTAATGTGTAATCGATATGTTTAATATATGAAATGTTTTTAGTTTTGGATTTTTTGATATAATGGATTGGTTTAATAATAATATCAAAGTTGTCGTCATATTTGACTTTTGAAAAAATAGAAACTAATTTAATGAAAATAAAAACAACTATCTATTACATGATCATCATCCAAATACATAATAAAAATTAATTTGGTAAAAAACTAAATAAATAAATGTCTAAAATATTTATCAATTTTACATAATTTTATCTTTAGTGGGTAGAAATAATTTTTAAAAATTCAAAAATATTTTTTTAACATTTATTTTTATCAAATTAGTTTATATTTTATAAAATTGATGAATATGCCATTGAAATTAAGCAATCGTATCTTCAATTGTCTTTATTTGAAATAAGATTCAAAATTCAAGATCAAATATGTCATAATTGAAAAGTCAGGGACCACAATGATACAAGCCCCAAACTATAAGGACCATTAGTGTAATTCGCCCTTAAAAATATTTCACTAAGATCTAAAAAATATTCCTAACCCCACCTGAACTTTCCTGAAAATAAAAGAATAATAATATTTACCAAATGCATTAACCTTATTTGGCTCTAATTTTTTGAATTTAATTTTTTAAAAATTAAAAATTTTATTTTTTGTATTTTTTCACTTAAATGTAAGAATCCCCAAACAATTTCCCAAAACTTATATTTAAGAATCCCAAAACAATTTCCATTTTTCACTCAACTCATATCAAAATAAGTTTTACTCATTTTTTTTTACTTATCAAAAGACTCTAACGTTAACTCTAGATTTTCAATAAAACTGTTTTTTAGAAGTTATGTTAGGAATTGCAAATAATCTATTAAATTTTTTTCCAAATCTCTTACATGGGTGTGGGACCCACACACATGTGAGTTTGTGTGGGTCTTACACTCATGTGAAAAGTTTGGTAGAAAATTTCATAAATTATTTGAAATTTATAATATTTTCTGTTTCTTAAAGTTATGTTTAAATTTTATTTTTGTCTATTAAAATGTTTGATATAGATGGGGCAATTTTTTACTGAAATTTGAGTAAAAATAAAAACGGAGATGCCACCCCTTACCATATAAATTATAAATTTGAGCAAGAAAAGCCCTCAAAATCCTCTCTACTCCTTTATTTAAACTCATATTAAAACAAGTTACACTAATATTTTGCCACTAACTAAAATCAAAGAAGACTAATGTTTACACATTTTTTAAGGTTGCTTTGTGATTCTCAAATTTACAGAACTCTGTCATTAGTAAAGTATTTACTCATATTTTATACTTAAGGGTTGGTTTGAAATGTGGGTTGACTTTTTAGTTTTTTGACTTTTTGACTATTTTAGGAGTTATTTGGGATGATCTATATAAGTTCACTTTTTGATTGTTTGGCTAAAAAAATTAAGAAAAAAAAGATGAGTATTTGAGATAACTTTTTGACTTTTTATGAAAAAATATGTATTATAATATTGTAATAAATATGCAAATGACCGTATTGCCCCTAGTCCCCTATTCGTACTGACTGTGCGTCATGTGATGGCTAGTACGACTTGGTTTTGCAATGTTTGGTGGGACGGAAGATATATGTGTAATACAAAATTAACAATCACAAGGAAGACTTTCCTAGAAGCTGAAAAGTAACTCAAAGATTTGAACGTCTCTAACTTTGTTCCACTCCAATGAGCTACTCTTCTGTAAGTGACTGTAACCCAAACCCAATATCTCAAGAGGAAGAAGATCACCTCATCCGAAGCACGAAAAAGATTAAAAGCATAGAACCCATAGGGGAAAAGGACATGGAGATTGCTGTTGAAGACAATCCAATCCTTAACCCACCCTTGTCAGATATTCGCTTCCATCGGAGGCTCCAACTAACGAAGCTCCCAAGGTAAAATCTTTCAAGGAAGCCCTAGCAGTACCAAAAAGAAATGATTTCTATTTCGATGTAGCCGCAAATATCATTATCTCTGATGATGAACATGAAGATAAAGATGGGGACACTAACATCCAAGAAGATGATTGTCCATCTAAGCACAATGCCATACCTAGAATTACCCTCTCAAAAAAACTTCTACAACAGATAAAGAAACCATGGTCCAGTGCTCTCATTGTAAGACTCCTAGGTAAGAGTATATGGTACAGGATGCTCATCACATGAGTGAAGAATCTATGGGCTCTTCAAGAGGATTTCAATGCTATAGATCTGGGTAATAACTATTCTGTTCAAATTCGACTCTCAAGAAGACTGTGACAGTGTTTATATGGGTGGTCCATGGGTCATTATGGACCATTACCTTACGATTTGGAAATGTGATATTGACTTTAAGGCATCGGAAGCCTTTGAAACCACTACTGCTGTTTAGGTTAGGTTTCCGGAGCTTCCGATCTAATATTTCCAAGAAAAGGTCCTCTATTCCATTGTTAAACAGCTTGGGAAACCACTCAAAATTGACCTAACCACAGCCTTGGCTACAAGAGGAAAATTCGCAAGAGTCTGCATCGAAATGGATTTAAACAAACCCCTCTGTCCCAGATTTCTTTTAGGTAAGAAAAGCTATAACATTGAAAATGAATCAATTCACTCCGTTTCTTTCTTTTATGGTAGAGTGGATCATCGGAGGGAACTATGTCGATTCAAGGTAGCCAACTTACTCCCACAGTCGTCTCAGAACACTAGCACCCTGCCGGCCGGAGATGGACTAGCCGTTTCAGAGGACACCTAAGCGGCACAAACTTAGGCCAACGGTAACCTGCAATGTTCAGAGGACAGAGCAACCAACTTTGGGCCATGGATGTTAGTTACAAAACGGAATCGGTGGCCCACACCCAATAGAAAAGGCCAGAACAATGGGCCAAATACTCATTCCAACAAGTTTGCTGAACTGGGCAATGCTAATTATCAAGAGGAAGGCTTTAGCAAAGGTAAGGGGCCCACCAAACTGGGCCAAGGAAATGGGCCCTCTCCCTTATATATTAATATAACCCCTACTAGGCAGGAGTCCACCATAGCCCACTAACAGACTTCAAATACTAATAAACCAAACCATACGGATGACCTAGCCAACCCACCAAAAAACCAAAACCACATACACAACCCAATTCACGTGATAACACACCCCCGACCTTTGAATTCAATACAGACATAGGAAAAGACAACACACCAAAAGTGCCCACCTTCCCTCTGGAACCTGTGACGCCTAATCTGATAGACCTAATAAGCAAATCTCCAGAAATCCTGATGGAAGAGATTCCTGATGCCACCTCTAAATCTCCCTCACCTTACCATCTCCCTTTAAAAAAAAACTTCAATCTCAGAGAAGGAAAAGCAAGGGCTTGGAAACCTCCAAATCCAATTATCAGCCATGGAGGAAGAGATAAACTATCTGGTAGTGTCAATCCACAAGATGGAGGGCAATGCGATGGAACTATTACTAGAGCTAGCGATAGAAGTAATTCACTGCGTAGATACAATATAGTAAATAAGGCAAATCAGGTTGAGGATAGAACCAGGATGGAGCACCATACCAGGCCCTCCTCTCCACTCGCTGCAGATGGTATCCACGCGGTCAATCAATCAGGACCACTGCAGGATTTGCAGCCTTCTGCCTAGCCTTGTTACTGATCCATTACCTACCTTCTCATCCATGGATTCTCTAAAAATTCTGATTTGGAACTACCGCAGGCAGGTAACAATACCTTTAGAAGGAATATGAGAGAACTTATCCAAACCCACAAACCTGGAATTCTTATCCTCATGGAAACTAAAGTCCAGTATAGCTCTATGGGAAACTTCTTCAGCAATATGGGATTCTCTGCAGCTACCATTGTTGATCCTGTGGGAAGATCAGGTGGCATCTGGTTAATTTGGGATACTGACCAAGTCAACGTTCGTGCCTCAGCTGTTACCAACCAATACATACAAGCTACAGTTCCCAGAGAGGATTATGAGGAATGGATTCTTAATGCAGTCTATGATAGCCCCAACCCATCATCAAGAGAGGCACTTTGGGAGGACCTTGAAGATATTGCGCAAAATATGGTTAGGCCTTGGCTTGTAGTCGGAGATTTCAACGATTATTCTAACCAAATTAAGAGGAGGAGTTCTCACACACCCATAATTAGAGCAGAACCCAAAGGTTTATGGAAAGGATCAACAACTGCAACCTCCTTGATATAGGGAGTACAAGCCCCCGTCTAACTTGGACAAACAACTGTTAAGGCCTGGCGAACACAATGGAAAGGCTTAATAGAGCAATGAGTAATAACCAATGGCAAACCCTCTTCCCTGAAGGCATTGTGAGGACTCTCCCAAGAACTTATTCAGATCACTCTCCACTAGTGATCTATACTCAAGGCATGCATCCCTCTCTCTCTCAAAATAGGCTTTTTAGATTTGAAGCGACTTGGCTCTATCACCCCAATTTCCCTAAGGTTGTGCACAGTTCTTGGTCTAATAAGGACTGTCAACTCCTTGAAACTATTAATAATTTTACTCAGAATGTTAAAATCTGGAATAAAGAAGTTTTTGGTAACATCTTTAAAAGAAAACGTTCTCTTCTAGCTCGTATAGAAGGAATTCAAAGAACCCAAGGCCAGATTTTTTCATAGAATCTTCATTTGCTTGAAAAGGATCTCATTAAACAATTTAATATGACTCTTTTTCAAGAAGAGATTCTTTGGTATCAAAAATCTAGAAACAATTGGTTGACTTTGGGAGATTATAACACCAAATTCTTCCACATTTCTACTCTCACCAAGAGAAGAAAGCTGCACGTCTTAAAAGATGACAATGACAATTGGATCTCTAATACTAATGACCTTAAAGCCCACATTGTTGACCATTTTAGCTCTCTTTTCCATCATGAGGAAACTCACCTTATGAATAATTGGATTAACATTACTAGATCCAGATTCACTCCTGAAGATAATGTCAGTCTTCTTGCCCCTATTTCCCATACTAAAATTTGGAATGCCATTAGAAGCATAAAAGTTTTCAAAGCCCCTGGGAAAGATGGCCTTCAGGCTGTCTTTTATCACAACTATTGGAACATTGTTGGTCCCTCTGTTTGCCATTTCATTCAAGACTATTTCAACAATAAAGCTATATCTAAAGAGATGAATGATACCCTCATTGTTCTCATACCTAAGTTGGACAATCCTGAGTCTATCAAACAATTTAGACCCATTAGTCTCTGCAATGCCCACTAAAATCATTGTGGGCAGACTCAGACCTCTCCTTTCTGATCTTATTAGTCCCAACCAAAGTAGCTTCATCCCCGGTAAAACTACCACTAATAATATTTTCATAACCCAAGAGATCCTCCATATCCTTAGATGTAAAAAAGGTAAGTTAGGTGGGATGGTCATTGAAATTGACCTCGAAAAAGCTAATGATCGTATCTCTTAGGATTTAATTCTTCATTCCCTTAAAGAATTCAATCTTAACTCTGATTGGATCACTCTCATCATGAACTATGTGTCTAATGTCAATTTTGCTATAATTTGGAATGGGGGAGACCCTACCTAGCATTACCATGGGGAGAGGTCTTAGACAAGGGAATCCTCTCTCCCCTTATTTGTTTGTCCTTTGCATGGAAAGTTTATCCAACATGATTAGACTTAAAACTGAAAGTGGTAAATGGAAGGGCCTCAAGGCTTCTAAGAATAGCCCCCCCATTTCTCATTTGTTTTTTGCTGATGATTTGATCTTATCTGCTAAAGCTAATAGAAGCAACTGCGATTGTATCATGGAAGCGCTCTCTGATTTTTGTGATATGTCTGGTTAGAGAATCAAATTTCAAAAATCCAAAATGTTCTTCTCTCCTAACATCCCTAGAAGAGAAACTCTTCCTCTTAGTTATAGGTGTGGCATATCTATTACCAATGACCTAGGTAAATACTTGGGTAATTGTGGACACCCCATTTTTGACCACCCGCAAGGCTCGAGCGCTTTTTCCAGTACACTCGATGATGAAAGTGATGTTGTGCGTGGTTCGAGGTCTCAACGAAAGAGCCTTGTTTAAGCTTCGAAACAATCCCAAATCTTCCATATTTCCATTGATTATACCTAAGAAATCCTCTTTTACACCTTGCGCCACCCTATGTTGAGGTTGAAACAGAAAAATAGGGGAATGCATTGAGGCTCGGCCGTGCCTCAGTGAGGGTCGGTCGGGCCTTGATAGCGAGAAACACTGTTCTGGGCAGGAGGCTGCCAGCTATCCATTTTTGAAGATATTTGTGATATTTCTGGCTTAAATTCTATAAAAACGATCATATATCTCTATTTTGAGGGTTGAAGAATTTCAAGAAAGCCATTATACCACCTTGAGAGCTCATTGTCCTCCTTCTTCTTGTGCAAGTAACACTTTGAGTTAACCTACCACCTTGAACCTATATTCACACACCATACACACTTTCATACCTTGGTCTAGGAACCTTGGTTGAGCCTTGAACACCATAATTCATGCTTGAGAGTGTGTTGGAGCTTAGTTTGATCACAAACAAAAAGCTTACTCCCTTGAGAGGTATAAGCTTGCTATCTTCTCTCTTACTTTCATTTCTTTCATTTGCTACATAATTCTCATTGTTTTGTATTGTTTTGATCCTATTTTAAGTGTTTAAGTTTGAGGTTTGAAGAGCTACCAAAAGGGTAGAGAGAGTTTGCTCTTTCTACACCTTTAGCTCAAACCTTTACTTCTACACTCTTTTTCTTTGTTCTCTACATTGATTTTCAGAGTTTAAAAAAGGCTAAAAACTATGCTTTGAGGTTTCAAAAGTGGAGGGGTTAGCCACCTCTCCTTGTTCTTGTTTACTAGCCTTGTTTCCTCTCTTTGTCGTTTAGTTTTTAGGGTCTTTTCATGCATTTTAGCCACTATTTTTCATCACTTGAAGGCTGTTTTAGGACTGTTCTAAGTTGTTTAAATAGTTCATGCATTGATTAGCTTGGTTGTTGTCTCATAAGTTTGCATACATAGCTTGTTGTCCATTGTTCTAAGTTTTTTTTTTTTTTTCAATTCATTTCCATGTTTAAGAACCTCACTTTAATAATCAACTTACTATTCATCTCTTTTATTTGAGAGTTGTTTCAATCAGTTGACGGTTTTTCAAAACGTGAACTAGAGATTTACGTTTAATGGCTTAATCTCTACAGTTGACGGTTCATTGCCAACATTGTAATCTCTCTTTCACGTTGAGAATCACCTCCCAATTGACATATTTCTCACTTAATGGACGTAATCCCCAATGGACGTAACAATCCCCTTGGACTTAATGGATTAAAGGATGGCAAAGACTAATGAATTTGACTTAAAATGAACCAACTCACATAAAGAAAATGAGTTATCTTGCTTGGGGTTCGGTCGGATGTTATGCCGAATCCGTTGTGTCAAGAGTTGTCTAACATCAATTCATGATGTTTTGATAGATCTTGAATCGTCTCTACCTCCCTCTTTGAGTTCACTCCATGATAAGAGGGAGGGGTGGTTGTTTATTTCATTTATTGATTTTTGTCCAAAATTGTGCATCGAAATCATCAAGCAATCAATTTGCTCATTGATGGTTTTGGAAACAATTCTAACCTTCTCTCGAGGCTTTCCCATGATAGAGAAGTGTGAGAGGGACAAACAGAGTCCAAAACACTCTGTCTGCACTATTTTCACTTTAGAGCACAAAATAGAATTTGGCATGAAATTGAGGCATGGACGGCCTTTTTTAGGCTCGGCTGGGCTTCATTGAGGGCCAGGCAGTCCTCAATTTTTAGTCAACAGCGTATATTTGTAGAAAATAGAAAGTAGTGGCTAAAGGTGAAACAAAATGCTCTGGGTAGACAATGCTGTTCTTGGACGCTGCATATGCGAACATTGTGCATCCTTATGCAACTTTGTTTGATGATTAAATTATTAGTTATTATTGTTATAATTAATTATCATTACTATAATTATTTATTGTTATTATAATTAACCTTGTTTATTTGTAATTGTTGTAGTTAATTAGCTTGAATAGCTAGTTTATTTCTCATTATTACTCTTGTTGTAATATCATAGTTAGCTAGTTAATGCTTTAATGATTTTATTCGGTTTTGTAATAAGTAGTTTAATTCAGACTTTCGGACTTTGATTCGCATCCTCTTGCATGAGGGTAATGTTGTAATAAGTTGTGTGTCTTTCAACCCCACGTCTTTCTCCTTTTTACTTAATTGCTTATAATGGTTAGTATAGGACATCACGTTTCATTAGTATTCTTATGCTTTGCATCCATTGTCTTCCATGCATCTAAAGTTCGGCTCATCACGCTAACCCGATATCAAATATTCAAATTCATTACTTGAATACGTGTTTTATCGCATGTCTTGAATGGAATCATATGCCATGCTCATAGCCGAGCCTATAAAAATACATAATGTGTGCGTTGCATTAGTTATATTGCATTTAATTAGAAACGTGCATATTTTTCTAATAATTTTGCTTTGTTTTGACTTGGAGAACTAGGTGAGTAATTAGAAAAGATGTAACTTTAACATTCAAATTCAAACTTCAACATGTGAATTAAAATTCAATATGCTGCAATTTTGCAACCATTTCTTTGTGTATTATATCATGTATGAATTTCCACATGCTAATAATTAATGTTTCCATATGCTAATATTCAATGTTTCCACACACTAATATATATGATACAATCAATGTTGTGTAAAATATAATTGCTTCCGTGATGTATGTTATTATATGCATTATATATAATGTTATATATATATATATATATATTGTTCTAATCAAATATTTGCATACACAGAAAAAATCTCTTTAAATAATATTTATGATGGATTTGAAAATATATACCCTCTTTAAAATATTGTATATGTTGTAGAGATTTTAAACTAAATATATCCTACCACTCCATATCAATTTTGTCAAGACAACCCATCAATGTCAAGTTTGTCAAAATAATACAACTGATCAATTTGTCAAAAGATGAATAGTAATCAGCCTTATTTTTCAAAAAGTGAATAGTAAAGTTTTCAAAATATTTCCATTTAAATAATAGTTATAAAAATATATCATACAACTTATATTTTAAACAGATAATATTTTGTGTCAAATAAAGTTTTCAAATAATATTTTAGACATCATCAAAATTAAACAATATGATTAACAATCTTCCCCTTTTTGATGATGGCAATGTTTGTATGGATTTGACACAAAATAGAAATCAACAAAATTATTTGATAATTTTGCAACATAAGATATTATGCATGCATAGCAATTCAAAATCATATTTTCTTCTCCCCTTTTAACATCATCAAAATAAACTATGGAGATAGGAAACACACACAGTTGATACAATAATTTGAGATGTCAAAAATATAATAATGGTCCATAAGTCTGTCGAGATCATTGTGGGGATTTTGGAGCATCTCGAGCGCAGAAAATGTTGACAAACAAAAGATTTGAGCAGATATGCATCGAGTATTGGATCGATGGAGTGTATAAAAAGTGACACAGATAATAGGCAAAGATACGAAATTATCAAGTGTTTGAGAGAAAAAATTGTTTCAGCTTCTTGTGTAATCATGTCATTCCTTACCTTATCTATCAATGAGTCGGACCTGCATGAGGTGCTTGTAATGCAGGCAAATGAGAGAGTACCAGTGGTGCAGGCACATGCTATGCCTGTAAATGAGGGTCTTAGTGTTATTGGTAATCGAAATGATATCGATGTTATTAATAACACTATGGCTCTTAGTACACAGGCCATGACTGCAGTTTCAATATGGCGCGATGATTACAAGCAAGAGTATAAGAAAATCAGCAATTGAGAGATGAGATATGCTTGTTAAAACAACAACTGGCTAATATGTGTAAGGAGAAAAAAGAGCTAAAAATGAAAAATGTAAAGTTGGAGAATGCGGTGCAATATTACGCAACGGTTATAATGCCAAGACTCATAGAAGTCGAAAATAGAGAAAGGCATGTAAAAGAGGTTCATGAAAAATTGTTGAGAGAAATGAAACGGAATAAATCTGTGAAGCCTTTTGAAAATTTACATGTAATTGAATAATATTTTCTTCTTCTGAAATAAAATTGCAAGCATTTCTTCCTTTATTTATTTATTTATTTATTATTTTATTTTATTTTATTCTGTCTTTGCACACAAAAAAAAAAAAAAAAAATTTTTTTTGTTGGTGCAGACAAGGAGTATTGCAGATAAGGAGTAAAAAAATATGTATATATACTCCCCCTAAAATTATGCACAGAATATACAAACGCCCCTTATTTATTTATTTTTTATTTTATTTTATTTTATTTTTTATTTTTTTTAATTTTTTTTAATCTCTAAATATTACATAATATGAGTCTCCCCCTATGCACTAAAAATTACATAAATTGGAAGAAACAGATTACCAATCTATAATACCAAAGGCCATTAAGATCCAGCCATAAATAACTATACCAAGTGGACTAGCATAAAAGGAGAAAATAAAAATAAAAACAATTTCTTCAGACAAGGTAGAAGCAACCATTATTAAATCCAAGAGAATTTGGAGCACATACAACAAGTAAAAAAATAGAACACAGTGCAAAAAGAATTTTAACATATTGATCGGTGATGACCTTGATGATCGGAAGAAATGGAGAAGATTGGGTAGATCAGTGACGAATCTGTGTAGATCGACAATGGATCTTGATGGATCAGTCACAGAACTTGATGAATCGGTAAGGATGGTGAGGCAAATTTTGGGTAGAGAAGTGATGGAGTTTGGTAGATTGGTGAGGGATTTGGGTGGATGATGGTAGTGATGAAAGTGATGGATGATTTTGTGGATGGTGGAGCTGGTTGTAGACGATGGTGAGGATGGAGATGGAGTCGGCTAAGGGTGTGAGGAAGAAAGGGAGAACGAGAGAGTAAGAGAAAGAGAAAAAGAGAGAGTAAAGGAGTGTTGGAAAATTTGAATTTAAATTTACTCAAATGGTTGTGTCTCTTGAGATGAAAGGGTGTGTCCTTTTGAAGGATCACAACCTTTCTGAAGAGTCACATAGAAGTCTTTATATTCCATGTCCCTCATTTCATTTTGTATGGTGAATTGCCATTCTTCTTCACTTTGCATTTATTCTTCATATTTCCTGAGTCTAATTTTCCTATAAAGAGAGTTCATGCACAGCAAAGTTCGCTAGGCTTGCAATAGTAGTGCTGCTAGTGCAAGACATTGATCGTTGTATCTTGGGAGATAGACGTCCATTGAATCCTAAGCACCGGTGGGAGGACGAATCTGTCTTAAGGAGAGAGTGTCACACACTCGACTCGATCAGGTTTTATCTATTTATAGTTTATCACGTTATTATATCGATTTGTTTCAGTTTTGGTTTTGCCCAAAAATCGTTTGCATATTTTTAAAATTATATTTTCCCGATAGTTTGGTACTATTAATCTAACAATCTTAAGACAGATTCTCCATGTATATAATTTTTGGGCAAATATTGTTTTGTGTATCAGAACAGTTGTTAAACAAATTTATCATTGTTAAAACAGTTCCGGTTATAATTTATAAGTAGTTTGAATCTACCAGAAATCAATTTATTTTTGGTTGGTTGCTTTGGTAACTACTTTCATACAGATTTGGAATTTTGTGAAACGATATGTTAGTTCAGAATTTATATCTGTTTATTATTATTTGTGTGTTATAGAAAATATTATGATAAGACAAATCTAAGTTCTATAAATACTGGTAAGTTTTGTTTTTGGACTGAATTAACAACCACCACATCCCACATCTCTAGTGAGACGGAGAGAGAGTTTGAATTAATTTTCATAGTTGGTATTGGATGATTGTTTTCAGAGTTTTACAGAAAATTGATTTATCAATTTTTATATGTATTTATTGTTCATTGATGTGTTCAATTGTTTTTGTCATGCTTTGATTTTCACACAAAGGCACTTAGTGGTGTATCATGTATGTCATGATGATGATGATGAAGTAGTAATATGAAGAACATCTATTTTGATTAAACAATATTGATATTTCCTAAATCAATCTTCTTTTATATTATAAATATTAGATGTGGATCGGTACTTTTTCGAAATTGGAACGGGTTAATTCAGTTATTTTATTCTTTGGATCACACAAACCATGTATAGCATAAACATTTGTATGTTTTTAAAAGAATTGTTGTGCATCAGTTCCATCCATCCCAGATTCCTGTGGTATGTGACCATAATAATTTTTATTTTCTTGCAACGGTTCCCCTGTTCAAAAACTTCTTGATTTTGTATAATTATGGTAAAACATACATAAACCTCCTGAGGTAAAGGTCGCCGTTGGAATTTTGAAATGATTACACTAATGAAGGTTTAATTTGCGAGATACCTGTTTGCATCAGTATTTATATATATGATCAAGATCATATGGTGATACACTGGATTTTAACTCTTTAAGTGGTTATTACTTATAGTTGCAGGCAGTTACTAATAGAAATTCAAATTATAAAGGCACCATTTCAAGTTGAAAGACATGCCTTTAGAATTTTCAAATTCTGAAAATTCAAACTTGGGGTTGTGTTCTCTCATAAAGGTGCCTTTAGTACTTTTGATTATCTATATATATATAATTGCAATGCAGGAAAAGAACTACAGATTTCTTCTTGTTTTCTTTTGTTATTATTTTGTTAGCAGCAAACTCTTTTGAGTGGGGGCTATAATTGCTTAACTTCCTCTTAGTTGGACTAATTATAGAAAGGAACTTATGCATACAACAAAGGATTTCACTATTAAAAAAAAAAAATTCAAAAACATTTATGAATTGAAGAGGAAACTCGAATTCGTAATAGAAATTTGTTTCACAATCTAGTTAGAAATTCTAAAGTAAACTTTGTTGATGGAAATGATAAGTTTCAAAAGAATGCTGGAGGCAGCAAGAGGAAGTACAATGAGTATTATTATAATAGCAATCTGATGAAGATGATTGATGATGAGAAAAAGAAGGGAACGCCGTTGAGGCCGAATTGGTATGATGCATGGGGTTTGGGAGATAATTCGCAAAATGATGCTTAATGGGTTGAATTCAAATGGTGTCATAGAGGAAGGCTTTAAGTTATGGGTAGAGATGCTTTCACAGGGATTTCAATTGCATGATATCTCTTATAGTGTACTGCTTAGCAGTTTGTGTTAGATGGGGTGGGTTGGTAAAGCACTCAAGTACATAAGGCTATTCAACTATACAACAAAATGTGCTTAAAGAGAATCTTCCCAAATGCTCTTGCACATAGTGCCATCTTATTGGGCCTTTCTGAGAAAGGGACATTATTAGAGAAAGCTAGCTAAGGCTAGAACATGGTTGGATGGATTGGTGCCAAGTGCTGTAACATACACCACATTTATGATGTCAATTAATATCAATTTGGTTTGTGGTAGACTTGGTTAATCATGAATCTTAAGAATTGATATGAATTTATGTATATCAAAATATGGGTTTACAAATTTCAATTTTTGGTTAACTATACAGAAATTTCATCTCTGTTTATGGGTTTAACATTGTCAAAATGTTTCTGTGCATGTGTGTATATATATATATATATGTAATTTGTTATATCTATCATGTGTATGAGAGGAATCAGGGCCTGGTGGGTTGCAAGTGTGGGCATGACTGCATGTTTCCTTCATAAATTCATCCAAATTACTAACTGTAAAGAAACAGTTTCGGAGTTCATCAATGTTTAGACTTGAAAACATCTCTTGGTTTGAATAATCTTTTTAGTGATTTCAAGTTGTTTTGTTTGATTGAATACTTTCTGGTTTTGTTTTGTTTTAAAAAAAAAAAAAAACTGATTGTTTTCTCCAGAAATTACAAGTTGATGAGGAACTGTTGTTTTTAATGTATGGATCTGATGAAGTGATGTCATTTATAGACATTATTGATTTTATAATTGTTAAAATTTCAATTATGTATTTTTGTTTATATGTGAGTATCTCAAGTTCCTTTTAAGGAAAGACACAAATATTTGACCAATATTTTGTGGAAGTTTTCCAAAATGTGTTTTTAAAATCTAGATATGATTTTAATTACTAAAATCTGGTATGATTTTTGGCTTCTAAATTCTTGAAAAATTGAGAAAATATAGAGTATATGTTATATACTTGGAAAAAAAAATTTTTGAATGTAATTTGATGTCATTTACATGTGCATTTTAATTTGTAGTAATTCTAATTAATTTGCAATGAGCCTTTTGGTGTCATATGTTGCCATGAAATCTTTTATGAGAAAAGAAAATTGGCTGTTAGCAATGGTTCAGATATGAGGTCTAAGCCTCTGGCACTGAGTTTCCATGTTACACTCTTGCCTACACATTATCAGAATCTACTAGTAACAAATGAAATTCATGTGCAGGGTATTTGTTGAAACGTATACCAAGAATAGAATGTTTGGATGCCATGATTTTATAATAGGAAAGTATTTATGTATTTGAATGACAATACTATTTCCTATCCTGTGCATTGAATCTAAATTATCAAATATCCAACCATGATTGAAGAATCTTTTATGTTGATTATTAGTTTGTTAATAATCAAGTTGAAAGTTATTTTATTTTTTTTTTATTATTATTTTTTTTAAAGTAACTTTGAGTTTGTGACATAAATTGTCATCAATCATTATTTTACTTGTCTAGTAGAATTTGTTTAACCATGAACCATAATATTAATGTGGGCATTTATCTTTTGAATGAGAA
Source organism: Camellia japonica (assembly GCA_030407325.1). Classification (NCBI taxonomy): domain Eukaryota; kingdom Viridiplantae; phylum Streptophyta; class Magnoliopsida; order Ericales; family Theaceae; genus Camellia; species Camellia japonica. The sequence continues at coordinate 167,086,757 of JAPPVO010000016.1, forward strand.
AAGATAATTCAATTTTCTTTGTCCCAAATATTCATCAAAAATGAATTATTAGTTGTGGCAGTGACACTTGTCTGGGAATGAATTGTGCTAATTTATGTATTATCACAAATGTGGGGGAAGAGAGATTCCATGTCTACATATGTTGTAGAGTTGACAATCAATTTATGATGTCACTAATATCAATTTGGTATGCTGTATATTATAAATGGATATCAATTAGTTATCAAAGTATTGATAAAAATGTGAACTTATGTGTTTTGACATAAGAGAAATTCTAATTATTCTTTGGAATAAAGACTAAAATTGGTGTGGTGACTGATAACTCCGTAATGAAATATTATAAGTTAAAATATTTCATGGGTGAAAGACACTTTGGTAATTGTCGACGCAATCACCAATACTGGATAAGACAAGTAAGATGTAAATGTATTTATACAGTGATATTTATATTCCATGTTGAGATTGGAATTAAGGGTTGCACTAAACAAAAAGAAATTAATCATGGCTAAAGAAATGTTATTTGACCAAGTGCTGTGGCCACAACCGGTTTTAGTCATTTCTTCTTTGTACTGCAAAAGCAAGTTATGAAGTCTAATTATTTTTAGACTAATTAGCATTGTGATTATATTCACAAAACAATTTACATCTTGTTATTTAGTTCAAGCATGCCAATTAATGATATATTCTGATTTATCTCAGAATTGTGGGGGTGTATTAATATTTGTATAATTATACATCAACAAGAGGAATTAAGTTTCCTTAGAATGCTTAAAATTTGGGGGTGCTTGGAGGATTTTACCAAAGTAACGGTTCCGATAATAAGTCCACAAAGAATCTCAATTCTTTATATAGGACAAAGTTGGAGTAGAAGTAACAATGGTTTCATTAACTCCTAAGGAACAATTCTATATTTATTATTTAAATGGGAATGACATAGAGTAACGGTAAGTCTCGATGTAATCAAAGACTTAACACCGTATGACATTTGCTTTTAGTTATGAATATTGTCTAAGGATAATATAATGGATTCACTAACTACTCAATGATATCTAACTAAGAAGGTTAAACGGAAAAATAGCGGCCGCTAAACAAAAAGTTTGACCAGAGAGCAAATGAGGAAAAGTTTATCGAGGGGAATGTGATTAAAGCCTATTACATCAGAGTCATCATAATGGTAACCCTACTTGGATGACTGGAGATCCCAAGAACTAAGTTCAAAGGGACAACTAAGTTATGTGTGGCTCGCCAGAAATCACTAAAGGAGTCTAACTCCTATCCATTCCTATGATAAGAGTGATATCTGCAACATGTGTTGTATGCAGGGAACTTAGGGTAAGCTATGCTTTATATCTTGGAAATCCTAGAAGGGTATCTTTCAAGAGGAGTATTTAAGAGACTCGAAATAAGGATCACCTATATGAGTGTGAAGGGGCCGCTTCTATGAGAATTGATAAGGCTAAATTCTCTAAAGCACTCAAGAAACACCAGGACTTGCCCAAGGCCAAAACGGGCACAACCGTGAGAACTAAGCTGTGTTTGAAGATATTCTGTGTGAATTCTATTGTCTGGGCTTACACAAACGGCTGAACAGTTCAAGGCATCACGTCCACTGATTAGCTAGTAAGTCCGATAGGCTTTCACTAGGGAAGGTTCAAAGCCGAAAGCTACCTATCCCGATGCAGGATATTTCCATAATGTACGCTCTTTTTGTCTGCATGTTGTTGCATGTCCCTTCCGTAAATTTCATTCATGTGGGGGATTGTTGGAAAATTTGAATTTAAATTTACTCAAATGGTTGTGTCTCTTGAGATGAAAGGGTGTGTCCTTTTGAAGGATCACAACCTTTCTGAAGAGTCACACAGACGTCTTTATATTCCATGTCCCTCATTTCATTTTGTATGGTGAATTGCCATTCTTCTTCACTTTGCATTTATTCTTCATATTTCTTGAGTCTAATTTTCCTATAAAGAGAGTTCATGCACAGCAAAGTTCGCTAGGCTTGCAATAGTAGTGCTGCTAGTGCAAGACATTGATCGTTGTATCTTGGGAGATAGACGTCCATTGAATCCTAAGCACCGATGGGAGGACGAATCTGTCTTAAGGAGAGAGTGTCACACACTCGACTCGATCAAGTTTTATCTATTTATAGTTTATCACGTTATTATATCGATTTGTTTCAGTTTTGGTTTTGCCCAAAAATCGTTTGCATATTTTTAAAATTATATTTTCCCGATAGTTTGGTACTATTAATCTAACAAGGAGAGAGCGGGTGAGAGATAAAGATGGAGCGGGTGAGAGATAGAGATGGAGCAAGTGAGAGAGAGAAAATTTATATATATATATATGTATATAATTTTATTGTTATTTTTATTTTTATTATTATTTATAATTATTATTAGAAATATTTTATTTAATTATTTATTTAAAAAAAATTATTTTTAATATAAACATTATATTGAAGTATTCATCATACCAAGTTCTGTTCTAATATAACAAAATTGTTCTTCATTTAGAGGCTTGGTAAATATGTCAGCTAATTGACGATTTGTAGGCACAAATTCGAGTTCAATGTCACCTTTGAGTACATGATCTTTTAGAAAATGATGCCTTATTTCAATGTGTTTAGTGCGTGAGTGCTGAATAGGATTTTTTGAAACGTTAATGACACTTGTGTTGTCACATTTTATAGGAATATGATCATAGTGAAGTCCGAAATCTTGAAGTTACTGTTTCATCCAAAGCAATTGTGCACAACACCCAGCGGCGACAATGTACTCTGCTTCAGCAGTTGACAAAGCCACTGAGTTTTGTTTTTTGCAAAACCAAGAAGTGAGAGAGTGTCCAAGAAAATGACAAGTGCCACTAGTGCTTTTTCGGTCAAGTCTACATCCCGCAAAGTCGGCATCTGAGTAACCAAAAAGTTCAAAGGTGGTTCCCTTAGGATACCATAATCCCAAATTTGGAGTGCCGACAAGATATCTGAAAATACGTTTGACTGCAGTGATGTGTGACTCTTTCGGTGCGGATTGAAAACGTGCACACATACAGACACTAAACATTATGTCGGGCCTACTTGCAGTAAGATAAAGTAAAGAACCAATCATACCTCGATATTTCTTTTCATCTACAGGTTTACCTTGCTCATCTTTGTCGATTTTTATCGATGTGCTCATTGGAGTTATTGCAGGCTTTGATGATTCCATTTCAAATCTTTTGAGTAGATCTTTGATATATTTCATTTGATTTAAATGGATTCCATCATTAGTTTGTTTAATTTGTAGACCAAGGAAGTAATTTAATTCCCCCATCATGCTCATTTCAAATTCACCCTGTATATCTTTAGCAAACTCTTTGCACAAATTTTCATTAGTAGCATCAAAAATGATATCATCAACATAAATTTGAACAATTAGTATATCTTCCTTTTTGATTTTTATAAAAAGTGTTGTATTAATTTTTCCTCTACAAAAACCTTTGTCAAGTAGAAAATTACTCAATCTTTCATACCATGCTCTAGGAGCTTGTTTCAAGCCATATAAAGCTTTTGAAAGTTTGAAAACATGATCCGGGTAGTTATGATTTTCAAAACCAGGAGGTTGTTCAACATAGACTTCCTCTGAAATGTACCCATTTAAAAAAGCACTTTTAACATCCATTTGATATAATTTAAAATCTTTAAAACAAGCAAAAGCAAGTAATATTCTAATAGCTTCAAGTCTAGGAACTAGTGCAAAAGTTTCATCAAAATCAATGCCCTGTTCTTGATTATAACCTTGAGCTACTAATTTAGCTTTATTTCTAATAACAACTCCAGATTCATCCATTTTATTTCGAAAAACCTATTTTGTACCAATAACGGGATGATCCTTAGGTCGAGGGGTCAAAAACCAAACTTCGTTTCTTTCAAATTGATTTAATTCTTCTTGCATTGCTAAAATCCAGTTTTCATCATTTTCAGCTTCTAAAAATGCTTTTGGTTCAATTTGTGAAACAAATGCTAAGTTATGACAAATATTTTTAACAGAGGAACGAGTTTTTATACCTTCCGCCGCATCGCTTATGATGAGGTCTTTGTGGTGGCCATGAGCATACTTCCATTCTTTTGGTAGATTTGAGTCGTTTTTTGGAAGAACATATATTTCTTGAAGTTTTTCCATTGTCATTTCTTCTTCATGTTTGCGTAATGGATTTTTGTCATTTTCTTTTATGTAAATGTTCTCCATGCTTGGTTGATTTTCTACAATATCATTACTTACAAGATTCTTAGAAATAATGTTGTTAGATTCATCAAAAACAACATGCACAGATTTTTCAACAAGTAGAGTTCTTTTATAGAATACTCTATAAGCTTTACTGGACATAGAATAACCAAGAAATATAGCTTCATCTGATTTAGTATCAAATTTTTCTAAGTTATCTTTATTGTTATTCAATGCAAAACATTTACAACCAAAAGCACGCAAGTGACTAATATTAGGTTTTCTACCTTTCCAAAGTTCATAAGGGGTTTTCTTAAGAATAGGTCTAATCATGGCACGGTTTATAACATAGCATGCAGTGTTAACGGCTTCCGCCCAAAAATATTTAGGCAAATTATTTTCACAAAGCATAGTACGGGCCATATCTTCAAGAGTTATATTTTTTCTTTCAACTACTCCATTTTGTTGAGGAGTTCTAGGGGCAGAAAAATTATGATCAATTCCAAACTCATCACAAAACATAATAAAATTATCATTTTCAAATTCTCTACCATGGTCACTTCTAATACTACAAATATTAAGATTTTTCTCATTTTGAATTCTTTTACAAAGTTTTGAGAAATTATAAAAATCTTCATTTTTGTGTGCTAAAAATAATACCCATGTATATGTAGTATAATCATCAACACAAACAAGGGCATAAGATTTTCCTCCTCAACTTAATGTTCTAAATGGTCCGAATAGATCAATATGCAATAGTTGAAGCAGTCTAGTAGTTGAAACAATATTTTTGGATTTAAAAGAAATTCTAGTTTGTTTTTCAAATTGACATGCATTTCAAAGTTTATCTTTTTCAAAAATAATTTTTGGTAAACCTATGACTAACTCATTTTTTGAAAGTTTGGAAATTAAATCAAAATGAGCATGTCCTAATTTTCTATGCCAAAGCCAACCATTATCATTTATAGCAGATAAACATTTAATGTTAAAATGAGAAGATAAATCATGTAAATCAAACACATATACATTCTCATGTCTATAACCTACAAATAAAGTTTTGTTTTCTAGGGTGTTTTCAATAGTGCAATGAGTTTTCTCAAAAATAACTCTATAACCTTTATCACATAATTGACTAATGCTAAGCAAGTTATGTTTTAAACCTTCAACAAATAAAACATTTTCAATAATAGGAGAGGGATTTTTACCAATACTTCCTACACTAATGATTTTACCTTTGCTATTGTCGCCAAAAGTCACATATCCGCCATCCTTTGGTTGAAGTGTGGCGAACATAGCTTTATTTCTAGTCATGTGCCTTGAACATGCACTGTCGAGATACCATCTATCGTTACTGGATTTTGTCTTGAAACATACCTCATTATCGTTTCCAAGTGCCATTAAGCATAGGTTAGCAACCTCATTTTTGCAAACTTCGGTTGCTGTGTCACTTTCATCGCTATCTTCTCCCCATGCTGCAATCATAGCTTTCTTCTTGTCCTTCTTGAATTTTTTCTTAAGTTCCGAACATTCTGATTTGTAGTGTCCAGGTTTGTTGCATTTGTAACAGTTTACTTCAGATTTTTTGTGATTTTCTCATCTTTGAAAATCCCTGTTGTTGAAGTCTTTTCTAAAAAAATTTCATACGCCTTGTTTCTTTTTCACAAACCTTTGGAACTTTCTAGTGATGAATGCCATTTCCTCATCCTCATCTGAATCATCTTCCTTATCCTCTTGATGTTTCGAGGTGGATTTGAAGGCTATTCCTTTCTTCTTGTTGTTATCCTTCTCTTCCTTTCCTTCTTGCATTATGAGCTCATGAGTTAAGAGAGATCCCATTAACTCATCTAGACTTAGCTTTGATAAATCCTTGGCTCCGGTAATGGCAATGACTTTTGTCTGCCAACTTTTTGGCAATGACCTAAGCACTTTTCTTACAATTTTAGCATTAGTATATATTTTTCCAAGAGAAGTTAAACCATTGATAATATCAGTAAAGCGAATAAACATTTGAGGAATAGTCTCATCAGGCTTTATTTTAAAGAGTTCATAATTATGGACTAGCAAACTGACTCTAGATTCTTTAACTTGTTCGGTTCCCTCATGAGTTGCTATAGGCTTGTCCCAAATTTCTTTTGCGGTTTTACATGTGGAAATTCTGTTGAACTCGTTGGCATCTAAGACGCAGTACAACATGTTTGTAGCTTTGACATTAATTTGGGCCATTCTAGTATCTGATTCATCCCACTCATCTTCAGGTTTTGGTACCCTAAGTCCATCTACAGTTTTGGTAGGAATTTTTGGACCATTGCAAATAATTTTTCAGCATTCATAATCATTAGATTGAACATGTATGGTCATCCTAGTTTTTCAATAGCTAAAATTTGTGCCGCTAAATAGTGGTGGCCTATTGGATGCTTGTCCATCAGGTAAGGAATAACTAGGGGTTGCCATGATCTACTCTAAGATGGTTAAGTCACACAAACTAAAGTCTAGGCTCTGATACCAATTGTTATCCCATGTAGGCAACCCAAGAGGGGGAGTGAATTGGGTTATTAAAAATTTTACAATATTAAAATTAACACAATATTCAGAATTTTAACAAATAAAAAAAAATAATAATAATTATCAATATAAAAGTAAGAGAGATAGGGAGAGAAATTCAAACATTGAGATTTGTAGTGGTTCGGCACGCCAGGCCTACGTCCACTCCCCAAGGAACCTCCTTGAGAATTTCTTTACTATCAATTGAATAAATACACCACCAAGCTTGTGGATTTGGCATAGGACTTACTCTTATCTATTGAGCCTCACTCAACAATAAATGCCTCACCCTTACAAAATCTCTCACAAAAATAATGAATAAAAATAAGTGGTACTTAAACCCTCTCTTACAACAATTCTCTCACAAAGAGTAGATATGAAAGTGTAAGATCAAAAGCTACACTTAGATCTGAAAGTGAAGGAATAGAATACAATATTCTCAAAATTTGGAGCACACATAAATTTTTCTCTTCAAGTTCTTGATTTTTCTCCACACACAACACTTCTATTTATACACAAAAATTATACCCGTTGGAGGTAAGACGCTCCTTGCTGATGTCATGGATGACATCAATTTGTTTCAACTTTTCATCATGAGGCATCCTTTGTTTCAACTTTTCATCATGAGGCATCTTTTCCTTTTGACAAACATAGTGGCGGAATTTGAACAAAACTCACAAACATGTGAGTTTTGACTAATATATATAGTATATATATATATATATATATGAGGTAAAAAAAAATCCTGCAAAGTCCACATTAATTTATATAAAGATGTAACTTTAACATTCAAATTCAAACTTCAACATGTGAATTAAAATTCAATATGCTGCAATTTTGCAACCATTTCTTTGTGTATTATATCATGTATGAATTTCCACATGCTAATAATTAATGTTTCCATATGCTAATATTCAATGTTTCCACACACTAATATATATGATACAATCAATGTTGTGTAAAATATAATTGCTTCCGTGATGTATGCTATTATATGCATTATATGTATAATGTTATATATATATATATATATATATATTGTTCTAATCAAATATTTGCATACACAGAAAAAATCTCTTTAAATAATATTTATGATGGATTTGAAAATATATGCCCTCTTTAAAATATTGTATATGTTGTAGTGATTTTAAACTAAATGTATCCTACAACTCCATATCAATTTTGTCAAGACAACCCATCAATATCCAGTTTGTCAAAAGATGAATAGTAATCAGCCTTATTTTTCGAAAAGTGAATAGTAAAGTTTTCAAAATATTTCCATTTAAATAATAGTTATAAAAATATATCATACAACTTATATTTTAAACAGATAATATTTTGTGTCAAATAAAGTTTTCAAATAATATTTTAGACATCATCAAAATTAAACAATATGATTAACAATAGCTAATAACTGGAACAAGAGCATGTAATGTAAATAAAAATTACATCATGATTAGTAGAAGCCGATCTTTAATCGGGCGAGTGGGGTGCTTAATTCATGACCTTCCCCTCTCGTACCTAAGTTCTCGAGTCGAGACACTTTGGTGATGACAGACTAATGGCCTTTGGCACGAGTCTCGGGTTTCCTGAATTTTTCAAAAATATTTAGGTGGCGACTCTGAAATCTGGCAAAGCAGTCTATTTTTTTTTTTTGGCATTTGATTCAAACATCGATTTTCCAAAAAGAATTGTCAGATTTGGACTCTTTTTGTGTTTTCATTATTTCACACTGCACTTGTGAAATCAGATTCAGAACCACAGGTGGAGTTTGAACTGTAAGGCTATTTGCCTTCCAAAAGGAGCGCGGAAAGTCTGGCTACAGTTTCTGGCGACTCTGCTGGGGATTTAGAGAACTTGACTTGAAACTCATGATGTGAATTTTTATTTATACTTATATGTTCTTTGCATTTGAATTTGCGTTGGTGTGCTTAAGTCACTATGTTTGCCGACTGCTACTCTTGGAGGGTTTGCCGGAGGCTTGCCAAAAGGCTGACCGGTCATGGGCTCTGCCATGTTGAAAACACAACCCTTGGATCTAGATTACTGCTATACCGCTTGATCCACCTTTCACTTCTCGGTGTTAAGTGTGAGAGGTATATTAGGTATTCTTGCTGAGGTACCCTTTTGACCATTCGACCTAGTTGCATATAGTGAAGCTATAGTGACTATTCCAACTTAGGACAGGATGCTACCAATTTGTAGGATGTTGTGAAAACTCATTGTTTGAAATAGTGTAGCCTAGATCATGCCAAAAATCTTGGACAGGGTAACCTTACCACCTTATAAAGGTGTTTTGGTTTTTTTTACTCGATATGTGCTTTTATAGTGAGACTATACAGGATGGTTCATCTCAGTATACAGTTTGAAAACCGAGTTCAATGGGATTACAGTTCAGCTATTTGTTATGACTGTTGTGAATTGGGGCCGAAGTGCTGTTCGATTTTGATTTTTTTTCTTTCTTTCTTTTTGCTAGGTAGTTTACTATCATAGCTTCAGAAATACCCGACATTCCCCAAGTTGTGTGGACCTACTTCGGTAGGCTGTGTAAAGCTCAAGACCTTGTTGGTGGTTAGCCCGTATTAGTCTCGCTTCCTCTAGTCACTCGACGGAGAAGGAACAAACGGTCAGTAGCATCAGTACAAAGCACTCCACAAACATCTACCCGTTCTCATTCAATCGATTCGCTGGTATCTAGTTCACCCAGATTAGCAATGGCATAGAATATAACACAGAACGCAGAGGAATTCGCTGCCATGATGACTGCCTTCCAAATAATCATGGACGCTATAAACCAGAGGATGACTACACAAGATAAAGTCATTGCCAACCTACGACGTACATTTAGGGCATCAGCATCAACCGTACACCCGATCCCTACTGCTCAGCCAAACCCGGATCTACCCTACCAGTAGAAAATCTACTAGTCCTGGATCCTTAGGACATACCTTCGGTTCAACCTCTTGTAGGGATTTTTCCTTTTGATATCAATGAAATTGATCCGGCCTTAGTCAAGATTACCAAATTGGAGAAAGCATTGAAGAAATCCCAAGGCTTTAACTCCATTCCAGATATCGAAGATGGGTACACTGAGGCTTCGGTCAGATTACCAGAGAAATTTAAGATGCCCCACATCGACAGATTTGATGGGAGTGGGGATCCAATTGTGCATGTCCGGTTGTTTTCAGATGTATTGAGGCATATGGGTTTGTCTCGGGCACAGAAGCTTTCGTTGTTTGGGAGAACGTTGTCTGATGTGGCAGCCATCTGGTGCGCTAAATTAGAGGACTCAACAAAATGAAATTGGGAGGAGCTATTTGAGCGTTTGTCAATCAGTATTCATATAATACCTAGATAGAGGTAACCATTAGTGAGCTGGAGGCTACTACTCAGAACCCCAAAGAATCATTCATTGATTTTGTTACCCGGTAGAGAGCCAAGGCAACCTAAATCACAAATAGGCCTGCCGAAAGAGAACAAGTCCGACCAGTGGTCTAGAACCTTGAGCCGGACATGCTGCAGAGGATGATAGTGGCATTGTTGTCCACATTTGCATCCTTACATGAGCTGGGGGTCCAGATCGAGAGTGCATTCAAAAAGGGTATCATTCACAGAACAAGTGAACCCGTAAAAAGGCCATTCTCTCGAAATACCAATGTTAGCAGTAGCACTATTCCACGGCCTGTGGATATTAGCACTGTTGTTTCGACGACCAAGATGGCTGATCCCTTTGCTACTACTACAACTTCACAACCTTCAAAAAGTACCGATCCACCCCGAAATCGAAGAACTTTTACTCCACTCCAAATGAGCCCAACCCACACCCTCAAGCTATTAGTGCAAAAGGGTCATCTTAAGCCTCTCGATCCTCATCCACTTCCAGACCCATTGCCATCCAAACATGACCCTACCCAATATTGTATCTTCCACCAACAACATGGCCATCCCACGAACATGTGCTACCGTCTACGTCATGAGATCCAGGATCTCATTGACAACAAAGTCATCGCTCCACCTTCCAAGCCAAACGTAACAACTAACCCACTTCTTGTACACAACCAAGTCCTTCCGCCCAGAAATATTAACCACATCCATACGTTACCGCCCACCTTCAACCCTAGCACATACATTACCTCATCCCACCTACCAAAACTGGAGGTAGTCATTCCAGAAGGCATAGACATGTGCATGATGGATCTAACACCACAAATCCAACCCAGGCTCTGGCAGTAGAAATGGAGAAAGAGAAGAATGCACTAAAGGCAGGGTCGTCTAATACCTGTGTCATAGAGAAGGGGGTCTCGCTCGCAGAGCATTACGATCCTAGTTTATACATTGTGGCCATCGATCAGCCGAGGTCATACTGACGGACTTTCTCAACATCAATGCTATCGGGGAAGACCAAATGGCGCAGAATCAGAAAGAGTGGCCTGAGCAAGGCCTAAATGACTTAGCAAACCTAGAGGAGGATCTGGAGGATCTTTACTTCTTCAATGAAGAAGATACGAGCTGTGTGCAGATGGGATGGTAGGATCCGAGCCAGCTAGAAACAAGCAATGGATAGTTGAGTGAGGAAGAGTCTGATGTAGAGGAACAAACAGGAGAGACTAGGACAGAAGAAGAAATTACTGTTAGTGGCAAAGCTAAAGCTAAACCTCTGACTGAGAAAGAACAGGCACTAGAACAATTTCAAAGGGAAAGAATAGAAGAGATCCAAGCGAAGATAGCTCTGGAACAGAAAAGGGGAGAGGAGAAAGAAGAGGCTGAGTCCACAACCGGCGGTGTTCAAACCGCCAAGAAAACCAAGTGGAAATCCAATGATTGGAAGAGAATGTTAAGGAAACTTAGAAAATATCAGGATGTTGAAACTCGAGCTATGGTGGAAGAAGAATGGTATGATGATGGGGCGCATGATGTTAATATGCTCCGAATAGAACCCGATGCCAGTCTGGTCATGAGTTCGGAAAAGTGGTGGGAAGACAACAACCTAAGTCATGCATACACTGACGAAGGTTGGAAAGCTGATACCCCATATGACACTTAGTATACTGATGAGATCAATCATATGACTCGGAGCGGTCGGTACTTCAAACCCGCAGTGGTAGACCAGCCAGAGACCTCTGGAAAGGAGGCCAAGAGAGCAAAAGAGAAAGATGTTGAGAAAAACATGGTCTTAAAACATTTCAAGAAGATTCAAGCCGACATATCCATCTGGGGACTGATAATGGCGTCTCAGGAGCATGGACAAGCCCTGCTCGAAGCAATGAACCGAACCAAACTGCCCATTGACACCACTACTGACCAATTGGTGTCGTTAGTCACCTCTGGAGACGTTATGCTAGTAATATCCTTCACGGATAAAGAATTGCCTCCCGAAGGTGCCAATCACAACGATCCCTTGTATGTAACCCTGGAAAGTCGAAAAAAGTAGATTCCGGTGGTGTTAGTAGATACCGGATTAGCAATCAATGTGTGCCCAGTGAGAACTACTTATGCCATCGGTTTGAGGTCAATTGACTTTACACCCACGGCCCAAGCTGTCCGGGCGTATGACAATATGAGCCAGGATGTTATGGAAACGTTCAAGAGCAATATCCTAATCGGCCTGTCCAAACATGAGGTGGAATTCCATGTCATGGACGTTCTGGCCATATTCAACCTACTACTGGGAAGGCCCTGGTTACATCAGATGAAGACTGTATCATTAACAGTCCATCAGTTAGTAAAGTACCCCTTCAAAGGCGAGATTGCCACTGTGTACGGTAACTCTACGATCCATCCTCCCCAGGGAACCACCGCACCATTATTGGAAATCATACATAGGGAAGAAGATGTGTTTCTTTCCGGCTTCTCTCTTGTAGAAGCTCGGATGGTCCAAACCATCATGGCGGAAGATGACGGGAATTATGTGAGTATGCAATCCATATATATGATGAACAAATAGGGGCATATGCCCGGGTTAGGACTAGGCTAAAGTGGCAGACAGGGAGATATTGTTGTTAAGAAGATGAGTCATAATCCCCATGCTTTTGGGTTGGGATACAAACCTACCGCCGCAGATTGGCAAAGGAAAGGGTAGGAGCTGAGAGAAAGGCTGAAAGCAAAGAGGACTGGTGTAACAACCCCAATCCGTAATTAACTACTAATTCGTAATTAAGAATGCTAATTAAGTGTTTAGAATGGAATTATGTGTTATTAGTAATTGTGATATGTGCTTTGTGGTAATTTGTGCATATTTATTTGATTTGAAAATATTTTTGTCATGATTTTTGCTTTGAATCTGAAATTGTTAGCCTAAATGCCTTCAGAAGCTGAATTTGAGTACATGGATTGACTAACTAGAATATTTGGAACCATATGAGAAGTTTTGTTAAAAATTGATTCAGTTCAGTTAAAATCACATGCGATTAAATTGAGTCTTAATTAGAACTATTTTGGATTAATTGAGTCATGTGCTAACCTTGATTAATTAATCTCACATGTGTTTAATTAAGATGATAAATGATTTATGCCTAATCTACTCCTATTCATGATCCAAGATGTGATTAAATGTATAATGTGCTGAGGCATTTTGAAATGTGGAGTGTAGAGGATTAAAATCCTTAAGTGAGTGTGTGCTGAGAAATCTATGTGGGTGTACTAAGAAATCTAAGTTGTGCATTTGGTGGTGTTAAGTGTAGATGATAAATTCTTATGGGTGTGTTGGAGTGGTGAATGTGTGTGCACGTGTTGTTTGTTCAAATTATGAGAAAGTGTGTGTATGTGTATATTTGCTAAAATGTGAGGGAATACAGGCAACATTCCTCTTGTTCTTTCTACTTTTTTAAGCAAAGAGTTCATCTTGGAGAGAGAGAGAGAGCGAGAGCGAGAGAGAGAGTGAGGAAGCTAGCTCATTCTAGAGAGAGAAGCCCATTTTTATGCTAGAGATTGAAGAAACTAGGAAGATTCATCTCACATTTCAGAAATTAAAGCTTTGGGTAAGAATTCTATGACTAATTTCTATTGTAAATCCTCCATGCATTATGAGTTCATCAAGTTATTGAGCTAATTTCATGATACTTGTAAGGAAATGGGTCTTTCAACATGTAGATGGCTTGTATGTACATTCATGGTAGATCATCTTTGATTTTATCATTTTGAGTTTGAGTTTTAAAGTCCTTGCATGCATGTGAGTTTAAATCATATCCATTGTTTCAGAAATTCATGAGTTTGTTGATTGCTATTTGCATGTTATGAAAAACCATGAGAAGAGTTGAAAAATATTACATGAAGGAGTTTTGGTCCAAATCTTTCAAGAATTGATGAGTTTTTGAATAAAAGATGTTTTAAGGGTCCTGTATTGGAGTTTTCTTAAGCTATTTTATGTGTTTGATCAAATCATGCAAGACTCCAAGTTTTGAAGGTTGTTTGGAAGCCATTTTTGTTAAGCTTGGTGCCCAGAAATTCACAACTGGCCCGAGCGACCAAGTGGTGGCTCGAGCCAACATTAGGAGCTCCCAGTATTTTGAACTCTGCAAAAGTTGGCTCGAGCAAAGAAGTGGTAGCTCGAGCGAGCTCAGTTTTTGCCTTCAGCTGGCTCTAGCCACGAAAAGCTAGCTCTAGCCACCAACTTATTAGCATGTTTTCAAAAGATGTTTTAAGTACATATCTTCGCTTCCATCTCTTTCCAGGCATTCTTAGGCATGATTTATGAGCCTTTAAGGATTAAAAAGCTAAGAAACATCATACATAAGTAAATTAGAAAATATGTGTCGAATCCGAGTATGTGGTCCAATATGAACAAGTTATGTAGCATGGAATGAATAAGAAGTTAAAGCAAGAAAGTTAAGCCATGTATGGCCATATGAATGAGTAATAATGAGACATGTTTTGTGCAATGTACATTTGTGTTTGTGTAGACACCCCATTTTTGACCAACCTTAAGACTCAGACGTCATCGATTAAGCGCTCGGTGATTGCGCATGTTGTGCTCGTTTCGAGGTTTCGGAGTTCTTGGTTGAGAGCCTCACCTCCGGACCTCGGGACTCTTTGTACTTTGACTCGGTCTGCGGACTAAGTCTTGTTTTCTCTTCCCAGAGGGAGGGAGAGGTCTTGTAGACCATCTCTCAGTGGTCGTAGACTACTTTTCGTGGTCGTAGGCCACTGTTCCCGTTTGGAGACTAGTTTCCGGTTTTCGGAGCCGTCGGCCATGCGCCTCGGTTCGGGACCGCTTAACATTCTCTGTTTGGCACGTTTTTTGGAACACACCTTGTTTCCTCTGTCTAGAGGGACACTGTGGTCCGGGAGACCACTTTTGTGGTCATATGCCACTTTTTGTGCTCAACAGCCAGTTTTTGGGGCTCCCGGCCGCGCGTCTTGCCTCCCGAAATCTCGTTTTGCATCCATGTTGGTTCATTCTTGGCACGAACCTTGTTTTCCTTGTTTGGAAGGTGGTACAAGGGTGGGAGACCAGCTTTCTTCTTGGAAACCACTTTTCTCCCCGGCAGCCGATTTTCTGGTCGGGAAACTGGTTTTCTTGGTCTTTGGGCCACATTTTCTGGTTTCCCACCCCACCATTGGCTTGCTTTCAGTGTGGAGACCACCAATTACCCTAGCCGACCACTAAAAGTAGCAGGCCGACCAGTTTTTCTGGTTGGCAGCTTTCCTTCTATTTTGGCAGACTGTGTGGATGCCAGCTGGAGGGCACAAACTGTACGTGTATGGAGGGATTGCATCCAAGTTTAGCTTCTCCAAGAAGCTTGAACCCTTTGTTTCTTCTATAAGAGAGGCATTCCCTCTCCTTGAACCAGGTTCTGAAAAATTTCCTAAGGTTCAAGTATATACTTCCCTCTATATCTCTATATTTTGGACCAAAAGAGTGAGTTGTTCATCTCTTTAGCACCTCAACTCTTAGCCATACATCCTTACCATTGAACTGAGGTTCCTAGAGGTTATTTTTGGAGGTTAAAATGGTGGTTTTTGGTTGAGGAACTTGCTAGTTTTGCTGAGCTTCAAGGGTAATCTCTTTTCTCTCTTTTTAAGCTTTGTCTTGATCACTCTCTTAGCCATACTTGCATGCTTATTGGAGCTTTGTTGTCAACTGAAAAAAGCTCCATATTTAAGTGTTTTTCATGTTTGTTTAAGGCCCTTTTGGTGTTGAGGGTCTTCTACTCTCTTGCATGCCTCATTTGGCCTTGTTTTGTGCCATGCCATAGGGCCTTTAAGCTAGTCCTCATTTGGCCTTTTAGCCACTGAAATCCAGCAGATTTTCAGTGGTTGGCATGTGGTTTTGAGGTCTTAAATTAGAGAGGGGTGACCCTCTCTCTTTTTTATCTTGTTTGCTTGCATTTTGGCCTATCAAAGGAGCATACATCTTCACACTTCGAACGCTTGGTTCAGGCACTTTTTGGTGACTTTCGGGGCCTACCTAGACTCTATCCATAGTTGGTTTGGTCACCTTGAGTTTGCCTCTTGCATGTGTAGAGTAATCTCATTTGTGGCTCATCAAAGTAGCATGTCATTCTAGCATGTATTGGCTATATTTCAGTGGGTTTTTGATCATCATTTGACATGCCATAACTTTGTATAAAGCTGTTTTGGTTGTCTCTTGAGTGGGTCATGTACTTGTAGAACAAATCTTGCTTACTAGCTTTCTATGCATGATGTTTTGGCTCATCATTCTAGCATATTTTGGCTATGCTCCAGCATGATTTTATTCATATTTTGGGCTTTTCTTGGACTGTTTTGGGCTGCCATGGCCATATCACTCATGTTTTGTATAGCTATAGTGCAAATGCCTTGGCTAGTCTTGAGTTTTGAGACCACTAGCATGCTACATTTGTGATATTTGCATGATATGGAATCATTTGGTAGGTAATTTCAGGCCATAAACTTCCGCCATGCTCTCATGATTATCACTCTTTCATTGTGTTTAAGAGTTGTGCCCCTTATGCCTTGTTTGTGAGCTAATTCGGGAGCCTATCTTTCTTGCCATCTTTGTTGTGAGTCCAGCATGTTTTGGCTACCATTTTGACCTGCCTTAGGTCTGTTTCGAGTGCTTTAGGTCATTTGAGCATTGTTTGGTATGGTTGTAGTGTAAAGCCCTCGACTAGCTTTGTATTTCGGGCCTCTTGGCATGCTTTATTTGAGCTACTTGCATGATTTAGCACCCTTTGGAATGTAATTTCAGAGCTTAATTCATTGCTAAATTCTCACATTTGTCACCTCTTCATCATGTTTGAGAGTTGTGCTATTATGCTTAAGTCATGGACCAATGCATGAGCATGCATTTCCTTACTTTTTCATGTCATCAATTCATCATATTGGCCTCTATTTGGGCATGGCTGAGGTCTGTCCACTTTAGTTTAAGTCCATTGAGCATGATTGATTGCATGTTGTTTGCATGCTATGTTGTCCATTGCATTTGCGTATGCCATATACTTTGCATTGTGTAGGCAAGCGTCATGAGCATTGTGTATGCCATGTAATTCATAGCATTGTGTATGCCAGTCGCATGTTTGCATGTCCATCCCTTGCATGTTTGCATGTCTAAGTTGTATCGCATTAGGTTGCATACTTGAAATCGCATTGTGCATGCCATGTTTGTTGCATTGTGTTTGGGGTAGGAGTTAGCCCAAACACGGGAAACGAGGGGCGTTTCATACTCGAAGTGATGAAACGTACCTCAATTCCCGGTCGCCAACACTCTTGACTATACATGATGGAGTTTTAGGCTTTACGTGTTCATATGTGCATTCATTTCATATTGAGTTGCGCAATTCGGCCCCTCGGCCATCATGCATCGAGATGCGTGATTGGTGGCTTGAGGGTCGAGACCTACACTCCCTTGAGCTTATGTAATGATAGGGAGCGTGGTCGCGCATACATATGTTGCAAATACTTTGCCATGCCCCTTTCTTGCCCTCTGTTGCAGAAAACCAGAAACCAGCAGCAGAAACTGGTCGGCCGACCAGATTTAGTGGCTGGCCGACCACTTTTTCTGGTTTTTCACCACAAAAGTGGTCGGCAAGTGGTCTCCAAGGCCAATAGCTGGTTGGCAGCCTTCCCACAGATTCCTAGGGTGGAGTTTCAGCCTTCTGGAGCTTTGCGCAGTGTTCTGAGGTCAATTGCAAACAAAGGCAAGTCAGGGCGTCGCGAGGGATTTCCGAACAAGGCAATTCAAACATGCACGCATCCTTTGTCATTCAAGGCAGAGCTGAGGCAGCCCACTTCACATAGTTTGCATGCTCATTCAATTGCTAATTTAGTTAATTTGTTTCAATTTTGGTTGTGTAATAATTAATTAGCTATAATAGTTAGTTAATTAGTCGGTTCTGTATTATTTATTCAGACCCTCCGTCAAGAGGGCACAATTGTTGTAATAAGTGTGCATGTGTGTGATGCATGTCTTCTAACCCCCATTTCTTTCTCCCTTTTATTTACTAGCTTACGATGGTTAGTTTTAGGGCATGTTTCAATTAGCATCCTTATGTTCGCATGTTTGCATTCATTCATCTGTCTTGCATGCACCGGGCTCGGCGCATCATACTAACTGCATTGTATTTCAATTCCTGTTTGAATACATGTATCAAATTGCATTTCACATGACATTTTAGAATAGCCGAGCCTATCTTAGTTGCATTTTGTATGTGTTGCACTAGGCATTCTTGACATAGCTAGGATCATGCATTGATTTCTAACATAGCTTTTGTTTTGGCTCGGAGTACACGGTAAGTGTTTATGCTTTAGCATCCTTACATGTGTGTGAGTGACTGCTATGATAGCATGCTTACCATAAGGCTAAATGCTTATGTGATATAACTACCTGATTGCCTGTGGGTGAAGGTTGGATTACTTGAATTGGAACAATGCATTGATTGCGAGTTTTAAGCCCACTTGAGAGTGGCAAATCACCATGTTTTCTAAGCCCACTTGAGGGTGGTAAAATCCGTATTTTAGCCTACTTGCGAGTAGCAAACCACTTTCAAAAACAAACATGAGATGTTTTGTTCCAACTTAGGCGATCCAGTCTATACTTGTATGCTGTGCGCATCACATAGTAATTCTAGGCTAATAACCGGAATAAGAGCACATGTGTTTTCAAAAACAAGATATCATGCTTAGTAGTGGCCGATCTTTGATCGGGCGAGCGGGGGTGCTCATGAAATGACCTTCCCCAATCGTACCCAAGTTCCTGAACCAAGGCAACTTTGGTAATGACGGACACGTGGCCTTAGGCACGAGTCAGGGTTTCCTAAATTCTCCCAAAATAAAATATTTAGGTGGCGACTCTGTATCTGGCAAAGCAGTCCATGTTTGGCACTTCTTTCTAAAAATCAGTTTTTCAAAACGATTTGCTGGATTTGGACTCTTTGGTGATTTATCGATCTTGCATTGCACTTTGTGAGATTAGATTCAGAACCGTGACATTGAGTCCAAACTATAGTAAGCCCAATGAATAAAATGGAATTTTCCCGGGACGTTCAGACGCGTCTACAGTTTGTAGGTCAAGACTCGAAGACTGACCGATCGTTTCTGAAAGCCCACTGTGAGTAACGTTATTGTAAAGATATGTTCATATGAATTATGTTCCAAATATGATTTGATAAGTTATGATTTCTGAAATGATATTGTTTACGTGAACAAATGTCCTATGTTTGAAATCTATTATGACATCCACAGATAGTCCCAAGTCAGAGGGATGACATGTTAATGCGGGTCCATGACATATATATGTGATTACGAGATCTCATTAGCCACTTTATTGTGGTGATATGTGTTTAATCGGTATCCGGAGCCGATTACTCTAGTCGAATGACGATGTGATATGTTCTATTAGATGTACCATTATTATGTTCGGATATGAGAATGACTATGTTATGATCTGTTTTATGATTATGAAATGTTCAGAATTCGTTCACTAACCTCTTTACATTAATGTTATTCATTGGGCTTTAGCTCACTTTTGTATATATATATATGGAGGTGGGAGTGTGCAAGACCAAGCCTGAGGGCTTCTGTCTGACTTCTGTTTTGTCAAGCCAACCACCGTGCCTCACGTGGAGGTTCCTGAAAGTCAATGTGGTCAAGATGTTTAGTGACCAAGTTTTAAGCTCTTAATGTCATTTGTTTATTTTGTATATAGGGCTAAGTCCCTTTTTGTTACATCCGCATTTGGTTGGCATATTGATGATGTTATGATATATGTACGTAAATGTTTAAAGTTTTTTGTTTCATATAAGTCAGCACAGCTCATTGGACGGTTATATTTATTTACTTGCTTCCGCTAGCCCCTTATTTTGTTAATCTGTTTCAGAGGCCGTAGGTAATCTTAGGATTACTGGCTGGTTACGACGCTAAACCTATAGGGGCAGGTTTGGGTCGTAACAAATGGGAGTCAGTATGAGTTAGTCTACAAACCAATAAAGGGAACCTTGAAATGATATTTTGTCCGCCAAGGGAAAAACTTCTCTTTTTGTGGATTCCCTGAGCCTTGGTATGATTAGGAAACAAAAGTAAGGTATCCAGGGTTCGAGATCTTTTTCAGACACCAGCTACCAGAAGAGGAGGATGAGCAGGCAGACCTAGGTATTGGTATAGATCAAGGTAGGACTGCAAACCTTGACATCGAAGAAGAAGAGCTGTTGGGAAGAATACTGGTTGACTTACTGACAAGGTCTACTGCTGGAGCTGAGACCACCAACTTGGGGGATAGTTTTACTATCTCAATGATCGGGGATAACCCAGCAGTGGATTTCTCCAATTTTATCATGGATGCATCTGAGGCTCTACGCCTGGTCTGGAAGTTTGAGCAAGGCGTCATCAACAGTTCTGAATTGGATAGTGAGTCTAGATTTGATTCCACTGAGTCTTTGGAGTCGGAGTCAGATTCAACTTCCTCTGAGTCTGGTACTTTTGAGAGTGGTAACCCGAATACTAAAGTCCTGTCTAGGTCGTCTTTTAGCTTTTCTTTTGAGTCCACTGTAACCGAAGATCCAGACTTTTTGAATAGGAATGCTGTGAATATTGCCTACTTCTCTGTGCCTTTGGTTTGTTGTACTGATCTTAAGTTTCAAAATTTTGACATAAACGAAGAGGAAGAAATTCCTCAGGTTTTGAAAAATTTGGTTGATCACGAGGAGGAGAGGCGTGTTAAGCCCTCTATAGATGAAATTGTATCAATTAACGTGGTACTGAGGAAGATCCTCGCTTGGTCCAGATCGAGTCTATGTTGTCTTTGGAGGAACACGAGTGTTTAATCGCTTTATTAAAAGATTTCAAAAATGTTTTCGCATGGTCCTATAAAGACATGCCTGGAATCAATCTTGAGATTGTACAGCATTTGTGTCAGGGTTTGCCCAGATTGGGCTTTGAAGATCAAGGAAGAAGTTACCAAACAAATTGAGGCAGGGTTTTTACTTATATCTGAGTATCCGACGTGGTTGGCTAATATTGTTCTAGTCCTAAAGAAGGATGGCAGAATCAGAGTTTGTGTCAACTTCAGGAATCTGAATAAGGCTAGCCCGAAAGATGATTTTCCACTGCCGCATATTGATGAGTTGGTAGACTTCACCGCTGGCCATGCATTGCTCTTGTTCATGGATTCTGATGGCACTCGAGGATAGGAAAAAAACCACTTTCACTACTCCATGGGGCACCTATTCCTACTGAGTCATGCTATTTGGGTTGAAGAATGATAGGGCCACTTATCCAAGGGTTGCAACTACCATTCTACATGACATGATCCACAAAGAAGTTAAGGTGTACGTGGACGATATGATTGTCAAGTCCAAAGATCGAGAGGGCCACTACACCACCTTGGAGAAATTCTTTCAGTGGATTAGAGAGTATAAGTTGAGGTTGAACCTGCAAAAATGCACTTTCGGCGTAACAACAGAAAAAATGCTAGGATTCTTAATCACACAGAGAGGAATTGAGGTAGATCTTTCCAAAATCAAGGCCATCTTAGAAATGCCACCACCAAGGACTGAAAAGGAGGTGTGCGGCTTTCTGGGTAAAGTGCAATTCATAAGATGGTTTATTTCAAAACTAACCTTGACTTGTGAACCACTATTTGGTCTCCTGAAGAAAGGAAAGAAGTTCCAATGGGACGATCGTTGTCAGTTCGCTTTTGAACAAGTTAAGCAATACCTATAGAATCCACTTGTGTTATCATCGCCAGAATCGGGAAAACTGCTAATCTTGTACTTGTCAGTGACAAACTCAACCATGGGGTGCATGTTAGCTCAGGAGTCAGAGGCCAAGGTGGAGAAAGCCATTATTACTTGAGCAAGAAAATGTTGGATTACGAGACCCGTTGCACTCCCCTTGAGAAATCTTGTCTAGCCTTAGTATGGGCTACCCGGAAGTTAAGGCACTACCTGTTAGCTCACTCTGTAATCCTGGTTTCGAGATTAGATCCCATCAAATATCTCTTTGAGAAACCAGCGCTTATAGGTAGGCTAGCTTGTTGGTTGCTTCTTCTCTTCGAATTTGATCTTACATATGTTACACGCAAGTCAGTTAAAGGGAGAGTTGTAGCGGAATTCCTAGCAGATCACCCAGTAGAGGGAGATGAAGCGGTGGAGTACTTGTTCCCAGATAAAGATATTCTGCAAATAAAGGAGAAAACGTGGACGATGTACTTTGATGGAGTAGCCAATCAATATGGTTATGGGATCGGTGTGTTGCTGATAGCACCTAATGATTCTCATATGCCCTTAGCCTTCAAACACCGGTTCAAAGTATCCAACAACGAAGTAGAATATGAGACGTGTATTACTGGTTTAGAAGCCGTCCTAGAACTAGGGGGAAAAAGGTTGGACATCATCAGGGATTTGAACTTGGTTGTGTCTCAAGCCAACGGAGATTGGCAGGTTAAAGAAGAGAAAATGAAGGTTTATCATCAAGTCTTAGATATGCTAATTCCGAGGTTTGAAAAGTTAACGTTTACCCATCTGCTAAGAGAGAACAACCGATTCACTGATGCACTAGCAACTTTATCTTCTATGGTAGACATTCCATTGGGAGTCAGGATGCGTCCAATCATTATTGAATAGAAGTACACGACGGCCTATGAAACCATTGTCGCAACAGACAAGGCTTCAAACAAAAACCCATGGTACTATGATATTTGGAATTTCTTGGAAAATGAGGCGTATCCACCAGGAACAAATGCCAAGGACAAAAAGGGTATACGGCGTCTGGCCTTTCAATTTATCATCTGCAGAGGTAAGTTGTACAAAAGAGGCCATCTGGGAATGCATAAACTATGCGTAGAGGAAGAGGAATCAAAGCGCCTTGTGGAGGCCATCCACGGAGGAGAGTGTGGAGCCCACATGAACGGTGGGATGCTCGCCCAGAAAATCCTTAGGGAATGCTACTACTGGTCAACCATGGAAGAGGATTGTATTGGTTTTGTTCGGAGATACCACAAATGCTAGATTCATGACAATCGTATGAACATCCCGTTGTCGAAGCTCTACAACATGACTTCACCATGGCCATTTTTTGTTTGGGGGATAGATGTTATCAGTGTAATTACGCCAAAGGGGTCAAACGGGCATGAGTTTATTTTGGTAGCAATCGACTACTTCACGAAATGGGTAGAGGCCCAGTCCTATTCTGTACTAAAAGTGTCGCATATGGCTAAGTTCATCAAGAACAACATCATATGCTGGTATGGGGTGCCCAATGAGATTATCTCCGATAATGGGACGCACTTCAAGAAAGAGGTGATAGACTTGCTTGAGAAATATAACATGGCTTTCCATAAGTCATCGACCTACAGGCCACAAACCAATGGAGCTGTCGAAGCTACGAACAAAAATATCAAGAGAATTCTACAAAAGATGTTAGAAACCTACAGGGACTGACCAGATAAATTGCGATTTGCACTCTGGGGCTACAGAACCTCAATCCAAACATCTACAGGGGTAACCCCTTATTCTCTTGTCTACGAAATGGAAGCTGTTTTGCCGATAAAAATTGAAGTGCCCTCAATATGAGTTATGGCCGAGTGTCAAATAGCAGAGGCAGATTGGCAGCAAAGTAGGTTTGAAGAGTTGATGTTGTTTGATGAAAGAAGACTAAGAGCATTGTATCATGTCTAGAGCTACCAATGCCGAATTGCCAGAGCTTTTAACAAGAAAGTTCAGTCCAGAAATCTTCAAGAATGGGACGTAGTACTGAAAGACAATTGAGCTCCCATCCATGACCCTAGGGGCAAGTTCAAACCCAACTAGATTGGTCCTTACATCATCAATTCAATCTGGTCAGGAAGGGCAGTTATTTTTATGGACTTGGATGGCCTGGAGTTCTCGCAATTGATCAACATGGACAAGTTGAAGAAATACTACCCTTGAAAGGCTCGCTAGGCCGAAAACCCAAAAGGGCGACCTAGGCAAAAGTTAGAACATGAAAAATTAGAAATAAAGAAAAACTAAGCTCGCAAGGTTGAAAACCCTAAAGGGCGACTTTGGCAAAAGTTAGAGTGCAAAAGGAGAGAGTTAATACTCGAGTGAACCTGAACCGAACTACGTAAGGCTTGATTCCCATTTTTTGGATACGTAGGCAACTTCACCATGAAGTTCGACCGTAACTATCTCCAATTCAACTGTCCTATTAGTTTTCCTGATCAGGTCATCCTTGTTCACATTAGTTTGGTTGCGCTCTTTATCTCGGGAAGAAAAGCTGAGTACAGTGCAGAGTAGCACTGATATGCAATCAAGGGCAGTTATGATTTCTTTTGATTCGGGACTGTACATCTTGAGGATCGATTCTATGCATGTCAAATGTTGATCGTTTCTAAAAATTGTTTTGAAAAGTTTTAATTAAAGTTGATTTTGTTCAAAATTTTACCCTTTTATAACTTGGACCATTTTTGGGACTGAAAGGAAAATTTTTAGTACTCGCAACTTTAATTTTATTGATTTCAACACAAGTACATTCTCCAAACTCTTTGATTTAGATCAAAGTTGCTTTTAATATCTTAAAACTTGAAAAGAAAAGATCAAAGCAGTAAAACTAGTTGCACAGCTAAGTCAGGTGGCTCTATGCCAAAGATGGCCCGACCTCTACCTCCTCTTCAAGCCAAGCTAAACACTCCTCAGACAAGGTGTAACTGAAACTAATAGTAGGGGCCAGAATCTCTCTCGTCCTCCAGGCCGCGAGATATCAGGGCAAGTGTGAGGCGTGAACTAGAAATGAAATAGTGTATTCCACTCCCTCATCTGGTCATATCTGATCATGCCCGAATTGGCATCGGAACCAGAAAGGAAAATAGAATACGCAATGTGTGAGGCCTATCAACTCTACACCCAACTGTCGGGACATGCTATAGCTCATCTCTACCAAATTAAGCCAGGGGCAACGCCAAGTTATGTCAGCTGCGGACCAGCTGCACATCCAATCACACCATAAACCCTTTTAGGGGAAATCCACTAGCCGTTAACAAAAGAAGTAAGCTTGGGTCGAGTACTCAGGGCAAAAGTCCACTACTTGCAATTTATCCATCAACTATACCTGGGGAGGGATAAAAAAAAAAATTAGAGAGATTAAAGAATAGAGAGGTGTTTGATGAGAGAAAATTAAGGAAAGGGGCTTTAACAGAAAAATAGAGGATGAGTATTGAGTGATGTAAGAATCATAAATTAGAAGGGTGGAAAATAATAACTGGAGAAGTAGCGGACTCCCTGCCAGCCACGTGGTCTCTCCTCGGCGGAAATCATCTAAACCCATCAAGGTTTCAGCCAGTGCCAAACTCATGCTACTCTTACGCTTTTTCAGACATTGAGCTAATTCGATCAACCGAATGCTAGCTCCGCCGAAACTAGGGGCAAGGAGGAATTGTGCGAGAAGGCATAAACAGAGAGCATGTTGCCGGCGACTTTGCCAAAGAAGGTCACTCCTATCTCCAATAACGGAAAATTGATGAACTAAACCGGGGATGTCAAGCTTCCCATCATGTGCCAAAGACCGAGCCTCATGTAATGATAACCCACACATCCATCCCAAGGCTTGGGCATGGCCAAAACGGGGCAGTAGTATGATTTCTTCATCGCGCTGGGACTCTATCAAAGCTTGAAATTCCTCAAGTGTCGGACACGCCTCTTGTGATCCGAATTGAAACACATGTGTGATCGAGTTCCAACATCAAATAGCAGCGTGAAGGAATGGAAAGCAAAGAGAAGTGCAACTCAAAGGAAAAAGGGTATTTAGACCAAAATCGCAAAAATTTACCTTTTTCGAGCCGTCCAAAGTGGCTATTTAGTCTCGGAGCCTATTGTTGCATAATGTCTCCATCTTAAGAGCAAAATATCAAAAGCTTGCTATTCTACCAGAAAAATAGCATGGGAGCATTATTTATAGAGGATGAGAAGGAGCAGTGCATGACAGCTGGGTAGCACTGACCGACCTCACACTGAGGCTCGGCCGTGCCTCAGTGAAGCCCGGCCGTGCATATTTAGGCCCGGCCGGGTCTAAATGATGGCTCAGATTAGTACAGTTGCACGAAAAGCTGACCTTTGCCTTGGCGTACCACAGTTGTATTTTGAGTCTTGTTTTGTTTGTACCAAATGTTTTTTAGTATTTTCGAGTTGCTTTTGTTTTGTTTTCCTGTTATTGAGTTGTATTTCGCATTTTGTCCGGTTGTGGGTAGTTATCCGATTCAAGAATGAATGCAAGAACAGATATTCGTTGTTTCAAGTCTTATGCGAAGTTACCATGCAAAGGTTATGCCATTCATCACATGCAAATATCATTCATCACATTGTGCAAGGAAATCATTTAACAAAAACTTGTCTTTTATAATTAGCGAGTCTAACCCCGATCATTGTTTTATAGAGCAACAAAACAAAAGAAAATCCTTCAAAACAAAACAAAAGGGCCTATCTGAAGCTAGTCTTTAACTACAAAGCAAAAACTAAAACAAAAACTAAAACAAAATTGTCGCTCTCATCAATAGCCCATCCTTGCCCTCTTCCTCCTCGGCTACGAGGGAGGTGCATCACTGTCGTCGCTCTAGACTACAAGTCAACCTCCTCTCCCTCGTCCTCGGGGGTCGTGGACCCGTCAAAAGAATTCTCGGAAGATGAGCGCTGCCTCACCTGGCCTCTACCTTGATCAGCTCCTCCTCGGCCCCTCACTGGACCCCGTCTCCATCTACTGGCTGCAAAAGGTCCTGTGGGTACTGCTGGAGCCTGCTTAAGCTGAAAAGAGTATAGGTATCAGTATGGACTAACAGGAATATAAATAGTATGACAACAACAGTGAACTATAGATAGAGTGTACCTCAATCGCATAAGTGACTAAGGCGATCTTCCTCCTCCATACCATAAGGAGCAGTCGATTGATCGTCTGGAGGAGGTCATCAGCATATGCCTAGGGTATCTACAAAAGGAACAAAATTTGAGAAAGGTAGACAGAGGTAATAGAAAACAATGAATAGAAATGGTAAAAAACAAAACAAGACAAAGTGCAGTGAGTAGAAGCATAAAGAAATGTGTACCTGCTCGATGCCAGAAGCGAACACTAGCCTGCAGCCCCTCTCCTCGATGCGCTCAAGCGGGATCTGCTCAAGCAGGATCTGCTTGATCTCAGTGGAAATCACAGGAAATCTAGGAATGGGAGCAACGACGAGGGCACCTCCAGCAGGCGCATCACCAGCAACTGCAACCTTCGGCACAGCATGAACCACGCCTGGGGTAAGAGGCGCCATCACCCGAGTATGTAAGAACATAGTGAAGTCGCCAGGCTCATGATGATGATTACCATCGTCACCCAACATCAGGAGGTCAATCTAAGGACCGTCCTACAGCCCATCAACCACCCTCATGATTGGAGGAGGAGGATGTAGAATGTCGGGGTCAGCAATGCCCCGTTTTTGGCGGATGAACCTCTCTCTCAGGTAGTAAGCCCGACCAAAGGGGCCCTCGAATAGAATCCGCATGGTAGAGGCATGCCATGCCGCGACATAGGTCATCCTCGACACCTAGGGAATGCCCCCCCAGGGATTCCAGTCAACCTGTGGAGGCAGACGCAAGAATCAGTGTAGTGTCAGGAATTAGTGTAGTGTGAGAAATCAGTGCAGTATAGAAGCAACATTATGAGAATGACCGTGTAGTGTGGGAAACAGTGCAGTATGCTTATGGTATGTAATAGTTAAAGGTTGGCATTTTGTTACTTGGTCCACAGTGATTGTGTCAAAGAAGCAGCGGAAGTAAGGGAAATCTCGGTCTACGCAATGACGGCACTCAAATCGAGAGTTGTAGTATCGTGAGCGGGGTACTGCCAACTCGATTGGCCTCACCGAGACCAGAGCCAGAGAGGTGAAGTATGTATAAACCCAGAGCTGCAAATAGAAAAAGATGGGTGAAGTAAATAAGCAGCAAATGAAATGTAAATGAGCAGAAAATGCAGAAGGAACAGAATACACAGAAAAGATAAGTGTGAGGCATACCTCACAAACCCTCCAGTAGCCGCCGAGTGAATCTGCCTTGCAGCGGAAGATGCAGCTCATATAGCAGTATAAGGTAGCCAGGCCGGCACCACCCCAATCATACTTTGTCACTTGGGGGAGATGCACCAGTGCCCCCAGAAGGTATAACCCCACGGTATTTACCTTGTTCGCAAATAGGGTAGTATTGAGGAGATACATGAGGAAGCTGTGGGTGTACTGGGCAACTTCATCCGAAGTAGTGGGCTGGGACTCGGAGAAATGATCATAGAACCAGCTGTACCTTACCATCCCGTGACTGGTGATGTCTGGGATCTTCTCAAGAAGCTAACGTTGTGCGGCTCTCCACTGCATCATGTCAGGATCACATGGAATCGGGCCGCCAACTCCAACCCGCAGGCTGGTAAGCATCGAAATGTCATATGGGATCATAGTCAACTCCCCGATTGATGAGAAGTGAAATGAGTTTGTGGTGTTCCACCATCTCTCGACCAAGGCCCAGTACAACAGTGACTCGGCCCTCATTTGTATAAGTCCTCAGCAGAAGGGTCCAAAGCCGGCTACATCAACTAGTGCGCGGACCTCCGCGGGTAATCTCTCATACCAGCGCCACGGGCCAGATATGGATCCCTATCCGCCAATCCTCCTAGCTATCACCTACAAATGGAAAATATATGGCATTTAACTAGTGGTCTATTTGTGAGATTCAACAATGCATCAAAACAAAGGAAAGTTGCTTACCGTGGAGGCGTCGGCGGACAAGTGCTCCGTGGGCTCTCGTAGAAATATGTCCTCGTCTATCTCGGAGATGAGGCCCTCGAATCTCAAAATACCACCTGGGGGTGGAGCATGTGTGCGTGGTCGGTATGTGGCCGTATCAAATGGCCTATCAACAAGGAGAGGCAATGCGGGAGCGTCCTCGGCCTCCATGTCTGTGTCTAGGGCAGCCCCAATACCAATGGCGGGGTCTGGAATGGGCACTTCATCACTAGCCATGGAGAAGAGTGAAGGAAATGAAGAGAAAGCAAGAAAAATGTAAGGGGCTAAACCCTAGGAGAGAGAAAATGATAGGGGAAAGTGAAAACACGAGAATGAGTACCCAAAAAACCAAGAAAACCCGTGAGAAACAAGGCAAAACAAATGAGAAATCCAAAAACTTGACCGAATCAAAATCCAATTGGTTCAAAATATAGAGCAAGGGAAGGGTTTTGAAGAAAAAAATGGCGAGGGTTTTTGGGTATTGCAAGGAAAAGAGGAAATCTAGAGATAGGGGAAAGCTAAAGAGAGAGAGGAAGGGATTTCAGATGGAAAGATGTAAGGAAATAGGGTTTGAGTTTGTTTTAAACAAATAAATCGCGAGAAAAGGCCGAAACTGCCCCTGTCGCTATTGAAGCTCAGCCAGCTATCGCGATGCCCAGCCGTGCTTCATTGAGGCCCACCCGGCTCTCAATGTAAACCCAGTCCAATTTTTGTTTTTCTTTGCTTTATTTTGTTTCTTGTATTATGGAATTAAAAAAAAGCAAAGAGAGAAAAACAGTGAAAAAAAAAAGAAGAAGCAAACAAAAAAGGGGAAGAAAAAAAGCAAAGAAAAGTAGAAAAGAAAGAAGCAGAGAGTTCAAAAAAAAAAGAAAAGAAAAAAAAAAGCAAGTAAAAACAAAAGAGAGAAAAAAAATGTAAAGAGAGTGGAAAAGAAAAAAAAGGATTTTTGTTCAGTTTGTTTTTATTGTGTGAACACATTTGTTTTATTTTTGATTTATTTGTTTAAGCTTGCTTGTTTAAACTCATTTGTTCAAAACTTTTAATTTGTTTAAACTATTCCGAGTAGTTTATAATTTGCTTTGTCTGAGTCATAGTTCATTCTGTTATTATTTTCTGTTGTAAACAGACAGTATTGTATGTATGGTTCATTCAAAGGAGTTCTAAATAAAATCATTCATCCCATAGTAAAATTATCGTCCATTTTAAAACCAAATTGAAACACGGTGTACTGTGTTCATTGTTTTAACATGTCAGTAAATTGGCTTCCACTTTACTACACCGCTTTGATTGTTTTGATTTTATGTCTCTCTGTGTAGAATCCATGTTTATTTCTAATTCCTACTTATGTGATTTTTTTGTTCTTTTATCCATTCACCTTTCCTCCTCTCGCGTGTGACGTATTAGAATTGTATTTCGGTTAAAAACATCAGGTGCGCCAAGTGTTCACACCACCTCCTCTCACGTGTGACGCGTTGGGATTGTACCCCAGTTAAAAACAACAGGTGCGCCTGTTTGCTCACACCACCTTTCCTCCTCTCACGTGTGACGCGTTAGGATTGTACCTCGGTTAAAAACAGCGGGTGCTCCTGTTGTTCACACCACATTTCCTCCTCTCGCGTGTGATGCGTTAGGATTTCACCCTGATTAAAAACATCAGGTGCGCCTGTTTGTTCACACCACATTTCCTCCTCTCGCGTGTGATGCTTTAGGATTGTACCTCGGTTAAAAACATCGGGTGCGCCCGGTGTTCACACCACCTTTCTTCCTCTCGCGTGTGACGCGTTAGGATTGTACCTCGGTTAAAAACATCGTATGCACCCGATGTTCACACCACCTTTCCTCCTCTCGTGTGTGACGCGTTAGGATTGTACCCCGATTAAAAACATCAGGTGCACCTATTTGTTCACACCACTTTTCCTCCTCTCACGTGTGGCGCGTTACGATTGTACTGCCGGTTAAAAATAGTGGGTGCGCTCGTTGTACAGACCACCTTTCCTCCTCTCGCGTGTGACGCGTTAGGATTGTACCCTCAGTTAAAAACATCAGGTGCGCCTGTTTGTTTACACCACCCTCGCGTGAGACGCCTTAGGATCTTGGTTGAGACCTCGAGTGCGCTTGATGGTTACGTCACCCTTCCCCCTTCCTATGTGAGGTGTAGTTAGGTTTGCATTTTCTTACATCCTTTCTACGTGAGACATAGGTTGGTTTGTGCTTTCTTTGTGCTTTTCACACAAGGCGTGCCTGTTTATTCACTTTGTTGCGTGTGAAACACGGCGAGGTTTATTTTGCATTGTTTTGCATTTTCACTCAAACGTCACATTCTTGTCTAGATCGTAACGTTGTTTCATTGTTTCATTTACATTATGTTTCATTGCATTGCTTCATTGCATGATCATAAGTTATTTATTGCATTTCATGTTGCATTTTGCCCTCAAGTTCAATCTTTGCATTTATTTGATTTCTTGCCCGAGTCTTGCGGCTTTATCAAATGGGTTGTCTCTGGGCTTTGACATTCACTCACGTCACGTTATGACTTCGAGCTCTGTCAAAGAGAGGCAACTGTGGACACGCCATTTTTGACCACCCGCAAGGCTCAAGCGCTTTGTTCGGTACACTGGATGATGAAAGTGATGTTGTGCGCAGTTCAAGGTCTCACTGAAGGAGCCTTGTTTAAGCTCTGAAACAATTCCAAATCTTCCATATTCCCATTGATTATACCCAAGAAATCCTCTTTTACGCCTTGTGCCACCCTATGTTGAGGCTGAAATAGAAAAACAGGGGAATGCATTGAGGCCAGGCCGTGCCTCAGTGAGGGCCGGCCGGGCCTTGATAGCGAGAAACACTGTTTTGGGCAGAAGGCTGCCAACTGTCCATTTTTGAAGATATTTATGATATTTCTGGCTTAAATTCTATAAAAACGATCATATATCTCTGTTTTGAGGATTGGAGAATTTCAAGAAAGCCATTATACCACCTTAAGATCTCCTTGTCCTCCTTCTTCTTGTGCAAGTAACACTTTGAGTTAACCTACCACCTTGAACCCATAATCACACACCATACACACCTTCATACCTTGGTCTAGGAACCTTGGTTGAGCCTTGAACACCGTAATTCAAGCTTAAGGGTGTGTTGGAGCTTAGTTTGATCACAAACAAAAAGCTTACTCCCTTGAGAGGTATAAGCTTGCTATCTTCTCTCTTACTTTCATTTCTTTCATTTGCTACATAATTCTCATTGTTTTGTGTTGTTTTGATCCTATTTTAAGTGTTTAAGTTTGAGGTTTAAAGAGCCACCAAAAGAGTAGAGAGAGTTTGCTCTTTCTACACCTTTACCTATAGCTCAAACCCTTACTTTTACACTCTTTTTCTTTGTTCTCTACACTAATTTTCAGAGTTAAAAAAAGGCTAAAAACCATGCTTTGAGGTTTCAAAAGTGGAGGGGTTAGCCACCTCTCCTTGTTCTTGTTTACTAGCCTTGTTTCCTCTCTTTGTTGCTTAGTTTTTAGGCTTTTTTCATGCATTTTAGCCACTGTTTTTCATCACTTGAAGGCTGTTTTAGGATTGTTCTAAGTTGTTTAAATAGTTCATGCATTGATTAGTTTGGTTGTTGTCTCATAAGTTTGCATACATAGCTTGTTGTCCATTGTTGTAAGTTTTTTTTTAATTCATTTCCATGTCTAAGAACCTCATTTTAATAATCAACTTACTATTCATCTCTTTCATTTGAGAGTTGTTTTAATCGGTTGACGGTTATTCAAAACGTGAGCTAGAGATTTAAGCTTAATGGCTTAATCTC
This sequence comes from Camellia japonica, assembly GCA_030407325.1. Classification (NCBI taxonomy): domain Eukaryota; kingdom Viridiplantae; phylum Streptophyta; class Magnoliopsida; order Ericales; family Theaceae; genus Camellia; species Camellia japonica. The sequence goes on from JAPPVO010000016.1 coordinate 167,119,484, forward strand.
TACGGAGGTTCATTGCCAATGGTGTAATCTCTCTTTCACGTTGAGAATCATCTCCCAATTGACATATTTCTCACTTAGTGGACGTAATCCCCAACGGACGTAACAATCTCCTTGGACTTAATGGATTAAAGGATGACAAAGACTAATGAATTTGGCTTAAAATGAGCCAACTCACATAAAGAAAATGAGTTATCTTGCTTGGAGTTCAGCCGGACATTATGCCGAATCTGTTGTGTCAAGAGTTGTCTAGCATCAATTCATGATGTTTTGATGGATCTTGAAGCGTCTCTACCTCCCTCTTTGAGTTCACTCCATGATAGGAGGGAGGAATGGTTGTTGTTCATTTCATTTATTGATTTTTGTCCAAAATTGTGCATCGAAATCATCAAGCAATCAATTTCTCATTGATGGTTTTGGAAACAATTCTAACCTTCTCTCGAGGCTTTCCCATGACAGAGAAGTGTGAGAGGGACAAACAGAGTCCAAAACACTCTGTCTGCACTGTTTTCATTTCAGAGTACAAAGTAGAATTTGGCATGAAATTGAGGCATGGCTGGCTTTCTTTAGGCCCGGTCAAGCTTCATTGAGGGCTGGCCGCTCCTCAATTTTTAGTCAACAGTGTATATTTGCAAAAAATAGAAAACAGTGGCTAAAGGTGAAACAGAATGCTCTAGGCAGATAGTGCTGTTCTTGGGCGCTACACATGCGAACATTATGCATCCTTATGCAACTTTGTTTGATGATTAAATTATTAGTTATTATTGTTGTAATTAATTTTCATTATTATAATTATTTATTGTTATTATAATTAACCTTGTTTATTTGTAATTGTTGTAGTTAATTAGCTTGAATAGCTAGTTTATTTCTCATTATTACCTTTATTGTAATAGCATAGTTAGCTAGTTAATGCTTTAATGATTTCATTCGGTTTTGTAATAAGTAGTTTAATTCAGACTTTCGGACTTTGATTCTCACCCTCTTGCACGAGAGTAATGTTGGAATAAGTTGTATGTCTTCCAACCCCACGTCTTTCTCCCTTTTATTTACTTGCTTATAATGGTTAGTATATGACATTACGTTTCATTAGCATTCTTATGCTTTGCATCCATTGTCTTCAATGCATCCAAGGTTCAGCTCATCACGCTAACCCGATATCAAATGTTCAAATTCATTACTTGAATACGTGCTTTATCGCATGTCTTGAATGGAATTATATACCATACTCATAGCTAAGCCTATAAAGATACATAATGTGTGCATTGCATTAGTCATATTGCATTTAATTAGGAACATGCATATTTTCCTAATAATTTTGCTTTGTTTTGGCTTGGAGAACTAGGTGAGTAATTTTATATTTTAGCATCTTGCATCGAATGTTTGTGTTGCCATGTTAAAGCATGCATATCATGAGGCTAATTGCTTAAATGATATAATTGTTTGAATGCCTGTGGATGAAAGCTAGTTGCTTGAATTGGGATAGTTTGATTAAATGTCCATTTTAGCCCACTTTTTCAAGTGACAAATTCACAAAATAATTTCGAAACAAAACATGAGATCAAATGTTCTAATCCTTGCAAATTAGTCTATACCTTGTGTGCGCATCACATAGTAATATAGCTAATAACCGGAACAAGAGCATATAATGTAAATAAAAACCACATCATGATTAGTAGAGGCCGATCTTTGATCAAGCAAGTGGGGTGCTCAATTCATGACCTTCCCCTCTTGTACCTAAGCTCCCGAGCCGAGACACTTTGGTGATGATGGACTAATGGCCTTTGGCACGAGTCTCGGGTTTCCTGAATTTTCCAAAAATATTTAGGTGGCGACTCTGAAATTTGGCAAAACAGTCCTTTTTTTTTTTAGCATTTGATTCAAACATCGATTTTTCAAAAAGAATTACCAGATTTGGACTTTTTGCATTTTCATTATTTCACACTGCACTTGTGAAATCAGATTCAGAACCACAAGTGGAGTCCAAACTGTAAGGCTATTCTCCTCCCGAAATGAGCGCAGAAAGTCGGGCTACAGTGCTCCCCTTCTTCACAGTAGAATTAGTAGAAACCACTTGAAAGACATCATTGATAAAATGGTCAAAAGACTCTCTGGTTGGAAAGCAAAAAATTTGTCTTTAACAGGTAGAACCACCCTCATCAAAGCTGTCACCTCTTCCATGCCTAATCACCTCACGCAAACCATGGAAATTCCAAGGAGTGTCTGTGATCAAATAGATAGGCTGAATAGAAACTTTCTCCGGGGCAATACTGAGAATAAGAAGAAAGTCCATCTTGTTAACTGGCAGCAGGTGTGCAAATCCAAGAGAAATGGGGGCCTAGGAATTAGGAAAACCAGATACCAAAACACAGCCCTTATTTCTAAGTTGGGATGGAAATTGATCTCCAATTGTGAAGAACTTTGGTGTAAAATCTTGAAAGCTAAATATCTTAAGAACCACTCTATTTCTAATTGGCCCACTAAGAGAAGAGCATCACACATTTGGAAAAGCATTATAAGAAATAAGGATGTTTTGGACAGGAACATAAAGTGGAATGTTGGTACAGGGGACAACATAGCCTTATGGACAGATTAGTGGTGTGGGAACCAGCCTTTGTATATCACAAATCAAGGACAACACATCGACACCACCACCAAAGTTAGTTCTATTTTGGATGAAGAAAAGCATTGGGACTTGACCTCTATTCAAGACCTTATAACCCAGCAGGACAAAGAGGCAATTCTCAGTATATATAGACCAAGGTATGTAACTTTCAGTGACATACCTCAATGGAAAGGCACCAATAGTGGCAAATATACTACAACTGCAACCTACAAAGCTATTATAGAAGAAGATAGAGAGGAAGTTGATTGGCAGTGGCTATGGGAAATCAAGGCTCCTCACAAACTTAAGAGCTTTATTTGGCTTGTCATGCATGAGAAGCTCCTTACCAACCATATGAGGCTCATCAGGAACTCATCACACTCTGAGTTATGTCCCAGGTGCCAAGCTAATAGAGAAGACATGCATCACCTTCTAAGAGGCTGTATTAAGGCCAAGGCAATTTGGCTTCAACTTAAAAACATTGGCTGGTGGCAGTACATTATCAACACTCATCCACAGGATCGAATCGAAGCAAATCTGAGAAGCAAGGAGCAAGTGAATAACATTCAGTGGCATATAATATTCTTGACAGCACTCTGGGGCATTTGGAAAGAGAGGAACCAGGAAGTGTTTGAAAACCTTTCAAAGCCTACCCATATCTGTGTTACTTCCATTTTTAAACAAGCCATGGAAATTTAGGAAGCCTTCCATAACATCCTGAACCCAAATTTCAGAGACCCACAACTAATGATGTGGTCTTGTCCTATTGTAAGTAAACTCAAGCTAAATATGGATGAAAGCTCTAAAGGAGACCCTGGACAATCCAACTATGGTGGACTGCTTAGAGATGAAGTGGGAACTTGGGTGTGGGGGTATTATGGCTACTTAGGCAACTGTACAAGCCTAGAAGCCGAGCTGTGGGGCGTCTACAAAGGTCTAACCATTATCATGCAAAAGGGGTTGACCAATATTAATATCGAGACAGATTCTCAAACAATAATGGAGCTTATTCGTGATGGTGCTGAGATGAACTCACCCTATAGGGCACTCATTGAAGATGCAAGCTTTCTCTTAAGGAGGTGTCAATGCTCAATCACAGCCATTCCCAAGGAAGCTAATAGCTGTACTGATGCCTTAGCCAATCTAGGAGTCAACCAACAAGAGCTCACTATCTTTCTAGATGATCCACCTAACTCCATCTTTCCTCAGTTAATCACTGACATGAGGAATGTCAGCTCTAGCCGGGATTAAATTCCCAAACTCTGTTTGTCATCCTCTTCTATTTTATTTCATATGAATTAAAAAAAGAAGAAGAAGATATATATGTACAATTTTTATTTTTTATTTTTTTTTATTTTTTGTGTATAGGTTTCTTGTTCACACTTCACTTCAATTTGTGGCAAAAAAATTGGCTTATTTTTTTTTTCTTTTCACTCGCCTGTGCAAATATTTTATTTTTAATTTTTTTTCTAATTATTTTGATTATGTAACAAATTTTAAAAAACAATTAAAATGCATTATTTTTTGTAAGTTTTATTATTATTTTTAATTATTTTGATTTTGTAAGAAATGTAACGTGTGTATGAAATTGAATGGTGTTGATTATTGCAATATTTTTTTTAATTTGTTGCGAATTTGGTACAACAAAATATTTCATTATAATTAATGATATAATAATAGAATCACTTTCAACAACATACATCAGGGTTACACAACATACAACGAATATAAGACCCGCCACAACAACAAATGCATCGGCCTTAAACGTGCCCTTACTGTCGCAGTACGTATGTAATATTCGCTCTTACAGTTGCCATATGGAGATCTGAATCCCCTAGCTCCATGATATCGCCAACTTGGGTGTATTCGGGGTGGTCGGGCATTTGCGGCGCAACATACTTGTCGTCATCTGGGATTTCTTGCGTGATCGTGTCAGCTTGACTGTTCCGGCATATGAAGTTATATAAAGCCCTCGACACACATATGAAAGGCACTTGATCAGAAAATTTTATCTTCAGCATATTCTGCAAAGCCCCCCACCTTAACTTCCAAGCACCGAATGTTCGCTCGATACAACTACGCAAGGACGAATGTGCCTTGTTGAACCGTTCGAACTCGTTTTGTGGTATTCGGTTGCGATGGGCATTTTGGTGATATCGAGACCCCTTGTACAGAGCTAGATATCCTGTCTTGTTGCTGTACTTGCTATCGACCAAGTAGTATTTGCCTGCACATGTACAACAATATAACTAATAAATATGAAATGTTTTTTTTTTAAATCGTATAATGACTCTTTCACTTTAAATCGGTCGCAATTTCAAACTTCAAATCATATGTGGGACTAGTTAAAAAAAAAAACATGTATTGTTTGTACTTGTGTACTCCCTACTTGTTTTTTGTTAGGACGTGTTGAGACGTACTCCTACATTTTTTTAGTTCTTATTAGAAAATGGATATAAGCTTGATTTTATTGTACCAAAAAACCTTTTGTTACCATCACCTATGTGATTAATTTTTTACATATTGTCAAGTGCATTGTCAAGCGGGAATTTGTTACCAGGCGCAGGGTGTGGGAATCGAGTTTAGGCTCGTATAGACACCCCATTTTTGACCGCCCTTAAGACTTGGGCGCCACTGATTGATCACTCGATGATGAAAGTTGTGCTATGCAAATGTTTGATTTCTTCAGCAAGAAGAGCTTCTAAATCCCAACCTTGCACCCCATTTTGGACCAAATGTTTTTTTGACCAAAACTATTTTAGACTTGAAAACCCTCTCTTTCAAAATATTTTAAAAAAAAAGTTTCTACGATGTTCCGAGTCTCACATTTCGTTAAAAATTGCACTTTTTGGTAAACCGAGCAAGGACAAAGTGGAAATAAATGGAAGAGAGGTGAACTCTTCGAAAAAATCTTTAAAACATCTTATTTAAAGGTTTGAAGTTGAAGAAAATTGGAGGAGAGGGAAGAAACCTAGTTGGGGAAGAAGTTGGGCATAAACCGTTAAGAGAGAACCAGACAACCTTCACTAAATCAGGTCTATCCTTTTGTACACTTGGAATTAAGTTGTGAGGCCACCACCATTGGAAATTGGACTTCTAGGGCTTCATTTTACACTCAAGAATCTCCTAAAGTCGAGTCCGGATGAGGGAGATATGGCTGGTTGAAGTTAGGCATCAATCCAATTAAGGCAAAACTGAGCAATCTTCACTAAAATAGGCATATCTCTTAGCACACTTCGAATTTTGATGTGAGTCTACTTCCATTGGAAAGTAGACTTCTGGGGCTTCAATTTAGGCTCAAGAATGACCTGCAAAGGAGTCCGAATGAAGGAGATATGACTATTTGAAGTTAGGTCTGGAAGTAGATTTTTGATAGCCGACCGGCCACCACTGAAACTTGTCAGCTAGTGATGAAAAAGCTAGATATTTTTGTGTCAGCTGTCCCCCAAAAGCTCCAGCTGTCCAGGGCTTGATACTTTCGACCTAAGGGGCTATTTTTTTATATATAGAAGGCCTCTCTTCTTGCTTTCAAGGTTGGAAAACATGAGAAGTGAAGAAATATTTTGAAAAAAATCCTCTCTCTCTACAATTTTCTCCCTCTACAACTCTCTCTCTCTCTTTTGGAAATTGCATAGCCTATGCCCAAAAACACCAAACCAAACCTAGAGAGCTTCTTATTGAGGTGATTTGAGCTTGGATTTGAGCTCTTGAAGCACTTGAGAGTGTGGAAATTGGTGGTTTATGGCTTAAGGGTTCACTCATCTCCAAGAGGTATACTTTCTCTTGCCTTTGTACCATCTTTACACCATTTGTTTTCCATCTTTTCTTGCTGTTTTTAAGCTCTTTAAAACCTGTTTTTATGGGCTGAAGCTTGTGGTTTAAGGCTCTTAAAGGTAGAAGGGTTAATCACCCTTCTTTGAACCTTGCTCTCTAAGCCTTTCCACTTGTGTTTCCCATTCTTTCATCAACTTTTTTTAAGCTTTTTACCACTGATTTCCAAAGGTTTTTAGAGGCTAAAAAATTAGTTTTGAAGTCCCAAAAATTGAGGGGCTAGCCACCCCTCCTTTGGCTTGTTTACTAACTTAAAGCTCCATGTTTTAGCTTATTGTTTTAGTTACTTTTATCTTCATTCCAACATGTTTTCCAATTGATTCTAGGCTATAAAAACTCTATGTTTTTGGGCTGAAGCTTAGGTCCTAAGGCCATTAAAGGTTGAGGGGTTGATAGCCTTCTTTGTACCTTGTTTTGGAGGCCTTTGCCCTTGTGTTTCCCACCCTTGCATCATCTTTTTCAGAGCTTTTAAACAATATTTTTCAGAGCTATTTTAGTGGCTAAAATCATGTTTTGAAGTTCAAAATATGAGGGGTTAGCCTTCTCTCCTTATGTCTTGTTTGCTAGCCTATATAGCTCTATGTGTTAGCCTATTTTTCTAGCAATTTGTAACTTAATTCCAGCATGATTTAGGCTCTTTTTTGGACTGTTGTTACTCTATTTTTGGGTGGTTAAGCCATTTGAGCCTTGTATTGCATAGCTGTAGTGTAACCCCTTTCACTAGCTTAGTGTTTTAAGGCTTTAAGCATCATTGGTTTAAGTTGATTGCATGTTTTAATGCTTTTATCATTCATTTCCAGTACTTATAATCTCTACAATCTCCCTCATTTCTTCACTTTTTGATTTGCTTTGAAAGTGATTTCAAACCACTTGTTTGCCTCAGTGTGAAATGGAGGTGTTACACCTAATGGTTTAATCCCTTAGGGGGTTCATTACCAACAGTGTAATGCCTCTTTCATGCCCAAAGCAACTTGGGATTTGAGCCCTCTTTCCATTAGAGGACACTCACCAATGGACAGATGGATTAATGAATGGTTTGGTAATTAAAATGAATAAACAAAATTGGTAAGTAAAAGTGTGCAAGATAAGCATTCTTTGTGTTGCATTGCATGTGTTCAAATCGGACGTTAATTTGAGCACAAGGAAAATGAGACATTTCATACTCAAAGTGATGAAATGTGTCATTTTCCTAGGTCACCATTGCCCTTGATCATGCATGATAGGGTGGTGGTCTTTTTGGTCTTGTTTGTGCATTTATTGAACTTGTACAAACTTGGTCCCTTAGCCATCATGCATGGAAATTGCTTGATTGATGATTTACGGGCCAAGAGTTTCTCTCCTTTGAGGTTGTGTGATGACAAGGAGGGTAAACAGTACAAACAACCTGTGAAAATACACTGTTTTGCTCTGTTTTGCTCTCTGTTGCAGCATGGAAGTGTGAACCAGCAGTGGCCGACCGGCCACCATTGGTAGCCGACCGATCCCTTGTCCCTCTTGTCGGCCATCAGTGATTTTTGCACAATGTGTTGGTAAGATGAAGCAGAGGTGTTCTGGAAGTTGGGCAGAATTTTCAGTGATCAAATGTGCAAACAGAGGCTTGCAGCAGCAAGGCGGTGGCTTTTCGGGTGAAGGATCAAGCATGCATGCATATCTATCACTTCCCAAGGCTAAATAGTTGACTACTTAGTTTACTTGCAATTGACTTGTAATCCATTAATTAGCTGAGCAGTTAATTATATGTGATGTAATTATTTAATTAATTAACTAGAATAGTTAATTAGTTTTCGGTTTGTAATTAGTTAGCTTAATTAGCATAGCTAGTTGGTTAGCTTATTCATTCGGACCCTTCTTCGCGAGGGCATAATGTTGTAATAAGTGTGCATACGTGTGTGTATGTCTTCCAACCCCGCGTCTTTCTCCCTTTTATTTAATTGCTTTCGATGGTTAAATTAGGGTCATGTTTCAATTAGCATACCTTATGCTTGCGTCTATTCATTTGTATTGCATGCACCGAGGCTCGGCGCATCATTCAAACTGCATTGTTATTTCAATACTTCTTTGAATACATGTTTAATCGCATGTTGTTCAAATTGTTTCATATGCCATATTAGTAGCCAAGCCTATTAATTGCATATTGCATATGTTGTATTAGGAATCTTGCATAGTTAGGATCATACATTTTCTAACTAATTTCTGTTTTGGCTTGGAGTACTCGGTGAGTTTTTATGCTTTAGCATACTTGCATGAGTGTGATTGCCATATTGCCATGATTAGCATACTTTATGAGGCTATGTGCTTATTTGATAAACTACATGAATGCCTGTGGATGAAGGCTTGTTGTTGAATTGGAACAATTCAATGAATGTATGTTTTAAGCCCACTTTGTTGAGTGGCAAATCATGTTTTAAGCCCACTATGTTTGGTGACAAATTCACAAACTTTAAGCCCACTTGAGGTGGCAAATTCAAACCATTTTCTCAAACAAGCATGAGTTGAATTGTTCCAACTTGAACAAACTAGTCTATACTTGCATGTGCGCGTCACATAGTAAAGCTAGTTTAATAATCAGAACAAGTACACATAATGTTTATAAAACATCATATCATAATTAGTAGAGGCCGATCTTTGATCGGGTGAGCGGGGTGCTCATTTCAGGACCTTCTCCTCTCGTACCCAAGTTCCCGAGCCGAGGAAACTTTGGTGATGATGGACACGTGGCCTTCGGTACGAGTCAGGATTTCCTAAATTTTTCCAAAATAAAATATTTAAGTGGCGACTCCGTATCTGGCAAAGCAGTCCAATTTTGGCATTATTTGATTTAAAATCGATTTTCCAAAAAGGTTTGCCGGATTTGGACTCTTTGGTGTTTATTAGTTTCACATTGCACTTGTGAGACTAGATTCAGAACCGCAGGAGTCCGAACTCTGAGGCCTTCTTTTCAACTCTTTCCGAAAGGCGGGGCGCGGAAAAAGGCGAGCTACAGCTCGGTTGTGACATAGTGCAACACCCTGCTGTCGTGCATGCTCTCGTCCTAACCGGTGGACACAAACGTGAAGTACAAATCAAAGTCACAAATGGCAATAATATTTTGTTTTTGCACACCTTTATGGTTGTAGTATGAAGAGACGTATTCGTTGGACACACAGGCCATAACGTGAGTGCCATCCAGTGCCCCAATGCAGTCCTAAAAAAGTAAAAATTGCAAAATGTAACTTCTTATTGCATATATTATGAATGACTTCATCAAAGAAAAATTTTTACACGGCGGCACCTTGAATGGTCGGTACTGCCACTTGGAGCATAAATGTGGATGACCCCCTTGCTAGACTTGATTGGGCTCAAGACTCCTACTATGAATTGACGTAAATGGTATCATAACTTGCAAAACCTCAAGGAAATGCCATGACAATGTCTCCTTTGAGTGTTGGAACCGTTCTTGCAAATTCCTCTATGAAATTCCCTACAAAATAGAAATGAAAATCGCTACCATCTCTTCGAGCGGCACCCCATGCTCCCGCTACGGCACTGTCAACCCAAAATCGTGTAGAGCATTGCACAACTTAAAGAACACTGGTCGGGGCATACTGACTGCATCTTCAAACTGGACCTGGTGGCCGTTAAATAACTCGTACATCCATAATCGTCCCAACAAGATTGATGTATTTTGCAGGACTTTGTAGTAATTGTTGTAATAATACATTACCGCAATGTTTCACGCTTCTACCAAGTTGTGGTCAGTTTCTACAACCATTTCCCGCGCAATTTCATTGATTGCTGCCTCTGACGGTGCATTTCCGTGGATGTTACTAGGACCAACTTCATCTGCCATGTTACATATACGAAGCTGAAAGGGTGACCAACAATGGAGGAAGAGAGAGAGAGAGAGAAGGGCTCTGCCAGCCTTGCAAGCAAAATTGCATTTTAAAACCAATGTGAAGGAAAAGATAGGCAAGGGCAATAGCATGGAAGCCCCACGTGGGTTGTCTTGCCAAGGATTTCAATAAAGTGCATAATATAATAAAATTGTTGTACTAATATGAAAAAATATTTTATATCTTTCTGAAATGATATAATTTTTCTCACCACAAATACATACATTTTTTTGTACGTGACAATAATATTTTGTTCACTTTGAAATATAAACATTTTCATTCAGTACAATCATATATAATTTTTTTGACCGTATGGTACACGCCATAAATTGAACTAAACACCAATCAGTCAGTGAATTTTCATAAAATAAATACTCATCATTATATTCTATAATTTTTATCGAAAATGATTTCGAAGAACATAGTACTCATCATTATTTTGAAAAAATTATTTTGATGAATTTTTTGGCTTATAAATGGTTGTCTCAGTTTATAAATTTGAGGAAAAAAAGTAAGCTAAAAAAATGAGTTTACCTTGGTTTTTAAACAGAAATTTAAATATTTGACTAAATTTTTTTTTTCAATTAATTTTTTTGTCAATTAATTTTTTTTTTCAATTAATTTGTTTTTTGAATATATTTTTTTCTTCAATTAAATTTTTTTTTTTTTTCCAAACCAAATGCATACAAAACTGAAGATTCTTTTCATGTGAAGGAAAAGATATGTCACGACCCAAACCCGCCCCTATGGGTTTAGCACCGTAACCGGCCAGTAATCCGAGATTACCGAAGGCCTACTTGACAGTAATACAGTAAAACAGAGTACAGGGGCTTGGCGGAAGCCAATACAATAAATAAACAATGCCCAATGAGCTGTGACAGTCTGTATGTCAAAAGATTTTTCATACATTTATAGAGAACAATACAAAACAGTATGCATATCATATACAAACAGTCGGAACAAGGATTTAACCCCGATAAGCAGTACAGTGCAAAACGTTTACAAACATTCAGGACAGGGATCAAGTCCCTATTAACCAGTACAGTGCGGTCTATACAGTCTATACAGTAAACAGAACAGTGCAGGAGGGGGAAAACTAAAACACCCCATAGCCTAAGCTTGGCAGGCTCAGAACCTCGCAGTGAGGCACATTGGTTGGCTTGACAAAACTGAGCTTACCCCGACGCCTCTAGCATTGGTCCGGTGCCTGTACACCTACATATATATATGAGCAGTGAGCTAAAGCCCAGTGAATAACATAATGCGTAAAGAGGTTTAGAATGAATGTCCTTACAGTACAGTAATGAAAACAGTTCATTAAATCAGACTTTCAGTCAATTAGTCATATGTGGTACATCCATTAGCATAACAGTAAACAGTAGGTCTTGAAAGACCGAACAGTAATGATGGCCATCAGTCAGTAAACAGTAGTGGTTCCACGAGGGAGCCGACAGAGATCTCTATAACAGTAACAGTAAACAGTAGGTGCTAAGGACGCCACAGTACAGTTCAGAAATAAAGGACATACATTCATTCAGTAATCAATATCAGTTCAGTAAACAGTTCAGTCCAGTGTTCAGAAAATAATCATTTGAACATATCTTTACACAGTTGTTACTCACAGAGTTCTGGGCTACAGTGAACTAGAGCGTCTCCTCGGGATGCCAACCCTATACAGTTAACAGATTGAACACACACTAAGTTTCGCAGTTGGGGAAAGATAATAATTTAATCCCTAATTTGCCTCGGCGTGTTCTACATCTATGTCCTCTTTAAGATGCCTTAAATATGCCCTAGGAATGCCTAGGATGGAAAGAGGATGCAAAGATGCACTCAGAAAACATTTCCAGAATTTTCAGGAAAACAGAGTCCCGCTCGAGCGGTCATGCAATAAAGGTCCCCGCTCAAGCGTCAACTTCCCCGCTCGAGCGGACCAAAAAGTACTGGATAGGTGAAATTCATGCTCAACGCCCGCTTGAGCGTATCACCCAATCCTCCACTCGAGCGTCCAGTCCTCCGCTCGAGCAGACTGATGCACAGTGTAAGATGCTGGGAGCTCGATTTTCCCGCTCGAGCGGCACTTCCCCCGCTCGAGCGGACGACTAAAATCTGGAAATTCCAGACTTGGGTCCCAAGCTCAAAATCAAGTTTAAATGCTAAAATTTCGATCCTCTTGGACTAATTTTCTGGAAAACACTTCAAAACTCATAATATTACATATTTCAAAGATCAATTTGACAAATTAAAGCCCAAGGGTAGTTTAATTAAATCCATTTTCAAACCCAATTTCATGAACAAGATCTCAAATGAACATGCATGAACTTTAAACAACTCTCAAGCTTCAAAACATGCTCTAATGAGCTCATTCTTTCAAATTCAAGATGAAATCATGGACTTAACGTATAAACATGAACATGCATGCAAGATTTCCATGTGATCAACCTCAAAATGCAACAATGAAGACATGCATGCATGATATGTGCCATAATTCAACATTACAAGACCAATTCTTAACTCAATCCTCCAATTTAGCATGAACCATGCAAGAACTAACTTAAACACAAGAATGAGGAGATGAATTTCTACCTTAAGCCTTGAATTCAAGTGTAGAAGTCCAAAAATGTAAGAATCCCTTCAATTCTCTCAACCTCCAAGCCAAATCTCAAGAACTCAAGCTCTCCCTCCTATCTCTCTCTCTAATTCGGCAAGAACAAGGGAATTTGGCTGATGAAAAGTGTTGAATCAAATATACAAAGGCTCTAATATGTTTGGTGTAGTGGCCCACTAGATGGCAAAGTGGTAAATATGCCAAACTATGCAATTTAACTTATTTTAATCTAATTTAATCATACTAAATCACATTTTAATTAAATACACCATAAAATCACATAAATTATGATGGTCCTAAAACACCAATCAATTTCTGGTTCGGCCGCCGATAAGGCCTTCAATTTACAGTTTAAACATATAAAACTGAACAGGTAATTAAACACTCAAACAGATAAACATGCAATTAGACAGATACAATCAATCGATTCAGTTTCAGATCTCAGTCAGTCAGTCTAGTATTTAATCGGTTCAATTACTTTTCGTATTCGATCTCAGTTTAGCAGTAATCGGTAATCAATCAGTCATTAATCGGTAAACAGTATGAGGGTTGTTACTGTCTCCCCTCCTTATAAAGAGTTTAGTCCTCTAAACTCGAGTTACCTTCATTCTGGAAGAAAACAAGATTCAGTGGGAACAGTTCAGGATATCTCTTAGCCATGTCATCTTCCCTTTCCCAAGTAGCATACACGCCACCATGGTTTTGCCAGTCAACTTTCACTAACGGGATCTCTTTGTTCCTCAATTTCTTAATCCGTCTGTTTACAACCTGTATAGGCCGTTCCTCGTAAGTGTAGTCATCACTCAACACTACCCGAGTAGGCTCAATCACATGGAATGGATCCCGGAGATAATCTCTCAACATAGAGATGTGGAAGACGTTGTGCATATGCTCCATTTCAGGAGGAAGCGCAACTTGATACGCCACCGGATTGATTTTCTCAATAATCTCGTACGGGCCGACATATCTCGGCACTAACTTGCTTTGACTCCAAAATGAGTCTGGCCTTTCATCGGTGTCACTTTCACAAAAACGTGATCACCCACTTCATACTCTCTGTCTCGCCTTCTGACATCTGCATAACTTTTCTGTCTGCTCTGTGCTGTTTTCAGTCGCTGTTGTATCAGTTTTACTTTCTCAGTCGTTTCATAAACAATCTCGGGCCCAAGCAAAGGCCCATCTCCAACTTCTGCCCAGCAAATCGGAGATCTACATTTTCTGCCATATAATGCCTCGAAAGGCGCCATACCAATACTTGAATGGTAACTGTTGTTGTAGGCGAATTCAGCCAACGGCAAATGGCTTTCCCAATTTCCCTGAAAATCAAGGACACACATTCTCAATAAATCCTCCAGAGTCTGGATGGTCCTTTCTGACTGTCCATCTATCTGAGGGTGGTAGGCACTACTCAGTCTCAATTCAGTACCTAATGCAGTCTGTAGGCTTTGCCAAAACCTCGATGTAAACTTCGAATCCCTGTCAGAAACAATGGATACAGGCACTCCATGCAGTCTAACAATTTCATCAATGTAAATTACAGCCAACTTGTCGGCATTATAAATTGTCTTGACAGGTAAGAAGTGAGCAGATTTGGTCAGTCTATCAACAATAACCCAAATTGAATCCATACCTTTTCTAGAGCGAGGCAATCCAACGATAAAATCCATCGTGATATGCTCCCATTTCCACTCTGGTATGGGTAAGGGTTGCAGTAAGCCCGCGGGTCGCTGATGTTCCGCTTTGACTTGTTGGCAATGAAGACATTTTGACACAAAGTCGGCAATTTCTTTCTTCATTCCCGGCCACCAAAAGTTCTGTTTCAGATCTTGGTACATTTTCGTATTCCCTGGGTGGATAGAAAATTTTGAGTTGTGGCCCTCTTGCAGAACTCTTCTTTTTAATTCAGTGTCATTCGGTACACACAGTCTTTCTTGAAATTTCAGTACATTGCTTTCAAATTTGAACCCCGGTCTCGGTTTGATTTCCCTTTCTTCGATGGTCTTCTTCAAGAAGTCATCCTGTTGCTGTTTCTCTTTAATTTCTTCAATCAGTGCCGGTTGTGCAGAAATAGCAGCTATTGTCCCACCTTGTTCTTTCAAAACAACTTCAATTCCAGATTTTTCAAGGTCACAAAGTAACTCTTTCTGTCCAGTGAGCAAACAGACTAAATTTGCAATCGACTTCCGGCTCAGTGCATCGGCAACGGTGTTGGCTTTTCCCGGATGGTACAAAATCTGTAGGTCATAGTCTTTAATCAGTTCTAGCCATCTCCGCTGTCTCATGTTCAACTCTTTCTGTATGAAGAAATATTTCAGACTCTTGTGGTCGGTATATACTTCACATGTCGCCCCATACAGATAGTGACGCCAGATTTCAGTGCAAATACTACTGCAGCCAGTTCCAGATCATGGGTCGGGTAGTTCTTTTCATGTGGTCTCAGTTGTCGGGAAGCATAAGCAATAACTCTCCCATTCTGCATTAAAACACATCCCAAACCCTTATGAGAAGCATCACTAAATACAGTATAACCATCCGTACCTGAAGGTAAGGTAAGAACCGGTGCAGTCACCAATCGGGTTTTCAATTCTTGGAACGCTGATTCCCTTTGGTCAGTCCAGTCAAATGATATCCCCTTCTGAGTTAACTGAGTCAATGGTAAGGCAATTTTGGAGAAATCTTTGACAAATCTTCTGTAATATCCAGCCAATCCCAAAAAGCTTCGGACTTCTGTCACATTTGTTGGTCTAGGCCAGTTCACTACAGCTTCAATTTTCTGCGGATCAACAGAAATTCCATCTTTGCTAACAACATGCCCCAAAAACATAACATGATCAAGCCAAAACTCACATTTAGACAGTTTAGCATACAGTTTCTGTTCTCTTAGGGTTGCAGGGCAAGTCTCAGATGATGTTCATGTTGTTCTATACTTTTGGAGTAAATCAATATGTCATCAATGAATACCACAATAAAGTCATCAAGGTACGGTTTAAAGATTCTATTCATGAGGTCCATAAATGCTGCAGGTGCATTGGTAACTCCAAAAGGCATAACTAAAAATTCGTAATGTCCATACCTCGTTCTAAAAGCAGTTTTATCAATGTCTCCTGGTTTAACTTTCAGTTGATGGTACCCCGATCTGAGATCAATCTTGGAAAACACTTGAGCACCCTGTAACTGATCAAATAAGTCATCAATACGCGATAATGGATATTTGTTTTTCACAGTTACCTTGTTCAGTTCACGGTAGTCAATGCACAGTCTCAATGAGCCGTCTTTCTTTTTCACAAACAAAACCGGTGCGCCCCACGGTGAAGTATTAGGCCTGATAAACTTCTTGTCTAACAGTTCTTGCAGTTGCACCTTCAATTCCTTCAATTCAGTTGGAGCCATTCGATAAGGAGCTTTCGATACAGGCTGCGTTCCCGGAATCACATCAACGGTGAATTCAATCTCCCTATCAATCAAATCCCCTGGCAGATCATCTGGAAATACGTCTGGGAATTCTCTAACTATAGGAATACAGTTCACATCAGTTGTAACATTATCATCAGTAGATACTGTCAGTATAGAACACAGATATCCTTTACACCCCTTTCTAATCAATTTAACGGCTTTCACAGAAGAAATCAAATACGGAGGAGGTACTACTCCAACCCCATTAAACACAAATTCGGGTAAACCAGGTGGACGGAAAACAACTTGCTTGGTCACACAGTCAATGGTGGCATGATATTTTTGTAACCAGTCCATCCCCAATATTAAGTCAAAGTGATCAATGTTCAATGGCAGTAAATCAATAAACAGATGCATGTCCCCAACAATAATTTCACAAGCAGGATACATATATACACATGTCATGGATCCCCCTACGGGTGATGATACAGCTAGCAGATAGTTCATAGGTTCTAAGGGTCTATTCAATTTCCGTGAAAAAGCATGCGATACATATGAGTGTGTAGACCCCGAATCAATCAGTACATATGCATTTTGAGCACAGATAGAGAGGATACCTGACACAACGGTTTCAGTATTTTGTACGTCTCCCGGTACTAGGGCAAACGCTCAACCCTACCTCATAGGCTCTTTCCCGGTAGCTTTGGGGTTAGGCTTTGGTACTACAGTCGATGCTGCAGCGCTGCCTGCAGCTTCACTATTGCCCGGAGCAGTGGAAGGGCAATCTTTCACCATGTGGCCCACCTTGCCACACCTGTAACAAGCACCAGAGATTTTATAACAAACTCCCTTATGGTTCTTACCGCATTCGGAACAGGGTGGAAAGGGACGGTTTCCTTGACTAGAAGTAGTCGTTGACCCTGTATTTTGGTTTTTGTTCAGCGGGTTGTTCTTGCCTTTCTTGAACTTAAAACCCTACCTTTTTCCACGCCATTCAGACGCTGGTGGTTCAGACTGTTTCACTGCTTCAATGTTCGACTCAGCCATCAATGCTTGGTCAAGAACACCTACATAAGTCGGTAGCTTTAAAACATTTATTCTGTCCAGTATTGCAACATTCAGGCCGCCTTCAAACCTTCTGGCCTTCTTGTAATCAGTATCCACCATATGTGGTGCATATCGAGCAAGTTCGGTAAACTTTGTTTCGTATTCAGCAGCGGACATCGTGCCCTGCCTGAGTTGTTCAAATTCAGTCACCTTCCTATCCCTGACACATTGAGGGAAGTACTTTTCAAAGAAGGCTACTTTGAATTGAGCCCAAGTTATAATAGTGTTGTCCTCACGGGTAAGCATCACCACCTTCTTGCTTCCTCTTGCAGAGTAAAGGTAGCCAGCAGCACTTTATGTGCCTCAGAACATGGAAAAACCTCAAACAATTTTTCGGTCTCAAGAACCCAAGCTTCAGCCTTTAACGGTTCAAGGCCTCCCTGAAAGGATGGCGGTTTCAGTTTGCTGAACTTCTGGGTGAGAGCAATTATATCCCCATCATTCACATTCACATTCTGTTCCGGTACAGCCGGAGGAGGAGGTGGGGGCTGTTGGTTCTGTTGTTGCTCTAATCTAGCAGTTATCAGTTCCATCATTCTTTCCATTCTTGCCATTCTTGCCTCAGTGGATGAGGACTCAGATTCATTTGCATTATCCATTTCACTATAAACAGTTATAACAATTATAAACATAAACAGTTGCATACTTAAACAGTTTAACATATTAGCATATATCCAGTCATGCCATAACCACACACTTTTCATGCTCATGTAATGTCCTAATTGCTTTTCTAGGACACCCTATAGCTCATTTGGACACGTGTGTGCGGTATAACTCGTGGTTAAGTATCGCTCTGATACCACTCTGTCACAACCCAAACCCGCCCCTATGGGTTTAGCACCGTAACCGGCCAGTAATCCGAGATTACCGAAGGCCTACTTGACAGTAATACAGTAAAACAGAGTACAGGGGCTTGGCGGAAGCCAATACAGTAAATAAACAATGCCCAATGAGCTGTGACAGTCTGTATGCCAAAAGATTTTTCATACATTTATACAGAACAATACAAAACAGTATGCATATCATATACAAACAGTCGGAACAGGGATTTAACCCCGATAAGCAGTACAGTGCAAAACGTTTACAAACATTCAGGACAGGGATCAAGTCCCTATTAACCAGTACAGTGCGGTCTATACAGTCTATACAGTAAACAGAACAGTGCAAGAGGGGGAAAACTAAAACACCCCATAGCCTAAGCTTGGCAGGCTCGGAACCTCGCAGTGAGGCAAATTGGTTGGCTTGACAAAACTGGAGCTTACCCCGACGCCTCTAGCATTGGTCCGGTGCCTGTACACCTACATATATATATGAGCAGTGAGCTAAAGCCCAGTGAATAACATAATGCGTAAAGAGGTTTAGAATGAATGTCCTTACAGTACAGTAATGAAAACAGTTCATTAAATCAGTATTTCAGTCTTTCAGTCAATCAGTCATATGTGGTACATCCATTAGCATAACAGTAAATAGTAGGTCTTGAAAGACCGAACAGTAATGATGGCCATCAGTCAGTAAACAGTAGTGGTTCCACGAGGGAGCCGACAGAGATCTCTGTAACAGTAACAGTAAACAGTAGGTGCTAAGGACGCCACAGTACAGTTCAGAAATAAAGGACATACATTCATTCAGTAATCAATATCAGTTCAGTAAACAGTTCAGTCCAGTGTTCAGAAAATAATCATTTGAACATATCTTTACACAGTTGTTACTCACAGAGTTCTGGGCTACAGTGAACTAGAGCGTCTCCTCGGGATGCCAACCCTATACAGTTAACAGATTGAACACACACTAAGTTTCGCAGTTGGGGAAAGATAATAATTTAATCCCTAATTTGCCTCGGTGTGTTCTACATCTATGTCCTCTTTAAGATGCCTTAAATATGCCCTAGGAATGCCTAGGATGGAAAGAGGATGCAAAGATGCACTCAGAAAATATTTCCAGAATTTTCAGGAAAACAGAGTCCCGCTCGAGCGGTCATGCAATAAAGGTCCCCGCTCGAGCGTCAACTTCCCCGCTCGAGCGGACCAAAAAGTACTGGATAGGTGAAATTCACGCTCGACGCCCGCTCGAGCGTATCACCCAATCCTCCACTCGAGCGTCCAGTCCTCCGCTCGAGCGGACTGATGCACAGTGTAAGATGCTGGGAGCTCGATTTTCCCGCTCGAGCGGCACTTCCCCCGCTCGAGCGGACGACTAAAATCTGGAAATTCCAGACTTGGGTCCCAAGCTCAAAATCAAGTTTAAATGCTAAAATTTCGATCCTCTTGGACTAATTTTCTGGAAAACACTTCAAAACTCATAATATTACATATTTCAAAGATCAATTTGACAAATTAAAGCCCAAGGGTAGTTTAATTAAATCCATTTTCAAACCCAATTTCATGAACAAGATCTCAAATGAACATGCATGAACTTTAAACAACTCTCAAGCTTCAAAACATGCTCTAATGAGCTCATTCTTTCAAATTCAAGATGAAATCATGGACTTAACGTATAAACATGAACATGCATGCAAGATTTCCATGTGATCAACCTCAAAATGCAACAATGAAGACATGCATGCATGATATGTGCCATAATTCAACATTACAAGACCAATTCTTAACTCAATCCTCCAATTTAGCATGAACCATGCAAGAACTAACTTAAACACAAGAATGAGGAGATGAATTTCTACCTTAAGCCTTGAATTCAAGTGTAGAAGTCCAAAAATGTAAGAATCCCTTCAATTCTCTCAACCTCCAAGCCAAATCTCAAGAACTCAAGCTCTCCCTCCTATCTCTCTCTCTAATTCGGCAAGAACAAGGGAATTTGGCTGATGAAAAGTGTTGAATCAAATATACAAAGGCTCTAATATGTTTGGTGTAGTGGCCCACTAGATGGCAAAGTGGTAAATATGCCAAACTATGCAATTTAACTTATTTTAATCTAATTTAATCATACCAAATCACATTTTAATTAAATACACCATAAAATCACATAAATTATGATGGTCCTAAAACACCAATCAATTTCTAGTTCGGCCGCCGATAAGGCCTTCAATTTACAGTTTAAACATATAAAACTGAACAGGTAATTAAACACTCAAACAGATAAACATGCAATTAGACAGATATAGTCAATCGATTCAGTTTCAGATCTCAGTCAGTCAGTCCAGTATTTAATCGGTTCAATTACTTTTCGTATTCGATCTCAGTTTAACAGTAATCGGTAATCAATCAGTCATTAATCGATAAACAGTATGAGGGTTGTTACAAGATAGGCAAGGACAAAAGTGGTAGCCCCACGTGGGTTGCCTTGCCAATTTTTTAACTTGTCAATATAATAATTTTTGTACTAATATGAAAATAAAAATTATACATGAATTATGAAATGATATAACTTTTTGCACCACAAAATGTAATATTTTTGTACACCAAAGTAATATTTTGTTCAATTCGAATTTTCATAAAATAAATACTCATCATTATATTCTGAAAATTTTATCGAAAACGATTTTAAAAATACTCATCATTGTTGAGTAAAAATATTTTTTGAAAATTATTAAACACTTATTTTATTTTTGGAAATTATTTGTCTCGGCAATTATGTTGCAATTATTAAATTTGGAAATTATTTTGAACAAAAAACAAAACCAGACAGTTTTCGAATAGGAATTACACATCACTCCAAATAGAGAAAAATTCCTATTTTGTTTTTGGTTCAAAAAAAATTTAAAAAAGATTTAGAAATAGTGTAGTTCATCTAAACCATTATAAAAATTGTGTTTAAACTGATTTGGTACAACTCCAATATTCGATAATAGTTTTTTAAAAAATTGAGTCCAACGAATAATTGTGGTTTTTCACAAGCCATTTAAATCACATAGTGAGAACTATAATTGGTATTCAATTTTATGACATGCTGTCTTTAAAAACAAAAAAATTGCTTGTGTTAGTAATGACGGACTAATTGGTGTTTTACATGTGTTGTTACAAAAAAAAAAATGTTGGGTAGTCTACAAAAAATATTGTCATGACCCGAACCCGCCCCTATAGATTAAGGTCATAACCGGCCAGTAATCATGAGATTACCTACGGCCTCAAACCAATTTAGAATATACTCCATCAAAGTTAAGGGGCCAAACGGAAGCAGACTTAAAAATTTTGTCCAATGAGTTATGTTTACATGGCATATCAAAACATTTCACATGTACTTAATAATAACTCACACCACATATCAGTAGTCAACATGTTGTATACCCAGAATCATTCAAACACATAGTCAGCAAAACCAAAAGCTTATATACATAAACGGTCTATCACAACCAATAGAAATACAAAAAGAATACAAAAGTTCATAACCAAAGCCTCTTGCGTGAGGCACCTGGGATGACTTCACAAAACTCAGGTTCCTTTCTTAAACTCCACTAAAGCTGGGGTTGAACGTCCCTTTGCTCACGTACATACATATAAATGAGAGTGAGCTAACGCCCAGTGAATAATATCAAAATAAAGAGGTTAATGAATGAGATTCGTTCATAAATGAATCATACTCGCAATGTACATATTTGAACCACTATTCTCATTCACACCAGATTCACAAATCTCAACAAAGCAAAACGACCTTAGGTCCAACACATCATGTCCATATGCAAACCGACCTCAGGTCCAATTCTTATATAAAACAATACGACCTCAGGTCCATCTATACGAAACGACCTTTGGTCCAACCAACTCTCTATTGAAAACAACCTTTGGTCCAATTCGAACACATCAAACGACCTCGGGCCCAATTCAAACATATCAGGCGTATCAAACGGCCTCGGGCCCATTCTCTTTATATTCATAACCATTCGTATTTCATATTCATGATCATGATCCCTTGCATTCGAACGGCCTTTGGCCCATCACGGTATTCCAACATATCAAGTGACATATTCAAACGGCCTTTGGCCCATCTTTGCATTCATGTCTGACGGCCTTTGGCACAATCGTTCACATCCGACAGCCTTTGGCTCAATCATTCATGTCCGACGGCCTTTGGCCCAGTCATTCATGTTTGACGGCCTTTGGCCCAATCATTCATGTCCGATAGCCTTTGTCCCAATCATTATTATATTCAAACGGCCTCTGGCCCATCTTTATATTTGGACATATCAAACGGCAAATGGCAAACGGCCTTAGGCCCAAATCATTATTATATTCAAACGGCCTCTGGCCCATCTTTATATTTGGACATATCAAACGGCAAACGGCAAACAGCCTTAGGCCCAAATCAATTTTATCAAACGTATCAAACGGCCTTATACAAATTAGGCATATAGAATGCTCATTCATATTTTGAATCAACAAACGGCCTTATACAAATTAGGCATATAGAATGCTCATTCATATTTCGAATCAACAAACGGCCTTATACAAATTAGGCATATAGAATACTCATTCATATTTCGAATCAACAAACAACCTTATACAAATTAGGCATATAAAATACTCATTCATATTTCGAATCAACAAACGGCCTTATACAAATTAGGCATATAGAATACTCATTCATATTTCAAATCAACAAACCCGTGGAGCTTATACAGAAGTAGCATTTGGAAAGTGACATACTTGAAAATATCTTTACTAAGATATTACTCACAGTGTTCTGCCGATGAATTTGCCCTTGAGCTCGACTCTACACATTACATAACACATATGGGTCACAAATTATTCAATCCGTTCTCAATTCATACATTCTTCTTAGGCTCCTTTCTTATCATTTTAACTCATTCACAATGCTCAATGCATACCTAAGAGTGCTTAGAAATGAAAGAGAACGGAAAACAAATCACAAAACCACTTTACAAACTTTCTGAAACAGGGCTCCCCGCTCGAGCGTGGCTTTGGCCGCTCGAGCGGACCCATTGGGTCTGCAAAAATACTGGTTACTTCATTTTCACGCTCGAGCGTGACTTTGGATGCTCGAGCTGAGAGTCAAACTACATGGCTTCCCGCTCGAGCGTGAATACCCCCGCTTGAGTGGACGCCCATGTCTGCAAAAGTTCTAGAAACCAACATTCCACGCTCGAGCGGCCCTTTCCCCGCTCGGGCGAACATGCCAAATTCTGGGATTTCCAAAATTGTGCTTGAAGCTCAAACTTGACATTCAAAGGTGCAAAACTCATATTTTTGACACAAAAGCATGGAAGGACATCATATAACACCAGAACATGAGTAATTTGGAACCAATTGACCAAAATCATGGTCCACCTCATAAATTATCTTGAATTCTTTTCATAATTCTCAAAACCCATGTACTCAACTTCATACAATTCTATATCCTCATCTATCATGCATGCATGTCAATTCTTGGCTTCATCTCTATTTCAAATGATACAAATAACACTTATAATCATCAAACTCATGAAAATTATGCATGCATGTGAGATTTGGTGCTCAATTCCTCTTGTTCAACATGATTCATGTTTGAATGTATAAAATCATGGCAATTATGCACATGCATGTACATACAAGCACCAAATTCATCCATTTCAACTCAAATTATGTTCTTGGTGGCCATCTATCTTGAATTCACAAAATTACAACCTCAAACTTATGAATTCATAACCAATTACTCACCTAGAAGCTCAAATCTTCCAAGTTATGGTTAATTCTTGAGTTAATCCACTTGATTCTCCAATTTCCTTGCAAAATCTACAATGTTGGCCCTTTCTCTCTCTAAATTCGGCCCTCTCTCTCTCTCTCTCTAGAGTATGATTTTCAGCCAAAAGAGGAAAAATGAGCTCAAAACAATGCAAATAGGCCACTTATATACCTTGGCCTAATCAAATTAATTAAGGCTAAGTAATTGAGCCTAATTTAATCGTTCTAAATCCAATTATTTTGATCCGAATCAATTTCTAATTAAATTTCACCGTAGGCTCTAAAAATTACACCAATCACAATGGCGTAGTCAATTTCGGATTCTGTGGCCGATAGGGCCTTCAATTTAAATTCTAAAGCAGATAGTCAAACAGATTTTCCTACGGTGAACAGATAGAAATTCAAAACCACATATATTCATATAAATGGCACTCAAAATCATATCAAACACACAATCACAATCATAATCAAGATTAATTAGCACAACATGGACCAGGGTTATCACAGTCTTCCCTCCTTTAGGAAGTTTGGTCCTCCAAACTTATTTTACCTTTAGTCGAAAACAATTCGGAATATTTTTGATTCAACGGTTCCAATCCTTTTGATAGTTATTTGCTTAGTCTCAAAATCAATCAACACTCTGTTCTCAATCAGTCAGAGACTTACCTTTTCCTCCATACAAGGCTTGTATGGTGCCATACCGAACTAGAGTGTAAGCTGCTGTCGTAAGCAAAGTCTGCCAATGATGGATAGATTTTTCCAACTTCCCTGAAAAATCTAATGCACATATTTGGAGCATTTCTCCCAAAATCTAAAAAGTTCTTTCTGATTATACATCAATTTGCGGATGGAAAGCAGCGCTGAATCACAATTCAGTTCCCATTGCCTCTTGAAGGCTTATCAGAATTCAAACACATTTTAGGATTCCTGTCTAAAACAATAGATACTGGGACCCCATGCAAACGAGCAATCTTATCGATGTAAACAGTGGCTAGTCTATAAGCATCATACGAAAATTTCACAAGGAGGAAATGAGCAAACTTAGTAATTCTATATACAATAACCCAAACGGCACTTATACCTTGGGTGTCCGAGGTAGCCCCACAATGAAATTCGTAGTCACATATTCCTATTTCCATTTCGAAATAGAGAGAGTTTGAAGTAGTTCCGTCTATATCTGATGTTCAACTTCGACTCGTTGACACCGAAAACATTTGGACACAAATTCACCAATTGCACTCTTCATGGTAGGTCACCAACACATTTATTTCAGATGTCAACTAACTTTACCATAGAAGTTCGGTCTATTCCCTTGTCACAAAAGTTCAATTCATTCTTCAATAATTCCGCAATCCCCAATCCAATTCGGTATTTAGTTCAGTGACTTATCACAATTATCCAAGGTCAATCAAAAGCCTTCAAGAATTTAAAGTGGATCCAGACACTGATTCCCGAGTCAACAAAGGTAACAACAAGGCAATTGATCGTACAATGTACATAGTTCACATATCCCCATAGCATTGATTGCAAAGTTCAATAGTACTAAAGCAGTCAATTTCTAACATAATACATGTTTTCTCAATCATTCAACAGTTTACAATTCAGTTCAGTATTCAATTCCCTGTTCCATCGAGTCTCTCCACATTATCTGATAGTTGTCAAGAGCATAAGGCAATTCATATATAAATCCCCATGACGTCAAAGATAATATCAAAGGAGTCAATCACATGTTAAGCACAATTTACACATCCCCAGAGCCCTAATTACAGAATACAATGGCACTGAGCAGTTATTTACAAGGTGCTCTAAATTCACACATTTTTGGGTAATCGAGGTTTTCTAATCCCAATAGTGTTCACAATCAAGGTTGTTCGCGGTTAACAATTACCATAACATAAATTCCCAACATCCAATAACACTGAAGCAACTATTCTCCCATTCAAAACAAAACATATTTCGACTAGTCAAAGATAAATGTTCAGTATTGTTTATAATCAAATCGATTTGCCACCATCGATTCCCATAGCGTTAAATAGATAAGAATTCGATAACACAGAAGCAGTCATTCCTTAAACATCCAATCACAGGATTTGTACAATTTAGTTCATTTATAACACATATGTCCCCAATAGTTGAAGGTTGGTTCTCAATGGTGTTCATGGTTAGATCAATCTGTTGATAGCCCACATTAGGTCTTTCAAATAAGTCAAGTATTCCAAACAGATTCAAGTTTTGGGTCTATCAGTTTCCTTGCCAAGAATAATCTGGTCATTCATTTATAAGCAATTCGTAATCCCTCTTAACAAATCAAATCAGATAGAGGGTCTTATCAGATCAAATCAAACAAAAGTTCTATCAGATCGAATCAAATAAAAGCTTTCTCAAATAGGGTACATTTGGTTCTGTAAGGTATACTTCATTTGCTTAGGTACATAATCAATAGTTCCACAACTATCCTAAGTTCACCAGTTCTCAAAGTCATATCAAAGTCATTCATCACAAATGTTCATATCGAAGTGTTTTAGGTCATGTACAATATGACATTGTCCACATAAGTTCACATGTAAGCGCACAGTCATGTAGTTGTTCATATCAGGAGGTATGTATCGTAGTCAATACAGCAGTTCCCAAATAAATCTTATATGCAAGTACATAGTGCATAGTAACACATTAAACAAAGTTCCTCAGTTACACATAATATAGGATTTGTCACGCAAAGGTTCCAAATCAGTCACAAAAGCATAGATTTACGAGTCAAGCCTAGTATAGTCACATAGTCCAGTCAATTTTCTATCAATCAAAATACATGATCTCACAATTTATGGAGTTCATTATTGGGGTGCTCAACCTAGTCTCACAATCACAGAGTCATAATTCTAGTGGTCTAGTCGTTGACGGCAATGATATAACCAATCACCTTGAGCATAGGTTTAGATGTATATGTGCATGTGCAGAGTTAATCGATATCCCAATACGTATTTCACAAATTTCCCAATTGGAGCATATACATTCAATGAATACGGTCTCGATCTTGTGGGTCTAACCAATCTAGATACACATGCGGCAGATATGAAGGTATATGCCGATCCGAATCAAATAATATCCCAAGCAAAGACGTACACATGCACTAATTCAGAATCAATCAACACATAAGCATTCATTTATAAACAGTATAGATAACTGGGACAACGGTCGCAGTATCTTGAGCGCTTTCTGGGATGAGTGTAATTACTCTATCCTGATTAGCAATTCCTACCATTGGTACAATTCTAATTGAGGTAGAAGATTTATTCACATTTTGTCCAGTTCGGGGACAGTTCCTTATCGTATGGTCCATTCCACCACACCTATAACAAGCCCCAGAAATTCAATAGCAAACTCCTCGGTGTTTCTTATCACATTCATTACATGTCGGTGCTGTATTCCTTGTGGAGTTTGAACTGCGCGATAATCCCATATTTTGCTTTTTAAATGACCTCTTCTTTGAGAAAAAGCCTTGTCTCTTGCTCTTCCATTCAGAAGATCGGTTCATGTTAGTTTCAATCATCAGTGTTCGGTCTAGCACCTCAACATATTTTGTGACTCTCAACACATTCACTTGGTGCTCTTGCACTGGTGGTGGCAAAGGTTCTTGCCGTAGCGGTAACTGATGTTGTTGTCTTAAGATCTCTGTCATTTCTTGTACTATCCTTTCCAGTCTATCAAGTCGGGCTATGGAAGATTCTGCCAACTCGTATGCCCTTACTTTATCCATGTTCTACACAAACTCTTATTAAGCCATGCCAAATACAGGAATGCCCAATACAAAAATAAACACAGATACACGTAGGTACATTCGCACATAGGCACATCGTTATATTCTCATTTTACGTATCGTCAAGACATAATTAATCACATACAAAACAGACGATTGCATACTTATTAGATATCGCATGTAGAACACTTACTAGATAATTACATATTTGAC
Source organism: Camellia japonica (assembly GCA_030407325.1). NCBI lineage: Eukaryota > Viridiplantae > Streptophyta > Magnoliopsida > Ericales > Theaceae > Camellia > Camellia japonica. The sequence continues at coordinate 167,147,493 of JAPPVO010000016.1, forward strand.
TATATTCATATTCCACATAAACACCCATTTACAGAATCGAATGCACATATGCAACTTTTCATAATTCATATGTTCATGTATGTGCATTATAACAAAACAAACTTGTTGTACACATTAGTGCAACAATTCATATCTCATATAATCACATGTTCTCAATGCTTACATCATGTACTTATCAAATGGATGCATCTTAAGTCTTTTCTAGACACCTTATGGCTCATTTGGACAAGTGTGTGAATCATTAACTCGTGCTCTGATACCACTCTGTCATGACCCGAACCCACCCCTATAGATTAAGGTCATAACCGGCCAGTAATCATGAGATTACCTACGGCCTCAAATCAATTTAGAATATACTCCATCAGAGTTAAGGGGCCAAACGGAAGCAGACTTAAAAATTTTGTCCAATGAGCTATGCTTACATGGCATATCAAAACATTTCACATGTACTTAATCATAACTTACACCACATATCAGTAGTCAACATCTTGTATACCCAGGATCATTCAAACACATAGTCAGCTAAACCAAAAGCTTATACACATAAACGGTCTATCACGACCAATAGAAATACAAAAAAGAATACAAAAGTTCATAACCAAAGCCTCTTGCGTAAGGCACCTGGGCTGACTTCACAAAACTCAGGTTCCTTTCTTAAACTCCACTAAGGCTGGGGTTGAACGTCCCTTTGCTCACCTACATACATATAAATGAGAGTGAGCTAACGCCCAGTGAATAATATCAAAATAAAGAGGTTAATGAATGAGATTCGTTCATAAATGAATCATACTCGCAATGTACATATTTGAACCACTATTCTCATTCACACTAGATTCACAAATCTCAAAAAAGCAAAACGACCTTAGGTCCAACACATCATGTCCATATGCAAACCGACCTCAGGTCCAATTCTTATATAAAACAATACGACCTCAGGTCCATCTATACGAAACGACCTTTGGTCCAACCAACTCTCTATTCAAAACAACATTTGGTCCAATTCGAACACATCAAACGACCTCGGGCCCAATTCAAACATATCAGGCGTATCAAACGGCCTCGGGCCCATTCTCTTTATATTCATATCCATGTGTATTTCATATTCATGATCATGATCCCTTTCATTCGAATGGCCTTTGGCCCATCACGGTATTCCAACATATCAAGTGACATATTCAAACGGCCTTTGGCCCATCTTTGCATTCATGTCTGACGACCTTTGGCCCAATCGTTCATATTCGATGGCCTTTGGCCCAATCGTTCATGTTTGACGGCCTTTGGCCCAGTCATTCATGTCTAACGGCCTTTGGCCCAGTCATTCATGTCCAACGGCCTTTGGCCCAATCATTATTATATTCAAACGGCCTCTGGCCCATCTTTATATTTGGATATATCAAACGGCAAACGGCAAACGGCCTTAGGCCCAAATCATTATTATATTCAAACGGCCTCTAGCCCATCTTTATACTTGGACATATTAAACGACAAACGGCCTTAGGCCCAAATCAATTTTATCAAACGTATCAAACGGCCTTATACAAATTAGGCATATAGAATGCTCATTCATATTTCGAATAAACAAACGGCCTTATACAAATTAGGCATATAGAATACTCATTCATATTTCGAATCAACAAACAGCCTTATACAAATTAGGCATATAGAATACTCATTCATATTTCGAATCAACAAACCCGTGGAGCTTATACAGAAGTAGCATTTGGAAAGTGACATACTTGAAAATATCTTTACTAAGATATTACTCACAGTGTTCTGCCGATGAATTTGCCCTTGAGCTCGACCCTACACATTACATAACACATATGGGTCACAAATTATTCAATCCGTTCTCAATTCATACATTCTTCTTAGGCTCCTTTCTTATCATTTTAACTCATTCACAATACTCAATGCATGCCTAAGAGTGCTTAGAAATGAAAGAGAACGGAAAACAAATCACAAAACCACTTTACAAACTTTTTGAAAGAGGGCTCCCCTCTCGAGTGTGGCTTTGGCCGCTCGAGCGGACCCATTGGGTCTGCAAAAATACTGGTTACTTCATTTTCACACCCGAGCGTGACTTTGGATGCTCGAACTGAGAGTCAAACTATATGGCTTCCCGCTCGAGCGTGAATACCCCCGCTCGAGCGGACGCCAATGTCTGCAAAAGTTCTAGGAACCAACATTCCACGCTCGAGCGGCCCTTTCCCCCCTCGCGCGAACATGCCAAATTCTGGGATTTCCAAAATTGTTCTTGAAGCTCAAACTTGACATTCAAAGGTGCAAAACTCATGTTTTTGACACAAAAGCATGGAAGGACATCAAATAACACCAGAACATGAGTAATTTGGAACCAATTGACCAAAATCATGGTCCACCTCATAAATTATCTTGAATTCTTTTCATAATTCTCAAAACCCATGTACTCAACTTCATACAATTCCATATCCTCATCTATCATGCATGCATGTCAATTCTTGGCTTCATCTCTATTTCAAATGATACAAATGACACTTATAATCATCAAACTCATGAAAATTATGCATGCATGTGAGATTTGGTGCTCAATTCCTCTTGTTCAACATGATTCATGTTTGAATGTATAAAATCATGGCAATTATGCACATGCATGTACATACAAGCACCAAATTCATCCATTTCAACTCAAATTATGTTCTTGGTGGCCATCTATCTTGAATTCACAAAATTACAACCTCAAACTTATGAATTTATAACTAATTACTCACCTAGAAGCTCAAATCTTCCAAGTTATGGTTAATTCTTGAGTTAATCCACTTGATTCTCCAATTTCCTTGCAAAATCTACAATGTTGGCCCTTTCTCTCTCTAAATTCGGCCCTCTCTCTCTCTCTCTCTCTCTCTCTCTCTCTCTCTAGAGTATGATTTTCAGCCAAAAGAGGAAAAATGAGCTCAAAACAATGCAAATAGGCCACTTATATACCTTAGCCTAATCAAATTAATTAAGGCTAAGTAATTGAGCCTAATTTAATCATTCTGAATCCAATTATTTTGATCCGAATCAATTTCTAATTAAATTTCACCGTAGGCTCTAAAAATTATGCCAATCACAATGGCGTAGTCAATTTCGAATTCTGTGGCCGATAGGGCCTTCAATTTAAATTCTAAAGTAGATAGTCAAACAGATTTTCCTACGGTGAATAGATAGAAATTCAAAACCACATATATTCATATAAATGGCACTCAAAATTATATCAAACACACAATCACAATCATAATCAAGATTAATTAGCATAACACGGACCAGGGTTATCACAAATGTGGTCCCTATATGAATGTCGTCCCTGTATGGAGAAATATGGTCTATGAATAAATGTAGCAAATAAAGTTCAAACAGTAACATGCATACTATTAAAATAAAATAGAAATCCAATAACAACACACAATTATTCGCCAACACAAGCACAACAGAGAGGGGGAAAAAAAAGTTTAGAAAAAAATTCAGCATACATTCTGAAACAGTATTTGTAAAATGCAGGAACTATGATGGCTTCACAACTCCTCAACACTAGCCCCCCATTTCAAATCCATGCGTTGGGCAGGATGGGCCCCCCGAAATCTAGGACTGCTTGATTTGAAGCCAAGAATTACTGCATCGTCTGTGGGAAGCTACAACATGATGTCTTGATTTTGCCGGGTTTTCCATTAGGGAAATAGTGAAATCAATGAGCGGATTATTCGGGCCAAACTGTTCGAGGAGTACAACCTTGCCAGGCACTTGCCAATCACCTCTGGCGTCGAATGTGGGTAATCATGATGCACTTAGACCTCCCGTTGTTGTGATTTAACTGACGACGCAAGGTTTTCCATGCTACTCGCCAACTTCAAAGCTCCCTCGCTCTGCCCTTTTTTTCGCTGACCTTGACTGCTGCCTCCGAATTTACGTTTTGTCGGTCCAGCCGTTGGAGTTGTTCCACAGACACGGCACAGTCATCAACTGTGTGCTCACTGTGGGTAGCAGGCTGGAAAGGGTGGCAGCCTACTACTATCCTCACAATCTTCTACGTCCATAGGGGATGGCACGTCATCCGTTGCGACCAGGTCAAAATCAGCATCGGGTGTCCAAGCAAAATTTCCTGTTACTGTGGCACTTGTGTATACCCTTCGCATAAGTTCCACATGCTCCAACGGCTTCGTTTTGAACTTCACAGCATTCTTGTCAATCTGGAAAAAGGAAAAAAAACAACATTACACACATGGAAGTAAATAATTAACAAACAACAAACCTACACACTACAACAAATGGGGACCCTAACTAGCAATGCACAATAACAAGCAACAGTCATACAGCAGCAGCAACAGCAATAAATGTTTCAAAAGAAGCCCACCATAGCAACATGCTTCCATATTATGTGAGAATCCTTGCTAGGACAGAAGAATTTTCAAGCAAGAAATATATTACTCTATCATGACGAACTTACAGTATCTTCATCATTTTTACAAATTTAGAAGTTTGAACATGACTCAGCTTTAAGTCTAAACCAAAATTTTGGAAGTAGAGGTTTTACACTAGTTCTAGTGAAATAACCTCATCTGGAGTCTCTCGAAACATCAATATGATGCGAAAAATTTTCAACAGAAATGGATGAGTTTTTTTTAAACAGTCATTTTAAAAAAAAAAAAAAAAATCATTTCTTAATTTAAATAGTCATTGTAGAAAAATGCAAAAACACAAAAAAAGTGTTTTCTAGTGTTTTCGAAACAAAGAAAACATGTTATCTATTTTGTGGAAAGAGAAAACTGAAAAATGGAACAAAGCAAGTTATATAGCATAATAAACAGTCAATCATAATGCACTAGTCTCAGTAAAATGTATCCCTAATGTATAATTGTATGTATCTCTTGATTATGTGCTTTCTTCTTTAGTGAAAGTCCAGGGAATGTAACGCCCTCAAAATAAACCCATAAATCATACATTCTTGACATGCTTAGACATAAAGGAATAAAGCATAATTACATTCCATCAGAGTATTCATTACAAAATGTAGTACATATTGACAACTTTCCAAGTCAACACTTGGTTACAAAAAGGAGTATTAACTCGAAACACAAAATAAGCCATCGGCTTGATATACATGTAATACAAAAATGTAATCACAAAAGAGTCCCAGCCACTAAGCCTCTCAAGCTACGTCCTTGGAGGTGGCATGCTACCTGTACCTGAAAATGATGTCCCATATTGGGTGAGCCAACGCCTAGTAGAGATATGCTAAACATAATGTAAGCAACAACTAAAACATGGGCCATTGATAAATGTTTAACTCATATGAATCAATTCATAAACCATTTCAATTACATGACAAAAGTGCTCATGTTTCATTCCATTTTCCATTTCTTATCCAATTCCCAATTCAAAACTATGGCTCAGAACTTGGCCAAACAATTTGATTGAAATTACATCTCATATCAACAATATTTTTATTTCAGATGAGATAATAACTCATATTAAACATTTCACACTTCATAACAGATACACATTTTGGTACTGTATCAATAACACATGACAACACTTCCATACTTCACAAATGATACACATTTTAGTGTTGTATCAATGTCAAACAAAAACACTTCCATACTTCACAAATGGTACACATTTTAGTGTTGTACCAATGGAGTTCATCCCCTATCTCCTCCCAAACAATATCCGGTTTAGAGGTCCATCCCCTATCCTCCCCTAAACCGTGGAGTACATCCCCTATCTCCTCCCACACAACACAATGTATATAAACACATATCATATACATAATCAAATCAATACATAAAATTCATGTATTATATCAACCGCCATATTCGATGGCATACTCATTTGATTAGTTTTAGTTTGCCTAATCATCATGCATTGTCTACAACAATCAAGACTATCCTTCACCGATAGCCCAAAGCAATTATTTCTAAACAGATAATAAATGCATCAACAGGTAATTTATCAACATTTTCAAAAGTGAGCGATTAATAAATCCAACTTCACTATTCCATCTCATATTGAGCCAATTTCATTATTTTCAACTCAATTTCACATTTTCATCATAAGTGTCATTAATTACACTAATGACCCAAATATACCCAAACATGGCATTTTTCCCCTTTAGCTCAATATTGACCCCAATGGTCCAAATATTATCAACAACATCTATATACTCATTTTGAAACCCAAATACACATTTATGGTTCAAAGAAACAAAACCCCTTTTTCCAAAAATTACACATTTAAAACCCTAACTTCCAAAATCCAAAACCATTTACACAAAAGCTCAATATTCATGTCAAAGCTCATAAAGATGAGTAGGAATCCCTACTTCAAGAGATGAACCCAAGGAAGAAGATGAAGAAAAACGAAATTGCTTCAAACTCCAAGATCTTCGGATCAAAACGTAGCCCTCAACGATCCCCACACTTTTCACAAAGGCTGAAGGGTAAAGGATCACTCCTACTAGATCAATCCCTAGAGAGAATGTGAGTTTTTAGAGAAGGGAGCTCTCCAATGGAGTTTTGAAAAAGTAAGAGAGAGAAAGGAAATCAAAAAGTGATCCAAAAAGGTGAAGTCCCGAAGTGATATACAAACAGGTCCGCTCGAACGGAAAATAGGACGCTCGAGCGTCAAGCACAAAAACTGGACCCGCTCGAGCATGAAGGGTACCCGCTCGAGCTCCAAGACACAACTGCAAAACACACTCGCTCGAGCGCAAAGGGAAAGCCGCTCGAGCGTAGATTTCCCCCTTCTAGTACTTTTATAGAAAATGAACTACCCGCTCGAGTGCCAATATACCCGCTCAAGTGTGACCCGCTCGAGCGTGAAAAACACACCTGCAGAAGTTTTGTAGAGTCACGAAATGCTGAGAGTGTGAAAACTACGCTCGAGCGCAAAAAGACCCGCTCGAGCGTACAACCAAAAATCAAACTCCGCTCGAGCGCAAAGGGACCCGCTCGAGCGTACCACCAAAATTCTGGGCAACAAGGAATGGGACTAAAGCTCAACCAACCTGTTCGAAACACGTCCAACACAACCTAAAACTCAAACACAAGGAATTAAAGGATAACAACAAGATGTACAACCACCAACTCCATGGAACCTAAGTCCGGAATACAACAATCAAAGGAAGAGAAACCAGGATCGCTATAACCTCCCCCCCTTAAAGAATTTCGTCCCCGAAATTAAGTACAAGTTTTTCAAAGACATGTTTTCTCAATACCAACATTATTACAATACAAAATTCAACAACTTGACCCATTACCGGTCGTTCCATCTCTATTCAAGAGGCAAACTTCCATATAGTCTCCAACATGCATTATCAACATGTATCTCAAAATATATTCAATGCCAACAATACATTTGCATTTCTGAAACATCATCAACATATACAATGTTAAAATCAACTTTCATTATAAGGCAAGTTCCAAACTATATTTCCATAAATTCAAAACATACACCATGTTTTACAACTTAAGACACAATCAATGCTCTTAAAGTTTATCAATATTACAAAATTTTCAAAACATGATTACACATGAACAAATAAGTACGGATATTTCTCACGGACCTCCAAATCACGTTCCCAAGTGGCTTCCTCCACTCCGTGATGTTTCCACAAAACCTTTACCAAGGGAATGGTCTTGCCTCGCAAGACTTGCTCCCGCCTATCCAAGACCCGAACCGGTCTCTCCTTATACGAGGCATCCTCATCTACCTCTAAGTCGGTCCAATCCAACACGTGTGATGGATCCGGCTCGTACTTCCGAAGCATACTAACATGAAACACGTCATGTACTCCGGATAACTGCGGCGGCAAGACCAAACGATAAGCAACCTCCCCAATCCTCTCAAGGATCTCAAAGGGACCGATGAACCGAGGGGATAACTTCCCACTCTTCCCAAACCTCATCAAACCCTGTCTAGGTGATATTTTCAGAAAAACATGATAACCCGCCTCAAATGCCAAAGGCCTCCTCCTACGGTCGGCATAACTCTTTTGGCGACTCTGGGCTGTAACAAGCCTCCTACGGATAAGCTCAACTTTCTCCGTCGTTTTCCTCACCAACTCCAAGCCCAACAAAGGTGCATCACCCACCTCGGCCCAACAAACTGGAGACCTACACGGTCGGCCATACAAGGCCTCAAACGGTGCCATACCGATACTCGACTGAAAACTGTTGTTGTAGGCAAACTCCACCAAGGGCAAGTGCCTCTCCCACGTCCCACTAAAGTCAAGGACACAACCTCGAAGCATATCCTCAAGGATCTGAATAGTACGCTCGGACTACCCGTCAGTCTGAGGATGATAAGCCGTGCTAAAGGTCAATCTAGTGCCCAAGGCACTCTGCAAACTCTGCCACAACTTAGCAGTAAAACGGGGATCTTTATCAGAGACGATCGACATTGGGACCCCGTGCAACCTCATTATGTCCCGAATATACAAGTCGGCAAGATGATCTACCGAATCTCTCACGCGCATAGAGATAAAGTGCGTTGACTTAGTCAACCGGTCTACAACCACCCAAATAGCATCACTACCCCGCTGAGTCCTCGGGAGACCTACAACGAAGTCCATACTGACATGCTCCCACTTCCACTCGGCAATAGGCAAGGGTTGTAACAAACCCGTTGGCCTCTGATGCTTGGCCTTCACTTGCTGACAAGTAAGGCACTTCGACACAAAAACTGCCACATCTCTCTTCATACCCCGCCACCAAAACTGGCAACCCAAATCACGATACATCTTGGTGCCTCCCAGATGCACCGCAAGGCGTGAATGGTGAAACTCTCGGAGTACCTCATCTCGGCAAGACTCTAGCATAAACAAACGGTCTCAGTATCTCACACTCAGGTCGGGATACACAGACAGACCCTTCTCAGCCTTCCCACTGGAGATCTTCTCTCGGAGAGATTCTACCTCAAGGTCACCTCTCTGTGCTTCTAACACTCGATTCACAAGTGTAGGCTGCGCAACAACAGAAAACAAGGCCGCAGCCTCAACGGATTCGCCCAGAAGCAAATCAAACTCCCCAAGTGCACCCAACATCTCCCACTCCCGGATGGCTATACAAGCTACATCACTAATGGATTTCCTACTAAGGGCATCGGCCACAACATTGGCCTTTCCCGGGTGATAGTGCAACTCGAAGTCGTAGTCCTCAATGAATTCCATCCACCTTCTCTGCCTCAAATTTAAGTCCCTCTGTGTAAACAGATACTTCAGACTCTTATGATCCGAGAATACCTCGAATCTCTCACCATGAAGGTAGTGCCTCCAAATCTTCAAGGCAAAAATTACTGCTGCTAACTCTAGGTCGTGTGTAGGGTAATTTCTCTCGTGTATTTTCAACTGACGTGAGCCATAGGCAACCACTTTCCCCTCTTGCATCAACACACAACCCAAACCCTCTCGTGAGGCATCACAGTAAACCGCATAACCCAGCCCTCTCTCCGGAATAATCAAAACCGGAGCGGTGGTTAATCTAACCTTCAACTCTTGGAATGACTTTTCACAAGTCTCACTCCATACAAATTTGACCCATTTCCGCATCAATCTAGTCAACAGTGAAGCTAGCCTAGAGAAGTCTTTCACAAACCGGCGATAATACCCAGCTAATCCCAGAAAACTGCGGATCTCAAAAACACTCTTAGGCTGTGCCCAATCCTGCACTGCCTCAATCTTAGATGTATCAACAGACACACCTTCGCCAGAAACTACATGGCCTAAGAACTTGACCTCTCTTAGCCAAAACTCACACTTCCCAAACTTGGCATACAGCCTATGGGCTCTAAGAAACTCAAGCACCACTCTCAAGTGTTCCTCGTGCTCCTCCTCCGAAGGCGAATAAATCAGAATGTCGTCCACGAAAACGACTACAAAACGATCTAAGAATTCCCGGAATATCCAGTTCATCAAGTCCATAAACACTGCCGGTGCATTGGTGAGCCCAAAAGGCATCACCAGAAACTCATAGTGGCCATACCGCGTACGGAATGCTGTCTTCGGAATATCCTCCTCCCTGACCCTCAACTGGTGGTAACCCGATCTCAAGTCAATCTTGGAGAAACAACGGGAACCCTTCAACTGGTCAAACAAATCAACTATACGGGGCATAGGGTACTTATTCTTGACCGTAGCCTGATTCAACTTCCGGTAATCGATACAAAGTCTCAAGGCACCATCTTTCTTTTTAGCAAAGAGGGTCGGTGCTCCCCACGGCGAAACACTAAGGCGAATAAAACCCTTATCTAGCAACTCCTGGAGTTGAATCTTCAACTCACTCAACTCAGCTGGGCAAAACGGTAAGGTGCCATAGATATTGGCGCTGTGCCGGGCACTAAATCAATAGAGAACTCTATCTCTCGATGAGGTGGCAAACTGACAAGATCCTCGGGGAAAACATCCGAATACTCGCAAACCACTCTCAGCAACTCAACCCCGGTCTCATCACACTCACTACTCATAAGGCTAGCGAGAAGACCACTAAGCTCACTCCGTCCTCGCGGATCATACACCGGTGGCAACACACTACCAACCCGATCCCCCAAGAATTGGAAACAATCTCCGCTCACGGTACATACTGTGACCCTTTGGCGGTAACAATCAATAACAGCCCGGTATGACGATAGCTAGTCCATACGCAAGATAACATTAAAACCTGACATAAGCATAACTACAAAAGGAAATGGAAGTCGACGATCTGCTACCTCTATATCACAACCTCTACACCCTTGTTTCAAAATCAACTCACCCCCAACAGGTGATACAACACAAATAGGAGATGCTAACTGTGCCAACTCCAAACCCAAAACAGATGCAAATGCAGTAGATATAAAAGAATGGGATGCACCCGTATCGATCAACACATTGGCAACCGAGTTGCAAAACAAGAAGGTACCTCTCACAACCGATGGAGCCGGTACAAGATCCTGCGCGGTAACAGCATACACGCACCTTGAAGGCCCCTGATCTACCTGCTCACCTCTAGGAGCAAAAGACTGCTGCACAGACTGGGATGACGAAGCTCCCTGGTTGGCCCTCGAGGCCTGAACTGACTGTGCTGGCTGAAAACTCTGCGTCTGCCTAGAACCAGACGCCCCCGAAGTGGCACTCAACTGCAGGCAGTACCTCTTCAGGTGCCCCGCCTGACCACACTGATAGCAAGACAGTGGCTGACCTCTGCCCTGACTCTGGCCCTGAGGTCGAGCCGAAGAAGAAGCTGCTCTCTGACCTCCTCCCCTCTGTGGGCAAGCTGGAGACTTGTGGCCCAGCTGACCACATTTGTAACAGGTCACCTCTCCCTGACTGCCTTTCCCAGAACCTGCACTCGGCACTGGAAAGATAGATCTATCAAAACCGCCCTGAGACTGCTAAGGGTTAGGACCCCTCTGTCTCCTGCCATCACCTTGGCCGTCCTGACTCCTCTTGGAGCCCCTCTGCCTCTCCTCCTCCTCCTGCATCATAATCTCCATATGGGCTGCAGCATCTACATGATGCCCATACTCCCGAGTCATGGAACCCTCAATTCTCATCTTGAGGCCATGCCTCAACTTCCTCTCAAACTCAAGACAGCGGTGTTCCTCAGACGCCACAAGCTCAGGTGCGAACCTGGATAAACTAGTAAATGCGGCCTCAAACTCGGCCACTGAAGAATTCAGCTGCTTAAGCTGGCAGAACTAATCCATCAACTTCTTCCTGACAGCTGGAGATAAGTACTTCTCCTGGAAAGCATCCACAAAAGCCTCTCATGTGCCACCAATACGACCCCTCATAAACTTCCACCACTGACCCGCATCCCCCTTTAGCTGGAAAGATGCCAAGGTCACCTTCAATGCTCCGTCTTCGATGCCAAGCATCTCAAACGTCTTAGTCATCTGTTCCAACCACTCATCTGCCTTAAGTGGCTCCTTAGGATCCCCAACAAACTCATCCGGATTAGACCAGAAGAACTCCCTCTTCAGAAATGAAGGCCCTACCTCAGCAACATGGGCTTGGACCTGATTCTCAGCTTTGAGAATGCCCAAGGATTCCCTCAAAGCTCTTGCCATCTCGCGGGCTAAGGCACCCATGGCCTGTTGACCCACTGGCTCGGCCACATTGGCCTGACCAACACCCTCCTATTGCGCCAGAATATCATCCGGTAAAGGCATCTCCTGCCTCCTAGGCCTACCTCGCCTACAACCACGTCCTCGTCCTGACATCCTAATAAAGGTAACGAAGAACATTAGCACATTCACAAATGTGCCGAAGCTATAACACTCGCGTCCTAATGCATGGACAACTGTAATTCACTCCACGTAAGCACATAATCACATAAGCACCTACGAATTTCATTTCCGGATAATGATAGTCCCATGGCGTTACTAGAGTTCCGGTTAGAAACAGCATTGATCAAGTGCTTTTCCAACAAGACACACAGAAACCCAAGGATCCAATCAATATCCTAGAAACCAAATCTCATACCCATATAGTCACATAAACATGTTATCACATAAGCACATAACATTACACAAAAGTCTCTAACAAGCGAGGCAAACCCATTGTGTTACTAAACACTTCCCACGTACCCAAAGTATTCAAACCCGGTACGCTCTGATACCAAGTTGTGACGCCCTCAAAATAAATCCATAAATCATACATTCTTGACATGCTTAGACATAAAGGAATAAAGCATAATTACATTCCATCAGAGTATTCATTACAAAATGTAGTACATGTTGACAACAAAAGTAAATGCCCTATGGGCTTACAACTTTCCAAGTCAACACTTGGTTACAAAAAGGAGTACTAACTCGAAACACAAAATAAGCCCTCGGCTTGATATACATGTAATACAAAAATGTAATCACAAAAGAGTCCCAGCCACTAAGCCTCTCAAGCTACGTCCTTGGAGGTGGCATGCTACCTGTACCTGAAAATGATGTCTCATATTGGGTGAGCCAACGCCCAGTAGAGATATGCTAAACATAATGTAAGCAATAACTAAAGCATGGGCCATTGATAAATGTTTAACTCATATGAATCAATTCATAAACCATTTCAATTACATGACAAAAGTGCTCATGTTTCATTCCATTTTCCATTTCTTATCCAATTCCCAATTCAAAACTATGGCTCAGAACCTGGCCAAACAATTTGATTGAAATTACATCTCATATCAACAATATTTTTATTTCAGATGAGATAATAACTCATATTAAACATTTCACACTTCATAACAGATACACATTTTGGTGCTGTATCAATAACACATGACAACACTTCCATACTTCACAAATGATACACATTTTAGTGCTGTATCAATGTCAAACAAAAACACTTCCATACTTCACAAATGGTACACATTTTAGTGCTGTACCAATGGAGTTCATCCCCTATCTCCTCCCAAACAATATCCGGTTTAGAGGTCCATCCCCTATCTTCCCCTAAACCGTGGAGTACATCCCCTATCTCCTCCCACACAACACAATGTATATAAACACATATCATATACATAATCAAATCAATACATAAAATTCATGTATTATATCAACCGCCATATTCGATGGCATACTCATTTGATTAGTTTTAGTTTGCCTAATCATCATGCATTGTCTACAACAATCAAGACTATCCTTCACCGATAGCCCAAAGCAATTATTTCTAAACAGATAATAAATGCATCAACAGGTAATTTATCAACATTTTCAAAAGTGAGCGATTAATAAATCCAACTTCACTATTCCATCTCATATTGAGCCAATTTCATTATTTTCAACTCAATTTCACATTTTCATCATAAGTGTCATTAATTACACTAATGACCCAAATATACCCAAACATGGCATTTTTCCCCTTTAGCTCAATATTGACCCCAATGGTCCAAATATTATCAACAACATCTATATACTCATTTTGAAACCCAAATACACATTTATGGTTCAAAGAAACAAAACCCCTTTTTCCAAAAATTACACATTTAAAACCCTAACTTCCAAAATCCAAAACCATTTACACAAAAGCTCAATATTCATGTCAAAGCTCATAAAGATGAGTAGGAATCCCTACTTCAAGAGATGAACCCAAGGAAGAAGATGAAGAAAAACGAAATTGCTTCAAACTCCAAGATCTTCGGATCAAAACGTAGCCCTCAACGATCCCCACACTTTTCACAAAGGCCGAAGGGTAAAGGATCACTCCTACTAGATCAATCCCTAGAGAGAAGGTGAGTTTTTAGAGAGGGGAGCTCTCCAATGGAGTTTTGAAAAAGTAAGAGAGAGAAAGGAAATCAAAAAGTGATCCAAAAAGGTGAAGTCCCGAAGTGATATACAAACAGGTCCGCTCGAGCGAAAAATAGGACGTTCGAGCGTCAAGCACAAAAACTAGACCCGCTCGAGCGTGAAGGGTACCCGCTCGAGCTCCAAGACAAAACTGCAAAACACACCCGCTCGAGCGTAAAGGGAAAGCCGCTCGAGCGTAGATTTCCCCCTTCTAGTACTTTTACAGAAAATGAACTACCCGCTCGAGCGTGACCCGCTCGAGCGTAAGAAAATCCGCTCGAGCGTGAAAAACACACTTGCAGAAGTTTTGCAGAGGCACGAAATGCTGAGAGTGTGAAAACTACGCTCGAGCGCAAAAAGACCCGCGCGAGCGTACAACCAAAAGTCAAACTCCGCTCGAGCGCAAAGGGACCCACTCGAGCGTACCACCAAAATTCTGGGCAACAAGGAATGGAACAAAAGCTCAACCAACCTGTTCGAAACACGCCCAACACATCCTAAAACTCAAACACACGAAATTAAAGGATAACAACAAGATGTACAACCACCAACTCCACGGAACCTAAGTCCGAAATACAACAGTCAAAGGAAGAGAAACCGGGATCGCTATAGGGAAGTTTTGGTCAATTCCCTTGTACATGTGCTTACCATGCACTTTTCCATGAAATTGTGCAAAGGGCATATAATGGCCAACTTGTTAATCTAGATGCATGACCCAAAAGTCAAACCAAGTGAAATTGTTGAAATAATTTCTTCAAATATGAAAAGAATCCCAAGGACAGGCAAGTGATCCAGCCAAAGGAACAGTGGGACTACACATGAAGACTAGAGAAATGAGGAATTTTTTAAATATTTTTTTTTATTTCTATTTTATTATTATTATTATTATTATTATTATTATTATTATTATTATTATTGTTATTGTTATTATTATTATTATTATTACATTTTGAAAGGAAAGGGATAGGGGAAGGGAAGTTTCATTCACAGCATTAAGATTTGAATCTAGAGATCCTGTTTGGTAATGGAGTGCCTCATCCACTAGGCCAACCCTTTGGTCTAAGAAATGGGGAAGTTACACCATCACATTTATGTTTGAAAATTGAAATCAATAAGTTTTTGGAGTCACTTGGAAGCATGTTTAGCAAGTTGCGAACTTTTCTAGTTACATATGATCATTTGCTTCAAGCTTCATTTTAGAATCATGAATCTGTATGTTATGGGGAGAGTATTCTTCTTTTTTTATTTTAGTTTTCATTGACCTTGATTATTATAGGAATCATTTACTTCATTTACTTTTCTTGTTTTCTCCAATTGCTCTTGACATCTTCTACAAGTTTTTTTCCATTGTGGCCTCAAGCACATCTTTGTTTCTCCTCTTCCCCACCCACTCTGATTATAGTTCTATACAGCCTATCTTACCTGATGTGGGATGTAGATTTAATGCTAATGGGATATGAATCACACAATACATAATATTAATTATTGTTCTAAATATGTAATGTTGTTGATATGCTCATGGTTTAGTGTCCTATTTAATTATATGACAAATTATACCCATACTCTTGAAGATAATTCAGGTTATGACAAATGAAAGCCCATATGACTAAACTGAAGGCTCAAACTGAGGGTTTATTTGTTAGAAGACTCAAATTCTGAAGTTTTTTTTTGTTTTTTTGGTCAAGCTATGTTTTTGTAGCTTCAAACAAATTATACCCATATGACAAATTATGCCCCAAAATAGACAAATTATACCCATAATGTACTCCTTACAAATTATACCCATACTACAATGGCAAAAACATATAATTAAAGCTACAATTGACAGGCTATGTTTTTGTTTTGTTTTGTTTTTTTTTTTTTTTTTTTTTGTCAGTTTAGTCATTGTGCTTCACAGAAAATTTCTTGTCAAACTTGTACAAAAAAAAAACAATTATAGTGCATGATTAAACCTAACGTGCAGATAGTTTGACATGGAATTGTGCTTCTAAGGAAAAAACAAGACTTGGAAACGTTACCTTCTCATATTTGGCCCACCAATCATTCGATGCTCGTATCAACCCAGTTTCTTCGTTGTAACTTATGCTGGTTAGGTCGTGCCTTGTGTCCATAAGGCATGCCCATGACTGCCAATCCTTTTTCAGCAAGTTGTACTTGTTTTGGAGTTGCTTCACCTTATGGAACCTACCCGTACGTTCCTAAAAGGCCTTAGACATAGCCCTGTAGCCGTGCATTGTCATCGTATGGACACATCCCTTGTAACCGGATTCCAACTCCTTCATAACAAGTTCCAAGAACAGCCTGACTACGTCGGAGTCCCAAACTGCTTTGTGCACATATGCGGACTATGGGTGTGGCTGACTACTGCCCCGATTACGCAAATTTCTGGACGGCGTAGACAGCGTTTGGGATTGATCCATGTGGCTACAACATTGGAGCAATAATTGTGGCATATGTGCATCATATAATGTAAAACATAACATGCACAATTGAAATTAAAGAACATGAAGGAGAAGCAAATAATAGCAAAGCAAATAAAAAGAAGATTCCATTGTCAACATGAAACTAGCATACTACACATTGTACTAGTCGGAAAACATGAAAAGTATCACGTGGTAAATACATACATATTCCCTATGAACCAAAGCAAATCAAGTACGAAACAACAAAATAACAACGACAACAGATAAGATGAACGTAACAATTTGTAGGAGATGCAAAGAGTGCTGCAGATTGATGATGTCAGCCTTTAACTGGAAGACCATGTCCTTAAGTGATTGTTGAGTGTCAGGCATGAATGTTTGGCCAAATTTGTCACACCAGCCAATCCAAGAATGACATGGCTGAATAGACACATGTATTAGTGTAGTTCTAAAACATGTAAATAGACTTGTGCATGTGAATACTCACCACTGCACGAGGGAATTGGTAGTAGGCACAACCCGGATTTCTTGAAGATCTTGAAATCTTCACAACACATATCCCAAAGCCACAAGCACAGAACGACACTGTATGCGCTGACGTGGCAGAGGAAACAAACGAAGCCATCGTCTGTTTTGGGAACAACCATAGATGAAAGCAATGAAATGACAACATGGACATGGTTTATAAGTTTTGTTATATATTAAATTCGCCTTGTGTAGACTTAGTGTCTGTGTGCAATTATGTGTGAGATTAATTTGTTAATGTACTTTATTTCTTTATATTACCTTACTCCTACAATAATGGGAATTTTCAAACAAAGACTTTCAAGTGCCGCCAGTAATTTGATTAGATTGTAAAGTGTGTGTGTGTGTGATTAATTTCACAAGTAATCAAATGTTGTTGTTTTTAGTGGCCGACAGTTTAGATTTCTTACTACCACAAATAAGACTCATGTACATATTAGCAGAAACAAGAATGTATAAATATAATCTAATAATTCTTAAACATTAATTTCAACAACTATTTTTGGGGGTGAAAAGTCTTTTGCAAAACACGAAAACACATAAAAAAAAATTTCCTTTTAATAAACAGTCAGTGTAATTATTTTCCACACAAAAAATTATCTTTTTTTTTTTTTTCCCCTCTTTTACAAGTTCATTGTCAGTTGTCCAGTTTACACTTTAAGGTGAGGCAGTTGTGACCTTTTACAATTTGTACTTGGAAGTGTAGGCAATTTCATACTTCAAAACAACAAGGATTGTTTTAATAACTAAGGAGTAGAACAATTCTGTGTTTCAATTATCAATTTCAGTAAAAATTACTTAAAAATTCACGAAAATAGAGGCCACAAATTTTAGGGGGAAAGATGAGCGAAATACAAAACAGAGGCCAGAAATTTCACCACAGGAACAAACAAAAAGGGACAAAGAGGACAGAAATGAACACAGACACAACACCAACTTTGCCGAATGGTTGGCAAACCCAGATAAGTGCAAACACAAATTCATATGCTAATCCGAAGTATGTAAGGCAAAAAAAAGGTAAACAGTGTTAACAAAAGGGGGATTTGTTATGGATTTTGTACATGGGGAAAAATAGAGTCACAAACGGAGTTGTTACCTTCTACTTTAGGGGGGCTGAAATAGTGAAGATCTGTTCAACGGTGGTGCAGATCTGGACGCCGGCTGGTCCTTCCCGTTTGATACTGGTGATGTTGTAAGGAGGAGGTGGTGGCGGAGCTCTAGTGTGAGTGTGACGGACAATCGCGTATTGGGATAGCTTTGGTGATGCTGTAAGGGGGAGGTTGTGGCGGAGCTCCGACAGTTGGCAGTGTGTGCATCACGGACTGTTGCGCCTTCAATGTTGACTGTGTACGCGTGTGTATGGAGAACAAGAGGAGATGTTGACGTGAGAATATGAGGTGCGAAGTTTTGTGCCCTAGCTGTCTTATTCTCCCATTTTGCAAGGACCGAACAAATAAGGGGGGCATTTCGGTCTTTTTTGCCTCTGACTAGTGTAGTCGTTTTCCGACCAAAAAAATTGTGAATAGTATAAAAATTTTTGCTTTTGTAGTGACTTTTTGCCTTTTTGCATTTTTTAGGTTTACCGAAACACCTATTTAATCTGAGGCTAAAAAGCCTTATTTGGAATAGTTTTTTTGGCTTTTTTTACTTTTGTGAGAGAAAAAATGAAATGATTATAGTTTGGATATGACATTTTGTCTTATTGGACTACAAAGCCTATTTTGTCTTTTTTGTGATTATTTTAGCCAAAAAGTCCTATTTTAGCTTATGCCAAACAAAGACTAAATATGAATTTGTCTATTAGAGTGCTTCTTCTCATAAATGAGCTAAACATATTTTGGCTATATAATTTGAGCTTATTTAGCTAATAATTAAAAAAAGTAATTTTTTTAACAAAATCCATCTTGCTTGGCACATGTTAAAAAAAGCACTTTATTATATTTTTATTTTTGTCAATCTAAAAAGTAAAAAAAACAATTTTTAAATTTTAAAAATATTTCATTAAGATCTAAAAAAAATTCCTAACCCCACCTGAACTTTCCTGAAAATAAAAGAATAACAATAATTACCAAATGCATTAACCTTATTTGGTTCTAATTTTTTTATTTCAATTTTTGTATATTTTTATATTTAGTGAATTTTTTTTAATATTTTAAACAATTTTTATTTTTATTTTTTAGAAACACTTAATATAAATACAATTGAAAAGTATAATATTTGTGAAAAGAATTTTTAAAAAATTCACTAAATATCAAAAATATAAAAAAAAATAATATGAAAATTTAATATATTTTCGTATTCTTGTATATTTATTGATTTTTTTAAAATATTTTATTTTTTAGGTACATTTAGGTTAGGTGCATCTAAAAAGTAAAAATTTGCTTAAAATATTAAAAAATTCACTAAAAATAAAAAGATATGAAAAATAAAAAATTTAGATTTTAAAAAATTAAATTCAAAAAATTAGAACTAAACAAGGTGATTAATTCTTTTGATAATAACTTAAATTTTGAAAAATGACTATTAAAAAAAATTTGACAAAGATGGCCATAACTGAATTTGGGTTGTAGCCCCCCATGAGGGGGTATTTCAGTGTAGTGAGATGATATTTAAAGTTTTAATCAATAAATGATAGTTTAACTTTATTAACCTATTAACATTGTGACCAAAAAAATAGAGAAACTACAAATAAAGTGTAATTTTTTAAAAATAATTTTAGATGAGTAGTGAACTTTATGAATCTATAGTTTAACTCTATTAAAATTATAAATCTTTTCATAAATTTATAATTATTTTGTAAAAGAGCCATTAAATTGTAATTTCTCAAAAAAAAAAAAAGAAAAAAAAAAGAAGAAGAAGAAGAAGAAGAAGACAAACAAACAAACACATTAGACTCTTTTTTAGTGGGTCAAATCACATAGACATGAATGATTGGTGGTGTGGGGAAAAGTGTTTTGCAGACCTTTATTTATTCCAACCATAATCTTATGGAAAATGTTATGGAGTTCAAATAAAATATTAAATTTTCTACTAAATCTTTTATATGGGTGTGAGACCTACACAAATCACATGTGTGTGGGTCCCATACCTATATAAAAAGTTTGGTAAAAAATTTAAGGGTAAATTACACTTTTACCCCCTAAACTATACGCACTTTTTCTATTTAATCCCTTAACTATTGCTTGTGTTTCTTTAATCTCTAAACTTTAATAATTTGTGTCTGTCAAGTCCAATTTGTGTCTGTTGTCCAAATCATTAACGGAATAGCGTTGCACGTACATTCCACGAGATACGAAAGGCTGATATGAAGGTCAAAATGGACATTTCATCCTCAACCGCATGTGCCATACACGTGATGCGAATTGGGGTAACAAAAATAGGGGGTATATGGTTTTCAGATCATCGACTCAGTCTTCAGAACTTCGATTGAGTCTTCAGAACTTCGATTTAGGCTAGGGTTTGGGGTTTTCTTGAAGAATCGAAGGGTTTTGCAACATTATTGGTGTTGATTGAGGCCGGATGACCATGGCGAAGTATGTACGACGTCAAGATCAAGATAGTTATATACCAAAATGTAAGTATAATTTTTTTAGTTTTTGGTTAAGATTTTTGCATGGTTATGATTTTTTGAACATTTTCGGTCAGTTTTGTATATTTTTGGTTAATTTTTTATTTGTTGAATCTTTCTTGTTTACTGTGTTGTTTTGAAGAAGTGAATTTTGAAGTGTATGTACTGTTCCAAAAAGTGAAGTCTTGTTGTATGTGTTTGTCTGATTGTCCCCTGTCTTTTAGTGTATGTGTTTTTTTTTTTTTTTTAGTGTGTTTTCATGCTTTGTTTGTGAATGATACTGTGGTCTCATGCATTTGCATATGTTCCTCAATTTTTTGTTTTTTAATGTTATACTGGTCCAATGCCCATGCAGACATCAATGCTAATCACTTTACCATTAAAGTGAATCATGGTGGTCAACTTAGGACAGAAAATGAAAAGAGGTCTTATGTTGGGGGCCAAGTAGATTACATTGACTACAATGATAGGGAAAGGATGCCATTGCTAGCATCGGTTGAATGTGCCCAAATGGTCGAATATAGTGATTTTGTTAGATTTCATTACAGAGTCAATGAGAATTAGAGCATGGATGGAGGATTTAGATTTATTAGTTCTGATGACGATGTGTATGAAATGATGAAATTTATAGTGGCAGGTGTATTGGAACTTTATATTGAGGAACCTGCCCTGTTCCACTGAGTTTTGATGAATATTTCCAGGATGTCAATGTAGAAGAATGAGATTGGGAATGTAACACAATAGAAGGGAGTATTTATGAACCCAATGTTGATGGGGATGAGCATAGTTCAAATTCTGCTTCAAAGGCTGAATATGAAGCATTTGTTGACAGTGATTACAGCTTGAATGAGAAGCCAATGGCAGGAGTGGACCAACATGCAAGTAAGCCACCAGAAAATAGTCATGTCTAAGATTTTTCTGAACCAGAAAGTGAGGAATGGGATTTGTCACAACCCAACCCTGCCCTTACAGGTTTAGCGTCGCAACCGGCCAGTAATCCTTAAATTACCAAAGGCTTTTGTATAGAATAGTAGATAATTAAGGGGCTTGCGGAAGCAACTACACAAAATACAACGTCCATAGAGCTATGAAGATATTCATGGGACAGAAAATATAAGACTTATATATGTACACATACATGTGACGTCATAATACAGTAGTCTGACGTCACCCACAAAAACAAATAACGAAGGTGGGACTTAGCCCAAGATACAGATAGATAGAAGTTATATGAGAGTCACAAAAACACAAAACAAAATAGTTAAACATGGTTCACAAAACATGACCCCCTTGACTTGACTTAATTCGGAACCTTCTCAAGAGACACATTGAGTGGCTGACAAAACGGAATTCCAGGCGATCATCATTGAGCCTGGCCACGCACCTGCTCACCTACATACATAAATAATACAGTGAGCGGAAGCCTAGTGAATAATAACAAGGTAAAGGTTTTGTTGAATATTGTCTATAACGTTACAGAAAATAGAATTCAGTAATTAGCAAAAATGGAGTGATAATCATGTTCAGAAATCTTAGTTCATAACAGATATAGATTCAAAATTATATTCATAATCAAAATTGGCAGTTAATCATACATGGTACATTCATTAGCACTAGCAGAAACAGTTGACCCATAAAGGGACGATCGTAAAGGCATAAAATTGACTCATGTGTACAGAGACAGTACAGTTGACTCATGAGACGTACAGTTGGCCCATAAATGGGACATATATATAAGGATCCATAATAGTTGGCTCATGAGACGTACAGTTGACCCATAATTGGAACGTAACAAAACAGATAACAGATGTCATCTGAAGCTAAGAATGCCACGAATACATTTCAGGAATATTGGACAACCATTCATTGATGAGAAAATAATAATATTTCAGAAAACAAATCATCTTATATCATTCAGAAAATACTTATAATTGAACATAGCTTTACAAAGTTATTACTCACAGATGGCTCCCAAGCAGATAGACAGAACAGATAACCGGATAGCCTGCGGCACGTGACCTACACAAACACATAACAGATACACATTTAAAACACACGTTCAAAATATACTTAACTCGTTACGTTTCGTTCGTAGTGTGTTTCTATGTTTTACCCTCACTATTACGTCTTGATCATGGCCCAAGAATGCCTAAGATGAAATGAAGATGTCAAATTATGTTATTCAACACTTAGGCAAATTTGCTGAAAACAAGGTCCCCGCTCGAGCGCAACTTTCTTTGCTCGAGCAACGGTTCAAAAATATAAGTTGTCACTCAAGCATAACTTCGGTCACTCGAGCAGTCTGTAAACTTAGCAAAAGTATTGGTTGTGTGATTTTTTCGCTCGACGGTCGCTTGAGCGTGAGACTCAAGTCCTCGCTCGAGCGCAACTCTTATCGCTTGAGCAGTCCGCAAAAACATGAAACTTCTGAGAGCTTGCATTTCATGCTTAAGCAAACTTCTGGTCGCTCGAGTGAAAGCGCAAGATCACAGAGTGGTTGCTCAAGTGCAGGATTCAACGCTCGAGCGGAAAAGCAGAATCTGGAATTTCCAGATTGCGCTGTCAAGTGTAAAACTCAATTTCAAAGCTACAATTCACATCCTTTTGAGCTCAAAACTTAAGAAAACATATGTAAACTTGAAAAACATCATGAATTCAAGACCATTTCGCAAAAATTAAGGCCCAAAGGCATGTCATATAAAATCAAACTTGGAATGTTAAACCATTACATGAACTTAACTTGAAAGTAATTCTTAACTTCAAAGCCTTCAAAACAAGATCAATTGAGATGTTTAACTCAAGAACATGATGAAATTCTTAGAAGAAGGTC
Organism: Camellia japonica; assembly: GCA_030407325.1. Classification (NCBI taxonomy): domain Eukaryota; kingdom Viridiplantae; phylum Streptophyta; class Magnoliopsida; order Ericales; family Theaceae; genus Camellia; species Camellia japonica. The sequence goes on from JAPPVO010000016.1 coordinate 167,171,107, forward strand.
AAAACATGGACATGCAAAAGGGGAATTCTTTGAAAACAACCTCAAATTGTGATAAAATGAGCATACATGCATGATATGGTCTTCCTACCAACTCATTAGCTCAAGACTTGCTTAATTCAAGTTAATCCTCTTGAATTCTCTACATTAACAACTTCCATGCAAGGATTAGGAACCAATTACTCACCTAAAGTTAACAATTGAGTTCTAGCTTGTTATATCTTTGAGCTTCCAAGTCAATCTCTTCTAGGTTGCTAGCAACACTCCCCTTCTCTTCTTCTTGAATTCACTCTCTCTCCCAAAGCTCTCACTCTCTCTCACGTTTAGAGCTTTAGGAGTATGAATTGATGGTGCAAAAATGATCTAATAGGGTCAAATTAGCCTTATATAGGCTCACTTAATGACACTTATTTAGTTGGGGGTTAAAGACAACTAATTGGAATTAATTTATTCTAATTATTTGGTTCCGAATCGAATTTCAATTCAACTTATCACAATGTTCTAAAAATTCCAACTAACACATATACCAATTCAATTTCGCGATCAGATGCCTATAAGGCCTTCAATTCGCAGAACAAAATAGAAACAGAAACATATACAGATATTCCTACGATAAATAGATAGAAACTCATATAGCACATAACACATGCAATTAACTCGGGATTTTATCTTATTTACTTATTTGACATAATTAATCATGGTTAATTAGCTAATCACAGGTCGAGGTTGTTACAGGATTCCTCATATGGGTTTGCTAGCCTTGAAGAATCAGAAGATGGGGATGATGAGTTGCCAAGGACCAAGAACAAAGAGTTCAATTCTGTTTCTAGAAAAGAGAACCCTATTTTTGAGTTAGGAATGATTTTTAAAAGCAGGGCTCAGTTTGCTGGAGTTGTCAAGCATCATGCCATCCTCAATGGTAAAGACATTAGGTTTAAAAAGAATGAAGGGTGTAGAGTTAGAGCAAATTGTAAAGAAGGATGCCCTTGGACAATTTTTGCATCTCTAAGAAGTGGACACGAGAAAACACTTCAAGTAAAGACATACAACCCTAAGCACACTTGTGGTAGGGTTTAGGTAAATAGGCTAGTCAATTCTAGTTGGTTGGCAATGGTGTATTTGGATGAATTTAGAATAAATCCAACATGCTCTATTTCTGAACTCATGGAAAGGGTAAGGAAAGATTTTAACGTTAAGGTTTCCCTTAGCCAACTTTGCAGAGCAAAGAGGACGACTCTAACAAAGCTACGAGGAAATGTTACTGAACAATTTGCAAAGTTGTGGGACTATTGCAAAGAGATTGATAGGACCAACCCAGGAAGTAGTGTGTACTTGCACTTTAAACTTGATGAGGATGGAAACCCAACTAATGTATTTCAGAGGTTCTATGTTTGTTGGTATGCACTGAAGAAGGTGTTTATTGAGGGCTGCAGGCCTATAATTGGTGTTGATGGTTATCATTTAAAAGGTGCTATTGGTGGTCAGTTGCTCCCTGTAGTTGGACTGGATGGAAATAACCAAACATATCTTGTGGCTTATGCAATGGTGGAGATTGAAAACACCAGCAGTTGGACCTGGTTTCCACAATATTTGATGGCTGATCGTGGAATATCCAATGATCCAAAATGGACCATAATCTCTGATAAGCAAAAGGTAAGCAAAACGGACCATAATCTCTAATCTATTTGTAGCTTATGCTGCTTTTGTTTGTTTGACATGTATATTTGCATGATTGCAGGGTTTGGAGAGAGCAATTGCTGATTTGCTTCCAGCAGCTGAACATAGGCATTGTATAAGACATTTACACAACAATTTGAAAAAAGATAGGTGGAGGTCAAAACTTGAAGGATAGGTTATGGAATTTAGCTAGAGCAACTTATGTGAGCAGGTTCAGTGCTGAAATACAAGAATTGAAGAGGAAGAACAAATTGACATATGAATGGTTGGCTGCCAAAGATCCAGTCCATTGGACTAGGTCCCACTTTGGTACTAGTGCAAAATGTGACATTCTGTTAAACAACCTATGTGAGTCTTTCAATGCTTCCATTGTATTTTCTAGGGACAAGCCAATTTTGACTTGTTTGGAGAGAATTAGAATGTATTTGATGGAAAGGTTAGTTAAGAGAAGAGAGCATGCACAAAAGTGGCAAGATAACATAGGCCCTAAGATAGACAAAGTATTGGAGAAAAATAAGACAAATGTAGCTGCATACATTCCAGCATTGGTAGGAGACAAAAAATTTGAAGTAAGAGGAATGCATGGTGATCAGTTTATAATGGACCCTAAGGAAGAGACATGTTCCTGCAGAAGATGGAAGTTGACAGGAATCCCTTGTGTACATGCAATATCTGTCATTTGGACATCAATGGAACAACCTGAGGACTATGTCCATTATTGTTACAAAAAAGATACATTTCTGAAGGCTTACACACACATGATGTGCCCAATGAATGGTGCTGAGATGTGGGAGCAATTAGGGAAAGAACCAGTGCTTCCTCCAGAATACCTTAAGCAGCCTGGAAGGCCAAGGAAAGCAAGAAGGAGAGAACCAGATGAGGGACCTAAAGGTCAAAAGCCTACAAAGCTAAGGAGATTTAAAAAGAATTTGAGTTACAGAAAATGTGGACAGAAGGGCCACAACATCAAGACCTGCAAATCAGAGCTTCAACCCTCTGTAAGTAAAGCCCACAACATTTGTTTGTTTTCATTTACTTGGTGATCACTAACTATGATACATGTTGTGCTTTGCAGCAGGATAATACAACAGTAGGTGAAAGTAATGTTGGAACTTTTGCAAGTCAAGGGCCAATGCCAAGGAGGCCATCACTTGCTGTTGTTGCCAATTTTGCAAGTTAAGGGCCAATGCTAAGAAGGCCACCACCTACTATTGTGACTTTTGCAAGTCAACCTCCAATGCCAAAGAGGCCACCTCCTGCTGCTGCAACTTTTGCAAGTCAACCTCCAATGCCTATAAAACTAACACCACCTACTACTGCAACCTCTATCACTGAAGCCTCCAGACTAAAAATGGCAGCACCAGCCAAGGGAGGCACATCCAAGAAAAGAGGGTGAACACAGTAGTATTTTGAAATATAGGATTGTTTTTGTGTTTGTAATGACAATGAACTTCATGTCAACTATTTAGTAATGTAGGATTGTTTTTGGTGTTTGTAATGACAATGAACTTAAAACTTTTATGAATGGAAATGATGATGATGTTTATCTTTAAATAGGGGAAGGGGGGCTGAACTGTTATTTTTTTTTTTTTTTTTATTTATTTTTTTTTTTTTTTGTGTTTGTTTTTTGTTGGTAAACACAATCAACCATTATAGAAGATTTGGGCACACAATTTTCCATACAAAAGCTTCTATTCATTACATATCCAACAACTTACATAACAAATATATTACATAGGAAACCCATAGTATCTTCTACGGCAACAATACCCAGGTGATAAGCTAAGACATAACCAAACAAACCTAGAGTATCTTCTCCTTCCTTTTCATCTCTGATATTTGCTCCTCCATCTTAGTAATCCTTCGTAGGAGTCCTGGTATAACTTGCTTTAATTGGCCATACATAGGTACATTAAACCACTGGAAAAATCCACATCCTCCCCCATTAAGCCCATATCCTTCGCAGCATAAGAATCGTCTTCCCGGGTTCAAGTTTGTCCAAGATGTCTTCATCACAGCAGCTCTGCCACATGAGCAATGCATTGCATCTATCTGGTACATTGTTCTTCCTCTTTCTACTCTCCTCCGCTTTCTCTTCTTTGTCTTCTTGATGCTCTATTTTTTTTTCCATACGCAGCCATGTATATATATGTAGGTATATATCAGAGGACTGGTAGGAACATCCCCTCCAGTTTTATTTGTGTGTAAAATGTCCCTTTTGCCCTCCACTAACGCTATTTCGTTAAAAGTGTAATTTACCCAAAATTTAATAATTTATTTAGGATCCCTAACATAACTCTAATCTTATTTCTTCTAATGTAGACAACTTGTTAGATGATGGGGCAGGTTGGGATATTGCTTCTGCTAAACATAGGCTTTCTTGAGGAAGCTGATTCGTGTGTTCTTAATTTGTTCTTCCACCTAACACTCCAATGTGGAAGGGTACCACCTTCTTCACATCTGCTGCTTATGACATTGTTTGTTGATCAAAACAATCCAGAGTCCAACTAGTTGTGGATCTGAAAATTGAAAATCTCCCAAAATTTTAATGTTGTATTTGATTGGGAGATTTGGAAAAGAATTTGAAAAAAGAAAAAAAAAAGTAGGTAAAATGTGAATAAAATATACCTACATTTCACCTAGTTTCGCACACCTTTTCATTTTCCCTTTCCAAATCTCTTCCCAAATCCTCCAATCAAACACAGCGTAAGGGATTCTTATCTGTTATTCTACATATAACAAACTTCTTACTAATCGGATTACGATGATTAAAGGCCTAACTGACAATGTAGGATGTCCTTGTTGTGACAATGATAGTGAAGATTTGAACCACTTATTCAGAGAAACCTGCCACAATCTCTTCAATTATCAGTGGTTACTGGAAAATAGAGGTTATCCTCTCAACTTCTGGATTGAGCAAAGTCTGAAAGGGAAATCTTCTTCCATCTCTATGCCTAATGGCAAGACTATTTTTATTGTTTCGTTTTGGCATATCCGGAAAGCTAGAAATTCAAGGGTCTTTGATAACATTTGCATTCCTTTGTAAAAAAGCATTTATCCCATCCATTCATATGCATTAGAAATTTTTGAAGCTTTTCAAACATCTATTACCCCATGTGCAATATTAAGTTATTTAAATGGTTTGTGCCTCCTGTATGAAGAATTAAATTAAACACTGATGGATGTGCTTGTGGAGACCCAAGACAAGGAGGTTCTGGAGGCTTTATTTAGAGCTGACACAAGAATTTGGCCATATGGATACTTCAGCAAATTGGAAGAGTGCACAAAAATGGAGAACCATTGTATACAAAAATGGAGAACCATTGTATAATTTAGTAAACACTTTCAATTAGAAATCATTCATTCAAAATCATGCTCTAATTGTTCAGATTTAGTTTTAACTCATCTTCTCCATATCAAACACAATTTCAAGCCCACTAATTTTAAAACACGAATTAAACTTTCAAAACTCTTGAAAAATTCATAATGTACATACAATTGGAACTCAATTTCATGTTAGGACAAATAAATTCAACCCAAAGTAATTAATTTCTAAGTTAATTTTCATACATTTGATCATAGCTTCAATTTCTCATTTTCTCTTCAATTACATAAAATTGGCGTCAAGTTCTTTCTATTTTCCTTGAAATCATGAAATTGGAGTCATGAAACTTCTTATAAATTTTCCAACTAATTTCCATAATCTTAAACTCAACTTAATTTGTGACCTCAACTTAATTCATAATCAAAATATGTTTAATTTAAATAAAATCTTAAATTACATTACATGCAAGGATTAAAAATCTAATTATAAAATCAAAGCTTTATCTAGCATTAGGATTAATTCTAATTTTCCATAAACTTGATGTTCATAAAACATTTCCTTTTTCTTTTCAAAATATGAGATTGAATTAATCCAAATCCTTCAAAATCCATGATGTATGTATCATTAGAGTATTAAACTTGTAAAATTTATTCATGCATGTAACAAATGGAACTTAATCTCATGCAATAATTGATTTCTAATTTAATTTCCATAAATTGAACATAACTCCATTTATTCATCATCTTGCTAACTTCATCTATTTATATGAAATTGAACTCAAGTTTAACAAATTTAAGAAATCATAATTCATACTCTTGGTCCTAACTTGATTTTACATGCAAACCCAACTTTAATCTCATAAGTCCTTTTACACATGAATTAAATCTAAAATTTTGAAATTCTAACATGCATGTAAGGATGAACCTCAAATTTATGAAGAATAATAAAAATCAAACTCAAACTAATTAATTTCTAAATTAATTTCCATAATCATGAATCTAATTTAATTTCTTTCTCAAAACCCAATTTCTTACAAACCCATGGAAATGGTTCCATGACTTTCTTAATTTTAGCTTTTAACTAAATTATCTTCAAAAATTAAGACAAATATTTACCTAAAATTGTTGAATTCTTGAGCCTTCTTTTTGTCACTCTTTACTTTCTTCTTTGTTCCCAATTTCTTCCTTAACTCTAGCACCAGCACACAAAACAGTGGCTTCCTCTCTCTCTCTCTCTCTCTCTCTCTCGGCTCTTTCTCCCTCTCTTGAACTCATATTCTCTTCACTCCCTTTCTTAGCCAAGGCAAAACAAATGGTTGACTACTTAAAGATTTATTGCCTGAAGGAATATCACCACATTACACGCACATGTTCACTCCATGACCTTGCACAAGCACACGTGCACAGCCCTTAAGCCTCCAGCACATCACTCATACACACACTTAGACTTCTTTGCACACCCACACCCATATACACCCTCCAAATTAGACTATTCAATTTATGATTAAACTTAACTTAATTAAACAACACTTGATCCAAATAATTATTGATTAACACATAATTAAATTAATCATAATTAATCACCAATCCCACATAATTTAATTAGTCTAATTGACTTCCATTAGAGCCCAATTAACTATATTTAAATTTATCAATCCGAATCGGATTTTTAGTCAGACTCCCAAAAGGCTCCAAATATTAAATTAAATTTATTATCATTATCAATTTTGATTTCCCAAATCATTAGGCCTTCAATTTCTGATCAGACTCAAATTTCCATCAATAAATTACATATTCAAATTGGACACATCGTAATTAAATTTAATTTATAATAACCTCAATTCTCATGACTTAATCAACTCCAATTAGGACCTAATTAATCGAATCTCAATTTTTACTAAACTGAATCGAACATTTAATTAAACTCCCAAATGGGTCCGTAATTAAAATTAAATTGATTCAACTTCTCAATTTTACTTCCTTAAGCCATTTGGATCCTTAATTTCTAATTTTGAAATAACTCTTTAATAGAATTATATATGAATCAGATCCCACAATTCTCATAAATCCCAAATTAAATTATAATACTCGGCAATTAAATTCCAAATCTCCTTAATTAATCAAGTACTAATCATTATATGTGATGGGGTCATTACAAGACAGTGGTGGTAGACTTAACTAAGGAAGAGAAATTGGATGGCGACAATTATGACATATGGTGCCGTAAGATCCAATACCTCCTCAATGAGCAAGAAGTGTTGACCACACTTGAACAAGTGATGGTTGAGCCAGAGCAGGGCAATACAGCTCAACATCGTCGTGATCTTGAAGTCTTTCAGACTTGGCGTAACAAAGGTCGGTATGCGCGCTTTACTATGTTAAGCAGCATGCACAACGACTTGATTAGTGAGTTTGAGCATTGCCCGACTGCATTTGAGATGTGGGACTCTCACAAGCAAAAGTTTGGTATTACCTCTTTGGCAAAGCCACGTGGGCTGACTATGAAGTTTGACTCCTATCAGAAAAGAGCGCATCACTCGATGAAGTAGCATTTGAGGGTCATGTCAGCCATGATACGTGAGCTTGCGGCTGCTGGGCACAATTTGACTCAAGAATAGCAAGTACAAGCTGTGATTCGCTCTCTGCCAAATTCTTGGGAGCAGATGAAGTAGAACATGATGCATAATGAGAGTGTGAAAACATTCGAAGACATATCGCGTCATTTAGAGCTAGAGGCTGAGCGCCTTAAGGCGGCTAAGTCTGATGGTTCTGCTATGGTGGTTGAGTCAAGCTCACGTATGACTTCTCAGTTCAAGCGTAGAAAAGCAAAAGGTGCCCCTAAGAAGCAAGCAGCAGTTGTGCTAAAGCCCAATGGCGCTAGAAATTTCAAGCGTAAGGGCAAGAGAGGTGGCAAGAAGGTAAATGCTAAATTGACATGCTTTAACTGTAACAAAGAAGGACACTTCGCTTGGGATTGCCCTGAGCAGAAGAAGGTACTCCCTTACTTAATTTCTCGCATTCAATGCTTTGTTTCTAGTCAAGCATTAATTGCTCATTCTCCTCATTTTTGGGTTGTAGACTCCGGAGCAACAGACCACATCGCGACAGACAGAGTAGGGTTAGTTGAGTATCGCCAAGTACCTGCTGAGAGCAGAAAAGTTTACATGGGGAACGAGTCCAGTGTAGAGGTGTTTGGCATTGGCACATACAAGCTGGAAATGTGACGAGGGCGCACCTTGTATCTTCATGATGTTCTTTATGCTCCGGATATTCGGTGAAACTTAGTTTCAGTTATTAGCATGATGAGCCTTGGTTTTAGCTTTTGTTTTGAGAATAATGGTGTTAGCATTTATTTGGGAACAATTTTTTATGGTTTTGGTTATCTTTCAGATGATTTTTTAGTTTTGGATGTGGATGATTCTAGTTTTAATAAAAATGCTAATGGCTCTGTTTCTAATATTGCATCTTTTTGTGATAATGATTCTATGAGATGACATGCTAGATTAGGCCACATAGGGCAAGACAAGATGACTAGATTGGCTAGAGAAGGTCTTTTAGGCCCACTTGCTAGAGTCACTTTGCCTACTTGTGAGCACTGTCTTGCTGGAAAGGCAACAAGGAAACCAATTGGGAAAGCCATAAGGGCATCTATCCCATTATAACTTATTCATTCTGATATATGTGGACCAATGAATGTGAGGGCAAGGCATGGAGCCCCTTATTTCATCACATTTATAGATGATTGCACGCGTTTTAGCCATGTCTATTTGATTTCTCACAAGTCAGAAGCATTGGATTGCTTTAGACGGTATGTTAATGAGGTTGAGAATCAATTAGACAAGAGCATTAAGGCTCTAAGGACTGACCAGGGACGCAAGTATCTATCTGAGCAATTTAAAGTGCTCTGTGAGGAAAAAGGAGTCATCAGGCAATTGACAATTCCTGGGACTCCGCAGCAAAATGGTGTAGCAGAGAGAAGGAATCGCACATTGCTTAACATGGTTAGATCTATGATGGCGCAAGCAAATCTTCCCATTTCTTATTGGGGAGATGCTTTGTCGACTGCTGCCTACGTCCTTAACCGTGTGCTCTCCAAATCAGTTCTTGTCACTCCATATGAGATGTGGACTGGCAAAAAGCCTGATTTGGGCAATTTGCGACCTTAGGGTTCGGCAGCTTACATACACAACGCTTCTCATAAGTTTGGGAAGTTGGGCCCTAGAGGAAAAAAGTGTATCTTCATTCACTATAGTGAGCATTCTAAGGGCTATGTGTTTATTGGGGAGCATCCGGATGGAAGTGTAACTGAAATTGAGTCACGAGATGTGGATTTCCTAGAGGAGGATTTCCCTAGCAGAGGTGAGGTAACTAGAGAAGTAGAATTCTATGAGATGAAGGATCTACTTGAAAGCGCACCTAGTAGCCTAGTAGAGAATGAGGAGATAATCCCTCAAGCTCCTAGGGACAGTGGGAGCAATCTACCTGTCCATGGATTAGATCCAATGGATGAGGATTCTCAGGATTCTCAACTACGTAGAAGCAAACGTGGAGCTATACCCCGTCGTCGTTTTGAGATTGAAGGGGAAGCATTCATGATTGCTCCGAGTGATGAAATAGAGCCTAAGAATCTCAAAGAGGCTCTCTCATCCCCTGCTAGTAAAGAATGGAGTACTGCAATGGATGAAGAAATAGAGTCTATGAAGAAAAATCATGTCTGGGACTTGGTTGATTTGCCGCCAGGGCGCAAGACTATTGGGAACAAATGGGTTCTCAAGATCAAGCGCAAGGCGGATGCTTCCATAGAAAGGTATAAGGCTCGCTTAACGGTGAAAGGTTACACCCAACGAGAGGGTGTGGACTATGAGGAAACTTTTTCACCAATTGTGAGGTTTGCCTCTATTCGCCTAATTCTGGTCATAGTAGCTCAGTTGGACTTAGAGCTATATCAGATGGACGTTAAGATTGCATTTCTCAATGGAGAATTTGATGAAAAGAACTATATGGATTAACCAGAAGGCTTTGTGGTAGTAGGTCAGGAGCGCAAAGTTTGCAAGCTTCAACGATCTATTTATGGCTTAAAGCAATCATCCAGACAGTGGAATCTGAGATTTCATCAAGCCATTGTTTCTAATGGGTTTACGATGATCGATAAAGATCACTGTGTGTACGTTAAGCTGTCTAAGGACATTTTTCTAATATTGTCATTATATTTAGATAACATATTATTGGCTGGAAATGACAAGGAGATGATTGTCGCCACTACAAGGTGGTTGTTCTCTACATTTGAAATGAAAGACATGGGTGAAGCAAGCTATGTGCTCGGTGTTAAGATCCTTAGGGATTGCTCTAGGAGACTTCTTGGTTTGTCTCAAGAGACTTACATTAAGACTATCCTAGAGCGATTCCAGATGCAGAGCTACAAACCCATTGACACTTCTGTTGCGAAAGGCAAGAGCCTAAGCCTTGATATGGGTCCTAAGACTCCAGAAGAGAATGAAAAGATGGCCCGTGTTCCCTATGCAAATGTTATTGGAAGCTTGATATATGCTATGATGTGTACACGTCCTGACATTTGTTATGCAGTTAGATTGGTGAGTCATTACCAATCCAACCCAGGACCAACTCATTGGAAAACAATTAAGAGGATATTACGATATCTTAGAGGGACTGCAGATTACACACTTTGCAACCAAAGTTCAAATCTACATCTAGTTGGCTATTGTGATGCTGACTAGGGAGGAGACTTAGATGAGGGAAAGTCTACTTCAGGATATGCTTTCATGCTTAGTGATGGTGCTATTTCTTGGAGCAGTAAGAAGCAATCCTGTATCGCCTTATCGACTATGGAGGTTGAGTTTGTGGCTTGTTCATCTGCCGTTCAGGAAGCCGTTTGGTTGAGGAGATTCCTTCAGCATTTGGATATTGTCACACGCACTTCAAACCCTGTGACTATCCATTGTGATAGCATGGCTGCACTCGCTTACGCTAAGGATCCTAAATACCACGGGAGAACCAAACACATTGATGTGAGGTTCAACTTTATTAGAGACATTGTAGCGTAGAAAGAAGTGATCCTGGAGCACATCCCTACGAGTCGCATGGTTGCGGACCCTTTGACTAAGCCCATTGCCAGAGATGTTTATCTTACTCATGTTAGAGTTTTAGGACTACGTAGGTGGTGATATCTATATGTGTATTCAGTTGAACTCATATTTTTTGGGATATTTATGCCATTAGTATTCATATTTGTTTCTATTACACATTTATGTTTACTACTTTTTGCAATGGTTTGTGAATTAGCATACACAAAATAAATAAATTGATGTTAGCAGGCAAGATTGGCTCACTCACATAAGTAATCGCCCTTAGCGCTAGGTAGCGAGCAAAGATGAGACTAGTGGCTTATTGTATTTGGAGCAAATAGAGAAGCTAAAATTATCTACTAGCTATGTCGCCTTGGTTGGAGCCAAGATGAGGTCTTGTTAAAGACTGACCATGGATATGAGAGTACCCACTTTTCCATGATGTGCCTGTTATGGATAGCCAGATGCGAGATCTCATATGATGTCTAAGAGGCGAGCAAATAGAGAATTCGAGTTAGACGCTAGGAATCGACTATACTAAGATCTGTATGGTGTGTGCATTTAACATCACTCTTTGGAAGAGTTAGTCCACTATAACATGCATTCGTACTGCATGTGCTTATCGACCCGTTAGCGAGGTGAAAGAATGGATCCCTGCTTCTTCACTATGTGAGTCCTAAAAGTCATTTTTCCCTAAATGACTTCACTTTGTGCCTTTTATGACCTTTGACTATGTCATAAGATGAGGAGTTGATGTTCAGCTACTTTGGTATGTTGCCTACGGTCATGTATGATTCGGTGTTAAGGGACATTACTGGGAAAGCGGTCAATTTCAAATTAAATGATATGAGGGTGAAGGGAAGATCATCTAGTTCTACATCTCTGCTCTATATTCACTGTCGACAACTCACATCGCTCTCTATGGAATGCTGATTGGGTGTGAATATAATGCGGGACCTAGGAGAGTCAAACATACTCTTTGAGGGATTAGAGATGTTTTTTTGGACCGATGTAGCTAGATAGGTCTGGGTACATGAGACACTATTTCTGTTCATTTTGGATTGATGTCTCTATGCTGACTCATATTGAGTTTCTAGTATAGAGCTTCCACATGCAGGTGTTCTCAGCGGTTGCACGATGTATTGGCTAGTATGAGATTGTTCATTTTTTGGGAGATTGAGATAAAGATGTGGCAGTGTCATGCCAACTCATGTGGGAGTGGGAGATGTTAGAAATTGGGTGCCCATGTGGCATGACCCATGTACCTGTTGAACCTTATCCATATAAGTTTGAATTTGAATTCAAAACTTATTTGGATAACCACTCATGATATCTATATCTATCATATCAACTGATATGGATAGATGATATATTTATCCTATATATCTGATACGATATATGGGATATGGGATATGGGATAATGAAACAACGTATGTTTTTTTCCCATACTGACTCTCTCCCATTAAAACAACAATCAAGCTTTTTGCACTGTGACTTGTGTGGGTGATACTCATATTGTGGTATCACTCCACTGCTGGGTGTTCGTTGTTCACATTTTAGAAGCACGTGATTTACCCACGAGATTCTTCGCTTCAGGTTCTGTCATTAAGGTATGATCTGAAATTTTTACCCGCTGCGTTATACATGATTTACAAATCGGTATGTGATATGTATACAAAGTATGAAGACTTGTATGGGTAAATTGATTTATATTCAAAATACAACTAAGTAAGAAATAAATATATACTCGGATAAAGAATTTAAATAATAAATAACAAATTTTATAAATATAAACATTAATTTATAGTTAGATTATTAAGATCATAATCTTATCTTAAATAATAAATAATAAGCATGTCCTTTAAATATATAGTATTATACAAATATTTTTCTATCAACTTCTTTTAATTTTTCATAATTCGTACCTGTAATACAATTGAAGGTATGAAATTAATTGCACAATGACACAATTTTATTTAATAGGTCATCTCAGAATACAAATTCATTAAACCCACTATTGCCTTATATGCATACTATTGGTGTAAGAATGCATTAATATCAATATGTAATATATTTCTATATATCAAGAATTGTTGAATCTTGTTTCCTGTGCCACGAATATCTTGCATGATGAAAAATATAATATTAGTCATTAGTATATTTTTATTTATGTAGAAAATATGGAATAGTTTTTCCAAGAAAATTGAATGACATTGTAACTTAATATTTTGATCGATATAAGAATTTCATGTTTGTTTCAAGATATTTATAAATCCATACTTGTAAGTGTTTGTAGGGTCACTTTCATGAAATTGTCAAGTTACATAATTTATTATAACATCTGTAAGTAATCAATATATAGCAAAAATTTATTGAAACTTTTTCTTTGATATACTTACTTTCTGCATTATTGAATTGCTGCGATAATATTTGAGCATCCTTTGATTTTTTTTTCTTGTAATTTGACTAAAATGTGTACATGAGGTATGCTGTTTTTCTTGAACTTCACAATAGATAGGACAATTTTTGTTTCAACTTGTTTAATTTTGCTTGGAGAATATATTGCAATAAATCTCTTGTAGTTTTTGTTTCACCATTTTCTTGTTTTTCTTTTTATTCAACATTATAACTCATTGTAATAAAAATATTTTGATGATAAGAGTTTGAAGCGATATCAAATTATTATGAATTTCAAAATTATTTTCCCTTAATAATGTGATTTTTTTTTCTCTGAGAGGAAAAAAAATACAATTATTGTCGCAATGGAGGTGTTTTGCAAAGTCTTATTTTATTATTGAAAGTGTTTGTTGTAGACACTTATTTGTATGACATGTATGTACATATGTATTGAACATAAGTTGATAAGAGAACAATATACAATTCCACAGTTTTTTTTTCTTAACAAATATAACTATATTATTAAAACGATACATGTTATAAAATTAAATTATCTAATGGTAACATAACATTATAGATTGACAATGTATGAATACAGTAATATATATAACTTTGCATCTATATATATATTTTATATATTTATATATATAGACATTGACATATATAAGATATCACAAAAATATATGAAATCTTTTATAACAATATAATACAGGTAACAATGAGAAATTAATTATTCATAATTAAATAGTTTGTCATAATGTAGATGTAGTATTACATTTTTGTGTTTATGTATCATTTTTTAATTAGATTATTAAATTCACATAAAAATTGAAATGAATTTGTGAATAATTTGTGCAAAATTAGAGATTAGTGAAGAAAGATTTATAAATTAAAAAAAAAAAAAAAAGCAAAAAGAAATTTATAGTGTTTGGTTTGGTTTGGTTTATTTTTTCAAACTTTTATTTTGAATTTTATGGTTTTCATATTTTTTGTCTTTGATATTTTTTTTAATAACTCTTTTATTTTCTTTTTAAATTTACTTAATTTAATACTTTTTTAATTTTAATTTTAGATTTAGGTTCACTTTATCCAAATATACTTCGAAGATAAGTTGTCATATATTCTTTTTCGAACAAAAATTATTAACATTACATAACCATTGGCAGAGGCAAAGAAGGATGGGGTCACGTGCCCCCCTCAGTTTTGAGATTTTTTTTTTTTTTTTTTTTTTTTTGTCTTTTGTCATATATAAAATGTATTTTTTTTTTCTCAATATGTTTTTTAGTTAAGGATTTATTGTATTGTTTATAACAAGTAATTATTTGATACTTTAAGAGTACTGTGTGATATTATTTATATAATAGTTTAAACCAATAGTATAGCAAAAAATCTTATAGATTAGATATAATGAACTCATTATTTTCAAGCAGTTGACAGACTGCTAAGTGTGATTTGTGATTTCTCATGCTTTGAGCATCACGTAAGCAATGCTATATGGTATTTTAAGACCGTTTAATAATTTTCATTCAAAACACATCATTTATAAGTAATGTCATCTCTTTAATATTTTTCTATCAAATAAAAATTAAATAGATTTTATAATAATTTGTGCTATAAACGATGTGTTTTATTTTCCAAAATTAAGAATTTTGATCCATAATTTTTTGTGCTAATTACAAACTTACATCACCATTCTGCATCGAGCTATTCTACACTATTATAGAATTTTAATTTGTTCCTATTAATAATGAATATGTTATTTTTTATGCTTAAATTTAGCTCATAAAATTATTATTATCTTAATGTTCATCATGATTTTTTTTTTAAATAAAAAATTATAATTAATAGTGCCCTCTCTCACTCAATTTCTTGGTTCCGCCACTATACATAACCATCATAATAATAATAAATTAGTGTATGTTTGAATTTATAATTTTTTTTACCAATATTTTCCTTTTTAATTCTATTTAGATTAGATATTAGATTTTCATATAAAAGTACAATTTAAATATAAAATATGAAAAAAATCCAGTGTCTTTAATCATTAAAATTGAGAAAAAAAAATTGAAAAATAGATTTAAAAATAAAATTAACGAAAGTGGTTAATGTTTAGAATTTTTGACATCATACCTTGGTTATTAAAGTATCATGTAAAAATTACACTTCATAAAATATATTTTAAACAAAAAGAAAGTATATGAAGATAACTTATGAATTTTTGAGATGTAATACAAATCTCTGTTTTAGAAACGCATGCACTTTCCTCTATCTAAATTCGAACGAATGCATTTAATTTTAAAATTCAACCACAATTATTTACAATGATATGGTCCATGATGGACAATTGTAAATATTATGTATATCAGAATAGAAGCAGACACAGAAAATAAAAAAAGTAATTATTTTTTGTTCTTCAATCATCATCAATGCAAAAAATAAAGAGACATTTTTTTTTTAAAAATTTTATTTTATAAGAAGGGAGACAATTTGTTTATATTTATATAGGACTCTTGGAAACAAATATATCATTTTTTAGTGTTCAACTTCAAAAATAAAGAGATATTTGATTTATATAGGACTCTTTATGACTTTTAGAAAATATAGTAAATTTGAGAGGGTAAATTTGAGATTTAAAAAAAAGTAGAAAACATTTCAAGCTCTTCACACTTTATAATAGTAGTAAATTATTCGTTTTGTTTGTTTGTTTGTTTATTTTTTTTAGATATAATTTATTTATTTATTTATTTATAAGAATATACTCTTAGACAAAGATTTAAAATTTAAAAAATAAAAAATAAGTTACTTAAAATATTTAGGATTCCTTAATACATGTTTCTTAATTTTGCTATTAATGTTGATCACAAAAAAAATTGTTAAAAAATTGAATAGATTTGGGTTTGTATAATAAGTGGTCAATCATAGAATTCTTGACACATAACAATTCTTACATAATTAATTGAAGAAAAACCTTTTTACTAAAAGAAGAGCATTAATCATACCGGTTTATTTGCTAATAAATATGAAGGTTTCTTTGAACCTAAGGCCATTAATGCGATCATAGTCTGGGTGGGAGCAATTGTTCGATTCTGTTCTCCTTGTTTAAGGTTAGTGCAATCTTCCAAATCAAAGTGGTTTAATGAATGTTTGAAATTTCATTAATATAATAATTAATTGTTACTAGCATTGATCGAATTTTAGCAAATTTCAATTCTCCCATTGTATTTTGGTAATCAATTAAATCATATTAGATCGATCATACACCAACCATGGATAATGGTACGTATGGTTATAGTTGTTGGCGTGATGATAGTATTATACCGAAAGTCGTATGATGTTTCATTTTCAATATACATATTTGTAAGAAACTCGAGAAACCTAGAGACAGCAACGTACCTGGCAACGGGGATGATGTTGTAGTGGTGGAGGCACATCAGAATGTTCGTTGGCTGAGACGCATTGATTTACTACAAGTCGAAGAAATAGGATTGGAACATTGGTTGTCTTGCTTTCTATACCGTGCGCATTTACCAGTCAACGTCGAGGACTTAATAATACACGAGGTGCTCAGATTGGCCCATTCAACGTTGAATAATCATGTGGGGTCAGGGTCGGGGTCGAAGACGAAGGCATATGGGATTGTTGTTGATGTTGTGGTTCGAATATTGCAAAGTCCGGATGAGAGTGAGGACGAGGCGATTGCTGGGGCTATTAGGGAATCCATGGAAGTTGTCAGTTTTGTGGCTGCCACTAAATCATCCATTGAAGCATTAGAGAAATTGCATCCCCCGCTTGACAATTATTTGGTTAAACAGTGTGTGATTTGCTTGGAATCGCTTTCAGTAGGGGAAGGGGTCGAAGCAGGGGCGGAGGTACTTGGGGACCAAGGGGGGTCACGTGCCCCCCGGATTTTAGGCTTTTTTTTTTTTTTTTTTTTTTTTTTTACAAATATAAAGAAAATATTTTAAATAAAAAAATTATAAAAATAATATTAGAGTGAATTATCAATGACATTTTAAAAATTATGAGAACAATAATGGTTGTTTTGATTGAAAATGAAGAAACTACTATAAATCATAATATCTATGAAAACTTTATAAAAATTTTTGAATATAACGATAATGTCCTTATTATTAACATGCAAGTATAAGTAATCTCACTATAAAAATATGAAATTTATTGGATTGTTAGTTACATTTAACATAGAAGTTTACTCTCTATATGTTTATTTACTATTATTTTGTGGTATCACATATTAATGATGACGTGGTATTACCATTATATTGAATTTTTAATCAAATTTTGTATGAAAAAATAATTTATCATTATATAATTTAGGATAAATTATAAATACACCCTATGAGATTTGTTTAAAATATAAATTGTCCATGTTGTTTGAAAAATTACAAATACCTCTTTGTTAGTATTTTTTATTTAACAGAATTAACTAAAAAAATGAAATTCATAATTGATCTTCTATACAATAATAAAATTACCTAAATTATTAATTGAAATATATTTCTAATATCATTAAAAACTGTTAATTGACTTGATGATTCATTAATTAAATGAGCTATTTGTTATGAAATTAAAAACCTCAGGGGTGGAATGTAATTTTCAAAATCACAGGGGGCGATTCGTATTTTAATCAAACCTCAGAGGGTGTATTTGTAATTTACCCTATAATTTATTTTAAGACTTATATCCATATATTTTTTATATTGTTCATGATACACTAGTTATAAATAACATTATTTTTTTGATATTTCTCGAAATCAATCGTAAAAATTTGCGTAAAATATTTTTGTAAAAATTTTTGATATTGTAATTAATAAGTGCCCCCTCTAATTTAATTTTCTGGCTCCGCCACTGGGTCGAAGAAGAGGTTATTCGCATGCCGTGCTCTCATATATATAACATGCCGTGCTCTCATATATGTAATAACATATGTATTGTCAGTTAGTTGGAATAGTCACCTGTGTCCGCTTTGCCGTTTTGCAATGCACCATTGATTTTTTTTATTTTATTTTAGAAAGTAATGCACCATGGATTTTCATCTATATTTTTTGTTACTTAACTTGGTTAACCATTTATCATTGTTTCTTAGCTAGGTTTTTTTCTTAGTACAAGGAGATCCATTTTGTTAAGAGTTGAGTTTTGATAAAAGTTCTTATGGTTGTATCTTAAAATATATATTTTGAATAACAAAAAACTAAAGCACATGCATGTTACACAAAACATTAATATAGTTATATTTTAACTAGAATTATTGATTTAAAACATGTGGGATTAAGTTTTGATCAGCTCAATTCCTAATCCCACCCTTGAAAAATGTCCTCACATATGCCAAGTGAAAAAGCATATATAATTTTTATTTTTTTTGTTAAGTATATATAAGTTGAAAATTCTAAATTTCATAGCTTATGTATTCAACCAACTTCAAAGTCAAGATTACAATAGTCTTTACAACCACTTATTAGTGCCATTGTATTAACTCACGTACACTATTCCAAAAAAAATATAACCGCCCAATACTACTTTTGATTCATCTGCTTTAATTTCAACTGCAAACAAACAAACAATCCAATCCATGTCTTCAATTGTCGTGTGAATTTCTAGTCTGTCCAGATGTTTTTGCTCGTTAATCAGATTTCAACAGATATAAAATGCTCCAAACCTTCCAACATTACAATATGCTTCCCCAAGGGCAATATTCTTGTTCCTTTATCATCCACGATGCTAAAATGCTTGCACGGATCTACCTGTATGCTTGTTTCAGCAGTTGTCAGTAATTTTGAAAGAACCCGAGTAAATCCAATTAGAGTTTTTTGAGGGGCTCCTCTAATCCTTCTTGCCAATCGAGTGAACAGCATTACGACATGATTCCCATCCATACCCTCATTGTTAAACACAGTGATGACCGCTTGAAATCTCAACAAATTACACGACGTAATCTTATCAACATCTACATAATCAATCCCATCCGCTGTCTTGTCAACCCTGGTCATAGTTGGCAAACTCACTTTGTCTGGCAAGGATGCAAATTTGCCAGTGTAATTGGAATAACTCAAACTGTGTCCAAATTCATACACCACATCCCCAGTGTAGAACCGGTAAGTTCGTCCCGGGTAGCCTCGCGAAGGGTTGGATCGTAAACTCATATCATTCATAGGCACGTTGGTAAAAGATTCTGGGTACCATGTCATCGGGAGCCGCCCACCTGTTTTTCTTAGAAGGTGAACATCGTTCTCCATTTGATACAAATAATTGAATCCTAGACTTCACAATAAAATTATAGTCGCTCGCTACTAACCTGGATTGAACTTTCCAAAGATGACTTCTGCAATAGCTTGTCCGCCAGCCTCGCCCGGGTATCCTATCCAAAGAATGCTTGCAATTTCTGGGTTCTCTTTTGCAAAAGATACATCAATAGGTCCACCTCCCATTAAGATAAGAATAATAGCCGCTTTATTTGCAGAGGAAACAGCAGAGATTAGATCCATTTGTCGACCGGGCAATAGTAGGCTCACCCTGTCACGCCCTTCGTTTTCTTGAGACAAATCAAGGCCCGCAATCACAATGACTACATCAGATTCTCTGCAAACATGAACAGCTTCTGCAAAGCCGTCACTTGAATTGCATTGTATGTTATTACAACCACTAGCATATAAAGTTTTTGATACATAAGGCCAGAATCCCTCAAAGAGGCTCCTCGAATTACAAGGCACACCTACATAGCATTGAAAAGAAAAAATAAAAGAAGTCCACAAAAATGCAATTTTCAAAGCATTCAACTTAATATGAAGTCAATTCTGCTACGAACACAAAAATAAACAGAGAATGCAATGTGAATGGACAAGATTTTACTGGATTTGTTGACGGTGTTCACTTCAAAAAATTGCTGTCCATATATGATGGCTAATGAGGCATATGAAGCATAGATTTATTCATATGAAGCATACCTGTGTAGTCTCCACCAAGTTGGCTGGAATCATTTGCTAAGGGTCCAATGATGGCTAATGAGGCTATAAGCTTCTGATTTAATGGTAAGAACTTATTGTCATTTTTCAAAAGTACAATTCCTTGCCTTGCTGCTTCCAATGCCAATTTCCTGTGTTCTGCAGAACAAACGTCCTGAGGACCCAGATTTGCAAATGACCCCTTTCCAGCCTCTCCGTTGAAAAACCCCAGGCGAAATTGAACTGAGAGCAAGTTAAAAAGAGCTCTGTCGATGTCATCCTCTTGAATTTTCAATTGCTTAATTGCTAATTGAGTGTACTGAAGAAAATATGTACCACAGTTCAAATCAACTCCTGGCCATCAAGATTCAGTAAAACATTTATCAGAAAATTTAGGGCACGACTTAGCTTTAAGGGGTTCCTAAGGCTTTACATGAGTGGTCTGAGGACATAATATGAACAATCACAGAAGGTCATGAGAATGGGAAGACTAATAGGCTCTGTCCTTTGATCGGGAAGCAGGAGTAGAGAGGTGGGAGAGTTATAAGATCACAAATCCCCTCAACTTGGAAGCATTGACACTTCAAAATGAGTGAATGTAGTAGATACCGACACACAACAGATATGGGAGTCCACGTGTTGGAGTGTTAGTTTCTTTAACTATTATTTTTTGTAGGATACATTGGGACACTTTGCGAACGTGTTGTCCTGCATTTGGACATGCCTCAAACACCTTTGTTTGTGTGTGGTCTTTTAAATATTTTAAAAAGCTTACTTTGAATCAAAGGAAAATATCAAAAAATAAAGAGAGGAGAAAGTACAAAAAAAATAAAAATACACCCATATATACATTGATATCTCTTATATCTCAGTATTCTAAATTTATATTCATATACATAGTAAATAAATTTTTTTTGTGCCCCATGTTTGTATCCATGTCCATGTCCATGTCCATGCTTCCTAGCCCCTCAAGCTCACATAGTCACACCTCACATAAGGTGCATCCCTCACTTCAAATTATTGGACAGACACAAGTAGTTCCAAAGGTATACACTATATGGAAATCAAAATTCATTTTTCTACATAAACTCAGATGCGATCTTTTCTTTTTCTTTCATGCTCTGCGTTATTTACATGCATACATGAGAAAATGCAGTGACAACCTGTCCTCATTTCAACCCTTTCAATATGTTTGTCCCATCTCTCTCTTTTTTAGCTATTTCAAAATTTTAAAATGAAAGGTCATTGGGGCATAAACCTTGTCCGCGGATGTTGAAAACAGTAATAACCCCTAACATTTAATTCATTTTTAGAAAAATGAAGGGCATGAAAAAGCTCTAGAATCATGCTTTAAATTTTAAGCCTTCAACATTGGAGCAACAACCTAACCTGCTTTAATAACATCAGCAACGGCATCTTCAGGAGCCTCGGAGTATCGCTGATATTCATATATCACAGCAACAGCATCACAGTCTGAGGTGATATATCTGTACATGCATTCACAAAGTCAATCCAAACAATATTTGCCAGAAACTCTTTTTGGAAACAGTTTGTCAAACTAAGTTTTCTGTGTTTTTTGGCAAATGAAAACAAAAAATCAGCCTCAACTAGCCGAATTAGTGGCTACCCTTGAAACCCCCATTCAATTCGAGCTTTCTGTAAGAGATTTCGGTGTGCACATGAAGGCACTCCATTGACCTGATTATAGGCACACATCAAGCAGCTGGCTCTGCCTTCTTCAACACAACTCTGAAATGGAGGCTGATAAGTATCCTCCAAATCCTGCTTAGTCACCTGGTCATCAAAGAGTGAAACAGAATAAAGAACAAAAAACCGAATTCTTCTTCCTAAGCATCAGTATCACAGACAAAATTGACTGTGAGGACGGACCATTAATTTTTATTATATGGCCATGCTTGTGGTTATGTGTGATTGTAATAATGGCTAGTTATACTAATTAGGTACCCAAAAATTGTGATTGTAATAATGGCTAGCTATGCAAATTAGGTAACATTTAATATGAACTGTAAAAGATAAACATTAAATTTTGGAATACAAAAACCAAACAAAAATCAGACAAAAGAAATGGTGAGGGTTCAAGTCCCTCTATCCCCAAAAGCCCATTTGACTCCTTTCACTATTGATCCTTTGGAACAACTCAATGAATTTAGTCTATCCTAGGAGGCCCCAATGACACATATCAAACTTATCCAATTTTTATAGTGCGATGGTTGGTTATTCACGGACTAGCTATACCTACTGTTTCTTTTTGGAGTCAATATCAGCAATGCAATTATAAAGTTCATATCCTAGGTGTATCAAAAAACACTTTCTTTCCCCTAAGTTGAATGGATGGGTCCACCCTAAAACAAATCTTATAAAATTTTGTTCTTTCATATGTTTCTAATTTGGTTTATGTATTCCTAAACTTGACCAATATTGTTCAAGAGTGTTATTCACATGTATGTATGTATGTATGCAAAAAAGTCAAATCAAATCTTACATCATCATTAATACCTACATTTTCTTGCTACAAGAAACAGTAGTTACTCAAGTATATAAAATTGTGAATGAAAATTAGGTAAACCACAACATGGGTTGTGGTGAATTTGGTCTTACCATAGCATTAAAGCCAAAACTAGTGAAATTCCCCCAATTCTCCAAATCACAAGCAATGAAATGCTTGCAACAAGCAGACACCATCAAACCACCATCTTCATTCCCATCACCACCACCACCAAATCCCTCCCCCTGCAAACCCCTCACATACTCTACAGCATACTCCGCCGCCACCATCGGATCCTCGCCGGGCGTTTCTTGGCCCCTCCCCCACCTAGGATCCCTAAAAACATTCACATTAGGGGCCCAAAAGGTCAACCCAGCCTGACCCACATTGTACATTGCCCTAGCCTCCACCCCAATAGCTCTCCCAACCAAAAACCAGAGACTCCGATTAAAAGAAGCTGTAGTGAGCAACACTTGAGGGAAAACAGTGGCGGAGGAAACAGGGCCAGTGAAAGTAACCCCGGGGCCATTGGACGCGAGGCCGTGGAGGGACTCGGACCACCCCTCGTAGGCGGAGATGGAGAATCTGGAGATGGGTGTTGCGTTGTTGGCTAAAAGGTTGATTTTTTCTTGGAGGGTGAGGAGAGAGAGGAGGTTTTGAGCTCTGGTTTGGATTGGGAGAGAGGTGTTGCAAAAGAGGAGGTGAGAGTTGTGGAGTGGTGGTGTACATGGAGATTTGAGAGGTGGGTTTGGGGGTTTGGAGGAAGGTTGTTGGAGGAAGAAAGAGAGTGGGGAGAGGGTGGTGGTGGTGAGGAAGAGTTTGATGAGGAAGAGAGAGAGGAGGATTGGTTTCCATCTCCACCATAGCCACCTTAGGACCATTTTTGTAACTGAAGAAGGGTCATGTCATGATATTTAGTCAACTTTACCCGATTTGTACTGCGCTTTGACCTTGCTTGTGACGGACTAGGAACTTTCAGATCGAGCATGTCCACGTCAATGGTAACCCCACACCACAGGGAGAAGTTACTTTATTTAAATCATGAATTTAAATTGGAAAATGGTTGAGAGCTCGACAAATGCCGAGCTCGAAACGGCTCGAAAGAGAGGGAGAGGAGAAAGAGAAGGGAGGGAGAGGAAGAAGGTTAGCGTCGCAGCTCCCCTTCCGTTCGTCTCGTTGCCCGCCGTCGTGGCCTCGCCGCCCGCCGTCGTCGCCCAGCTCCAGATCGTCAGATCGTCACCGCCGTCCTCCCTCCGCCAGATCGTCTCGCCTTCCGCCTCCGCCTCCGCCTCCGCCGCCTCCTCCCCTATTATTAGGGCCCCCTCCCCCTCCCCTCCCCCTCCCCCTCCGTCTTCTTCTTCTTCTTCTTCTTCCTTCGTTCTGCAACAAAGCCAGGAAAAAAAAAAAAAAACCTCGACACCAAAACGACGTCATTTTGGTGTCGAGCCACGATTCGGGCCGCGTTATTCGAGCTACGTAGCATGATCGATTTAAATTTTTTTTAAAAAATTAATTTATTTGATTCTTATTTAAATTTAGGGGAAAGTACCAATAAATTTCAAATTTGAAAATGTTAACCCATTTAGTCCCGAAGGTTTTTTATTGGACTAATAGGCCCTATTTCTCTAAAAGCTTACTATAGGCCTTTTTATGTCAAACATTATTCATCAAATATCAAATATTAGCAACGTCAGGATTATTTATCAAACATTAAACATTAGCAACGTCAGAATTATTCGTATAATGTCGATGAAAACATTAGCAACGTTAAAATTATTCATCCAATATCAAACATTAACAACGTCAGGATTATTCATCAAACATCAACCCTTAAACATTAAGATTATTCATCAAACATCAAACATTATTCATCAAACATCAAACACAACCATTAAACGTTAGGATTATTCATCAAACATCAGATTTATTTTTAAAAAAATTGAAACTATTGCTCGAGATCCATCATCAAATTCATTAGAACATCAGATTCATCAATCGAACACCAACACCATCGCCTCTGTTTTATCCATCCATCAACATTATGTATATATATAATCAATCCCTACTATCTCTTCCCTGCTCTTTCTCTTCTCTTCTCTGCAATGTGTATATATATCCGACCACCAACAATGGCGGCTCCGCCATCATCAACAACACCATCAGGATCTTGACGAAACCCTTCCAATGTAAGAGAAAGCTTCATCAAGATCGATGTTTCGATCATCATCCGGGTAAGGAGGATAAGCCTCCCCTTCTTCAAGATCAGTCTTGTCCATCTCCACCCAACCCTAAGCCCAATCTCAGTCCCCCAAAAAAAAATCCGACCTCTCCAATCCGCAGTTCCCTCTCTCAGATTCGATCGATTTCTCTGCAAATTCCAAACCCTTGAAACCACAAAACAACAACAATGGCTTCAACCTTCAGCGGCGATGAAACGGCACCGTTCTTCGGCTTCCTCGACGCTGCATCTGCCCTAGTCTTCTCCTGTAACACCACCAACTCTCAATCTCCCTTGTCCGATTTCAATTTGAACTTGATCTTCTTCTTCTTCTTCTTCTTCTTCTTCTTCTTGTTTTTGGATCTGCAATTCTTATATATGGATGTGTTTTTTAGGTATGGGGGCTGCGTATGGGACAGCGAAGAGTGGCGTTGGAATGGCGTCAATGGGTGTGATGAGGCCAGAGCTTGTGATGAAGTCGATTGTTCCAGTGGTTATGGCTGGTGTGTTGGGTATCTATGGATTGATTATTGCTGTGATCATCTTTCTAAGATAGAGAATGGATGATGATGTTGTGAAGTTGTTTTGACGATGATGTTTGATGTTGTTTTGATAATAATGTTGTGATGTAAAAAAAGGACTAAATGATTTATAAAAAAACATTCAGGACTAGATAAAGTAACATTTTCTAATATGGGACTTCTGAGTAATTTTTCCTTAAATTTATGATCTAAATACAAACCTAGAAAAAGACTATAATACATATCCTTCAAAATGTGTGTACTATGCACTTCATAACTACAAAAGAAAAAATAGCATAATTTTATATTTTTTTTAATCATAACATAAAAATGTCATAATCAAATACAAAAAAATCATAACTAAATATTTTAAAATAATTTCATAATTAAAGAAAAAAATAACTCAATTAAAGATACATATGATATAGAGGTGTGTATAATAGTATTCTACGGGCAAGGATCCCCTGTCCCCAAAAATCCCTATCTCCCTGTCCCAAATCACTCACAACTATTGGATCATTTGAGAATTTCAAGACATATTCAATGGTTGTAAGTGATTTGAGATATGGGGGGGTATTCTACACATGTATTATCTTTCAAAACTTTACATAAAATTGATGATCTTTATGATTTAGATCAACAATAACTTATAACACCTAGACTTGCTTTAATAGCACACAAATGTCACTATATATATATATATATATAAAGTGGGTAAAAATTAACTAAGTCTTGATGCTTGGCCCAACGCTAAATCCACTCCAAAGTGGGGCAAGATGGAAGCTCGACACAATGACCAAACACTTACTCCAAAGCAAGGCAATCAAGGTTGTTCGGTTCAATGCTAGGCCCACTCCGAAGCAAACAAGCTTTCGAGCTTGACCTGACATGCAAGGTTTGCTCTGAAGTAGATCGAGCAATATGTTGGTGTTGGAAATTTTATAAAGGTAGTAGTGAATTGAAATAGACTTCCTTTGAATGAAATGGTGCAAACTTTCATGGTATCTCTTTGTCTTAAAGGAAGGGTCAACCCTTCATTTGAATGAAAGGGTGCCACCCTTTCATGGTGTCTCTTTACTTTAAAGGAAGGGTCATGTCCCTTCTTCATGCCTTTTCTATTCAAACTAAATAGGTGTCAACAAAATCTATATAAAAACAGCCCCATTCCAATTTTATTCATTCCAAAATTCCTCAAATTCAAGCATTCTTTTTATATTCTTCATACTAGTTCACAGAGATTTCAGAGAGTTGTAGAACAAAGGTTTGATTCGCCTGACAGATTATTTGTAGTACTGCTATAATCTGCATTTTTTGATCATTGTATCTTGAGAAATAGACGCTAATAACCCATAAGCACCTGTGCGGCGGCGAATCTATTTTAAGAACAAAGTATCACACACTCGACTTGATCAAAATTTTCGGTGATTTTACTAGTTCTCAATTTCCGAAACCAGAACGTCCTGTAAGTAATTTATTTATTTTATTTCAATATTTATTTCTCTACACAGAAGATTGTTCCAACAATCTTAAGACATATTCGAATTATTCTATTTATATATAATTTTTCGTTTGTTTCCTTTTCTCCATTCTTTAGAGAATTTATTTTCTGTGTGGGTTTTTTCAAAATTCAAATTATGATTTTTCCGAAAATAAAATTCTGAGTTTGTTCAATAATTAAAATTTTGATTTTCAGTTTTCTAAATTATTGACATTGGATTTGGTTTTGCAGAATTTATATTCTACAAAGTAATATTCTAGTTAAAAAATACAAATAGTAATAATATACTGTTTGACAAATAGTAGTAATATACTGTTTATTTTATTTGAAAAATAGTAGTAATTAGCTTATCATTGGTTTTTTCCATAATATTAATTTGTGATTATTTTGTTCTGTGTGAAATTGATTAGAAATTAATTTTTTTTTTTAGAAATAATATTATGAGTTTTCATTAATTAAAATTTTGTTTTAAGTATTTTAATTTTTGAAGTTTATAGAAACAATTTTTTGTGTGGAATTAATTTGCTTAAATAAAAAGTTATTTTTAAATTAATTTGAAATAAAAGTTACAATTTTGTTTCTTTTATTTTTTACATAATTAAATTATATGTTTTATGGTTTAATTTTTTGTGTAGTATAAAATTCTAATTATAATTTTATTTTATAATTTAGAATTCATGACTATTGAAACTGCTCAAACCTTTAATCTGACTGGTGTTGCGACTGCTCCGATCCCTTCTGTTGTGGTGACAGTTGGGGTAAATCACAGGGAAAAGCCAGAAAAGTTCCAGGGAACTGACTTTAAAAGATGGAAGCAGAAGATGCTGTTTTATCTTACTATGACTCTAGTTCCTTCGTGATGATGCTCCTATGCTAAAAGAAGATGAAACCGACCAGCAAGTGGTTGCTACGGTCGATACTTGAAAACATGTAGATTTTCTTTCCCGTAACTATATCTTGAATAGGCTTGATAATACACTGTACAACGTGTATAGCCCCATCAAAACGGCAAAGGAATTATGGGATTCATAGGAGAAAAAGTACAAAACAGAAGATACTGGCTCGAAAAAATTTGTAGTAGGCAAATTTCTGGACTTTGTGATGGTTGATTCAAAGATTGTAATTAGCCAAGTTTAAGATCTCCAACTCATTCTGCATGACATCCGTATAGAAGGCATGTCACTAAAGCAAGTCCTTCCAAGTCGCTGCTCTAATTGAAAAATTACCACAAGGATTGAAGGAATTTAAGAACTATCTCAAGCACAAACACAAATAAATGACTTTTGAAGAATTAATTGTGCGACTGAGAATTGAGGAAGACAATTAGACTTCTGAGAAAAGGGTTGGCAAGCATTCTATAGAGTCAAAGGCTAATGTGGTGGAACATGCTCCAAAAGCAAAAAAAAAGAAATTTTCCAGAGAAAGTTTATCACAAGGTTCTAAAGGAATGGGGGGATACCAAGAAATTTAAGTTTAATGGCAAATACTACATTTTGTGACAAAAATGGACACCAGGCCAAAGATTGTAGTAGCAAGTGCAAAGGGAAAGGAAAGTCAAGTAAGAAACCACTCAAGCCAGTGTTACCAAAGTGGACAGAATCTCCAATGGTGTCGGGATCAATTAGCAATAGTCATAATTTAAATTGAATCTTGTTTATAAAAAAATGATTTAAATTGAATCAAGGGTTTGTGTGTGTGTGTGAGAAAGAGAGAGAGAAAGATGGAGGGAAACAAGGTACGCCTATAATTGTAAATCAAATACTGGGAATCCGTGATGGCGATGGCTGTAGACGAGCAGGTCTCTGTATTTGTTCTTTGACTAATGAGGATGAGTTATTTATGTGTTGGAAAAAAATGATTTTATGGTGACTTTAATGTGAAATTAAAGTAGGTCCCAACCATTGGTTGATGTGAGATTAAATGTGTTTAGATTCTTTGTAACAAGGTGTTTACATCACAAAAAGAATGACAAAAAATTATTAAGAATTAAATGAGAAATTGTCTCATAAAGTTGACCTCATGAATGAGGTATTGAGAATTGTGTATAACTACTAATCCTATATTGATTATAGAGGAAAACTTTGATGGGTATTTAAACCTCAAAATTTTGATAAGGGCATGAGCCTTTTGAGGCATCCAAATTTTTCGAAGGAAGAGAGTTATGGATGCTTCAAGGATAGGCTTTGGTCAAGACTATAGTTCAAGTTGGTTATGCAAAAATTGCCACATACGTGCGCCACCCGGGCCAGGTCGTGGATCTTGGGCTTGAGACTTGAGGTTAGGTTTGGGTTGGGCCGGATTGGTGGTTCACCAACTTAATCTTTTTAGGCCAAGTCCGCTGCAGATATATATACATGTTGTTACCCAAAAGACAACCTAAGAGGGGGGTGAATTAGATTTTTACAAATAAAAATAATAATACCCTAATAAAAATTATGACTAGCACAATAGATAAATATAATTAATGACATAAAAATAATTAAAACAAGTGTTCTAACAACTATGTCAGTTAATGATTTTAGCACAGTGAAAATCTAAAATATAGTTATGGTAATTTAAATAAAATAAAGAGATAAGGGAGAGAGAGGCAAACAAATTTATAGTGGTTCGGCTTCAACTCGGCCTACGTCCACTCCTCAAGTTTCACTTGAGATTTTCCACTATACTTTAGCTTCACAGGGTACTAGCAACCTTTTCACAGATGAAGTAATCCTCCACAGATTTTACACAAACTTTCTAAGTTAAGAACACTGAGTGTACTACACTCTTACAAGGTTGAAAAGAATGTGTTTTTGCTTTCACAAAAAGCTACAAGAATTATCTCTCAAAGATAGATATAAAAATGAAGCTCTGGTTTTTTTGTAAACTTCACACAGGAAAGATGGATTTAAAGCTATACGTCTCATTGTATAATTTCTGAAAGAAGATGTAAACAAAAATTAAAGAATACTTCTCAGAAAATGTTTCAAAGAATAGATATGAGTGATTATAGATCAAAGAATATTTTCTGATTTTTTTTGTAACTTATTTACATTAGAGGCTTTGGTATATATAATGAAACTTATAGCCGTTTATAGCCGTTGTATTCATTTGAATTTATAGCCGTTGTATTTATTAGAATATCTTCCACTCCATCATTACTAATTTGAATATCTTTCACTTGAACCTTTTGGCCTGCTGTTGTGCTGGGCTGTTTAAACTTTTGTTTTTGGCTGTTTGAACCTCTGGTTTGGGCATTATTTTTGGGTTGAAATGAACTCCTGATTTAAGCAAATATTAAATACATTCAAACAATATTTAGGATAAAAATTTAGGTGAGAAATAATGGGACAAAATAAATTTTGATTCTATTTTTCTCTTTCAAATAAATTAAAACATAATTAAATAAATTATCAAAATAAATTTTGGATTCTATTTTTTCTCTTTCAAATAAATTAAAACATAATTAAATAAATCATCAAAATAAATTAATCTAACACATGTGTATACAGAGTATATAACTCATATACTAATTGACCCATCAGTTTTTGGTGCATTACTTAAGCAGTTTTGTCGGAGTAATGCCTGCATTTGGTGCCAGCCTTGATGATTGGAGGCTCTTCCTCTCTTCCCCATTGTGTATAAAAGAAGGCTCGTCTCCCTTGGTTTGTTATAGAAATTTTTGCTCTCATATTCTAGTCAAGTCAGTCTCCTATAATATATTCTTCCTGTATGAGAGAGTACTGCCATTGTCGATTCGCCAAAACTATTAGAAGGTGCTTCTGCTTTAGCAAGTCTAAACCGCCGTATCTTGGGAGACAGAAGCTGACATACTTCCAGCACCTACAGTGAGGTGGTTAATCTGTTTTAAGGAGACTGTAGTATCACACAGGCTTCGATTTGTGCTTTCTTTACCATTTTATTGTATTATGTATGTCTGTGCAATATTATTGTAAATTCTAACATATTTTCTTATTTTGTAATTTAATTTGATCAATTATGAATTTATTTATTTTAGTTAATTACATAAATTATACAACAATCTTAAAACATATTAGCACACCATTGACACTGCCAGTTGTCTTTCGTGAGACCACGTGGCCGATAGATTGCAAGCCCATATGGGTTTAGATTTGCATAAGTAGCGGTGGGCGGGGGCGGTGGATGAACCAAGTAATTTGAGAGTTTTGAGGATACTGAAATCATATGAAACATTAGATTTACCATATGATTTTCACGCTCTAGGAAGTGAGTGCGTTATAACATAGTTGTAGGCTTTTATATATGGTTATAAATATATCCAAATGAAAGAAGAAGAAAATCTAATGAGAAGAAAAATAATGCAGACCACTAATTAGTGGTTGTATTAGGGATGTGGCAGTGGGTCCCATCCACTGCCATATGTGTTTTGTGTCTTAGTTTTTTTTTTTTTTTTTTTGGGCTTGTCACATCATTAGTGATGGTGTTAGTTGTAGAAATTTAGTGGTATGTAGTATGACTGTAATAAGATTTGATTTGTCTTCCTTGGTTTTAAAAAAAAATTGAAATTCGAATTTGTGGACAAATATCAAACCTCTATAATAATCTAACTTACTAATACTTTTTTTGAATATATATATATATCTATATTAAAAATTTTATTGATACATGAAGAATAGGGAAAGGGGATAACTGTCAAGTAATGAATCCGGATCCTCGGTAGTGCTACCCTGTAGCCCCCAAAACGACGTCGTTTTGGGGGCGGATTTTCAGAAAAAAAAAAAAAAAAAAAATGCAGAAGAGGGAGGGGGGAGGAAGGAGAAGGAGAGAGAGAAGGAGAGGGGAGGGAAGGAGGGAGGAGGGCGAGCTCGCCGTCGTCGTCCCTCGCCATCGTCGCCGCGTCGTCGTCCCTCGCCGTCGTCGCCGCCATCGCTGCCGCCGTCGCAGCCGTCGTCGCAGCCATGGCAGCTATGGCTGCGAGCTCCACCTCTCCGCCTCCTCCTCCCCCAATATTTATGGCCCCCTCCAGTTCAGTCCGGCCCCTCCTCCTCCCTCCTTCCCTCCCCTCTCCCTCTCCCTCTCCCTCTCCCTCTCCTTCTCCTTCCTCCCCCCTCTGTCTTTTGCGTTTTTTTTTTTTTTTTTTTTCTGAAAATCCGCCCCCAAAACGACGTCGTTTTGGGGGCTACAGGGAAAGGGGCACAGACGACCCGTTCTCGTCAAGTAATAGCGCGAGACTTGGAACTCGAAAATTTTCAGTCCCGTTTGGTTTGATTTCTAAAACTATTCAGTGTATTTGGTTTTAATTTTTTGAATTTAATTTTTTTTTAAATTGAGTTTTTTGTTTTTGGTAAATATTTTAAAAATTTCAAGGTTTTTTTTTTTTTTTACTTTTTTGGATGCACCTTAGATGTATCTAAAAAGTAAAATATTTGTGAAAAATATTTCAAAAAATTAATAAATACACAAAAAAATGAAAAATATACTGAATTTTCAAATTTTTTTTTTTATATTTTTGATATTTAGTGAATTTTTTTTAAAAAAAATTCATAAAAATTATACTTTTTAAGTATATTTCTGTTAGGTGTGTCTAAAAATTAAAAAAATTGCTTAAAATATTAAAAAAATTAGTAAAAACAAAAAATAAAATAAAAATAGGAAAAACAAAAAAGTAGAATTTTCTGAAAAGTGTTTTTAGAAAACCCAAATCAAGCAAATTTTTTTTTTTTGAAAAAATTAAAATTAGTTTGACTAAAATAAATATTAAAAATATATTTTTAAATTAAAAAAAATTATTTACACCCTCTAAAAAAATAAAATTATATAAAAATGATGAGAAATTTTTATTTTATTTATCAAATTAATTTTTAACTTTAAAATAAAAATTTCTAAAAAAAAATTATGAAAACTAAACAAAACAAAATCCTTATCTTGCAGAATTTATCTTGGGCTTAGTTTTCTAATTTTATTTTTCAAAGTTAAAATAATTATTCTGTGGGCCATTCTATTTGAATCTAAAAATTATTTCAGCTCAACTCAAATTTTAAAATTTAAATTCTTATTATACTTTAATATGAATTTTTTATAAGGACAGCACATATTAAATATTAAAATAATTTTATTTATTTTTTTCTCTTGGTACACTCCAATCAATTATATTTATTCTTTCTATTCAAATCCATTAATCTTCTTCTCCAAGTTTTAATTATTTTTTTTTTCTCTTTTTTTTTTTCCACTCCAAAACTCCAATCCACCCTACCAAAACTCGTCAGTATCATCAATATTATTATTATTTTATTATATTATTACTTGCAAATAAAAAAAAGTTTGAACAAAATCAAACAATTGATGAGAACAATAATCAAAACAATTTTTTGAAACAATTCATTAAAGAGGAGGTAAGTATTTACATAAATATCAAATTACAATTATTGATTTCTATATTTTTTATTATATAAAAACAAATATTCAACCTGTTTTTCGTCATTATTGTTCGGACTTCCATAATTGAACAATTTTACTTTGTTTGGTAGTGTATAGCTGAACAACGTGAATTTATTCGGTTTTGAAAGTCCAAACAATAAGCACGAAAAATAGCCTAAATAATCTCCGTCCTCCTTCACTGTTCTCCCTCAACAATGTCGGGTTCGCTAATTGTGTTCCATGTATATACGTGAACAAAAAAAGATTTTTCAAAAGTAATTTAAAATTTTTAATTTGTTTTATTTGGGTGTAATTTGGAAAAGAATAAAGAATATATTGAGAATAAATTATAATTCTAAATAATTTAATAGGGCGTACTAAAAAATTAGATTTACTTAAATATATATATATATATATATTTTAGTGTAAATAGAAAGGAAAGTTACGGGCCGGTCCTATGGACCAGTCTTATTACCCAGCAGGTCCTACCCAAAAAATTCAAACAGTGTTTTTCATTTTTACTCCTAGACTCGACACTGCAAATTTATCACTGGTTTAAACAAATTTATCATTGATTTAAATAAATTTATCACTGGTTTAAATAAATTTATCACATTCTTGTCCATAGCTTCGTAACTTTTGCTATTTTTCTTGAACCCTCGTCGAAGTCTCAACAATGGCGATGGCAATTACAGAGACTCACATCCCAATTATATCGAAACCCTTCACTCTTTCTCTCATCCAAAGTCATAATCACCTGATCATCTGCTTCGGCCCTGTTTGGTAGAGTTGCGGGAAAGTGCTTATAGCTTATAGCTTAACAACTTATAGCTTATAACTATGAATATAAGCTGATTTCTGACTTATAAATTAAGCTTCTCTGCCCCACTCAAAGAATAAGTTGATTTCTGATTTACAAAAAGCTATAAGCTGTATTATTAAGCTAAACCAAACACATCAAAATAGCTTAAATTAAGCTGAAAACTGAAATAAGCTGAAATTAAGTTGTACCAAACAGGGCCTTCATCATCCTCATCATCTTCTTTATCATCATCATCATCCAAGAAAGTCTCTGATCGAATCATGAAGCTCTTCGCGATCGATCTTGACGGCAAGAAGATGGTGGCGAATTCTCTCTCTCTGGATTTGGATTCATAAATCTGGAAATAGAGTTTTGTTTTTTTCATCTCCAGATCTAAGTATAACAACATGAGGGTAAAAATAGAATAAATAAAAATGTTCAGGACTTATAGATAAAAAAATTTCTATTAAGGCCTCGTTTGGGAACAGGCTAATTTAGTAACTTTTTGGCTATTTGGCTAAAAAGGTAGGTAAAAAAAACTTGTATGTTTGGGATGACTTTTTGACTAATTACGAAAAGATGTGCAAAAAGTAGAGAGAAAAGAGAATCTTTGACTTTTTTGTATGAGTGGTTGGCTTTTTGACTAATTTAGTAACTTTTTGACTAATTGACTAATTTAGTCAGTCCCCAAACGGGGCCTAAGAGTCTGTTAAATAATAGGATTGACTCGTAAAAATCCTTAAATATGTGTACATATAAATTGGGCTTGGCTTGCGTTTGGGCTTAATAATTTCAATCGAATTAGGTTTGGGCAACCACCACATCTCGTCCTGAGGCTTTGGGCTTCTCCTCTAAGCCTAAACAGGACCCAACCAGGCCACTGCCCAAATCGCAGAATCGAAGCTCGTCGTCGTCTCGCAACGGAGAAGAAGTGATCAGCGCTTTCAAAGTTTGAATTTCAACTCCAAATTGTTGTTTCAGAGCTTGATCGACGAGAGAGTTATGGTGAAAGCTGTTGTCGGAGAAGAAAGCCGACTCCAATTGGCCGAGGATCGTCTCAGCCACTCCGCCATACCCTCTCAGGTCTTTCTCTCTCTCTTCATGTTTGTAGGTACTTTACACTCGGTTTAGGGTTTCTGAACATAGGTATTGATGGGCAATTCAGGTAGGGATTGTGATAGGGAAGATTAGTTCAAGCTCTGATCGAGGTTTGGTCTTCGATTTGGTTCCCACTCCACCAAACGATGCTGGAGAACCGGCTTGTTCGCTCGTTGAGAGCGTCAGAGACGATAAGAAGAAAGGATCGAAAAGCAAATCTCAGTCCGACTCTTCATCTCTCTTCATCGATAAGGATTGGGTCGCCGAACACGCTCGTCAGGTATAGTGTTATACACAAGAGAGAACTAATTGTTTTGATTTACATTGTGATTTTGATTCAATCCATTGAAGTTCTAGGTCGCTATGTACAAGTTGTTTGTAGGATAAACATGATTCTATTTTTCATTGTTCATAATGCAGAATGTGATTCGTTTGAAATTTCTAAAATGGAGTGTAAATTTGTAATATGATTCAACTCTGCAATTTTTATTTATTTATTTATTTATTTTTTGTGGATTGTTATCACATTCCTTTGTATGCTTGGGTTTTCTGTGCTAGAACTTGATACCATTTGGGGATTTGTTGGATAGGAAGGGGATTTATTGGTTTCTGGTTGTATAATGTTGTGTTTGGTTAGGGAATTTGAGAAGAGATTTTTGGAAACGGAAACAAAAACGGAAAAGGTAGGTGAAATGTAAATAAAATATACATACATTTCATCTAGTTGTACACAATTTTTTCCCTTTCCCTTTTCAAATCCCTTCCCAAATCCCTCAACCAGGTTCTATTTTCTGAGGATTTGTGTAAGTTCTACTGGTTGTTGGGTTCTATGTGCCTATTATACTGTAAACAAGACATATCTAATAACTAGAAGTGTTAGCACACACTATGTGTGCTCGAGTGAAACAATTAGACTGACAGTTACAAATTGAAACAGTTAAATAGGGTCAGAAACTGCTTCAAGTAGTTACACCACTGTGGCATACTGATATGTTTTCTTACTGATTACATCTACATGTTGAAATTGCTGGTGCATATGACCCATCCAACTCATGAGAGAGAATAGATATTGAATATGTTTGCCATGCTCAAGGATTGCAACCTGGCAAAGGGCTGTAGCCTGCCATAGTACCATCTTCCATATGTTGTGAGGCTTCGACCTGTTTGTTTGAATTGGACTTGCTGTTGATTCCAATTACCTTAATGCAATGTTCGGATCTTGGATTTATTAAAGGGAAAGGAAATGAAATTTGGATTTTTTTAGCAAATATATATTCATTTTCCTAACCTAAACAAAAAAGAGATAAGAATCTAGTTAATTTCGCTGAATTCCAAACACCCCCCCCCCCCCCCCCCCCCCCCCCCCCCAATCTTTGTCTTTTTTTCAACACCATGTTCTGTCAAAAGAAAGGAAAATTAAAAAAAAACTCTATTCATTTTTATACATGTTCATTGTTATGGGTTGGAATCTGAGTTGAACTTCATTCTTGGCATTATCATTATGTGCTTTTAGGTCTCCAGAATGCTGCTGGGTGGCATAAAGGTGCTCGGCATCTATATATGGATCAGTGAAAGCTCATTCAAGAATTCAACCATTATACTTTGCCAGGTTTTATCATCTACTTTCATTCAAAATTTGCAAGTTGTTACCAGCTTAAACTCAAGGAGGAAAAAAAAATTAAAAAAAATAAAATTCAATTTTAAGTGAATACAGTTCTTACCTGGCTCAAGCTCTTGTAGCCTGGAGCCCATGTCCTCACACTCTAGTTACAGCAGTAGTAAGATGAAACCCATATGTAGCATACAGTGGGTGTGATTTTACCTCATTAGCCCTACTTTCTGTGATGAATGGCAATATTCCTATGTTCATTTTGTTAGTAGTGATGGCTCTTTGCAGACTGTAAAGGGAGTTGCTGAAGCAGCACCATTATTGGAAACTGATTGGGATGAGAGATTGCTTATACACATCAGTTACAGTCCAAGGAGGTCTTTTTGTTCAAGTTCATTTGGTCTTTTCTTTTGAGTTGCACCATCCAAATAATTTTAATCCTTTTACTGACCTGGTGGCCTAAAATTTATTGTTTAGATGGACGTGTCGAAATTGTGCTGTGGCTTCAAATATTTCATCCAGCAGTCTACGGCCTTGTGATTTCAAAATGGGCAGAGTGTTAGCTTCCCTTCAGACGTTTAGGTGCACTTATGACTTTGATCTAAGGTAATATTTTCATTGGTTGTTACTTTTTTGTACATTATACTATGGTTTATTTTTATTTTGAAACTCATTTACTTGATTTTTGAATTATGAAATTGTTCCTAACCAACAAGGCGAAACTAACTTTATGAGGTGGTTTACTTTGCTTGTCCGTGATTTATTTTTTTTTGTTTTCTATTTTGCCTCATGAATTTCAGAGCAGTGGCGGAGCCAAGAAATTAAGGTAGAGGGGGGCACTTTATAATTTTAATTTTTTTTGGTGATCAACAATAAAATAATAATAATTTTATAAACTAAATTTAAGTATAAAAATTTAATTATTTATTATTAATAGCAACTAATCAAAATTCTATAATAATGTGGAATAACTCGGACACAATAATAATGTAAGTATGCAATTTTAGCACAAAAAATTACAAATTAAAATTCTTAATTTTAGAAAATAGAAGCAAATCATTTATAGCACAAATCATTATAAAATTTCTATAATTTTTATTTGATAGAAAAATATTAGAGAGATAGTATTGATTATAAAAATGTGTTTTGAACAGAAATTATTAGATATTAGATAATCCCAGAATATTTTGTGGTGTTGATGATATGGTGCTTTGGATATAAAAAATTGCAGCTCATACTAAGCGATTCACCTATTATTTTTCAATTACCTAACAATAATGAGTTACTATGTTCCATTCATAAAATTTGACACTATATTATTGATTTAGACCACCACATAAATAACACCACATGACGCTCCAGGAGTACTAAATAAACTACATATTGTGTGTAAACAATGCAAGAAAAAAAAAAAAAATCAAAACTGAGGGAGGGCACGTGACCCCCCTAGGCCTGTTGTGGCTCCGCCACTGTTTCAGAGT
This sequence comes from Camellia japonica, assembly GCA_030407325.1. Lineage (NCBI taxonomy): Eukaryota > Viridiplantae > Streptophyta > Magnoliopsida > Ericales > Theaceae > Camellia > Camellia japonica. The sequence continues at coordinate 167,209,652 of JAPPVO010000016.1, forward strand.
GACTAGTTTTTCATTTGTTGGGGTCAGAATGAACCGCCATTGATTTGTTTTGTATTCTCCTTTATTCCTATCATATCTGCCAAGTGGGAAGTTACAATAATACTAATTATCAAGTCAATTTATATTTAAATCACTTAGTGAATGAGGAGGTGAACTTATCTAGCAAATGTTGCTTTGACACCTAACCATCCACTTCCAACAAGTGAAGGTATGTATCCTATACATAAGCAACACTGTGCTTACCCAAAGTCCAAACAGTCTATTTTTTTGAACAGCCAGCTTATTATAGGGTAGAAAATGGCAAACTTCTGGTCCCAAATGGGGTAAGGATAAAGATCAGAAGCTCCGATGCAATGCAACTTAATGTTAGCAGCTTGTTTCATCAATTGTCTGTGAACTTTCAATTGCATGAACATATTAGAATGTATTTTTTGCAGTAGTCAGCTTTAGTACAGTTCTCCAAAGGTCATTGCTTCCTCTAGTCATCAGACATCACTTTCCACGCAACCTGGTTGAACTAATTTTGTCTTGAAGTGTGAGGATTTACCACCTCTCTTATATCATAAGCCAACATTTTCATCTTTTTACCATTTGAATCTTGTCCAGTTACCGCAATGACTAAATTTATGATGTTTAATGCCTCAAGATCATTCTGACAAGATGTCCAGGCTAAAGGGGGAAAATAGGATTTTTTATTTTTATTTTTTCATTAAAAAAAATGTAGATTTTCCTGACACTATAGTTTTTAGAATTTTGGAGTGCGTTTCATATTTTCTATACCAACAATATACCTGATATAAAGAACATTACATAATGCTTAAAGTTACAAGTGAATGAACGATTTGATTCACAATATCATTAATATATATATATATATTTATTTTATGATATATTTTTTTTCAATGTGTTGGAGCAATGACTAGTAATTACTAATTTGAGGAACTTTCAAAATTTTCAATTGTGACTTTATTCACAAGTACTTTAGGTACTGGTGTATTTTTTTAAAAAAAGGTTCAACTGCTAGCTCTGGAAGGCTATTTTGGGTTGTTCTGTTCATGAGTCATACCGTCTCTTTGCAGATTGCCCATATGTCATGAGAGTGGATCGAATGTCAGAAAGTTGGCTGACATTCTTCGTCATGGAATTTCAAGTCATGCCAAGGAGCTTAAAGGTGCAAAGGCCATTATTGATGGGAATTTGGTAAGAATGTGAATATTATTTGTGATCATTAATTATGTTTCTATTTTTGAACACCATGGATGCTCTTATGAGATCATTTTGAAGAAATGGGTAGTATTGTCCGTAATCTCTTAGATTTCTGGAATAGTCTATATTTGGAGCAACATTATACAATGAACCCCCAGTTTCTGATAGTCTAGTACGTAGAAAAATATTTGAAGGATTTATAATGGAGTTTATCATTGTCTATGGTTTGAACAAGGACATGTTTCATGCATGTATAAGTTTGAACATTTTAATCTGTAGTTGTTTCATGAGCCATTACTTTGGAGCTTCTAAATTATGTGATCATTTGAGGGATTTCTGAAGTTGGTATAGTTGATAATGTGATGGAAGATAAAAGTAGAGGCATGCCTGCACAACCTTTCCATCACAAGTTTTTATGTGTGTGTGTATGTATGTATGTATGTATGTATGTATGTATGTAATTTATACATTCCAAAATAGGAGTATAAGGCTTAATGCCTATTGTTGATTTGGTTTTACTTGTATGCATTAACTGACTGTATTATTAGAGTGTGCCTCGTTAAAAAGGGAGAAATTTAAGATGGGCAAGCATACTGCAAAGGTGCCCTTATGGTCCACGGGCTTTGCAGAATTACTGTCATGGACACCAACCTTCAGCAAGGGCTCACATGTGCGCCCAATCTGTAAAACCTAGAACTTTTACCATTGTCATGTAGACGTCAAGTTGAAATGGAGCTCTCTCTCGCTCTCTCCCTCGCTTTTCAATTGCCTACGGGGGAAAAAAAGATGAGAAAGAAAAGAAAAGACAAGAGGGAAGAGGGAACTCTTATGGTAGTTTTTTCTTTATGAAATGCATTATGCTCTCAGTTGATTGGATTCTATATGAAATGCATTATGCTATTTTAACTGATAGCAATAGGAATTATTGCTGATGCCAAATGCAACTATATCTATCTGCTGGTAAAGCAGAAATAATTTTTTTTTGTTTTTTGCTCAAATATTATAACTGAACATGATTTTTAGCAGCTATCTACAAGTCTGGTTTTGCATAAGGACTTTTTCCTTTTCTGTCCATACATTTTAGGTGGTTGATGAGGAGGAGTCATGTGTGTCAGATGGCTTACATGAAGTGCAATTTCTTCTACCATTTATGAAAGATTTATTTGTTGAAGGTCTGTTGGCTCTTTTTCATTTTGGGTTAGATTGTCATTAAACATTCTTTACTTTTTGTTTCTAACATTTATACTTTGATGTACTTAATTTTTCTTTTGGTAAAGCATGCAGCCAAAAAGAGGTGGTTGGTATTGTTGTCTTTAGTGGCTCAGTATGTTCTTTTGCATACTTAAATTCAAAAGAACCGCTTTCACAAGCTTTGGCTGATTTAAAGGTATGAAGTTATAAATAATGTTGGCATTGCTTTTGATCTTTTGTTGAGCACTTATTTTTGCTTTGCAGTTCGTGAAATAATTTGAGTCTGGAAATCACTAGTGCTGATTACTAGTAACTGCATTGCAATCTGGTTTTAAATATTGAATGCATGTAATCATTAACCAGATAAACTGGATTCTAAACTGCAATTCCAACTTCAGCAACTTTGCGTCTCAGCAGTCTACATGCTTGCCTAGTTGCCAATTAAAACATTGATTTCTAAATGTGATAGGAATAAAATTGATTACTTACTATCAAATGCTTTTCCACCACTGTGCTTACAGATTTTATTCTTTGTACCTCCCAGAAATTTATAAAGTTTGCAGCTCAACTTGTAAATTACACTTGGTTATACCTCTTGTTCAGTGCAATGATTGATTGCTTTTTTGTGTTTAGGGAGACATCATCAAGAGCCTGCTAAGTAGGTTGGATATCTGCTGTGATGAGGCAGATGGAGAATCAAGCCTGACTGTTAATGGCGGAAAGGAAGTGGGTGATGAGTTAGCAACAAAAGAACCCTTTCTCCAACTCAATCTGCATTCATTGAGGTGCGGTATCTTCAATATATGCATAGTACCATTCCAAAAAGGAAATATCACTTTTCCAGTCTGTTCCAATCTGTTGGTGGAAAAATTTCTGCATATTTAGGTTGTGAAATCATGTAATTGTCAATCATATTGCACCAGAACTCGGCTAGTTGGTACTTATTGTTTCTTTCTGGTGAAAAGCAGGGCTAGTGCTATTTGATAATTCGTCTGTCTGTCTTAATTCTATGGATTGATTTAATGCTCCCATAGTGTCTTGATGTCACAGAATGTTTCTAAGTGCATAAATTGCAGAGACTAAGATTAAGATATACCACATGACAAACTGCTCAGATTCTTCTTGGATGTCAGAAGTTCCCTGTTGAACATAGGCTTTACCTGCCTGAGATATTTAAATTACAATCAGTATATGGAGTCATCAGTGCAAGAAATTGAATATTATACTGTATGTGCTCTTTTTTTTATTTTAAACTATTTGTCCTCCATTGGTGGTTACCAAATTGTGTTTTCTTGAGAATTCGCAATTGGCATTGTGGAGTGGTTGTGCTTGAACTGGATGCTTTTTCCTTGGGACAGATGACCCTTCTTCTGCTTATATACCTTTGATACCATTGTATGCATGTTCACTGTCTCTGCCTTAGCAAAGTAACCATTGAAGGTTGTTATTGTTATTACACCAAATTAAGTCTGTGTAGCCACTTCTATTGTTTATCGAATTTCATTATTTTTTAATAGAATTCTACTTCTGTCTGCATTCTAGTTCGCTTTTTCCCTGCAAAACTGCAGGGTGTCATCTCTCTTCTTATTTGCACAAGGTTGAAAGTTCGAAAAGTTAGCTTACATATTGGAGCATTTATTATTTGGATATAATTCACTTAGTTTCTGCTGCTGAAACATAATTTTCGAGTTAACTGATTAGATCTGTTATTTTATGCATTTGCAAACAGAAAACAATGCAGTCTTTCATTTCCGCGAAGAGTCTTTGTTCCTTGGTTGGCGGGTACATATATCTGTGACTATCTACTACCCTCTGAGACAATTGAGGTTGGCACTCCTTACTTTGACAAACCAATCATCTAGCTATTTGGTATCATTGGAAAACAGCACATGAGAAGCAGAGCTTTCTTCTAGACTCGCGCATGCATAGCTTTACTCTTGCGTTAGTGAATTAATCTGCTATTGTTATTAGAATACATTTTTTGGCATGGTGTTTTCTTTAATTTCTATACATTTTAGAGACTGTTCCTTATTGAAAATGGAATTCTTTATCTCATTAGCTCCTTGGTGTGCATCTAATCTTGCGTCTGTACACACTTTTCCCAATTATATGCTTGCACCTTGGTTATCGTTATGAAAGTAATGCTGATTGTTTAAATCCATTTAAGTTTTCATCAAATCATTTGCGATAGTTGTTACTACTACTGATAACATTCAAACATTTCAATGTTCTAGTTAAAAGTAATCCCGATTACCACTACTAACAATCAAAAGGCAATGTTTTGTACATCTGGCATGACAACCCCTTTGATGAAATTTTGATAAACAGTATCTCGGATGCACTGAAGATCCAATGAATGAAATCTTATTTTATAAACACTGAACAATAGTCAAAATCAAAATTGTTTTGAGCATATTATTCCTTCTTGTTGATTGTGCTCTTCATGCTCACTCAGGTTCTTAAAGATCACTGTGTTGAATTGATGTCCATGGAAGCTCCAACAGATTCCTCAACAATCTTGGAACCCGAGGTAGAACCCCTTGCTTTGAGCACTAAATCTTTCTGGAATGCGGCTGTCCCATTCAGTTCAACTTCTACTTCTAGTCAAGATGTTTCCACTTCAAAGGAGAGTGGAACTGTTACGAGCAATGGAAATGATGGTAAATCTACAAAGTCAGCGGATTTTAACATCAAGGCTGCTGTTTTGGTTCTTATCTTCGCCATTTTAGTTGGGCTCGCTCTATATATGGTCAGGGCATCGTAACAGACTACTTGAGCTTAACTTGCTAGTTCTACTGTGGTGGCATTTCGGAGTTTGCTGGAGTCTTTTGTGATTTCTTTGAGTTATTTTATATATTAAAAGCAATGTCGTATTCCAATTCAAAGAAACACGGCCAGGTTAGTCTTTAAAAAATTAATTTCAAGTTGTAATGAATCGTTCATATCAATGTTTAAATGGTGAAAAGATAGAAAATAAAAACATTTTTTACTTCTTTTTTTTTTTTCTCCCACCATTAATTTAAATCTCTCGTAAAGGGGCTAATCTTGTGTACAAATTTGCACCGCTGCTGTGACTGCCAGATTGATTGATTGAGAATTTGAAACTAAACTACTGTGAAAAATGAACTAAAATTTTATTTTTTATTGGTCACAAAAGCAATATTGGACTGCTAAAAGGAGTTAACGCAATATTGATATATTTTTTTCCCGTGCAAAATTTCAGTTAAATCACAATGAGCTTGTTTGTTTTCATTTTTCAAAACACTTTTCAAAAAATTCTACTTTCTTATTTTTTTATGTTTTTTTGTTTTTACTGAATTTTTTTAATATTTTAAGAAATTTGTTTACTTTTTAGACACACCTAACATAAATACACTTAAAAAGTAAAAAAATTATAAAAAAAATCTTTTAAAAATTCACTAAATATCAAAAATAAAATTAAAAAAAATACAAGAATTCAGTATATTTTTATGTATTTATTAATTTTTTAAAATATTTTTTCACAAATTTTTTATTTTTTAGATACATCTAAGTAAGGTGCATTTAAAAAAATAAAAAAAATGTTTAAAATTTTAAAAATATTCACTAAAAAAAAAAACACGAAAATAAAAAAACTCAATTTTCAAAAAATTTAATTCAGAAAACTCAAACTAAACACTCTGAATAATTTTTTATTTTTATTTTTGAGCATATCATAAATAAATAGACATTTGTCGACGTTTAGTTGAATCCCAAAGGGGCAGGGAAAACTAGTATTATTCTCACAATGAATAGAGCATTAAATCAAAATGTAATCCTTCAACCCAAAAAAAATAATAATAATTTATTAGACAACAAAAGAATTTAGTAGTTCTTGAATTAAATGTCTTGCAAATCTTCAATAAAAGAACAGTCAACAGCATTTCTTTTGCAAGCTTGCCTTGGATATAGCCCCCTTTCAAAAAGGGATTTGCTGACAAAACTAGCATTTGTATTGTAAGGCTACCACCTACCTGATCACTAAATCACTTCTGAAGAATTGCGTCGTCCTAAATATCAAACTAAGTAATAGAGTTTTCCCACAAAACAGCGAAATGATTATTTTAGGCAACTTCAATGCCTGGATCGCTTCTAATTTGCAGCATCACTGGGAAGATCAGGCCCAGCAGGGATTTTTCCAGGATAGTTGGTATTTGACGAATCTGACCCTATCATACTGCAGATTGCATTGCAGAACCAATAAATTAGTTGATTTAAAAAGTAAAAAATAAGGAGAATGTGCAAATTCTCCTGGTTACAGTAATGACAGGCTCACCTTCTGTCAACAATGACCACTGAACGAAGCTCACAGTTGTTAAACCTGAATACACAGATCACAGACAACAATTGATCAATTATACATAAGGATGATCGCAGATAACATTCGATCAGTTGTGAAGAACAATGAAGCAAGGAAGTCATCAATGAGCTTGTGTGCAAAATGTACGATATCTGTTAGGCCAATCCATAATTTTTATGTATGCAAACTTAAATTTACATCTGTCCAGCATCGAAAGTTCTTAATTCATTACACTCAATGGACGAGCATCGTCATATTCAGATGAAATTTAGAACAATTTAAGCATATCTAAATCTATACATAGTGTGTGGGGGTGAATTTCACACAATAGAATCAGAGATCTGCAATCAACCAGAGTGCTGCCTTGTTGGGGTTTGGCTGGAGATGCCCCACTGCAAGCAAGAGTGATCGCTATGTTCAATCACGGAGCACCTATTCTATCAATGTGAAATTCACCCCCTCACACAGGCAAAATCCACTCAAGACTATTCTTACCAGAAACAATAAGTGCTTGTTTGGCATGCACTAAAAAAGTGCACTTTTTTGCATACATACACTTGTTTGGGTCATATCAATCAACATCCATTAACATCTCCTCTCTACTTTTCTACACATTTTTTTATAAAAAGTCAAAAAGTACGCTTATTTAGAGCACCCCAAACATTTCCTAAATATATCTTTTCTATAACCAAACCAAACCAAACCAAGCCTTGCCTTGCCTTGCCTTAAGTCCCATCAAATGAGGTCGGCTACATGGAGATAAGGAGATAAGGAGTGGGAGTTAGGCAGACAAAAAACATAAAAGTACACACCAGGAAGGAGCTTATAAACTAATTCTGGCAGTGCACAACCTGTGTGCGTTTGTGTTGCATGTTTTGTATGTTTTAGTTCTTAGATGGCTAAATGCCTAGGGAAAAAGCAATTCAGCGTATAGAAGTCAGCCTTCTTCCTCTTCATCTAGGAGGGCATACTAGTCTACAGGTGTTGAAGTCCATCCTCTTTAAATCATGAGTTTGAAATGGATTGACCACAGGATAGGACAGTAAGGTTTCTCTCCACACCAACTAGTGTTCGTGAAAGCTTGTGGCAGGCCCTTCTGCGGTCACCAATTGGGTGGCAAAGAATTTGGTATTAATTGATAAGGTGTTAACTACATGTTCAAGAACCAGTCAAAGAATAGTCCAAAAACTTTATGAACGAAATATTAATAATTAATGGGAGTAAAGAATTTCCTTTAATTGGTTGCTTGATGTAGATATTCAATCAGATAGCGAATATGTTGCCCTCTAGAAGTAAAACTTAGTAAGTCAATGACACTTACGGTTTGCATAGTTCACTCTTTATGTCCGGATGACAATCATTGCCAAATGCACTTAGGGTATGAATCAAGAATCCACTGTGGGTAACAACCACAATCTCCTTCTCTTTACGTGTCCACAACCTAGACGGAATGAAAACAAATATATTATAAATGAAAAGAAGAAATTGCCAACTGTCATATCAAACTTTGTAATACCCAGTGGCCAATAGGTAAAATATATAAATTAGATATATGAGACTGCTATTTATGTGCTAAAATATTCGATTCGTATTTAGAGAAAAAAAAACCATATCAAACTTTTAATCAAGGCATATCTGCTAGCAATACCCAGTGGCCAAATGTGTAATGAAGTTTCAAACACCTCTTACTCAACAGTAATAACAAAATGGAAAACACGCAAGGAATGCAAAAGGAAGCACAATTAGTAAAAAATAAAAAACTAGGAGGCCAATTTATGTCCCATAAATTAAAAAATAAAAAAATAAACCAACTGGCTTTTCCTTGATGTTCAACGGCACCAATGTGCTTAATGGGATCACTTTTAAAAAAAGGAAAGGAAAGGAAAGCAAAAGGAAGAAAAAAAAAAATGGACTCTTCAATAATGATGAAAGATTGTCCATGAACAAATTAAACCACTTCTAGCCGAGAAAACAAAATTCCAGTTTTTAACACCAGAATTCTTTCAGTAGGAACATCAAATTTTAGGCCTAGATATACTAACAGCAGAGATAAGGAATCACCAGTTCAGAAGCTTCATTCCCCTTGCAGCAAGTTCTTCATCCTTCTCTCTGATGTCAGGCTTCCACAAAATGTCAGCATCATTTTCAATCTGAAGAGAAGTACAAACAAAGTATTATTCTTTTTTGTCGACAAAAGACGGGGCAAGTGGGACCCAGAGCTAACCCTGCAGAGGAGCAGACAGTTGCTCCCCCCTCAAAAGGTATACATAGATGCACGTATTCATACACATAACCCATGGCCAATTTTCCACTACCGTAAATGACAATTATAAAAAAGCACTTGCCAGTGAAAAATCAATAGCTGGAAAAAGAGGTTTATATTCGCTAATGCTTCTCCTCTTATCACATGGATGAACACCCTGCATTATAACAGATGTGAAATCAGTTACCCAAGGATTTAAGTGTCATTTAGAAAAGGGGAGGGGAGAAAGTAAAAAGCAAAAAAAGAAGTGGGAAGCCTCAATTAACTATGAGTAGTTACAAGTGTGGCAAAACAATGGCCCTGCAGGATATATACTTAAAAATCAGAGGTCCAAGCAACTAAAACATGATATGCAACAGTTAAAAAGGCCACCTAAAAATGAAAAATAATTTCCTTAAAGATCACATTACCTAATGGAATGCTACTTCACAATGGAATTAAAGGTAAATCCCAGAAACTCCTATTAATTCTTATTCAGAAGGAGTTCAATTATAGTTACTAATATGAAACCAGTAGTTGAAAGGACAAACCAATTGATATAGAAAACCCATATTTACCAAAGTGCAATTTTACTACTTGTTATTCAGAAGGAGTTCAATTATAATTACTAATATGAAACCAGTAGTTGAAAGGACAAACCAGTTGATATAGAAAACCCAATATTTACCAAAGTGCAATTTTACTACTTGAAAGATGAGTTATAAAATGCAACACAAGCCTTTTGAGTTTTATTTATATTTAACAAGTATAAAAGAGAGTTGAACACCACTTATGTTACATTGGTTTGAATTTTTCTGACACATTCTGAAGTGTACTGCATTGTGAAACGAAGCAACACCAATAGGATTTCATTGCAAACAAATGACATGAAGAATGTACTTTTACTCCCCAGTCCTCATCACTTGAGCCGTAGGGAATTTTATTCCCTTCTCTTATTGGGCAAGCCCCAAAGTCAACATTGCAAAAACCCAAAATCCTGGGAGTAGGCAGCCCAGATCATTTTCACTATACAACTCAAAATAGTGATCTAATCATCCATTAAACCATAAACCTGTATTCTCTGTACTCACACTTTGTCCTTGTAAGGCCTTCAAATTGTACGTACTCGTCCTAACTCCACATTGGATAGTCTGTGACCCTAAAATGTTAAATGCAAAACATGTCTACCAAAGTCCCTGCAAGTTTAAGAACTGTGCTACAGGCAGACAATAAACTAGCACCTAAGGAACAACACACATCTCTGTCAACAGCTAAGAAGCACGGACACTTCTAGGAAGGTGACGTATCCGTGTCGTGTACGTGTCGGACACCGACACTCTTTGGACACTCTCAGGACACGTGTCCGACACTCTTCAAAACGTGTCCTATTTTTTAAAGACTTGGACACTCTTTGGACACTTGGAGGACACACGTGTCAATCGTATAAACACACGTGTCTAACAATTAGACATATGTAAAACTAATTATAAGTTTGAACAAAATAACTTAAGATACAATAATAAAATAAAAACCATATATATTTATAAGAATTAGTGTCATATTGCATTTTTTTATTATCTTTGAATGATATATTTATATATATAACATATAATAAATATATAAAATTATATATTTCATGCGTGTCCTCCACGTGTCGTGTCCTGTATTTTTTGAAAATTAACGTATCGGCGTGTCCGTGTCGTACCCGTGTCGTGTCACGTGTCCGTGTCCATGCTTCTTAGGTCAACAGGCAAGAACATCAACAAGCCAAAACAACATTTTTGTGCTGTAGAACTCTAGACAACAATCAAATGAGGTAAGTCAAACTCAAAACAGTAGCATACTTACCTCTTCCCCCTGTCAATTAACTAGTGAAAAAAAAAAAAAAAAGCACTAGCGTATCTGGACTCAGAAATGCTGAAAATCAACCAAGGTAGTAGACCAAAAGTCTTTGAGAATCTACAAAGTCATAAGAATAGAGTACCTGATGATCATAACAATTTAATGTAGATGTGGATGCAACAGATAATATCAGAAATGATTCATGTGGATCTTCAAAGTATAAACCTTATATAGAAACTAAGAGAACCAAAGTAATTAGACAAAGATAATTGAGAGTAAGAAATAGACCCATTATATTATATATTTATTGCAGGAAAAAAAAAGGTTCAGGCATTAAATGTCACATACCAAATGTTCACGACAAAGCTCAACTGCGATGAATGGTGGGCAACTTAGACTTGAGAATGCAGGACGGCTACTTTTCCCAGTATTTGCCACCATTAAAGGAGGTGCATCAATCCCATCCATGTAACCTTCACCCCCAAAAACTCCAACTGCTGTTTGCATGGTCCTACAATGCAGCCATTAGTAATCACACTCGTACATATATGTTAAAATACTTCAGCTATTAGCATGAAGATCCCATCCTACAATGAACATGATGAAGATCATGGAAAGACGAAAAAGAGCAAATTTGGAATTTCACATGAAGCACACTCAGGGTATTAAGAATTAAAGATTTGGAATAATTTCGAGTCTTCATGTCATTATAGTAGGTTTTAGTAATTAAGGGTATAATGGTAATTCCAATAATTGTTGGAGATGAGTTATACGAGTAGCCCATGGGTTTTATTATTTTGGATCAAGTTATTAAATGGGTCATTATATATGGGTTTTATTATGTCTAAAATAATCTTAGTGGTCAAAAGTCCAAATTTCCTATTTTAATATTGAAGTAGAATTAGAAGTCATTAAAATTTGTTATTATGATTGAAGTAGAATTGGAAGACATAGTTGGTCTCGAATATTAGTAGTTACTAAATATTTTTAGTTTCTAAATTTGAGTTATAGTCCTTATAGAATTAGGAGAGTCTTTAGCCTATAAATATATGTGTAATCTCAATGATTGAGGAGAAGAGTTGATATTATGAAACTTTGAGATTGTGTTTGTGTGATTGGCCTATCCTTTCTGAGGGTGAAGCACCTCTCTCTCTCTCTCTCTCTCTCTAGCAAGGTAGTTCATGTCACGGTTCACAATGCTTAGAACAGCCACCCAACAGCCCCTAAACACTTGTGGTTTGATTCCCAAAACCCTACCTTTTTACAAATCCTTAAACTCCTATTTTTTAAATACTTTTGCAGCCACAAAATCCCACCAAATCCAGCCCTATAAGTCTATTGTTGCTGCTGTCAGTATACTTAACCCATGCTTATTACTTGTAGGAAAGTAATCCCTACTTGTTCTACATCAAATTTGGTATCAGGGCTTCAAGATCCTACCTTGTTCCTTACCAATCTATTGATAAAATTGCTTTCTTCATTACAATGTTGACAAGCATTGAATTAAATTGGAAGTTTGAAGCCTTGTCAACAAATTATAGAGCTACTAAGAAAGATGTTGTGATGTTAAAGGAGGATTTTATGATAATTAAGGAAGATGTGGAAATAATAAAGAGTGTTGTGCATACTATCAAAATAACTTTGAATGGGTTGAAAGCTTTCATGGAAAGATTGTTGGCTGCTGTTTTAGAGAAGACTACTATCTAGGAGCAACAGGATGATAGTGTTGAAGATTTTGAAGAAAATATGAAAGAGCAAAATGAACATGTTGCTAGTATTGAGGATGTTGAAGAAACGAAGGCGAAAATTAATTTATTTACTAAAGAAAGCATGAAAGATCATCATGATCAAGGTTCTAAAGCCAAGGAAGCCAAAGAAAATGATGAGAATGCAACTAAACTTTCTGCTTTTCACGAGAAAAATGAAGTTCACATTGAATTTATTATTCCTAATAAATTCGATGCAGTCAATGGAGTGATAACAACATTGAACTTTTTGATTTTCTCATCGTTCGTTCAAAACAATCAATTTGAATGGTGGCAAGTGTAAGGTCCGTAATCCTTACACTCCAACATTATAAAACACGAGGTTGAATTTTTTCAAATGTAGGGGAGAATGATGAAGATCATAGAAAGAAGAAAAAGCAAATCTGGAATTTCACATAAAGCATATTCAAGGCATCAAGAATTAAAGATTTGGAATAATTTCGAGTTTTCATGTCATTATCGTAGTTGTCAAATCGGGATTTGAATCGTGAATCGTAAAGATTTGGTCACTTTTTCTAAATTACTTAGAAAAATATATCTACACCCTTGGATGTTAAATATATTTTATGAATATGACATATATGACTTAAATCAATAAAAATGTTGTTTTGAATGACGGTCACATAGTTTAATAGGTAAGAAGTTAACAAAGATTCCTATGTAAGATCACTATCTTAGCTTTTTCTTTTTCTAGATATTTCTTATTAACCATTCTTAAAAAAAATAATACGTAAAGACAAACTCTCAATTTTCAAAGTAACAATAATTTAACAACAATATTGATATTTAGACAATAAGCATACATATTTTTCCAAGTAACAATGACCAAATAATATAATTATTTAGGATCTTTTATTTTAAAGCCTAAAATATTTTAAAAGGTATAACTGACCTCACTTATGTAATATTCAACTATATTTAATTTAATAAAATAGTAATAGATAATTCATGGTATAAGTTACTTTAATCTTAAAGAAGATATATTATGATTTTTTAAGAAAAAAAATGAGAAGCTTAAAAACATGTTGGGTGTAACTGAATCTAATTAGATCCTATTAAAAACTCCATGATTACTAAAATAATAACAAATAATGTATATGTATTGGTTATTTTGGTACTAAACGCTATTAGAAGTTGTATTATGTCATTTTTACTAAAAAGATGAAGAAAAAAATAATCAAAAATATGTTGGACACGATAGGTTCAAGAATTACATGAACCGTAAAAAGTGAATCGAATCGTAGATTGATTGTGAATCGTGTGATTTACTATAGATTCACTTCCAAAAGAGATTCCCCTGTAGATTCGTATCGATTTTGCAAAAATTGCGAATCATATCGTGAATCGAATCGCAAATCGTAAGATTCTAATAACAAAGGTCATTATAGTAGGTTTTAGTAATTAAGGGTATAATGTTAATTCCAATAATTGTTGAACATGGGTTGTAGGGGTCACCCATGAGTTTTATTATTTTGGGTCAAGTTATTAAATGGATCATTATATGTGTGTTTTATTATGTCTAAAATAATTTTAGTAGTCAAAAGTCTAAATTTCCTATTTTAATATTGAAGTAGAATTAGAAGTCATTAAAGTTTCCTATTATGATTGAAGTAGAATTGGAAGTCATAGTTGGCCTCGAATATTAGTTGTTGCTAATATTTTTAGTTTCTAAATTTGAGTTATAGTCCTTATAGAATTAGGAGAGTCTTTAACTTATAAATATGTGTAATCTCAATGATTGAGAAGAGTCAATATTATGAAAATTTGAGATTGTGTTTATGTGATTGGCCTATCCCTTGTGAGGGTGAAGCACCTCTCTCTCTCTCTCTCTCTCTAGCAAGGTAGTTCACGTCATTGTTCATAGTGCTTAGAACAGCCACCCAACAGCCCTTGAACACTTGTATTTTTTCATTTTTACTAAAAAGATAGAGAAAAAAATAGTCAAAAATATGTCGGACACGATAGGTTAAAGAATTGCATGAGCTGTAAAAAGTGAATCGAATCGTGAATCATGTGATTCACTATAGATTCACTTCCAAAAGAGATTCTCCCGTAGATTCGTATCAATTTTGCAAAAATTGCGAATCAAATCGTGAATCGAATCGCAAATCGTAAATTGTAAGATTCTGATAACAAAGGTTATTATAGTAGGTTTTAGTAATTAAGGGTTTAATATTAATTCCAATAATTGTTGGACATGGGTTGTAAGGGACGCCCATTAGTTTTATTATTTTGGGTCAAGTTATTAAATGGGTCAAATTATTAGTTTTATTATTTCTAAAATAATCTTAATGGTCAAAAGTCCAAGTTTTCTATTTTAATATTGAAGTAGAATTAGAAGTCATTAAAGTTTCCTATTATGATTGAAGTAAAATTGGAAGTCATAGTTGGTCTCGAATATTAGTAGTTGCTAAATATTTTTAGTTTCTAAATTTGAGTTATACTCCTTATAGAATTAGGAGAGTCTTTAGCCTATAAATATGTGTAATCTTAATGATTGAGAAGAGTTAATATTATGAAAATTTAAGATTGTGTTTGTGTGATTGGCTTATCCCTTGTGAGGGTGAAGCACCTCTCTCTCTCTCTCTCTAGCAAGGTAGTTCACGTCACTGTTCACAGTGCTTAGAATAGCCACCCAACAGCCCCTGAACACTTGTATTTTTACTCCCAAAACCCTACGCCTTTGCAAACTCTTAAACTTATATTTTTAAAAATACTTTTGCAACCACAAAATTTCACCAAATCCAACCCTATAAGTCTATTGTTGCTGCTGCTGCCAGTATACTTAATCCAGACTCACTACTTGAAGGAAAATAATCTCTACTTGTCCTATATCAGAACGTTTCAACCAATTCGAATTCACAAATCATATGGAAATTCATATATGGACTTCTATTTTTTGTTATGTCTTTTGATATTTAGCCTTTTTTTAAAATATTATGCTTCATCAAGACCTTGCCAAATCCTTCTTTTGATATTCACAAATCCTTCTTCTCTACGCAGTTCTATTAAAGGTCATTTCGTTAGTCAAATTAAGTAGATCCATATCGCTATTTACAATGCTAGCCAACGTTAATTTAGACCTACCCTGTCCTTAACACCTCCATCTACCATCACTGTAACGTATCTCTTCATTACTGCTTCTGTTGGTCTCCGTTGAATATAACCAAACCATCTCAATCGATTATCTTTCAACTTATCTTCTATTGGTGCTGCTCCTATCCATCAAGATTTTGCCACTCTAGATAAATTAGTTATGCTGCCCATTAAATGAACAAAGGAAAAAAAGGAAAAGAAATATTGTAGACAGCCTAACTAAGGAAAAAAAAGCATGCCATATATGAACAAAAATGCCTTGCGTAGTATTCATTTATGTGGTGTGGTACATGGATGAAACCAATGTAGTTTCAAATTACAAAACATTTAAACATGCAACACAATAAGGTATCATAAATAAATAAAAATCAGCTTCAAATGAATTCAAATATGTTAATAAGATTAATATAATTAAACCACAACCAAGGTAGTTCAAAAGTCACAATTATATATGCAAGCAAGTCAACCTTGAAAAATAGTATATTTTGCAAGCTTGTCTTTCGTCTCCTTCTCCTTTTCTATTTTAATTTATTTCTTTGGCTGAACATGTGCATACATCCACACACAACAATCACAAACTTGCCGGATGACATAGAGAACTGTACGGGGAGCAAATATTCCGGCAAGCCCGTACTCCTTTCTTCCGTGCTCCGTTTCTGTCCGATCACCTGAAAGCACAACGGCAGTGAGCTACCCGGCGGTGTGTAGCCGGAGAAACCCTCCGACGATCGAGTTAGCACACACCAAGGGATAGAGAGGGAGAGAGTGTTTGAGTGTAAGTATATTCTTTACCAAGTGTTCGTCCCTTTTCGTATGGGGGGCGCAGACATGCCTATATACCCTCTGCGCCCCATATCCACTCCCAGTCATCTCCTGACACGTGGCTCTGCTATCCCATCTATCAGCGTAAACCTTGCTGAACATCACCTAATCTCAACTGCCAGCCTACTCTGCTGGAGCTCGGCAGCCGAGCTGCTCTATCCATGGCCGGGCTGTGCTACATGCCCAAGCACTTCACTGGCCAAGCTCAAGGGAACCGGGCTAGGTAGCATCTCGGCAAAGCCATGCCCGGGACGTCTCGTGCTCACCTGTGGTCGGCCTTCCTGCCGAGCAAACAAGTATCTCGGCTGACTACGCCTTTCCGGGCGCCGGTCATTTAACTTGACTGTGGTCGGCCTTCCTGCCGAGCAGACAGGTGCCTCGGCTGACGACGCCTTTCCGGGCGCCGTTCAGTCAACCCGACTGGCTCCGTCTATGCTATACGCGTAGCTCGGTCCAACCGAGCGTTGCCTTAGCCGAGCAACCACTTTCCGGACTGGGCGGCGCATACTTGGCCCAACACCTGCCCGGCCCAGGTCCTAGTAGCCCAATTCTGGGCGGATCGCTGATCATCTCGGCCCAATGATCCACTCGGCTGCCAATCTTCTCGGCCGTTACCTCGGCCCACTTCAAGATCATAAATATCCCTCTCAATTGCCCCTTAATTCCGTCTGCTGAAGCGTGACTGGGATTACCTATTCTGACCGGGGTAGCACCTTCTCGGTTCTCAGCTTATTTTTCGTCAACCGGGCAAGTTGGCAAGCCTGTCTTCAGACTAGCCCGGTCTGTACCCCGGTCAACGCCCATTCCGATCTTGCTGTCTCTTCGCCTGCTCGGCTGACGCCTCACCTGCCCCCCGTCTCTTCAACTCTGACGCTGCCATTAATGGTGACAGGTGGCGTCCCCCCATTGGTCCTCGAGCAGCCACCCAGCCGTCGCAAGAAATTCAAATTTTGGCGGTTTTTGTGGCTATATACATGCCAACCCCTTCTTCCCTTTCCTTCTTACTGAATCTCCCTTCCTTGTCGATCCAGAGCTCTTGTGCCCCTTCCCCTTGCTCGCCGTTGCTGCACTCGCACTCGAAGTAACCATCCTCACAATCTCCGGGTAAGTCTTCAAACTTCCCTTTCATTGTCATTATTTCCTTTGATATTTCACACATTAGGGTAGAAAAACGTAGCTTTTAGGACTTGGGCACCAAAAACCACCCAAAACCTTCAAACGTTCATGGTGTTCTTCATTTTCCCTGAGGAACACTGAAGAACTGGGGCGGACCGGGCTCCTGGTCTCCATTTGATCCAAAAAACTCTTAGAACCGAGCAAAGAACATGTTTATCACAAATCCAGCAAAAACCGAGATAGCAAAAAGGACCTGGTCGCTCAACCGGGCTAATATCTGGTCTGTTTGGGCGACCGAGCTCTTTGATAAGCTTAGACAGCCGAGGTGGTTTGGCACTCTTTATGACCGAGCTAAAGTCAAGCTCACTATGCGCGACCGCGCTCACACTCACACTTGCCATCATTTTCCTGCAGAGTCCAAGGGGACCTTTGATCACATCTGAGGCTCTCAAGACCGAGCAATATCCAATTAGTACAGTGCCAAACCCCTCAGCCGAGATACACTAGCTCGGTCTCATGGGGAAATTCCGCTTCCTAGTGGATACACCAGCCTCGCTAGACGCATTTAGAGAGGAGTACGGCATCCCGGCCGACGTCCATCTAGAGCTGGCGGAAGAGAAGACGACACCCTGGGGCAGACTTAATCGATGCCCCTTCACCGTGCTGTCAATAGTAGAAGGAGGCCTCCGCTTCCCAATCAATCCCCTGATGACCGAGTTCCTGCGCCGGACCGGGCTAGCACCAACCCAAGTATCCACCAACACCTACCGAATAATAAACGGCGTGCACGAAATAAACAACCGGCTAGGCATAAGCCTAGGTTTAGCCGAGATCCTCCGTCAATACACATTAGGCTACACCGGCGACGATCTCGCCTATTATCTTAAGATTAGACCGGGCAGAGAGAAAATCGTGACCGGCACTCCAGACAAGGATCTTCACGACGATGATTTCTTCTGGGTGTCAGGCAATTACGAGACAGCCGCGGTACCGGGCTGGATGATAAGCAAAAACTTTGGCACCTCATGTAAGCCGCGTAAATTAGCTCGGTTGATTTACTTCAAGTTTTCTGTACTTAATCATTTTCTTTGGTCTCTATTGCAGCAATCCAAGCCTTGCAAGCCAACTATCAATTCCCCAACGTAGAGGCAATCAGGACCGCGCTCCGCTACCACCACCGAGATTGCAACCAATTGCTTGGCTATACTCCCACATATAGATACTCTGCTCCCCGCCGGAGTAAAGTTACAGACTTCCTCCGCGCTCCGTCACCTCCACCAGATCCAAGTTTGCCAGACGTTCCACTAATTCGTTTGACAGAGGAGCAAGAAATGGCAAAACGAAGCAGAATCAAGAACCTGCTAACCGCCACTTCAGCCGAGATACCCAGCGTGGTCATCCGCTCTCCAGCCACCGGACAAGCAAGCGACGCCGTGATCGCTCTTTCTTCCCCAGCAGCCGGGCAATCCAGCAAGCAACCAACTCAACGCCGGGCTAGCAAAAGAGCCCGCGCGGATCCGTCCGCCGAGCTGGTGGTCGAGCTCACTACCGAGCAACCATCTGAAACAGCTGCCCAAGTATCGGCATGGCGTCCGCAATTGAAACACCGCGGAAAGAACATCCCGGCGACGGCGTCGATCAAGGGTGACAAAGAGCACTTGCTCGCCTTTGATCTGTCCAAGGCGCTGCTACTACCGAGCGACGTGGTCGGCAGCGACCACGTTCCTGACACTCGGTTGATAAAGTCATCCGTCAAGTCCATGGCCAAGGTAAGTCTCAATCCGCCACTGAAATTTTCGCTAAGTGTTTGTCCGGTTCCGTCGCTAATCAAATTAGCTTTTTGCAGACCATTCAAAAACAACACCTGGTTATGGAGCGCATACACCGGCTACGGCAGAAGGCAGCGGACACAGCCAGCCAGGTGCAAAGCCTCTAGACCGAGCTTGGCCGAGCAAAGACCTCGCTCGAAGCTGCCAATTCTGACAATAACAGGCTGCTCGGCCAACTTGATGCGGCTGAGAAAAAGAAAGACGAGCTCCAGGCCGAGCTAGATGCACTTAAGGAGTCCAGAAAAAAGGACTGCGAGGATGCCAATAACGCCGGCTTCAACGAAGCCGAGGAGAATTACAAGAAACAAATCTTCGCCACACAAGACATTTACTTCAAGGCAGGATGGAAGACTGCCTGTCAACAGCTCGGCCAGGGTTCTGATACTGATGTGTTTGCCTCTCCACCGGCTGCCTTCTTACCAACATACCTCATTCCTTATGCCAATGACGTCTTCAGTGCACTGCAAGCCGAGGCCGAGGAAGGACTTGAAGAGGAGGGTGAGGAAGATGCTGAAGGAGAGGACCAAACCGCGCAGGAACAGCCCGGCCAGATTGAGACCGGAGTCCAGGAGCAGACCGCCACGGTTAACCTGGAGCCTGATGAGGAGTTCCCTGATCTCTCCCCCCTAGCTTAGGTTTCTTTTCTTTTCTTTTTGTATGTTTGCTTTCTGCATTTCTGATGTAACCGGGCTCTGTCCCCACCTTTTGTATTGACTTTCTATCAATGAAAAACTTGATATTTTTGCTAAGTGTTGGCACGGTTGTCATCAATTTCATCTTCAGCAAAACATCTCGGTATAACTCTTAAATTTGAAAACTTCGGCAACCGGAATACATAACTCGGTTGAAGTACTGAAGCAACTTCATAAACCGGAATGTCCATCTCGGTTGGTAACAATAAGTTGAACGAACCACCAAGTCTGCCAACCGGAGTAAGTCACCTTGGTTAAAAATAACTAAGTTGGACAAAACGCCAACTTTTTCAACCGGGGTAAATAATCTCGGCTGGGAATCCTAAGTTGGACAAAACATCAACTCCTCTAGCCGGAGCAAAACATCTCGGCAAGAAATATCTAAGTTGAACAAAACATCAACTTTTCTAGCCGGAACAAAACATCTTGGCAAGAAATATCTAAGTTGAACAAAACATCAACTTTTCTAGCCGGAGCAAAGCATCTCGGCAAGAAATATCTAAGTTGAACAAAACATCAACTTTTCTAGCCGGAGCAAAACATCTCGGCAAGAAATATCTAAGTTGAACAAAACATCAACTTTTTCTAGCCGGAGCAAAACATCTCGGCAAGAAACATCTAAGTTAAACAAAACATCAACTCTTCTAACCGGAGTGAATCATCTCGGTTGGGAATAGCAGTTGAACAAATCACCAACTCTTCCAACCGGAGTAAATCATCTCGGTTGGGAATAGCAGTTGAACAAAACATCAACTGTGCTTAGCCGGAGCAAAACATCTCGGTAAGAAATATCTAAGTTGAACAAAACATCAACTCTGCTTAGCCGGAGCAAAACATCTCGGCAAGAAATATCTAAGTTGAACAAAACATCAACTCTGCTTAACCGGAGCAAAACATCTCGGCAAGAAATATCTAAGTTGAACAAAACATCAACTTTTCTTAGCCGGAGCAGAACATCTCGGCAAGAAATATCTAAGTTGAACAAAACATCAACTTTTCTAACCGTAGTGAAACATCTCGGTTTTTACATTAAAATAACAGTGCAAGTGCTAAAGCAAAATCACTTCTGTATATTAACAAAAAGAATTACATTCTGAAGTGCAAGCCAAAAAATTCCTTTGCACAAGAAAAGAAAGCAAAAGCTTAGAAATAATACAGTTTGAGGTTGGCCGCATTTCATGGCCGGGGTATTGTTCTTCCCTCTAGATCCTCCAAGTGGTATGCCCCCTTACCCGCCAGACTGGTGATCTTGTAGGGTCCTTCCCAATTTGCCCCTAGTTTGCCTTCACCTGGCACCAGGGTGTTGCCCATAACTTTCCTCAAAACCCAATCACCAACTTTGAACGGTCTGGGGTGCACCGTCTTGTTGTACTTCTTTGAGAGCTCTTGTTGGTAGGCGGCCACATGGATGAGTGCCTTCTCCCGACGCTCTTCCACTAGGTCCAGCTCCAAGGCAATAGCCTCGGCATTCAGTTCGGGCTCAAAACTCTCGCTTCTTAGGGTGGGCATGCCAACTTCCAAAGGTATGACCGCCTCCATGCCATAAGCCAAAGCAAATGGAGTTTCCCCGGTAGCTCGCCGCAGAGTTGTTCGGTATGCCCAAAGGACGCTGGGTAATTCCTCAGCCCATTTTCCCTTTGCCTTCTCCAGCCGTTTCTTCAACCCATCCAGTATAGTCTTGTTCGATGCCTCGGCTTGACCATTGGACTGTGGGTAAGCCGGAGTGGAGTTGTAGAATTCAATCTTCAAATCTTCACAAAAGCCTCTGAATAGGCGACCGTCAAACTGGGTGCCGTTGTCGGAGATCAAGATCTTGGGGACGCCAAACCGTGTGACCACGTTCTGCCAGACAAACCGCTTCACGTCTCTCTCTTTGATTGTTGCCAAGGGCTCAGCTTCAACCCATTTCGTGAAGTAATCTGTGGCCGCGATGAAGAATTTCCGGTTGCCCGGTGCTGTTGGCAGTGGCCCAACTATATCTAGTCCCCACATGGCGAAGGGCCAAGGACTGGTGAGGGGAAGAAGTTCCCTGGCTGGCTGATGGATCTGATGGGCGAATTTCTGGCATTTTTCGCATTTACAGACGTACTTTTGTGCGTCGGCCTGCATGCACGGCCACCAGTATCCCTGCGAAATAGCTCGGTAGGCCAAGGATCTGCCCCCTATATGGCTGCCACAAATGCCTTTGTGAATTTCGTACAAGAACGCATCCACACTACTTGGGTGCACGCACTTCAGATAAGGACCAGTGAAGGACTTCTTATATAACGCACCAGATGGAGAGAGCCAAAACCGCTCTGACTTCACCCGGACTTTGTGCGCTTCCTTCTTGTCGGTTGGTAGAGTCCAATCTCTGAGGAACAAGATTATGGGGTCCATCCAGGAGGGACCTAGCGCGGCGCAGAGTACATCCGTCTGCCCGGCGTTTTCAATGCTTGGCCGGGGAAGAAAGTCAATTAACAGGGGGTTCGGAGACGTGCTGTCTACCATCGAAGCGAGGCCGGCCAGTTCATCAGCTCGGCGGTTTTCTTCACGGCCAATCTGTTGGACTCTGATTGCCTGAAACTGCTTGATGTGTTCCCTGACGAGAGCTTGGTACTTCGCCATTCTGTCATCTTTTGCCTCGTAAGTCCCAGAGACTTGGTTAACCACAAGCTGGGAATCACTGTACACCATTAGCTCGGCAGCTTTCATCTGAATAGCGCTCTTGAGCCCGGCTAGAAGGGCCTCGTACTCAGCCTCGTTGTTAGATGTTAGGAAGCCAAGGGTGATGGAATGTTCAATGGTGAGGCCATCTGGGGAGATAAGAACGATACCTAGCCCGGCACCGTGACGGTGGGACGCTCCATCAACAAAAAGCTTCCACATTTCCCCCACAAAAAGCTTCCAACAGTCGGATGGGTCCTGAGAGTTGCGAAGGGTGATGGGATCACGGTTGCTCGGCTGACCGGGTTCATGTTCTGAGTTGATTGGTTCCACTTCAGCCCTCCTTGGTGATTCGGCACCGGACTCGGCGAGTTGATCCATAATGCCCAAGTCCGTAGGCGAATCACCAGGTTGCGGTATTGTGCTGGCCGCAGGCTCTGTGCTGGGTGGAACCGTTTCGTCCCCCCGTGGTGATGCGATTCCGGACGGAGCAGGTTGGTCGGCGGGAACCGACTCCGTCATTGCATCACCGGTCGGTGGTGTGGTACAAACTAAGAGTGCTTCGGTGGAGCACGCAAATTCCGCTCCGCAAGTTCCACGAGGTTGTATCTCAATCTGGGTCGCATTCACCTCCTTATCGGCCGCAGCAATGTCGACCGGGCACACCGGATGGGTTCCAGGTGAGAACTCGGCAACGAAATCGGCCAAAGTTTGGGCCCTTATGGCTGTGCGCGGCTGGAACTTCACATCAAACTGTCCCAATTCGACCGCCCACTTGAGAATTCGGCCAGAAAAGTCCGCCCGTTCGAACAAGACCTTAAGTGGAAACTCGGTCAGTACGATGATGGTATGGGCGTGGAAATAGTGCGCCAACTTCCTTGAAGCCATCATCAATGCCAACGCAAGCTTTTCCAAAGGCAAGTACCTAGTTTCTGCCGGTAGCAAGGTTTTACTGACATAAAAGATTGGGAGGTGCTTGATTCCTTCAGCCCGGACTAGCACCGCACTGACTGCGTGCTGTGAGACAGCAAGGTAAAGATAGAGTTCTTCACCCGGCTTAGGTGTAACCAACAGTGGTGGAGAAGACAGATATTCCTTGAGCTCGGCCAAAGCTTGGTCACACTCTTCGTCCCATGAAAACTTGGACTTCAATGCTTGAAAGAAAGGGCGACAGCGATCTGATGACCGGCTTATAAATCGATTAAGCGCGGCGGCCATTCCGGCCAGATGCTGCACGTCCTTAGCTGAGCTGGGCTGCTTCAACTCTTGCACGGCTCTGATCTGACTAGGGTCCGCTTCGATGCCTCAGTTCGTGACTAGGAATCCCAAAATTTGCCGGACCCCACGCCAATGGCACATTTTGACGCATTCAAGCGCAGCTTGTGCTTCTTTAGGATGGCAAACATCTCGGCCAGGTTGGACAAATGGTTTACCTCATGTCGGCTTTTTACCACCATATCGTCGATGTAAGCCTCCATTGTCCGGCCAAGCAAAGGAGCAAACATTTTGGTCACCATCCTCTGAAAGGTTGCCCCGGCGTTCTTCAAACCAAAAGGCATGACTCGGTAGCAGAAAAGTCCCATTGGAGTCGTGAAAGAGGTGATCTCTCGGTCAGGCCCATGCATGGCGATCTGATGGTAGCCGCGATAGGCGTCCAAGAAGCTGAGCCTATTATGTCCAGCCGTCAAGTACACAAGCTGGTCAATTCTCGGCAAAGGGAAGCTATCTTTGGGACAAGCTCAGTTGACTGTCTTGTAGTCGACACAAACTCGCCACTTTCCATTCTTCTTGGGCACCACTACTGTGTTCGAAATCCACCGAGGGTAGTGCACTTCCTGAATTGCTCGTGCCTCAAGCAGGTTCTTCACCTCTTCTGCAACTACCTCGTCGTGATGCAGCGCCGATCTCCTTGTTCGCTGAATGACCGGCTTCGCTCCAGGGAAGACATTGAGGTGATGGCAGATAAAACTCGGATCGAGGCCGGGCATGTCGTAAGGCGACCATGCGAAGACTTCGATGTTGGCCATCAAAAATTCAACCATTTCGGTCCTCTCCTGGGCAGTAAGGCTGGAACCGAGCAAGAAGAACTTATCTGGTTGCTCCATGTCGATTCGCACCTCCACCAAGTCCTCCACAGCTTTGTCTTCTGCCTTGGTGCCCACATCCTCCAGAACTCCTCGGTCTTCCGGTCCTTCTATCATTTGCACGAAGCCTTTGGCAGCCCGGCTTCCGTTCACCGCCACGAAGCACTGTTTGGACATGACTTGATCCCCCCAGATTTCCTCGATTGCCCCCATAGCCGAGGGGAATCTCATCACCTGGTGATAAGTCGATGCTACAGCTTGCATGGCGTGGAGCCATCCCCTTCCAAGGATGAGGTTGTAAGTCGAAGGCACATGTAACACCCAAAACTCCACCTGCTTGACGACGGATCCCGCTTTGACCGGCAGGATAATCTTCCCCAAGGGCCACTCTGGCTGTGGGTTGAAACCAACAAGTGGTGAAGTTGCCGGAGCCAAGTCTGTTTCTTGGAGCTTGAGTTGCTTGAATGCGTCGTAATACATGATCTCGACCGAGCTTCCCTGATCGATCAAGATCCGTTTGACATCAAATTCCTTGACGCGAAGTGTCACTACTAGGGCATCGTTGTGCGGTGTCTGGATACGCTCTAGATCCCTTGAAGTGAAACTTATCACATCTTTCTCTTCGGTCTTCCCCCTCTTGACGGCGGGCTGTACCGACAAAACTTCCCTCATATGCTTTGCTTTCTTGATCATACCCCGGAGTTCGCAAACACGCTCCGGTTCCACTATGCCGTGGATGACATTAATTACTCCTTGTGGCGGCGCATCTCGGTCATCTTGTCCCCTGGGATCAACGGGAGCATGATTCGGCTTTACGCCGCCATCGATGTAAAGGTCTAGGTGCCCGGCCGCGACCAGTTCTTCTAAGTGTTGCCTTAAAGGCAAACAATCCTCAGTCCGGTGGCCTCTCTCTCGATGGAATGTGCAACGATACCGCGGATTGTAGCCCTTCTGTCCATCGCCCAACTTGGCAGGAAACCGGACATACTCCTCATCTCGGATTTCGCTAAGTATGCGATAGATTGGAATCTTGAAGACCGTGGTGATGCCAGTCCTTGCCTTCAACCTTCTGTTGGCATCCGCAGCATCATCTCTGGTGTAATCATCCCGGTCGTTCCGACGTCCTCTACCCCGGTTCTTACGATTCGAACCACGGTCTGATTCCTCTGCTCTATCACTTGAGCGGTTGGATTCCGGTCCAACTGCGTGCACCTTGCCTGCTGTCTTCTTGTCTGTTGCTACCGGAGTTGTCTTCGCGGTAGATGCCGAAGCATCATCCTCAACCCGGATGTGCTCATTGATGCACTGCATAAGTTGGCCCATGGACATCGGCTGATGCATGGTAAGCGAGTCCCGCAATCTATGTCCGACCGGGAGACCACGCTTGTACTGAGTGATTGCTAGGTTGACCGGGCAATCCAAGATCTCATTGAAGGTCTCCCAATACCTGGAGTTGTATACCTTCAATGTATCGCTCGGTTCCATCTTGACACTCAGTAGGTGATCCACTTCCTTGGGTGTCTTGGTGTTGGTCTTGAAGCGCGTTATAAAGGCTTCGGCCAACTGATGCCACCTCTCGACACTTCCCTCCGGCAGCCTTTCGAACCACTTCAAACCTAGTTCGCCCAAACTTGACGGAAAGATGAGGCACATAAGAGCGTGACCTGTCGGAAATGGCTTACGTGCATGTAAGGATCCGTCTTTCCGTCGTACAATGTGAACTTTGGCTGGTGGAAGCCCGACGGAAGAGGTGTTGTCTCTATTTCCAGGGAGAAAGGGGTGGCGCTCAACCTTGCCAAGTTGGAATCCACCAGGAGCGGTGCTGCTTGGCGGGGCGGAGGCATTCCGACCTCCTCGCTGGCGTGAACCCCATAGGATAACCGCTGGAACGCCGGTATCCTTTGAGCCTCCCGCCGGCGAGCCCGCTCCTTTAAAACTGCCCGCAAGTTTTCTGTGCAAGCGGAATAGGAGTATCCCGACGTCGTCGCCGGACGTGAGGGTTGGTAAGTACTATCTTGCGCGCTGGACTTCTCTGCGCGCACGTCAGAATCGCCAACCTTGTAACTTCTGGTAATGGAGATGGATGGAGTGTGTCGCTGACTCTGACTGCCTGAACGGCGGGGTTGGGTGCGCTCACTGTGGTCTCCCACTCCAGTTACACCCTTCCCTTTGACATGCCGCTTCAGCTCTTCCATCTCTGCCGCCATTCGCCGGATGACGGCGTCCTGGTCCTTCAGCTTGTTTTCCAGGCGCCTGGCGTGTGAGTCTCTCCGCCGCCGATATCCGTCTGGACTCCGTGAATGACCATGACTCCTTCCGCGCTTATCTCGCGCGTCTCCCGACTGTCCTCCTGGAAATGTCTCCAGGTTGGACATCGGAATGATGTCGGGATGCCCCTCTCTTCGTCTGCCTGACTCCGGAGTAACTCCGTCGATGGCGGACAACGGAAACTCTTCGTTGTTCGCCATGGTCGGCGATCAAACGAGCGTGGAAGACAAGGTTTTATCTGCAGCTTCCCACAGACGGCGCCAATTGTACGGGGAGCAAATATTCCGGCAAGCCCGTACTCCTTTCTTCCGTGCTCCGTTTCTGTCCGATCACCTGAAAGCACAACGGCGATGAGCTACCCGGCGGTGTGTAGCCGGAGAAACCCTCCGACGATCGAGTTAGCACACACCAAGGGATAGAGAGGGAGAGAGTGTTTGAGTGTAAGTATATTCTTTACCAAGTGTTCGTCCCTCTTCGTATGGGGGGCGCAGATGTAGAAATTTCAATGTATAGAGAAAGAAATACAGAGAATGAATTGTATGTATTATTTATTGATTGATATAATGTTCTTACAAGAGCTCTCTTTTATAGAGAGAAATGAGATACAATGGAGCCATAATGGAGCACTATACCATAATGGATCACTAACTATATAGGGCACTAACTATAGCACTAACTAATGGAGCACTAACTAATGTGGAGTAGGTGGAGTATTTGTAGGTGGAGTAGGTAGAAATTGTAGGTGGAGTAGGTAGAAATTGTTACATTCAACAGCCCCCCTCAAACTCAAGGGGGTTAGGAACTAACCAACTTGAGTTTGGAGAGAGTAACAAAACAGGAAAAAAATAATCTGACAAATAAAATAAAAGTGGATAGGAGACACTGTATGGTCGTGTTAGACCGTTGTAGAAGACAGTTTATGGGTCATATCGGACCGATGTAGAAAACAGTTTACGGGGTCATGTTGGACCGTTGTAGAAGACACTATATGGCTGTGTCGAACCGTTGTAGCAGAGAACCGAAATCAATGTCGGAACAGTTTACCGAGTCTTGTCGGACCCATATAGGAGCTAACCGGAATCAATGTCGGGACAGTTTACCGAGTCTTGTCGGACCCATATAAAAGCTAACCGGAATCAATGTCGGGACAGTTTACAGAGTCTTGTCGGACCCATATAGGAGCTAACCGGAATTAATGTCGGGACAGTTTACAGAGTCTTGTCGGACCCATATAGAAGCTAACCGGAATCAAAGTCGGGACAGTTTACAGAGTCTTGTCGGACCCATATAAGAGCTAACCGGAATCAATGTCGGGACAGTTTACAGAGTCTTGTCGGACCCATATAGAAGCTAACCGGAATCAAAGTCGGGACAGTTTACAGAGTCTTGTCGGACCCATATAGAAGCTAACCGGAATCAAAGTCGGGACAGTTTACAGAGTCTTGTCGGACCCACAAAAGGCGTGCCCAATCTTATCAAAAGGCGTGCCATCAAAAGGCGTGCCATCAAAAGATATGCCCGACAGCCATCAAAAGGCGAGCCATCAAAAAGGTGCGCCATCAAAAGGCGTGCCGAGTTGTCGTCTGGCGCCGAGAGGCGCGTGAGGCATGGGTCTGCCTTGCCTATTTAAACCAAGGCGAGGCTGCCGCTGATGCAGAACAAACTAGCTGAAAAACTTCTTAAAAAAGACTCTTCGTTCTCTCTGAAAAAAGACTCTTCGTTCTCTGAGAGCTGTTATCTCTAAAACACTCTACCACCAACCCGGAATATGGCCTCTTCTTCCCGTTCAGCTACCCAGAACATAGCCTCTTCGTCCCGGGGTCTTACTCTCTTTCCCGACCTCAACGAGGCCACAACCCAGAATATGGCCCTTGAACCTCAACCAAGCGCCCCTGGGCCAAGTGCCCCTGGTTTTGCGCCGTTGAACTTTCCAATGTTGTCAGTTGAGCAGATAATGGCTGCTCAATCTGATATTGAGGCCAATCATTATACTCTGAAGTCATGTGTTGAGACAATGACGGCGGTCAACAACCTGTCACACCGGCTTAAGAGTAGAACAAATGAGGTGCAGTAGGTAAAAGCCCAACTGGCTCTGCTCCAGAGCATGTATACGGATGCCCGAGCAGAGATATGTGTGCTGAAGGCAGAAAATAAGGAACTGAAGCGGAAGGCCACTGTGATGCTCAGATTTGGAGGGCCGCCATATGTGACAGTTGAGGAGCAACGGGAAGTGAACGTGCTCGGCGGCGTGGGAAACACGGAGGCAGCACCGGCAAGGGACGCCCAAGACAAAGGCAAAAAGAAGAGAACAGCTGAAGAGGCGAAAAAATAAGGTCGGTTTTTTGTTGTGTGGGTTGTGGTTGATTTGTTTTTGTGAGTTTTTTTTTTTTTTTTTTTTTTTTTTTTGTAAAAATGTGATCGGGGTTGATCCCTGTTATGAATAAAATGAGTGTTGTTTGGTTTTGTTAAAACCTGCAATGGTTTTTTTTTTGTTTTTTTTTTGTGGAATGAAATAAAAGAAAATTTTGAAAAATCAGAACCGGTTGGAATGTATATAGATATAGATATAGAGAGAAAATAAAAGAAAGTGGAAGAGAGGGATGATTATGGTTTCAAAAAGAAGGAATAAAAAGGAATAAAGAAATAAAAAGAAAAGAAAAAGTTGGTGGGCATGTGAAAGATCCTATTTTGGTGGGAGATATGAGTATGTTTTCAAAAAAAAAGATAAAAAATAAATAAATAAATAAATAAAAGAAAAGAAAAGAAGAGAAGTTGTTACCAATAATAAAGTAAAGGAGAAGATGATAGGTTGTTGTCTGGGTGAGACTGTTGTCATTATTGGAAAAGCTATGTTTCAGCTCTGCACCAACAGCAGTACTGGTCAATGGGCTCACTGTATGATAGTAGGAAGCGACGAGGGCATCACCTTTGTCATTCAATGTCAAGGAAGCGATGAGATCTGACTTTGAGAAACTAAACCCAGCATTGCATTTGGTAATGTTTCCAGAGGCAGTGTCAAAAGAAATATCAGTCCCAAGAGAGACAATATTGTTCCCAGCCACACCAGAGAAATTGACAATGGGACTAGTTGTCAATCCAATACTAGTACTAATTCCGGCATACTCATGCAGGTACTGGAGTTCTACCTTTCCAGATCTCTGATCAGGAACAATAAAGCTAAAGATTGTCTTGAGTCCAGGAGCAGGTTCATCAATGGTAATGGTGGGCGTTGTTGTTTTCTTGCATCTGATGGTGTTGTCGGTGCGCATGCGAATCCAGTGAGGGATGGGTCTGTTGCCGCCGAGTGTCTGTTTTACAGGTCTCGTACACGGAGAAGTAGACGGCGTGGGCGGGACCGGCGCTGAGGCCTATGGCAGCGATGCCGCGGTAGAGGCCGAGGGGACCTTCGGTGTGGACGATTGAGGCGAAGAAGCTGCTGAAGTGGGCGGCAGATCTAAGATTCCAAGCTTGTCCAGCGCCGTGAAGTCCGCCGGAATTTCGCCGGAAAGAGTGTTCCGAGATCCAGAAAACTCAGATTCGTCAAGTTCCCAATCTGCGGTGGAATCGAACCAGTGAGTTTGAGGTCCGGCGGGCGGCCAAGGCGAGGTTGCCGCCCGCCGGTGAAGCGAAAATATTAGGTTCTAAACCTGCTCTGATACCATGTAGAAATTTCAATGTATAGAGAAAGAAATACAGAGAATGAATTGTATGTATTATTTATTGATTGATATAATGTTCTTACAAGAGCTCTCTTTTATAGAGAGAAATGAGATACAATGGAGCCATAATGGAGCACTATACCATAATGGATCACTAACTATATCACTAACTATATAGGGCACTAACTATAGCACTAACTAATGGAGCACTAACTAATGTGGAGTAGGTGGAGTATTTGTAGGTGGAGTAGGTAGAAATTGTTACATAGAAATTGTTACATTCAACAGCAGACATGCCTATATACCCTCTGCGCCCCATATCCACTCCCAGTCATCTCCTGACACGTGGCTCTGCTATCCCATCTGTCAGCGTAAACCTTGCTGAACATCACCTAATCTCAACTGCCAGCCTACTCTGCTGGAGCTCGGCAGACGAGCTGCTCTATCCATGGTCGGGCTGTGCTACATGCCCAAGCACTTCACTGGCCAAGCTCAAGGGAACCGGGCTAGGTAGCATCTCGGCAAAGCCATGCCCGGGACGTCTCGTGCTCACCTGTGGTCGGCCTTCCTGCCGAGCAAACAAGTATCTCGGCTGACTACGCCTTTCCGGGCGCCGGTCATTTAACTTGACTGTGGTCGGCCTTCCTGCCGAGCAGACAGGTGCCTCGGCTAACGACGCCTTTCCGGGCGCCGTTCAGTCAACCCGACTGGCTCCGTCTATGCCATACGCGTAGCTCGGTCCAACCGAGCGTTGCCTTGACCGAGCAACCACTTTCCGGACTGGGCGGCGCATACTTGGCCCAACACCTGCCCGGCCCAGGTCCTAGTAGCCCAATTCTGGGCGGATCGCTGATCATCTCGGCCCGATGATCCACTCGGCTGCCAATCTTCTCGGCCGTTACCTCGGCCCACTTCAAGATCATAAATATCCCAGGTAGAAAACTTTGTATAGTTCATAACATAAAGGCTTCAGTGTGGACAGAAACTATGACAAACTCATACCTTAACAAAGGGGAAGTTACGACTAATTCGACCTTCTTGGAAATCCCACAAGTATGAACATGCTTCCGTAGGTTATCTACCTGTTACAGCCACAAAGTTCTTCTGAAGCATTCTTTAATACTAATATATGAAATGGAAAGAAAGGTATAATAAATTTATAATCAAAACTGTACTCCTTTGTTGACCAAACATTTTGTACTACAACCATATAAGAAAACTAAAATCAAACAGTTTCTGCAAAACCATATCGAAAAATTCTCTCTTCACTTGAAGAGACAATTAATCAGGACTGCCAAAAGAAAAAATCCACTCTTAATAAAACTGATGCATAAGATGGTAGGATTGCCTACTGAGTCAACTGACAACAAAACCATATCTTAATGGCTATTACCTGCTGCCAGCCAAGAGGCGTGAGATGTGCATCAAAGAGCTCATCTAATAAGTATGCACTATGGTCCTTTTCTCCTTCTACGTTGTGGATGCCTTGTGCATGCCTCACCTACATAAATGGGTATTAAGACCAAAATGCATTGGACAGTGCAAATGGAAAGCCAAGTCTGTGGCAGTTTCAGATCCACAGATCATCAGACCTCTTTTTTACCACTGGACAAAAGAGAAAAGGAAAAGCCAAAAAGAAGGACAAAAATGGCACAAACCAGGTGAATTGTTTTACAACGGTGCAATGGAAACAAGCTCAGGCCCCCAGTGGAATCCATATCTGCAAGTTAACATTGAAGAAATGGGAGATTATTTACAAAGGTAATCAACATATCAACTTTAGAAAATGCCTATCAAATAAAGGGATTGAGTAAAAGTAATAACCACATGTCCGAATTCAGGA
The DNA here is from genome assembly GCA_030407325.1 of Camellia japonica. Taxonomy (NCBI): domain Eukaryota; kingdom Viridiplantae; phylum Streptophyta; class Magnoliopsida; order Ericales; family Theaceae; genus Camellia; species Camellia japonica. Next base: position 167,242,272 of record JAPPVO010000016.1, read on the forward strand.
CTCAAAGACAGAACATGCAATTCATGTCAGAGAGAATTTATTAAATATGTGCATTTACTACCAAAATCAAAGAGTCAAGCAAAAATCTCACCCCAAGCAACACAAACAACATAGCTTTAGTTGTCAACTTCCAAAAATCATATGCATGATTATACAGATCTGATAATAAGTAACATTTAATCTAACAGGTAAGCGACATCACTTCCAGAGTTTTTTGGGTACTTCAACAGCTTAAGAACAGAACTGGCATCACCCAATTAACATCTAAAATAGAAAATAGCAAATGCCATGACTCTGCAGCCACATCACAATGAATCAGAGGATGATCCACTATCTCCTCTGCTCTTTTGCACATACAGAATCTATTAGGCAATCTGAAGCCTCTCTTCATCAAATAACAGGGAAAAAAAAAAAAAAAAATTGAAGAAAAAAATGTGTTTTGCCTACAAAGAAATAACTGAGGCTTTATGTTTCTCTTAATTATCACATAAGAGAAGCATAATCAATGAAAAAACACCGATCTAACCCAACTAAGTATTAGTCTTTTATTGGTCTTTTGTTTTCAAATGAAATATAAAACACACTAAAACTAGCTGAAATAGATGGTCCAAAATCTACTACATATAAATAGTTCCAATATTTAACTGGCCATTCCTACAGTCTTGTGCTTTTTGAGAAACAAATTCCATTTAAATATTGTGTAAAGGTGATGCAAAAAATTTACTGCTATTTAGGTTTGCATGCTGGCTACTTGCACATCATGGCAACTTGTTTATTAGATCTATTAAATATATACACAGGCGAGGTTACATCATAGCCTACTTGGACAAGTGGGGTCGGCTACATACATGAATTCATATCCTTTTATACTACCATATTCCAAGTCATGTAGCCGACCCCACTTGTTTAGGACACAAGGCTTTTGGTTTGATTTGGTTCATTGTGCAGAAGGCTAGTCTTTCGCCCACAAGCATGGGTGTAGGGGAAACTTCTCCATGGAACTTTTGATTGGAATGAGGTGCTGAAGTGGGCACCTTGAACTAGGTGTAATTTGGATTTTAACTACTCTATCCCAAATCTTCAGTTGCCGTCCCATCACTAAGATATTACAGTTACATTTCAAGAGAAGCAAGTTCAGAATGAGGTCATGCAATGTTAGCCTAACAAAATTTAGAAAATGGAGAAAGGTTTTGAAATCGTCCCCACACAATTCAAAAACAAAAAACAAAAAACTAGCTTCCTATTGATGTTCGGTAAAATCCATTATGCAAACAGAGAGATTATGGTATTGCAACAGTAGCTTTCAACCTCTGTTAAGTGAGTTATGTTATGTGTTTTTAATTTCATAATCAATATATTTAATCCATTCTAATGTACACAGTTTGTAAATGTGATATTGTCGTAAATGCAAAGAATTTTCACCCAATAATTAGTTGTACATGCTTTGTTCATCATCTGTTTGTGCATCTGCTTGTCAATTGGCCCCCAATATGTCCTTAATAAGTATCCAGTAAGTCTGCCTACCCTAAGCAGCCCTATAAAATTTATAAAAAAAAAAAAAAAAAAAAACTAATTGTCTGTTACAATGCACACTTTGGCCTTCATTTCTAATAAGTAAAATTCGTATATTCAATAACTTTTCCTCTACATGTTTGAAGAAATGTCCGAGCCAAAAGAAGTCCAGAAAGCGAATTCAGATATACACACGCAAAGCCAGTAACACAGGGGAATCGTATTGTAGGGTCTATTATAACGCCAACGAACTCAGATCAAGCCAAAGTGCACAAAAAACGAATCTAATCTACCGCAAAAACCACCAATAATCAGAAAACAACATCTAATACATTAATACAACCAACACATTTCAAATCTACAACACAAGATAATCGTTCGTAAACATCCAGATCAGAGACTCATATGAACGGAAGATCTAGAACCATCAAATATAACAGAGTTCAATACATACAAAAACAAATACACATATGCACAGAAAACAAAACACTCGCATATACAGAGAGAGAGAGAGAGAGAGAGAGAGAGAGAGAGAGAGAGAGAGAGAGAGAGCATTGAGAAATGTTTACCAACCGGAGAGAGGGGATGAGGAACAGAGAACGGAGAGACGAATCGGGGGCGGTGTGGCTCCGAGAAGGGAGGAACGATGATGGAGGTGGTGTTTGGGAGAAATGGAAAAGGAAGAGGAGGTGGAGGTGGTTAATAAAGGTAGAAATGGGGAGGGGTTATTGAAGTGGTTAGAAGAAGAAAAATTGGTTAAGAGAGTCATGGTGAGAGAGGCTGGCGTGCGCCGCGTGTTACTTCGCCCCTCTGATTCGGGGTTCTCACATTATTATTATTAGTTTATTCCACGTATCTGTTTCGATTCCAACGACTCTCTCTCTCTCTCCTATTTGTTCCATGAACCAATGTAACCATTTTTTTTTTTTAAGCCTATTTTTTAAATTTAATGATATATAAGTGGGACGTTTAATTGATAATTAAAGATTATATGAGATAAAATGTTACTTTTTAATATCTCAATTGATTTGTCACACTACTAAACTTAAAAATTTAATCTAATTTTTTGTCTTAAATAATAATATTATTTTTTCAAACTAAATACACAATAATATAATAAAATCTTTGATTGAAATGCTAGTGTGTGCATCTTGAAATATTTATCAGTCACAAATATACTTTTGTGTTATATTTCTTTAGAAGTTAACACACTATCATCTAATTATCCTTCCCTTGTTTGGATTCGTAAGATTTATTATGACGGTTTTGTTTTTTTGAAATCGTTCATTTTGTTGATTATTTTATGTATATTATAATCTATTTAATTTATCATATTTTTTAAAATAAAAAAAAGACAATAATTGTATTTTTAAAAATATATCATTTATTTTTTTATAATAAATGTAATAAATTAAATAAATTATAATTATTAAATTGATTTAATTTTTTTTAAAAATAATATATATATATATATAAAGAGTTTGATAAAATAAATAATTTAAATTGTCATAAAAATATCCCTACTAAATTTTATGGCCCACAAGCCCTCCAGATGGTGGACCAGGGTAAGCCACCTCCTATTTGTATTTTGTGCGAACTTGACTGCATGTCTTGACGCAAAAGAAGACACCTAGTAATCACGGTCCACATAAAATTCGGACTATTGTCACGTTCGCTTATATGAGTAGGACCAGAACACATATTAAAAGCAGAAGTTGACTGATACGACCAGGACGGACCGGACCAGACCACACATGCAAAGGGAAAAAGTTATTTGGTGGTCGTGGAGAATAGTATCTTAGGGCAGTTTGATTGTTGATATTAAATATAAAAGTTTAAGGAAAATATGTAATGTTTAAAGATAAAAATGTGATATAATATGTTGTGGAATATGAAATGAATTATATTGTGAGATTACTTATATTATGTTTAGTTAAGATAGAATATAAAGAGAGTAATTATTTTTAATCGTTAGATGAAAGATTCTCTATATCCAACGGTAGATATATACAATACTCATGTTGGTATTGTATATCCCTATTTTGCATCATATACTACTAGCATATCACCCGTGTTATGCACGAATGATATTAAAGTTTAATATTTTTTTAAATGTCTTCTTTTTTTCCTTTTTTATATTATATTAAAGTTTAATATTTTGATAATAATCATATGTGTTAGACTTTTTAAGGAATTAAATATCTTTTTTTTATTATATTATATTAAAATTTAATATTTTGATAATAATCATATGTGTTGGATTTCAAAGAATTTTTTTTATGCTTGTTCTTAATGCATTAAAGTATTATTATGAGAGTAAGACTTTGGGGTTGGGAGAAGTCAATAAATGCTAAGGTTTTTTTTTTTTAAATCAAAAAATCAGAAAATTTAGATTGGAAGATTGGAGCTCCCACAGAATTTGGGATTAAAAATCTCATTTTGCTTAATATATAGTATAGATCCGGACTCTTTATATCTAGAGCAACCAAACATGGGATATAGAGAGACAATAAAACATGTGAGATTTACCTCATATTATATCCGATTTCTCTCATATCCGCCCATTATATATGGTAAACAAATAAGGCACTGTATTGTGTTTAGTAGAGATGGTAAAGTTTACGATTTTGTATTGAATAATTAGAAAGTAACATAATATATTTATGTTGACTAATTAGAGAATAACAGGAATCATGGTTCATTAATTGATGCTCGTAAACCACAAATAATTTTTCAAGAGGGAAATAGTGTCCAATATTAGCTTCCATTTTACTTTAGTCGGATCCTTTTTAGAGTATTACTAAAGTGAATCATATTTTATTTTTAGAATAAGTGGTTATCAGTGGTGCTACAAACATTAATTAACATATTAATTAATGTATCAACATATGTTATGATATTGTCACTTTAACATTGTGGCCAAAGCCACTGATTGGCAATTCATCTCAAATTACCCCCATCCATCCAGGCACAAATCCCTTTCCTTTGTCAGTTGGAAACCTCCTGAACCTCCTAGATAAATATACTTAACATTGATGGTGCTGCAAAGGGTTATCCGGGAGAAGCTTCGGCGGGTGGTCTTATTAGAAACTCCTTGGGTAACTGGGTGTGTGGTTCCAGAAGAAACATTGGCATCTCAAATAGTGTGGCTGCAGAATTGCGGGGCCTTGCGGGGAATGGTTTACAACTGGCCTTTGATCTGAATCTATGCGACATAGATGTGGAAATTGATGCTTAGCAACTCTTAAACAAACCTGTTCCTCAACACCATCAATTAAGCAACCTTATATTTGATTGCAGGTTCCTTATAGATCAGTTAGGAGTGACAGAAGTGAGGCATATCTTCTGTAAAGCAAATGGTTGAGCAAATATCTTGGTCAAGGAAGACAGCTCATTGAATGAACGACTCCGCTATGTAGCTCGAATCTGTGGCTCGACACCAAACCGACGTTGTTTTGGTGTCTCTTTTTTTTTTTTTCGTTGTTTTGAGGCTCGCGTTTTTCTTCTTCTTCGCTGCTGGGTTCATCAACCTTTTTTCTTCTTCTTCTGAACAATTTTCTTCATCAACAATTTGTTCTGAACAATTTTTTTCAGAAAATTTTCTGAACAATTTTCTTCATCATTTGGTAAACTTTTTTTCTGAAAGAAAGAAAGAAGAAGAAAGAGGAAAGAGAGAAGAGGAAGAGGACCAGGTCTATCATCATCATCAACACAGAGAGAAGACAAAAAAAAAAATTTAGGACACCAAAAAAAGAAAAAATTAACAACAGAGAGAAAAAAAAATTGTTTATAAGTCAACACAGAGAGAAAAAAAATTTAATTTTAGGTCTATCATCATCATCATCAAACCCATCTCTGATCCAGATCTGGCGTCCTCACCGACGCCGAAGCTCTGGTCTTCCCAAACCCATCTCTGATCTTCCCAAACCCTCGTCTCCGATACCCCAAACCTCACAGCCAATTGGGTCAGATCTGGTGTTTGCAACTACACCGGAGTTTTCTACGCCAGACAACTCCTCGATCTTCACCGTCACCGGCATCGATCTCAACCACGGTGACATCGCCACAAGCCTCGTCGTCGGCAGAACCTCCGTCGTCGGCGGAACCTTCCTCTTCTTTTCTTCCTCTTCCCTCTTCCCTCTTCCTGTTTTCTCCTTCTCTCTCTCTGTATTCGAATGCCAGAAAAAGGAAAAAAAAAAAAAGGAATAGCCAAAACGACGTTGTTTTGGCTATTCGAGCCACTATTCGCGCCACCCATTCGAGCTACGAAGTATTTTCCTTGAACAACGGCTTTGTTATTGGTCCTACTTTACCTAGATTTATATTAGATAAACGACGTCATTTTGACAGTTTTGAGCTATTGTGGCCACAAAAATTGTGGCCCTCTAGCATTGTTGATCCTTCTATTACCAAAAAAAAAAGAAGATATTGTCATTTTAACATTATCACCCTACACATTATATAAATTATAAAAATTTAAAATCTTTAAAATTATGTCACATTATTCTATAATACTATTCTATTTTTTATTATTTTTTTAATCTGAAATTGCAATTCTTATATAAAAATTGTCTATAATCACATAATAACACATAACCATGACAACTGTGACAGTCATATTAACTATAATAAAAAAATAAAAAAATAAAATAAAAAAGAAGAAGAAGAAGAAGAAGGTTATGTTTGTTTTATTTTCTAAAGTAAAAGGCCCAAGTTACTTTTACCAACATACCACGCTCGTTTACCTATTGCATAAATAATTGGCCAAATTATCCAAAAAATAAAAAATTAGAGTTTGAGTTATGTAACAAAATAAATTATGAGTTTTTAATTTTATTAATTTAAACCTTATATTTTGGATTTGTTTTTAATCAAAATTATTTGTCTATTTTGGTTAAGTAAAATCAATGAAAAAATAGATATTTTAGTCATTAAACTCAATGGATGTATACATAAAAAAAAATATTGATTAAAAACAAATGTCTAAAAAAAATATTTATTAAAAACAAATGTCTAAAATATTTTAGTCATTAAACTCAATGGATATATACATAAAATGTCTAAAATATTTTTTTATGAGTTTAATGACTAAAATACTATTTTTCAGTCAGTGTTACTTAATGAAAATATACAAATAATTTAGATTAAAAATAAATTAAAAAATTAAGATTTAAATTAATAAAATTAAAAAATTAAAATTATTTTATTATAAAATTCAAAGTCTGATTTTATTTTATTTTTTTGTAATTACCCCCTAAATAATTTTATTCTATAGTGTGTATAGATTAATGGAATTGGTGTTTTTTTGGAGGCATGCGGACTTGGTTTGGTGTATGCGTGGTGGGCTTTGGGAATGTCAACTATTGCTGCAATTATGCAATGGCTGTGTTTAACATCGTGGTTTCTTGTCCTTAGATTGGGCCTGCCGACATTGAAAGAAAAGAAAAGTCACAATGAGTTATGATGCATGGGTGCATTGGCGTTGTTTGAAAAATTAACTGCTTTAAGAGAGTAATGTCAGGATATTAAATTTTTTATTAAATAAATAATTAAATATCTCATATTGGTGACCGTCCATAATTTTCGTAATTTTGTGAATTCTACATCTGGTTTGGAATTCTTAAAATAATTTAAAAAGTCAAAAATTTACTAAAAAAGTTTAAAAATTATCACTATTCACCAAAAAAATATTAAAAAATTAATTTTATACAAAATTATTACAAACTGAACTGACGTCCCACAAGCACGAGCTGACTTTTGGGAAAAAATTGCACAGGCGGGGTGCACAAACAACACAGTGTTATTCGGCTCGTGGGGCCATCACGGGTCCCGTTTTGATAATCTGAACCGTTTAATATGTACAACTCGTTGAGTACTATATGTTTATAAAAAATCACGTTGATCGGATATCGCTAACTACATGATCAAATCAGTTTTTGTATAAAAAATTGATGGTGTTATAGTTAACAGTTGAAAAAAATTAATCCGATCAGATAGCTATTGATATCCAATCAATGTGATTTTTTACAAGCATATAGTACTCGACGAGTTCTACACATTGAACGGTTCCGATTAGCAAAACGGGACTTATGGTAGGCCCCCACGGGTCGAACAACACCGTCTATTCAATACCCGAAAAGGAGGGAATCATCTCTTAGCCTATACACTGTACGCTGTCCCTTACCTTATCCCACAGTACAACCTATTTTATTCCAATCTTCCCCTATACACTAATTTATACAATTTTTTAACACATATTTTTCCGTAAAAAGTTAAAAAATTATCCAAAACAATCATATATTTTTTTCTCAACTTTTTAGTCTAAAAAGTCAAAAAGTGCATTTATTTAAGACACCCCAAACAATCCCTAAGACATTTGGTTATTTCTTTAGTAGAAAATTTGAGATATATAGCATTTGTCGTTTTAGTATGTTATTTTAGTTTTTAATTATTTTAATAAATAAAATTTTTATATTTAAAAAGATGGTTATATTTTTTTTTATAGTTAGATGTAATATTTATGAGAGAAAAATAAAATAATTATAAATTTAATGTGATATTTTATTTTATTAATTATTTTAATTTATTTTGTCTTTTTATAAATTTTAACCAAAAAAATCAAACACCCACTTGCCAGAAACTAATTTTGTGTAATAATAATGATTTAGAGCAAGAATTTTGGTATTCTAATAGAGCACTAATGACATGATACGGAGAAAAAAAAAAAAAACATCTCATTACAACGGGTGAGGCCTACTATAAGCTCATTGGAACCGACTTTAGAGTTCAAAAATTAGAAGCTGAGAATAAGATTTTGGAAAGATCAAAAAGTATATTTATTTTGTATATTTTCTCAACTATTTTGTATAATGTATAAATACAGATACATGGGATGAGGTGAGAGGGCATAAGAGGAGAGGAATGATGAGATGATTAAAGAAAAAGTATCATAGGGCATTGGGTAGGTAAGGACTCAATTATTTTCACAGTGATGTGTTCTTTGAATATTTTATGAATATTTTATATTTATTATTATTATTTTTTTTAGTGTTGATTTTTGACCTCATAATTAAATAAGGAATTTAGGTGGAGAGCATGCGACAAATAGATTAAACCAACGCTTATGCATAAGAAGACAAGAATATCTCGGTGGCTCGTTCACCTGAGGTACTCCGACGATCAAAGCAGTCAACTTATCTCTCAAAAATATCAAACAAATATTCAGTTCATAACTCAAAACAACCTTAGACTTACGGGGTGCCTCATTTTTATAGCCAACAGTGTCCTCATCCCCTACAAAGTCTCATTTCATAGAACTCCAGCACAATACTTATATCGGACTCTTAGTTAGATATGATGAACTCCTCAAAAGTCTCATCTTTATTCGAACTAAGTGCATCACTTATCTATGACTTTTATTCCCTATCCAAATATTTCGGATTCCGATATTATAACACCAAATCTCAACAATACCATAATTATATCAAAAATTTGGCTCGTCCACGTGGCACCTCGGCCAACACCTTAGTCACAACTCGGCCACATGGTATGACCTCGAGAATACGTCCCCACACTCTCTATTTTCTATATATAATGGATGTAGGCATTTGAGTTAAATTATGTTAAATATTATGTGTTTCTTTTGTGTATCCATATTTTTATTATGTACTGTTTTCATTGATACATAAATCTATATTTTATGGGCGGAAATTTATTTTTTAGAACATGCTCCATAATATGTGCTGAATATTCGATGATTCCAACATTATATATTCCTGATGCATGCTTCTTGTTGTGGGAACATCGATTTATCCTAAGGTCCTTTACTTGATGCTCTTTTCTTTTTCATTTTCCATCTACTTCTTCTTGCTTTCTAAAACAACTTTAGAAAATGTTCTTTTGATGTTACCCATCTCTACTTTCTGCCAAATTGAATTAAGTCCCTTGGATTTGCCTGTCCCACACTATCCCAAAATGTGCTTGGTTCGCCCCTTCTTGTGTTGACCCTCCGCTTCAGTCTGCATTTTTCGGATAGTCCGGATTCCACATTAATTTTTTATTACAGATTAAAATTTCGAACATTTATGTATATTTTTTTGAAAATAGCATTTTGTTTTAAAATTTTTGTTGAATCTTATTCTTTTTTTGATGGTATTACTCGGCCATTAGAACATACAAAATGAACTAATTGGCTTGATTGTGCCAAATTGCATTATCTGAACATAACACAACTTGTGACTCTTTTTTTAATTTTATTATAGTATATGCTATTTCGAATTCCGGCATATGATCCACAAAAAGTAACCATAAAACTCATTTGATTTAGCAAAAAAAAATAAATGATTGGACTAACTAGAAAAAAAAAAAAAAAACTGACTTAGCTTAACTTGACATAACATCGGATTAGGCTCTCCTAGTCTCCAACTAGACCAAACCTATAGATTTCTGGCCCTTTTCAAACGATGCACATTGGAGGCCCAAGTTGGTCTACAAATCAAACAAGCTTTTTGCAGCATTTTCATTTTAACCTTCAGCTTATATTAAAGGCCTAGACTATAAGTTCCAAAACACCAGCCCAATAGTGGTCCATTGGGCCTTTTACTACACATATATTGGCTTCGGTTGTTCACTCGGTGTTTATGTCATTTTTTAATATCTAACCCAAACTAAATAATAATAATAATAATAATAATAATAAATCAAACAGTACTATGTTATGCTTCAACACTTCAATGATGTGCATCTGAAGAATGGTGACATTGGGTTGGAAGGAACAGCCAAATATTGACCTATCTATGCTAGTGCCATGATTCGGGTACAATTTGGTAATTATCTTTCAACAATGATTTAAATCACTAAAAAATATATCACTAATAGCACAAATGCATTGGGAATAGCAAAAAATAAAAAATAATAAAAAAAACAAGGTATAGAAAGTGGGCAGGGCCCACTGCCACATCACTAGTGCTCCTTCTAGTGCTCCATTTTTAGTGCTCCCAAGCATTTTTCATTATTTTTTAGGGCAGTTATGAGTCCATCTTGTAAATTGGATTTATTTATCAAAAAATCCTATTTTGACTTCCAGTAACAAATTTATCATTGTATAATATATAACTACATGTAACGGGATTTTTCACTAATTATTCATAAATATAATCACCATATTAATATTGCATTATATATATCAAATCTGTATTATTTCACATTATTAAGTGTTATTTGGATATCAGAGTATTAACACAAGGGAAGTGATTGAGACCCCCTCCAATCACCACCCCCACTACCCCTACACATACGTGGCGGGTGGTAATTAGAGGAGAAGAAAAAAAAGAAAAAGAAAAAAGAAAAACTAGCCAATCAGAGAGAGAGGGGGTCAAAGGGGGTGCCTCCTTGAGAGAGTCCAACTCATTTTCCTTAACGGAACAAGAGAGGGGTTAACTAACCTGCCCACTCACACACAATCACTCCTTCAAACCATGTGCCCATTTTTGCGTATGATGCCATCGAACTCTGTCAACAAAGCTTCTAGTGTCTTTCTTTCTATTTATTGATTTTTTTTTATATAGGGTAAATTACATTGACCTCCCCTGAGGTTTACCTTAATTACAGGAACCTCTCCTGTAGTTTCAAAAATAACATAAACCTCCCTTACTTTTGAAAATAATATACAAAGACCTCTTTCCCGTCAAAAAAGTCTTAATGATGTTAATTTAACAGTGGAATTGACTATAATACCCTTCTACCATTGTCTTCCTCACACTTTCTTCCCAAACCTCTCTTATCAAAAACCCAAAACCCAAACCAACAATAACCCCTCTTTCGTGTCAATTTTGCAGAGCGAAAGTGAGAAATTCAGCAAATTTAATTGTTAACAACATTGAAAACCCACTAGCAGAAATTCACACACACACACACACACACACACACACACTAGAAATCAGTTGCATTAACTTCTGTTGATGGTTTGCATGCTATTTATGATGATAATTGAATCAATCGATTCTTGTTCTTGCTGAACAAACAAGACCAAGAAAAAAACAGAAAGAGAAATCGAAGATGAAGACTCTGATGATGATTTGGTTTTGTATAGTCGGAGAGGTTGGGATTGAATCTGTTGATCCATTCCTCAGCATAACTAAAATATTTGATAATTCAACTGCAACAAGAAGAACATAAATTCACTTATAAGAGAGAATCAGAAAAAAGAAATCATGGAGTTAGTACAGTGATCAACTAACTGACCTCAATGATCAGAAATTTTTTCCAGAAAGTGCTGCAAGTGATTGACCTCGATAAGGCGATGTGAAGGTCTTTGGTTGTAACAACCCTCACCACTGCTCATGGTTTTAAAAACCGGACCGGACCGTCCGGTTCAACCGGTTGAACCGGTGACCGGATGGGGTTCCGGTCCGGTCACCCCCCTTAAACCGGCCAGTTGTAAAAACCGGCCTATTTATTGAAAACCGGTGAACCGGTCGACCCGGACACGGGTTGATTGAACCGGTCCGGAGTTTTTTTTTTTTTTTTTATTTTCTTTCTTTCTTTCTTTCTTATTTTATATATATATATATATATATAATATTATATATATAATAAAAATTTAATTGGAAACTCTCTTTTAAGGGTCTCCTCTTGTGAGGAATCCCATTGAGAGCTTGAAATTATTGTGAAAGAGCTTCTATCTATTTATAAGAAAAAAATTCTTCCAAAAAAAACTCAAGAAATCTATGTGGGATTCAATCAAATTCATTGGAGGGAAACTTAAAATTTTGATATCCCTCCAAAAATTTTGCTCTTCTAAGCACCGTTTGGGAAGCCAAAAAGCCAGGCTTTTTGGCTATTTTAGCCACAAAAGACAAAATAGGCTTTTTTAGCCACAAAAAACAAAACATCACATCCAACCCATAATCATTACACTCCTCTCTCGCAAAAAAAGTCAAAAAAGCCAAAAAGCCCTTCCCAAACCAAACTTTTAAGCCCAGGCTAAAATAGCCAAAAAAGCCAAAAAGCCAACCCACTTCCCAAACGGAGGCTTAAGATTATTAAAATTTTTAATTTTTAATTTTATTACTTATATTTTTATATTTTTTAATAAAAAAAGTATTAAGAGAAATATTTAAGATTATTAAAATTTTTAATTTATAATTTTATTACTTATATTTTTATTTAAATATAATTTTAATATATTTATGACGTCACGGTTCGATTCCGGTTCAACCCGACGGTTGAACCGGTGACCCGTCCACCCGATCATTTTTCCGGTTCATTCACCGGTCCGGTTTTTAAAACATTGCCACTGCTTACCGATTAATTACTGATCACTGCTAAACTGAGACTGATTATGATTGGTAATTGAACTGAATGAAATACTGAACTGACTGACCGAAATCTGGAACTGAATTAATGGAGTATATCTGTTTAATTACATTTCTATCTGTTGCCTGTTTGATTATCTGTTCATGTTTTTACGTTTAAACTGCAAATTGAAGGCCTTATCGGCGGCCGAATCTGAAATTGATTGATGTTCTGTGTTAATTAGAATTTATGTAATTTTATGGCATATTTATCTGAAATGTGATTTGGTACGATTAAATTGGATTAAAATAAGCTAGATTGCATAGTTGGCTTAATTACCGACATGCCACTTAGTGGCCCACTACATGAACTATATTTGAGCCTTATTATACACTTAGGCATACATTTCATCAGCTCATTTCATGTCTCAACCGAAATAGAGAGAGAGAATTTGGCTACATCTTGTTGAATTGCTTGGAAATTGAAGGAATTGAAGTGTAGATTGCTAAATTAAGCTTCCTTGCCTATAATTCAAGACTTAAGGTTGGAGACTCACCTTATTAATTGTGTATTTGAGTTGATTTTACATGTTTCATGAGCCTCTAGTGATCTAAGTCAAGATTTAGTCTAATAATGTTGAATTGTAGCTTAATTGTTGCATGCATGTTGCCATTCATGAGTTTTGAGGTGTTGTTCATAAATTCCTCACATGCATGTTCATAATTTTACAATGGACCTTGATTTCATCTTGTTTTGAAAAGAATTGGCTCATTAGAGCATGTTTTGAAGCTTTGAAATGATTTGAGTTCATGCATGTTCATTTGAGATCATGTTCTTAAAAATTGGTTTGAAATGAGTTTAATTAAACTACCATTGGGCTTTGATTTTACAAATTAAGCTTTGATCATGTAATATTATGGGTTTTGATGTGTTTTTCCAGAAAATGGCCTAAGGGGATCGATTTTGTTGCATCAAGGTTGAGTTTTGAACTTGGGACTCAAACCTGGGTTTTCCAGATTTTTGACTTCCACTCGAGCGGGGGAAGTTGCGCTCGAGCGGAAAAATCGAACTCCCAACATCTTGCATGTTTTACAGTCCGCTCGAGCGGAGGATTGCACGCTCGAGCAGAGGCTTGTGTCTCACGCTCGAGCGAGGGTCGAGCACCCATCGAGCGTGAATTTTGAGCTTTCAGTATTTTCACTGTAGCTTGCAGTCCGCTCGAGCGACGGAAGTCACGCTCGAGCGGAGCTCCTTTGTCTGCATGTCCGCTCGAGCGAGACCCTTGCTTTCTGAAAATTTTGTAAAATGCTTTAAAGTGTATCTTTGCATCCTCATTCCATCCTAGGCATTCTTAGGCCTAGTTTAAGGCATCTTAATGAGAATATAGATGTAGAACACACCGAGGCAATTAGGGATTAAGTTATTATCTTTCCCAACTGTGTAGCTTAGTGTGTGTTCGTTCTGTAAACTGTGTAGGGTTGACGACTGGAGACGCACTCTAGCTTTACTGTAACCTAGAACTCTGTGAGTAACAATTGTGTAAAGATATGTTCAACTGTGAATATTTCTGACTGTTTAACTGAACTGTTTTCTGAACTGATACTGTTAATCGAATGAATATATGTCCTATATTCTGAACTGTATTATGGCATCCTTAGCAACTACTGTTTACTGTTACTGTTACAGAGATCTCTGTCGGTTCCCTTGTTGGAACCACTACTGTTTACTGATTGATGGTCATCATTGACTGTTCGGTCTTTCAAGACGTACTGTACTGTTCGGTCTTTTTAGACCTACTGTTTACTGTACTGCTATGCTAATGGATGTACCACATATGACTGTTTACTGTACTGAACAACTGATATACTGATTGAAACGACTGTTTTCAATACTGAAGGACATTCATTCTAAACCCCTTTACGCATTATGTTATTCACTGGGCTTTAGCTCACTGCTCATATATATATGTAGGTATACAGGCACCAGACCGTGGCTAGAAGCGTCGGGGTAACTCCAGTTTTGTCAAGCCAACTACTGTGCCTCACTGCGAGGTTCCAAGCCTGTCAAGCTATGGCTTAGGGGTGTTTTAATTTCCCCCGTCTGTCTCTGTATCTGTTTTGTAATACTGTATAGACTGATAGCACTGTACTGTACTGTTTTAATAGGGATTAAGTTCCTGTCCTGACTGATTGTGAATGTTGTACATACTGTTCTGCACTGTTTGTTTATATGTATGAAAAATCTTTTTGCATACAGACTGCCACAGCTCATTGGACATTGTTTATTTACTGTATTGGCTTCCGCCATGCCCTGTACTCTGTTTTACTGTATTACTATTAAGCAGGCCTTCGGTAATCTCGGATTACTGGCCGGTTACGGTGCTAAACCCATAGGGGCGGGTTTGGGTCGTGACAGAGTGGTATCAGAGCGATACTTAACCACGAGTTATACCGCACACACGTGTCCAAATGAGCTATAGGGTGTCCTAGAAAAGCAATTAGGGCATCACATGAGCATGAAAAGTGTGTGTGGTCATGACTGAATATATGCTAATATGATAATCTGTTTAAGTATGCAACTGCCTATGTGTAACAACCATCACCACTGCTTACCGATTAATTACTGATTACTGCTAAACTGAGACTGATTATTGAGAAGTAATTGAACTGATTAAAATACTGGACTGACTGACTGAGATCTGGAACTGAATCGATTAAGTATGTCTGTTTAATTGCAATTCTATCTGTTGTCTGTTTGATTATCTGTTCGTATTTTTATGTATAGATTGCGAATTGAAGGCCTTATCGGCGGCCGAATCTGAAATTGACTGATGTTCTATGATCCTTAGATTTTATATGATTTTATGGTATATTTGATTGAAAATCGATTAGGTATGATTAACTTAGATTAAAATAAGCCAATTACAAGAAGTGGCCTTAATTACAACTTTGCCCCTTGGTGGACAAATCTAGACTTGTTTAATCACTTGTATACATCACTTGAGCTTTATTTCAACACATCTCATCAGCCTATTTTGAGTGCATAGCCGAACTAGAGAGAGAGAAAGTGAGAGAGTTGAATTGTTCTTGCAAATTGCTTGGTGATCTTAAGGAAATTGAAGTGTAGATTGTCAATTGAGCCTCTAGACTTGTAATTGAGGAACTTAGGTATGATTTACATCCTCTTAATTGTGTATTTAAGTTCTTTCTAGTATGGATCATGGTAGTTTAAAGAGTTAAGGCATGAATTGGTTCAATAGTGTTGAATTGTAGCTTAATTGTTGCATGCATGTGCATATCTCTCATTTTGGAGGTTGTTCTTCATAAATTCCCACATGCATGTTCATGTTAATGTTGAGGACCATGTTTTCACCTTGAATTTGGAAGAATGAGCTCATTTGAGCAAGCATTGAAGCTTTAAAATGGTTTAAATTTATGCATGTCATATTTGAAGATTGATGATGAAATTGGTTTGGAATTGGGTTTAATTGAAACACCATTGGGCCTTGATTTTACAAATTGAGCTTTGAAACATGTTAAACTATGAGTTTTGTAGAGTTTTCTGGAAAATTAGCCCAAGAGAATTGGTTTTGATACATTGAAACTTGGTTTCTAGCTCGAAGGTGCAATATGGATTTTTCAGATTTTGCACTTCCGCTCGAGCAAGGAATGTTGCGCTCGAGCGGGGAATTCGAGCATCCAGTACTTTGCACTGTTTTACAGTCCGCTCGAGCGGAGGATTACACGCTCGACGGAGTCTTGTGTCTCACGCTCGAGCGAGGGTCGAGCACCCGTCGAGCGTGAATTTTGAGCATCTAGTATTTTCACTGTAGCATACGGCCCGCTCGAGTGACGGAAGTCACGCTCGAGCGAAGCTCCTTTGTCTGCATGTCCGCTCGAGCGTAGAAAGCCACGCTCGAGTGAGACCCCTGTTTTCTAAAATTTTTGTAAAGTGTTTAAAAGTACATCTTTGCATCATCTTTCCATCCTAGGCATTCCTAGGCCTAGTTTAAGGCATCTTAATAAGGATATAGATGTAGAACACACCGAGGCAATTAGGGATTAAGTTATTATCTTTCCCAACTGTGTAGCTTAGTGTGTGTTCAATCTGTAAACTGTGTAGGGTTGGCTTCCGAGGAGACGCTCTAACTTACTGTAGCCCAGAACTCTGTGAGTAACAACTGTGTAAAGATATGTTCAAAAATGATTATCTTCTGAACAATTGAACTGTACTGTTTCTGAACTGATATTGTTAACTGAATGAATGTATGTCCTATATTCTGAACTGTATTGTGGCATCCTTAGCAACTACTGTTACTGTTACAGAGATCTCTGTTGGTTCCCTTATTGGAACCAATACTGTTTGCTGATTGATGGCCATCACTTACTCTTCGGTCTTTTTAGACCTACTGTTTACTGTACTGCTATGCTAATGGATGTACCACATATGACTGTTTACTGTACTAAACACTGATATACCGATTGAAATGAACTGTTTTCATTACTGTAAGGACATTCATTCTAAACCCCTTTACGCATTATGTTATTCACTGGGCTTTAGCTCACTGTTCATATATATATGTAGGTGTACAGGCACCAGACCGCGGCTAGGAGCGTCGGGGTAAGCTCCAGTTTTGTCAAGCCAACCATTGTGCCTCACTGCGAGGTTCCGAGCCTGCCGAGCTATGGCTTAGGGGTGTTTTATTTCCCCTGTCTGTCTTTGTGTCTGTTTTGTATAATTGTATAGACTGATAGCACTATACTGTACCGTTTAATAGGGATTTGGTCCCTATTATGAATGTTTGTATACGTTATGCATACTGTTCCGTACTGTTTATATGTATATATGTATGAAAAGTCTTTTTGCATACAGACTGTCACAGCTCATTGGACATTGTTTATTTACTGTATTGGCTTCCGCCATGCCCCTGTACTTTGTCCTACTGTATTACTGTTAAGCAGGCCTTCGGTAATCACGGATTACTGGCCGGTTACGGTACTAAACCCATATGGGCGGGTTTGGGTCGTGACAGAGTGGTATCAGAGCGATACTTACCACGAGTTATACCGCACACACCTGTCCAAATGAGCTATAGGGTGTCCTAGAAAAGTGATTAGGGTATTACATGAGCATGATAAGTGTGTGTGGCTATGACATGATTGAATATATGTTAATGTGATAAATTGTTTAAATTTGCAACCTCCTATGTTTATAATTACTATGTTGCATATAGTGAAATGGATAATGCAAGAACTGCAAATGAATCTGAATCATCATCCTCTAAGGCAAGAATGGCAAGACTGGAAAGGATGATGGAACTAATAACTGCAAGATTAGATCAACAACAGAATCAACAGCCCCCACCGCCTCCTCCGGTACAGCCGGAACATAATGTGAATGTTAATGATGAGGACATAATTGCTCTTACCCAGAAGTTCAGCAAAATGAAACCGCCATCCTTTCAGGGAGGTCTTGAACCGCTAAAAGCTGAAGCATGGGTTTTGGAGACTGAAAAATTGTTTGAAGTGTTTCCGTGCTCGGAGGCACATAAAGTACTGTTAGCTACCTTCACCTTGCAAGAAGAGGCTAGAAGGTGGTGGATGCTAGTCCGTGACACCAACACCGTTCTGACATGGGCTCAATTCAAAGGAGCCTTCTTTGAAAAGTACTTCCCTCAGTGTGTCAGGGACAGAAAGGTGACTGAATTTGAACAGTTGAGACAGGGCACAATGTCCGTTGCTGAATATAAGACAAAATTTACTGAACTTGTTAGATATGCACCACACATGGTGGACACCGACTATAAGAAGGCCAGGAGGTTTGAAGGCGGCCTTAATGTTGCTATACTGGACAGAATTAATGTTTTGAAGCTACCGAGTTATGTGAATGTTCTTGACCGAGCTTTGATGGCTGAATCAAACATCGAGGCACTAAAAACTGAAACACCAGCGTCTGAATGGCGTGGTAAAAGGCAGGGTTTTAAATTCAAGAAAGGCAAGCATAACCCATTGAACAAGAAATAGAATACGGGGTCAACAACTAGCCCCAGCCAAGGGAGTGGTTTCATTCCACCCTGTTCTGAATGTGGTAAGAATCATAAGGGAGTTTGTTATAAACTATCTGGTGCTTGTTACAGGTGTGCCAAGGTGGGCCACATGGTTAAAGATTGCCCTTCCATTGCTCCGGGCAATAGTAAAGTTGTAGGCAGCACCGCAGCATCAACTGTTGCACCAAAACCAAATCCCAAAGCTACCGGGAAAGAGCCTATGAGGCAGGGCCGAGTGTTCGCCCTAGTACCGGGAGGCGTACAGAATACCGAGACCGTAGTGTCAGGTATTCTCTCTATTTGTACTCAAAATGCATATGTATTGATTGATTCGGGGTCTACACATTCTTATGTATCGCATGTTTTTTCGCGAAAATTGAATAGACCCTTAGAACCCATGAATTATCTGTTAGATGTATCATCACCCGTTGAGGGATCCATGACTTGTGCATACATGTACCCTGCTTGTGAAATTATTGTTGGAGATGCACATTTGTTTACTGACTTACTGCCACTAAACATTGACCATTTTGATGTAATATTGGGGATGGACTGGTTAACGAAATATCATGCCACCATAGACTATGTAACGAAACAAGTAGTTTTCCATCCGCCGGGTTTACCTGAATTTGTGTTTAATGGAGTTGGAGTAATACCTCATCTATATTTGATTTCATCTGTCAAAGCTGTTAAATTGATTAGAAAGGGATGTATAGGGTATTTCTGTTCTGTATTGACTGTACCTACTGATGTTAAAACGGATGTGAACTGCATTCCTATAGTCAGAGAATTCCCAGATGTTTTTCCAGATGATCTGCCAGGGGATTTGATTAACAGGGAGATTGAATTCACCGTTGATGTGATTCCGGGTACACAGCCTATATCGAAAGCCCCTTACAGAATGGCTCCAACGGAACTGAAAGAGTTGAAAGTGCAATTGCAGAAACTGTTAGATAAGAAGTTCATCAGGCACAGTACTTCACCGTGGGGCGCACCCGTCTTGTTTGTGAAAAAGAAGGACGGCTCACTGAGATTGTGTATTGACTACCGTGAACTGAACAAGGTAACTGTGAAAAATAAATACCCATTGCCTTGTATTGATGACTTGTTTGATCAGTTACAGGGTGCTCAAGTTTTCTCTAAGATTGATCTCAGATCCGGATATCATCAGTTAAAAGTTAAACCAGAAGACATCGATAAAACTGCTTTTCGAACGAGGTATGGACATTACGAATTTTTAGTTATGCCTTTTGGAGTTACCAATGCACCTGCTGCATTTATGGACCTCATGAACAGAATCTTTAAACCATTCCTCGATGACTTTATTGTCGTATTCATTGATGACATCCTAATTTATTTTAAGACTAGAGAAGAACATGAACATCATCTGAGACTTGCTCTACAAACCCTAAGAGAACAGAAACTTTATGCTAAACTGTCTAAATGTGAGTTTTGGCTTGATCATGTTATGTTTTTGGGACATGTTGTTAGCAAAAATGGAATTTCTGTTGATCCGCAGAAAATTGAAGCTGTAGTAAACTAGCCTAGACCAACGAATGTGACAGAAGTCCGAAGCTTTTTGGTATTAGCCGGGTATTACAGGAGATTTGTCAAAGATTTCTCCAAAATTGCTTTACCGTTAACTCAGAAGGGGATATCATTTGACTGGACCGACCAAAGGGAATCGGCTTTCCAAGAATTGAAAACTCGACTTGTGACTGCACCTGTTCTTACCCTACCTTCAGGTACGGATGGTTTTACCATTTTTAGTGATGCTTCTCATAAGGGTTTGGGGTGTGTTTTAATGCAGAATGGAAGAGTTATTGCTTATGCTTCCCGACAGTTGAGACCGCATGAAAAGAACTACCCGACCCATGACTTGGAACTCGCTGTAGTAGTATTTGCACTGAAAATCTGGCGTCACTACCTTTATGGGGCAACATGTGAAGTGTATACCGACCACAAGAGTCTGAAATACTTCTTCACGCAGAAAGAACTAAACATGAGACAGCGGAGATGGCTAGAACTGATTAAAGACTATGACCTATAGATTTTGTACCACCCGGGAAAAGCCAACACCGTTGCCGATGCGTTGAGTCGGAAATCAATTGGGAACTTAGCCTGTTTACTTACCGGGCAGAAAGAGTTGCTTGGTGACCTTAAAAAATCTGAAATTGAGATTGTTTTGCGAGAACAAGGTGGAACCTTAGCTGCTATTTCTGCTCAACCAGCACTAATTGAGGAAATTAAAGAGAAACAGCAATTGGATGACTTCTTGAAGAAGATCATCGAAGAAAGGGAATCTAAACCAAGACCGGGCTTCAAATTTGAAAATAATGTACTGAAATTTCAAGAAAGACTGTGTGTACCGAATGATACTGAACTGAAAAGAAGAATTCTGCAAGAGGGCCACAATTCAAAATTTTCTATTCATCCGGGGAATACGAAAATGTATCAAGATTTGAAACTGAATTTCTGGTGGCCGGGAATGAAGAAAGAAATTGCTGATTTTGTATCGAAATGTCTTCATTGCCAACAAGTCAAAGCGGAACATCAACGACCCGCAGGCTTATTGCAGCCCTTACCGATACCGGAGTGGAAATGGGAACATATTACTATGGATTTTATTGTGGGATTGCCTCGCTCCAGCAAAGGTATGGACTCAATTTGGGTTATTGTTGATAGACTGACTAAATCTGCTCACTTCTTACCTGTCAAAACAATTTATAATGCAGACAAATTGGTTATACTCTATATTGATGAAATTGTTAGACTGCATGGAGTGCCTGTGTCCATTGTTTCTGACAGGGATTCGAAGTTTACATCGAGATTTTAGCAAAGCTTACAGACTGCATTGGGTACTGAACTGAGACTGAGTAGTGCCTGTCATCCTCAGACGGATGGCCAGTCAGAAAGGACCATCCAGACTCTGGAGGATTTATTGAGAATGTGTGTCCTTGATTTTCAGGGAAACTGGGAAAGCCATTTGCCCTTAGCTGAATTCGCCTACAACAACAGCTATCATTCGAGTATTGGTATGGCGCCTTTCGAGGCATTATATGGCAGAAAATGTAGATATCCGATTTGCTGGGCAGAAGTTGGAGATGGGTCTTTACTTGGGCCCGAGATTGTTTATGAAACGACTGAGAAAGTAAAACTGATACAACAGAGACTGAAAACTGCACAGAGCCGACAAAAAAGTTATGCAGATGTCAGAAAGCGAGACAAAGAATATGAAGTGGGTGATCACGTTTTTGTGAAAGTGACACCGATGAAAGGCTAGACTCGTTTTGGAGTCAAAGGCAAACTAGCGCCAAGATATGTCGGACCGTATGAGATTATTGAGAAAATCAATCTGGTGGCGTATCAAGTTGCGCTTCCTCCTGAAATGGAGCATATGTACAACGTCTTCCACATTTCTATGTTGAAGGACTACCTCCGGGATCCTTTTCATGTGATTGAGCCGACCCGTGTAGTGCTAAGTGATGACTACACTTATGAAGAACGGCCTATACAAATTGTGAACAGACGGATCAAGAAGTTGAGAAACAAAGAGATTCCGCTAGTGAAAATCGACTGGTAAAACCATGGTGGCGTATATGCCACTTGGGAAAGGAAAGATGACATGGCTAAAAGATATCCTGAACTGTTCCCACTGAATCCTGTTTTCTTCCAGAATGAAGGTAATTCGAGTTTAGAGGACTAAACTCTTTTTAAGGAATGGAGACTGTAACAACCCTCACCACTACTTACCGATTAATTACTGATTACTGCTAAACTGAGACTGATTATTGAGAAGTAATTGAACTGATTAAAATACTGGACTGACTGACTGAAATCTGGAACTGAATCAATTAAGTATGTCTGTTTAATTGCAATTCTATCTGTTGCGTTTGATTATCTGTTCATATTTTTATGTTTAGATTGCGAATTGAAGGCCTTATCGGCGGCCGAATCTGAAATTGATTGATGTTCTATGATCCTTAGATTTTATATGATTTTATGGTATATTTGATTGAAAATCGATTAGGTATGATTAACTTAGATTAAAATAAGCCAATTACAAGAAGTGGCCTTAATTATAACTTTGCCCCTTAGTGGACAAATCTAGACTTGTTTAATCACTTGTATACATCACTTGAGCTTTATTTCAACACATCTCATCAGCCTATTTTGAGTGCATAGCCGAACTAGAGAGAGAGAAAGTGAGAGAGTTGAATTGTTCTTGCAAATTGCTTGGTGATCTTAAGGAAATTGAAGTGTAGATTGTCAATTGAGCCTCTAGACTTGTAATTGAGGAACTTAGGTATGATTTACATCCTCTTAATTGTGTATTTAAGTTCCTTCTAGTATGGATCATGGTAGTTTAAAGAGTTAAGGCATGAATTGGTTCAATAGTGTTGAATTGTAGCTTAATTGTTGCATGCATGTGCATATCTCTCATTTTGGAGGTTGTTCTTCATAAATTCCCACATGCATGTTCATGTTAATGTTGAGGACCATGTTTTCACCTTGAATTTGGAAGAATGAGCTCATTTGAGCAAGCATTGAAGCTTTAAAATGGTTTAAATTTATGCGTGTCATATTTGAAGATTGATCATGAAATTGGTTTGGAATTGGGTTTAATTGAAACACCATTGGGCCTTGATTTTACAAATTGAGCTTTGAAACATATTAAACTATGAGTTTTGTAGAGTTTTCTGGAAAATTAGCCCAAGAGGATTGGTTTTGATACATTGAAACTTGGTTTCTAGCTTGAAGGTGCAATCTGGATTTTCCAGATTTTGCACTTCCGCTCGAGCAAGGAATGTTGCGCTCGAGCGGGGAATTCGAGCATCCAGTACTTTGCACTGTTTTACAGTCCGCTCGAGCGGAGGATTGCACGCTCGAGCGGAGTCTTGTGTCTCACGCTCGAGCAAGGGTCGAGCGCCCGTCGAGCATGAATTTTGAGCATCTAGTATTTTCACTGTAGCATACGGCCCGCTCGAGTGACGGAAGTCACGCTCGAGCGGAGCACCTTTGTCTGCATGTCCGCTCGAACGTAGAAAGCCACGCTCGAGCGAGACTCCTGTTTTCTGAAAATTTTGTAAAGTGTTTAAAAGTACATCTTTGTATCCTCTTTCTATCCTAGGCATTCCTAGGCCTAGTTTAAGGCATCTTAATGAGGATATAGATGTAAAACACACCGAGGCAATTAGGGATTAAGTTATTATCTTTCCCAACTGTGTAGCTTAGTGTGTGTTCAATCTGTAAACTGTGTAGGGTTGGCTTCCGAGGAGACACTCTAACTTACTGTAGCCCAGAACTCTGTGAGTAACAACTGTGTAAAGATATGTTCAAAAATGATTATCTTCTGAGCAATTGAACTGTACTGTTTCTGAACTGATATTGCTAACTGAATGAATGTATGTCCTATATTCTGAACTGTATTGTGGCATCCTTAGCAACTACTGTTACTGACTGTTACTATTACAGAGATCTCTGTCGGTTCCCTTATTGGAACCAATACTGTTTACTGATTGATGGCCATCACTTACTGTTCGGTCTTTTTAGACCTACTGTTTACTGTACTGCTATGCTAATGGATGAACCATATATGACTGTTTACTGTACTGAACACTGACATACCGATTGAAATGAACTGTTTTCATTACTGTAAGGACATTCATTCTAAACCTCTTTACGCATTATGTTATTCACTGGGCTTTAACTCACTACTCATATATATATGTAGTTGTACAGGCACCAGACCGCGGCTAGGAGCGTCGGGGTAAACTCTAGTTTTGTCAAGCCAACCACTGTGCCTCACTGCGAGGTTCCGAGCCTGCCGAGCTATGGCTTAGGGGTGTTTTATTTCTCCTGTCTGTCTTTGTGTCTGTTTTGTATAATTGTATAGACTGATAGCACTATACTGTACCGTTTAATAGGGATTTGGTCCCTATTATGAATGTTTGTATACGTTATGCATACTGTTCCGTACTGTTTATATGTATATATGTATGAAAAGTCTTTTTGCATACAGACTGTCACAGCTCATTGGACATTGTTTATTTACTATATTGGCTTCCGCCATGCCCATGTACTCTGTCCTACTGTATTACTGTTAAGCAGGTCTTCGGTAATCACGGATTACTGGCCGGTTACGGTACTAAACCCATAGGGGCGGGTTTGGGTCGTGACACTATGTTTATTGTTACTGTGTTGCATATATAGTGAAATGGATAATACAAACACTACTACTGAACCTGAATCATCTGAGGCCAGAATGGCCAGACTGGAAAGAACTGTTGAATTACTGACTGAGGCCTTAAGGCAGCAACAACAACAACAATAGAACCAACAGCCCCCACCTCCTCCTCCGGTACAGCCGGAACAGAATGTTAATGATGGGGACATAATTGCTCTTACCTAGAAGTTCAGCAAAATGAAACCGCCATCCTTTCAGGGAGGTCTTGAATCGCTAAAAGCAGAAGCATGGGTTTTGGAGACTGAAAATTTATTTGAAGTGTTTTCATGCTCTGAGGCATATAAAGTACTGTTAGCTACCTTCACCTTACAAGAAGAAGCTAGAAGGTGGTGGATGCTAGTCCGTGACACCGACACCGTGATGACTTGGGCTCAATTCAAAGGAACCTTCTTTGAAAAGTATTTCCCTCAGTGTGTCAGGAACAGAAAAGTAACTGAATTTGAACAGCTAAGACAGGGTACTATGTCTGTTACCGAATATGAAACAAAGTTCACCGAACTTGCTAGATATGCACCACATATGGTGGACACTGATTACAAGAAGGCCAGGAAGTTTGAAGGCGGCCTTAATGTTGCAATACTGGACAGGATAAATGTTCCAATCTGTTGGTGGAAAATTTTCTGCATATTTAGGTTGTGAAATCATGTAATTGTCAATCATATTGCACCAAAACTCGGCTAGTTGGTATTTATTGTTTATGTGAAAAGCAGGGGCTAGTGCCTTCTAAGGTGGTCTTCATTTTATGGACAGCTGCTTTAGGTCGTAATCTTACCATTGATAATCTGATTTGTCGAGGGCATGTGTTAGTCAACCATTGTTGCATGTGTTGTGTTGATGCGGAGTTAGTTGACCATTTATTCCTCCATTGTTCGATTACTTCTCGCCTTTGGGGGTTGGCTTGTTCTCTTTTTAGGATTTTATGGGTGCAGCCAAAGGGGGTGGTGGATATGTTCTGGAGTTGGAGGGGGGCTCGGGTTGGGCTGGGTCGGAGGCGGGTGTGGACCTTGGTGCCTTTCTGTTTGATGTGGTTGGTTTGGCTGGAACGAAACAAGAGAATTTTCCAAGAAATTGAGCATTCGGTGGCTTGGTTGGATGATCGGTTCTTAGTTACCTTGTATAGTTGGTTGGAGTGTAAAGTTGAGCCGGATCTTTTTTCTTTCTTAGATTTTTTGGATGATGTAATTGGTTAGGCGAGCTTTCTTTCTATCTCTTGGTCGTTTTGTATTTCTTGCATCTTCTTGATGCTTTTTCAATAAAACACATTATTTATCACAAAAAAAAAAAAAAAAGCAGGGGCTAGTGCTATTTGATAATTCCTCTGTTTGTCTTAATTCTATGGATTGATTTAATGCTCCCATAGTGTCTTGATGTCACATAATGTTTCTAAGTGCATAAATTGCAGAGACTAAGATTAAGAGATACCACATGACACACTGCCCAGATTCTTCTTGGATCTCAGAAGTTCCCTGTTGAACCTAGGCTTTACCTGCCTGAGATATTTAAATTACAATCAGTCTATAGAGTCATCAGTGCAAGAAATTGAATATTATACTGTATGTGCTCTTTTTTTGTTAAAAACTATTTGTACTCCATTGGTGGTTACCAAATTGTGTTTTCTTGAGAATTCGCAATTGGCATTGTGGAGTGGTTGTGCTTGAACTGGATGCTTTTTCCTTGGGACAGATGACCCTTCTCCCGCATATATACCTTTGATACCATTGTATGCATGTTCACTGTCTCTGCCTTAGCAAAGTAACCGTTGAAGGGGATTATTGTTATGACACCAAATTAAGTCTGTGTTGCCACTTCTATTGTTTATCGAATTTCATTATTTTTTAATAGAATTCTACTTCTGTCTGCATTCTAGTTCGCTTTTTCCCTTCAAAACTGCAGGGTGTCATCTCTCTTCTTATATTGCACAAGGTTGAAAGTTGGAAAAGTTAGCTTACATATTGGAGCACTTATTATTTGGATATAATTTACTAAGTTTCTGCTGCTGAAACATAATTTTCGAGTTATTAACTGATTAGATCTGTTATTTTATGCATTTGCAAACAGAAAACAATGCAGTCTTTCATTTCCGCGAAGAGTCTTTGTTCCTTGGTTGGCGGGTACATATATCTGTGACTATCTACAACCCTCTGAGACGATTGAGGTTGGCACTCCTTACTTTGACAAACCAATCATCTAGCTATTTGGTATCATTGGAAAACAGTACATGAGAAGCAGAGCTTTCTTCTAGACTCGTGCATGCATAGCTTTACTCTTGCGTTAGTGAATTAATCTGCTATTGTTATTAGAATACATTTTTTGGCATGGAGTTTTCTTTAATTTCTATACATTTTAGAGACTATTCCTTATTGAAAATGGAATTCTTTATCTCATTAGCTCCTTTTTTTTGAACAGTATCTCATTAGCTCCTTGGTGTGCATCTAATCTTGCGTCTGTACACACTTTTCCCAATTATATGCTTGCACCTTGGTTGTCCTTATGAAAGTAATGCTGATTGTTTAAATCCATTCAAGTTTTCATCAAATCATTTGCGATAGTTGTTACTACTACTGATAACATTCAAACATTTCAATGTTCCAGTTAAAAGTAATCCCGATTACCACTACTAACAATCAAAAGGCAATGTTTTGTACATCTGGCATGACAACCCCTTTGATGAAATTTTGATAAACAGTATCTCGGATGCACTAAAGATCCAATGAATGAAATCTTATTTTATAAACACTTGTGTGAGTGATTTTCCAATCACACTGCCCACCTTAGTGATCAGTTGGTGAGCACCGGCAGAATAGATGGCTTCTAGATAACCTGCAACAGAAAGAGAAGAATCCCGCGGTGGTTCGCCACCCGGGGGTACTCCGACGATCAAGTCAGTACTCAATATCTCTCAAAGATAAATCAACTATTCAACTCACAAGCTTGAGTATAAAAAGCATACCTTAGACCCATGGGGGTGCCTCTCTTTTATAGCCAATACAATCCTAGTCCCAATAGGAGCCTGGCCCTAATGGACTTAGGATTACTGCTAATCTGGGACTCCCAGTGGGATTAGGATAAACTCTCTAAGAGTCTTATCTTTACCTAAACTGAAGTCTTCTCCCAATCTAGGACTCTTGTCCATATCCAGGTTGAGTTCCCTCTTCATTCTAGGACTCTTGTCCCCTATCCGCTTATCTCGGATTCCGATATCTTCGGAGGTAACCTCGGCCTAGCCGAGATGACCTCGGCACAACGGTCAAGACACGTGGCACCTCGGCTGACACGTCGGCATCACCTTGCCACGTGTTGGTACTCAGAAAATATATCCCCACAACTGCCCCCTAGGTTCTATTACCTCGGCATTCTGAGGTGATGGAACCTATACTGTTCGTTCATCTATGCCCCTCTGTCCGAGATTAAACTGGCCGACCTCAAAGTTCCCTGGACTTTACTATCCACTTCTGTCAAGTATCAAGCTTCATGTTTTTCAAGCTATTCGAGATCATACCTCCTAGCCGAGGTTTCTGGTTTCATTAATTCATAAACTCCAAGAGCTTTGCATCCGCTTTATTCACATTTTTTGGTGGACTCCTTATTTCCAGTCATCTATTTGACTCCGGCGATCTTCATATCGGCGTTTATTTCTCTTGGTAGGTTCATAAACTCTTTTATTAAGCTCAATCTTTCATAACTCTTCTGAATCCGTTTACTTGCCCTCTGTTGTCTTCTATGTTCGTCTGTTTTCAAGTTTTGAATTGTATGAATGCCTGGCACTGTTCTTGCCATATCCGCTTTATGTTGCTAGTATCGTGTCTGGGTCATTACTTTCTTGTTTCTTCATATACTTATTTAGCGCCTGTGCACTTGGCTTTATCTTTAAACTTCGTCGTCTTCTTGACTCTGATTCAATCCTCTGGCTTTTTCTCTTTCTTAGCTCTTTTGCTTAAATCTGTCATTGTTCCAAGCTTTCAAGCTTCTGCAACTTTCTTCATTCCTCTCCTCCGGTGAAGCTTACGTCATTTTGTCATTGTCATCAGATTTCGGCAATTCTCATTCCGACTTCCCTCTTTCTGGTAAGCCATTGTTCCTCCTAGTTTTATTACTTGTTGCTTTCCAAGAAGCTCTGCTTCATTGTTAACCACCATTGCTGTTTTACCCGTTGTTTCCAAATCATCTTCTTGAATACACACTGTTCACATATCTGTTGATTTCTACCACTATTCTTGGCTTGACACACCTATGCAATCTTTTTGTCTTGATTTATTGATAGCTTTATCACCATTTTTGATTTTCGAATTACATTTCTTGTTTTTGTTTTCTGTGTCTTTTTTCAGATTTTTGCTTTCAATCATTGCCTTCAAAACTTCGAGGTGCGAAGCCGAGAAGAGCTTTGATCAAACTCTTTAGAAGATTGATGCTGAGCTCGTGGCTGAGAAGGCTGTTGAGAAGTTCTTTCCAACTGTCTTCTGGGGGTGAGACACAACCTGCCGCTGATGCCGAATAGTTTGCTTCCTTCTTGAAATTGATGCCGAGGTAACGGTAGAGAAGCTCCTCTAACTAATTGCTGGGGCTGAACCATCGTCA
Organism: Camellia japonica; assembly: GCA_030407325.1. Classification (NCBI taxonomy): domain Eukaryota; kingdom Viridiplantae; phylum Streptophyta; class Magnoliopsida; order Ericales; family Theaceae; genus Camellia; species Camellia japonica. The sequence continues at coordinate 167,271,947 of JAPPVO010000016.1, forward strand.
TTCGTCGAAGCAGATCAGTCCGACGTTCTTGCTTTCAGTCCTTAGTTCTTTAAGGTCTTCATTTTTGTATCTGCCAATCTTCTCAGCTCTTAACAAGCTAGTTGGTCATCTCGGATGATCATATCTCGGAAACGTCTTTCGGTGTTATCTCGGCTATACCAAACTTGTAAATTGTTTCAAATTTCAACAAGTGGTAGACTTCATAATCTTTGGTTAACTCATCTTGTAATTTGCTTAAAAATTTCAAGTGTAAACATTCCTTGCTCCTTAATTATCATTCCTTACCCCTGCATCTTCTCCCTGCCCCCTAATGTGAACATAAGTTGCACTTAGGATCACATTAGGGAAGTTGGCTTCGTGCCGTAGTCACAGACCTGATGTGTTCTTCTTTCGCCGATGTATTAAAACTTCTGGTATTTAATTCGCCCCCTTTAGACCCTCTTTCTCTTGGCCTGTGCAAACTATCATCGCTGTTTCTTGAAGCATTTATTCCTTTCACAATTCTGGTCACCACTTCTGGCGTGCACTTAGTGGTTCTGTTCTAATCAAAACGACGTTTGACTCCGGCGAATCTTTTGCCGACATTTAACTTTGTGCACTCTTTAACTTGTAAATTTTCTCAGAATTTCAACAAGTGTTAACATCATTCGTTTTAACTTCGGTTAAACATCATCTCGACTTAACTTCAGTTTAAGCATCATCTCCGTTTAACTTCGGTTAAACATCATCTCGACTTAACTTCGGTTAAGCATCACCTCAGTTTAACTTTGGTTAAACATCATCTCGGCTTAACTTCGGTTAAGCATCATCTCAGTTAAACTTCAGTTAAACGTCATCTCGATTTTTGAGGTTTTTCCTTTTTTGTCGCTTGTACTCTTGTACCTTCTTGTTTTTTAGACAATGTAAGCTCTGCATATGGCCGATGTGCCTCCTTGTTCTTGAATGTCCAATTTAACTTTCCTTCTCTGAATGCTTGTGCCTTTGTCTTTTCTTGACTGCCTTTGCATGATTCTATACTTAGAATATTTTGCGTGATTTACATAATTCTTCCTTTGCACAATCTTCTCGGGGTTACATACCTCGGGTATAATAACTGCAAGTTTTACTTCGGCAAGATACTGACCTGCAATCTTTTCATAAATTTCAACAAGTATAAAACATATACTTTTCAATGTAAACTTTGCAAACTTTTCTCAAGTTGCAATAAATATGTAAACAATAATTTAAATTGCTACAAATTTCAACAATGACTAACATATACAGTAAACTTTTCTCAAGTTATAACAAGTGTTAAACAGTGATCTACTTGTAAATTGCTACAAATTTCAACAAGGGTTTAAACAATATACTTAGCTTTTACCTCAACCTGTAAATTGCTGCAATTTTCAACAGATGATCATATGTCGGCTTAACTTCAACTTGTAAATTGCTACAAATTTCAACAAGTGTTAAGCATTTTTTTTGGTTTAGCCAACCAGTAGATTGCCATAAGTCTGTAAGTAATAACATCGGCTTCACTTCGACTTGTAAATTGCTACAAATTTCAACAAGCGAAGAGAAACAGTAATTTCGGCTTAACTCCCACTTGTAAATTGCTACAAATTTCAACAAGTGGTAAACTTTGTATCGGTTTGACCAACTTGTAAATTGCTACAAATTTCAACAAGTGGTAAACTTTGCATCGGTTTGACCAACTTGTAAATTGCTACAAATTTCAACAAGTGGTAAACTTTGTATCGGTTTGACCAACTTGTAAATTGCTACAAATTTCAACAAGTGGTAGATAAGGAATAATCTCGGCTTAACTTCGGTTAAGCATCTTCTAGGATTCAAGCCGGGGTTTTCAACCCGGCCAGCTTTAGTCTGATCTTGTGTGTTTTCTTTTTATCCTCTGGAATCTTAGATCTGCTCGCTGTGCTCTCTCTCTTCTCGGACCTAAGCGCTGAGATCTTGTCTGCTGGAATCTTGGATTTGCTCACTCAGGCTGAGCTCTCGTCTTTTCGGGCCTACTCATCTAGGTCGAGATCATGTCTTCTCGGATCCGGGATCTGGAATCCAAGATCTGCTCACTCAGGTTGAGCTCTTCTATACTTGAATGTTATCTCCTTAGGAGCGCTCATGCCCCCTGTGTTTGCATCCCTTCTGGAAGGGTCTTCGTTCCTCCGCAGGTATCTATCCTTCCATCCTTGGAGGTCATCTTCGTTGTAGTATCCGCTTTGATCTGTTGTCTTTGGTGCGTCACCTTCCTGGCCGGCGTCTTTCACTTCGTGACTCTAGTCACGAGTTTCTGTGTTGCGGTCGTCCCCTTCAACGTCAAGGTCGATAGGTCTCCTACTCCCAGCAGGAGTGTTGTCTTCAATCTGATCCTTCTGTCCGTTATTGGCCATCTATTCTTCTTTCTTTCCCACAGACGGCGCCAAATTGTGTGAGTGATTTTCCGATCACACTGCCCACCTTAGTGATCAGTTGGTGAGCACCGGCAGAATAGATGGCTTCTAGATAACCTGCAACAGAAAGAGAAGAATCCCGCGGTGGTTCGCCACCCGGGGGTACTCTGACGATCAAGTCAGTACTCAATATCTCTCAAAGATAAATCAACTATTCAACTCACAAGCTTGAGTATAAAAAGCATACCTTAGACCCATGGGGGTGCCTCTCTTTTATAGCCAATACAATCCTAGTCCCAATAGGAGCCTGGCCCTAATGGACTTAGGATTACTGCTAATCTGGGACTCCCAGTGAGATTAGGATAAACTCTCTAAGAGTCTTATCTTTACCTAAACTGAAGTCTTCTCCCAATCTAGGACTCTTGTCCATATTCAGGTTGAGTTCCCTCTTCATTCTAGGACTCTTGTCCCCTATCCGCTTATCTCGGATTCCGATATCTTCGGAGGTAATCTCGGCCAATCCGAGATGACCTCGGCACAACGGTCAAGACACGTGGCACCTCGGCTGACACGTCGGCGTCACCTTGCCACGTGTTGGTACTCAGAAAATATATCCCCACAACACTGAACAATAGTCAAAATCAAAATTGTTTGCTCTTCATGCTCACTCAGGTTCTTAAAGATCACTGTGTTGAATTGATGTCCATGGAAGCTCCACCAGATTCCTTAACAATCTTGGAACCCGAGGTAGAACCCCTTGCTTTGAGCACTAAATGTTTCTGGAATGCGGCTGTCCCATTCAGTTCAACTTCTACTTCTAGTCAAGATGTTTCGACTTCAAAGGAGAGTGGAACTGTTACGAGCAATGGAAATGATGGTAAATCTACAAAGTCAGCGGATTTTAACATCAAGGCTGCTGTTTTGGTTCTTTTCTTCGCCATTTTAGTTGGGCTCGTTCTATATATGGTCAGGGCATCATAACAGACTACTTGAGCTTAACTTGTTAGTTCTACTGTGGTGGCATTTCGGAGTTTCCTGGAGTCTTTTGTGATTTCTTTGAGTTATTTTATATATTAAAAGCAATGCCGTATTCCAATTCAAAGAAACACGGCCAGGTAGGTCTTTAAAAAATTAATTTCGAGTTGTAATGAATCGTTCATATCAATGTTTAAATGGTGAAAAGATAGAAAATAAAAACATTTTTTTACTTTTTTTTTTTCTCCCTCCATTAATTTAAAACTCTCGTAATCTACCAAGGGGCTAATCTTGTGTACAAATTTGCACCGCTGCTGTGACTGCCAGATTGATTGATTGAGAATTTGAAACTAAACTACTGTGAAAAATGAACTAAAATTTTATTTTTTATTGGTCACAAAAGCAATATTGGACTGCTAAAAGGAGTTACGCATACATTTTTTTCCCATGCAAAATTTCAGTTAAATTACAATAATTTTTTATTTTTATTTTTATTTTTGAGCATATCATAAATAAATAGACATTTGTCGACGTTTAGTTGAATCCCAAAGGGGCAGGGAAAACTAGTATTATTCTCACAATGAATAGAGCATTAAATCAAAATGTAATCCTTCAACCCAAAAAAATAATAATAATTTATTAGACAACAAAAGAATTTAGTAGTTCTTGAATTAAATGTCTTGCAAATCTTCAATAAAAGAACAGTCAACAGCATTTCTTTTGCAAGCTTGCCTTGGATATAGCCCCCTTTCAAAAAGGGATTTGCTGACAAAACTAGCATTTGTATTGTAAGGCTACCACCTACCTGATCACTAAATCACTTCTGAAGAATTGCGTCGTCCTAAATATCAAACTAAGTAATAGAGTTTTCCCACAAAACAGCGAAATGATTATTTTAGGCAACTTCAATGCCTGGATCGCTTCTAATTTGCAGCATCACTGGGAAGATCAGGCCCAGCAGGGATTTTTCCAGGATAGTTGGTATTTGACGAATCTGACCCTATCATACTGCAGATTGCATTGCAGAACCAATAAATTAGTTGATTTAAAAAGTAAAAAATAAGGAGAATGTGCAAATTCTCCTGGTTACAGTAATGACAGGCTCACCTTCTGTCAACAATGACCACTGAACGAAGCTCACAGTTGTTAAACCTGAATACACAGATCACAGACAACAATTGATCAATTATACATAAGGATGATCGCAGATAACATTCGATCAGTTGTGAAGAACAATGAAGCAAGGAAGTCATCAATGAGCTTGTGTGCAAAATGTACGATATCTGTTAGGCCAATCCATAATTTTTATGTATGCAAACTTAAATTTACATCTGTCCAGCATCGAAAGTTCTTAATTCATTACACTCAATGGACGAGCATCGTCATATTCAGATGAAATTTAGAACAATTTAAGCATATCTAAATCTATACATAGTGTGTGGGGGTGAATTTCACACAATAGAATCAGAGATCTGCAATCAACCAGAGTGCTGCCTTGTTGGGGTTTGGCTGGAGATGCCCCACTGCAAGCAAGAGTGATCGCTATGTTCAATCACGGAGCACCTATTCTATCAATGTGAAATTCACCCCCTCACACAGGCAAAATCCACTCAAGACTATTCTTACCAGAAACAATAAGTGCTTGTTTGGCATGCACTAAAAAAGTGCACTTTTTTGCATACATACACTTGTTTGGGTCATATCAATCAACATCCATTAACATCTCCTCTCTACTTTTCTACACATTTTTTTATAAAAAGTCAAAAAGTACGCTTATTTAGAGCACCCCAAACATTTCCTAAATATATCTTTTCTATAACCAAACCAAACCAAACCAAGCCTTGCCTTGCCTTGCCTTAAGTCCCATCAAATGAGGTCGGCTACATGGAGATAAGGAGATAAGGAGTGGGAGTTAGGCAGACAAAAAACATAAAAGTACACACCAGGAAGGAGCTTATAAACTAATTCTGGCAGTGCACAACCTGTGTGCGTTTGTGTTGCATGTTTTGTATGTTTTAGTTCTTAGATGGCTAAATGCCTAGGGAAAAAGCAATTCAGCGTATAGAAGTCAGCCTTCTTCCTCTTCATCTAGGAGGGCATACTAGTCTACAGGTGTTGAAGTCCATCCTCTTTAAATCATGAGTTTGAAATGGATTGACCACAGGATAGGACAGTAAGGTTTCTCTCCACACCAACTAGTGTTCGTGAAAGCTTGTGGCAGGCCCTTCTGCGGTCACCAATTGGGTGGCAAAGAATTTGGTATTAATTGATAAGGTGTTAACTACATGTTCAAGAACCAGTCAAAGAATAGTCCAAAAACTTTATGAACGAAATATTAATAATTAATGGGAGTAAAGAATTTCCTTTAATTGGTTGCTTGATGTAGATATTCAATCAGATAGCGAATATGTTGCCCTCTAGAAGTAAAACTTAGTAAGTCAATGACACTTACGGTTTGCATAGTTCACTCTTTATGTCCGGATGACAATCATTGCCAAATGCACTTAGGGTATGAATCAAGAATCCACTGTGGGTAACAACCACAATCTCCTTCTCTTTACGTGTCCACAACCTAGACGGAATGAAAACAAATATATTATAAATGAAAAGAAGAAATTGCCAACTGTCATATCAAACTTTGTAATACCCAGTGGCCAATAGGTAAAATATATAAATTAGATATATGAGACTGCTATTTATGTGCTAAAATATTCGATTCGTATTTAGAGAAAAAAAAACCATATCAAACTTTTAATCAAGGCATATCTGCTAGCAATACCCAGTGGCCAAATGTGTAATGAAGTTTCAAACACCTCTTACTCAACAGTAATAACAAAATGGAAAACACGCAAGGAATGCAAAAGGAAGCACAATTAGTAAAAAATAAAAAACTAGGAGGCCAATTTATGTCCCATAAATTAAAAAATAAAAAAATAAACCAACTGGCTTTTCCTTGATGTTCAACGGCACCAATGTGCTTAATGGGATCACTTTTAAAAAAAGGAAAGGAAAGGAAAGCAAAAGGAAGAAAAAAAAAAATGGACTCTTCAATAATGATGAAAGATTGTCCATGAACAAATTAAACCACTTCTAGCCGAGAAAACAAAATTCCAGTTTTTAACACCAGAATTCTTTCAGTAGGAACATCAAATTTTAGGCCTAGATATACTAACAGCAGAGATAAGGAATCACCAGTTCAGAAGCTTCATTCCCCTTGCAGCAAGTTCTTCATCCTTCTCTCTGATGTCAGGCTTCCACAAAATGTCAGCATCATTTTCAATCTGAAGAGAAGTACAAACAAAGTATTATTCTTTTTTGTCGACAAAAGACGGGGCAAGTGGGACCCAGAGCTAACCCTGCAGAGGAGCAGACAGTTGCTCCCCCCTCAAAAGGTATACATAGATGCACGTATTCATATACATAACCCATGGCCAATTTTCCACTACCGTAAATGACAATTATAAAAAAGCACTTGCCAGTGAAAAATCAATAGCTGGAAAAAGAGGTTTATATTCGCTAATGCTTCTCCTCTTATCACATGGATGAACACCCTGCATTATAACATAGATGTGAAATCAGTTACCCAAGGATTTAAGTGTCATTTAGAAAAGGGGAGGGGAGAAAGTGAAAAGCAAAAAAAGAAGAAGTGGGAAGCCTCAATTAACTAGGAGTCTGTAGTTACAAGTGTGGCAAAACAATGGCCCTGCAGGATATATACTGAAAAATCAGAGGTCCAAGCAACTAAAACATGATATGCTACAGTTAAAAAGGCCACCATAAAAATGAAAAATAATTTCCTTAAAGATCACATTACCTAATGGAATGCTACTTCACAATGGAATTAAAGGTAAATCCCAGAAACTCCTATTAATTCTTATTCAGATGGAGTTCAATTATATGTTGATTTATATTATATAATGTAGTATACATTAGTAATATAAATCAGATTAGTGTAGTAGTTGCTTTAGATAGATTAGTGGATTGCTTTTGGTTAGTGGTAATATATCATATAGTTAGTGCCTTAGGTTAATGCTCCATCATGTTTAGTGCTCATGTTGAGTGCTCCATTAGTGTGATTGCTCCATTCCAAATCTCTCTATAAAAGAGAGTTTATTTCTGCATTGTAAGATATACAGAATATATATATCAATCTATCAATCAATAATCTCAATACATTAATTTCCTACATGGTATCAGAGCAGGTTTAACACCTAATATTTTCGCTTCACTGGCGGGCGGCAATCTCGCCTTTGGCCGCCCGCCGGACCTCAACCTACTTCACTTGGTTTCTGAGCCTTGGCAAGAATCTGGTGATAAGTTATCCAGCATTGATCCTGAAGCAATGGCTGTTGAACAAGCACTAGTTTTAAGCATCCAGGCTTATGTTGATGCAGTACTTGACCTAGCATCACATTTCATCACACGGTTGCGACGTTATGCTAGTTTCTGCCGTACGTTGGCAAGCCATGGTAATCGCAATATGGTGGCTAGTCCTGCTCAAAATTCTGCCTCACCTGCTACAAGTCAGGGTGGTCAAGGTGGTACTGCTAGTTCAACCGGAAGCACTCAGATGCAAGCATGGGTACAAGGAGCTATTGCTAAGATTAGTAACAGCACTGATGGAGTTTCAAATTCAGCTCCAAACACTATAAGTGGTCCTTCCTCCTTTATGCTGATAAGTATTAACACAGGAACTTTTCCAGGAACTCCAGCAGTTAGGCTCATTGGGGACTGTCATTTGCTTCATAGGTTGTGCCAACTTTTGCTGTTCTGTTTTTTCTTTCGGCGAACGCAGCTACCTCGCTTTATTGGGGGTGCTCAGAGAAATACCGATACAAATATGCAAAAACCTCAGCTTGGTGCTCCAGGCAAAGTCGAAGAGATCAACTCTGTCCCTACAAAACCAACACCTGGAATGGCCAGATCGGAAGAAGTGCAGGCAGCTCGGGGTGGTCAAGCCATATCTGGAACAAAAGTACCTGAAGAAGGTCCTGCTGGCCGATCAAGATTGGGTTCTGGTAATGCTGGACAAGGCTACACATTTGAGGAGGTGAAGGTCCTCTTCCTTATACTTATGGATCTCTGTCGGCGAACCGCCGGTATGGTACACCCCTTACCAGTTTCTCAGGTGGGAAGCAGCAACATCCAGGTCCGCCTGCATTATATTGATGGTAACTATATCGTCTCGCCAGAAGTTGTGGAAGCATCCCTCGGCCCACATATGCAGAATATGCCACGGCCTCGAGGTGCTGATGCTGCTGGTCTATTACTCCGTGAATTGGAACTCCATCCTCCAGCTGAAGAATGGCACCGGAGAAATATGTTTGGAGGGCCCTGGTCTGATCTAGATGATATGTGTCCTGCAGATGATCCTTCCAAACTTAACACTTCCTCTGACCCACTAAAGCTGAGCTCATTGGAAAGCTATGATATTTATTATGGGGCTAATGGGTTGTGGCCAAGGAAGCGCAGAATGTCAGAAAGGGATGCAGCTTTTGGCTTAAACCCACTTTAATCATTTCCATCCACCCTTTCATATTGTATTACTTTACCAACATCCTCCACCCACAAAATATTCTCTCTTTTCTTTCTCTAATTTTTTATTTTATTTTATTATTATTATTAAACACACCACCACAAACATTCCACATATCACAACCTTTTTTTTTTTTATTTCTGTCGGGATCAAACCCGATCACCATTTTACACCAAAAAAAAAAAAAAAACCCACAAACAAATTCTCCAACCACCACAAAAACCAGCCTTATTTCTTCGCCTCTTCAGCTGTTCTCTTCTTCTTGCCTTTGTCTTGGGCGGCCCTTGCCGGTGCTGCCTCCGTGTTTCCCACGCCGCCGAGCTCGTTGCCTCCCTGCTGCTCCTCAACCGTCACATATGGCGGTCCTCCAAATCTGAGCATCACGGTGGCCTTCCGCTTCAGCTCCTTGTTCTCGGCCTTCAGCCCACATATCTCTGCTCGGGCATCCGTATACATGCGCTGGAGCAGAGCCAGTTGGGCTTTTACCTGCTGCACCTCAGTTGTTCTACTCTGGAGCCGGTGCGACAGGTTGTTGACCGCAGTCATGGTCTCAACACATGACCTTAATGTATAATAATTGGCCTCAATATCAGATTGAGCAGCCATTATCTGCTCAACTGCCACCATCGGATAGTTCAGTGGTGCAAAACCAGGGGGGCTTGGTCCAAGGGCACTTGGTTGCGGTTCCAGGGCAACTGCCCCGGTTATCTCTCTTGTGCACTCATTGAGGTCGGGAAATAGAGTAAGACCCCGGGAAGAAGAGGCTATGTTCTGGGTAGCGGAACGGGAAGAAGAAGCCATTTTCTGGGCAGAAGTGTTACAGAGTATATCTCTCAGCAAAATGAAGAGGTTTTTTCAGAGTTTTCAGCAGATGTTTTGTTCTGCATCAGCGGCTGCCTCGCCTTGGTTTAAATAGGCAAGGCAGACACGCGTATCACGCGCCTTACGCGCCTCTCCACGCCAAGACAAATCGGCGCGCCTTTTGATGGCTCGACTTTTGATGGATGTCGGGCACACCTTTTGATGGCGCGCCTTTTGATGGCTCGACTTTTAATGCTGTCGGGCACGCCTTTTGATAGCACGCCTTTTGATGGCACGCCTTTTGATAAGATTGGGCACGCCTTTTGAGGGTGCAACTTTTAAGGGTCCGACAAGACTCTGTAAACTGTCCCGACATTGATTCCGGTTAGCTCTTATATGGGTCCGACAAGACTCGGTAAACTGTCCCGACATTGATTCCGGTTAGCTCCTATATGGGTCCGACAAGACTCGGTAAACTGTTCCGACATTGATTTCGGTTATCTGCTACAACGGTTCGACACAGCCATATAGTGTCTTCTACAACGGTCCGACATGACCCCGTAAACTGTTTTCTACAACGGTCCGACATGACCCAGTAAACTGTTTTTCTATATCGGTCCGACATGACCCAGTAAACTGTTTTCTACAACGGTCCGACACGACCCAGTAAACTGTTTTCTACAACGGTCCGACACGACCCAGTAAACTGTTTTCTACAACGGTCCGACACGACCCAGTAAACTGTTTTCTACAACGGTCCGACATGACCCCCTAAACTGTCTTCTACATCGGTCTGACACGACCATACAGTGTCTCTTATCCACTTTTTAGTTTATTTTATTTTCTTGTTTTGTTACTCTTTCCAAACTCAAGTTGGTTGGTTTCAATCCCTCTTGAGTTTGAGGGGGGCTGTTGATTTATATTATATAATGTAGTATACATTAGTAATATAAATCAGATTAGTGTAGTAGTTGCTTTAGATAGATTAGTGGATTGCTTTTGGTTAGTGGTAATATATCATATAGTTAGTGCCTTAGGTTAATGCTCCATCATGTTTCGTGCTCATGTTGAGTGCTCCATTAGTGTGATTGCTCCATTCCAAATCTCTCTATAAAAGAGAGTTTATTTCTGCATTGTAAGATATACAGAATATATATATCAATCTATCAATCAATAATCTCAATACATTAATTTCCTACAGTTACTAATATGAAACCAGTAGTTGAAAGGACAAACCAGTTGATATAGAGAACCCAATATTTACCAAAGTGCAAAAGCTGAAGGCATTTTACTACTTGCAAGATGAGTTATAAAATGCAACACAAGCCTTTCGTGTTTCATTTATATTTAACAAGTATAAAAGAGAGTTGAACACCACTTATGTTACATTGGTTTGAATTTTTCTGACACATTCTGAAGTGTACTGCATTGTGAAACGAAGCAACACCAATAGGATTTCATTGCAAACAAATGACATGAAGAATGTACTTTTACTCCCCAGTCCTCATCACTTAAGCCGTAGGGAATTTTATTCCCTTCTCTTATTGGGCAAGCCCCAAAGTCAACATTGCAAAAATCCAAAATCCTGGGAGTAGGCAGCCCAGATCATTTTCACTATACAACTCAAAATAGTGATCTAATCATCCATTAAACCATAAACCTGTATTCTCTGTACTCACATTTTGTCCTTGTAAGGCCTTCAAATTGTACGTACTCGTCCTAACTCCACATTGGATAGTCTGTGACCCTAAACTGTTAAATGCAAAACATGTCTACCAAAGTCCCTGCAAGTTTAAGAACTGTGCTACAGGCAGACAATAAACTAGCACCTAAGGAACAACACACATCTCTGTCAACAGGCAAGAACATCAACAAGCCAAAACAACATTTTTGTGCTGTAAAATTCTAGACAACAATCAAATGAGGTAAGTCAAACTCAAAGCAGTAGCATACTTTCCTCTTCCCCCTGTCAATTAACGAGTGAAAAAAAAAAAAAAGCACTAGCGTATCTGGACTCAGAAATGCTGAAAATCAACCAAGGTAGTAGACCAAAAGTCTTTGAGAAGCTACAAAGTCATAAGAATAGAGTACCTGATGATCATAACAACTTAATGTAGATGTGGATGCAACAGATAATATCAGAAATGATTCATGTGGATCTTCAAAGTATAAACCTTATATAGAAACTAAGAGAACCAAAGTAATTAGACAAAGATAATTGAGAGTAAGAAATAGACCCATTATATTATATATTCATTGCAGGAAAAAAAAAAGTTCAGACATTAAATGTCACATACCAAACGTTCACGACAAAGCTCAACTGCGATGAATGGTGGGCAACTTAGACTTGAGAATTCAGGACGGCTACTTTTCCCAGTATTTGCCACCATTAAAGGAGGTGCATCAATCCCATCCATGTAACCTTCACCCCCAAAAACTCCAACTGCTGTTTGCATGGTCCTACAATGCAGCCATTAGTAATCACTCGTACATATATGTTAAAATACTTCAGCCATTAGCATGAAGATCCCATCCTACAATGAACACGATGAAGATCATGAAAAGACGAAAAAGAGCAAATTTGGAATTTCACATGAAGCACATTCAGGGTATCAAGAATTAAAGATTTGGAATAGTTTTGACTCTTCATGTCATTATAGTAGGTTTTAGTAATTAAGGGTATAATGGTAATTCTAATAATTGTTGGAGATGAGTTATACGAGTAGCCCATGGGTTTTATTATTTTGGATTACGTTATTAAATGGGTCATTATATATGGGTTTTATTATGTCTAAAATAATCTTAGTGGTCAAAAGTCCAAATTTCCTGTTTTAATATTGAAGTAGAATTAGAAGTTATTAAAGTTTCTTATTATGATTGAAGTAGAATTGGAAGACATAGTTGGTCTCAAATATTAGTAGTTACTAAATATTTTTAGTTTCTAAATTTGAGTTATAGTCCTTGTAGAATTAGGAGAGTCTTTAGCCTATAAATATATGTGTAATCTCAATGATTGAGGAGAAGAGTTGATGTTATGAAAATTTGAGATTGTGTTTGTGTGATTGGCCTATCCCTTGTGAGGGTGAAGCACCTCTCTCTCTCTCTCTCGCTCTTTCTCTATAGCAAGGTAGTTCACGTCACGGTTCACAGTGCTTAGAACAGCCACCCAACAGCCCCTAAACACTTGTGGTTTTATTCCCAAAACCCTACCCTTTTACAAATCCTTAAACTCCTATTTTTTAAATACTTTTGCAGCCACAAAATCCCACCAAATCCAGCCCTATAAGTCTATTGTTGCTGCTATCAGTATACTTAACCCAGGCTCATTACTTGTAGGAAAGTAATCCCTACTTGTCCTACATCAATTTGGTATCAGGGCTTCAAGATCCTACCTTATTCCTTACCAATCTGTTGATGAAATTGCTTTCTTCATTACAATGTTGACAAGCATTGAATTAAATTGGAAGTTTAAAGCCTTGTCAACAAATTATAGAGCTACTAAGAAAGATGTGATGTTAAAGGAGGATTTTATGATAATTAAGGAGGATGTTGAAATAATAAAGAGTGATGCGCATACTATCAAAATAACTTTGAATGGATTGAAAGCTTTCATGGAAAGATTGTTGGCTGCTATTTTAGAGAAGACTACTATCCAGGAGCAACAGGATGATAGTGTTGAAGATTTTGAAGAAAATATGAAAGCGCACGATGAACATGTTGCTAGTATCGAGGATGTTGAAGAAACGAAGGCGAAAATTAATTTACTTACTAAAGAAAGCATGAAAGATCATCATGATTAAGGTTCTAAAGCCAAGGAAGCCAAAGAAAATGATGAGAATGCAACTAAACTTTTTGCTTTTCACGAGAAAAATGAAGATCATTGAATTTATTATTCTTAATAAATTCGATGTGGTCAATGGAGTGATGACAACATTGAACTTTTTGATTTTCTCATCGTTCGTTCAAAACAATATTTGAATGGTGGCAAGTGTAAGGTCCATAATCCTTACACTCCAACATTATAAAACACGAGGTTGAATTTTTTCAAATGTAGGGGAGAATGATGAAGATCATAGAAAGAAGAAAAAGCAAATCTGGAATTTCACATAAAGCATACTCAAGGCATCAAGAATTAAAGATTTGGAATAATTTCGAGTCTTCATATCATTATCATAGTTGTCAAATCGGGATTCGGATCGTGAATCGTAAAGATTCGGTCACTTTTTTTAAATTACTTAGAAAAATATATCTGCACCCTTGGATGTTAAATATATTTTATGAATATGACGTATATGACTTAAATCAATAAAAATGTTGTTTTGAATGACGGTCACATAGTTTAATAGGTAAGAAGTTAACAAAGGTTCCTATGTAAGATTACCATCTTAGCTTTTTCTTTTTTTAGATATTTCTTATTAACCATTCTTAAAAAAGATAGTACGTAAAGATAATGTAGGAAATTAATGTATTGATATTATTGATTGATATTCAATTCCCTCATTTTACAAGACCAAATGACACTCCTTATATAGGAGATATTACAAACATCATCATAACCCATTAAACCCATTATATACCACTTACATATTATATATTTCCACTATCTACCACTATATATTTCCACTATCTACCACTATCATATTATACACATTATATATGTCCACTACATTGCCACTATAGATTATATACATTAACAGCCCCCCTCAAACTCAAGGGGGTTAGGAACTAACCAACTTGAGTTTGGAGAGAGTAACAAAACAGGAAAAAATAATCTGACAAATAAAATAAAAGTGGATGGGAGACACTGTATGGTCGTGTCAGACCGTTGTAGAAGACCGTATGGTTATGGCAGACCAAGGTAGAAGACAGTTTATGGGGTCATGTCGGACCGTTGTAGAAGATAGTTTATGGGGTCATGTCGGACCGTTGTAGAAAACAGTTTACGGGGTCATGTCGGACCGTTGTAGAAGACACTATACGGCTGTGTCGAACCATTGTAGCTGAGAACCGAAATCAATGTCGGAACAGTTTACCGAGTCTTGTCGGACCCATATAGGAGCTAACCGGAATCAATGTCGGGACAGTTTACAGAGTCTTGTCGGACCCATATAGAAGCTAACTGGAATCAAAGTCGGGACAGTTTACCGAGTCTTGTCGGACCCATATAGGAGCTAACCGGAATCAATGTCGGGACAGTTTACAGAGTCTTGTCGGACCCATATAGAAGCTAACCGGAATCAATGTCGGGACAGTTTACCGAGTCTTGTTGGACCCTCAAAAGGCGTGCCCAATCTCATCAAAAGGCGTGCCATCAAAAGACGTGCCCGACAGCCATCAAAAGTCGAGCCATCAAAAGGCGCGCCGGACACGCGGCGATGCACGTGACCAACAGAGTGTCGTGTCGGCCTCTTCGTCTTTGTCGATATAAACCGAAGCGAAGGCTGAGGCTTGTAAGCATAACAAACCAGCTGAAACCGCTTCGTTCTCTGAGAGCTTGTCTCTAAGAGCTGCAAACCCTGAAACACTTTGTAACAGCTGAAACACGCAACAACCCATAAGATGGCCTCTTCTTCCCGTTCAGCTACCCAGAACATAGCCTCTTCGTCCCGTGGTCTGCTCACTCTCTTTCCCGACCTCAATGAGAGCACAAGAGAGATAACCGGGGCAGTTGCCCTGGAACCGCAACCAAGCGCCCCTGGACCAAGCCCCCCTGGTTTTGCGCCGTTGAACTATCCGATGGTGGCAGTTGAGCAGATAATGGCAGCTCAATCTGATATTGAGGCCAATTATTATACATTAAGGTCATGTGTTGAGACCATGACTGCGGTCAACAACCTGTCACACCGGCTTCAGAGTAGAACAAATGAGGTGCAGCAGGTAAAAGCCCAACTGGCTCTGCTCCAGCGCATGTATACGGATGCCCGAGCAGAGATATGTGTGCTGAAGGCAGAAAACAAGGAACTAAAGCGGAAGGCCACCGTGATGCTCAGATTTGGAGGTCCGCCATATGTGACGGTAGAGGAGCAACGGGAAGTGAATGTGCTCGGCGGCGTGGGAAACACGGAGGCAGCACCGGCAAGGGACGCCCAAGACAAAGGCAAGAAGAAGAGAACAGCTGAAGAGGCGAAGAAGTGAGGTCGGTTTTTGTGGTGGTTGTTTTGTTTTTTTTTTTGTGTAAAATGGTGATCGGGTTGGATCCCTGTTATGAATAAAATGAGTATGTTGTGCAAATCTGTATGGTATGGATGACACTAAGACTGAGCAGAAAATTCAAGTGAAGTGAATGTTGTCGGTGTATCATGAAATGGTGTATCACAAAATAAAAACAAAATAAAAGAAAGTTGGGTGGAGACAGAAAGCCATGTGAGTGGAGTCTGCTTTATCTTGGAATATATTGAGAGAGTGGGTGTAAAGTGAGAGAGAGAGAGAGAATGAAAATTCAAAGGTGAGTGGAACTGTCCAGGCTGTGCTTGAATCTGTGACATCAATGGCTGTTGTGGAGCTATAGCCCAGCAACATTACCATGGGGACCCAACTGTTGCTGATGATGAATATTTGATAGGCTGTTTTGATGGTATTCCGGAGGGTGGATCAGACGAGGGGAATGGGGATAGTATATTATTATTCTTGTAAGGGGGTTCAAAAGTGGTGGTGAAAGGCACAGGGAAAATGTAAAGAGAAACACATCAGACAAAAAGGCACAGGAAAGCAATGGGTAGTGGGAAATGATGGGAAATTGATAAAAACTAAAAAATAAATAAATAATAAATAAAGAAGTGGGGAACACGGGTTTTGATTGCTGTGGGTGTTGGAAGTGGTGGGTGGTGGAAGATCAGAAAAAAAAATGATAGTTGTGGGTGGTGAAAGGATGGAAAGTGGGTATTTGGATCATATTTTAAAGTTTGAGATTGAGAAGAGAACTGTTTGGAGATAAAGTTGAGTAGAGAGAGACATGAGTTGTTCTGTTTGGTGGTGCTCTGGAGCAGCCATAGCACAGAGCATATCGGAGAATGAAGATGGTGATTGTGAAGGTTGTGAAACTCCTGACGGTGTTGATGATGCAAATATACTTGCAAACACACTGCTGCTACTGCAATTGCGTTGGCAATATCGGCTGCTACTGCATTGGTGTTTGCTGTTGATGAATCATGGGTGTTCGGTGCAAGGGGACAGGACTAGTTTCCTCCATTCTCCCAAAGCCTACTCGACTAGTAGATAGAGAATGAGTTAAAAATGGAGAGGAATAGCGAGATGCATACGTGCCATACCTACAAAAGAAGGGGGGGAAAACCCCGACATAGTTGTGCCCATGCGTGAACTGAGAGGATCAACAGCTGAATGATGAACTCTACTAGAGAAGCTGGACAGTTGTGACTCCTTTGAGGTAATTTCGTCTATCCTTGACAAATTCAAAGCATGGTGATTGAGTCCCAGTCTATCAACCTGGTGCTGACCCCTAGAAATTAACGCAGCAAGATACTCTCCCTTATTAAGCCTATCTGCCCCTGATAACATGAACTGATCAAGGATAGATATAGCAGAAGATTCAGGTAGTACTTTGAGGCTTGTTAGACTTTGAATGCTTATATCAAATCGAGTAGCAATACCAAGCCGCAAGATCCTAAGCAGACGCTCTTTAACAGCCTCTGAAACTTCATTATCCAGAAGAAGATTTGCCAAAGCGCATGTTGCCTGCTCTGCAACGTGCAGAACTGAAGAGTTAGCTAGCACCACCAACAAAGGCAATGCATCTCTAGCAACAACAGCAACATCCTTGTTCTCTTTAATTGAGAGAAATATTGCAGCAAGGCAACGCGAGGACTCTACTAAGATGCTTTCAGAGTCAACATTTAGAAGCTTCATGGTTGCCAAAAGAGTCTTTACAGCAATGACAGTTTCACGCAAGTCCTTTCTGAAATAAAAAATTCCAGCCAAAGCCGCTGCAGACTTGGCCTGAGTCTCATCATGCCCTGGAGTTTTTTGAGGAAAATGAGAGGAAGAAGCTGGCAATTTTCACAGCACTTGCATTCTCACAGAAGCTGTCAGGTCTTCCCCTGGATACTGTGTTCCAGCCACTGCTCAAGGATAATCTTGTCTGTCTCACTTTCAGCAAGTATGTTGCCGCCGTTGATGGCGAAGAACTCGAAGCTATGTTTAGCAAATTCCAGCGGGCAGCGAAGGCAAAGGTGCCCGCCGGTGAAAAATAAATACAGGCCTAAATCTTATAGCTCTGATACCATGTAGGAAATTAATGTATTGATATTATTGATTGATATTCGATTCCCTCATTTTACAAGACCAAATGACACTCCTTATATAGGAGATATTACAAACATCATCATAACCCATTAAACCCATTATATACCACTTACATATTATATATTTCCACTATCTACCACTATCATATTATACACATTATATATGTCCACTACATTGCCACTATAGATTATATACATTAACAGATAAACTCTCAATTTTCAAAGTAACAATAATTTAACAACAATATTCACATTTAGACAATAAGCATACACATTTTTCCAAGTGACAATGACCAAATAATAGAATTATTTAGCATATTTTATTTTAAAGCCTAAAATATTTTAAAAGATATAACTGACCTCACTTATGTAATATTCAACTATATTTAATTTAATAAAATAGTAATAGATAATTCATGGTATAAGTTACTTTAATCTTAAAGAAGATATATTATGATTTTTAAAGAAAAAAAATGAGAAGCTTAAAAACATGTTGGGTGTGACTCAATCTAATTAGATCCTATTAAAAACTCCATGATTACTAAAATAATAACAAATCATGTATATGTATTGGTTATTTTGGTACTAAACGCTATTAGAAGTTGTATTATGTCATTTTTACTATAAAGATGGAGAAAAAAATAATCAAAAATATGTTGGACATGATAGGTTCAAGAATTACATGAACAGTAAAAAGTGAATCGAATTGTGGATTGATTGCGAATCGTGTGATTCACTATAGATTTACTTCCAAAAGAGATTCCCCCGTAGATTCGTATCGATTTTGCAAAAATTGCGAATCCTATCGTGAATCAAATCGCCAATCGTAAGATTCTGATCACAAAGGTCATTATAGTAGGTTTTAGTAATTAAGGGTATAATGTCAATTCCAATAATTGTTGGACATGGATTGTAGGGGTCACCCATGAGTTTTATTATTTTAGGTCAAGTTATTAAATGGATCATTATATATGTGTTTTATTATGTCTAAAATAATCTTAATAGTCAAAAGTCCAAATTTCCTATTTTAATATTGAAGTAGAATTAGAAGTCATTAAAGTTTCCTATTATGATTCAAGTAGACTTGGAAGTCATAGTTGGTCTCGAATATTAGTTGTTGCTAAATATTTTTAGTTTCTAAATTTGAGTTATAGTCCTTATAGAATTAGGAGAGTCTTTAACCTCAATGATTGATTATTTGAGATTGTGTTTGAGTTATATGTGTAATCTCAATGATTGAGAAGAGTCAATATTATGAAAATTTGAGATTGTGTTTGTGTGATTGGCCTATCCCTTGTGAGGGTGAAGCACCTCTCTCTCTCTCTCTCTCTCTCTCTCTCTAGCAAGGTAGTTCACGTCATTGTTCATAGTGCTTAGAACAGCCACCCAATAGCCCCTGAACACTTGTATTTTTTCATTTTTACTAAAAAGATGGAGAAAAAAATAGTCAAAAATATGTCGGACACGATATGTTTAAGAATTGCATGAACTGTAAAAAGTGAATCGAATCGTGGATCGATTGTGAATCATGTGATTCACTATAGATTCACTTCCAAAAGAGATTCTCCCGTAGATTCGTATCAATTTGGAAAAATTGCGAATCAAATCATGAATCGAATTGCAAATCGTAAATCGTAAGATTCTGATAACAAAGGTCTTTATAGTAGGTTTTAGTAATTAAGGGTATAATATTAATTCCAATAATTGTTGGACATGGGTTGTAAGGGTCGCCCATGAGTTTTATTATTTTGGGTCAAGTTATTAAATGGGTCATTATATATGTGTTTTATTGTTTCTAAAATAATTTTAGTGGTCAAAAGTGCAAGTTTTCTATTTTAATATTGAAGTAAAATTAGAAGTCATTAAAGTTTCCTATTATGATTGAAGTAGAATTGGAAGTCATAGTTGGTCTCGAATATTAGTTGTTGCTAAATATTTTTAGTTTCTAAATTTGAGTTATACTCCTTATAGAATTAGGAGAGTCTTTAGCCTATAAATATGTGTAATCTTAATGATTGAGAAGAGTTAATGTTATGAAAATTTAAGATTGTGTTTGTGTGATTGACTTATCCCTTGTGAGGGTGAAGCACCTCTCTCTCTCTCTCTCTCTCTCTCTCTAGCAAGGTAGTTCACATCACTGTTCACAGTGCTTAGAATAGCCACCCAAGAGCCCCTGAACACTTGTATTTTTACTCCCAAAACCCTATGCCTTTGCAAACTCTTAAACTTTTATTTTTAAAAATACTTTTGCAACCACAAAATTTCACCAAATCCAACCTTATAAGTCTATTGTTACTGCTACCAGTATACTTAATCCAGACTCACTACTTGAAGGAATATAATCCCTACTTGTCCTATATCAGAACGTTTTAACCAATTCCAATTCACAAATCATATGGAAATTCATATATGGGCTTCTCTTTTTTATTATGACTTTTGATATTTGGCTTTTTTTTAAAAATATTTCCATATGATTTAAAAAATATTATGCTCCATCAAGACCTTGCCAAACCAAACCAAGTCTTAAGTCCCATCAAATGGGGTCGGCTATATGAATCCTTCTTCTCCACGCGGTTCTATCAAAGGTCATTTCATTAGTCAAATTAAGTAGATCTATATCTCTATTTACAATGCTAGCCAACGTTAATTTAGGCCTACCCGGTCCTTAACACTTCCATCTACCGTCACTGCATCGTATCTCTTCACTACTGCCTCTGTTGGTCTCCGTTGAATATGAGCAAACCATCTCAATCGATTATCTCTCAACTTATCTTCTATTGGTGCCACTCCTAACCATCAAGATTTTGCCACTCTAGATAAATTAGTTATGCTGCCCATTAAATGAACAAAGGAAAAAAAGGAAAAGAAATATTGTAGACAGCCTAACTAAGCAAAACAAAGCATGCCATATATGAACAAAAATGCCTTGCGTAGTATTCATTTATGTGGTGTGGTACATGGATGAAACCAATGTAGTTTCAAATTACAAAACATTTAAACATGCAACACAATAAGGTATCATAAATAAATAAAAATCAGCTTCAAATGAATTCAAATATGTTAATAAGATTAATATAATTAAACCACAACCAAGGTAGTTCAAAAGTCACAATTATATATGCAAGCAAGTCAACCTTGAAAAATAGTATATTTTGCAATCTCGTCTTTCTTTTTCTTCTCCTTTTCTATTTTAATTAATTTCTTTGGCTGAACATGTGCATACATCCACACACAACAATCACAAGCTTGCTGGATGACATAGAGAACTAAGGTAGAAAACTGTGTATAGTTCATAACATAAAGGCTTCAGTGTGGACTGGATGACATAGAGAACTAAGGTAGAAAACTGTGTATAGTTCATACCATAAAGGCTTCAGTGTGGACAGAAACTATGACAAACTCATACCTTAACAAAGGGGAAGTTACGACTAATTCGACCTTCTTGGAAATCCCACATGTATGAACATGCTTCCGTAGGTTATCTACCTGTTACGACCACAAAGTTCTTCTGAAGCATTCTTTAATACTAATATATGAAATGGAAAGAAAGGTATAATAAATTTCTAATCAAAACTGTACTCCTTTGTTGACCGAACATTTTGTACTACGACCATATAAGAAAACTAAAATCAAACAGTTTCTGCAAAACCATATCGAAAAATTCTCTCTTCACTTGAAGAGACAATTAATCAGGACTGCCAAAAGAAAAAATCCACTCTTAATAAAACTGATGCATAAGATGGTAGGATTGCCAACTGAGTCAACTGATAACAAAACCATATCTTAATGGCTATTACCTGCTGCCAGCCAAGAGGCGTGAGATGTGCATCAAAGAGCTCATCTGATAAGTATGCGCTATGGTCCTTTTCTCCTTCTACGTTGTGGATGCCTTGTGCATGCCTCACCTACATAAATGGGTATTAAGACCAAAATGCATTGGACAGTGCAAATGGAAAGCCAAGTCTGTGGCAGTTTCAGATCCACAGATCATCAGACCTCTTTTTTACCACTGGACAAAAGAGAAAAGGAAAAGCCAAAAAGAAGGACAAAAATGGCACAAACCAGGTGAATTGTTTTACAACGGTGCAATGGAAACAAGCTCAGGCCCCCAGTGGAATCCATATCTGCAAGTTAACATTGAAGAAATGGGAGATTATTTACAAAGGTAATCAACATATCAACTTTAGAAAATGCCTATCAAATAAAGGGATTGAGTAAAAGTAATAACCACATGTCCGAATTCAGGACTCAAAGACAAAACATGCAATTCATGTCAGAGAGAATTTATTAAATATGTGCATTTACTACCAAAATCAAAGAGTCAAGGAAAAATCTCACCCCAAGCACCACAAACAACATAGCTTTAGTTGTCAACTTCCAAAAATCATATGCATGATTATACAGATCTGATAATAAGTAACATTTAATCTAACAGGTAAGCGACATCACTTCCAGAGTTTTTTGGTTACTTCAACAGCTTAAGAACAGAACTGGCATCACCCAATTAACATCTAAAATAGAAAATAGCAAATGCCACGACTCTGCAGCCACGTCACAATGAATCAGAGGATGATCCACTATCTCCTCTGCTCTTTGGCACATACAGCATCTATTAGGCAATCTGAAGCCTCTCTTCATCAAATAACAGGGGAAAAAAAAAATGAAGAAAAAAATGTGTTTTGCCTACGAAGAAATAACTGAGGCTTTATGTTTCTCTTAATTATCACATAAGAGAAGCATAATCAATGAAAAAACACCGATCTAACCCAACTAAGTATTGGTCTTTTATTGGTCTTTTGTTTTCAAATGAAATATAAAACACACTAAAACTAGCTGAAATAGATGGTCCAAAATTTACTACATATAAATAGTTCCAATATTTAACTGGCCATTCCTACAGTCTTGTGCTTTTTGAGAAACTAATTCCATTTAAATATTGTGTAAAGGTGATGCAAAACATTTACTGCTATTCAGGTTTGCATGCTGGCTACTTGCACATCATGGCAACTTGTTTATTAAATCTATTAAATATATACACAGGCGAGGTTACATCATAGCCTACTTGGACAAGTGGGGTCGGCTACATACATGAATTCATATCCTTTTATACTACCATATTCCAAGTCATGTAGCCGACCCCACTTGTTTATGACACAAGGCTTTTGGTTTGATTTGGTTCATTTTGCAGAAGGCTAGTCTTTCGCCCACAAGCATGGGTGTAGGGGAAAGTTCTGCATGGAACTTTTGATTGGAATGAGGTGCTGAAGTGGGCACCTTGAACTAGGAGTAATTTGGATTCTAACTACTCTATCCCAAATCTTCAGCTGCCGTCCCATCACTAAGATATTATAGTTACATTTCAAGAGAAGCAAGTTCAGAATGAGGTCATGCAATGTTAGCCTAACAAAATTTAGAAAATGGAGAAAGGTTTTGAAATCGTCCCCACACAATTCAAAAAAAAAAAAAAAAAAAAAACCAAAAAACTAGCTTCCTATTGATGTTCGGTAAAATCCATTATGCAAACAGAGAGATTATGGTATTGCAACAGTAGCTTTCAACCTCTGTTAAGTGAGTTATGTTATGTGTTTTTAATTTCATAATCAATATATTTAATCCATTCTAATGTACACAGTTTGTAAATGTGATATTGTCGTAAATGCAAAGAATTTTCACCCAATAATTAGTTGTACATGCTTTGTTCATCATCTGTTTGTGCATCTGCTTGTCAATTGGCCCCCAATGTGTCCTTAATAAGTATCCAGTAAGTCTGCCTACCCTAAGCAGCCCTATAAATTTATAAAAAAAAAAAGAAAAAGAAAAAAAAAACTAATTGTCTGTTACAATGCACACTTTGGCCTTCATTTCTAATAAGTAAAATTCGTATATTCAAAAACTTTTCCTCTCCATGTTTGAAGAAATGTCCGAGCCAAAAGAAGTCCAGAAAGCGAGTTCAGATATACACACGCAAAGCCAGTAACGCAGAGGAATCGTATCGTAGGGTCTATTATAACGCCAACGAACTCAGATCAAGCCAAAGTGCACAAAAAACGAATCTAATCTACCGCAAAAACCACCAATAATCAGAAAACAACATCTAATACATTAATACAACCAACGCATTTCAAATCTACAACACAAGATAATCGTTCGTAAACATCCAGATCAGAGACTCATATGAACGGAAGATCTAGAGCCATCAAATATAACAGAGTTCAATACATACAAAAACAAATACACATATGCACAGAAAACAAAACACTCGCATATACAGAGAGAGAGAGAGAGAGACAGAGCATTGAGAAATGTTTACCAACCGGAGAGAGGGGATGAGGAACAGAGAACAGAGAGACGAATCGGAGGCGGTGTGGCTCCAAGAAGGGAGGAACGATGATGGAGGTGGTGTTTGGGAGAAATGGAAAAGGAAGAGGAGGTGGAGGTGGTTAATAAAGGTGGAAATGGGGAGGGGTTATTGAAGTGGTTAGAAGAAGAAAAATTGGTTAGAGCAGTGCCTTATACCCCAGTGGGGGTCGCACCAGTGAGGTGGCGCACCCCCACTAGCTGACAGTCCAAAAAAAAAAAAAAAAAATTTTTTTTTGTCCAATTACGGACCTCCACCTCATTTGGGTCGACCTCTAGTGGGATATAAATGCATTTTCGAATTGGTTAAGCGGCTTTGCCTTATATTCCAGTGGGGGTTGCACTCCAGTGAGATGGCGAGCCCTCACTGGCCGAAATCCAAAAAAAAAAAAAAAACAAAAAAAATTATTTTTTTTTTTATCCAATTCGGCAGTGACACCTCACTGGGGTCGACCCCAGTGGGGGTAGGAAGCATTTTTCTTGGTTAAGAGAGTCATGGTGAGAGAGGCTGGCGTGCGCCGTGTGTTACTTCGCCTCTTGATTCGGGGTTCTCAAATTATTATTATTAGTTTATTCCACGTATCTGTTTCGATTCCAACGACTCCCTCTCTCTCTCTCCTATTTGTTCCATGAACCAACGTAACCATTTTATTTTTTTTTAAGTCTATTTTTTAAATTTAATGGTGTATAAGTGATATGATTAATTGATAATTAAAGACTATATGAAATAAAATGTTACCTTTTAATATCTCAATTGATTTGGCACACTACTAAACTTAAAAATTTAATCTAATTTTTTGTCTTAAATAATAATATTATTTTTTCAAACTAAATACACAATAATATAATAAAATCTTTGATTGAAATGCTAGCGTGTGCACCTTGAAATATTTATCAGTCACAAATATACTTTTGTGTTATATTTCTTTAGAAGTTAACACACTATCATCTAATTATCCTTCCGTTGTTTGGATTCGTAAGATTTATTATGACGGTTTTATTTTTTTGAAATCGTTTATTTTGTTGATTATTTTATGTATATTATAATCTATTTAATTTATCATATTTTTTAAAATAAAAAAAGATAATAATTGTATTTTTAAAAATATATCATTTATTTTTTTATAATAAATGTAATAAATTAAATAAATTATAATTATTAAATTGATTTAATTTTTAAAAAAAATAATATATATATATAAAGAGTTTGATAAAATAAATAATTTAGATTGTCATAAAAATATCCCTAATAAATTTTATGGCCCACAGGCCCTCCAGATGGTGGACCAGGGTAAGCCACCTCCTATTTGTATTTTGTGTGAACTTGACTGCATATCTTAACGCAAAAGAAGACACCTAGTAATCACGGTCCACATAAAATTCGGACGATTGTCAAGTTCGCTTATACGAGTAGGACCAGAATACAAATGGGTCTCGTTTGGAAAGTGACTATTTTAGAGATTTTTTAATTTTTTAATTATTTTAGTAAGTTATTTTAATTTGTGTGTTTGGAAAGTTGGATTAAATTTTTTGATTGATTGTTGTATTGAAAAAGATGTTTAAATTGAAATGACAAATTTGCCCCTGACTTTATTTTTTCAAAATTGTTGTGTAGGAGTAATATCGTAATTTAACCTGTCTACAGCCTACACTGTTGGTGGCAGTGTAGGCTGCGTTGCTGCAGCAGCCGTTGCTTTTTGACTTTATTTTATTTATTTATTTATTTTTTTGAAAATCAATGGTTGGTGAGACTTTTTGGCTATTTTTTCATTTGAGGCTAAAATAGCCTTGATTTTCAAAAATAAAAATAAAAATAAAAATAAAGTCAAAAAGCAACGGCTGCTGCAGCAACGCAGCCTACACTGCCACCAACAGTATAGGCTGTAGACAGGTTAAATTACAATATTACCCCTACACAACAATTTTGGAAAAAATAAAGTCAGGGGCAAATTTGTCATTTCAATTTAAAGATCATTTCAAACATATTTTTCAATACAACAATCAATCCAACAATTTAACCTAACTTCCCAAACACACAAATTAAAATAGCCTACTAAAATAGCTAAAAAACCAAAAAATCTCTAAAATAGCCACTTCTCAAACGAGGCCAATTAAAAGCAGAAGTTCACTGATACGACAGGACGGACCGGACCAGACCACACATGCAAAAGGAAAAAGTTATTTGGTAATCGTGGAGAATTGTTGATATTAAATATAAAAGTTTAAGGAAAATATGTAATGTTTAAAGATAAAAATGTGATATAATATGTTGTGGAATATGAGATGAATTATACTGTGAGATTACTTATATTATGGCCTCGTTTGAAAAGTGACTATTTTAGAGACTTTTTGGCTTTTTGACTATTTTAGTAGGTTATTTTAGTTTTTGTGTTTGGGAAGATGAAATAGATTTTTAGTTGAGTTGTTGTATTGAAAAATGTGTTGAAATGATGTTTGAATTTAAAATGACAAATTTGTCCCTAAAATTATATTTTTTTAAATTGATGAGAAGGGGCAAAACCGTAATTTCCCACGTGATGTAACAACTTGTCACTTTGACAGTGTACCTATTTTTTTTTAATAAAAAATAATGAAAAGTGGGCTTTTTGGCTTATCTCTCATTTGAGGCTATAATAGCATCATTTGCCACTTCCCAAACAGCGTCTATGTTTAGTTAAGATAGGATATAAAGAGAGTAATTATTTTTAATCGTTAGATGAAAGATTCTTTATATCCGACGGTAGATATATACAATACTCATGTTGGTATTGTACATCCCCATTTTGCATCATATACTACAAGCATATCACCCGTGCTATGCACGAATGATATTAAAGTTTAATTTTTTTTAAATGTCTTCTCTTTTTTTTTCCTTTTGTATATTATATTAAAATTTAATATTTTGATAATAATCATATGTGTTAGACTTTTTAAGGAATTAAATGTCTTTTTTTTTTAATTATATTATATTAAAGTTTAATATTTTGATAATAATCATATATGTTGGACTTTTCAAGAAATTTTTTTTATACTTGTTCTTAATGCATTAAAGTATTATTATGAGGGATAATAATCATATGTGTTGGGACTTTTCAAGGAATTCATGTGTTGGATTTCAAAGAATTTTTTTTATACTTGTTCTTAATGCATTAAAGTATTATTATGAGGGATAATAATCATATGTGTTGTGACTTTTCAAGGAATTCATGTATTGGATTTCAAAGAATTTTTTTTATGCTTGTTCTTAATGCATTAAAGTGTTATTATGAGGGTAAGACTTTGGGATTGGGAGAAATCAATAAATGCTAAGGTTTTTTTTTTAAAATAAAAAAATCAGAAAATTTAGATTGGGAGATTGGAACTCTCACAAAACTTGGGGTTAAAAACCCCCTTTTGCTTAATATATAGTATAGATCCGAACTCTTTATATCTAGAGCAACCAAACATAGGATAGGGAGATTGGAGTTCTCACAAAACTTGGGGTTAAAAACTCCATTTTGCTTAATATATAGTATAGATCTGGACTCTTTATATCTAGAGCAACCAAACATGGGATATAGAGAGACAATAAAACATGTGGGATTTATCTCATATTATATCCGGTTTCTCTCATATCCGCCCATTATATATGGTAAACAAATAAGGCACTGTATTGTGTTTAGTAGAGATGGTAAAATTTACGATTTTGTGTTGAAGAATTAAAAAGTAACATAATATATTTATGTTGACTAATTAGAGAATAGCAGGAGTCATGGTTCATTAATTGATGCTCGTAAACCACGAATAATTTCTCAAGAGGGAAATAGTGTCCAACATTAGCTTCCATTTTACTTTAGTCGGGTCCTTTTTAGAGTATTACTGAAGTGAATCATATTTTATTTTTAGAATAAGTGGTTATCAGTGTGCTACAAACATTAATTAACATATTAATTAACGTATCAACATATGTTATGATATTTTAACTTTAACATTGTGGCCAAAGCCATTGATTGGCAATTCATCTCTGTAAGAGGGCTAATTTGAGCCCACTAAATTATTTAGGCCCAATAGCCCAAGATTAGTGGGCCCGAATTTATCGCAAGTCCAAGATTGGTGGGCCCAGATTTATCGCCGTCAAACGGGCTAAATAGCTCTAAGCCTCGAAGGGGTTCGGATCCATGAACTTAGATACTTAGAGACTTACTCGGGCCCGGACTCGAAAGGGTATTAAGCAAGCCTAGAGATCCGAGGCACTCAGACTCGAAAGGGTTCGGATCCACGAACTTAGAGACTTACTCGGGCCCGGACTCGAAAGGGTATTAAGCAAGCCTAGAGATCCGAGGCATTCGGACTCGAAAGGGTTCGGATCCACGAACCTAGAGGTCCGAAGCACTTGGCTTCGAACGGATTCAGACGCAATCTAGAAGTCGCTCCGTTAATGAGTCCCAGAACACTTGCGGGCTCGGAGCTTTCCGGGATCTACGCACTAGAACCATGGGCGCAATGGAGTCCGAACAAAGGACCCGATCCCGAGGACGGTGAGTGGAGATAAATTCACTCTTTGGTTAAACTAGCCTATACCCGGGTCGAGGTGGCACGATCTAGGGGGCCCCTGAGACTCGGCAATATTTGCGGCAGGGCGTTCTTTTGAACTACCCTTGACCCTGATGCGGCAGGACGTCCTCTGGGACTAACCCTGACCCTTTGGGATGATTGGGGATCATTGGTTAGGTGTGGCTAAGAAGAAGGGTTCGCCGAGGGGTTGATCTTCTCTTCGGGGTTTTCCTCATCCTCGGAGAGGTCTCCTCCTCGGAGAGATCACCTCCTCGGACAAGGTGGTTAGAGAGAATATCCCCCATGTGCCTTGCATATGGGTTCCATCCTACATCATGAGGTGCCTATAAATAGCACCCACCCATAACTTTACAAGGGAGGGATTTTGGAGATTTAACCCTTGGGAAAGAACTAATTTCCCCTCTCCATTATCAACATTGAGAGTGAAAGTGGGAGATCCATGGGAGAGCCTTGCCATTATTCTCTCTCTAGCCATTTTGCCTTCTTCTTCACCCAATCTCTTATCTCCATCATCTCCTTTACTCTTGTGTTCTTGAGTTGAGACTATTGAAGAATCTAAGCCTCTCATTATCTTCTAGAGAATTCGAAGTTGTTCTTCAAGGATCTTTGAATTT
Source organism: Camellia japonica (assembly GCA_030407325.1). Taxonomy (NCBI): domain Eukaryota; kingdom Viridiplantae; phylum Streptophyta; class Magnoliopsida; order Ericales; family Theaceae; genus Camellia; species Camellia japonica. Next base: position 167,301,429 of record JAPPVO010000016.1, read on the forward strand.
TCCAACTACTTTCCTGAACCCTCTCATACATTTGGCGACTCTGCTGGGGAGGCGGATTGGTTAATGGTTTCAACGAGATCTGGAACTCATACAACACCGGCAAAAATGGCAGATAATGAGACTTATCAACAAGGCTCTTCTAATGGTGGTGATGAAAGGACTCAAGTTCAAGACTCACCTCTCATCCTTGAAGCCATTCAAGAGCTCCAACACACTCAACAAGAGATTCTCACGACCCTTCAAAATCTCACCCACACCATGTTGGTGATGGGTTCGAATTTTGCACCACCAGCAACAAATGGAGGTCAAGTCGGCACCGACAAGCATCAACAACTTCATGGCAATGTTGGAAATGGTCAAAACCATCAAGATCCACCCCAAATTCTCCCTGAAGTTGTACAAAATGGTGTGCAGAATCAAGTGCTAGGAGGAACAAGTCATGGCCAACCTACGGCCTGTGGAGCGCAAAATCACGCACTTGGAAGATCAAGCCATAGTCCAGCGGCGGTTGGAGGAGTTTCCGGCCTGATGAATGGTGTTCCAACAGCTATGGAAATTCAAAGAAGGCCTACAGAAATTTCTCTACAAAATGGTATTCCATCCATGCCTAATTTTGTTCCACCGATTGTAAATTCTACTCATGTACCGAGTGAGTCTCCTTTGGCGCCGACAACAAATTTGCAAGCACAACCCGGTATAGCGGCCCCGTGCGGTGGACTTTACGGGTCTCAATTCAATGTCCCATCACCAAATGGCGTGTCCATAGGTGCTGACGGCCAATTTAATCATGTGTCTTCACCGATGGTGAATTCTCAACACCCAAATGGCCAAGTCGCCCCTAGCTCAATCTTCGGGTCTACAAGTCAGGTTCCGGGAATACCACCATCAAGTTCTCTCCCTCAACAATTTCTCACTCTCGCCGATATGCAAGCCATGTTCGATCTTGAACGGGGCAAGATGACTTTACCCTCTTTGCCTGATCTGGATGTCAAGCCGCCTTACCCTATCGAGATGTTAAGTTATCCATAGCCGGAGGGGTACAAGGTGCCGAAGTTCATCAAATTTGATGGCAAACAAGGAAATGCTCGAGAACATGTTATGCGGTTCATCGAGACTCTGGGTATTCATGGTTCAAACCACGTCCTCCGGCTGAGAAAGTTCTCCAAGTCCCTCACCAACCGAGCATATAGTTGGTACATTAACTTGGCCCCAAACTCTGTTCAAAGTTGGGAGGAGATGGTTAACAAATTCCATGTCAAATTCTTTCAAGTGGCCGAGAAAGTGACCACCCTGTGTAAGGAAAAGCAGCAGGAGGGTGAAGACATTCTCGAATATGTGAAGAGGTTCCAAGACAAAGCCGTGGACTGTCATGAGGCTGTGGAGGAAAGCTACTTGGTCCAAATCTGTGTTGAAGGGGCATTGAACGGGTACAAGATGCTTCTTGTTAATCACAAGCTACCCACCTTCTCGGCACTAATTGAAGCATCTCGGAACATCAAGTCATCCCGAGGACCTTCTGTCACTGCGGCTTCCGCGTCTTCTACCCGAAAGTCGCAGGGGGAGGAATTCAGAGGTCAGAAGAGGAAATACTGCGAAGATGACACTCCCTTTCCGTGTAGCGTTGAGGAGGTGAAGGCCTTAGTTAAAGAATGAGTGGCAGATGGAGAACTGAAGTTGCCTCGTATCGAAGAGCTTTTGCCAAAGAAGGACCGCGAGAGTCTTAATTATTGTGTTTTCCACCGATCACTAGGACATCCTACAGAAAAGTGTCGGACGCTGAAGAAGATCTTTAGAAAGAAAGTGGAAGCAGATGAGTCAGAGTTCAAAGAACAGGGGCCCCAAGATATCTTAGAAGACATGGCTATGATGGTGCATGATGGCTACAACCCGAGCAGCTAGTGAAAGCTTTCCAAATGATCTTGCAACTCTAAGGGCAAATTTCAACATTCCGTAGAAGAAGTCTATCTATGACATTTACAATTTATATTTACTGCATTATCCAAGAAGTTCTATCTTTCTTATGTCATGAAGAAATTTATTTCCTCCATATTATGTATCTCCATTAGAAGTTATTTTCTCTACATTGTATATCTTCATTGTGTTATGTTGCTTGAAACAGTTTTCAATTTTTGTTGCCCCTCAAAGAAGAAAGAGGAATAATAGACTCAGTTACCAACCTGAAGGGAGTTTTCTTGACACAGTAGAAGTGTACTTCCACTCGGACCTCCGAAGAGCAGCCATGGCTTCCATCAATGCAAGCTTTGAGGGTCTTTCTTGTTGAAGTAGAGTATGTGCTCCCACTCGGACTTCCGAAGAATAGCCCTTACTTCTGTCAGTTCAAGCTTCAAGGATCTTTCTTGTTGAAGTAGAGTATACTCCTACTCGGACTTCCGAGGGACAGCCTTGCTTCTGCTCGGACTTCTGAGGGACAGCCTTCCGAGGGACAACTCTTGCTTTCATTAGTGCGGGTCTGAAGAACAGCCCTTGATTTCATTAATACGAACTCCGAGGATCTTTCTTTTCAAAGTAGAGTGGACTCTTACTCAAACTCCCGAGGGATAGCATTTGCTTCCATTAGCTGCCAAAGTAGAAGTGCGCATTCACTCGGACTTCTGAGGGACAGCCTTGTTTCTGCTCGGACTCCTAAAAGACAGCCTTGTTTCCGCTTGAACTTCTGAGGGACAGCCTTGCTTTTGCTCGGACTTCTGAGAGACAATCTTTACTTATGTTGGTGCAAGCTTGGTAGACTCGGTTATCTTCCAGAGGAATCTTTCTTGCCAAAGTAAGGTGTGTGATACTTTCGGACTCCCGAGGGACAGTCTTGCTTCTGTTCGGACTTCCGAGGAACAGCCCTTGCTCTCATTAGTGTGGGTTCTAAGGGCCCCGAGGTCGTGGATTTCAATCAAGAATTCATTTGCCTGAAATAGCAAAACCGACAAATGAGATAAACAATATCGAGTTCAGATTATGATTGTTATCGAAATAGAGGCGACATCAACAATAGTAATGAGCAACTTATGTTACAATAATTCTACTCCTCTGAGTAAGTTCATGAAAATGCAACAATCAAGGTGTTGTCTCCCCTGGCCGGTTCCTCTCAAGCCGACGTAAAACAACAATGTTCAAACATAATTTTGGCATCAATTGTTTATTTCTTTATTTATCCCCTCGGACATCAAATTCAAAGAGTGTGTAACGACAAGCTCACAAGTTCGCCTGTCAAAGGTTCATCTCCTTTGAATCAAAGCAAATAGACAACAGAGTATGATAAATGCTTCATCATTCCCAAATCAACAAAACAGTGCTATGGGTACTTCCAATAGAAATAATAAATCAGTGGAGATGGGCAAGATTGCAAAATTCCAAATATGTATTTCACAAATCCAAGCTCATGAGCACAAAAATTCGTCAAAACAATAGGAAGGAAAGTGGGTTACACGGAGCTTCCACCAATTTTTTCAAAAGGCTTACACCAAGGTTTACACAGGAGCTTCCACCAATTATATATATACACTTACCCACAAATCTGAGAAAGGAGGAGCAATTCAAGGCAACAATGATCAAGAGAGAAATGAAGAATAATATATATTGAGGCTCAACAGGGCAGGCCTACACACACATCGCGTTGAAAGGGCGACGTGCATAGTCGGCGTTGGACGACCAAGTCCGAAAGCGGCATTGGACGATCGAGTTCGGACGCAGCGATGGTGCCGTAGAGGAGTTGGTGACCACACACGACGCGTTGAACGGGCGACGTATGTGGTGGGTACCGGAACAACAGTCAAGACTGGCGGAGAGGTCGCAACGGAGAGGCCGACAGTGGGTTGGCAATGAAGCTGCAGCGGAGGCGATGAACAACGTACAACCTGACAAATTTCGGTAGTGAAGTAAGGAAGATGAAGCACAAAAAAAAATAAAATAAAATAAATAAATAAATAAATAGATAAATAGAAAAGATGTCGTGGATGCAAGGAGTTGGTGTCGGCCTCTGTTATTGCAGAAACAGAGCCTCTCTGAAAATGTTGAAATCTGGGTTTGTCTTGGAGAGGGAGAATCAGCCGTATGGCTTTCATAAAGAAAAAAAAAGAGAAAGTTGGTGGTCTCGGCAGAAAGAGAAAGAGCCGAAATGGCTGTGCAAAAAAGGCTAGATGGTCTGGGTCCGGATCCTCTAGGGTGATTCCCTACAGTGATCCTCTAGAGTGATAATTTAGGATGCGACACGTGTCCAATTAATGAAATCAATGGTTGAGATTTTTCCTCTCCAAAACGACGTCGTTTTGGTTTTGATTTTTTTTTTTTTTTTTGCAGATCGGGAAGGAGGAAGAATGGGTTAGAGAGAGAGTCTCCTCCTTCTCTCTAGAACCAGACCCAGATCTCAAAAGCAGAAATCATGAAATTGATTCAATCTGATGGAGGAAGATCAAGATTTGTCCTTGGCTCATTGCTGTCCTTGTCCCTAGAAAATTGAGGTTTTCTGATCTGGGTTTTCTTGTTCTTGGCTCATTGCTTTTGTTTCTTGATTCAATCTGATGGAGGAAGATCAAGAACACAGGTTTGTTTGCAAGATTTTTCCTTGGGAGGTCACATGAGGGGTCAGTTAGCCTCGATTTCAGCTAAAAAGCATGAAGATCATCAAAATTGTGAGAAGGTTTTGAGGGTTTCTGATTCAACCCAGAAGCTAGAAAAGCTCAAGAATGGCGATTTGGGTCTTGAAGGTGATTGTCATGGAAGCTATGGCCTGAGAGAGAACCCTAAGAAGACATGGAGGGTTTCAAACTGGGTTTTGGGGCAAGAAAGAGATCGGACGGCTCTGCTATTTTCCAAAAAAAAAATTCAGATTCTCAGTCCCAAACACTATCAACAATGGCGATCTCTGCAACTCCAAGATCAACGACCCATCTCTCTCTCCTCCTCCTCCTAACCCCCCTCTCTCTCTTCTCTTGAAGCCATTCTTGATCTGCAAAAAAAGCTTCAAAAAAACTGATTTTTTTTTTTTTTGGAAAATCCTCACCAAAACGACGTTGTTTTGGTGAGGACAAAGCAGAGCCGTCCGATCTCCACTTTAGGAGATCACTCTAGAGAATTAACTCTAGAGGATCCGCTCGCAGATGGTCTGGGCGGATGGAGGCAAAAAGAAGGGAAATGTATTGATTAGGGTTGTTGTTTTTTTCTTTAGGCAAAAAGAAAAGCATATTACTTTGAATATACCCTCAAATATTTCATATATATATATATATATACATATGCATATATATATAAGAGGCATGCCGTATTTCTAGGCCTATAAAAAAGTCTGAGTCTTATCATTTTAATAATAAAAAAATAGGTGAGTGCTTTGCTTTTATTATCTTTGACTTGGAGAAAAAAGTGATCCTGTTGTATTCTAAAAAAATGTGGCCTTATCTTGTAAAAAAAAAAATCAGTGAAAAAAGTTTAAAAAAAAAAAGTCTACAAAAAGAAAAGAAAAAAAAAGAGTTATTTATTTATTTATTTTAATATTACTTGTCAATTTTATCTGTAAATTACGGTGAGCCCTCGGCTTTATCCATGGACTCTGTAAAGACCAAATATTCGCCAAGACGTAATGTGAAGCATGGCTGACAAATTATGCATGTCTGAGAAAATTACAATTTCTCATACACGCAAGGGGCAAATGTAAGAGGGGCTAATTTGAGCCCACTAAATTATTTAGGCCCAATAGCCCAAGATTAGTGGGCTCGAATTTATCGCAAGTCCAAGATTGGTGGGCCCAGATTTATCGTCGTCAAACGGGCTAAATGGCTCTAAGCCTCGAAGGGGTTCGGATCCACGAACTTAGAGACTTAGAGACTTACTCGGGCCCGGACTCGAAAGGGTATTAAGCAAGCCTAGAGATCCGAGGCACTCAGACTCGAAAGGGTTCGGATCCACGAACTTAGAGACTTACTCGGGCCCGGACTCGAAAGGGTATTAAGCAAGCCTAGAGATCCGAGGCATTCGGACTCGAAAGGGTTCGGATCCACGAACCTAGAGGTCCGAAGCACTTGGCTTCGAACGGATTCAGACGCAATCTAGAAGTCGCTCCGTTAATGAGTCCTAGAACACTTGCGGGCTCGGAGCTTTCCGGGATCTACGCACCAGAACCATGGGCGTAATGGAGTCCGAACAAAGGGCCCGATCCCGAGGACGGTGAGTGGAGATAAATTCACTCTTCGGTTAAACTAGCCTATACCCGGGTCGAGGTGGCACGATCTAGGGGGTCCCTGAGACTCGGCAATATTTGCGGCAGGGCGTTCTTTTGAACTACCCCTGACCCTGATGCGGCAGGACGTCCTCTGGGACTAACCCTGACCCTTTGGGATGATTGGGGATCATTGGTTAGGTGTGGCTAAGAAGAAGGGTTCGCCGAGGGGTTGATCTCCTCTTCGGGGTTTTCCTTATCCTCGGAGAGGTCACATCCTCGGAGAGGTCACCTCCTGGGATAAGGTGGTTAGAGAGAATATCCCCCATGTGCCTTGCATATGGGCTCCATCCTACATCATAAGGTGCCTATAAATAGCACCCACCCATAGCTTTACAAGGGAGGGATTTTTGAGATTTAACCCTTGGGAAAGAACTAATTTCCCCTCTCCATTATCAACATTGAGAGTGAAAGTGGGAGATCCATGGGAGAGCCTTGCCATTATTCTCTCTCTAGCCATTTTGCCTTCTTCTTCACCCAATCTCTTATCTCCATCATCTCCTTTACTCTTGTGTTCTTGAGTTGAGACTATTGAAGAATCTAAGCCTCTCATTATCTTCTAGAGAATTCGAAGTTGTTCTTCAAGAATCTTTGAATTTTCCAACTACTTTCCTGAACCCTCTCATACAATCTCAAATTACCCCCAGCCATCCAGGCACAAATCCCTTTCCTTTGTCAGTTGGAAACCTCCTGAACCTCCCAGATAAATATACTTAACACTGATAGTGCTGCAAAGGGTTATCCGGGAGAAGCTTCGGCGGGTGGTCTTATCAGAAACTCCTTGGGTAACTGGGTGTGTGATTCTAGAAGAAACATTGGCATCTCAAATAGTGTGGCTGCAGAATTGTGGGGCCTTGCGGGATGGTTTACAACTGGCCTTTGATCTGAATCTATGCGACATAGATGTGGAAATTGATGCTCTAACAGTCTAGCAACTCTTAAACAAACCTGTTCGTCAACACCATCAATTAAGCAACCTTATATTTGATTGCAGGTTCCTCATAGATCAGTTAGGAGTGACAGAAGTGAGGCACATCTTCTGTAAAGCAAATGGTTGCGCAAATATCTTGGTCAAGGAAGACAGCTCATTGAATGAAGGCTTTGTTATCGGTCCTACTTTACCTAGTTTTATATTAGATAAACTAGCCTCTCATCCGTGCTATGTACGAGATAATTATAAATATTTATATTTATTTTAGATTTTTTTTAATATATAAATTATACATTTTAAGATTTTTTTCTTATCACTAACCATAGTGTATGGGAGAAGTTGAAAAGGGTACTGCAGTAATTATACACGAATTGTATCTATAATTATTTGTATAAGGGGATTTAAAATGCTGATCAGGGGATTTTGACCAAATTAATAATTGCAGGCATGTGGAAAGATATGTGGATTGAAAAAAGTTAATAAATGCTAATCATGGGATTTTGACCAAATCAATAAATACTGATTTTTTTTTTAAATAAAAAATTTAAAAAATTCAGATTAGGATATTGAAGCTTCCATAGGCCTTGGGGGTTAAAAATCGCCTTTTGCTTAATATATAGTATAGATATAGATAGATAGATAGATAGATAGATATATCTTTTTATTTTTATTTTTATTTTTATTTTTGTGTGGTTTCTATTTGGGTATTTTTTTTTTCAATTTATTTAAGATGGAGTTGTGGGTATCTTTTTTTTTTTAAATTTAATTTATCTGTAGTTTTCATTTGCTTTTAATTATTATTATTTAAGTAAGTTATGATGTGAGTTAGATATGTGATAGACATGTGAGTTTTATTAATTTAAAGTTTATTTAGATAAACTTTAAAGATTTTTTTTTAGTTTTTTAGTTTTTTTTATATATAAAATATAGGTAGATATCTACAACTTTAATAGAAAATGTTATCTGATTTTTTGGGAAAGAGAAAATGAATACAAGTTTTAATATTTTTTTTTTGAAAATTTATGAGAGAGATTAGGAGGGAGAGATTATGAAATATTTTTGTTATTAAATAAATAAATCAGTCAATAGTTTTTTTTAATTTATTTTGTAAATTAAAAATCAATAATTTTGAAAAATTGATTAATTTGTCCAATTAAGTAATTTAAAATTTTGGTAGATATACATAAAAAAATACATAATTATATTATTAAATCACAATTCAAATTTAGATGTTATATTTTTTTGAGATCTATAGCTAAATTCTTATCTTTTTTTTTTTAATTTTTGTGTGTAACCATAGTGTATGGGAGAAATTGAAAAGAGTGTTGCAATAATTATGAGAGAAGTCAAAAGGGATTGTGGGTTGGGAAAAGTCAATAAATGCTGAGGTTGGGTTGGGAGAAGTCAATAAATGCTGAGGTTTTTTTTTTTAAAATCAAAAAATTAGAAAATTAGGATTAGGAGATTGGAGCTCCTATCTGATTTTTTTGGGAAGAGAAAATGAATGCAAGTTTTAATTTTTTTTTTGAAAATTTGTGAGAGAGATCAGGAGAGAGAGATTATGAAATATTTTTGTTATTAAATAAATAAATCAGTCAATAGTTTTTTTTAATCTATTTTGTAAATTAAAAATCAATAATTTTGAAAAATTGATTAATTTGTCCCATTAAGTGATTTAAAATTTTGATAGATATACATAAAAAAAAATACATAATTATATTATTAAATCATAATTCAAATTTAGATGTTATATCTTTTTGAGATCTATATCTAAATTCTTATCTTTTTATTTTTTATTTTTGTGTGTAACCATAGTTTATGGGAGAAATTGAAAATGGTGTTGTAATAATTATGAGAGAAGTCAAAAGGGATTGTGGGTTGGGAAAAGTCAATAAATGCTGAGGTTGGGTTGGGAGAAGTCAATAAACGCTGAGGTTTTTTTTTTTTTAAATCAAAAATTAGAAAATTAGGATTAGGAGATTGGAGCTCTCACAGGCCTTGGGGTTAAAAACTCCATTTTACTTAATATATAGTATAGATTACGCAATGATGCACTAGGGTTTTTGTATCACAGACTTGTATTTGACTCTATCTAAGTTTTATGATATCCTTCTATTACCAAAAAAGAAAAGATATTGTCATTTTAACATTATCACCCTACACATTATATAAATTATAAAAATTTAAAATCTTTAAAATTATGTCACATTATCCTATAATACTATTCTATTTTTTATTTATTTTTTAATCTGAAATTGCAATTCTTACATAAAAATTGTCTATAATCACATAATAACACATAACCATGACAACTGTGACAGTCATATTAACTATAATAAAAAAATAAAAAAATAAAATAAAAAAAGAAGAAGAAGAAGGAGGTTATGTTTGTTTTATTTTCTAAAGTAAAAGGCCCAAGTTACTTTTACCAATATACCACGCTCGTTTACCTATTGCATAAATAATTGGCCAAATTATCCAAAAAATAAAAAATTAGAGTCTGAGTTATGTAACAAAATAAATTATGAGTTTTTAATTTTATTAATTTAAATCTTATATTTTGGATTTGTTTTTAATCAAAATTATTTGTCTATTTTGGTTAAGTAAAATCAATGAAAATTTAGATATTTAAGTCATTAAACTCATAAAAAAATATTTTAGACATTTTATGTATACATCTATTGAATTTAATGACTAAAATACTATTTTTCAATCAGTGTTACTTAATGAAAATATACAAATGATTTAGATTAAAAATAAATTAAAAAATTAAGATTTAAATTAATAAAATTAAAAAATTAAAATTTATTTTATTATAAAATTCAAAGTCTGATTTTTTTTTTTTTTTGGTAATTACCCCCTAAATAATTTTATTCTATAGTGTGTATAGATTAAGAATTACGTTACAAGATCCAAGGTAAGTGTTGTTGGGATTTTTCTGTCAATAGAAAAATATATTTAATGGAATTGGTGTTTTTTTGGAGGCATGTGGACTTGGTTTGGTGTATGCGTGGTGGGCTTTGGGAATGTCAACTATTGCTGCAATTATGCAATGACTGTGTTAACATCGTGGTTTCTTGTCCTTAGAATGGGCCTGCCGACATTTAAAGAAAAGAAAAGTCACAATGAGTTATGATGCATGGGTAAACGCATTGGCGTTGTTTGAAAAATTAAGGCTCCCTTTTGTAAGCAGTTGAAATTATAATCACACCTATTGATTTGAGTGTATTATTTGTTTGGAGTTTTTAAATTATAATTTTATATTTATTTTTTAAAATTTAATTCAAAATATAGTTATTATTTTTTAAAATTCATAATCAAACACATAATTTAAAATTCTTTTAAAAACTCAATTTAAATTAATATTTTAATTTTTAAAATATTTAAAATATTTAAATATTTTTAAAATATTTTAATTTTGTTAAGATTTTAAATATTTTAATATTTAAATATGTTACGATTTTTTAATTTTTTAATTTTTTTGAATATTTTTAAATATTTTAATTTCAAAATATTACGATTTTAATTTTTTTAATTTTAAAATATTTTATAAAATAAATTCAAACTCTATTTTATAAAAATATTTTTAAATATTTTAATTTTTTTGTTATGTATTTGGTTACGATTTGAATGTAGAGTTGTGAAAGTAGTATGGAGTTTCGAGTTATGTGTTTGGTTATGAGTTTTAAAAATAATTTTTTAATTGAGTTTTGTTTTATATGTTTGGTTACGATTTAAGTGTAGAGTTGTTTTTAAATTTAAAATATTAACATTTTAAATTATTTAAATTTTTTAAATATTTAAATTATTTAAATTTTTTAGATTATTTAAATTATTTAAATATTTATGATTTAAATTTTTTGAATATTTATTTTAAAAAAAATTATTTCATTTGTAGTATTTTCAATTAAAAAATTGATTAATGTTATTTTATGTTAATAATAAATTTTTTTAATTAAATTTTAAAAATAGTTTGGTTATGAGTGTTATCAGAATTTTCAATAGCGTGAAAGTAGTGTATTTTGTTATGAGTTATAACAATTTGAATTAAGTTTTGAAAACTCTTTCCAAAACTCATAACCAAACAAATTTTCTTGCTTCACATGTCAAATCAAACTTTCGAAACTTAATTCAACACTCTATTCAAAAACCATAACCAAACAAATTTTCTACACTCAAATCATAATTCCACAACTCATAAACTCAAAATATAACTCATACTCTCAAATCATATTTACAAAACTCTACCAAACGCAACCTAACTGTTTTAGGAGAGTAATGTCAGGGATATTAAATTTTTTATTAAATAAATAATTAAATGTCTCATATAGGTGAGCGTCCGTAATTTTTGTAATTTTGTGGACTCTACATTCATGTAAGGCCTGGTTTGGGATCCTTAAAATAATCTAAAAAGTCAAAAATATACTAAAAAAGTTTAAAAGTTATCACTATTCACCAAAAAAATATAAAAAAATTAATTTTATACAAAATTATTACAAACTAAACTGACGTCTCACAAGCACGAGCTGACTTTTGGGGAAAAATTGCACAGGCGGGATGCACAAACAACACAGTGCTGTTCGGCCCGTGGGGGCCATCACAGATCTCGTTTTGATAATCTGAACCGTTCAATATGTATAACTCGTTGAGTACTATATGTCTATTAAAAATCACGTTGATCGGATATTGCTAACTACATGATCAAATCAGTTTTGTATAAAAAATGGATGGTGTTATAGTTAACAGTTGAAAAAAATTAATCCGATCAGATAGCTATTGATATCCAATCAATGTGATTTTTTATAAACATATAGTACTCGATGAGTCTACACATTGAACGGTTCCGATTAGCAAAACGGGACTTGTGGTGGGCCCCACGGGTCGAACAGCACCGTCTATTCAATGCCCGAAAAGTAGGGAATAATCTCTTAGCCTATACACTACACGTTGTCCCTTACCTCATCCCACCGTACAACCTATTTTATTCCAATCTTCCCCTATACACTAATTTATACAATTTTTTAATACATATTTTTTCGTAAAAAGTTAAAAAATTATCCAAAAAAAACTATATTTTTTTTCTTAACTTTTTAGTTTAAAAAGTCAAAAAGTACATTTATTTAGTACACCCCAAACAACCCCTAAGACATTTGGTTATTTCTTTAGTAGAAAATTTGAGATATATAGCATTTGTCGTTTTAGTATGTTATTTTAGTTTTTAATTATTTTAATAAATAAAATTTTTATATTTAAAAAGATGGTTATATATTTTTTTTATAGTTAGATGTAATATTTATGAGAGAAAAATAAAATAATTATAAATTTAATGTGATATTTTATTTTATTAATTATTTTAATTTATTTTGTCTTTTTATAAATTTTAACCAAAAAAATCAAACACCCACTTGCCAGAAACTAATTTTGTGTAACAATAATGATTTAGAGCAAGAATTTTGATATTTTAATAAAACACTAATGACATGATACGGAAAAAAAATAAATAAAACATTTCATTATAACGGGTGAGGCCTACTGCGAGCTTATTAAAACCGACTTTAGAGTTCAAAAATTAGAAGTCTAAAATATTTCGACAATGCTACGTAGCTCAAATTTTGTGGCTTAAAAGTGGCTCAAATGGCCAAAACGACGTCGTTTTGAGTACAGAACAACATAAAAATGGTCAAAACGACGTCGTTTTGGCCATTTGAGCCACTTTTGAGCCACAAAATTTGAGCTACGAGACATTTTTTAAAATATTTTTCGTCTGTAATGTAAGGGCATTGATTGGCTCCCGGCAACCAAGATTTTGGAAAGATCAAAAAGTATATTTTATAAATATATTTTCTCAACTATTTTGTATAATGGATAAATACAGATACATGGGATGAGTTGAGAGGGCATAAGAGGAGAGGAATGATGAGATGTTTAAGGTGAGAGAAAAAGTATCATAGGGCATTGGGTAGGTAAGTACTCAATTATTTTCACAGTGATGTGTGTTCTTTGGATATTTTATGAATATTATATATATATATATATATTTTTATATGTTGATTTTTGACTTCACAATCAAATAAGGAATTTAGGTGGAGAGCATGCGACAAAATAGATTAAACCAGCGCTTATGCACAAGAAGACAAGAATATCTCGGTGGCTCGTTCACCTGAGATACTCCGACGATCAAAGCAGTCAACTTATCTCTCAAAAATATCAAACAAATATTCAGTCCATAACTCAAAACAACCTTAGACCTACGGGGTGCTTCATTTTTATAGCCAACAGTGCCCTCATCCCCTACAAAGTCTCATTTCATAGAACTCCAGCATAATACTTATCTCGGACTCTTAGTTAGATATGATGAACTCCTCAAAAATCTCATCTTTATTCGAACTAAGCGCATCACTTATCTAGTACTTTTATTCCCTATCCAAATATTTCGGATTCCGATATTATAATACCAAATCTCAACAATACCATAATTATATCAAAAATTTGGCTCGTCCACGTGGCACCTCGGCCAACACCTTGATCACAACTCGGCCACATGGTACGACGTCGAAAATACGTTCCCACACTCTCTATTTTCTATATATAATGGATGTAGGCATTTGAGTTAAATTATGTTAAATATTATGTGTTTCTTTTGTGTATCCATATTTTTATTATGTACTGTTTCCATTGGTAAATAAATCTATATTTTATGGGCGGAAATTTATTTTTTAGAACATGCTCCATAATATGTGCTGAATATTCGATGATTCCAACATTATATGCTTATTGTTGTGGGAACATCGATTTATCCTAAGGTCCTTTACTTGATGCTCTCTTCTTTTTCATTTTCCATGTACTTCTTCTTGCTTTCTAAAACAACTTTCGAAAATGTTCTTTTGATGTTACCCATCGCTACTTTCTGCCAAAAAATGTGCTTGGTTCGCCCCTTCTTGTGTTGCATTTGTGACCCTCTGCTTCAGTCTGCATTTTTCGGATAGTCCGGATTCCACATTGATTTTTTATTATAGATTAAAATTTCGAACATTTATGTATATTTTTTTGAAAATAGCATTTTATTTTAAAATTTGTGTTGAATCTTATTCTTTTTTTGATGGTATTACTCTGCCATTAGAACATACAAAATGACCCAATTGGCTTGATTGTGCCAAATTGCATTATCTGAACATAACACAACTTGTGACTCTTTTTTAAATTTTATTATAGTATATGCTATTTCGAATTCCAGCATATGATCCACAAAAAGTAACCATAAAACTCATTTGATTTAGCAAAAAAAAAAAAAATGATTGGACTAACTAGAAAAAAAAAAAAAAAAAAACTGACTTAGCTTAACTTGACATAACATCGGATTAGGCTTTCCTAGTCTCCAACTAGACCAAACCTATAGATTTCTGGCCCTTTTCAAACGATGCACATTGGAGGCCAAAGTTGGTCTACCAATCAAACAAGCTTTTGCAGCATTTTCATTTAACCTTCAGCTTAAATTAAAGGCCTAGACTATAAGTTCCAAAACACCAGCCCAATAGTGGTCCATTGGGCCTTTTACTACACATATATTGGCTTCGGTGGTTCACTCGGTGTTTATGTCATTTTTTAATATCTAACCCAAACTAAATAATAATAATAATAATAAATCAAACAGTACTATGTTATGCTTCAACACTTTAATGATGTGCATCTGAAGAATGGTGACATTGGGTTGGAAGGAACAGCCAAATATTGACCTATCTATGCTAGTGCCATGATTCGGGTACAATTTGGTAATTATCTTTTAGGGCAGTTATGAGTCCATCTTGTAAATTGGATTTATTTATCAAAAAAATCCTATTTTGACTTACAGTAACAAATTTATCCTTGTATAATATATAACTACATGTAACGGGATTTTTCATTAATTATTCATAAATGTAATCACCATATTAATATTGCATTATATATATATATATATATCAAATATGTAAGTGTCATTTGGATATCAGAGTATTAACACAACAGGAGAGGGGTTAACTAACCTGCCCACTCACACACAATCACCCCTTCAAACCATGTGCCCATTTTTACGTTTGATGCCATCGAACTCTGTCAACAAAGCTTCTAGTGTCTTTCTTTCTATTTATTAAATTTTTTTTATATAGGATAAATTACATCGACCTCCCCTGAGATTTACCTTAATTACAGGGATCTTTCTTGCAGTTTCAAAATTAACACAGACCTCCTTTACTTTTGAAAATAATATACAAAGACCCCTTTCCCATCAAAAAAGTCTTGATGATGTTAACTTAACAGTAGAATTGACCATAATACCCTTCTGTCATTGTCTTCCTCACACTCTCTTCCCAAACCTCTCTTATTAAAAACCCAAAACCCAAACCAACAATAACCCCTCTTTCGTGTCAATTTTGCAGAGTGAAAGTGAGAAAAAGTGAGAAATTCAGCAAATTTAATTGTTAACAACATTGAAAACCCACTAGCAGAAATTCACACACACATACACACACACACACTAGAAATCAGTTGCATTAACTTCTGTTGATGGTTTGCATGCTATTTATGATGATAATTGAATCAATCGATTCTTGTTCTTGCTAAACAAACAAGACCACGAAAAAAACAGAAAGAGAAATCGAAGATGAAGACTCTGACGATGATTTGGTTTTGTATAGTCGGAGAGGTTGGGATCGAATCTATTGATCCATCATCAGCATAACTAAAATATTTGATAATTCAACTGCAACAAGAAGAACATAAATTCACTTATAAGAGAGAATCAGAAAAAAGAAATCATGGAGTTAGTACAGTGATCAACTAACTGACCTCAATGATCAGAAATTTTTTCCAGAAAGTGCTGCAAGTGATTGACCTCGATGAGGCGATGTGAAGGTCTTTGACGGTGGCGGACTACAGAGAAGGAGGTGCTACGGCAAAGGAAAAGATGTTGAGGTTGTGGTTCTCTGGTCATCATCGTTCGTAGGAGAAATCATTTTGCAGCGATGATCATAGGAGAGAGAGAGAGTGAGAGAGAGAGAGAGAGAGAGAAGAGAGTGGATCGTAGGAGAGAGGAGAGAGGCGACAGTCTGTAGTAGGGGGAGAGAGGCAGAGCACACAGAGAGAGTGAGAGGGAAGAGAGATAGAATGGCTAGGGTTTTAACCGTACAGTGATATATATGTATATATAGATATATCTCTGTTTCTCTCTCACTCTTTCTGCAACCATCGCAATTGCCATGATCATCATCGCGATCTGCCATCACTGCAACCGCCATCACTGAGAGAGAGAGGAGTTCGGTATGGGGAGGAGTTCTGTATGGTAGTGGCGGCATTAAACAAAGAGAGAGAACAGAAGACGACAAGGAGAGAAGGGCAGAGTACAGAGGGAATTAAGAAATAGAGAGATAGGGAAGAACCATGCAGTGATATATATATATATATATGGAGAGGTAAGGGTAGTATTGGAATTTGAAGAATAATTTTGGATGACATCAACCAAATCTGTTTGAATTTGGATGGGTAGGTAACAAAGGGGGTTATTTGTATATTAATTTCAAAAGTAAGGGAGGTCTGTGTTATTTTTGAAACTATAGGAGAGGTCCCTGTAATTTAGGTAAACCTCAGGGGAGGTCAGTGTAATTTACCCTTATATAATATTATATATACTACCAAAAAAATAAGACGACAATCTCTAGTCCATTGTTGACTGTGCAGTCAATCATTCATTTTGTAAATTTTTTGTATAAATTATACATGAAAAATCAAATTAATTATAAATACATCGTTTGATCACATTTGTCTGCAGATATTTTAATATTATAATGTGTTATAAATTATATTGTGTGCTCAAGCTTTTCTTTCCCACCAAGTTTCCAAGTTTGCTTGCCTACCAAGAAAACTTGCTCACCAAGTTTCCTCTTCTCCAAGAAACCCTTTTCTTGCCCACCAAGTCTCCTTATCTATAAATTGAGCCTTTCACCTTTCTTATTTGTAACTCACAAAAAAACTAACTCAAAAGAGAGAGAAATCTAAAGTTTAAAAAAAAAAAAAACAAAAAGAAAAAGGTTTTGTTGTTGTGTGAGATTATCATGCAAAGAAATAAATGATGTCTGTAATGAAGCTTTAGGTTCGACCAATTGTGCAGTATTGGTGAACCATATGACTTAGACGGGCTATTGTATCCTGGGGGGGATAAGTCAAGGTTTTTTTTGCTGCACCGATATGAGGCTTTGCCTAATCGCAGAAGGCTTGAATCTCCTTAAAGAGAGCGAATTTCCTGCGCCTTAACCCTTTCAATAGTTATTGTAATTTTTATTATTTGTATTTTTCTAGTATTTTATTTGTAATTATTACCAACAATTTTAAGGAGATTCAAACAGTAAAATTCATAGAGCCAGTAATGGAGAAGCCTAACGAGAATACCGGCGATCTCAACAAACCCTTCCGGTTCAAGGGAGCCCATTTCAAGAGATGGAAAGGCAAGGTGCTTTTCTACCTCAGTCTCCTCAAGGTGTCCTATATCTTGACCGAGAAAAATCCGAACAAAGTCCCCACTGAAGAGATGACTGACGAGGAGCATGCCGCTCATATTGAAAAAATTGAAAAATACAACACAGATGAGTATAAATGTCGGTATTATCTTTTGAATTGTTTTTCAGACCAATTTTATAATTATTATGATACTACTTATATCACTGCCAAGAAAATTTGGAAAGCCTTGCAAAATAAATATGACACTGAAGAGGCAGACGCTAAAAAATATGCTGCAAGACATTTTTTCTACTATCAGATGATAGATGGAAAATCAGTGGTGGAACAAGTTCAAGATTTTCAGATGCTAGTAGCTGAAGTTAGATCCGAAGGCATCAAAATTCGAGACAATCTTGTTGTGGCAGGTATTATTGATAAACTACCATTATCTTGGAAGGAGTTTTAGAAGTCAATGCGTCACAAGAAAAAAGAGATGTCCTTGGAGACTCTAATCACACAGATTCGGGTAGAGGAGGAAACACGAAGACAAGATGCATTTATGATACAAGAGCATTTCACTACAAAGGTAAACTTAACTTCTGGAAATACTTTACCTAAAAGTCGATTTCATAAAAACAGTCACTTGAAGCCAATTAAGAAAATCTGGAAAAATACTAGAAGGCCTCAAAATAAAAATTACCCGGGGCAAAAGAAATGGAACCAAGAACCTTCTTCACAAGATCTGACAAATGTGACATGTGTTGTGTGTGGCAAAAGTGGGCATATTGCTTGAACTTGCAAATTTCGGAAACAATAGTCTCAACTACAGGCTAATGTTACCGAGGAACCATTTGTGGCTATGATTACAAATATTTTTATGGTTCAATCTGTAGAAGGGTGGTGGGCAAACTCTGGTGCCAATAGGCATGTCTGCTATGATAAAGATTGGTTCAAAGATTTTACTCCTTTTAATGAGGAGAGAACTATTATGCTTGGTGACTCCAGTTTAACCAAGGTGCTCGGGTGTGGGGATGTTGAGCTAAAATTTGTCTCTGGACGTGTGCTTGTTTTAAAAAATGTGTTGTACACACTGTCCATGAGGAAAAATTTGATGTTGAGTTATTTGCTCAACAAAGCTGGTTTCAAGCAGACTGTTTAATCTTACCAATATGTAGTCACTAAAAAAGGCATATTTGTGGGAAAATGATATGCATGTGATGGAATGTTTAAATGAAATGTTGAGAATAAGAAAACACATGTTTCTGTTTACATGCTGTCTTCTATGAATTTTTGGTATGCTCGTCTGGGTCATATTAATAGCCGATATGTGGGAGTCATGAGTAGTTTATGATTAATTTCCAGACGAACAAATAATTTTGAGAAATGTGAAGTTTGTAGTCAAGCAAAAATAACTAAAATGCCTTATAAAAATGTGGTGAGAAATACTGAATTGCTAGAATTAATTCACACTGATTTATGTGAATTTGAAGGAATTTTAACACGTGGTGGAAATAGATATTTTATCACTTTTATTGATAATTTTTCAAAATACACTTATGCATACTTATTGAAAAATAAAAGTGATACTTTTGAAAAATTTAAAGAATTCCTTCTTGAAGTTGAAAATCAATTCGGTAAAAAGATTAAAAGATGTAGAAGTGATAAATGCCGGGAGGATGAATCTTTTGGATTCAACTTCTTTGCTCAGTCTTTGGGAATAGTCCATGAAACTACTATGCTATGCTAATTGAAGCAGGTGCTCCTTTAAATTTGTGGGGAGAAGCAATTTTAACTGCATGTTATGTTATGAATAGAGTGCCACATAAAAAAAAATAAAAGTTACACCTTTTGAGTTGTGGAAATGGCATAAGCCAAATTTGGGATATTTGAGGGTTTGGGATTGTTTAGCTTTTGTTAGACTTATGGACCCTAAAAGACCTAAATTAGGTGTGAAAGCTACCACTTGTGCTTTTCTTGGATATGCAACAAATAGTACAGCCTATAGATTTTTTGATATTGAAAACAAAATAATTTTTTAATCAGATGATGCAATTTTTCATGAAGAAAAATTTCCTTTGAAATCAAAAAATGGTAAGGGTCAAAATTATCAAGAAAATGTTTTATCTGAAACTAGTTCCTCTACTTCTCTTTTACAAAACCAAGACACTGTAGTTTTTTAACCTAGAAGGAGTAAAAGAGTCAGATTAGAAAAAGATTTTGGCCCTAATTATCATGTTTTTAATGTGGAGGAAACTCCATTAACTTTACAAGAAGTTTTGGCATCTCCTGACTCTGTTTTTTGGAACGAGGCTGTAAATGATGAGATATAATCATTATTATCCAATAAAAATTGGGTATTAGTAGATTTACCACCAAGTTGTAAAACTATTGGCTGTAAATGGGTTTTGAGAAAAAAACTTAAACCGGATGGAACTATTGATAAATATAAAGCAAGGCTTGTTGCAAAAGGTTTTAAACAACAAGCAAATCTTGACTTTTTTGATACATTTTTTTTCGGTTACTAGAGTTATATCCATTAGATTATTTATTGTAGTGGCTACAATTCATGATCTAAAAATTCATCAAATGGATGTTAAAACAGCCTTTTTAAATGGAGACCTGTATGAAGAAATCTATATGAATCAACCTGAGGGTTTCGTGGAACCCGATCGAGAAAACAAAGTGTGCAAGCTAGTTAAATCCCTATATGGCTTAAAACAGGCCCCTAAACAGTGGCGTGAGAAATTTGATTCCTGCATGATTGAGAATGGCTATTAAACTAATAAATGTGATAAATGTATCTACTATAAATCGGAAGAAAATTCACATGTCATTATTAGTATGTGGATGCTTTACTTATATTTGGCTCTAATTTGCATATCATTGTGGAAACTAAAAATATGCTTAGTAGCCATTTTGATATGAAAGATCTTGGTGAGGCTAATTATATTTTGGGAATAAAAATTACCAAAACCTGTGATGGTATAATTCTTGATCAATCGCATTATGTTGAGAAAATTTTGAGAAAATATAATTTTTATAAGTGCAAGCATGTTCCTTTTGATCCTCATGTGCGTTTATTTCCTCTTGAAAATGATGAGGATGTAATTAATCAAAAAGAATATGCTAGTATGATTGGTAGCTTATGTTATGCGACTAACTGTACTAGATCAGACATTGCCTATGCAGTTAGAGTACTTAGCAGATTTACTAGCAAGCCTGGCCGTGATCACTGGCTAGCCATTGAGCGGATTATGAAATATTTATCTGGTACCATAAAATATTGGTTGTTTATTAATAAGTATCCTGCAGTACTTGAAGGTTACAGTGATATCGATTGGAATACCTTGTCAGGTGATTCATTATCAACCACTAGTTACTTATTTACCTTGGGAGGTGGTGCTATAAGTTGGAAATCGAAACAACAAATCATTATTGCTAATTCAACAATGGAGGCCGAACTTATTACTTTAGCTACAGCTAGTGAAGAAGCAAATTGGTTAAGAGATTTGTTAAATGAAATCTCTTGTTGGGAAAAACCGATTCCACCTATATTGATTCATTATGATAGCACTATAGCAATTGGTCGAGTTAATAACCGTTATTATAATGGTAAATCCAGACATCTCAGAAGAAAACACAGTACGGTGAGATCTTATATGAATAATGACATCATAAATGTAGATTATATTAAATCTGGTGATAATCTTGTAGATCCATTAACTAAGGCCTTAGCAAGAGATAGAGTCTGGAATACATTGAGGGGGATGGGGTTGAAACCCATTGAATATAGTAGAAGCCATGCATGAGGATACTCAACCCAGGGACCAGAGATCCTGTAACTGGGTTCAATGAGAAGAACGATCATATGATGGTCGTGAGAAATGCACTAAATTAATTTTTACCCATCCCTATGATGTAAGTGCATTTATCCTGTAACGTTGTAGAGGTTGAGTTATTAAAAAAAAAAAAAACTCTTAATGAATTTATGTAACTCTTATTGAGTGGGGTGTCATAGTTACAGTAACACTCTTGATAGAATTCACCTATGTGAGTGTGGTAGTGGGGCCTCTACTTATGCGATTTGGGCTAATTCTCAAACGCACTCATAAACCCTGGGATCGCACAAGGCCGCAATGTATTAGCTATTAAAGCTTATGTGAACACCTAGAATATTATGTGTGTGTAATAATTATTTATTTCCCTTAAGCAGTTATAGTTTAATGCTGAGCATACTATTGACTCTGGAGTATATATTATTATTTCACTGATGGAGGTTCAATGCAGAGCACGCTTACCATGATGCATAATATCATTTTTTGCCTAATAATTTCAGATTTTGTTACCTATAATATTAAAATAGATGGGGGTAAGTTAGCAGATATTTTAATATTATAATGTGTTATAGATTATATTGTGTGCTCAAGCTTTTCTTTCCCACCAAGTTTCCAAGTTTTCTTGCCCACCAAGAAAACTTGCTCACTAAGTTTCTTCTCCTCCAAGAAACCTTTTTCTTGCCCACCAAGTCTCCTTGCATATAAATTGAGCCTTTCACCTCGTTTATTTTTAGCTCATAAAAAACTAACTCAAGGGAGAGAGAAATCTGGAGTTTTAAAAAAAAAACAAAAAGAAGAAGGTTTTTTTGTTGTGTGAGATTATCAAACTAAGAAATAAAGGGTGTATGTAATGAAACTTTGGGTTCAACCTGTTAGAAAAAATAGTACCAAACTATAAGGAAAATATAATTTAAAAATATGTAAATGGTTTTTGGGCAAAACCAAAACTGAAATAAATTAACAAAACAACGGAACAAAACTTACAATATATAAATAAATAAAATCTGATCGAGTCGAGTGTGTGACACTCTTTCCTTAAGATAGATTTGTCTTCTCACCAGTGCTTAGGATTCGATGGACGTCTATCTCCTAAGATACAACAATCAATATCTTACAGTAGCAGCACTACTATTGCAAGCCTAGCGAACTTCGCTGTGCATGTACTCTCTTTATAGGAAAATTAGACTCAGAAAGTATGAAGAATAAATGCAAAGTGAAGAAGAAAATTGCAATTCTATATTCCAAAATGAAGCGAGGGGGATGGAATTTATAGATTCCTCCATCACTCTTTAGAAAGGTTGTGACCCTTCAAAAGGACACACCCTTCCATTTCAAGAGACACAACCATTGGAGTAAATTTAAATTCAAATTTTCCAACAATCCCTCACATGAATGAAATTTACGGAAAGGACATGCAACAACATGCAGACAAAGAGATAGTATATAAAGGAAATACCCTACATCGGGATATGTAGCTTTTGGCTTTGAACCTTCCCTAGTGAAAGCCTATCGAACTTACTAGCTAATAAGTGGACGTAATGCCTTGAACTGTTCAGCTGTTTGTGTAAGCCAAGACAATATAATTCACACAGAATATCTCCAGACACAGTTTAGTTCTCACGGTTATGCCCGTTTTGGCCTTAGGCAAGTCCTGGTGTTTCATGAGTGCTTTAGAAAATTTAGCCTTATGAATTCTCATAAAAGCGGCCCCTTCACACTCGTATAGGTGATCTTTATTTCGAGTCTCTTAAATACTCCTCTTGAAAGATACCCCTCTAGGGTTTTCAAGATATAAGTGATCATTAAAAGTATAGCTTATCCTAAGTCCCCTACATATAACACATGTTGCAGATATCACTCTCGTCATAGGAATGGATAGGAGATAGACTCTTTTAGTGATTTCTGGCGAGCTATACATAACTTAGTTGTCCCTTTGAACTTATTTCTTGGGATCTCCAGTCATCTAAGCAGGGTTACCATTATGATGACTTTGATATAATAGGCTTTAATCACATTCCCCTCGATGAACTTTCCCTCATTTGCTCTCTGGCAAACTTTTTGTTTAACGGCCGCTATTTTTCTGTTTGACCGTCTCAATTATATATCATTGAGTAGTTCGTGGATCCACTATATTATCCTTAGACAATATGCACAACTGAAAGCAAATGTCTTACGGTATTAAGTCTTTGATTACTTCGAGACTTACCATTACTCTATGTCACTCCTATTTTCAAATTTAAATAATAAACATAAAGTTGTTCCTTAGGAGTTAATGAAACCATTTTTGCTTCTACTCCAACTTTGTCTTATAGAAAGAATTGAGATTCTTTGTAGACTTATTATTGGAACCGTTACTTTGGTAAAACCTTCCAAGCACCCCCACATTTTAAGCATTCCAAGGAAACTTAATTTCTCTTGCTGGTGTATAATTATACAAAAATATTAATACACCCCCACAATTGTAAGATAAATCAGAATATATTATTAATTGGCATGCTTGAACTAAATAACAACATGTAAATTACTTTGTGATATAATCATAATACTAATTTGTCTAAAGTAAAATTAGACTTCATAACTTTCTTTTGCAGTACAAAGGAAAAAAAAAAACTAATATCGATTATGGCCACAACACTTTGTCAACTAACATTTATTTAGCCATGCATTATTTCTTTTTCTTTAATTCCAATCTCAATATGGAATATAAGATCTCATTATTGCATTCACATTCAAGACAACATTACATGTTAGTCTCAATCATAATAACAATAAACTTGTCAAAATACCAAGTTTTATGCAAAAGACTCATGTAAAACATACTCAAAAATTGGATTTATTATGAAAAATTCAAAATTCAAAATCCATCATAATTAAATAAAACGACATAAACCATCATGTTTAGTCTTCTCCGGTATTGGTGACTATCTTGATGCTTACCAAAACGTCATTCACACATGAAATATATAACCCATGTAATATTTTATAATGGAGTCATTAGTCACCACACCAATGTCACAATCACTAATTCAAATAAAATTTAGAATTACTCTTATTTTGTCAAAAAACATAGTCTACGTGTTCATCAACACTTTGAAAAATAATTTACTAGACTATTTATAATGCACTATATAACAAATTGATACATAAAAAATATTAATTAAAGACATCATATCACAAGGAATTATAAAATCAATAATATTTATAGATGACATCTCTTCATCATATCCATACATGAACATTATGATAACTAATCAAATCAACAGTTCCTCACCCATCTATAATTTCTGAATAACATAATCTGATTTTAATAAAACAAAACCAGAAAATCATATATGGATAGGAATTTAATATAGAATAAACATTTTCTATAAAACATAACCAAAAGATTGAAGGAAAATCTGTCTTTAACAGATTCATATCGTAGTCATACCCATGAGCACAAGCACTGGTTGCTAAAACACCCAATTGAGAAGCCGCGGAGAGAACACAAATCATAGTTGTATCAGTTGGTTTCAATCCACTGATATCAACTAACATGTCCTTAAACAACAACAATCCATTGCCGGCATGTTCACAAACTCTCAATCTCTGTGAACAATAGCCCTTTACCATTGCATTCCAAGTAATACTATTTCTCACAGATATTTCATCAAACACTTGGTGTGCCGTGAAAACATCCTTATTACTCGCAGAGAAATGTATAGCAGTAGTTTGGTTCATCAGATTCAACAGAAACCCATGTTTGATCAAGCACAGGCTCCGAGAACAAAAATGTAAGTGAAATCGTCGAATGAGAGTATAGAACTTGAGACCCAATTGGAAAATACGAGAATCGAGTCTCGGGGATTGGATTACTCAATACACCGTTCCAAATCCAAAATGTAACGCTCCAAATCAAAATATATTATTTAATATATATTGAATCATAAACAGTTGATGTATTATGTACATTAACAGTATAAAAAGTTCCAAAAGACAAACAACGAAAGGAAGTATTAATCGAACAAAATCAATCTAACAAAAAAAAAAAAATTTAGATGTAGATTGTAGAAATTCTTTTTGTAAACAAGAAACAAACAAATACATATTTAACCAAGTATTATGTTATAATTAAAATTAAAAATTGATCACAGCAGCGCCACTGGGGCACTCGGACATAATTCATCATTATAGGGTATGTCTCTTCCTGAGTATGTTCACTCTATTAGCCTGATATTGGCTTGCAATATGATAACACATAACTTTGATACTCTAAACAAAAAGTTTGATTCTACCTGAGTATATTCACTCAACCATTATCAGACCAAGTTTTATGAAGAGTATATGATACTAATTGTTGGAAAAATGGTTTAATATAGGCATATTTTTGAGCCCGAGTTGAGTGGGCCCCAAACGTCTTTTGGGGTGGGTCCGAAGAGGTGATGTGTCCCTTGCCGCGTGGCAAGTCACACGGTGAAGATGGAACGTCAAAACTATTTATGAGTGAATGAGAAGTTGACGTCGTTTTCGGGTCTAACATTAATTTTTATTTAGATAAAATTCATTTGAATTTTTTCAATAAAAATTATTGTGGAAATTTAATTTAATTCTAAATTCAAATTTTGGATTCCTAACTGGTTTCCTAAAGTTTGTAATTGTGGAAATTTAATTTAATTCTAAATTCGAATTTTGGGTTCCTAAGAAGTTTCCTAAAATTTGTACATCTTCATTTATTTATTTAACTATTTCTATAGTTTAATATATATATATATTCAATTAGTTTAATATATATATTTGAAATAGTTTAAATAATAAATTACCTACAGGTTTGACTTGGTCCACTACGGTTCACTTTTCAAAGTTTGAATAATTTGTGTTGGTTGTGCAACGGTCCGGAATTGTTTGTATTATAACAGGTTGCAGTTTTGTTAAAAATTTGAACTAAACCTGTTCATAATTTTGTCACATCTGTTCGGCTGTCTTTGTACTTGTTCGGGGCTTTGGAAATTTGCCTATAAATTCAATCTGATTCCAGCAGTCTAGGGGTGGGGAAAATTCAGTCTGTTATTTTGCCTCATTGCTGGCCAATTTTTTCTCTAGTGCATTTATTCTTCATATTTAGTTTTAGAATAAATTAAAGAGAGTATAGATCACAGGTTTGGTTCGCCGAACAAATTGTTTGAAGTGCTACTACAATTTGTGAAGATCATTGTATCTTGGGAGATAGACGCTACTCAACCGTAAGCACCGTAGCGGGGCAAATCTGTCTTAAGGACAGAGTGTCACACACTCGACTTGGTCTTTTATTTTTTCGGTTCAATAAAATAAACTCTGTAAGTTATTTATTTTATTTTGTTTGATTTAGTTTCAATTTATTTTATTTACACAGAAAATTGTTCCAACACTAATATCAAAGATATCGCCATTAAAATTATGCATAAACCAGAAAATCAATATATCTTAAAAGACAACAAATCGATTCGGAAAGAATGACAACCGAATTACCACTATAGGTTTTCCTATTGGCCTATTGAACTCTTAGTAAAGACAAGAAAGACCAGAGTCAAATATATAACATAAGCATGTTATATCATGAAGTTATAGACAATTCCCTATCTACGTAACATGAAAGAAGATTATCATATTCACAATAGACATGAGTTCTGTTTGGAATAAATGCCAGTAATCTTTGACATTATGAATAATATAAACACAGATTTGATACATAAACAAATTCCGTAAAATAATACTATATCAAGAGAATCAATATCCAGAGAACTAGTAATATTTACAGATAGAATATACAAATCTCGAAACGAAAATGAAATCTGTATAATATAATTGCACAGTATAATTATCAAAAAACCATAAACAGGATCCGAATCTGTCTTAAAATTGTTAGAAAAAATAGTACCAAATTATAAGGAAAATACAATTTAAAAATATGTAAATGGTTTTTGAGCAAAACCAAAACTAAAATAAATTGACAAAACAACGGAACAAAACTTACAATACATAAATAAATAAAACCTGATCGAGTCGAGTGTGTGACACTCTTTTCTTAAGACGGATTCATCCTCTCACCGGTGCTTAGGATTCAATGGACATCTATCTCCCAAGATACAACGATCAATGTCTTGCACTAGCAGCACCACTATGCAAGTCTAGCGAATTTCGCTGTGCATGTACTCTCTTTATAGAAAAATTAGACTCATAAAGTATAAAGAATAAATGCAAAGTGAAGAAGAAAATTACAATTTTATATTCCAAAATGAAGTGAGGGGGATGAAATTTATAGATTCATCCATGACTCTTTAGAAAGGTTGTGACCCTTCAAAAGGACACACCCTTCTATCTCAAGAGACACAACCATTGGAGTAAATTTAAATTCAAATTTTCCAACACAAACCAATTGTGTAGTATTGGTGAACCATACGACTTAGTCGAACTGTTATATCCTGGGGGGACAAGTCAAGATTTTTTTTATTGCATCGGTGTGAGACTTTGCATAACCGCAGAGGGCTTGAATTTCTTTAAAGAGAACGAATTTTTCGCGTCTCAGCCCTTTCAATAGTCATTGTAATTTTTATTATTTATATTTTTTTAATATTTTATTTGTAATTATCACCAACAACATTCATATGTACAAATGGATGATGTTTTTTCAAAAGACAAATATGATAAATCATATTGCTTGGATTATCTGATCAATCTTATTTATTTATTTATTTTTATATATTTTTTTAATGCGTGATCTATGTGGGTCAAATAAAGTCATAACTATAATGAATTTGGTTCACTTAATTTATTTTGTGACATTATTTTAAAGTCGGTTATATTGTCCATTCCAAATCAAATATATTTGAAAACAAATACTAATAAAATTGTTTGTCTTTGGTTTTCCAAAAACACTTTTCAGAAAATTCTACTTTCTCATTTTTCATATATTTTTTTTTTATTTTTACTAATTTTTTAAATATTTTAAGCAATTTTTTAAATTTTTAGACACACCCAACATAAATACACATAAAAAGTATAATTTTTTTGAAAAAAATCTTTTAAAAATTCACTAAATACCAAAAATATAAAAAATACGAGAATTTTAAAATATTTTTTCACAAATTTTTTCCTTTTTAGATACATCTAAGTAAGGTGCATCTAAAAAAAGTAAAAAAAAAATGCTTAAAATTTTGAAAATATTCACTAAAAACAAAAAAAACACGAAAAATAAAAAAACTCAATTTTCAAAAAATTTAATCCAAAAAACTCAAACCAAACACACAATAATTTTCAAAACAAGTAAATAAATTTCAACGTTTATGTGCAACTCTCGTCCATAGTTTTTGATGTCCTGAACAAGGCAACATGAAAATTCTGTGTATTGGCATTTTTCAAATATATAAGGAGGTAATAAATGGATTGCATGATGTTCATTTAAGAGCTAATCTATCACATTTAAGCTATTAAAATTTGAAAATCAATGTTTGATAGGCCACTTGGATTGTTTGTAATTTCATACAAATAAAACTGAATAAAGAATAATGTGTCTCATATTTATTAATTGAAAACAAAGATGGCTTAACCATTAAGTCATTTAAACGGTAGTCTATGGCCCCAAAAAAAAAAATAAAATAATAATCTTATTGTCGAAGGATTCAACTTTTCGAAGATTTAAATAAAGTCACATTTCTATGTTTAGCCTTAAACTTGCAAAAACCTCGAGCCGGTATTGATTGAAAGTCAAAAAATCCATCATTATAGTTCCTAATAACAACAATATTATCCTATGGTATTTTTTTCTTTTTTTCTATAAATTTTTATATGTTTTTCATTTCATTTTCTTTTCTTTTATTATTATTTTTGCTTTTCTCTAATCAACATCATCTCATCTCAATACATTGTTCCTGTCATTATCGACCCCTACATCTACCCCACAATTGTCAAATTTATGCAAAATACAAAATTTAGATGACCTTTGCAAAAAATCATGTACTAGTTAATTATCCCTACATGACAGCATAGAAAACCATTGGCTCAAAACTAGACCAGTAACAAGGCCAAGCTAGTTAACAATATCATTGAGTAATTTAATAAGTGTTTGTTGAAAAAAAATAAAACTAATAAATAAATAAATAAAAATAATCTAATAAGTGTTTGGTTGAGCTACTAATTCAATTGGATATGATCTGAACTGCATGTCTTTTTCTAAAAAATTATTCATTAATGAGTGTGACATATTATATATAATAATAAATAACTTTTCCCTTTCCCATACTTTAGCTAAAACATGTGATGATTTTGCATATACCAAAAAGTCACTTTTAATTCAAAATAAAAACTTATAAATTTAACAGAAATGTTTTTTGCCCCTAAAAAATCTGCCCCTAATGCCCCTAATAGCCAAAACGACATCGTTTTGACCATTTTTCTTTGTTTTTGTTTTCGTTTTTTTTTTTTTCCTCATGCCTTGGTTTTCTGTTTAGGGGCATTCGGGGCACCCTGTTTTCGGGGCCCCAACCACTGCTCTAAATTTAATTTCAAAAAATGGCTAATGAAAATACCCATCAAAGCCCACCACATTCTCAATGACACGAAAGGGAGAGCATTGTTGTCACGGCAAGTCTTTCTTCCAAAACAACTACATGTACAACAATCATTTGAGGCTTTAAAAAGTTAATTACATGTTATTATGACAAAAATCAAAATCATCTTGACAATAGCAACATTCAATTTGGTTATAAAAACATTAATTAAAAACCTTATCACTTCGATTTCGTAAAGAAAACTAATACAAATCTATTTTTTAAATTCGCTTTTTAAACTCAATAATATATTAACAAAATAATTATTTAATAATTAAAGAATAAATGAGAGAGAATTGACTTCAACTATTTAATAAAATGCCACATTATTAAATCTAAAAAGTTAATCTAATTTTTAAACCTAAATAACAATACTCTTTGGTTAATCACATGCTAATAAGAGAAAGCAACAACAGCTTACCATCTTTTTCCTAAGGAGGGCCCACATGCATTTGTAGATTGAGGTGTTGTTTGCCAATTGGGGTGGGTTAATTTTTTAGTTAAATTAATTATAAAAAGATACAATAGGAATAAAATGTCACATTCAAATTATAATTATTTTATTTTTTCTCTCATAAAAGTTAAAAAAAATCAATCCAAATGAATTTTGTTAATCTGGGCCAAAAATAATCAAAAAATTAAAAAATCAAAAAGTTAAAAACCAATCCAACTTTCCAAACGAAGTTGTCAATTTCAAATATTAATCTGTGATGTAAAAATATCAATTTCAAATATTAACCAGTGATATAAAAATAAAAGGGTTAATTGTACTTTAACATTTCTAAATTTCAACTAAAATTTCACTTTGTCTCTTTTGGTTTAAAAAAATTAAGGGGTGGTTTGAAATGTTCTAAATAAGTGTACTTTTTGACTTTTTATTAAAAAAAAATATGTAGAAAAGTAGAGAAAGTAGTTAGAAAAATAAAAAGAAGATATTGATTGATATGACCTAAATAAGTGTATGTAAGTAAAAAAAAAAAAGTACTTTTTTAGTTTACCCCAAACATCTAGTAAATGTCATATCATTTTTTTTATTAATAAAAAAATATTTTTTTAAAAAAATTATAAATATATTAATCTTTGTAACTCTTAAAAAAGTCGAAAAACAAACAATCATAAAAAAGCAAATCACAAAATTTAAACTTTCACAAAAAATATCCTTTTGGTCTTTTAATTTTGAATTTTCATTAATCTCAATAACAATAAATGAATAAAAAGACTGACAACACAATTTGACATAAAAATAAATATCTCCATTAAGGGCAATTTTTAAATGTGCAAATGAGTATTATATGTATTTACATAAGTTTTTATAAATATATGTAAATTATCTCATAAAATTGTGTAAGTTTTTATAAATATACATAAGTTAACTCATACAAATTTGAGAGATTACAAATTACGTATATTTATAAAAACTTACGTAATTTCGTAAGGTAACTTATGTATATTCGTAATAATTTATGCAAGTACATATGGTATGTAACTTACATACCCAAATACTTTCCATCAATTAAAAATGAAAATGTTAAGTGTATTTAACCCAATAAGCCCTTATTTGGCATAGGCTAAAATGAGGTTGGGGGTTAAAATAGTTATAAAAAAGTAAAATAGAATAAAATGTTAATAAGACAAAATATCATATTCAAACTATAATAAATTTTTTTTTTTTTCACAAAAGTTAAAAAAGTCAAAAAGTCCAACACAAATGAGACTTTTTGTTTTGTTAAACTATATAAGTGCACTTTTGTACATAAGTGCACTTATTTAGGTCACATCAATCAACATCTCCTCTCTATTTTTCTACACATTTTTTTTTTATAAAAAGTCAAAAAATACATTTATTTAGAGCATCCCAAACTAACAGGTCTCAGGTTAAAAAGCCAAAAAACCAACTTACATCCCAAACGGAACCTAAATCATACAAAAATAAGTATGAGAAAATTGCAATTCAATGTAAGTTTTTAAAATAAATTATAAATTAGTGATAAAACTTACCAATTTTAATAATTGAAATGATAAACTTATTGTGATTTTACAAATTTTTTTAAGTCTTACACTGATTTGCAATTTTTCCAAGCAAAAATATTTAAGACCTTAAATGAAGAGCTCTAAAAGGAACTCTAAAAATGGATCTCATTTTATAATTTGATATTTTGACTCATGATATTAAATTTTTTTTATGAATTACCAAATCATTAAAATTAACATTAAAACTCTAACTCTAATTAGAATTAACATCAAGGTCAAATTTGACAATTCAAAAATAATTTATCTTTTTATCTTTTTTTCATCATATTAATATACTTATTTAAATCATCCCAAACAACTCCTAAAACTCTAACTCTAATATTCTCTATCATCCCCCTTTTCCTAACTAATGTGTAGCTTTTCACTGAGTTTTGCTGTAGAGGTACCTAGACTTTAGGCAACCTGCAATGGTTGCTTTTAGGGTTGCCTCGTTTTCATGCAAAGAAAAGACTCGTGACAGTATTATTAGTCGGAAAATATATTGAGAAAATTATATTTAAGTGGTGTTAAAAAAAAAATTATGAAAGAGTAAAATATTTAAAATATTAATAATATTAAAATTATAATTTTATCATTGATCTTTAATTTTTTTTCTAAACCTACACTGATATGTTATTTTTCCATATATATTTAAATAAAATTTAAAGAGAAAATAACACATTAGTTAAAGATTGAAAAAAAAATTCAGATTATTAGTAAAATTTATAAACTTTAATTATTAAAATCATAAATTTTTTCATGTATATGTAATTATTTTTGAAAAATTGCTCTGATTTGTAATTTTCTCAAATTTAAAAGTAATTATGATTTTCAAAATAAAAATAAGTTTTGATAAATCTTTAATTTAAAGGGATAAAAATTAAAATTTTATCATATTATTTGATATTGATATATATATATATATATTTTAATTATAAAATACTAATTTTATTAATATTAAGGGACAGAGTACACAACAGGTCAGTACCGAAGATTCCACGAGGGAAGCCATGGGCGTAGTCATTCACTTTCATCCTCATGCATCTGTCTTGTACAATCAAAAAAATAAATATCAAAAACAGTCATTTTTTATTTTTAGATAACCATTTTTTCCATTAATTCTACTTTATAAATTATAAACAAAAGTTATACAGCACAGTCTGAGTGGTTCCTAGTAAGGGTTGGTTTAAAAATTCAACTTTTTAATAATTTTTTTATTTATTTTTTATATAAAAAAAAACGTGTAAAAAAAAGGTAAAAAGAGTGGATTGAATTTTTGTGTTTTTTTTTGACTAATTTAATATGTTCCCAACCATGGTTTTGAGGGCAAATTACATTTTAACCCTTTCAATTATCACTGTTTTTTACTTTATCCTCTCCAACTAAAAATTGATACAATGTACTCCCACTACAACTACAACAAATAAGCGTTTTAGGGATAAATTTATAGGCATATGGATGATAAATCCAATTTTGAATTTTTTTTGTCTAAAGATCCAGTCGTTAAAATAATATGTCCATAAAGACAAACTCTTATAAAATGACCAAACTACCCAAATATATATATATATATTGTTCCCAAACCAAACCCTAACCAAACTCTCTCTCTCTCTCTCTCTCCATTCCAAACTTTGGAACTGATCACTGCTAATCAAATATGGAGTTCAACATGCAAATCATCATTGAGTATTTTCAAGCCTCTTTCTCATTAATCGCGTTCGAAACCCATATTTGTAGAGTTACAGATCTTGCATTTTAAAGCTACTCTATGAAGAAGACACTAAATATACTTATAATTTGTTGAGGAACAAGATAACTTTTCAACAAATTTTGCGACATTGGGGAATTTTGGGGCATTTGATGCGATTTTAGGATTATTATTATTATTATTTTTTGGGCTAGGAAAAATGAATTTTTTTGTTGTTATTGAACATTTGAACAGATTGATGGCCTTCTCTTTCAAAAATAAAAAAAATTTAAAAAAATGCAATAGATTAAAAACAGATAAGATGTTTTTTTTTTTTTTTTTTTTGATGATGTAGATGTATATGTGATTATTGTTGTTGTTGATGATGAACAAGTAGAAAAAACAGATAAGATCTGTGTGTGATTTAAACAGGTAAGAAAATTAGAACTAGAATTTCAACAGATAGGAAAAAAATATGACAGGAATTTCAACAGATAGAATTTCAAGATTTTAACAGATAAGAAAAAATTAGAACAAGAATTTTAACAAAGATTTGAACAGATAAAAAATCAACAAACAGATAGTGAAAAAATTGAACATATAAGAAAATTTGGATAGATATTTGAACAAATAAGAGCAAAAAATTGAATAAATAATCAAAAAATTGAACATATAGAAATTTTTTTTTGAATAGATAGTCCAAAAAATTGAACTGATAGTCAACGAAAAGTTAACAGATAAATTAAAGGGTAAAATTGAAAACAAAATATCCTCTAAAATCAATGAAAGAATTTTTCACTAAACTATTTCACAAATGATAGACCTCTCACCAACAAAAAATATTCATTGGATCTAATCTCATATACTCTCCTTACTTTGGACTTTTTAATAATTTTCTCTCAATTTATTTCGTCCCCAAAAGTATAATGCTTGTTGGTAAAAACTTTAGCCAACCAATTTGTGTCGTCGAGCGCTTGGTCCAAAATGACCTCTTCATCTTCTGAAAATTTTTAATCTAACCCTTATGTATCTTTGTTCTGTTAACAAAATTGGCGAAAAAAGTACATGTAATGTACACATGTTATATTTATGATAGATTTTTAAAATATATTTTTATCATAAATATGACATGTACACATTACATATACATTTTTTTGTTAGTTTTGTTAATAGAATAATTTTTTAAAAGATGAAGGAGATACATAAAATAAAAAAATAAAAGATTGAAATTTTTAGTTTAAAGAATAAAATAAAACACAATAATAATTGAACAAGATAAAATATAATTTATCATGATTTTAAATAACAATACGGAGTATGAGCAACACGTACGTCTAAAACAACAGCCAAGTAGAAAGGCTAGATTCACCACTTTTTTAACATAAAAAAAGGTTTTACAGAAATTGTGCATGTGTTTAAATGTACAGCACCGTAACATACCATTTAAAACCCTAATGAAGAAAGCATACAAACAAAACAGTACATGACAAAGACTGATCAAGAGAGAGAGAATGGCGGTTTCTCGTTGATATTGTGGGCTGACCCAGCTGTATTTTCTGCAACACTGTAGAAGAGAGAGACAGAGAGCCACAGAGAGAGACAGAGAGAGAGGAGTGTGATGAGAGAGAAGGAAAACCAGAGGTCTGACTGAGTCTTTTGGGGGGTGGTAAAGAAAAAACGCTGCTGGTTTTGGTTTTTAGATCAAAGTGCGTCATGTAGTTTGTCGGTTTGTTTGTATAATGTCTTCAGTTTCAGTTTTTTTTCTCTTATTATTTTGGATTGATCTTCTTCATTTTCCTTTTTACAGATCTTTATGTTTCTCTCTATGCATAGCTGGTCTAGTATCAATTTTTCAAGAAAAATAATTGACAAGTACCCTTTCAGAAATCTTTTTTCTTGATTAAGGCTGCCTTTGATTTCGGTTTTTTAATGTATGTATAGTCGTTGTCCTGTTTGGAATTAATTTTTTTAAGTGTTTTTAAAAAAAAAAATTCTGAAAATTTAAAAGAATTAACGAAATTGAAAATTTGTCAAAAAAAAAAAGGGTATTTTTTGGGGAAATAGCAATTCAATGTATTTTTTGTTAAAAAAAAAAAAAAATCAAATTAATGATAAATTTTTAAAATTTTAATAATTAAAACCATAAGGTTTTTCATGTATCAATTATTACTTTTAAAAGATAAAACTGATTTGTAATTCTTTCTACATTTTTTTTTAGTGAAAAAGTTGATATATGACATTTGTTTTTTTAACTAATGATACGTTTTTAATTTTTTTCAGTAGATTCCAAACAACTTGAGTTAAAAAAAAGTAATTATTTTTAACATGAACATTAGAAAGAATAATAATAATATTATTCAACTTTTCAATTAATAGGAAAATAATTCTCTTACATTTATCAAACTCATCTCTGATCGATAAAAAAAAAAAAAAAAACTCATCAGTTTTTTTAACAATAATTTTATTTTTACAAAGTAAAAACAATAAAAAAAATAATTATTAAAACAATCGTTGCCAAATCAGCACTATTTTTTTTAATCAAGTAAGATGATACCCTGCCCATTAGTAAGTTACAATTCTAGATGTTGGATGGCCGGAAAGTTATTCCGATGCACCCAAAAATAAAAAAATAAAAAAATAAAAAAAAGGTCGGAAAGTGGATTAAAAGTCAGTTTTTTGATATTTTTATAATTTTTTTTTGAAAAAATGTGTAAACAAATAGAGAGATGACATAACTCAGAAAATTAAAAAAAACTAAAAGATGGTTTTAATCCAATTGACAAAATAGGCCTTTTTTTTTTTGTTATGACCTCAAACTCCTAATTTTTTTGTAATAATTTGTAAGAGAGGTTAACTCGACCCAATTAAATTAATTAGGTCTAATCAAAGCCCAATCGGAAAGCCCAAAAATTAATGGATCCGGAGAAATTATCACTAAGTGGCCTCAAATGAATTCTATTGAGTGGACCCGTGAGAAAATCAACGAATTGGGCCAAGGAGGTCTCATCAGGCTTGTATCTCTAGAGAAAGTCCAACAAGTCCATCCGAGGAGGCCCAAATCATACGAGTATCGGAAAAGGTTAATTGTTGTTTTCAGATGAGAAAAAACCCTCGAAGGAGATCCATTTTCCGAAGTATTTGCTTAATCTCGAAAGGGTTTGGAATCACGGACCTAGAGACTTATTTCAGCTCGAACTCGAAAAGGTTCAAATCCACTAACCTAGAGATTCAAAGCGTTTGGCTTCGAATGGATTCAAACGCAATCTAAAAGTCGCTTTGTTAATGAGTTCCAAAATAGTTACGGGCTTGGAGCTTTCCAAGATGGATGTACTAGAACCATGGGCGTGACGGAGTCTAAATAAAAGACCTGATCCCGAAGACGGTGAGTGGAGATAAATTCACTATTCTATTAAACTAGCCTATACCCAAGTCGAGGTGGCACGAGTTAGGGGGTCCCTAAGACTCAGCAATGTTTGCTGCAGGACATTCTCTTGATTTACCCCAAACCCTTTAGCGATAGGGCGTCCTCTAGAACTACTCCTAATTCTTTGGGATGATTGGGATCACTGGTTAGGTGTGGTTAAAAAGAAGGGTTCACCGAGAGGTTGATCTCCTCTTTGAAATTTTTTTCATCCTTGAAGAGGTCACATCCTCAAACAAAGTGGTTAGGGAGAATATTTCTCATATGCCTTGTGCATGGGCTCTATCCTACATCATGAGGTGCCTATAATAGCATCCATCCATAGCTTTACAAGGAGTTGATTTTGGAGAGACAATTTTTGGGAGAGAACTAATTTTTCTTTTCCATTATCTACCTTGAGAGTGAAAGTGGGAGATCTATGGAAGAGTTTTTCCATTATTCTCTTTCTAACTATTTTGCCTTCTTCTTCACCTAATCTCTTATCTCTATTATCTTTTTGCTATTGTGTTTTTAATTACAACCGTTAAATAATTTAAGTCTCTCATCATTTCTAGAAAATTTGAAGTTTCTGTCGACATTTGAATTTTCCGACAAACATTCGAAGATTCCTACGAATTTTTCGACGACATCCCCAGACCGTCTCACTTACATAATCTAAAAGTACAACCATCAAAATCATATTAAAATTTGACCCGATTAAATTTAATGTGGTAAAATTTTCATGAGAGAATGGTTGAAATTAGTATTATTTATGGTATGAGGAAAAAAAAATTTAAATTATTTACAAGCCGTGTTTTTTTTTTTTTGGTCAACATTGTAGGAAGTTAGATTTGTTAGTAAAGTTATTGAACTTAAGTGTATTACTTAAAGGGACCGCTGCTGATTCGTTAGCTGAACCCCTGACTTTTTCCTCACTACACCCTAAGGTGCAATTACACGCCAACTTGCCATAAGGGCATTGCTAGAGTTTATTAGGTAGGATTTGTGGATAAATTGGCTTTGCTTAAATTTGTTCAAAATAACTTATTTATTTTCTTCTTAAAAATAGTTCCCAGCTAAGAAAATTTTTTTCTAAAGATTTTAACAATGAAACCAAAGATTCGCTATTTCTACACATCAAAACACTTTCACTTATTTATATATATATATATATATATATTTACATATTGAATAATATTTTAATGTTGTTAGAGATAATTCGAGCAGTCATTGGCATTAATTTCTTAATTTTGTATGGAAAAAAGTTCTACTGTTTTTTAAATAGAAAAAGGACAAATTACATTAACGGTGTTTGTGATTTGAGATTATTTGTGTCACTCTAATTATTGACCTTTTAATTATGATACATTTGATCATAAATTTTAAATTTCACTCAAAATAAGAATAATTGAAAAAACCGTTTCCTTTGCAAACAGAAAATGCTTTATTTCAAGGGCAAAATTGTTAATTTAATAAAATATAAACTAATTTGACAAAAATAAATGTCAAAAAATTATTTTTGAATTTTTTAAAAATTATTTTTACCCACCAAAGATAAAATTATATAAAAATGATAAATCTTTTACATTTTTAATTTTTTACTAAATTAATTTTTAGTATGTGTTTGGATTGTTTTGGTTGATGTTTTTGTTTTTGTTTTTATTGTTAATAGATATTTTTTAATGGTTATCATGTAATAAATGGTTATTAAGTTTTTAACGTATAATCGATATGTTTAATATATGAAATGTTTTTAGTTTTGGACTTTTTGATTTAATGGATTGGTTTAATAATGAGATTAAAGTTGTCGCCATATTTGACTTTTGAAAAAATAGAAACTAATTTAATAAAAATAAATATCAAAAAAATATAATTTAAAAAAATTATTTTTACCCTTCTAAAAGATAAAATTATATAAAAATGACGTGTTTTTATTTTTTTCACCAATTTAATTTTTAGTTTTTTGGAAATTTTTTTTTGAAAACTACACCAAATAGAACTTTATAACCAAGAAAGTGTCTACATTATTTATTAAAAAAAGTCATTACATTTCAAACAACATATAAGTTGACTAATACATAAGTTGGATGACGACTTTACTCTTGAAATTGACAATTTGCAATAGAAATATATTTAACTCTTCTTATTTAGAATAAAATTTAAAATTTAGATCAAATATATTATAATTGAAAAATTAATAATTAAAATAACACAACCCTCAAACTATATGAGTGGTTAGTATAATTCACCCATAAAGATACAAAAAGAAGGAGAAAGTTTTACTTGAATATAATACAAGGAATGACAGGTAGCCCATCAAAAGTTTTTTTTTTTTTTTCCTTTTTAAAAAATAAAAATAAAAATAAAAATAAAATATGGTTGCCAAAATTGGGCCGGATTGGGAAAAGAACTGTTGGGCATGGATTCAGTTTTTAGCCCATAGATGGACATTTGATTGATTTGATTTTTACGGTTTTTTTTTCATTGTTGCTCCAAAATCCTCATATTTTTTTTTTTTGTTTTGGATTTGTCCACCCCACAACAAAAAAAGAAAAAAAAAAGAAAAAACTGTTTGTTCTTACGGAGGTCCATTGTATTTTTTTATTTTAGAAAAATGTCATTATTATAATTTTTTTTTTTTTTACATTATATAAATTAGTAGTTGGATACATGTATTGGATGTGGCACATAATTATTCATCAACTTTTAATACTGTAATTATGTGTATCTCTTAAATTGATATGTGATATATATATACAAAATATGGAGACTTATATGGATAAATTGATTTGTATTCAAAATACAATTAAGAAAAAAATGAATACATACTCGACTGAAGAATTTAAATGATAAATTAGAAATTTTATAATCATAAATATTAATTTATAACTAGATTGTTGAGATCATAATCTTATTTTAAATAATAAACAATAAGTAAGTCCTTTAAATATATAATATTACACAAATCTTTTTCTATCAACTTCCACTTCAAATTTTCATAATCTGTACTTGTAATATAATTGAAAGTATAAAATTAATTGTACAATTACATAATTTTGTTTAATAGTTCATTTCATAATACAAATTCATTGAACTCACTATTACATATTATTTGCATACTATTGATGTATGGATGCATTAGTATCAATATGTAATATATTTTTATACATCAAGAGTTGTTAAGTTTCGTTTCCTGTTCCATAAATATCTTGCATGATGAAAAATATAACATTAGTCATTAGTATATTTTCATTTATGTTGAAAATGTGAAATAATTTAAAAAAAAAAAACGGAATGATATTGTAGATTAATATTTCGATCAATATAGGAATTTCATAATTATTTTCACGATGTTTGTAGATCCATTTGTAGAGTCACTTTCATAAAACTGTCAAGTTACATAATTTATTATGGCATCTACAAGTAATCAACATATAACAAAAATTGATCGAAACTTTTTATTTGATGTACTTACTTTCTGTGTCATTGAGGCCTCATTTGGCATGTAACAGTTTTAGCCTAAAAGTCAAAAAGTTACTAAAAAAATCAAAAAGCCTATAAGCTATACTAAAAAGTCAAAGATTTCATTTTTTCTCTACTTTTTGCAAATCTTTTCATAGAAAACCAAAAAGTCATTTCAAACATAATAATTTTTTTATCTCATATTTTAGCCAAAAATTCAAAAACTTACTAAAATAACTTGTTCTCAAACGAGGCCTGAGTTGTCGCAATAATGTTTCGGTATCATTTATTTTTTTTTCTTGTAATTTTACTAAAATGTATGCATGAGGTACATTATTTTTCTTGAACTTCACAACAGATAAGACAATTCCTACTTCAACTTGTCTAACTTTGCTTGGAGAGTATATTCCAATAGATCTTCTGTAATTTTTGTTTCATCATCTTCTTGTTTTTTCTTCTTACTCATTATTATAGCGCATTGTAATAAAATATTTTGATGAGTAAGAGTTTGAAGTGATATCATATTGTTATGAATTTCAAAATCTATTTTTCCTAAATAATGTGATTTTTTCTGTGAGAGGAAAAAAAAATACAATTATTGTCGCGACGGAGGTATTTTGCATAATCTTGATTTGTCATTGAAAGCGTTTGTTGTGGACACTTGTTTATATGACATATGTATATGTATATATATTGAACATAAGTTGATAAGATTCACTTAATCTAAATATACTTAGAAAATAATTTGTTGGGTACTCGTCTTGAATTTTTAATAATAATAATAATAATAATAATAATAATAATAATAATAATAATAATAACAACAAAAAAAATATAATAATAAAAAATCGGTACATGTTTGAATTTATAAATTTTTTTACCAATATTTTACTTTTTAATTCTATCTAGATTATTAAATATTAGTTTTTATGTAAAAGTATAATTTAATATAAAATATGAAGAAATTTTAGTATTTTTAATCACTAAAACTGAGAAAATATGAAAAATTAAAAATTAAAAAATAGATTTAAAAAATAAAACAAATAATAGTGGTTCTTTTTTAAAATTTTGACATCATACTTTAATTATTAAAGTACTATGTAAAATATTACAGTTCATAAAATATAATTTAAACAAAAAGCAAGTGTATGAAGATAATCAGAAGAATTTTGAAATGCGAGACAAAACTCTATTTTAAAAATGCATGCATTTTTCTCTATCTAGATTTAAACGAATATATATATATATATATATATAACTTTAAGATTCAATCAAAATTATTCATAGTGATTTGATTCATGATGGATAATTATAAATATTATGTATATCAGTATAGAAGTAGATACAGAAAATAAAAAAGAGTAATTATTTTTTGTTCTTTAATCATCATCAATATAAAAAATAGATAAATGATTTTTTTTTTTTTGATAATAAGGGAAACCGTTTGTTTATATTTATATAGAACTCTTGGAATGAGATATATTATTTTTGAATATTCAATTCCAAAAATAAAGAGATAATTAGTTTTTATAGGACTCCTCATAACTTTTAGAAAATATAGTAGATTTAAGAGGGTACAATTGAGATTTAAAAAAAAATAGAAAACGTAGCAAACTCTTCATACTTTTATAATAGTAGTAGATAGATTGTGTGCTGGTCTAATAATATTTTATAATTTGTTTAATGATATTTTTTGTCACGATCCAAACCCGTTCCTACGGGTTTAGTACCGTAACCGGCCAGTAATCCGAGATTACCGAAGGCCTGTTTAACAGTAAAACAGTAATACAGAGTACAGGGGCATGGCGGAAGCCAAAACAGTAAACAGATAATGTCTAATGAGCTGTGGCAGTCTGTATGCAAAAAGACTTTTCATAACATTTATACAATCAGTGCAAACAATACACAGTATTTACAATCATTTAGGACAGGGACTTAATCCTTATTCAACAGTACAGTAATAGTCTATACAGTATGACAGAATAGAGACAGATAGGGTGAATCTGAGACACCCCAAAAGCAGCCTAAGCTTGAACGGATCTGGAACCTCGCAGTGAGGCACAATGGTTGGCTGACAAAACAAAAGCTTGCCTGACGCCCCTAGCGACGGTCCGGTGCTTGAACACCTACATATATATATGAGCAGTGAGGTAAAGCCCAGTGAATAACACATGCGTAAAGAGGCTAAGAATGAATGTCCTTTCAGCAGTGAAAATAGTCATTTAAACAGTATATCAGTCATTTAGTTTGTGGCTCGTATTTCAGGCCATAACAGTCATTCAGAAATTATAAAAGTCATATGTGGTACATCCATTAGCATAGCAGTACAGTAAACAGTAGGTCTTAAAAGACCGAACAGTCAGTTGATGGCCATCATATCAGTAAACAGTAGTGGTTCCAACATGGGAACCGACAGAGATCTCAGTAACAGTAGCAGTAACAGTAACAGTAGTTGCTATGGATGCCACAATACAGTTCAGAATAGAGGACATACATTCATTCAGTTAACAGTAACAATTCAAAAACAATACAGTTCAATTGTTCAGAAGATAATCATTTTTGAACATATCTTCACACAGTTGTTACTCACAGAGTTCTAGGCTACAGATAAGCTAGAGCGTCCACGGATGCCAACCCTACACAGTTACAGAATGAACACACACTAAGCTACACAGTTGGGAAACAATAACTTAATCCCTAACTTGACTCGGTGTGGTTCTACATCAATATCCTCATTAAGATGCCTTAAACTAGGCCTAAGAATGCCTAGAATGGAATGAGGATGCAAAGATGCACTTTGAAACATTTTCAGCATTTTCAGAAAGCAGAGGTCCTGCTCGAGCGTGACTATCTCCGCTCGAGCGGACATGCAACAAAAGGGTTCCGCTCGAGCGTATACTTCCCCGCTCGAGCGTACTGCAAAACAATCAAAAGTGCTGGATGGTCGAAAATCATGCTTGATGGGCGCTCGATGGGCGCTCGATAGCCGCTCGAGCGTAAGACACAAGGTCCAGCTCGAGCGTCCAATACCCCGCTCGAGCGGACTGTAAAACAGTGCAAAGTGTTGGGAGCACGAATTTCACACTCGAGCGCCAGTCTCCTCGCTCGAGCGTGAGTTCAAAGTCTGGAATTCCCAGATTTGAACCTCAAGCTTAAAATCAACTTCAAATGTATCAAATTTGATCCTTTTGGGCTAATTTTCTGGAAAACACTTCAAAACTCATAACATTACATGTTTCAAAGATCCATTTGAGAAATCGAAGCCCAAAGGTAGTTCAATTAAACCCAATTTCAAACCAAATTTTATGAACATGACCTCAATGCAACATGCATGAGTAAAATCAACTTTAAAGCTTCAAATACATGCTCAAGTGAGTCAATTTCTTCAAAGACAAGATGAATTCATGGATTTTAACACAAACATGAACATGCATGCAAGATTCCCATGAAATCCAACCTCCAAACTCAACAATGTAAACATGCATGCATGATTTGAGCTACAATACAACATACTAGAGCCAATTCTAGACTTAGCTCTCTAAACTACCATGATCCATGCTAGATACAACTTAGATACACAATTAAGAGAGTGATTTCTCTACCTTATGTCTTCAATTCAAGTGTAGAAGCCCAAATATGCAAGAATCCCTTCAATTCTCTCAATCTCCAAGCCAATTCTCAAGAACTCAAGATTTTTCTCCTACCCTCTCTCTCTCTAGTCGGTTGTGACTCTCAAAATGGGCTGATGAAATGTTTAGTCAAGAGTGTATGAAGTGGAGAAGAGTTGCCTAGATTAATCCACTAGGTGGCAAATTGGTAAATAGGGCCAACTCTTGTAATCTAGCTTATTTTAATCTAATTTAATCATACAGAATCACATTTCAATTAAATATACCATTAAATCACATAATTTCTAATGATCATAAAACATTAATCAAT
Source organism: Camellia japonica (assembly GCA_030407325.1). NCBI lineage: Eukaryota > Viridiplantae > Streptophyta > Magnoliopsida > Ericales > Theaceae > Camellia > Camellia japonica. Next base: position 167,345,942 of record JAPPVO010000016.1, read on the forward strand.
TTCTGCTTCGGCCGCCGATAAGGCCTTCAATTCGCAGTTTAAACATAGAACACGAATAGATAATTTACTAGTCAAACAGAGAGAAATGCAATTAAACTCATATACTCAATCAATCCGTTCAGACTTTCAGTCAATCAGTCAATTAACATGCTTAGTCTCAGTTTAGCAGTAAACAGTGGTGAGGGTTGTCACAGTCTCCCCTCTTTCCAAAGAGTTTGGTCCTCCAAACTCGAATTATCTTATATTAAAGGCAGGATGTTCAACAGAGGTATAGTTCTAACTCTTTATAAAACAGAAGCACAACAATATTTATGGACATGCTCAACCCGATCTCGACCTTAGCTTCAAGCATTAACAGAATTATAAATTATTATAAATTATATACAGAGAGTAGGGTTCATATCAAAACAGAGTCTTATACCTATTTAGATTTTAGTCCAGAACAGATTCAGATACATGTTCATTTTCATATTCTTGTCCAGATCATACATAGCTGGTACAATTCCTACTTAAGCATACATGGTGCATTCATTAGCACTAACAGAGCAGATACAGAATAGATGCAGAACAGATACAGACATAGCAGATACAGAACAGATACAGACATGGCAGATACAGAACAGATACAGAACATATACAGGCATAGCAGATACAGAACAGATACAGAATAGATACATAACAAATACAGACATAGCAGATACAGAACAGATACATACATGGTAGATACAGAACATATACAGGCATAGCAGATACATAACAGATACAGAATAGATACAGAACAAATACAGACATAGCAGATACAGAACAGGTACAGACACGTGATGGTTATGAATAACCAGTTCCATAAAGGAACCTTCAAATCCTGGTAACAGAACAGAATAGAACAGAAGCTGAGCCCTCGTGAGTGCAGACAGATATAAGTTCTGTAAAGGAACCTCCGATACCGGTAACAGCTAACAGATATCACATAATACCAAGAGTCACGAACACATATCAAAGATTGAACAACTAATCAGTATACAGCATATAGAGTTTCAGAAAGCAAAACTTACTTCGTGACACAGAACATAAATACAGTTGCACAAAACTTTACTGTATTATTACTCACCTTACTTATATCAGGTACTTATCGGGGTTATAGATTTGCACTGGTCTTGTTTTCATAAGTAGTTCCCCCGTTAAGTTATAGAGATTCGATCCATTCAATTCCGAGTCATTCATTCGGTCTTTGTTCAATTTGGTTCTCAATTCGGTAATCCATCACAGTCAGTCCAGGTCATTCTGGAGTTATCGGGAATATAAGGCGAATTTGTATATTACTCTCATAGCAGTAGGCGAAATTCTGAAGTAATCATTCATTTACTATTCATCAGTTTCAGTCCTCACAGATTCGGTCATACTTCGTGTCAATATGGAAGTAGTCATACTGATTACATATACTTCCAGATAGTCAGAGTTTATAATCAAAACCAGTTTGTTGTCAACAAATTCCATCAGTTTTGAAGTACAGTAACACCCAAACAATTATTCCCTAGTCAAACAAGTTCATAGTCATAACGGTAATACCGAGTAATCACATGTCATGTACACAGTTTTCCCCCATAAAAGTAAGCAAATCAAGTAATAGCTCTCAATAAGAGTTCCCTCAGGTCAAATCGATGAAAGTTCGACCAGGTCATATTAGCTGAAAGTTCTGCCCAGTCATATCAAGTAAAAGTTCAAAACATGAGTCATTTATAGAAGTTCCATTAGTTACACAAAGGGTTTCATCAACCCACGGTTCTATCAGGCCGGATCAGGTAACAGTTCCATTCTTATCATTTCCAGATGAGGTATATTAGTTCATACTCCAGTCGTTTCGGTACATAGTCAGTAGTTTCACAATTAGTCTGAGTTCATCAATTGTCAAACTTACATCAGAGTCTGGTACCATTATACTTCATATCGAAGTGTTACAAGTCATATACAACGTGTTCCTCCCATTAAGTTTACAAGCAATGCACAGGCATGCAGTTATTCACATCGAGAGGTAAGCATCACAATCAGTATAACAATTTCCCAAATAAGTCTTTCATATAGGCATATGGTACACAGTAATACATCATACGAGATTCTCGCTGATACATAACGGTGGGTTGTCATACGAAGGTCTCAAATTGGTCGTACAGTCACTAAAGCATAGGCTCGCGGGTCTAATCAGATAGTCTTGTCAATTTTCACAATCACGATTCACAGTCTAGAGTTTGTCATTTGGGGTCTTTATTTAGTCACACAATCCCGGAGTCATAATCCCAACGGTTATATTATCAAACAATAACATGCCAATCATTCCGAGCAAAGGTATCGTCATATATGTACATGTTCAGAATCTACTAACATTCCCAATACGGATTCACGAGTTCTATGTACAATACAAAACAGTTCCTCCCGATACGATAGTTAAGGTAACGAGTCAGAAGTCTACTCAGTCTAACAACATCCTCAAGCAAAGGTATGCATATACGTACGTAAGTCCAAACAGTTTCCATAGCATAGGTAATTGTTAACATAAGGTTTTACAGCATCGCACATAGTTCGCATCAAACAGTAAATCTCAAAGGATTCATTAACCATAGTCCATCCCCACCAGTTCTAATAGTATTACAAGCATGGGAATATATATACAGGTGTGAGTCTAAAATCAATTATCATGTAGGTATTCGTTCTCAAATTCATAAGCAGAAGTTCATCTTTACAAACCAATATGGGTTCTTAATTTCAGAAGTCCCACACACAAACAGTTCACGTATATTATTCGAGTTCATGGGTCTGATCATTCAATGATGTCCATTAATATATAACAATTCAGTCCGAGTCATAGTTGTACGGATTTCTCGAGTTACAGTCAATCATAAGGTGTCCCCACGGTCAATAGTTCTAGCACAGTTTAGAGGGTCATACCTAACAGTTCATATTCAATTATTGCAATATGATACAAGGACCTAACTCAGCAAATTCTCGTTGGTCACAAGTCCTTACAATTCTCATAGCATAGGGTTCATAATTTCAGTAATTCAATTGGTTCAGTCAACATGTCCACAGTCTTCATCAAATTAAGAAATGTACGATTCCCACACAAATGTTCGTATAGACAATTACACATAATTAAGGTAATACCTGCGTCAGTCATTTCAGTGTTCTGAGCATTTTCTGGAACTAGGGTATAGATTTAGGCTCATTGTTATTCGGATGGGTTCGTGGGCAGGATTTAGGCAAGTGTCCTTCCTGTCCACACCCAAGATAAGTTTTGGATAGGCGGCGATAACGCCCCAATATTATTTCCCACATTCTCAACAGATAGGTATATCATTGTTCACATTGCTTCCTCGACCTTTTTTGTTCAAAGCTATTGCCCGAGATTTTCCATTCACAGGTCATTGAATTACTGGTCATTTTCACTTTCTGTTTCTTCTGTTTCATTCTTTCTGATTCAGTTGATGATGTTGGTTTGGATATTTCAATACTGCCATGTTGTCTCAGGCATTAATGCACTATTCAGGACATCCACATACTTTGACGGTTTCAAACGTCAATTTGGTCAAACACATCTAGGTCAACCCACTTCGAAATTATCATTTTTTTTTCTAGCCTTTTGTAGTTAGTATCTATCACGTGGGGTGCTTATCGAACTAGCTGGGTAAATTTTACCTCATATTCGACCACAGTCTTGCCACCTTACTTAAGTTGTTCAAACTCGGATACTTTCCTATCTTGCATGCATTGGGGAAGGATGTTTTTTGAAGAAAACTTCACATATTTTCTCAGTTTCTAACCCAAGCCTCAGCTTTCATTGGTTCGATGCCTCCCAGAAATTTCCAGTGGCTTCAGTTTATTGGGTTTCTGTATCAGTGTCATCAGATCATATTCAGTTGGTTCAGGCACGTATGTCTGCCTTTATTATCTCAGATTTTCGGTTAAGGCCTCTAGCTTGTTAATTCTAGCATCAGAAGATTCGGTTTCGTCCACATTCCCCGCCCTTTCCCTTGTTTACACACAACAGGGTGATTATCAATCTAGGAGAGGTTCTTACTGATTTCACGTTTCAGTTCGCTTGTATACTTTCATTTTAACTCAGGTATGGTCACATGACCCTTTACTTTCACACATTCCTGTTCACATAGATTTCTACATTCGGTATTAACATTACATGTTATTCCACTTAGCTTCTTTAAGTATGCATATAGGTTTCGTTTCATTTCACCATAGGCAATACGGTAATTATAAACATAGGCAGTTGCATACTTAAACACATTAATCACATTAGCATATTATTCAAGTCATGGCCACACACACTTTTCTTATGCTCATGTAATGCCCTAATTACTTTTCTAGGACATCCTATAGCTCATTTGGACACGTGTGTGCGGTATAACTCGTGGTTAAATATCGCTCTGATACCACTCTGTCACGACCCAAACCCGCCCCTACGGGTTTAGCACCGTAACCGGCCAGTAATCTGAGATTACCGAAGGCCTGCTTAACAGTAAAACAGTAATACAGAGTACAGGGGCATGGCGGAAGCCAAAACAGTAAACAGATAATGTCCAATGAGCTGTGGCAGTCTGTATGCAAAAAGACTTTTCATAACATTTATACAATCAGTACAAACAATACACAGTATTTACAATCATTTAGGACAGGGACTTAATCCTTATTCAACAGTACAGTAACAGTCTATATAGTATGACAGAATAGAGACAGATAGGGTGAATCTGAGACACCCCAAAAGCAGCCTAAGCTTGAACGGATCTGGAACCTCGCAGTGAGGCACACTGGTTGGCTGACAAAACAAAAGCTTGCCTGACGCCCCTAGCGACGGTCCGGTGCTTGAACACCTACATATATATATGAGCAGTGAGGTAAAGCCCAGTGAATAACACATGCGTAAAGAGGTTAAGAATGAATGTCCTTTCAGCAGTGAAAACAGTCATTTAAACAGTATATCAGTCATTTAGTTTGTGGCTCGTATTTCCGGCCATAAGAGTCATTCAGAAATTATAATAGTCATATGTGGTATATCCATTAACATAGCAGTACAGTAAACAGTAGGTCTTAAAAGACCGAACAGTCAGTTGATGGCCATCATATCAGTAAACAGTAGTGGTTCCAACATGGGAACCGACAGAGATCTCAGTAACAGTAGCAGTAACAGTAACAGTAGTTGCTATGGATGCCACAATACAGTTCAGAATAGAGGACATACATTCATTCAGTTAACAGTAACAATTCAGAAACAATACAGTTCAATTGTTTAGAAGATAATCATTTTTGAACATATCTTTACACAGTTGTTACTCACAGAGTTCTGGGCTACAGATAAGCTAGAGTGTCCACGGATGCCAACCCTACACAGTTACAGAATGAACACACACTAAGCTACACAGTTGGGAAACAATAACTTAATCCCTAACTTGACTCGGTGTGGTTCTACATCAATATCCTCATTAAGATGCCTTAAACTAGGCCTAAGAATGCCTAGAATGGAATGAGGATGCAAAGATGCACTTTGAAAACATTTTCAGCATTTTCAAAAAACAGAGGTCCTGCTCGAGCGTGACTATCTCCGCTCGAGCGGACATGCAACAAAAGGGTTCCGCTCGAGCGTATACTTCCCCGCTCGAGTGTACTGCAAAACAGTCAAAAGTGCTGGATGCTCGAAAATCACGCTCGATGGGCGCTCGATAGCCGCTCGAGCGTAAGACACAAGGTCCAGCTCGAGCGTCCAATACCCCGCTCGAGCGGACTGTAAAATAGTGCAAAGTGCTGGGAGCACGAATTTCACGCTCGAGCGCCAGTCTCCCCGCTCGAGCGTGAGTTCAAAGTCTGGAATTCCCAGATTTGAACCTCAAGCTCAAAATCAACTTCAAATGTATCAAATTTGATCCTTTTGGGCTAATTTTCTGGAAAACACTTCAAAACTCATAACATTACATGTTTCAAAGATCCATTTGAGAAATCGAAGCCCAAAGGTAGTTCAATTAAACCCAATTTCAAACCAAATTTCATGAACATGACCTCAATGCAACATGCATGAGTAAAATCAACTTTAAAGCTTCAAATACATGCTCAAGTGAGTCAATTTCTTCAAAGACAAGATGAATTCATGGATTTTAACACAAACATGAACATGCATGCAAGATTCCCATGAAATCCAACCTCCAAACTCAACAATGTAAACATGCATGCATGATTTGAGCTACAATACAACATACTAGAGCCAATTCTAGACTTAGCTCTCTAAACTACCATGATCCATGCTAGATACAACTTAGATACATAATTAAGAGAGTGATTTCTCTACCTTATGTCTTCAATTCAAGTGTAGAAGCCCAAATATGCAAGAATCCCTTCAATTCTCTCAATCTCCAAGCCAATTCTCAAGAACTCAAGATTTTTCTCCTACCCTCTCTCTCTCTAGTCGGTTGTGACTCTCAAAATGGGCTGATGAAATGTTTAGTCAAGAGTGTATGAAGTGGAGAGGAGTTGCCTAGATTAATCCACTAGGTGGCAAATTGGTAAATAGGGCCAACTCTTGTAATCTAGCTTATTTTAATCTAATTTAATCATACAGAATCACATTTCAATTAAATATACCATTAAATCACATAATTTCTAATGATCATAAAACATTAATCAATTTCTGCTTCGGCCGCTGATAAGGCCTTCAATTTGCAGTTTAAACACAGAACACGAATAGATAATTTACTAGTCAAACAGAGAGAAATGCAATTAAACTCATATACTCAATCAATCCGTTCAGACTTTCAGTCAATCAGTCAATTGACATGCTTAGTCTCAGTTTAGCAATAAACAGTGGTGAGGGTTGTCACATTTTTAATCTATATAAGTATTTAATTTTTTATTATTGGCTTGGCATATCATCCATTTAGACCTTGTTTGGGGAGTGGCTAAGATATCAAAAAAATCACTACAAGTTATCATATCACTCTCTTTATTTTTTACACGTATTTTCGTAAAAAAATAACTAAATTAGTCAATTCCCAAACCAACCCTTACTATTATATGAATTTACTCTAATTATTTGTTCCATTATCATTTGGACAAATTATACCTATAAATTTTTTCTTTTTGTTATTAATTTGGTAATATTGTGTCAATATAGTCAAATTGATAACATAACTAACGGTCTGCGCGGTGCAGTTCAGGCGATTTGAGAATAAAATTATAAACTGAATGGTGGATTGACAGATTGATAAATTGTGATTTTGGCAGTTTTGGGTGGATTGACGGATTGAAGAATATTCTAACAAATTATCAAGCATTTGCATAATAATATTTACATAATATTTTTCATATATATAACGCAAACTAATTTTACATAATATGTTATATATATAACTACTAATTTGTAAGAAATTTCATATCTTAAATCTCTCTCATATTCATTTTTACTTTAATATTTTATTAGAAATTAAAAAATATATATGTATTAACTATAGCAGAGCATAGCGGTTTCAAAAGCGGATTATAAATTTTAAAATTTAATTCGTGGTTAGTGGATAGAATAGTGCGGATTGATGCAATTTTAGCGGATTGGACGATATTTTACACAATTCTAAACATAACACCTCATGGTTAGTTCCTTTATGTGTTAAGGGATGATGGATGCCCTTTTATTTCTGAATATTTTTGTTAACATTTCAATGACATTTATGCAATTTTGGGGGAAAAAAAAAAAAAGTCAAATTGATAACGTGATTATAGAAAATGGATAGAAATTAAGGGGCAAAAATAGTCAATTTACTTTCTTAAAAGAGATTGAGGGATTGACATTCAATTTTAAATAATTCATTCCCACAAAGCTCCCTCTAAATTTTAAATCACCAACACAAAACAAAGGATACAAATTATGCAAAAACAGTTTTTTAAGCTCATCCCAGAAAACTAACCGCTCTTTACGGGACAGAAGAGCATACATGAGGGATAGATCCCAACTTCCAGAGCCCAATTCGTTGATGACACATTGGATAAGATTCTTTGTTTTAAGCCTCACCTCTAATCTTACATCGTCCACCCACCATAGAGAAAGTCCCCCCAAAGAACCTTCTGGGTTAACATTGCATTTATTGGGGTATGTGAGCCTTCTAGGAACCCTTTCGAGCTTGGAAAAATTATTTCTGGTTTCAATAAGGAAAACCAAGTAAGGTGATGGGTTAAACATAACCCTCAGAGGATCTGGATTGTCAAGGTCACCCAATCCCCTAACAATTCCAACTTAGAATCAACATGAAAAGAATGGCTGTTGAGGGCCAGCTAGAGCCTATTCTTAAACCACTTCAGTTTCTTCATCCTCTGTTGGAAAGGTGCTAGCAACCTGTGAGCAACAATCTTCCACCTCATCTAGCAGAGGTTGAACAGGGACTTCAAAAAAGGTAACAACCACCTTTTTTTTCTTAGAGCTCGAGATGCAGACATCAATCAGAGGATAGAAGGTTTGGTATCTCCTTAGTCTTCCTCGACGACCAGACGAGCTTCGGATGACCAAGGACGAGGATTGCCCTTTCCTTGAAAAAGAATTAAAACAAGAAGCCCTAGAAATCACCTCTTTTAGTAGTTTGAGAGGACGCAGAGTTGGGCTTTGCTCATCTTGAGCCTTACGCTTGAGCGAGAGGTCTTGAAAAATCTGGGACATACATCTTTCAACCAAAGGGTCCATACCTAGGTGGGTTGGGCTTGAGTGTGTGCTAATCTCCTCGATAACAATCTCAAGAACGGGCTTAAAAGGTTCTAAGTGGGTGATTTTAACCAAGTGGGAGCTTTGTGGGAAAAACAAGGTGGGTTAGAATGTAATCGAACCCAATTGATTGGTTTTCAGCAATGGCTCTCTAATTATAAACTTATGGACCACGAATTTAAGGGATTAGACTATACATAGTCCAACAATCAAGTTAGTGAGGCGTGTGCAAATTGGCGTAACTGATTCCCCTACGCCCAAGTAATGCATAAGAGCTTAATAGGGTCTAATCACCGCCTAATTATCATCCAATGTTGTATTCCACCGAAACAGGTTCCCCAGTTGTTTAAATTTGAAACCCAATGGGCAACTAGTAATAATTGTGCTACCGTTATTCGGTAATCGTGGGATCAGAGTGTTAAAGGGTCTCCCATGTTTCAAATGGTTTAGAAGTTGAAACGCCACCGCCAGAATCTATCCTCTTGGAGCAGGGCCGAGTTTGGCAACAATAAGACTCAATTGGAGGCCCTGAAATCCCAACTCCATCTTATCCAAGCTCAACCCCCCACTGAATACAATGTACAAGAACAACTTTCCATCAAGTCCAACATTGAAGTGTTTTTGGCCATGAAAGAGATATATTTGCATTAGAGATCTCATGTAAATTGGCTCTCATACGGTGACAAAAATTCCTCATTTTTCCATGCTACGCTAATTCAAAGACATCAAAGGAATCAATTAGTCAAACTACAAAATGTTGATGGAGGTAAATCGGATGATGCCATTAACAGTCACCTTTTAGACTATTTCTTTACTATTTTTTCAACTAACAGTCCAAGGGTGTAACAATCCCAACCTATGATTAGCCGATAAACCATGATCAATTATGCCTAATGAGTAATTAAGATGAAATTCTGAATTAATTGCATGTGTATGGCATTATTTGTTTTTATATTTGTCTACTGTAGAAATATCTATTTGTGTTTCTATTTTATTCTGTGAATTGAAGGCCTTATTGGTGTCCAATCAAGAAATTGATTTGATTTATGTGTTATTTAGAATTTTTAGAATTTTATGGTAGGTATGATTAAAATTTGATTCAGAACGAATTAAATTAGAATAATTAATGTCACTTAATTAGTCATTAATGAAATCTCCTAACCAAGCCTATATAAGGCTAAATTGGTGCTAGAACTTTCCACTACACTCTCATTCCCTCATCCTTGAGCTAAAAAACTGTGAGTGTGAGAGAGAGAGAAAGACGAAAATTGAGATCAAAAGCTAGGAAAATGGGGAATTGCTAGGGATTGTTGGAGAATTGCAAAGAATTTGGGAGTTTAAGCTTTTACACTTGTGAATTTAAGACTCTAGGTAAGAATTTTGTCCTTAAACTTTGTAATCAAGACTTTAATACATGAATTCTAGAGAATTAAGCTAAGTGATACAAGAATTAAACTTAGATGATAGAATTGAGCATGATTCATGCATGCATGTATTTTCATCACAGTTTGAGTTTGAATTTTAATCAAATCTCACATGCATGTGTCTATCTTGACCTTGCTTTAAGAATTCATCACATTTCTTACCATTTGACCTTAATTAATCATGTTTTGGAGAGTTTAAGTTCATAACAATGTATGCATGTCATGTTCATATCATATTCTTAAGCTCCAAGTTGAATTTTGAACAATTAGCAAGCCTTTGGGCCTTGATTTCATGAAGTGATCTTTAATTCTTAATATTTTACAAGTTTGCATGTGTTTCCTCAAGTTTGGGGCTAAGAGAATGTGTTTTGTTGGTTTGGAATTAGATGTTGAAGCTTGAAAGCAATCTGGAAATTCTAGAATTCTACCTCTCCGCTCGAGCGACCACTCTGTATTTTGCACTCTCGCTCGAGCGACTAAAAGTTAGCTCGAGCATAAAATGCATGCTCCCAGTAGTTTACCATTTTTACAGACTGCTCAAGCGACAAGAGTTGTGCTCGAGTGAGTACCTCAATCTTACGCTTGAGTGACCGTCGAGCGTGCATCGAGCGAAAAAATCAAGCAACCAGTACTTTTGCAGAGTTTACAGACCGCTTGAGCGACCAAAGTTGCGCTCGAGCGACCACTCTTATTTTTGAACCTCTGCTCGAGCGAAGAAAGTTGCACTCGAGTGAAGACCCAATTTTCAGCAAATCTGACCAAGTGTTTTCAAGTGCCTTCTGGCATCCTCATTGCATCCTAGGCATTCCTAGGTCGTAATTAAGACATAGTAATGAGGACAAAGACTAGAACACACTAAGAATGAAACAAAATAAATTGAGTACTCTAAATGTTTATTTCAATATGTGTATATGTTATGTTTGTGTAAGTCACGCGCTATATGCCATCTGATTTGTCTGCTCTTTTTGTCTGCTTTCGGAGCCATCTTTGAGTAATAACATAGTAAAGCTATGTTCAACTTTATTTATTTTATATATGATGAAATAAGATCTGTTTTCTGAAATGATACGTTTTGTACAATGAATGATTGTCCAATTTCTAACAATGTATTCGTAGCATCCTTAGCATTATGTGATATCTGTTAGCTATACCCGGTATCGGAGGTTCCATCATAGAACTTAGTATATCTGTTATTTGTTACCCGTACCGGAAGCTCCATCATGGAGCTCAGCATAACTGTTATCTGTTACTCGGATCCGGAGGTTCTTTTATGAAACTGGTTATACATAACCACCATCTGTTCTGTATCTGTTCTGTTAGCGCTAATGGATATACCATGTATGATTAAGTATGAACTTTGATTTCTATATAAGAATATGTATCTATTTCTGATATGAACTCTGTTTTCCGAATCTGATATGGGACATCATTCAATTAAAACCCTTTAGTCTGTTATTATTCACTAGGCTTCCGCTCACTCTATTATTTATGTATGTAGGTGACTAGGCTCAGAGTTGATGACCTAGAGGTTTGGTTTGTCAGCTAGTCTTTGTGCCTCCTTAGGAGGTTCTGAATGTCAAGTGGTTATGTTTTGAGAACATATATAAGACTTTTACGTACAAGTTTTCTGTTTATCTGTACATTGGGCTAAGTCCCATTTTGGCTATATCGGTAATGATTATGACGTAAGACTACTGTATTTATGACGTCACGTATATGTATATAAAGTTTAAAATTTATGTCTTATGTATATCAGCACAGCTCAATGGACTATGTATGTTTGTATATTTGCTTTTGCTAGCAACTTATAATTTGCTAATTCGGTTGGAGGCCTTGGATAATCCGAGGATTACTGATTGGTTACGACGCTAAACCTGAGAGGCAGGTTTGAGTCGTGACAAAGGGATTTGAAGGGAGCTCTTAAGGTGGTTCAGTCCGTGGTCACAGAGGAGATGAAATTTACACTAAATAGAGATGTATCTAATTAGGAAATTAAAGAGGCCGTATTTCAGTTGGGTGCGTATAAAGCTCCTAGGCCATATGGCCATCCAGTTTTTTTCTACTAACAATACTGGGATGTGGTTGGTCCTGTCGTATGCGCTGCTATTAATCATTTCTTTGTGAGGGGGTTCATGTTGAAAGAGTTGAATCATGCAAACCTGGTTCTCATCCCAAAAGTTAAAGCACCGATGAACTTATCACAATTCAGACCTATTAGTCTTTGCAATTTCCGTCTCAAGGTCATCACTAAAAATTTTACCAACTGTTTGAAGAAAATTCTGGGAATAATTATCTCTCTTAATCAATCAGCTTTTTTTCCTAGCAGAATGATCTAAGACAACATCTTGATAGCCTATGAAGCTTTCCACCATCTCAGGATTCAGAAAAGAAGTAAATCTTTAGATATGGCTGCCAAATTGGATTTTAATAAGGCTTTTGATCGGGTCTAATGGGATTTCTTACAAGCTCGATTGCATTGGATGGGTTTTGCTACAAGTTGGATCTAGTAGGTCATGAAGTGCTTCTCAATAGTCACCTTCTCCATTTTCGTTAATGGAGCAAAAAGTGCATCCTTTCAGCCATCGAGAGGACTTCGCCAAAGGGATCCGCTATCCCCCTATTTGTTTATTTTGGTAGTTGATGTACTATCCAAACTCTTGAACCGTAGCCTATTAACTAATGAATTATCTGGAATCAAAGTCAGAAGATCATGCCCAACCCTATCACACTTGTTGTTTGCGGATGACGTACTTTTGTTCTCAAGGCTAATCCAGTCCAATGTCAGGAGGTTCTCAAAATTTTACATATATACTGTGAGGCCTCAGGCCAATTGAATAAGTTCGATAAGTTGGGGATTCAATTTTCATCTTCTGTAAGCCCAAGATCTCAAAGGATAATTAGCGAACTACTTTGTATGCCCTCTGTTAGACTTGATTCCAAGTATTTTGGGATCCCCTCTTGTTAGGGAAAATATAGATATGAAATTTACTCACACTTGGTGGAAAGAGTAGCAGATAAACTTCAAGGGTGGAAACCAAAACTGCTATCTCAAGCGGGTCGTGAAGTCCTAATAAAAGTCGTGGCCCTAGCTCTCCCCTCATATGCCATGGCTTGTTTCATTCTCCCAAAAACGTTATGCGATACTATGGATTCATTGATTAGTAAATTTTGGTGCAAAGTGAGCTAGAGAAAAAAGGGTTGCATTAGGCTTCTTGGAGGAAAATGACTTTGCCAAAAATGCTGGGTGATATGGGCTTTCGACACCTTCGTGCTTTAAACAAAGCTTTGCTAGCTCGTCAAGGATAAAAATTAATCAAATATCCCAATTTTTTCTGTGCATAATTTCTAAAGGGCATTTACTACTCTCATACTGACTTTATGCATACTATGAAAGGTCCTAGAGCCCATTGGGCTTGGGCCAGTCTATTGGAAAAATGTGTTATTCTGCAGAGTGGTACATGATGGCAAGTTAATAATGGGAATTCTATTAGATTCTAGGAAGACAAATAGGTCCCTTCGGACAATTCATTTTATATTCAATCGTACAAACCACCTGGTTATGCTATTACAACAGTGAAAGATGCCCTTCTCCCAAAGTCCAACAGTTGGAATGTGCCAGCCCTTAAGTCTACAGTATCAAAGGAGGAAATTGAGCAAACCATTATCATTCCCATGTCGGTATGCAACAATAAGGACTACCTTGTATGGCATCATGATTCTAAAAGACAATACACTGTAAAATCAAGTTATCATGTGGCCATTAAATCTCAATTTTTGAACTCGAATATCCCTTCACCCTCTTTACATGTCCTAACAAATGTTTGGAAACTGATTTGGTCTTTGCCCATTCCCCCGAAGTTGAAGCACTTTTGGTAGAGGGTATGTAATAACTACCTTGCCACAAAACAAAATTTGTTTCGCTGGAGGTGCTCTACTGATCCCACATGCCCAATTTGCCACAAAGAAACTGAGACAACAAAACATATATTGTTTGACTGTATATGGACCCAAGCTGTTTGGTTCGGTGGCCCAGGGCTAAAGATCGAGGCTGGTGATATTACTTCGGTCATCCACTGGATGTGCAAACTTGAGCAATGCCTAAAGAGGACCAACGAGATCGCCTTGGACTTATTGTTTGGTATGTTTGGCATATTTGAAAAGAGCATAATGGATTTGTCTTTAACTACGTCCCTGTGGATAAGCACTCGACCATCTTCAAAGCTGCGAAGGACTAAAGTGAATTTGCAAAGGTCTCCCTCTCCACCTACACCCAGTTCAACTGTGAGCCTCCTACGTTGGTTGTTGCAGGATGGACACCTCCTTCTTGTGGCCACTACAAAGCAAACGTTGATATTGCCATGCAATCTGGCTCCTCAATTGCATTTATCGCTGTTCTAATAAGGGGTTGGGAAGGCTCTTTGGTTTTTGGAGCAGCCCGTCGAGTGAAGGCTAGCTCAGCCTTGCAAGAAGAATTTCTAGCAATTAGATGGGCATGCCTTATGGCCCAGGCTTTCAACCTCTCATAAGTAAAAATTATAGGGGATAACAAAACGGCCATCACACTTTGTGTCTCTAAAACTGATCCCCCTTGGGCTTGTGCTTCTATTATACATGATATTCATGTTTTAGCTCGAGATTTTGACCTATCATTTTGTTGGTTTCCTAGATCTGCGAATGAGGCAACCTATTGGACTACTAGAACGTCCTTAAAGGGTTTTTTGCCTCCCACTGGGTCTAATGCCCCCCCTATAACCTTGCAAAGGGCTTTGTCCCTGAGTTCTTAATACTAATTTTCTTACTGTTTCAAAAAAAAAAATTCTATCCAACTTTTTAATCTATGTTATCAATTGCATTAAATTGACATAATATAAATTATTAATGAAAAATTAATATAATTAAGACTTTAAGAATCAAGAAAATTGATACAAAAAACAAATTATATAGACCATACATATAATTTATATAGTTTTTTTTTTTAAATAATTGATAGGAGAAAAATAGAAAAAGGGGAAATTACATCGTGAAACTCAACCATCACCCCTCGTAGGAGAGCAATTCACCCATTATACCAACCCCTTACTAGTATTATATATGTGTATATATATATATATATGTTGTGTTTTGATTTATTTGAGATCCAAATTCTAATTTTAAATTTGAGATTCAAATTCCTGCTTAATAAATTGAGATCTTTTTTCTTGTTGTCAATGAATGTGTCTTTCTAATCATTTCACTAAAATCGAAACAAAGTCTTAATGAATTGAGAATTTCTTCTTCTTGTGAAAGAATGGGTGTTTCTAATCATTTCACACTTAAAAACAATGTAAGACTAAATTATTATTTAGTCATTATGTTGACCCACATGATATGGTAATATGAATTAGAGATTTGGCAGAATTATGATTCTATATTTTTTGCTATCATTAATTGGTAAATAAAGAAGAATGTTTTCCAATATCCTACTTTGATGGGAAAGTGGAATCATGGTTGAATAAAAAAACTAGTCTACTCTCTACCTATAAAAGGACATTCAGACTACCTATCAATTAATTCTGAATTCAATGTATTCTAAAGAGGGTCAAGAGAGAGAAACATTTCTCCACTAATATTATTATTAGTTTATGTTCAATCAAATTTGGGTTACTTGAAGGTTTTGCATAACTGATCCGGGTATGTTATTTATTTTCTTCATTATGTTATTAGTTGTGAAAATTATGATAGTGCATGATTTTGGATTATGAAAGTTATTATGTGCATAACACCATAAATTTTTATCAGATGTGGTATCAAAGCTCATGTTTCAGAACGTTATGATTTTCCGATTAAGTAAATATCAATTAATTTTGATTACAATTATGGTTGCCTCGATCAAAAATTTTCAATTTGCTAAACATGATATGAAATTTAATATGCAACTCTTATGTTCCTATTTTAGATTGGATTGCATATTGTATAAATAATATTTATTTAATAAGTGCTAACTCTTTGATGATAAACCGAATGTTTTAATATTTTGATAATTGAATACTATGAATGATTTAATTATCTGTATTTTGAGGAAAGGTTTATCTAGACGTGCCTGAGGACTCCCGAGCTCCGCGCGCGAAGGCGCGAAATTCGTTTGCTCTCTAGCTACTACAAGTTCGGACTCATGTCACGGTTCTGAATCTAATCTCACAATGTGCGATGTAAGATCGATAAATCACCAAAGAGTCCAATCTGGCAAATCGTTTTGGAAAACTGATTTTAATAAAGAAGTGCCAAACATGAACTGCTTTGCCAGATACAGAGTTACCACCTAAATATTTTATTTTGGGAGAATTTAGGAAACCCTGACTCGTGCCTAAGGCCACGTGTCTGTCATCACCAAAGTTGCCTCGGCTCGGGAACTTGGGTACGAGAGGGAAGGTCATGCAATGAGCACCCCCGCTCGCCCGATTAAAAGATCGGCCTTTACTAAGCATGATATTTTGTTTTTGAAAACACGTGTTCTTATTCCGGTTATTAACCTAGAATTACTATGTGATGCGCACAGCATACAAGTATAGACTAGATCACCTAAGTTGGAACAAAACATTGCATGTTCGTTTGAAAAATGATTTGAAGTTTGCTACTCGCAAGTAGGCTAA
This sequence comes from Camellia japonica, assembly GCA_030407325.1. Taxonomy (NCBI): domain Eukaryota; kingdom Viridiplantae; phylum Streptophyta; class Magnoliopsida; order Ericales; family Theaceae; genus Camellia; species Camellia japonica. The sequence continues at coordinate 167,362,729 of JAPPVO010000016.1, forward strand.
AACGCGGATTTTGATGAATTGTTCCAATTCAAGCAATCCAACCTTCATCCACAGGCATTCAGGTAGTTATAGCAAATAAGCAATTAGCCTCATGGCAAGCATGCTTTCATGGCAACATTAACACACATGCAGGATGCTAAAGCGTAAACACTCACAGTATACTCCGAGCCAAAACAGAGAATTAGTTAGAAATCATGCATGATCCTAGTTCATGTTAAGATGGCTAATGCAACACATGCAAAAATGTAACTAAGATAGGCTCGGCTACCTAGAATGTCATGTGAAATGCAACTTGATAACATGCTGTTGAACACGTATTCAAGTAAATGTATTGAAAATACAATGCAATTAGTATGATGTGCCGAGCCCGGTGCATGCAAGACAGATGAATGGATGCACGCATGCGAAGCATAAGGTATGCTAAACAAAATATGCCCTAAAACTAACCATCGTAAGCGGTTAATTAAAAGAGAGAAAGAAATGGGGGTTGGAAGACATGCATCACACACACGCACGCTTATTACAACATTGCGCCCTCTCGACGGAGGGACCGAATAAGAAGCTAACTAACTAATCTAAGCTAATTAAACTAATTATTACAAAACAAACTAATTAACTAATCCTAGTTAACTAATTATTACAAAACAAATTGAAATAGCTAAACGCATTAACGATTAAAGTATAAAACGAATGCCTAATCCAGCTAAGTAAAGAAGCTAAATAAAGCAGTAAAATAGGAGGTTCTCAGAGGGAGAAGACTGGATGCATGCTCGGTCGCCTCGTTCGGAAATCCGTTACGATGCCCCAACTTGCCTCTGCTCTCATTTGTTCTTAGAACCTTACACCAAGCTCCAGAAAGCTTCCAACTCACCTTGGAGACCTGTGGGAGGGTGGCCGACCACCTAGGGATGTCACCAGCCACTGGCCGACCACTTTCTGTGCTGAAAACCAGAAAAAGTGGTCGGCCAACTAGTTTTTCTAGCTGGCCGACTAGTTGTTGTTGCCAAACTCCAATTTTCTGCAACAGAGAGCAAGAAAGGGCATGGCAATGTATTTGCAAGATATGTGTGCACAACCACCCTCCCTATCATTTCATGAGCTCAAGAGAGTGTGGTTCTCGACCCTCGGGCCACCAATCGCGCATTTCAATGCGTGATGGCCGAAAAGTCAAATTGCATAATTCAATATAAAATGAATGCACAAGTAAACACATAAAGCCTAAAACTCTATCATGCTTGATCAAGAGTGTCGGTAACCGAGAATTGAGGCACGTTTCATCACTTCAAGTATGAAACGTCCCTCGTTTCTCGTGCTCGGATTAACATTTAATCCAAACAACAATGCAACAACATAGCATACACAACGCAAACAACAACATGGCATACTCAATGCAATGTGACATGATCAACTTAACAAAGATAATGACATGCGAACAATGCTAACGCATGCATGCACAATGCAATGCTACAAGGGCAACTTAGCAATGTTAGGAACATGCATACTCAATGCAAAGAAACAACTTGGCATACACAATGCAAATAATCACATGGCATGCACAATGCAATGTAAGATGGCATACTCAATGCAATGAACAATAAGCATGCGAACAACATGTAAAGAAACATGCTAAATGGACTTAAACCAAAAGGGGGTAGACCTCAGTCATGCCCAAATCAGTGGCCAATGGTGATAAAATTAAGGCACACAATACAAAGCATGCATGTACAATGCATTGGCCAACCAAGTAAGCCTAAGAGCACAACCCTCAAGAAGGCTCAAGGAGTGACAAATACAGAAGTGCAACAACACTAAATGCACTGAAATTAAGTAAGAAATGATGCCAAATCATTCAAACAAAGCAAGCATGACATGCAAAGGTCTTAAAGCATGAAAGCTAATAAGGAAGACTACAAAGGAGGCATGCAATACATGGCACGAATGCATGAACCAAACATGGACAGAGCTGAAATAGGTCAAAACAAAGACCTACACAAGCTGAGGTAGGGGCTTAAAGACCTAGGCATGCAAGCATACAAGCTAAGCCATAAAAGAGGCAACAATGCACAACACTCAAAGGCACTTACAGAGTGAATGAAGTGGGAACATGGCAATGTGATAAGCTCTGAAATGTCATGTTAAGTGATGCCAAATCATGTACACATCACAAATGAAGCATGCTATGGTGCTCGAAGCTTGAGGCTAGCATAGGCACTTGTACTACAACTATGCAAAACATGAAGCATATGATCAAGGCAACCCAAAAAAGTCCTAGAACATCTTAAAATGAGTCCAAAACATGTATGGAAGGAAGCCAAAACAAGCTAGCATGAAGGGCATAAGGCATGGTGAATGCAAGGCAAATAAGGTGGTTTATACTACACCTATTAAGACCAAGCATGGAATGACCTAAGCAATAAAAATTAGAGTTATATCATGGCAAAATAACCCCAAAAAAACACATTGAAATGATAGCTCGCAAGCTTAGGCATGAAGGCATACGCAATGACCTATTCTTAAGACATAAAGGACCAACCCTCCAACGCATTGAATGAGTGAAAGATGCAAGTACATGACCACGAAATATGCACTGAAATCACATAATAAATGATGCCAAATCATTCAAATAGGCCAAGTAAAGCATGCTAGTGGACCCGATGCACAAAGCTAACAAGCTAAAATGCACTATAGCTATACAAAGCATGGCATGCATGACCAAAAAAACCAAAATCAGAGCTAGAGCATGCTAAAACATGGACAAAAGCTTGTTGAAGTTAAGCCAAAAGCATGCTAGAATGACATGTCAAAGCATGATCCATGTGAGGCTATTTCATGGAATTGCACTACAAGTGCATGGAACATGCAAGGGCCAACCAAACCAAACCAAAATAGAGGTATGATGTGGAAAAATACCACCAAAAACATACTGTGATGGACTCAAATGAAGCTAGAATGACATGCTACTTCATGAAGCATACAAGACTAGTTTGTGTGATTTACACTACAAGTGTACGAGGCATGCAATGGGTGACCAAACCAAACCAAAACAGTGGTATGACATGCTGAAATAACCCCAAATACATGCTAAGAACAAGCCAACACAAGCTTAACAAACATGCTCAAACATGAGGCATATGAAACAAGTATTCAAAATACAAGGAGAGGGGATGACCCTCTCCTATTTAGGACTCCAAAACCATCTTTCCACCACTGAAAATCCTCTGGATTTCAGTGGTAGAAAGGTCATGCAAAGGCTATAACAAGAGCCTAGAGGGATGGCTTAAAACAAGGCCTAACAAGGCCTAAGAGGGGGTAAACAACCCCAAATACAAAAGTGACCTTAAACAAAGATCTTAAGCACCAAAATTCAAAACTTTTTGTAGTTAAGAGTTAAGCTTAAAATAGCATGCAAATAAGGCTCAAAACTTAAGCAAAAATGGGGGATTTAAGGGTTAGAAACTCACCCTTGAAGACCACCTTTAAAGCTGCAACTCCAGCAGGTTTTTCAAGCTGAAACTAACCCAAGAACACCAAAACCAGCTCCTAAGCACCTCAACAACAAAAGGATGGTGTTTGAGTGTGTGTTTGTGTGCAAAAGTGAGACAAAATGACACTTTAAGGCACAAAACAAGAGCAAAAGAGAGATATAGATACAAGTGTGTATGTATAACTCAAACCCCAAATTTCTGAACCTGGAGGAAGGAGGAGGAGCCTCCCTCTTATAGACAACAAAAGCTAAAGCTTCTCAAGGAAGCTAAGCTTCAAGGCTATCCCTCCATACACGTGTATGGAGGATGGTTCTAGTGCTCTCCAACTGTGCCAGCTGGCCAAAAATATCTCCAAAAAGGTGACAAAAAGCAGTCGACCACTTTAAGTGGTCGGCCAGCTACTTAAAGTGGTCGGCCAACCACTTTAAGTGGTCTCCTACAACAAAAACTGGTCAGCCAGGGGTAGGAGAAGTCTACACACTGAAAACAAGTAAATGGTGTGGTGGCCGACCAGAAAAGGTGGCCCAAAGACTAAGAAAGCCAGTTATTCGACCAGAAAACTGGCTGGTAGGAGGAAAAGTGGTCTCCAAGGGAAAAAACTGGTCTCCCACCCTTGTACCACCTTCCAAACAAGGAAAACAAGGTTTGTACCAAAAACAAACCAAAACGGATGCAAGACGAGAGATGGGGAGGCAAAGCACGCGGCTGAAAGCCTCGAAAACTAGTCTACTGGCATCAAAAGTGGTATATGACCACAAAAGTGGTCTCCCGGACCACAGTGTTCCTCTAGGCAGAGGCAACAAGGCATGATTCAAAAACCACGTGAAACGGAGAATGTTAAGCGGTCCCGAGATAGGGCGTGCGACCAAAGGCTTCAAAAACCGAAAACTAGTCTCCAAACGGGAAAAGTGGCCTACGACCACAAAAAGTGGTCTACGACCACAAAGAGATGGTCTACAAGACCTCTCCCTCCCTCCGGGAAGAGAAAACAAGATTCGGTCTACAAACCGAGCCAAAGCACAAAGAGTTCAGAGGCCCGGAGGCAAGGCTCTCAACCAAAACTCCGAAACCTCGAAACGAGTGCAACATGCACTATCACCGAGCGCTCAATCGATGACATCTGAGTCTTAAGGTCGGTAAAAAATGGGGTGTCTATAGTTGCCCCTCTTTGACAGAACTCAAAAGTCATAAGTGACGGGAATGAATGTCAAAGCCCAGAGACGACCCATTTTTGACAAGGCTGAAGACTTAGACACACATGCAAGATAACAAAGAGATGCGCCCGCAGGCAGGGGCAAAATGCAAAAGACATGCACGAAGTCGAATATAACTTATGATCATGCAAAGAAAGCTATAATGAAGCAAATATACACAATAAATGCAACAGTTTAAGCAAGCGAATTCAAACCAAACTACATTACATGCAAAAAGGATGTAAGAGAATTATACAATTCTCGCTACGTCTCACACGGAGTACATATAATACCGTCTGGTCGCACCAGCCTCAAATGAACCGTACATACAATATCGTGCCTGCATAAGAAAACAACTCAACAGGTACAATATAGTTAGAAGCACATGTTAAATAATTACATCAAGATGCAATTCCAATGCGAGATAAACGCGTGCATACACAATGCCAATGAAAACATGCATAGCAATACAAGTGAAAAGTGCATAACAATGCAATCGGAACAAGCATAACAATGCAAGTGAAAAGTGCGCAACAATGCAAGCAAAGTGAAAAGTGCGTGACAACGCGAGTGAAGGGGTGCATAACAATGCAACCTAAGTGTGCGCATAACAATGCGAGGGGTGCATGACAATGCAACCTAAGCGTGACGCATAACAATGCGGAGGGGTGCATGACAATGTAAGTGAAGTGTGCATAACAATGCCACTAAAAGAGTGCATAACAAACAGACGAAATATGCACGACAACGCAAGTGAAGAATGCATAACAATGCAGGTGAAAAGTGCGAGTGCATAACAATGCAACAGAAGTACGCATAGCAATATAAGTAAAACGAGCGTGACAACACAAGTAGTGAATACATAACAAAGCAACGAGTGGTGTGCATAACAAAAGCAAGAGAGGAAAGTGTGCATAACAATGCGAGAGTGGTATAACTTCGATAGCATGCCCTGAAACAAAATGCCGGTTAAAGAAAAATAAGCCTTAACGCGAGCAAATTAACCGGAACCTCCGATTTACCTCTCGGAGGGGTCACAACATACTCAAAAAGGATACACCTTGTTCTTTGACGAGTGAGGATGAGCCATGCATCGAAGACTTGAATTGAAGTTCCCGCGAAGACATTTTTGAGCCGAAAAGTGTACTTTTTCTTGTACTTTCTCGAGAACCGAGGACTCCAATCATCATCAAAACACACAGGGAGAACAAAGGGACCTTGGAGACCACCCAGGAGGGATGGCCGACCATCTAGGCTAGTGGCCGACCAGTTGGTGACCACCAAAGTGGTCGGCCAACCAGAAAAACTGGCTGGCCGACCAATTTATGAAAACAGGGGCAGTTTTGTCTTTTAATGTTCGGATCTTTAAGTACACAACTCCAAATCAGTTTTGCTCACACCTCCAAGGCCGAAATCAACTTCTCTTCCTCCCTAGACCCTTTTCTCTCTCAGATCTGCACTTTATACGCGTTTTCCAACGCCCCACGCGAAGTTGTTTCACGAAAACTTTCGATTCTCTTCGTTTTGAACCGATTAAAAATTATTTTCGGAGCTTCTTTCTCCATTTTCTCCACTTGAGGTATGTTTGTCTCAAAGTTAGCACCTTTTCTCGGGCGTTGACTTTTGTTGACTTTTTCTCTTATCGAGAGTTGACTTTTGTTGACTTTTTGCAATTTTGGCTCATTTCGCTCATTTTTGCATCATCTTGCAGATTTCTTCAAATGGCCGACGATATTTCGTATGGCGGAGGTTCTCCATATGCAGAGGACGAGCCCGACATTATACCGTTGCCTCCGAGGATTTGGCCGTTTGACCCGCAGGAGCACATTCTACATCCTAGCACCTTCCACCACTTCACGAACTTTGCACGTCGGGCGCTCGCAGACCTGCTGCTACGGGAGCCGGAGTCCCATCTATCTCATCGCGCGCATGAGGTGCGTACTTTACTTTTGCATTTCTCGCACATTCCATGTTTTCGCTATATATCATATCTGCTCGTTCTGAACATATTCACATACACAGCACTCCACTCATTCTGAACACACAGTTCATACATAGTATTCTGCTAATTTGGCACACAGCTCACCACACAACACTTTGTTAATTCGGCACACAGCTCATTTTGGCATACAGCACATTTTGGCACACAACATATTTTGGGCACACGGCTCATTTTAGGCACACAACTCATTATACTGCTCAATCTGAACACAGAGTTCATAACACATCATTCTATTTAGTTGGCACACAGCTCATAGCACTGCTCAATCTGAACATGCAGTTCATAACACAGCATTCTGTTTAGTTAGCACACAGCTCATAGCACTGCTCATTCTGAACACGCAGTTCATAACACAACATTCTGTTTAGTTGGCACACAGCTCAATCTGAACATGCAGTTTATAACATGATATACTTTTTCATAACATAGCACACTGCTCAATCTGAACATGCAGTTCATAACACAGTATTTGGTTTATTGTCATAACATAGCACACCGCTCAATCTGAACACGCAGTTCATAACGCGATATACTTTTCCATAACATAGCACACTGCTCAATCTGAACACGCAGTTCATAACACAGTATTCGGTTTATTGTCATAACATAGCACACCGTTCAATCTAAACACACAGTTCATAACGCGATATACTTTTTCATAACATAGCACACTGCTCAATCTGAACACGCAGTTCATAACACAGTATTCGGTTTATTGTCATAACATAGCACACCGCTCAATCTGAACACGCAGTTCATAACGCGATATACTTTTTCATAACATAGCACACTGCTCAATCTGAACACGCAATTCATAACACAGTATTCGATTTATTGTCATAACATAGCACACCGTTCAATCTGAACACGCAGTTCATAACGCGATATACTTTTCCATAACATACCACACTGCTCAATCTGAACACGCAGTTCATAACACAGTATTCGGTTTATTGTCATAACATAGCTGTAGACACCCCATTTTTGACCGTCCTCAAGACTTGGACGTCACCGTTTGAACACTCGGTGATCATCCATGTTTGTGTTCATCTTGAGTTCCCGGAGGTCTCGGCCACGCGCCTTGCCTCAGGATCTCTCGACTCGACTGTTTTGTGTATGGTTTTGCACCAAACACTTATGTTTTGCTTTTTGAGGGGTAGGGAATGGCTTGTTGGCCATCCCCACACCTCACCGGCCATGGCTTGAGGCCATCGGCCAAATGTTTGGCCGGCCGGCATTCTTGGTGGTCGGCCGACCATTATTTTGGCCAATTTGTCATTTTTGGCTGGCCGACCACTGTGCATCTACTTTTGCAGATATTTTTATGCCAGCTGTGCTAGCTGGCATACACTTTGCACTCCCTCCATACACGTATGGAGGGATTTCACTCTTGCTTAGCTTGTTTTGTAAGCTTTGCAAGAGTGAATCTCTATAAAGGGAGGGCCTCTCCTCCCTCCTCAAGGGTTACAAAAAAGCTGAGAGGAGCTCTGGTTCTAGGGTTAGCATAGTGTATCTATTCTATCTCTATTTCTCCCTCTCTTTTGCTCTAAGTGTGTGTTTATCCTTAGTTTTGCACTAGGACACCTACCATCACACCTTACCTTGGTTGCTGAGCATTAGGGGGTTCTCTCTGAAGTTCTTGAGCTGGTTTGGAGCTAAGAAAGCTGCTGGAGTGATCCTTGTGAAGAAGGTCTTCAAGGGTAAGATTCTTGCCCTTTTTACCCCATTTTTGCATAGTCCTTTTGCCTATCTTGAAACTGTTTTTAGACTTTGTATATAACTAATAAAAGTCTTTTTTTTCATTACTTAAAATAGTTGTTTAAGGTTTCTTTGAGCTTTGGGGTTGTTTGACCCCTCTTAGGCCTTGTTAGGCCCTATTTTTGTGCTATTTTGGTGAGCTCCGGGACCATCTTGTTTGGGCCTCCTCACCACTGAGATCTTGAGGGATTTCAGTGGTGAGGATGGTGGTTTCAGGTCCCAAGAAGGAGAGGGCCACCCCCCTCTCCTTGTTGTCTTCAATATGTGCCATTTAAGCCTCATGTGTGAGCACCATTTTTGAGACCATGTTGGCCATGTTTCAGTAGGTATTTGGTAGTATTTTTCCATATTTTATCTCTGTTTTAAGTTGGTTTAGACACACCATGCATGCTTAGCATACTTGTTTTGTAATGCCATGAATTTGCCTTAACATGCTTTAGGCTTTGACCCTTGTTCTAGCATGATTTTGGCCAAGCTTTGTGAAGCTTTTGTGTATGTTTTAGTATGCTTTAGCTCTATTTTTAATTGCTTTGGCCATACTTGACATGCTTCGTATAGCCACCTTGAATTTTGGCTTGCTAGCGTCGGGTGTGTGAGTGTTTAGCATGCATTGCTTAGCTTGTTTTAGTGGTTTGGCACCACTTATAGCATCATTTCAGTCCCCATGGTATGCTTGTATGCTTGCATTTGATGCTCCTTTAATGCTTTAAGAGGTTGTAATCTTGTGCTCCATGTTTGGCCTCATTTGTATGCTTCCATGTGTAAGTCATTTAGATGCCATCTAAGTGGGTTTTGAGGTTTATTTTAACATGCTAAAACTCTGATTTTAGTTGTTTAAATCATGCCATGTTTGGTCTTGCTAAGTGTAGTTCAATGCCTCTTTGGTGAGCCTCAAGCTTTAGGCTTGGTTGCATTGATATGATTGCTTTGCTTAGTTGGTTTGGAACCTCTTATAGCATGATTTCAGAGCTTAGTATGCATGCCATTAGTCCATGTTAGTCCTCTTTTAAGTGTGCTTAAAAGTTGCCTTTTGGTGCTTAAGTTTTGAACCATGTGTACATGCATGTTTGTGTGTATTTTGGCCCTCATTTCCTTAGCATTTGGCTACTATTTTGGGCTTGTTTAGGAGTTGTCCAAATTAGTTTAAGTCCCTCCTTTGCATGTTGTTGCATGCTCACCTTGTGTGTTGTTGCATACTTGGCCTAGCGCATGTGTTGCATGCTTAAATCATAGTGCATTTGGCATGTGTTCTCATCTTTGTTTTGATTGCTTAACATGCCATATATTTTGCATATTTGCATGTTGGCATTGCATCTTGCATGCTCAATTAGCTTGCATACATGTTATATGCTTTGCATGCTTGTTGGCATTCCCATGTTGCATACTTGGTTTTCATGCTTAGGGTGCATTGCATTGAACATGCATGCCTTGCCTCTTGAATTCAAGTGATAGAGGTTGGGCCTTTATGTGCTTATTTGGTTTGCATTTCATTTGACATGAAAATGCACAACTTGGCTTCTTGGGCCATCACGCATCGAAATGCATGATTGGTGGTCCGAGAATCAAGGGACATCCTCCTTTGAGTCATAAAAATGATAAGGGGTGTGTCAGTGCACACATTAGCTTGAAATGCATTGCCATGCCTTGTTTTGCCCTCTGCTGCTGTCAAAACAGGTTCTGCAGGAAGCTTTGGCCGACCGACCACATCCAGTGCCGGCCGGCCATGAATTGGTGGCCGAGAGCTCAATTTGTGGTCGAAGGCCACTTACCTCTGGCCGGTGATGATTCCCCTTGGCCGGTGGCATCCCCCAGTGTCCAGAGAGTGTACCTTGGGACTTTTGCAGTCTTCAGAGGAGCAAAGCAGGGAAAACAGAGGCAGCTTGTGCATGACATTGGATTTCCGGGCGAAGCCAATCCGAGCACGCGTGCATCCCTCTTCCTGAGGCGTTTCAATGCTTTCCTTAGCTTAATTGATTTGTTAATTAATTAAGTGGTCTGTATAATTTATTTAATTAGCTTGATAGTTAATTAATTTGTATATTCTTTTGGTTCCTCCGAGCGAGGGCAAATTTGTAATAAGTGTGGGTGCGTGTGTGCATGTCTTCCAACCCTTATTTCTTTCTCTCTTTTACTTACCTGCTTTGATGGTTAGTATTAGGGCATGTTTAATTTAGCATACCTTATGCTATGCATGCGTGCATCATTCATCGGTCTTGCATGCACCGGGCTCGGCGCATCATGCTAACTGCATAGTATTTCAAATCTAACTTGAATACGTGTTATTTGTTGCGTTCCACATGCCATCCTAGGATTAGCCGAGCCTATTCTAGTGACATTCTGTATGCGGTGCATTAGCCATTTGTTAACTTGAACTAGGATCATGCATGATTACTAACTAGTTCATTGTTTTGGCACGGAGTACGATGTAAGTATTTATGCTTTAGCATCTCGCATGAGTGTGAATGTTAACATGACAGCATGCTTACCATGTGGCTATGTGCTTATGTGATATTACTGCCTGAATGCCTATAGGTGAAGGTTGGATTGTTTGAGTTGGAACAACTCATTGAAATCTGTATTTTAGCCTACTCGCGAGTAGCAAATTTCAAACTGTCTTTCAAAAGGGCAGATATGCAATGCTTTGTTCCAAATTAGATGATCTAGTCTATACTTGTTATGCTGTGCACATCACATAGTAAATCTAGGCTAATAACCGGAATAAGAACACATAATGTTTTCAAAACTAGATATCATGGTTAGTAGAGGCCGATCTTCAGATCGGGCGAGAAGGGGTGCTCATAGCTGACCTTCCCCAATCGTACCCAAGTTCCCGAGCCGAGGCAACTTTGGTGATGACGGACACGTGGCCTTAGGCAAACGAGTCAGGGTTTCCTAAATTTCCCCATAAAAAATATTTAGGTGGCGACTCTGTATCTGGCAAAGCAGTCCATGTTTGGCACTTCTTTACAAAAATCTATTTTCCAAAACAATTTGCCGGATTTGGACTCTTTGGTTCAGATTAAGAACCGTGACAAATCGAGTCCGAACTGTAGCACGTGAGGCCCCACGCGAGCGCGTCTACAATAGCACACCGCTCAATCTGAACACGCAATTCATAACGCAATATACTTTTTCATAACATAGCACACTGCTCAATCTGAACACGCAGTTCATAACACAGTATTCGATTTATAGCACACTGCTCAGTCTGAACACGCAGTTCATAACACAGTATTCGGTTTATTGTCATAACATAGCACACCGCTCAATCTGAACACGCAGTTCATAACGCGATATACTTTTTCATAACATAGCACACTGCTCAATCTGAACACGCAGTTCATAACACAGTATTCGGTTTATAGCACACGGCTCAGTCTGAACACACAGTCCATAGCACAGTATTCAGTTTATATCACACTGCTCAATCTGAACACAGTCCATAACACAGTATACTTTTTCCTTGGCATGCAGCTCATATTTTTCATTTTGAACACACAGCTCACACTTTTCAAATTTGAACACACAGCTCACACTTTTCAAATTTGAACACACAGTTCATACTTTTCATTCTGAACACACAGCTCATACTTTTCATTCTGAACACACAGGTCATACTTTTCAATCTGAAACTGAATACATTTGTTCATTCTGAATGCAGGTATCCTCCCGTTTTACACGGGGTTATGGATCGATCCTCGCGAGGGAGTGGTATATGGAGCTCCCAGACGCTGTCCGACATATTGTGGATGAGGTTGGGTTTGGCCTATTCTGTGCGGGATTGTCGCGTCATCCAGCGAGCAGAACCCTTCTGGGCGCACTTGTAGAGAGATGGTGGGACACCGCCAACTCCTTTCATTTTTCAGCCACCGGGGACATGACGATGACCCCATATGACTTCTCCATGCTGACAGGCCTTAACGTGGCAGACCGGCCGATCCCATACGATGCAGATATGGGTGAGTGGGAGGCCGCTTGAATTTATTTGCTCGGAGCCCGTCCGCCGATCGATAAATCATCAGGCAGGGTCAGGTACACCTGGTTCTCCGAGCGGTACAGGGGGACTACGCCCATGACCATTGAGACCATACAACAGTATGCTCGGGGATTTTTGATGTTCCTCCTCGGGACCACTATGTTCTCCGACAGGGGGAACACAGTTGGGCTTTATCTTCTTAGTGCCCTGGTGGACCTATCACAGGTCAGTTAGTATGATTGGGGTGGCGCTGGCCTCGCTACCCTTTACTGCTACATGAGCGCGACCTCCCGAGAGCGAGGGATCATAGTAGGTGGCTACTGGCGAGCCTGGGAGGTACATTCTGCCATCTTGATTTACATTACTGCTTTTCAATATCTGTACATTGCATACCGCACACATTACATTCTGTACTCTACATTCCGCACTCAGCATTCTGCATTTTCTATACATTCTGTACTCTGACAGCCACTGCCTTGCCTTTCATAGCTGTGGGTTTACGCGTACTTCCCGACATTGGCCCCTGAGCTCGAGGTCGAGGCACCTCTTGAGATCCCCTACTCACGCAGATTTGAGGGTCGGTGCCAGCCTACGCCTCGAGAGACTCTGCTCTATCTCTGGCAGTTCTTCGATACTGTACGGGCGACGGAGGTGATACAGAACTCTCAGTTCTTTATGCTTTCAGCTTTGATTCATCTTGCATATTTATGACATCTAATCAATTTATGCACTTGTTACCCGCAGGTGACCTGGCAGCCTTGGATCGACATGCCAGGGAATCCTCGATTTTTGTTTGCTGGGGCATGGGGCTCCTCCCGATATGGGGTCTTGTTTGAGGGACCGGTCGGCGGGGCCTGGTTTCTCGGAGAGCGCTTCATGCACCAGACGATGGGCAACTCCAATCAGGATGTCCCCTCACTGCCTCTACTAGAGATACGGTCCGCAGGGGGTCTCACACTCCGAAAGGCGGAGGACCGTATGTTGGGTATTGACGCGGTCCTTTTCCTGGAGGAGGGAGATTACACGACATATCGCCATACGTACCTGATGCCTCCACTGTCAGGTGTCTGTACCCCTCGGAGGAGAGCTGCTGACATGCCTTTCTCAAATCGCGCCCGAGCCGAAGACATTCCTTCAAGCAGCGGGGCCGGCACATCGAGAGGCGAGACTAGAGAGATGCCCTCGACTTGACAGTATGCTGGATGGCCAGATCTTCTGACCGAGCTGACGAGCTGGCAGTATGGGACTTCTTACCCGATTCCACTGAAGCCTCCAATGCCCGACCATCGATACGTCAGTGACCTTGACTCACCACCGGTATGTTTTACAGTTTTCATTTATCACTCAGATATTTAGACATTCATTCATTTACTGATGACTTGAACTTACATCTACAGCCTCCCAGAGAGTATATTGAGGGGTTCCTCGGAGTGGTGGCCTCACTTGAGAGCATGGTCCTGCAAAGGGAGACGCTGCTATATGCCTCCGGCGTTCGGGTACTTTTCAATTCCCTTGCATTTATCATTCTTCTGATGACATATGGAAATTGAACATTTCACTGCCTTGATTCATTGCATGTGTAGAGCACATCTGATACATCACATTCACACACTATATCTGCATGCACCCATTCTATGTATCATTCTCACATCTGCATCTGATTTACATACTGGCTGATGCATTCAAACTGTTCTTTTCAAGTCCCACCTCTACAGACTGGGCCATCCAGGCCTTCTCGAGCGGCTAGGAGAGGAGTCTCAGCACGCGGTCGGGGGGGACGCAGAGCACCTGTTAGACAGGATGATGAGTCTAGCGAGGAGGAGGAGTCAGCACATCCATAGTTAGAGACATCTGTAGGCAGGGATGACGACTCTGGTTCTAGTTCTGAGGGCAGAGGTGACGCCGAGGAGGATTCCGAGGACGGTGACTCCAATTCAGATGATGGTGCTGGTGCCGGTGGCGTGGAGGCTGCTCAGCCGAAGAGGGTGAAGAGGGCCTCTCGGTCTTGAGCTTGATAGCACTGATACAGATATTCCTGCTTTATTTTTCTTTTTACATGTAGTTATAGCACATTGTACAGCTTAGGCAGTTTTATTTTCTTCAAAACTTGTACCCTTTTGTAAAATGTTGTAAAAAGGAAACATGATGGAATGAAAACGGCTTTTCGTTCAAGAAGTGTTGTATTTGTATTCTAAGCATCGCATCACATCATTTTGCACAAAAATGGAATTAAATGGAATTTGAACATCGTGCATTGCCAAGTCAGGTAATGAACCAATGCAACAAAATGACTCAATCCTAAAAACAACAACAAGACTTTAACAAGTTTACAACTTGATAAGTGAAGAATAACAACTCGATAAATAAAGAGCAACAACTCGATAAACAAAAAGCAACAACTCGATAAACAAATAAGCAACAACTCGATAAGCAAAGAGCAACAACTCGATAAACAAATGCATTTTAGACAAACAAGGCGACGGAATGCATCCGAAACAGAGGTAAACTCGGACCTTCAGCACTCTCCATACACAGGAAAGCTAGAGACTCTCTTCTGGAGGCAAGGAAAAGGCTGTAGACAACTTTTGCTCCATGGCCGACCACCAAAAGTGGCTGGCCGACCACTTTCTTGACCTGGAGACCAGAAAAGTAGCTGGCCGACCAGAAAAACTGGCTGGCCGACCAGAAAAAGTGGTCGGCCGACCAGTTAGCCTGGGACCTCCAGTTTTCTGACACTTGTCCTCCAAACAGTGCCTTATCCTTTATAAAGGTTCCAGCTTCGTGGTTCCCTCATTCTAACTCAGTTTTGCATCAAAATGGAGGCATTTCTTGTCCAAAATCTCACAAATTAGATTGCTACCTTGGATGGCTCTGAAAAGGTGAATTTCTGGGGCTTCGGCATAAATGCACTATTCACGCTGAGTCGCACCCCGCTGCGTCTTCCGTTCCTTCATGTCGCGGCAAGGTTTCGGAATCCGGTAACTCACATCTTTAGCTTTGGCGGACAAGAGGTGTGTCCCACTTTCGAAGACTTCCAAGCTCTGATGGAGTCCGAGTGCGAGGAAGAGATTTTGCCACAATTCCGTTTTGGCCACGTCCAAGCCTTAGGACGCATGTGTAGGCTCACTTTGCATGATGCTCGATCATTAACTCGCGACGGAGTACTGGATATTCCGAGCTTAGTTCGTCGGTATTCTGATGCCGGCGACCGCGGCGACCATGACTGGCAGGGTTTCCGACGACATGCACTTTGTTTGTGTATGTTGTCACATTTCTTGCTTGCCCCAGGCTCCGGTGGGTTTAGCGCCCGTTTGATTGAGGTTACCGAGGGCTTGAAAGAGGGCAAGAGCTGTATCGCCATGACACTAGTTGAGACGTTGATGGGTTTGGACGCTTTCCATTGCCAAGAGACGACTAGATTCACGGGGAGTCCACTACTGCTGCAGGTAATGTTTCCCACCCTATCTCACATATATTTCTCACGTCACTCGGCCCTCAGGCTCGATTTTTCTCTCAAAACCCTTTTCTCACTTTTCTCTCCACGTACATCTCTCTATTCTTTAATCTCTCATTTTTTTCATCCCTCCCCAGATATGGTTGATGGACAAATTAAGGGTTGTGGACTCATGCCCAACATATTCAGCTCGCAGCTATTTCTTCCGGCGACGTTTAGTCAATGCCCCTGATGAGGGATAGTGGTACGAATGGATGCGCAGTTTGACTGCTCTTGACATTGCTTGGCATTGCCCCTGGCTTAATCTACCAACGATGAGCTACGGCATAACTCGCCAGCCTGGGATTCAGTTGATCGGTCTGGCGCACTGTGTCCTTTACTTTCCGTTTCGAATCCGGCGTCAGCTTGGTCATGATCAGACTTGCCCGGAGGAAGGGATAGAGTACCCTGCTGCATTTCCGGTCCGAGGCGCACAGCTAGCTCGGTATGCCACGGCATGGAGGACGAGAGAGCTTCTGGCCCCCGCTCTCACTTTTAGTTACACCCTCTCTGATGAGTGCATAGCTTGGCTTGATGACAAGGTGCAGATCGGGCCTACTTCGGCATCAGAGGCTTCCACAAACTCTGGGAAGGGACGCAGGAACACCTAACTATGCCCCGAATTTATTTGCTTTAATCAGTATTTTCAAGTTTTCTTTATGAATGTAATAAAAACAACTTTAATTTGTATTCAAGAGTAGGAGAGCTCTGTACTGAAATCAATGTAATTGAAGGTTGCGGGTACTGAAAATTTTCCGTTTGGTCTAAAAATGGTCTAAGTCGTAAAAAGATTAATTTGAGCAAAATCAACTTTTATTAAAACTTTTCAAAACCATTTTCGATATAGATCAAAACTGGACATGTCCGAGATCTATCACTGAGATGTACAACCCCGGATCCTCAGCAACTGGGAAGTTGCCCCTAGTCTGAATAGCACTGCATTGGAGATCACAAATCGAGCTCTTGAATGCAGAATAGACAAAGATGACCAAACATGATCACATGGACAAAGTTGATCGGGGAAGTGTTTATGGCTGGACTTCAGAATGAAGTTGCCTACGTATCGCAAAGATGGGAATCAAGCCTTACGTAGTTCGGCTGGGGTTCACTCGTGTATTAACTCTCTCATTTTGCGCTCTAACTTTTTCCAAGGCCGCCCTTTCTGGGTTTTCAACCTTGCGAGCTCAGTTTTTATTATTTCAAATTTTCTGTGCTCTAACTTTTGCCTAGGTCGCCCTTTCGAGTTTTCGGCCTAGCGAACCACTCAGGGAAAGTATTTCTTCAACTTGTCCATGTTGATCGGTTGGGAGAACTCTAAGCCATCTAGGTCCATCAGAACTACAGCTCCACCCAACCAGATAGACTTGATGATGTAAGGACCAATCCAATTGGGTCTGAACTTGCCCCTAGGGTCGTGGATGGGAGCTCGGTTGTCTTTGAGCACCAAATCTCATTCTTTCAAATTCCTGAACTTAACCTTCTTGTTGAAAACCCTGGCAATTCGTCGTTGATAACCTTGAACATGGTACAGTGCTTTCAGCCTTCTTTCATCAAAGAGCATAAGTTCTTCGAACCTGCTTTGCTGCTAATCTGCTTCAGCTATCTGACACTTAGCCAATACTCGTAATGACGGAACCTCAACTTCGATAGGCAGAACAGCCTCCATCCCGTAAACTAAGGAGTACGGAGTCGCCCCAGTAGAAGTTCGAATTGAAGTCCGGTAGCCCCACAGAGCAAATGGCAGCTTATCTGGCCAGTCCCGGTAGGTTTCCACCATCTTCTGCAGAATGTGCTTGATGTTCTTGTTGGCGGCCTCAACTGCTCTGTTGGTTTGTGGCCGATATGTGGATGACTTATGAAAAGCCACATTATACTTCTCCAACAAGTCGATCACTTCCTTCTTGAAGTGAGAACCATTATCTGAAATAATCTCGTTCGAGACCCCGTAGCGGTAGATGATATTGTTCCTAATGAACTTGGCGACATGCGAAGCCTTCAACACCACATAAGATTGGGCCTCAACCCACTTCGTGAAGTAGTCTATCGCTACCAGAATGTACTCATGCCCATTGGACCCCTTTAGAGTGACAGCCCCGATTACATCAATCCCCCAGACTGAAAACGGCCATGGCAAAGTCATGTTGTACAGCTTCGACGGCGGAGTATTCATGCGGTTTGCATGGATCTAACATTTGTGGCATCGCCGGACAAAGCTAATACAATTCTCCTCCATGGTGGACCAATAATAACCCTGTCTAAGGATTTTCCGAGCTAGCATCACCCCATTCATGTGCGCTCCGCACTCTCCTCCATGGATGGCCTCTATAAGGCGCTTGGATTCTTTAGCATCAACACACAGCTTGTGCATCTCGAGATGACCTCTCTTGTACAGTTTACCTCCACAGACAATGAACTGAGCAGCCATTCTTCGAATTGCCCTTTTATCTTTGGCATTTGCCCCTGGTGGATACGCCTCTTTTTCTAAGAAGTTCCAGACATCGTAATACCAAGGATTCTTATCTTGTACCTCATCTATGGCAGTAATTAGCTCGTAGGCCGACACGAATTTCTGTTCGATGATGATTGGACGCATCCGGACTCCAAAAGGGATGTCTATCATGGAAGATAGAGTTGCTAATGAATCTGTGAATTTGTTGTTCTCTCTTAACAGATGGGCGAAATTCAGCTTCTCAAACCGAGGAATTAGCACGTCCAAGGTCTGGTGATAGATTCTCATCTTTTTTTTTTTAACTTTCCAATCTCCTTTAGCTTGAGATACAACAAGGTTCGAGTCCCCGATGACGTCCAACTGTCTTGCCCTTAGTTCTAGGACGGCTTCTAAACTGGCAATACATGCCTCATACTCTGCCTCATTGTTCGATACTCTGAACCGGAGCTTGAATGCTAGAGGTATACGGGAATTGTCGGGCGCTGTCAGCAACACCCCTATCCCATACCCGTATTGGTTTGACGCTCCGTCAAAGTACATCGTCCAAGTTTCTTATTCGACGTGCAGAATGGCCTCATCTGGGAACAGGTACTCAACTGCTTCATCCCCTCCAACTGGGTGATCGGCTAGGAACTCCGCTACCACTCTCCCTTTCACTGACTTGCGCGTCATGTACTTCAGATCGAATTCGGAAAGCAGAAGCAACCAACGGGCTAGCCTACCCGTAAGTGTCGGTTTCTCGAAAAGATATTTGATGGGATCTAATCTTGAAACCAGTATTACGGAGTGAGCTAACAGGTAGTGCCGCAGCTTCCTGGTAGCCCATACCAAGGCCAGACAAGCCTTTTCCAACGGAGTGTAGTGGGTCTCGTAATCCAGCATTTTCTTGCTCAGATAGTAGATAGCCTTCTCCACTTTGTCCTCGGATACTTGTGCAAGCATGCAGCCCATTGTAGTTTCAGTCACTGAAAGATACAGAATCAACGGTTTCCTCGACTCAGGCGGTGACAACACAGGTGGGTTTTGTAAATATTGCTTGATCTGCTCGAAAGCTGCTTGGCATCGGCCATCCCATTGGAACTTTTTTCCTTTCTTCAGGAGACAAAAGAGTGGTTCACAAGTCAAGGTTAATTTTGCGATAGACCGTCTTATGAATTGCACTTTACTCAGAAAGCCTCGCACCTTCTTTTCAGTCCTCGGTGGTGGCATTTCTAAGATGACCTTGATTTTGGAAGGGTCAACTTCGATGCCCCTTTGTGTGATCAAGAACCCCAGCATTTTCCCTACTGTAACACCAAACGTACACTTCTGAGGATTCAGCCGTAACCGATACTCTCTGATCCGTTGGAAAAATTTCTGCAAGGTGGTATAGTGGCCCTCTCTTTCTTTGGACTTGACAATCATGTTGTCCACGTACACCTCCACCTCTTTATGGATCATGTCATGCAATATTGTGGGCCCAGCCCGTTGATATGTAGCCCCAGCGTTCTTCAGCCCAAACGGCATCACCCTATAACAATAGGTTCCCCGCGGGGTGGTGAAAGCGGTATTCTCCCGGTCTTCAAGTGCCATCAATATCTGATTGTAGCCAGAAAATCCATCCATGAATGAGAGCAACGCATGCCCAGCAGTAAAATCCACTAACTCGTCGATATGCGGCAGAGGAAAGTCGTCCTTCGGACTGGCTTTGTTCAAATCTCTGAAATCCACACATACCCGAATTCTGCCGTCCTTCTTCGGCACTGGAACTATATTGGCCAACCAAGTTGGGTATTCAGATACCAGCAGGAACCCTGTGTCAATTTGCTTGGTGACCTCTTCTTTGATCTTGAGAGCCCAGTCTGGGCAGATCCTTCTGAGCTTCTATTTAACAGGTCGGGCCTCTGGGTCAAGAGGGATCTGATGCTGTACAATCTCAGGATCGATTCCAGGCATGTCTTTGTAGGACCACGCGAAAACATCTTTGAAATCTTTTAACAAAACGACTAAGCGCTCACGCTCCTCCGAAGACAACGTGGACCCAATCTGGACCAGCCGCGGGTCGTTCTCAGTACCAACGTTAATTGTGGTGATTTCATCAACCAAGGGTTTTACAAACCTCTCCTGCTGTTGATCAAGCAAAAACTTCAAAACCGGAGGAATTTCTTCCTCGTCATTTTCATCAAAATTTTGAAAGTCATGATTAATGCAATAAATTAAGGGCACAGAAAAGTACTCGAAGGCCACAGCTGCACAATTCTCATTAATCACTTCCAAGTCGCCTGATTCCTCTGTTACAACAAACTCAAAGGAAAAAGAAAAAGACGACCTAGACAGGACTGTGGCATCCGGGTTGTCACCCCCAAGAATACCGAACTCAGACTTAGACGAGCTGGAACCTGATTCCGACTCCACGGACTCAATGGAATCAGATTCCAGCTCACTACCTGACCCGGTGCTGCTTGATAAGAATCCCTCCTCGTATTGCCAGACGAGGGAGGGTGCGATGGATGCATCCAAGCTGTTTGAAGATGGGCTCACAACCGTTTCATTCCCGATCATGGACACCGAGAAATTATCCCCCAAGCACTCATGTACGATCGGAGGATCTAAAAGTAGACAAGCCAGTGCTACCCCCATTTCAATCTCTGCGCTCTCGGAATCCTCCTCGCTGCACTGCTCAACCTCAGCTGATGGGTCTGCCTGCTCCTCGGCAACATCATCCTGGACAATTGCAAATCAAAGAATATCTCAAACTCCGGCAACCGTCACCTTTCTGCATTTAGCCATGGCTCTGGGAAGCCGCAGAATGGGAAGTCTTCCTCCTCTCGGACAAAGCATCCGTTCAGGGTGCCCTGAATGGGCCGGTGCACCAACTCATAAAGTTTCCCGGTTTGCTTGGCTCTGGCCCTTCTGGCCATCTCTTTGCCTTTCCTCACCTAGTCCTCCTTGGTAGGCAGATAACCTAAACCAAAGGTATGTGGGTTATGCAGCACTTCGGCCGATGTTGCAACGTTTTTCTGGCCACTGCACCCTAATCCCATCCCGGGGATATGCTGCAGCTTGTTTATGAGGTACACAGATTGTGCACTGACATATAACCCCTCGTCAATAGCTAATATGTTCTGTACAACCCGAACCTCAGCTAGGGTGAACCCCGACAAAAACACATCCTCCGTACCATGTTCGATCTCCAGAACCGGTGTGGACACCTCTGGCGGCGGATGGATTGAAGAATTTCCAAAAACAATAGACACCCCCTTCCCGTGAGGGTACTTCAGCATCTAATACAGGGTGGAAGAGACTGCCTTCACCTGGTGCAACCACGGCCGCCCTAAGAGTAAGTTGAAGGTTCCGGGAACGTCCAAGACATGAAAGTCAATATTCTGTTGTCCTGGACCAACCTAAGTCTGAATCTGCCCCATCACTTCTCTGCTAGTATTGTCATATGCCCGTATCACTTGGGCAGTAGGCACAAAGTCCGCGGCCTTCAACCCAATTGCATATGTCGTCTTCGACAGACACACGTTGATAGCAGATCCCGTGTCAACAAGAACTACTGGTATCCATTTATCTCTACATTCCACAGAGATATAGAGAGGTTTGTTATGGTTTGCGCCCTCAGGCGGCAGCTCCTTGTCAGTAAAGGTCAATGTCGGAGAAGCTCCTCCCGGAAAGACCAATCTTACCAGCTGCTCAGGCGTGGTGTCAATTGAAAGTTTGGCCCTGTCCATCGCAGAAAGGACAGCTTGTCTATGAACTCTTGAAGCCATAAGCAGTCCCCAGATGGAAATGTCTGCTTATATCTTTTTAAGCTGTTTCAGCACAGCCTCCTCCTCAATTAACTTTTATTTCTGCTTCTCTGCCTCCTTATCCTTTCCGGACGCCTCTGGTTGATCCAGGTGTGGGGGCTTGATATACCGCCCGCTCCTGGTCATGTGGTCCACTTTTCCCACGTACCAGGTATCATCCGGCTGGTTGTTCCCCCAGTCTTCGTCGGTATGGGCAAGACATAGGTCGTCATCTTCCCACCACATACCGTCAGCCATCGACAGGTAGCTATCTGGTTCTGTTGCATCTATTCCTGTGCGCACAGCACATTCCGTTCTCGTGCTCACAGCACATTTTGTCCCCACAGGGGCTTTGGCCTTTCTGGCCCTCTCCAGATCTTCGATCTTTTCATGTTCAAACTATTTCAGTGCAGCCTGCTGCTTAGTATCTTATGTACTCAAAGTGCTCTGATCCCGAGCAAAATTCTTAACACCGGTGCTCTCCAGCAGTTCTCTCTGTTCCTCAGCCATTCCGGCCACTGCTAATGTCCCCATTTCTGAAGAACCCTGTTCTGGCTGAGACTGCTCAACAACATCCGGCTCGTCGCTGAGCCACCCAGTAGCTTCTGCTGACCCTTCCAGATCAAACCAGTTGACAGTCACGTCCCCTAAATCCTGTTCTTCAAAGAATTACAGATTTGCGATATCCTCCTCGAGTTCCGCTAGGTCATCTAGCCCTTGATTAGGTCCATCCTCTCGAACTACACAGATCTCTACCCCAATCGGGAGCTCTACTCTTGGTCTAGATTGATCCGTTGAAGTAATATAACCGCTCGGGTTGTACTCAAAACTCGCAGATCCCTCAGGCTCTGAATCCTCATTCTTCTCTGCTCCCAAAGTGATCCCTGCTCTATCTTCGGTAGTCACCACCACCGATTCTGGTTGGGTTTGGGAGATGTCCAACATGCACAAGTCAATGCTATTAGCAATGAACACCTCCGACTTGGGTAGGTGAGAAGGGATGATATATATGCTAGGGTCGTATGACACAACCCCAGTTTGGATTAGGTTGATGCGTTTGGGAGGTGGTGCTTGGTTATGTGGTGGGAGAAGGTTGGTTGTGACATTCGGTTTCTCTGGAGGTATAATCACCCTGTTGTCAATGAGATATTGAATCTCATGACGCAATCAAAAGCACTGGTCGGTTTCGTGACCATGCTGTTGGTAATAGGCGCAATACTTTGCCGGGTTATGGGAAGGAGAAAGTTTTTCTGGTAAGGGCCACGGCTCTTGGGGCTTCAAGTGCCCTTTCTTGATCCAAACCCCCAAAGCCTTGGACAAAGGCATGTATAGTAAGGTGAAGGTTTTTTGGCCTCAGGGGGCATATCTGGCTGTTTGCGAGCTACTTCCGGACATATCGGTAAAGGGTGTAGCTACAAGGGCTTTTGGAGTGGTGGTGGTGACCATTCCTACATCTGAAGATCTGGCAGCTGCAGCATTGCTTGTGCCTGCATTCGTACTGAGGTTGAATGTCCTCCTGAGCTGCTCTCTTTCAGGGTCAATCAGACCTTGTTTCATTGCGTCCTCGATCTGCACCCCAATCTCATGTAAATCTGCAAAGGTGGGTAGGGGGAGGACAATCATCTTTTGCATGAGATTGGGTTGGAGGTTGCGCACAACCATCCGTATCTGATCTTTATCAACGGGCCTGATGGTCATCATCAAGGCTTTAGCCCTCCAGCGGGTCACAAAATCGGAGAAGCTCTCCTTCGGCTCTTGCCTGGTTGTCTCGAGATCACGAGTTGTGACCTCGATCTAAGTGTTATAGGAGTATTGAGCTATGAAGACCTCAGCCATCTCCTCCCAGTTCCTCTTAACAAAGTCTTCCAGTTTTGTATACCAAATAGCCGCTACACCCGACAGGGTCCGGCCAAACAGAGAAAGCTTCTGCAATCTGGAAAGGCCCATTGGCCTTAGTATATCCGAGAACAGCAGCAGGTGCACCATAGGATCTCCAGACCCATCAAAGCGGTCTATGTGCGGCATCTTAAACCGGTCTGGCAGCGTCACGACCGAGTCGGTATATCCATCCTCTATATCCGGAATGGAATGAACTCCTTGAGACTTCTTGAAGAGCTTTTCTAGCTTGCTCACTTTTAACGCCATTGGATCCACCTCGAACTTAAACGGTGAATCCATTAGGTTAGTGGGCGTTTTGGATAGCTGGGGTAGGATTGGGGGCAGAGTTGGCCCTGTTGGAATGTCCATATTTTCCTGAACATTTGGCGTCTCCCCGAGTATTGGAACTCTGGGTGGGGGAGGAGGTGTGTGCGAAGCAGATGCCCCAGTTTGCTGTTGTAGTCTGGCAATTAACTCTGCCTGTTGGGTCACTACCTCGGCTTGACGTGCAGACACTTCTGCCTGACGGGCAGCATCCTGCTGCATGGCTTGCATACTTTCCTGGAGCTGACGCATCATCTCTTCCATACCAGCCATGCTGTACTGATCTATCTGAATAACCGGTATATGTTCCCTCTCTGTGGGAGAAACATAACTCTGATCCCTACTGTACTCAGGTGGGGTAGACAAAGCCCTCTGAACTGACTGTTGAACTGATATCCTCTGTCTAACTGCCCTCCGTCTAGTAACCGGGGGTAATGAGTGGTACACTAGTTGTCCGTTTATCAGATCCTCGGATCGATGAAGCCTGCGACCTCTAACCCAGAGTGCTTGGGGAATTTCTGCTTGGTCGGATGCAATTGTGCTAAACTACCTTGCAAAAAGATAAATAAAGCATAATAAGGAAATAAACAACGAAAACGTGCAGTGTGCTATGTTATGAGTTGAATAAATTAAAGACAACACACAGTTGGCCTGACAACCCACAGTTGGCACTTGTAAGCTGAACACACTGTTCTCAATACTGATCGCTGCTCCCCAAATTGCTGTCCCAAAACTGATACCCTTAGGTAAAACTGATTCTCCCAAAACTGATGCCCGTAGGCCTGATACCCAGACTTGCAAACTGATAGATGCCTTCCCTGTAGAGACACACTCTAAAAGCACATATCAAGCAAATGAGAGCCAAATCACCCCTATGTTGGGGTAGGGTTTCCCTGTCCTATTTTGTCAGGAGCTAGGGTTTCACTACGCATGCAGCGGTTTCAAAACAACCTACAATCGGGTAAGCAACCTGTCCTAGCTTGGAATGGTCACTATGGATTCCGAATATGCACTAGGTCAAATGGTAAAAAAGGGTGCCTCGGTAAAAACCGGAGTTTGTGTTCCCGTTGTGGCAGAGCCCACAACCGGTCAGCCTTATGGCATGCTTTTCCAAACGAGCCTCCGACAAACTGTTCAGGAATAGCATATGGCAAACACGGTGTCCTAGGCGCACTAATGCAAATGCAATGCAATGCAAAGAGACACATAAGTGTAAACAAAACAAGATATCGTGAGTTCGAGTCAAGTTCTCTAATTCCCCAGCAGAGTTGCCAAAAACTGTAGATGTGCTCGAGGACTCCTGAGCTCCGCGCGCGAAGGCGCGAAATTCGTTTGCTCTCTAGCTACTACAAGTTCGGACTCATGTCACGGTTCTAAATCTAATCTCACAATGTGCGATGTAAGATCGATAAATCACCAAAGAGTCCAAATCCGGCAAATCGTTTTGAAAAACTGATTTTAATAAAGAAATGCCAAACATGGACTGCTTTGCCAGATACAGAGTTACCACCTAAATATTTTATTTTGGGAGAATTTAGGAAACCCTGACTCGTGCCTAAGGCCACGTGTCCGTCATCACCAAAGTTGCCTCGGCTCGGGAACTTGGGTACGAGAGGGGAAGGTCATGCAATGAGCACCCCCGCTCGACTGATCAAAAGATCGGCCTTTACTAAGCATGATATTTTGTTTTTGAAAACACATGTGTTCTTATTCCGGTTATTAACCTAGAATTACTATGTGATGCATACAGCATACAAGTATAGACTAAATCGCCTAAGTTGGAACAAAACATTGCATGTTTGTTTGAAAAATGATTTGAAGTTTGCTACTCGCAAGTAGGCTAAAATGCGGATTTTGATGAATTGTTCCAATTCAAACAATCCAACCTTCACCCACAAGCATTCAGGCAGTTATAGCAAATAAGCAATTAGCCTCATGACAAGCATGCTTTCATGGCAACATTAACACACATGCAGTATGCTAAAGCGTAAACACTCACAGTGTACTTCGAGCCAAAACAGAGAACTAGTTAGAAATCATGCATGATCCTAGTTCATGTTAAGATGGCTAATGCAACACATGCGAAAATGCAACTAAGATAGGCTCAGCTACCTAGAATGTCATGTGAAATGCAACTTGATAACATGCTGTTGAACACGTATTCAACTAAATTTATTGAAAATACAATGCAATTAGTATGATGCGCCGAGCCCGGTGCATGCAAGACAGATGAATGGATGCACGCATGCGAAGCATAAGGTATGCTAAACAAAATATGCCCTAAAACTAACCATCGTAAGCAGTTAAGTAAAAGGGAGAAAGAAATGGGGGTTGGAAGACATGCATCACACACACGCATGTTTATTACAACATTGCGCCCTTTTGACGGAGGGACCGAATAAGAAGCTAACTTGCTAATCTAAACTAATTAAACTAATTATTACAAAACAAACTAATTAACTAATCCTAGTTAACTAATTATTACAAAACAAATTGAAATAGCTAAACGCATTAACTATTAAAGTATAAAACGAATGCCTAATCTAGCCAAGTAAAGAAGCTAAATAAAGCAGTAAAATAGGAGGTTCTCAGAGGGAGAAGACTAGATGCATGCTCGGTCGCCTCATTCGAAAATCCATCGCGATGCCCCAACTTGCCTCTGCTCTCATTTGTTCTCAGAACCTTGCACCAAGCTCCAGAATGCTTCCAACTCACCTTGGAGACCTGTGGGAGGGTGGCCGACCACCTAGGGATATCACCAGCCACTAGCTGACCACTTTCTATGTTGAAAACCAGAAAAAGTGGTCAGCCAGCTAGTTTTTCTGGCTGGCCGACCAGTTGTTGCTGCCAAACTCCAGTTTTCTGCAACAGAGAGCAAGAAACGGCATGGCAATGTATTTGCAAGATATGTGTGCACAACCACCCTCCCTATCATTTCATTTGCTCAAGGGAGTGTGGTTCTCGACCCTCGGGCCACCAATCGCGCATTTCAATGCGTGATGGCCGAGAAGTCAAATTGCACAATTCAATATAAAATGAATGCACAAGTAAACACATAAAGCCTAAAACTCTATCATGCTTGATCAAGAGCGTCAGCGACCGAGAATTGAGGCACGTTTCATCACTTCAAGTATGAAACGTCCCTCGTTTCTCGTGCTCGAATTAGCACTTAATCCAAACAACAATGCAACAACATGGCATACACAACGCAAACAACAACATGGCATACTCAATGTAATGTGACATGATCAACTTAACAAAGCTAATGACATGCGAACAATGCTAATGCATGCATGCACAATGCAATGCTACAAGGGCAACTTAGCAATGTTAGGAACATGCATACTCAATACAAAGAAACAACTTGGCATACACAATGCAAATAACCACATGGCATGCACAATGCAATGTAAGATGGCATACTCAATGCAATGAACAATAAGCATGCGAACAACATGTAAAGAAACATACTAAATGGACTTAAACCAAAGGGGGTAGACCTCAGTCATGCCCAAATCAGTGGCCAATGGTGATAAAATTAAGGCACAAAATACAAAGCATGCATGTACAATGCATTGGCCAACCAAGTAAGCCTAAGAGCACAACCCTCAAGAAGGCTCAAGGAGTGACAAATGCAGAAGTGTAACAACACTAAATGCACTGAAATTAAGTAAGAAATGATGCCAAATCATTCAAACAAAGCAAGCACGACATGCAAAGGTCCTAAAGCATGAAAGCTAATAAGGAGGACTACAAAGGAGGCATGCAATACATGGCACGAATGCATGATCCAAACACGGACAGAGCTGAAATAGGTCAAAACAAAGATCTAAACATGCTAAGGTAGGGGCTCAAAGACCTAGGCATGCAAGCATACAAGCTAAGCCATAAAAGAGGCAACAATGCACAACACTCAAAGGCACTTAAAGAGTGAATGAAGTGGGAACATGGCAATGTGATAAGCTTTGAAATGTCATGTTAACTGATGTCAAATCATGTACACAACACAAATGAAGTATGCTATGGTGCCCGAAGCTTGAAGCTAGCATAGGCACTTGTACTACAACTATGCAAAACATGAAGCATGTGATCAAGGCAACCCAAAACAGTCCTAGAACATGTTAAAATGAGTCTAAAACATGCATGGAAGGAAGCCAAAACAAGCTAGCATGAAGGGCATAAGGCATGGTGAATGCAAGGCAAATAAGGTGGTTTATACTACACCTATTAAGACCAAGCATGGAATGACCTAAGCAATAAAAATCAAAGTTATATCATGGCAAAATAACCCCAAAAAAACACATTGAAATGATAGCTCGCAAGCTTAGGCATGAAGGCATACGCAATGACCTATTCTTAAGGCATAAAGGACCAACCCTCCAACGCATTGAATGAGTGAAAGATGCAAGTGCATGACCATGAAATATGCACTGAAATCACATAATAAATGATGCCAAATTATTCAAATAGGCCAAGTAAAGCATGCTAGTGGACCCGATGCACAAAGCTAACAAGCTAAAATGCACTATAGCTATACAAAGCATGGCATGCATGACCAAAAAAACCAAAATCAGAGCTAGAGCATGCTAAAACATGGACAAAAGCTTGTTAAAGTTAAGCCAAAAGTATGCTAGAATGACATGTCAAAGCATGATGCATGTGAGGCTATTTCATGGAATTGCACTACAAGTGCATGGAACATGCAAGGGCCAACCAAACCAAACCAAAATAGAGGTATGATGTGGAAAAATACCACCAAAAACATACTGAGATGGACTCAAATGAAGCTAGAATGACATGCTACTTCATGAAACATGCAAGACTAGTTTGTGTGATTTACACTACAAGTGTACAAGGCATGCAAGGGGTGACCAAACCAAACCAAACCAAAACAGTGGTATGACATGCTGAAATAACCCCAAATACATGCTAAGAACAAGCCAACACAAGCTTAACAAACATGCTCAAACATGAGGCATATGAAACAAGTATTCAAAATACAAGGAGAGGGAATGACCCTCTCCTATTTAGGACTCCAAAACCACCTTTCCACCACTGAAAATCCTCTGGATTTCAGTGGTAGAAAGGTCATGCAAAGGCTATAACAAGAGCCTAGAGGGATGGCTCAAAACAAAGCCTAACAAGGCCTAAGAGAGGGTAAACAACCCCAAATACAAAAGTGACCTTAAACAAAGATCTTAAGCATCAAAATTGAGAACTTTTTGTAGTTAAGAGTTAAGCTTAAAACAGCATGCAAATAAGGCTAAAAACTTAAGCAAAAATGAGGGATTTAAGGGTTAGAAACTCACCCTTGAAGACCACCTTTAAAGCTGCAACTCCAATAGGTTTTTCAAGCTCAAACCAACCTAAGAACACCAAAACCAGCTCCTAAGCACCTCAGCAACAAAAGGATGGTGTTGAGTGTGTGTTTGTGTGCAAAAGTGACACTTTAAGGCACAAAACAAGAGCAAAAAAGAGATATAGATACAATTGTGTATGTATAACTCAAACCCCAAATTTTTGAACCTGGAGGAGGAAGGAGGAGCCTCCATCTTATAGAGAACAAAAGCTAAAGCTTCTCAAGAAAGCTAAGCTTCAAGGCCATCCCTCCATACACGTGTATGGAGGATGATTCTAGTGCTCTCCAACTGTGCCAGCTTGCCAAAAATATCTCCAAAAATGTGACAAAAAGCAGCCAACCACTTGAAGTGGTCAGCCAGCTACTTAAAGTGGTCGGCCGACCGCTTTAAGTGGTCTCCCACAACAAAAACTGGTCGGACAGGGGTAGGAGAAGTCTACACATTGAAAATAAGCAAGTGGTGTGGTGGCCGACCAGAAAAGGTGGCCCAAAAACCAAGAAAGCCAGTTATCTGACCAGAAAACTGGCTGGCAGGAGGAAAAGTGGTCTCCAAGGGGAAAAACTGGTCTCCGACCCTTGTACCACCTTCCAAACAAGGAAAACAAGGTTTGTACCAAAAACAAACCAAAACGGATGCAAGACGAGAGATCAGGAGGCAAAGCACGCGGCCGAAAGCCTCGAAAACTAGTCTACTGGCATCAAAAGTGGTATACGACCACAAAAGTGGTCTCCCGGACCATAGTGTTCCTCTAGGTAGAGGCAACAAGGCATGGTTCAAAAACCACGCCAAACGGTGAACGTTAAGCGGTCCCGAGACAAGGCGCGCGGCCGAAGGCTCCAAAAATCGAAAACTAGTCTCCAAATGGGAAAAGTGGCCTACGATCACAAAAAGTGGTCTACGACCACAAAAAGATGGTCTACAAGACCCCTCCCTCCCTCCGGGAAGAGAAAACAAGATTCGGTCCACAAACCGAGCCAAAGCACAAAGAGTTCAGAGGCCCAGAGGCAAGTCTCTCAGCCAAAACTTCGAAACCTCGAAACGAGCGCAACATGCACTATCACTGAGCACTCAATCGATGACGTCTGAGTCTTAAGGTCAGTTAAAAATAGGGTGTCTACAGTTTAGTGGATAATGACCATTGTATTGTTTGATTTAGTAATGCCTAAGAATATTCGTATTACATAATGAATCATTATTATTCATGTTTTGCAGAATTTTATATAATCAAATTTTACTGTGAGGCACATTAAAGTGTTATTGTGATCTTTATAGTACTAAGCATATTGCTATTTATGGATCTAACTGTAACCTCGAAAAAATTATTTCAGGGTGATGTTATTACGACCATTATCTATAAGCTTGATTTTTATAGATGGTTTGATGAGGTACAAAAGTATATGTTTTTATGTGACATAGAACATGAATTGTGTTAATATTTATTGTCTTAATATTATTCTTATGATTTAATAATATACATTATGATTATGATGATGAATAATTATGAATAAATTATTATTTATTCAATAATGTCCATGCAAGGTTTTTATTTTGATTTGAAATCTAAATTATGATACGATTGGTAGTTGCCAAAGTGATCCAATCGGAATGACATATAGATGTCAAATCAAATAATTGAAATTTAATACCCTTCTCAAGTATTTATAAAAAATAAAAAAATATAATGACTTTGCAAATCGCAATTCTTTAATTACAAAGATATTAGGTTGGCCCAAAGGTGCACCACTTCTAAGTAATTGTTGAATTGGAATAAGATAGTTGATGGGCATTCATAATTGATATTGGAATGAATACCCAAAGGTAACAGACCTACTTAATTATGAATATTTTACCAATTAGTCCTATTGATGAAAGGGAATCACCATAATTGTTAAATAGTATGCCATTAGATTATCCCAAAGATAGATCACGGTGATACTATTTGTGATTGTCTAAACATGTGTTTATCTTGACTAATTGTCAATTATTGATTACTCTTAGCATTAATATAGTGAGCATGAATTATTAATTAAATTTTATTTCACTATATTTGTATACTTTGTTTGTTTCGATTTTAAATGAAAAAGATTTCTCAAAATGAATAGAATAAGTTCAGTTTTATCTCGATGTTCTAAATTTTGACTTAATGTTACTATTTGAGAAATTTATTGTTATTATTCAAGCAGTATAAAAGAAAGAAAAGACTTTTCCTAAATTATAAAAAAAATCGAACAAATAAAATTTATATTTTTATGCAAATGAGTATAGCAAACATTAAGTTTTAACTTCCTTAAATTGATAATGCTAAATAATGTGAAAGAACGTTTCTGAACTGCTAATAAGTGTTTTGCTGAGACACTTGTGGTTACATTTACCATCATAAAATTCGATGGTATGCATGAGATGTATGAGCATGTCATTAAATTGTCTAACTTGACTACTCAATTAAAGAATTTAAGAATATTTGTGAATCAGTTTATTTTTGTGCAATTTATTTTGCATTATTTATCTCTTCAATATGAGTCATTTATATTAACTATAATTCTATGAATAGTAAGTAGAAAGTTAATAAATTGACTAGTATGCTTATTTAAGAAGAGACATAACTTAAGTAATTGAGATATCATTTATTGATCTTGTAATTTAAGGAGTCGAAAAGAAAGAGAGAATACTTATAAAAGGACATAAAGAAATAGACACCTAAAGAAAATGAGTATGTTTAAGATTTTTAGTCTCATAAGAAAGAAAATGCCTATTCATGTTTTTTAATTCAATGCTAGATTATTTTCAAACCGATTATGTTAAAATCTCCCATTGAAATTATTGGGAGTTATTGTTTGTTTTTGGACATTCTAATTTTTGAAAATTATTTATTGATTTTTCCAAACTTAATTAACCTTGATGGTTATTTTCAAAAATTTAGAATAAACGTCTAATTTATTGATAATACATTTTCTGTTAATTTTGGTATTTTTTATGATGGTTTGTATAAATTAAAATTTAATAATTTATTAAAAATTTAATCTATCTTGCATCATGGTCCTAAATATAGCTTGATAAATGAAAACTCCTCAAACTTGTGGCATAAAAGATTGTACTATCTTTTTTGAAAGAAAATTATAAAAACTAATAAAGATAATCTTGTTTTGAACTTAAATTTTATTGCTTTTAGTGGGAGTATGGGTTGCGGGTTGCATTAAAGAAAAGCAATTCAATCACATTAAGTAAAGTGCCACAAGATATACATGGTTTCTTCATATTACCCAAACAAACATTAATGTACCTTTTTTAACACTTTATGTTTGGTAAATAAAGTTATTTTATCATTTTTATAGATGAATTTTCACTTCATGATTTTGTTTATTTATTGCATAAAAGATCTCTAGTAAATGGATATCATTGAGGTATACATTATCAAGGAAGAAAGGCAATTAAACAAAAATGTAAAAATCGTAAAGATAGTGTAAAGCACAAGTCTATTTGCTAAACTCTATGAAAGACATAATATTTGTAAATGCCTCAGCAGAATGATGTAGTTGAGAAATATTATTGTACTCTAATGAATATGACTAAGAGTATGTTAAATAATTTTTAAGTACCCATAACATTGTGGATGTATGTCGTTGATCTATTGTTTTTATATAAAATCGGGTTCCTAGCAAGGCAGTTCCAAACATTCATTCTGAATTGTGAACAGGAAGGAAACTAAACTTAAGACACCTGCATGTTTGGGGTTGTATATGAAAATTAGAATTATTGATCCACATGAAAAGAAATTGAATTTTAGAATAATCAGTGGTTATTTTGTTGATTATCTTGAAAATTCAAAGAGTATTAGTTTTATTATCTTGGTCATAGTACAAGAATTGCAGAAACCGATAATATCAAATTTAATAAAAATGGTGAAATCAATGGGAGTGATAAATCATGAAATGTGATTATTCAATAAGTTTGGGTACAAGTATTATTACCCATAATTTTGAAGGAAATTGTCGTTTCTATAGTTGTTAAACAATTTAATGTCTTGGAACAACAAATAAATAATCAATTACTCCATAACGTAATTATCACCAATGAAAAGTTATAGAAGAATCACAAGAAATAATATTAAGAAGATCTCATAAGGTAAAGAGATTTGTCATTTCGAATGATTATGTGGTATATCTATAACAATCTTATTATAATATTGGGATAAGTAAA
This sequence comes from Camellia japonica, assembly GCA_030407325.1. NCBI lineage: Eukaryota > Viridiplantae > Streptophyta > Magnoliopsida > Ericales > Theaceae > Camellia > Camellia japonica. The sequence continues at coordinate 167,396,614 of JAPPVO010000016.1, forward strand.
GACTTGGTTTTATTGTCACAAGCCATAGAAAGTATTGATTCTACTAAAGGAATTGATGTCATGAATGATGAGTTGAAATCAATGGACCAGTATAAAATTTGAGATTTCATGGAATTGCCTAAGGATACAAAAATATTTATTATTCTAAAGGCAATATAAAATGATATAATGCTGGATATGTGGCCAAAGATTTTACTCAGAAAGTAGACATTGATTACAATGAGATATTCTTTTTTCACTTGTATCTTAAAGGGCTAATTTAGAATCATTATGGCATTAGTAACTCATTATGATATTGAATTGTACTAAATGTATGTGAAAATTAATTTTTTGAAAGAGAGTTTAGATGAAAAATTTTGTGTAGATCAACTCAAAGGTTTCTCTATTAAGAAAAATGAAAATGTGACTTGCAAACTTAAAAAAATCAATTTGTGGACTTAAACAAGCTTTCTAAAAATTATATCTTAAGTTTTATGATACTATTTTTCCTTTGGATTTAAAGAAAACATTTTTGATTAGTGTACATATCTAAAGATCAATGGGAGTAAGTTTATATTTACAAATTTGTATGTTGATGATATTTTGCTTGTTAATAATGTACGTGATTTATTACACAAGTTAAAAAGTTTCTCTTTAAGAACTTTGAAATGAAATATATTAGTCAGACAATATATATGATAGAAATTTAAATATTTCTGAAAGAATTACATGAATTGTTGAGATTGTCTCAGAAGGTATATATTAAAAGTTCTATAGAGATTCAGAATGAAAGAATAGTTGTAACGCCCTCAAAATAATAACATTAACCCATCCATATTGACATGCATTGATATAAGAAATAAACCCTTTTCATTCATCAGAGTAGTTTGTTACAAAAGGTAATACATGTTAACAACAAAAGCAAATGCCCTACGGGCTTACAGCTTTCCAAGTTAACACTTGGTTTACAAAAGAGAGTGCTAACTCACATACACATTAAGCCCTTGGCTTGAATTTACATGTATTACTGTAGACGTCCCCGAACGCCCCGGGAGGGTTAAGTCTCGTTCTGTTCGTTTTTGCGGGTCTACTACAGTTCGGACTCAAATTGTCACAGTTCTAAATCTGAACTAAAGAGTCCAAATCCGGCAAATCGTTTTGAAGGAAAACAGATTTTTTTTTTGAAAGTAGTGGGGTACAAAGCCTCCGGCATATGGTGCGGCTGGTGGCGAAACAGACACTCCATAGGCGAGATCTGCTACAGATCTTTGAAGATCACCTATCATCCCCATTAGTTCAAATGTAGTAGGCTCGCGAGCCTGATATAGCTGAGGGGCCCAAACTGGGTGCGCGGCCGGCGATCTGGGTGGATGCGGCATGTCAACAGTAGTCTCACTGTGTAGGGTAATTCCTTGATCCAACGTGGCCGTCATGACCACGATCTCTTCTGAATTCTGCGTCATGCTAAGTCCTGCCTCAGCAAGGAGAAGACACTAACTGTTCTGGATCAATTCTCTGAATCTCTGAACTGAAACGGAAAAACAAGCAGCATTTCAGCCCCAAACAGATCAAACACGGGTGTAGTCGAACCACTGCACTCTACTACTAAACACTGTTCCCCAGAATCACTATTCAAAACTGAACTGATACCCGCCGACACAACTGATTCTCAACAACGCTGATACTGGTGCCCTCAGGCCGGATACCCAAACTTGCAAACTAATATATGCGTTCCCTGCAGAGATACACTCTAAAAGCACATAACAGGTAAAAGAGAGCCAATACACCCTTATGTTGGGGTAGGGTTTCCCTGTCCTATTTTCTCAGGAGCTAGGGTTTCACTACGCACACAGCGGTTTCAAACAACCTAATATCGGGTGAGCAACCTGTCCTAATTTGGAATGGTCACTATGGATCCGAATATGCACTAGGTCGAATGGTCGAAAAGGGTGCCCCGGCAAAACCGGGGTTTGTGTTCCCATACTGGCAGAGCCCGCAACCGGTCAGCCTTATGGTCATGCCTTGACAAGACAAGCCTCCGGCAAACCGTTCAGGAATAGCAGATGGCCAACACGGTGTCCTAGGCGCACCAATGCACATGCAATGCAAAGAAACACATACGTGTAGTCAAAACAGAATATCACGAGTTCGAGTCAAGCTCTCTAAATCCCCAGCAGAGTCGCCAGAAACTGTAGACGTCCCCGAACGCCCCGGGAGGGTTAAGTCCCGTTCTGTTCGTTTTTGCGGGTCTACTACAGTTCAGACTCAAATTGTCACGGTTCTAAATCTGAACCAAATAGTCCAAATCCGGCAAATCGTTTTGAAGGAAAATAGATTTTTTTTTTGAAAGTAGTGCCAAACATGGACTGCTTTGCCAGATACAGAGTCGCCACCTAAATATTTTTAAAATGGGAAATTTAGGAAACCCTGACTCGGTGCCGAAGGCCACGTGTCCGTCATCACCAAAGTTGTCTTGGCTCGGGAGCTTGGGTACGATTGGGGAAGGTCAGCTATGAGCACCCCCTTTCGCCCGGTCTGAAGACCGGCCTCTACTAACCGTGATATCTGATTTTGAAAACGTTATGTGTTCTTATTCCAATTATTAGCCTAGAATTACTATGTTATGTGCACAGCAAACAAGTATAGACTAGATTGCCTAATTTGGAAACAAGCATTGCATATCCGTTTGTTTTGAAAAGCGCTTTGGAATTTGCTACTCGCAAGTAGGCCAAAACATGGATTTCAACGAGTTTTTCCAACTCAAACAATCCAACCTTCACCCACAGGCATTCAAACAGTTTATCTCACATAAGCATTTAGCCACATGGTAAGCATACTGTCATGTTTAACATTCACACGCATGCGAGATGCTAAAGCATAAATACTTACATCGTACTCCGTGCCAAAACAATAAACTGGTTAGCAATCATGCATGTCCTAGTTCATGTTAAGTGGCTAATGCAACACATGCAAAGATGCAGTTTAGAGTAGGCTCGGCTAACCCTAAAATGGCATGTGAAATGCTACAATTATCACGTATTCAATTTGGAATTAAAAATACAATGCAGTTTGAATGATGTACCGAGCCCGGTGCATGTTAACAAATGCATGGATGCACGCATGCATAGCATAAGGCATGCTAAAATAAACGTGCCCTAATACTAACCATTAAAAGCAGGTAAGTAAAAGGGAGAAAGAAGTGAGGGTTGGAAGACATACACACCACTCACCCACACTTATTACAGATATGCCCTCGCTCGGAGGGACCGAAAGAATAATACAAATAATTAACTACGCAAGCTAATTAAATATTACAAATAGCCCAATTAGTTGACAAACTAACTAAACTAAGAAAAACAGTAAACCGCCTCGGGAGGAGAGCCAAATGCAGCACGTGCTCGGGTCTTGCTCGGAATTGCACTGCCATGCCTAGACTGCCTCTGTTTTCCCTGCTCTGCCTTTCTGAAAACTGCCAAAGTCTCAGAACTACTTCTCAAGGCACTGGGGGATACCACCTGCTGAGGGGAAACACCACCGGCTGAAGTATGTGGTCACCGGCACAAAATGAACTCATCGGCTGATAATTTAATGCCGGCCGGCACTAAATGTTGCCGATCGGCACTGAATGTCTGCAGAACCTGCAACTCACAGCAGCAGAGGGCAAAATCTTGCATGGCAATACAATTCAAGCCATTTATGCACCAAACACACTCCTTATCATGTTTGTGACTCAAAGGGGCATGTGCCTCGATTCTCGGGCCACCAATCACGCATTCCCATGCATGATGGCCCAAAGGATCAAATGTGCACTTTCAATCTCAAATGCATGCAAACCAAACAAACCAAAATCCCAATCCCTATCACCAAATCAAGGGACAAGGAATGCATGTTGATGCAATGCAACCTAGTCATGTTAACTATCATGCAATATGAACAATGCAATGTACTTATGCAAAGCATACAAGCAAACATGAGGTAAGCTTGCAAGCAAGCAAATGATGGTCTTAAACATGACTTAGGCAACTCTAAATAGGCCTAAAATCAGTGGCCAAAGTGCCCAAAAATGAAGGCTAATCACGCATGCACACATGCACATGTTGAGATACCAACTTAAGCATCAAGTGAGCAAGCTTTAAGCACACTTAAAGGAAGCTAATCATGGACAATTAGCATACATAGAAAGCTCTGAAAATCATGTTAGAATATGGTGCTAAACCAACCCAAATGAGACAACATTAGCATGCAACAAATGGCCCAAGCATCCAAGGCAAGCCAAAGGAGACCTAAACCATGGCTAAGCCAACCAAGCCTCACAAGGCCAAGAAGGCTTAAAACAGGTCTAAGGCAGCCTTAGACCATACAAATGGGACCTCCTAGATGGCATCTAAGTGGCTCTAGAGCAAGGCATACACAAAGGTCAAGGCATGAGGCATACAACATATGCATTCAAAGCTTCGAAGAGGCATGCAAGGCAATCAAACAAGCATGTCTAAGGGACTAAATTGCATGCTAAATGGTTCCAAACCATTGAAAATAATGCAAACAAGGCGTGCTACACATTTATGCACTTAAGGCCAACAAGCCAAACATGCAAAGGGGCTATACAATGCAAGCTAGGGTCGACCAAAATAACTATGGACAGACCTCATTCATGGCAAAATAAGCATACAAGCTTCACAAATGTAAGCCTAAAACATGCTAGAAACAAAGGCACACAACCTAAGACATGTTAAGGGATCACAAGGCATTACATGGCAACTATGCTAAGCATGCATAAGGGACCAAAACCAACTCTTAGCAATGTTATATCATGGCATAATAAACATAAAATGCAGCCTAGACATGCTCAACACACATTCAAACAAAGGCTTCCTCAAGAGGCCAAGACTTGTCCTTTTCAAGGACAACAAGGAGAGGGGGTGGCCCTCTCCTTCTTGGGACTTCAAGGCATCATCTACACCACTGAAATCCCTCAAGATTTCAGTGGTGAAGAGACCCAAACACCAAAATCCCGGAGCTCAACAAAATAGCACAAAAAAAGAGGCCTTTCAAGGCCTAAGAGGGGCCAAACTTCCCCAAAGCACAAAGCACCCTTAATAAACTATCAAGAGGACTAAAAAACAGAACCTTTTTGTATTAAACACCAAGCGCAAAAACAGTTCAAAGATAGGTAAAAATGGAGTGCAAGAATGGGGTAAAAAGAGGACTAGTGTCTTACCCTTGTAGACCTCTTCACCAAAGATGATGTTGTTGCTTCCTTAAGCTCTAATCTAGCCAAAAACTTTAAGAACAACCTCTTGGAACCTCAGTAGCCAAGGGAAGGTGAAACACTAGGTGTTGTGTGCAATAATGTGGACTAAAGCACCTAGTGTACAAACAAGAGAGCAAAAGAGAGATAGGATAGATATAGAACTCAAACCCTAAAACCAGAGCTTCTCTGAGGTCTTTTCTCTCTAAAATGTCTAACTCTCCAACCCTTGAGCCAAGAGGAGGAAGGGTTCTCTTATAGGCTATCAAACTTACAAGTTAAGCCACCAAGAAGCTCATCCCTCCATACACGTGTATGGAGGGAAAGAAGATGCAAGACAGCTGCCTTAAAATATCTCAAAAAGCAACTGAACAGTAGTCGGCTGGGCAAAAATGTCATTTTGCCAAAAAAGAGTGCCGACCGGCAACAAATAGTGCCGACCGGCAATATACATTGCCGGTGGCAACACAAAACCAGCCGGTGGCCTCTAGCCACTGCCGGTGGTGCAAGGGGATGTCTCACAAGGCATCCTCTGCCTTTCCAAGGCAAAACACAAGTGTTTGGTGTAAAACCAGACACAAACAGTCGAGTTCGGAGATCCTGAGGCAAGGCGCGTAGCCGAGAACTCCGGGAACTCCAAACGAACACAAACATGGATGATCACCGGGTGTTCAAATGGTGACGTCCAAGTCTTGAGGACGGTCAAAAATGGGGTGTCTACAGTTGCCCCTCTTTGACAGAACTCGAAAGTCATAACAATGACGGGAGTGAATGTCAAAGCCCAGAGACGACCCATTTTTGACAAGGCCGAAGACTTGGACAAACATGCAAGACAAATAAGGTATGCGCCCGAAGGCAGGGGCAAAATGCAAGACAATGCAAGAGGCCGAGCATAACTTATGATCATGCAAAGAAAGCTGTAATGAAGCACACATGCGACAGTTATAAGCTAGCATACGCCAATCTACACTACAATGCAGAAAGGATGTAAGAGAATTATGCAATTCTCAATACGTCTCACTCGGAGGATACAATGCCTGTGCGGCTCGTCCGGTTGCACCGGCTTGAAATGAGCCGTACATACAATATCGTGCCTGAAAAGAAAACAAACTTAACAGGTGCAATATTGTTAGCAACATGCATGACAATGCAATGATGAATGCAAAATGATATGCAATATATACAAAACAATGCATAAACAATGCAAATGATATGTAATGCAATTGAAACAATGCAAATGATATACAAACTAAATGCAGAGCAATTGAATCATGATTCAATCATGAGCGGGTTGAAACTACACATATGTCAAATAGATTGGTGGAAGTAACGAGTCCGTCTACCATAGAACGATGTCTGAACTATGAGTGATGCAGACGGACACAAGGACGAGTAATTGGGTGGAATGACATAAGTGGGGTAACGACCCGCTGAGGAAAGAATAGTGATCCTAAAGCCGGATGCAACAATTACACTACAATGTAATATATACAATGGATATGGCATGTAGCCAAACCGTATCTCGCTTAGGAAGGGGATGCACGCATACAAGCCGCATCTAATCACAGAACTGTACGCGTGCAGAACTGTGCTTTGACGTGAAAAGTATGGACACATACCATACCAAGCTCAACAAGGAAAGGCGCAAGCCATAAATGGGGGGGGGGGATGCAGTGGATGCATGCAACTAGAATGCAATATATGCAATATGCAATGGAATGGATATTTGCAATGGATAAGTGAAGGCGAAACATGCGTATCGACGCAGGTGAAGAATGCATGACAATGCGGGTGGAAGCGAAACATGCGCGTCAACGCAAGTGAAGAATGCATGACAATGCGGGTGGAAGCGAAACATGCGCGTCAACGTAAGTGAAGAATGCATGACAATGCGGGTGGATAATGCAGTGGGGTGCATGCAAACTATAATGCAATATAGATGAATGTTTACAAAAAAATGCATGACATATGCACTATATTACAACGAAATGCATGACATATGCAGGGGTTTTTTTTTTGGAATGCATGACATATGCAATATTTATAATGATGCATGACATATGCAATATGATGCAATGGCTGCGATTGCAGTTTTCCCTATTCTCCCAGCAGGGCGATATACTAGGTTGGTTTAGTATCCAGGACTGAGGCGTAGACACGCCGCCTCAACCTATGGGGCTTCCATACAAATTTCAAGCCGAGGGTACACCCTTTGGGTATTTAAACCAGACTTTAGTCTCGGAGATCCCGAACCTTTGCGTTCTAGGCATGAGCCGTTCAAACTCTAGTTTTCACCGTCCCCATTGGTCTCCTAGGAACTCACCGCAAACACAGGCTGGTGGCTTTACCAGACCACCGGAAGTCGTTCGGGCACGACAAACACCAAAGGAATTGCACCTTCAGAGGATTTAAGGTCTCCTAGACCGGGATGCAATGCATGACAATGCATGTTTTCTTGTTCTTTTTTTTTGAAATGCGTGCCAACGCACAGCTTTTGAGATGCATGCCAAATGCAATAAGGTGTGCACCTTAATGCACCGGAGGTCTTGCACCTCCCGAGGATTTAAGGTCTCCTAGACCGGGATGCAATGCATGACAATGCATGTTTTCTTCTTCTTTTTTTTTGTTTTTGAAATGCATAACAATGCTCGTAACAAATGCATGACAATGCAAGTGAGCCGTGCGCCAATGCACCGAAGGTCTTGCACCTTCCGAGGATTTAAGGTCTCCTAGACCGTGCGTGTTTAAGGTCTCGCCAGACCGAGACGGAATGCATGAATTGAGATGCGGTGCACAAGGCAGTGCAATACGCGAGATCGCGTGATGGAATGCATGTCCAATGCAATGAGATGCGCAAAACAGCGCGGTGCTTTAGACAACGCGGGTGAAGGTTTTGCACCTCCCAAGGATTTAAGGTCTCCTAGACCGGGATGCAATGAAGATGCAAAATGATGCCAGTGAGGTACGCGTGCCTCAAAGGATGCAAAATGCTGCAAGTGAGGTACGCGTGCCTCAAAGGAATGCAAGATGCTGCCAATGAGGTACGCGTGCCTCAAAGGATGCAAAATGCTGCAAGTGTGACACGCATGCCACAAGGAGATATAAAATGATGCAAGTGTGACACGCATGCCACACGAAATGTAAAATGATGCAAGTGTGACACGCGTGCCACACGAAATATAAAACAATGCAAGTGTGACACGCATGCCACACGAAATATAAAACAATGCAAGTGTGACACGCATGCCACACGGAATGGAGAATGATAAGTGAGACACGCATGCCTTATGAAATACAAAACAATGGAAGTGTGACACACGTGCCACACGAAATGTAAAGCAATGCAAGTGTGACACGCATGCCACACGAAATGGAAGATGTAAGTGAGACACGCATGCCTCATGGAATGGAAAATGTAAGTGAGACACGCATGCCTCACGAAACACAAAACAATGCAAATGTACTCGAGTGCGTGACAACGCACGTGTTTTTTTTCTTTTTGGAATGCGTGATAACGCAAAACAAGGAGATGCATGACAACATAAATGATGTGTCAAGCAACGACAACACGAATGACGTGCGAGGCATGTATGTATTGAGATGCATGACAATGCATGACAACGCTTGTAACAACATGCATGACAATGCATGAGGGATGCGCATGACGGCGCGACGCAACGCACCAGACAACATGATGAATGCATGCAACGCACGCGGGGCAACTTTTGAGTCTTGTAGGAGGCAAAAGGATACAAAAGGATACAACATTGCATGAATTTGAGTGCTATGTGCAGAAGACACGGTCCGGGGTCAAAACGGAGGCCGGTTGAGCATCGGAGATACACTTTCTTGCACTTTCTTGAGCTATGAAGACCAAAAACCACTCATATTGCCTAAACAAGGCTGTGGGAACATCACCGGCCGGGCTAGGAGGCCACCGGCTGTCCACCGGCTACAAAAGAATTCCATCGGCACAATATTCTGCCGGCCGGCACAAAATGTTGCCGACCGGCAAAAAGTTGCTGAGTCGGGGCAGATTCGACTTTTCACCTTGGGTTCTTTAAAATAGGGTTTCAAAACCCTATTTCCTTATTTCCCTTGCGCCGAAAACTATCCCTCTCTCTCTCTAGAGCCTCTTTCTCTCCTCCTTTGCTCATTTCTTTGTGTTTTCACGCCATTTTCGTCATCCGATTCGCGAAGTTCATCGCGTTTCGGATATTTTCAGCCGATTGAAATTTCATTTCGGCACATCCTTTGCCGTTTTCACCTTTTTGGGACTTGTTCCCCTCGATTTCCTCTTCATTTCCATACCTTTTTCCCATCCCGACCTTTCCGGCCATTTTCCACCCTCCCGGGGGTTGACTTTCGAGTTGACTCTTCGTCTTCCGAGCCTATTTTCATTCCTCGACCATTTTCCCATCATTCCCGATATGGCCGACGACGTTCCACGCGGCGGGACTCCCTCGGATCACGAGATGGATCCCGAGGTCGAGCTCCTCCCGTTGAGCGAGCGCCCGTTCGATCCGGCGACCTATCGGCCGGCGATTCACGTTCTACCGCCCGACGGGCTACGCCAGTTCAGGAGCTTCGACATGGCGTTGGATCCTGAGCTCTTGCTACGCGAGCCTACCTCTCACCTTTCCTTCGGCGCTTCCGAGGTAACATCTTTTCTCTGCTTTAATTTTCTGCACTGTAGAACCTTTTAACTGTCAACCGCCACAGCCGATTAGATTCTTTAATTGCTTTAGCTCTGATACTCTGATGCATTGTGTATTGTAGTTGATCATAAACAAACTTGCAACTGATTATCTGTTTAGGACTCACACGCGCACACACTGCACTAGCCTTGAACCACTCAAACCACGGCACACACCGTATTTCATTGCGAACACCATTGCCCGATACCTGTTTGAATCTGAAAAACTTGCACGCATGCCACATTTGCACCGAGCCACACAAACACGCTGACGCATCACACTTTGTAGTTTACCAAAAGCACACCGGCACCCGGTATCTGTTTGAATCTGATAATATGCACGCATGCCAATATTTGCACTGATTTACTGTTTCCTCAAAACTGTACATTTTATATTGCTTCGCAATAATTTGTTTGAAAACAGGGAGATTCCCATACCATCCGCGGGTATGGGAATACCGTTGCTCGTGCGTGGTACGATGAGCTTCCTGACGCAGTCCGCCACATCGTAGACCAGGCTGGCTTTGGCGCGTTCTGCAGGGGACTCTCCCAGCTCACGACATGCAGACCTCTCCTCGCCGCTCTGGTGGAGAGGTGGTGGGACACCACTGATTCATTTCACTTTTCTGCGACCGGGGATATGACGATGACCCCTTATGATTTTTCGGTGCTCACAGGCATCGGGGTAGGGGGTGATCCGATCCCCTTCGATATTGACATGGATGAGTGGACTGCGGCTCAGGTCTACTTGCTTGGCGCGGCACCGCCTCTCGCGCGTCCCGGCTTCGTCCGGTACTCCTGGTTCGAGGTGCAGTTCCGGGTCCAGCCCCTCCTCGTTGATGCAGCTCCGATGACCCCAGAGGCCGTGGAGAGATATGCCCGCGGCTTCCTCATGTTCCTATTCGGGACGACCCTTTTCGCCGACCGGGCGAACACAGTGCCCCTCTGCCTTCTCAGCGCACTGGTGGATGTCAGAGACATTTTGCATTATGACTGGGGTGGTGCCGCTCTGGCCACCCTTTATGGATATATGAGCTCAGCCTCCCGCGGCAGTGGACAGCTGCTCGGGGGTTACTGGCGTGCTTGGGAGGTACATTTCTTTTCCTGCCTTTCATTTCAGTTCTATACTTTCTGTACTCTGTACACTGCACACACTGTAGTCTGCTTTACACTTGCTGTATACTGTACACACGGCACACACATACTCTGCTTTACACTGACTGTACACTGCTCACACTGTACACTCTGCACAATACACTGTACAACGCTACTCATACTGTACACTCTGCACAATACACTGCACAACACTGCTCTGCTATTTCTGCCTTCTATTCTGTATTCTGCTTTATCTGATAAATGCACTGGTATTTATCTTGCAGTTGTGGGTTTACGCCTACTTTCCTAGGCTCGCTCCTGTACCCGATGCAGAGACCCCTCTGGTCGTCCCTTTTTCACGCCGCTTTGACGGGAGATGCGTGCGGAGGCCCCGGGAGACCTTCAGCTTTTTCCGCCGCTACTTCGACACCATCACCCCTGCCGAGGTATGTTTTACTTGCAGTTCATTTAAGCTTCGTCTTTCCACTGTATATTAGCCATAACAGTAGGTAACAAACTGTATTTCAATTTCAGATCACCTGGCAGCCTTGGGCTCCTTTGCCAGCCGTGGCGCGGGATCGGTTTGCCGGCGCCGTTGATACCTCGCGTTTCCGGATTCTGCTCGAGGGCCCGGTCTGTCGGGCTTGGTACCTGGGTGAGCGTTTCTTGCGTCAGACCCTAGGCCTACCTGAGCAGATAGTCCCGGTGCACCCTCCTGAGCACATGCGGGATACTGAGAGGTTCACTGCCGAGCAGATGGCAGACTATACTATCGGCTGGGAGGCGGACGACTTCCGAGGCGAGGGCGATTACTCGGAGTACGTCCGGACCTTCATCATGCGACCTCTGAGCGGCGGCCGCCGAGTAGAGAGAGGGGGACCAGCGGCGCCAGCGGCTGGAGCAGGAGCTGGAGGGGGAGCGCCGAGGAGGGCTCGAGTCCGTGGCAGGGGTGGAGTTCAGCGAGGGCGAGGGACCGGTTGGCCTGCTCTGCCCGCTGCATTGACTTTCAGAGGACAGGGTGGGGCGACCTATCAGATCCCCTTTGCTCCTCCACCAGCTGACCACGAGTTTGTCGGTGTCCCCGACTTGCCTCCGGTATGTGTTACTGCATTCTTCGTCTTGCACTGTTATTTCATTTCAGTTTATTTGATATTCCACAGAATATTGATGCATCTGATACTTTTGCAGGCGTCTTCTGAGTACACCCGGCAGTCATTGGAGATGAATGCCTCCATGATGGGGATGCTACAGCGGACATTCGACCTCCTAGCCCTCTACAGCATTCCGGTATGTTCTTTCTGACCACGGCCTCAAACCATACACAAACTGCTTTACATAATCTGATGCACAACACAACATCTGATACACTGTACTCACACATTGCACCCTGCACTAACTTACTGTTCACAGCATACATACACTGTACTCATACACTGCATTCTGCACTGATTCACTGCTCACGGCATACATACACTGTACATACATACACTGATAAACTGTATTCTCAGTATTCTGATGTGTTCACATTTCATGCTTTTTCAGCCTCCCTTCCAGATTCCTCCGGTGGGCGGCGCTCCAGCTGGACCTCCCATTTCTACTCGGGATGGCAGAGCATATCCCCGCACCAGAGGGGGGCGCACTCATGTCGGGAGTAGCTCGCGGGCTCCGGTTCCGGATGATGAGTCTGAGGCAGAGACAGAGGCGGAGGAGACCGATGATGGCTCGGACTCGAGCTCAGATGGCGATGCCCCTGGTGGTGCCCCTGTTGATGACGCTCCTGGACCTTCGTCCAGGAAGAGGACCAGGACAGATTGATGGCCTTGGGGTCATTTTTGACATTTGATACAGATTTTGCTATTTTCTTCTTTCTTTTTTTTTTTTTTTGCACTTTCCCCTTTTGTTAGTAGTTAGGGTACTTTGTACTGCCGCTGGCAGATTTTGTTTCCAAAATTTATGTACTTGAAAAGATGATATGAAATGAAACAAACTTTTGTCTAAAAGAGTGTTTACATTTGTGTATATTTCGTACCTTGCACTGTATTGCATCATATTACACCCCAAATGTAAATGATATTGATCTGTTGTCTGAAAAATGAATACTTGTAATTTGAGCACTTGCACTATGATAATCGGATAACCAACCAACTAACAGCAGACAACTCATACAAAGCACTACCCAAACTGCATAATACAGCCCATACTCTACTGGGGATTGATCTGCATACAGCCCATAACACAGCACTTGGTTCATTCTGCACACAGCAAACCCTGAACAAATAACCCAATCTGACAAGACGGATCACAAAACTGACACGGTTGCAGTTGAAACACACTCGGGTGTCCCAAATTTTCCCCTTTCTTCTCTTGCTTCGCACGAATGTAGAGAATGGCACAGCATTCTGAGCACAAACGATTAATCTTTGGAAAAAGGGGGGTTCACAACCGGGGTATCAAGCCTAGCACAGAACACAGCGAGACAGACTCAAACAGAGAAACAAAAGACACACGACCTGAACACAACGAGACACACTCAGAAAAGACTCAAAGCCAAAATCGAGACCGAAAAATCAAAAGACACGACACACGGACATGTTTACACAAGGAGAGACCTCGAATCTCGAGGAGCCAATTCCTCCGGGTATTATCTCCCACCCTTTCTGATTTGTGATACTCACATCGCTCGGCCCTCAGGCTCGGTTTTTCTCTCAAAACCTTCTTGCTCACTTCTCTCTCCGCTTACACCTCTCTATTCTTTATTCTCTCATTTTTCATCCCTTCCCAGGGTGATTAATGGATGAATAGGAAGTCACAGGTTCACACCCAGCACTGTTAGCTCACAGCTATTTTTCATAGTGGATAGAGTGCCTTTCTGGCGAGTATGTTGGCGGGGGAAAGACAGAAGACCCGACTCAATTGTGCCCCTAGTTCGTCACTTTGACCATTTTTTTTTGTTTTCTTCCTAAAACAAGTTCTGACCAAAATGAGAGTTGGATTAGCACACTTATTCGATTTTTGACTTGAAAATCATGCGAATCTGGCTGTGAGCACTGAAAATTCTCCTTTTGGGTCCAAACATGGTCCAATTTTGAAAAACGAAATAGTTTTCGAGAAAATAAGTCAACCTTAGTGAAAATTTTCAAAAACTATTTTCGCAAACAGTCAACGCTCAACGAGCGCGGAACTTACCCTCGAGATATGCAACCTCGGATCGGAGGCAATGGCAAATTGCCCCTGGCTTAAGGGGGGACAAGGCAACGGAAAGTTGCCCCTGGTTTGGACGGTAACTCAGGGCAATGGCACTGTATGGCAACGGAAAGTTGCCCCTTGTTTGGATGATGCCGCGGCACATTGTAAGCCAGTCCTTGCTGATGACGATCGGACCCTCAGACGCGGAGGAGACGAAGACGGTTTGAATCAATATATGGACACAGTCACCTGGAAGGTGTTGGTGGTTGGACTTCAAGAGGAAGTTGGTCACGTAGTTCCAGGTTACCGCAAACGAGGCATTGGATTCGGAGGAGGCACAAGTGATCAAAACCATGACATGGATTGAGACGCTATGGAAGCGTTGGGGGCTGGACTTCAAGATGAAGTTGCCTACGTATCCCAAACATGGGAATCAAGCCTTACGTAGTTCCGGTTAAGGTACACTTGGGTATTTTAACCTTCACTGTTTAGGCTCTAATTTTTGCCAAGGTGCCCAATGCGGGTTTTCGACCTTGCGAGCTATGTTTTTCTTTTTTTTTTTCATTCTTTTTTCTTTTCTTTTGTATTTTCATTTCTTTTTCTTTGCTATTTTTTGTTGTTTTTCTCTTCTTTTGCTTCTTTTTTATTTCTTTTTTATTTCCTTTTTTTTTCTTTGCTCTAACTTTTGCTTGGGCCGCCCTTCCGGGTTTTCGGTCCAGCGAGCCTCTCAAAGGGTAAAAGTGTAGCAAGCCTATGCCAAATGGTTTTGAGATTGAAGCCTTTCTGTGTCCAGGAGAATGACTGCTGTGTTGATTTGCAGAAAAGTTCATCACGGCCGCTTCATGAGCCTTGCCTGGTGGGATTTGATCTCCTTGATCTGACTTTGATGCCTCTTGCTCGAGGGCTGCCTCAAAATAGGCCACACAGGCGTTTCATGGCACTGTTGAATGTTTTGAACGGATTCCAGTTTGCAACAGATAAATTGAATCTTGAGGCTGAGAGCGATCCTGGGCTGCACAATCTCAAGAGCGATTCCACACAGGTCTTCGCAGGACCGCGCAAAACATTTTGTTTTTGAAAGTTTTTAAGAAAGCGACAAATCGCTCGCGCTGAAGATGGTGTGGAACCAGTCTGAATCAAACCAGGATCCTTCTCAGTACTCACGCCGATAAGCATAAATTCATTCATTGAAAGCTTAGCATGCCTTCCCTTTTCTCAAAATGATCAAAATTTTTACAAAACCCAAGGAATTCCTTCCCCTTCGTTTTCATCACCACAGTGTTCGAAAAGGGGTTTTATGAAAAGCTTAGGTCATTACGACGATGTCTTAGGCACAAGAGAGTAGGCGAAATGTACTGTCGTTCCATTCACATCTTCTGGCACGGCTGACTCGAATAGCAATAAGTACGGAATGTGATAGCCACAGCTGTTTCATTCAGATTTGTTGGTATAACTGGCTCCTTGGCAGCAACAGACTCAAAAAGCAAAAACAAAAGGATAATTTCGAAACGGCGATCGAGGCGACAACCCCGGAATCACCTAGTATTCTATACAAGAGGGACTGACTCATTACAACAAGACAGACCCTTAAGCAAAAGGACTGACTCAAAACAATGAGACAGACTCAAGACAAAACAAAAGACTGACTCGACACCCAAGTCAGAATTTACAAAATTAACATTAACAGATGCCCAAAAATGCGTGCCAAACGCCACATCCAAAAATGCGCCAGGCACTGCCCGCAGGCGGTTCACCTTCTGATTACATACTCGCAGTATCTGTGTCCTCAACATCCAACAACTGGGTGGTGACGGACTTTGCTGAGGTAGGGGGGAGGATAACCTCGTTGTCAATCAAATCTTGCACCTCATGCCGGAGGCGAAAACAATTGTCGGTAGCATGGCCTGTCTGCTGGTGGTACGCACAGTACAGAGCAGCATCATGTGTGGCAGGGAGATTCTTCGGGAGAGGCCGAGGCTCCAGGGGTTTAAGGTGTCCCCTCTCGGCAAGGATTTGAAGTGCCTTGGACAATGGCATGTAGAGAGCATGGAAGACCCTGCGCCCTCGGGGCAGGTATTTTGGAGCCTGAGCACTCTTGCTAGATGCACTAGCGAACGGATCGGCGGGGGCGGCCTTGGATTTCTGATCCTTTCCGGATGCAAGGTTAGGAGGGGGAAGGACTGTTTTGGCATGACGGGGCCTGTCCCGGTTCTCTGATTGACTGGAACTGCCCTCAGGCGGAGTGGGGAAAGCGTCCTCTACAGCTTTTGTCATGACTGCAGATATCTGTTGCTTGTTCATCCCCCCGGCTTTCATAGCCTCGACTGCCCACAGCAGTTGTTCGATAGGGTCGGCATCTGTCTTCATCTTGCCTTTGTCTCCGGCCTCAGCCTGATCTAGAGTTTGGTTTGATGCGTCGTTGCCATAACTGGGGGTCATCTCCGGTTGGCTGAGTTCAATTACTATCCGTCCCAATAGCGGGGGCTCCTGGGGTACAAAGCCTCCGGCATATGGTGCGGCTGGTGGCGAAACAGACACTCCATAGGCGAGATCTGCCACAGATCTTTGAAGATCACCTATCATCCCCATTAGTTCAAATGTAGTAGGCTCGCGAGCCTGATATAGCTGAGGGGCCCAAACTGGGTGCGCGGCCGGCGATCTGGGTGGATGCGGCATGTCAACAGTAGTCTCACTGTGTAGGGTGATTCCTTGATCCAACGCGGCCGTCATGACCACGATCTCTTCTGAATTCTGCGTCATGCTAAGTCCTGCCTCAGCAAGGAGAAGACACTAACTGTTCTGGATCAATTCTCTGAATCTCTGAACTGAAACGGAAAAACAAGCAGCATTTCAGCCCCAAACAGATCAAACACGGGTGTAGTCGAACAACTGCACTCTACTACTGAACACTGTTCCCCAGAATCACTATTCAAAACTGAACTGATACCCGCCGACACAACTGATTCTCAACAACGCTGATACTGGTGCCCTCAGGCCGGATACCCAAACTTGCAAACTGATATATGCGTTCCCTGCAGAGATACACTCTAAAAGCACATAACAGGTAAAAGAGAGCCAATACACCCCTATGTTGGGGTAGGGTTTCCCTGTCCTATTTTGTCAGGAGCTAGGGTTTCACTACGCACACAGCGGTTTCAAACAACCTAATATCGGGTGAGCAACCTGTCCTAATTTGGAATGGTCACTATGGATCCGAATATGCACTAGGTCGAATGGTCGAAAAGGGTGCCCCGGTAAAACCGGGGTTTGTGTTCCCATACTGGCAGAGCCCGCAACCGGTCAGCCTTATGGTCATGCCTTGACAAGACAAGCCTCCGGCAAACCGCTCAGGAATAGCAGATGGCAAACACGGTGTCCTAGGCACACCAATGCACATGCAATGCAAAGAAATACATAAGTGTAGTCAAAACAGAATATCATGAGTTCGAGTCAAGCTCTCTAAATCCCCAGCAGAGTCGCCAGAAACTGTAGACGTCCCCGAACGCCCGGGAGGGAAGTCCCGTTCTGTTCGTTCGGGTCTACTACAGTTCGACTTTGTCACGGTTCTAAATCTGAACCAAAGAGTCCAAATCCGGCAAATCGTTTTGAGAAAACAGATTTTTTTTTGAAAGTAGTGCCAAACATGGACTGCTTTGCCAGATACAGAGTCGCCACCTAAATATTTTTAAAATGGGAAATTTAGGAAACCCTGACTCGGTGCCGAAGGCCACGTGTCCGTCATCACCAAAGTTGTCTTGGCTCGGGAGCTTGGGTACGATCGGGGAAGGTCAGCTATGAGCACCCCCTTTCGCCCGGTCCGAAGACCGGCCTCTACTAACCGTGATATCCGATTTTGAAAACGTTATGTGTTCTTGTTCCAATTATTAGCCTAGAATTACTATGTTATGCGCACAGCAAACAAGTATAGACTAGATTGCCTAATTTGGAAACAAGCATTGCATATCCGTTTGTTTTGAAAAGCGCTTTGGAATTTGCTACTCGCAAGTAGGCTAAAACACGGATTTCAACGAGTTTTTCCAACTCAAACAATCCAACCTTCACCCACAGGCATTCAAACAGTTTATCTCACATAAGCATTTAGCCACATGGTAAGCATACTGTCATGTTAACATTCACACGCATGCGAGATGCTAAAGCATAAATACTTACATCGTACTCCGTGCCAAAACAATAAACTGGTTAGCAATCATGCATGTCCTAGTTCATGTTAAGTGGCTAATGCAACACATGCAAAGATGCAGTTTAGAGTAGGCTCGGCTAACCCTAAAATGGCATGTGAAATGCTACAATTATCACGTATTCAATTTGGAATTAAAAATACAATGCAGTTTGTATGATGTACCGAGCCCGGTGCATGTCAACAAATGCATGGATGCACGCATGCATAGCATAAGGCATGCTAAAATAAACGTGCCCTAATACTAACCATTAAAAGCAGGTAAGTAAAAGGGAGAAAGAAGTGGGGGTTGGAAGACATACACACCACTCACCCACACTTATTACAGATATGCCCTCGCTCGGAGGGACCGAAAGAATAATACAAATAATTAACTACGCAAGCTAATTAAATATTACAAATAGCCCAATTAGTTGACAAACTAACTAAACTAAGAAAAACAGTAAACCGCCTCGGGAGGAGAGCCAAATGCAGCACGTGCTCGGGTCTTGCTCGGAATTGCACTGCCATGCCTAGACTGCCTCTGTTTTCCCTGCTCTGCCTTTCTGAAAACTGCCAAAGTCTCAGAACTACTTCTCAAGGCACTGGGGGATACCACCGGCTGAGGGGAAACACCACCGGCTGAAGTATGTGGTCACCGGCACAAAATGAACTCATCGGCTGATAATTTAATGCCGGCCGGCACTAAATGTTGCCGATCGGCACTGAATGTCTGCAGAACCTGCAACTCACAGCAGCAGAGGGCAAAATCTTGCATGGCAATACAATTCAAGCCATTTATGCACCAAACACACTCCTTATCATGTTTGTGACTCAAAGGGGCATGTGCCTCGATTCTCGGGCCACCAATCACGCATTCCCATGCATGATGGCCCAAAGGATCAAATGTGCACTTTCAATCTCAAATGCATGCAAACCAAACAAACCAAAATCCCAATCCCTATCACCAAATCAAGGGACAAGGAATGCATGTTGATGCAATGCAACCTAGTCATGTTAACTATCATGCAATATGAACAATGCAATGTACTTATGCAAAGCATACAAGCAAACATGAGGTAAGCTTGCAAGCAAGCAAATGATGGTCTTAAACATGACTTAGGCAACTCTAAATAGGCCTAAAATCAGTGGCCAAAGTGCCCAAAAATGAAGGCTAATCACGCATGCACACATGCACATGTTGAGGTACCAACTTAAGCATCAAGTGAGCAAGCTTTAAGCACACTTAAAGGAAGCTAAACATGGACAATTAGCATACATAGAAAGCTCTGAAAATCATGTTAGAATATGGTGCTAAACCAACCCAAATGAGACAACATTAGCATGCAACAAATGGCCCAAGCATCCAAGGCAAGCCAAAGGAGACCTAAACCATGGCTAAGCCAACCAAGCCTCACAAGGCCAAGAAGGCTTAAAACAGGTCTAAGGCAGCCTTAGACCATACAAATGGGACCTCCTAGATGGCATCTAAGTGGCTCTAGAGCAAGGCATACACAAAGGTCAAGGCATGAGGCATACAACATATGCATTCAAAGCTTCAAAGAGGCATGCAAGGCAATCAAACAAGCATGTCTAAGGGACTGAAATTGCATGCTAAATGGTTCCAAACCATTGAAAATAATGCAAACAAGGCATGCTACACATTTATGCACTTAAGGCCAACAAGCCAAACATGCAAAGAGGCTATACAATGCAAGCTAGGGTCGACCAAAATAACTATGGACAGACCTCATTCATGGCAAAATAAGCATACAAGCTTCACAAATGTAAGCCTAAAACATGCTAGAAACAAAGGCACACAACCTAAGACATGTTAAGGGATCACAAGGCATTACATGGCAACTATGCTAAGCATGCATAAGGGACCAAAACCAACTCTTAGCAATGTTATATCATGGCATAATAAACATAAAATGCAGCCTAGACATGCTCAACACACATTCAAACAAAGGCTTCCTCAAGAGGCCAAGACTTGTCCTTTTCAAGGACAACAAGGAGAGGGGGTGGCCCTCTCCTTCTTGGGACTTCAAGGCATCATCTACACCACTGAAATCCCTCAAGATTTCAGTGGTGAAGAGACCCAAACACCAAAATCCCGGAGCTCAACAAAATAGCACAAAAAAAGAGGCCTTTCAAGGCCTAAGAGGGGCCAAACTTCCCCAAAGCACAAAGCACCCTTAATAAACTATCAAGAGGACTAAAAAACAGAACCTTTTTGTATTAAACACCAAGCGCAAAAACAGTTCAAAGATAGGTAAAAATGGAGTGCAAGAATGGGGTAAAAAGAGGACTAGTGTCTTACCCTTGTAGACCTCTTCACCAAAGATGATGTTGTTGCTTCCTTAAGCTCTAATCTAGCCAAAAACTTTAAGAACAACCTCTTGGAACCTCAGTAGCCAAGGGAAGGTGAAACACTAGGTGCTTGTGTGCAATAATGTGGACTAAAGCACCTAGTGTACAAACAAGAGAGCAAAAGAGAGATAGGATAGATATAGAACTCAAACCCTAAAACCAGAGCTTCTCTGAGGTCTTTTCTCTCTAAAATGTCTAACTCTCCAACCCTTGAGCCAAGAGGAGGAAGGGTTCTCTTATAGGCTATCAAACTTACAAGTTAAGCCACCAAGAAGCTCATCCCTCCATACACGTGTATGGAGGGAAAGAAGATGCAAGACAGCTGCCTTAAAATATCTCAAAAAGCAACTGAACAGTAGTCGGCTGGGCAAAAATGTCATTTTGCCAAAAAAGAGTGCCGACCGGCAACAAATAGTGCCGACCGGCAATATACATTGCCGGTGGCAACACAAAACCAGCCGGTGGCCTCTAGCCACTGCCGGTGGTGCAAGGGGATGTCTCACAAGGCATCCTCTGCCTTTCCAAGGCAAAACACAAGTGTTTGGTGTAAAACCAGACACAAACAGTCGAGTTCGGAGATCCTGAGGCAAGGCGCGTAGCCGAGAACTCCAGGAACTCCAAACGAACACAAACATGGATGATCACCGGGTGTTCAAATGGTGACGTCCAAGTCTTGAGGACGGTCAAAAATGGGGTGTCTACAATTACGTCAAAAGATAACAAAACAACAAAAGTCTGTCTGCCTCTAGCCTCCCAAGCTAAGGTCTTGGAGGTGGCATGCTACCTGTACCTGAAAATGATATCCCATATAGGGTGAGCCACAGCCCAGTAGAAATACACTAAACCAACTATGAACAATAACTAAGAGATTAGCAGTTGATAGATGGTCAACACACATACATGCACTTATATCACATTTCGGTTTCATGACACTGAGTCCATGTTACATTTCATTACCCATTTCTTTTTCAACTGTGAGTTTGAAAACACGGCTCAGAACCTGGCCAAATAACTCAATGAGGTTTAAGTTCATCTTTAAAATACTTTCTAAAATCATGATGGATACACAGTGTTGTGCTGTATCAATAACACATATAATCACTTCCACATATCTCAAATAACACACGTAGTAGTGCAGTATTAATGAAACAAGCACTTCCATACGTTTCCAATAATACACATTGTAGTGCTGTATTAATGAAACAAAACACTTCTATTTCGCAGCCTGATACACATTGTAGTGCTGTATCACTGTCACACAAAATCCGGTTTAGAGGTCCAGCCCCTTTCTTCCAATAAACCGTGGAGTACAGCCCCTTTCTCCTCCCACACAAACAATGTATATAAACAGTTATCATATACAATCAATCAATACATAAAGTTAATGTATTATTCCAATCGCTATATTCAATAGCACGTTCAACTGATTAGTTTTAGTTTGCCTAATCATCATGCATTGTCTACAACAATCAAGACTATCCTCCACCGATAGCCCAAAGCAGTTATTTTTAAACAGAAAATAAATGCTCCAAATGGATAAAATATCGACATTTTAATTTGGCGAGTGATAAATAATCCAACTACACCCTTTAATCTCATACATTCCCAATTCCAACATTTTCAATTCCATTTCTCATTTCTCAAATTAATTTCACAAATTAATTTAACAATGCTATTAGGGCATTTCCCATAATTAATAAAACGACCCTAAGGTTTCATTTCTATCAACAATCCAACATTCATCTCATTTCCTTCTATGTCAAATATGCATATAGGTTTATATAAACAAAACCCCAACTCTTGTAAAATTACACAAAAGCCCCAAACTTTCCCAAAATTACCAAACCAATCCCAACATATCAAAATGCCAAAATTCAAAGACAAAGCTCATAAAGAGGAGTAGGGTATCCCTACCTCGAAGTTTGAGCTCAAACGGAGAAGAGACCAAAACCAAAATGCTCCAAACTCCAAACTTTTCGGATCAAAACGACGCCCTCGACGATCAACACAACTTTTACAAAGGCCGAAGGAAGGGAGAACACTCTAACTAGATCAAACCCTAGAGAGAAGGGAGTTTCTAGAGAGAGAAGCTCTCAAAAAAGGCTTTTTAGAAAGTAAGAGACAGAGTGTGAATGTAAAAAGTGATTTTAAAATGCCTAACTGACTTCTGATATACGACATGCCCGCTTGAGCGGAAAACACAACGCTCGAGCGTCAAGAACAAAAAACTGGGTCCGCTCGAGTGCCAAGAAACAAGAGTGAAACACATCCGCTCGAGTGCGAAAAACCAGTCCGCTCGAGCGTGGATTATTCCATCCCAGAACTTACACCAAAGATGCACTGTCCGCTCGAGCGCCAACAAGCTCGCTCGAGCGCGACCCGCTGTAGACACCCCATTTTTGACCGTCCTCAAGACTTGGACGTCACCGCTTGAACACTCGGTGATCATCCATGTTTGTGTTCGTCTTGAGTTCCCGGAGGTCTCGGCTACGCGCCTTGCCTCAGAATCTCTCGACTCGACTGTTTCGTGTCTAGTTTTGTACCAAACACTTGTGTTTTGCCTTGGAGGGGTAGGGAATGGCTTGTGGGCCATCCCCACACTCCACCGGCCATGGCTTGAGGCCACCGGCTGTGTTTTGTTGCCACCGGCCAAATGTTTGGCCGGCCGGCTATCTTTCTTTGGTCAATTGCATTTTTGGCCTGCCGACTACTGTGCATCTGCTTTTGCAGATATTTTTGGGCAGCTGGCATACACTGTCACTCCCTCCATACACGTGTATGGAAGGATTGCCCTCTTGTTAGCTTCCTTTGGAAGCTTTACAAGACAAATTGTCTATAAAAGAGGGGCTCTTCTCTCTTGTTAGAGGTTAGACAATTTAGACAGAAGTTTCTGAGGGTTTTGAGTTTTAGGGTTAGGGTTTATATGTCCTCCATCTCTATATCTCTCTCTCTCTCTTTGTTTTGTGAGTGTTTTTGCCTTAGTTTTGCACACAAACAACCACCATCACACCTTTTCTTGGAGTTGAGGCCCTTGAGGGTTGTTTTTAAAGTTTTGGAGCTGGTTTGAGCTTGAAGAACCAGCTGGTCCACCATTGGTGAAGAGGGTCTACAAGGGTAAGAAACTTGCCCCTTTATTCCCCATTTTTGCATTGCATTTTTGCCTACCTTGCATCTGTTTTTGAGCTTTGTGTATAACATATAAAAGTTCTGTTTTTTAGTGCTCTAAATAGTTGGTTAAGGTTGCTTTAAGCTTTGGGATTTAAGCCTTGAAAGGCTCCATTTTGGTGGTTGAGCTCCGGGACCATTGTTTTGGGCCTTCACCAATGAGAGGGATCAGAGGTAGGAAGGTCCTAGGAAGGAGAGGGCCACCCCCTCTCCTTGTTGTCCTTGAAAAGGGCCTTTTTTTTGCCTCTTGAGGGAGCATCTAGTCTAAGTGTGTGTTGGCCATGCCTTAGCTGATTTTCATGCTTATTATGTCATAATACACCTCTGTTTTTAATTGGTTTTGGTACACCATGCTTGCTTAGCATACATGCCTTGTAATGCCATGATTTGCCTCAATACATGCATAGCATTTAGACTACCATGCTCATGTATTTTGGCCAAGCTTTGTGAAGCTTTTATGCATATTTTAGTGTGCTAAGGGACTTTTTAGGTCATTTGAGTCATTCATGTCTTGCTTTGTATAGCTACCATGCAATCCCTCTTGTATGCCTTAAGCATTGGCCCCTCTAGCATGCCATTTTTTTGCATTGTTTTAGTGTTTTGGAACCACTTGGCATGTCATTTCAGACCTCATAATGTGCCTATATGCTTGCATTTGATGCCCCTTCAATGTGTTTAAAGGTTGTTGCCTTATGCTCCATGAATGTGCTTCTTTGTATGCTTGCATATTTAGACCATTTAGATGCCATCTAGGTACACCCTTAGCCTTGTTTAGGTTTGCATTGCACCTATTTTAAGTCCCCTTAGCCTTGCAAGGTTTGGTTAACTTAGCCTTGGTTTAAACCTCCTTGGTTTGCCTTGAATCTTGGACCATGCTAGCATGCTTTGCTTGTGTTAATTGGTAGGTTTGGCACCTCTATTTTATGCATATTCAGAGCTTTCAATGTATGCCATTAGTCCATGTTTAGTCTCTTTTAAGTGCGCTTAGAGGTTGCTTGTTTGATGCTTAGATGCCTAGGCCTTAACATGTGCATGCTTGTGTGTGTTTCGCCTCTCATTCCTTAGCTTATGGCCACTGTTTTAGGCTTGTTTGAGGGCCGCCTAAATTAGTCTAAGTCCATCCTTCATGTATTATAGCATGCTTGCCTTGTACATTGTTGCATACTTGGCCTATTACATGTTATTGCTTGCTTGAAATCATGATGCATTTGGCATGCATTCCATTGGTTAAGTTGCTTTGCATTGCTCCTATGCTTAGTCCACTTTACATGTTGTTACATGTTTGTCACTAGCATGGTTGTTACATGCCTTGCATGCTCATTTTGCATACTTAGCCTCCATGTCTAGGTTGCATTCCATTTGCATGCATGCTTGGCCTCTTGAAATGCTTGTGATAGAGGTTGAGTTCCATTGGTTTGTTTATGTGCATTGCATTCCATATCAAGATGCACACTTGATTCTTTGGGCCATCATGCATGGAAATGCGTGATTGGTGGCCCGAGAATCGAGGCCCATCCTCTTTTGAGTCATAAACATGATAAGGAGTGTGGTTGGTGCATACATTGCTTGAAATGCATTGCCATACCAAGTTCTGTCATCTGCTGCTGTCAAACCAGTTTTTGCAGGAAGATTTGGCCGGCCGGCCATCTTCAGTGCCGACCGGCCATCCATTATTGGCCGATGGATCATTTTGTGGCCGGTGACCATCATACATGGCCGGTGACCAATCCCTTCAGCCGGTGGTGTTCTACAGCATTCAGAGAAGCAACCCTGGGACTTGTGTAGTTTTCAGAGGAGGATGACAGCCAAAGTAGAGGCATCTTGTGCATGGCAGTGACTTCCGAGCGAACCGAGCACACATGCATTGGACCCTCTTCCCGAGGCTGCTGTTTACTGTTTTCCTTAGCTTAGTTAATTTGTTAATTAATTAAGTGGATTGCAATATTTAATTAGCTTGTTGGTTAGTTAAATTGTAATATTCTTTTGGTCCCTCCGAGCGAGGGCAAATTTGTAATAAGTGTGGGTGCGTGTGTGCATGTCTTCCAACCCCCACTTCTTTCTCCCTTTTACTTACCTGCTTTCAATGGTTAGTATTAGGGCATATTTACTTTAGCATACCTTATGCTATGCATGCGTGCATCATTCATCAGTATTACATGCACCGGGCTTGGCGCATCATGCTAACTGCATAAGTATTTCAAATCTAACTTGAATACATGCTATTTGAGCATTTTCACATGTCATTCATAGACTAGCCGAGCCTACTTTAGTGACATTCCGTATGCGTTGCATTAGGCATTTAAACATGGACTTGGATCATGCATGATTGCTAACATGTTCTTGTTTTGGCACGGAGTACTAGGTGAGTTTTTTGTGCTTTAGCATCTCACATGAGTGTGAATGTTAAAATGACAGCGTGATTACCATGAGGCTAGATGCTTATTTGATATAAACTGCCTGAATGCCTGTGGGTGAAGGTTGGATTGTTTGAATTAGAATAATTCATTGAAATCCGTATTTTAGCCTACTTGCGAGTAGCAAATTCTAAAGCATTTTCCAAACAAACGGATATGCAATGCTTTGTTCCAAATTAGGCGATCTGGTCTATACTTGTTTTGCTGTGCGCATAACATAGTAATTCTAGGCTAATAACCGGAACAAGAACACATAAAGTTTTCAAAATAGGATATCATGGTTAATAGAGGCCGATCTTCGGATCGGGCGAGAGGGGGTGCTCATAGCTGACCTTCCCCAATCGTACCCAAGTTCTCGAGCCGAGGCAACTTTGGTGATGATGGACACGTGGCCTTTGGCACCGAGTCAGGGTTTCCTAAATTCCCCCAAAATAAAATATTTAGGTGGCGACTCTGTATCTGGCAAAACAGTCCATGTTTGGCACTTCTTTCAAAATCTGTTTTCTCAAAACGATTTACCGGATTTGGACTCTTTGGTTCAGATTAAAGAACCGTGACAATTGAGTCCTGAACTGTAGTGAGCCCAAATGAACAGAACGGGATTCATCCTCCCGGGACGTTCGGGGACGTCTACACCCACTCGAGCGTAGGGAACCCGCTCAAGCGTAAAAATCACACCTGCAGAAGTTTTGCAGGGCACAAAAATACTGGGAGTGTGCAATCTCCGCTCGAGCGCTCCAAGACCCGCTCGTGCGGAATTACCAAAAACCCGGGAAACAAGATTTTAGACCAAGGCTCAACCAACCTGCTCGAAACATACTCAACACATCCTAAAATTCAAAGAAGTGGAATCAAAGGACGACAATAAGATAGATACAACCACCAACTCCACGGAACCAAAGTCCGGAACACAACAAATAAAGAAAGGGAAACCGGGATCGCTATAACCTCCCCCCCTTAAAGAATTTCGTCCCCGAAATTAAACACAAGTTTTCAAAAACAAGTTTTCTCCATTCCCAACAATATTACAACATAATATTAAACAATCCGACCCATTACTGGTCAATCTCGACTCTTTTCAAGAGGCAAATCACAACACATAAACAACCTGCATTATCAACATGCACTCCTTTCCAATTTCAACAATTTCATATCATAACTAATGTTCACGATACATTTCCAATTCTATAATACTCAACATATGCAATGTTATTTCAAACTTCCATTTTGAGGCAAGTTCCAAAACACTTCTATTAAACCAAAACATAAACCATGTTTTACAACCTAAGATATATTCAATACTCTTAAGGTTCAATAATACAACAAAATATAATACATGCTCAAACATCCACAAACATATCCGGATATTTCTCTCAGACCTCCAACTCACGTTCCCAAGTGGCTTCCTTCACTCCGTGATGTTTCCACAAAACCTTCACTAGGGGAATGGTCTTGCCTCGCAAGACTTGCTCCCGGCTATCCAAGACCCGAACCGGTCTCTCCTCATACGAGGCATCCTCATCAACCTCTAAGTCGGTCCAATCCAATACATGTGATGGATCTGGCTCATACTTCCGAAGCATACTCACATGAAACACGTCATGAACTCCGGATAACTACGGCGGTAATGCTAAACGATAGGCAACCTCGCCAATCCTCTCAAGGATCTCAAAAGGGCCAATAAACCGAGGGGACAACTTCCCCCTCTTCCCAAACCTCATCAATCCCCGCCTAGGTGATACCTTTAGAAAGACATGATCACCCACCTCGAATACCAAGGGTCGCCTCCTACGGTCGGCATAAGATTTCTGACGACTCTGGGCTGTAACAAGCCTCCTACGGATAAGCTCAACTTTCTCCGTCGTCTCCCTGACCAACTCCGGACCCAACAAAGGTGCATCACCCACCTCGGCCCAACAAACTGGAGACCTACATAGTCGGCCATACAAGGCCTCAAATGGTGCCATACCGATACTGGACTGAAAACTGTTGTTGTAGGCAAACTCCACCAAGGGCAAGTGCCTCTCCCACGTCCCACTAAAGTCAAGGACACAGCCCCGAAGCATATCCTCAAGGATCTGAATAGTACGTTCGGACTGCCCGTCAGTCTGAGGATGATAAGCCATGCTGAAGGTCAACTTAGTACCCAAGGCACTCTGCAAACTCTACCACAACTTGGCAGTAAAATGAGGATCTCTATCTGAGACGATCGTCACTGGGACCCCGTGCAACCTCACTATGTCCCGAATATACAAGTCGGCAAGATGATCTACCGAATCTCTCACGCGCATAGGGATAAAGTGCGCCGACTTAGTCAACCGGTCTACAACCACCCAAATAGCATCACTACCCCGCTGAGTCCTCGGAAGACCTACAACGAAGTCCATAGTAACATGCTCCCACTTCCACTCGGCAATAAGCAAGGGTTGCAACAAACCTGCTGGCCTCTGATGCTCGGC
The DNA here is from genome assembly GCA_030407325.1 of Camellia japonica. NCBI lineage: Eukaryota > Viridiplantae > Streptophyta > Magnoliopsida > Ericales > Theaceae > Camellia > Camellia japonica. Next base: position 167,425,406 of record JAPPVO010000016.1, read on the forward strand.
CTTCACTTGCTGACAAGTAAGGCACTTTGATACGAAAACCGCCACATCTCTCTTCATTCCCCTCCACCAAAACTGGCGCCCCAAATCACGATACATCTTGGTGCCTCCCGGATGCACCGCAAGGCGTGAATGGTGAAACTCTCGGAGTACCTCCTCTCAGCAAGACTCCGGCACAAACAAACGGTCTCGGTATCTCACACTCAGGTCGGGATACTCAGACAAACCCTTCTCGACCTTCCCGCTGGAGATCTTCTCTCAGAGGGATTCTACCTCAAGGTCACCTCTCTGTGCCTCTAACACTCTAGTCACAAGTGTAGGCTGCGCAACCACGGAAAACAAGGCCGCAGCCTCAACGGATTCGCCCAGAAGCAAATCAAACTCGCCAAGCGCCCCCAACATCTCTCATTCCCTAATGGCTATACAAGCTACATCACTAATGGATTTTCTGCTAAGGGCATCGGCCACAACATTGGCCTTTCCCGGATGATAGTGCAACTCGAAGTCGTAATCCTTAATGAACTCCATCCACCTCCTCTGCCTCAAGTTCAAGTCCTTCTGTGTAAACAGATACTTCAAACTCTTGTGATCCGAGAACACCTCGAACTTCTCACCATATAGGTAATGCCTCCAGATTTTCAAGGCAAAGATCACTGCTGCTAGCTCTAGGTCATGTGTAGGGTAATTCTTCTCGTGTACTTTCGACTGACGTGAGCCATAAGCTACCACTTTCCCCTCTTGCATTAACACACAGCCCAAACCCTCTCGTGAGGCATCACAATAAACCGCATAACCCAACACCCTCTCCGGAATAATCAAGACCGGAGCGGTGGTCAATCTAACTTTCAGCTCTTGAAACGACTTTTCACAAGTCTCACCCCATACGAATTTGACTCCCTTCCGAGTCAGTCTAGTCAATGGTGAAGCTAATCTGGAGAAATCCTTCACAAACCGGTGGTAATACCCAGCTAACCCCAGAAAACTGCGAATCTCAAACACACTCTTAGGCTGTGCCCAATCTTGCACTGCCTCTATCTTGGATGTATCGACAAACACCCCTTCCCCGGATACTACATGGCCTAAGAACTTGACTTCCCCTAGCCAGAACTCACACTTCCCAAACTTGGCATACAGCCTATGGGCTCTAAGCAACTCTAGCACCACTCTCAAGTATGCCTCGTGCTCCTCCTCTGAAGGTGAATAGATAAGAATGTTGTCCACGAAAACGACTACAAAACGATCTAAGAATTCCCGGAAGATCCGGTTCATCAAATCCATAAAGACTGCCGGTGCATTGGTGAGCCCAAATGGCATCACCAGAAACTCATAATGGCCATACCGCGTACGGAATGCCGTCTTCGGAATATCCTCCTCCCTGACCCTCAACTGGTGGTAACCTGATCTCAAGTCTATCTTAGAGAAACAACGGGAATCCTTCAACTAGTCAAACAGATCATCTATACGGGGCATAAGGTACTTATTCTTAACCGTAGCCCGATTCAACTTCCGGTAGTCAATACAAAGTCTCAAGGCACCATCTTTCTTTTTAGCAAAGAGGGCCGGTGCTCCCCACGGCGAAACACTAGGGCGAACAAAGCCCCTATCTAACAACTCCTGGAGCTAAGTCTTCAACTCACTCAACTCGGCTGGGGCAAAACGGTAAGGTGCCATAGAGATCGGTGCCGTGCCGGGCACTAAATCAATGGAGAACTCAATCTCACGGTGAGGTGGAAAACCGACAAGATCCTCGGGAAAAACATCTGAATACTCACAGACCACTCTTGGTAATACAATCTGAGTCTCGTCACACTCACCACTCAAAAAGCTAGCAAGTAGACCACTAAGCTCACTCCGCCCTCGCGGATCATACACCAGTGGCAACATGGTACCAACCCGATCCCCCAAGAAATGGAAACACTCCCTGCTCAAGGTACAAACTGTGACCCTCTAGCGGTAGCAATCGATAACAGCCCGGTATGACGATAGCCAATCCATACCCAAAATAACATCAAAACCCTTCATGGGCATAACTACAAAAGGGAACGGAAGCCGAGGATCGGCGACCTCTATATCACAACCTCTACATCCGTGCTTCAAAATCAATTCACCCCCAAGAGGTGATACAACACATATAGGAGATGCTAATTCTGCCAACTCCAATTCCAAAACAGATGCAAATGCAACAGATACAAAAGAATGAGACGCACCCGTATCAATCAATACACTAGCAACCGAGTTGCAAAACAGAAAGGTACCTCTCACAACTGATGGAACCGGTACCAAGTCCTGCGCGGTAACAGCATACACGCGTCCAGTAGGCCCCTGATCTACCTGCTCACCCCTCGGAGCATACGACTGCTGCACAGACTGGGACGATGAAGCCTTCTGATTGGCCCTCGAGGCCTGCACTGACTGCGCTGGCTGAAGACTCTGCCTCTGCCCAGATGCACTAGATGTGCCACCCAACTGCGGGCAAAACCTCTTCAAGTGCCCCGCCTGACCACACTGATAACAAGACAGTGGCTGACCCCTGCCCTGACTCTGGCTCTGCGGTCTAGCTAAAGATGAAGCAGCTCTCTGACCTCCTCCCCTCTGTGGGCAAACCGAAGCCTTGTGGCCCAGCTGACCACACTTGTAACAGGTGAAATCCCCCTGATTGCCTCTCCCCGAGCCTGCACTCGGCACTGGAAAGGTCGATCTAGCAACACCACCCTGAGACTGCTGAGGGTTAGCACCCCTCTATCTCCTGCCATCACCCTGACCATCCTGGCTCCTCTTGGAGCCCCTCTGCCCCTCCTCCTCCTGCATCATGATCTCCATATGGGCTGCCGCATCAACCAAGCGCCCATAGTCTCAGATCATAGAACCACCAACTCTCATCTTGAGGCCGCGTCTCAACCTCTTCTCGAACTCGATACAGTGGTGTTCCTCGGACGCCACAAGTTCAGGTGCGAACCTGGACAAGCTAGTAAAAGCAGCCTCATACTCGGCCACTGAAGAACTCAACTGTAAAAGCTGGCAGAACTGATCTCTCAGCTTCTCTCTGACTGTTGAAGATAAGAACTTCTCCTGGAAAGCACCCACAAAAGCTTCCTAAGTGCCATCCAAACGACCCTTCACGAATTTCCACCACTGACCCGTATCCCCCTTCAGCTGGAAAGATACCAAGGTCACTTTCAATGCTCCGTCCTCGATGCCAAGCATCTCGAACGTCTTACTCATCTGCTCCAACCACTCATCCGCCTTAAGTGTCTCTTTTGGATCTCCAACAAACTCATCCGGATTAGACCGGAAGAACTCCCTCTTCAAGAAGGAAGGCCCTGCCTCAGCGACCTGGGCCTGCACTGGAGCCTGAACTGGATTCTCAGCTCTCAGAATACCTATAGACTCTCTTAAAGCATCGGCTATCCCTCGGGCCAAAGCGCCCATAGCCTCCTGACCTGCTGGCTCGGCCACATTGGCCTGACCAACCCCCTCCTGCTTTGCCGGAATATCATCCGGTAAAGGCATCTCCTGCCTCCTAGGCCTACCTCGCCTACCACCTCATCCTCGTCCTGACATCCTAATAAAGGTAACAAAGAACGTTAGCACATTCACAAATGTGCCGAAGCTATAACACTCGCGTCCTAATGCATGGACAACTGTAATTCACTCCACGTAAGCACATAAACACATAAGCACTTACGAATTTCATTTCCGGATAATGATAGTCCCGAGGCATTACCAGAGTTCCGATTAGAAACAGTATTGATCAAGTGCTTTTCTAACAAGACTCACAGAAACCCAAGGATCCAATCAACATCCTAGAAACTGAATCCCATACCCAAATAGTCACATAAACATGTTATCACATAAGTACATAGCATATGACACTACATCTAAGTCTCTATCAAGCGAGACAAACCCATTGTGATACTAATCACTTCCCACGTACCCAAAGTATTCGAACCCGGTACGCTCTGATACCAAGTTGTAACGCCCTCAAAATAATAACATTAACCCATCCATATTGACATGCATTGATATAAGAAATAAACCTTTTTCATTCATCAGAGTAGTTTGTTACAAAAGGTAATACATGTTAACAACAAAAGCAAATGCCCTACGGGCTTACAGCTTTCCAAGTTAACACTTGGTTTACAAAAGAGAGTGCTAACTCACATACACATTAAGCCCTTGGCTTGAATTTACATGTATTACGTCAAAAGATAACAAAACAACAAAAGTCTGTCTGCCTCTAGCCTCCCAAGCTAAGGTCTTGGAGGTGGCATGCTACCTGTACCTGAAAATGATATCCCATATAGGGTGAGCCACAGCCCAGTAGAAATACACTAAACCAACTATGAACAATAACTAAGAGATTAGCAGTTGATAGATAGTCAACACACATACATCCACTTATATCACATTTCGGTTTCATGACACTGAGTCCATGTTACATTTCATTACCCATTTCTTTTTCAACTGTGAGTTTGAAAACATGGCTCAGAACCTGGCCAAATAGCTTAATGAGGTTTAAGTTCATCTTTAAAATACTTTCTAAAATCATGATGGATACACAGTGTAGTGCTGTATCAATAACATATATAATCACTTCCACATATCTCAAATAACACACATAGTAGTGCAGTATTAATGAAACAAGCACTTCCATACGTTTCCAATAATACACATTGTAGTGTTGTATTAATGAAACAAAACACTTCTATTTCGCAGCCTGATACACATTGTAGTGCTGTATCACTGTCACACAAAATCCGATTTAGAGGTCCAGCCCCTTTCTTCCAATAAACCGTGGAGTACAGCCCCTTTCTCCTCCCACACAAACAATGTATATAAACAGTTATCATATACAATCAATCAATATATAAAGTTAATGTATTATTCCAATCGCTATATTCAATAGCACGTTCAACTGATTAGTTTTAGTTTGCCTAATCATCATGCATTGTCTACAACAATCAAGACTATCCTCCACCGATAGCCCAAAGCAGTTATTTCTAAACAGAAAATAAATGCTCCAAATGGATAAAATATCGACATTTTAATTTGGCGAGTGATAAATAATCCAACTACACCCTTTAATCTCATACATTCCCAATTCCAACATTTTCAATTCCATTTCTCATTTCTCAAATTAATTTCACAAATTAATTTAACAATGCTATTAGGGCATTTCCCATAATTAATAAAACGACCCTAAGGTTTCACTTCTATCAATAATCCAACATTCATCTCATTTCCTTCTATGTCAAACATGCATATAGGTTTATATAAACAAAACCCCAACTCTTGTAAAATTACACAAAAGCCCCAAACTTTCCCAAAATTACCAAACCAACCCCAACATATCAAAATGCCAAAATTCAAAGACAAAGCTCATAAAGAGGAGTAGGGTATCCCTACCTCGAAGTTTGAGCTCAAACGGAGAAGAGACCAAAACCAAAATGCTCTAAACTCCAAACTTTTCGGATCAAAACGATGCCCTCGACGATCAACACAACTTTTACAAAGGCCGAAGGAAGGGAGAACACTCTAACTAGATCAAACCCTAGAGAGAATGGAGTTTTTAGGAAGAGAAGCTCTCAAAATGGCTTTTTAGAAAGTAAGAGAGAGAGTGTGAATGTAAAAAGTGATTTTAAAATGCCTAACTGACTTCTGATATACGACATGCCCGCTCGAGCGGAAAACACAACGCTCGAGCGTCAAGAACAAAAAACTGGGTCCGCTCGAGCGCAATAAGGCCCGCTCGAGCGCCAAAACACAAGAGTGAAACACATCCGCTCGAGCGTGGATTATTCCATCCCAGAACTTACACCAAAGATGCATTGTCCGCTCGAGCGCCAACAAGCCCGCTCGAGGGCGACCCGCTCGAGCGTAGGGAACCCACTCGAGTGTAAAAATCACACCTGCAGAAGTTTTGCAGGGCACAAAAATGCTGGGAGTGTGCAATCTCCGCTCGAGCGCTCCAAGACCCGCTCGAGCGGAATGACCAAAAGCTCGGCAAACAAGATTTTAGACCAAGGCTCAACCCACCTACTCAAAACATACTCAACACATCCTAAAATTCAAAGAAGTGGAATCAAAGGACGACAATAAGATAGATACAACCACCAACTCTACGGAACCAAAGTCCGGAATACAACAAATAAAGAAAGGGAAACCGGGATCGCTATAATTCACATAAAGTTATCCATATTCTGAAAGGAAATAAATCCAGTCTTATGCAAAAATTTTATAAAATCAATTGGAATGGAAACGATTCTTTATACATTTATTGTAAGAAGCTTAATGCTTAAAAAAGGAAGTGATAAGGTAATCATAAGGAATAGAAGATTACTTGCTCACATTTACGAAGGCTAATAATCTTGAATTGATTGACTACTTAGATTCAGACTTTGGATGATATATTGATAGTAGAAAATTCACTTTTGGTTATTTGTTTCTATTATGTGGAGGAGAAATATTAAGAAAAGCGTAAAATGAACTATCATAAGCATCCTCTATGAAAGTTGAATTTTTGGTGTGTTTGAGACCACAATTCATGAATTGTTATAGCGAAACTTTATCTTAGAACTTGGAATTGTCGACTTTTGTTGCCAAGTCGTTGAGAATTTATTGTGATAATTTCACAACTGTTTTATTTTCTTAGAATGACAAGTATTCTAACAATGCTAAACACATAGAATTGAAATACTTTGTCATTAAAGAAGAATTTCAGAAACAGAAAGTGTCAATAAAACACATAAGTATATAACTTTTAAGTGCAAATCTATTGATGAATGGATTACTTTTAAAGACAATTAAGAAACTTGCCAATTGGGTCTTGAATGTAAATTATGTAATTCATAACGGTTGTTTATGATTGATTGTGTTATTTGACACATTGAGATATCATTAATTGTGTTTCTGATATATTTCCTGTTATGAAATGAGTACGTACATATATGAGAATAAATGAATGACAACAGGAATAGTCTTTCATAAAAGACATTATCGTTGGACCTCTTTATACTCTTCGCTTAAAGGGTTATGTTAAACTAGTTGCTAGTGTTATAGTACATGGAAGGGACTATATCGCATTATTGGTATAGAACCATCATGACTCATATTAGTGAACTATTTAATTATAGTATTATGATGATGACCAAATTAAAGGTAATATTGAATATGGTTTATTGCACGCCTAAGGTTAACCTTATTAAATCTTGACGTAAGTTCTCATATGGCCCAAGTGAGAGAATGTAAGACTAAATTATTATTTAGTCATTATGTTGACCCACATGATATGGTAATATGAATTAGAGATTTGACATAATTATGATTCTATATTTTTTGCTATAATTAATTGGTACATAAAGAAGAGTGTTTTCCAATATCCTACTTTGATGAGAAAGTGGAATCATGGTTGAATAAAGAAACTGGTCATCTCTCTACCTATAATAAGGCATTCAGACTACCCATTAATTAATTTTGAATTCAATGCATTCTAAAGAGAGCCAAGAGAGAGAAATATTTTCCCACTAATATTATAATTAGGTTTATGTTCAATCAAATTTGGGTCACTTGATGGTTTCGCATAACTGATCCGGGTATGTTATTTATTTTCCGCATTATGTTATTATTTTTTACAAACAAAACATATAATATATATATATATATATATATATATTTCTCTTGCTTCCCTTTGTCATATTCACTAGTTTAATTAGAACAGGAATCAAATTATTCCTCCTATAATATTTTAAGAATAAGCTAAGTTTTGGACAAGATGAAAACCAAACAACAATGATAGCCCCCCTCTCCAAGTTAATTAAAATTATGATGATAAAAATGATGATAATTACAAAGAGTGGTGGTTTATTATGCTGTGAAATCAATTGCATGCACCCAAAAAAAAAAAAAAAATTATATAAAGCATCATACATCGTGGATACTCTAATCTTATCTTCATTTGATTTTTTAGGTTAATTATACTTTATTCCTTTCAATTATAAATTATTGAATATTATTTTACTCTCTTAATTTTAAAATTATTTTTTATTCTATTTTTTATAGTTGAAGGGTCTGAATGTATGATTTTAAATTTGAAAATTATAAGGTTTATACTCAATGATAGTTAAGAGAGGTAAAGTGCAATTAATCATTTTTTGAAATAAAGTGATATTCAATAATAATTGAGGGAGGTAAAATGTAATTAATAAATTTTGTTTAATAAAAAAGTATGCATTTGAGAAAAGTTTGATTTTTTTACTGTGAGATGAATTTAATTGATGTCTTGAGTTCATAAACTGAACCGAAAATTATAATTTAAATTCCATCAATTTGAAGAAGAAGAAAAAAAAAAAAAAAAACTATTGAATGCATTCACAATTAAAACAATCATATTATGTAATTACATTTATCTATTATATTTTATTTACTATTCATGTATAATCACTGCATTATTTACTTGACATATAGTTTGGATTTGGGAGTGCACAGCAGTCACTGCTGTGCAGCTAAATGGGCAAATTTCAACAATCTGAATTGTTCACATTTTAGAATACATCAAGTAGAATATACCTGCAAAAAATCAAGTTAATCCGATATCGTTTACCATTCATCTACTCACATTTGTATCTATAAAAATAAATAACAATTGTGATTTAAAGTATTAAAATAAATACAAATGTGAGTAGATAAAAGGGTAAACGATATCCAATTAACTTAATATTTTGCAGGTATGTTCTATTTGATGTATTCTAAAATATGAACGGTTCGAATTATCAAAATGAACATTGAAATAGGTCTATTGAACTGCACAACAATAATTACTGTACATCCCGCACAACAGCCACTCCAAATCCTATCCGTTCACATAATCAATCGTAATTTTCAGGGGTTCATAAATGAATTTTAATGTTTATGATTAACATATAGTCAACCAAATATACACCATATGTAATGACATGGACATGCACGGCTCTATGTTACAACCATCTAGTCATGGTTTTTCATTCGATTCAAGCCTACCAACCAAATATATATAAATAAAATAACAGTTGCAATGTAGGGGTGCTTGAAAAAAAAAAATTATATTAAAATCATAAAATTTTTTACGAGTCTATAATTATTTGTAAGAGAGTAATGTTAGATTTCATGAAAAAAATATTAAGAAAAATTTCATGAAACTTTTAGAAATAATCTAGTGCAATAGGTAACAACATAAGAAAAACAGCCTACCTTACTGTAAATACGTTTTAATTTTGAAATCATAGTTTTCAAATAGTATAAACTTAGTTTTGTCGCTTTATGATTGATAAGTTGGAACTTAATATATGTGATTACATAACATATAATAAAAACCATAAACTAATTTAAGAGTGAAGAATCTTCATAATTTTTTTTTCTAATATTTTTTTCATAAAGCGTAGCATTACTCTTTTTAAAAACTGCACCTGATTTGTAATTTTCCCTAATAGCAACAACAATATATGAGGTGGCTTATATTTTTATTGTGCATCTATCTATCTATATATTATATAAGTAAAATAAGGTTTCTAGTGAGAAAGTTTGTGAAAGCTCCAAAATCTCATTCCACAATTGCTAATTTTTGTGATTTTGAAAATATTTAAAAATAATTCTATTGGCTAACAAAGTAATTATAGATTAAAGAAAAAAATTTAAAAAAAATCACCTAAAATTTTGAATTACAAGTTCCTAAAATCTCTCCCCTAACATTTCTCTCTTTCCTAAATCTCATCTCATAACAAAATAATTATACATTAAAAAAATATTATCTCATAACAAAGTAATTATATATTTTTTTATAAAAAGTTATAAATTAAAAGAACTTAAAACCACAATTGTTAATTTTTGTAATTTTAAAAATATTTAAAAATAGTATTATTGATTGTTCCTTTGGAAAGGACAGAGAGAAAAAAAAAATATAGGTGTACTTAAGAGAAAGGAGGATGGCAGCGAAGCTGGCTGAAAGGGAGCGTCAGAAGGGAGGATGGCAGCCAGTATTCTATGGACGAGGGAAGCAGAGTAAAAGGGGCTTCGAGGTTGGTAGGTAGGGGATGTTCACTGTCTTTGTCAACAATCGTCCCTGGTCTATGAGCCCAAAAAGACTTCATACTTTTTTCATGAGTTTTGGAATCGTTAAAGATGTTTTCATTCCAAATAAAACTAGGAAAACAACGAAGTCAAGATTCGGCTTTGTCAGGTATGATTGCTCTGTTGTAGCAGCGATGGCAGTCCAAAGAGCCAATGGGATGTGGTGTGACGACAAGGCGATTACGGTCAAGGAATCAGCATTTGGGAAAGACGAATCAGGAAAGATTAAAAGGAAGAATTAGGTGGATATTCATGGACAAGGTCGAAATGAGGAACGGATCACAAATACGTTAGGCTGGTTGCCTGTCCAGAGGTCGGTCGGGCAAAAGTCATATGCTGAAGCTTTATGTGATGGTCCCAACAGGGATAGGGTGGATTAGATCGTATATGCTAATGAAGTAGGGAATGGTTGGCTTTGTGATAGCCTTGTTGAAAAGCTAAAACGTTTTCAAGACTTTCCTAAGTTACAAAAAATAGTTCGTGAAAAAGGTTCGAAGAATATTGCAGTAAGGGAAGGTGGGGGTAGAATGGCTGTAGCCTCTTTTCAATCACCTGATCATCTTAAAGAGAATCAAGCTTTGCTAACCGAGTGTTTAAAGGACTGATGTGAGTCTGTGTCTCGATGGGAGCAGTGTCACGCCCCACTTTTTATAACTCGAAATCATTACCAAATCCATTAATTTAAATCAAGTTCAGAGACAACATGTGGAAATAAACTTAAATATTCGACTAGTAGAATTAAATGATAATTCTCTCATCCGAATGCAAATTAAATACAACATGAGCATACTGAATAAAATGCCCGAAGGCTTACATCTTTAAAGAATCAAGAAGAAGGGTGTAACCCTTTCACATATATGGCATTCCGCCAATCACAAAGAGGCCCCGTGGCCAACAAATTAGAAGATCCAAATCTTGTAGTACATCCTTCTTAACACCTGAAAAAGATTCAACAACGTGGGATGAACATATAGTTCAGTAGGGATCTCAACAAGGTCCTCAACAATCACAACTTACAGATAGCTATGATCATGAAAGCTCCATCTCATACTAGAATAGTAATGTGACAGTTTATACAAAATATACATAAGTATGAACTTTTCTAAAAAAAACAGCTATTTCATTCAACGCTATAAGCGATTCATCTTTCTTTTCTTTTCATTACCCCTTGTTCCCAAACCTTCATAACAATAACAACTTCTTAGAAAAACAATTTCTCTAAGCCCATTACCTTTCTTCCATTTTCCATACTTACAATAGATGCCCCATTTTCAAAACATATTTTCAAAATACTCGATTTTCCTTCACACTTTCCCAAAATCTCACAATGGCATTTTGGTTTGTTCCCAATACATTCATATCTATACATGCATGCCTTTAATAAAAGGGAGATAACAAATCATCAACATGTATATAATCAACAAATGAGGCAACTCGGCCCTTCAAAACTGTAACCATCGCAATCCATGATATACTCAGACACACTGAGACAATAACAATAAAACTCTGCTCTACTGGCTAAGTCAGTTCTCTAGGCGCTAGCTGGAAGGTGGCGGTACCTCTGATTATAAGCGCAATCAGTTCTCCAGGCGCTAACTAGAAGGTAACGGTACCTCTGATTACAAGCGCAGTGTATAACACTAATAATCACAATACAGCAGAGCATAACCAACAAATGTAATACATACACATGAACTATCAAGATACATAAGCAACGTGTTAAAACATATGAACACATAGGTGTGTGGAGTACACCCCTATCTTCTCTCACACACTAGAGTACATCACCTATCTCATTCCTAACAATTATACATATATAATGTATCATAGCACTTCATTACATAAAATGTTCAATCAACACAGGTATAATGCATACACGACAATTCAACACAACCATGTCATCCTCCACCGATGACCAAGGACAAAACCTCTAGATGCATGATTTTAATACACCTATTATAAAGACTCAACTCTCATGAGATCTTAAACCCATCAACGACGATAGTACGATAGGTAAAGGTAAAACCCCTAAATGTGTGTATTCAACACTCATAATACAATAATTAAATTCTCATGTTTATTTTCCGAGACTCACAAAGAGTTAACACTTCATTTCCCATTTCTAAGATCAACTTTCATGATTTTCCAAAAACACTCTTTTTCATTTCACAAAACCAATTCCACTCATTATAAAGCCGTAACCTAACTCGATTCAATACATTCATTTCAAAACAACCCCAAGGCCAAAGTTAATCCCTTAGGCATTAACACCTTCACCCAACTCATATTAATCATTAGAGGTTTACAAACATTGGTCAACTACCCTCCATTTAATTTACCGAATCAAAATATAATTTAGGGCTTTTTCTTCTTTCAAGAATAAGATGCAAATTTACACTCCAATTAGCCCAAAGAACTATCAATGATAAAATAACCATTCTCAAACAACCAACCCTAGGTTCCCTCACATGGTTTTCAAAGAAATTTGACATGATATGGTTTTCATGCAATACAAATTTACTACATGTCTATCTATAGACGAAGTATTGAAAAAGAACAAAGAAATCCCTACATCAAATGAAGAACCCAAGAAGAAGAAGAGCAAAACTCGGAAGTTCTCCAATCCCCAAGTTTTTCGGATCAAAACGAAGCCCACGCAACCCTCTAACTTTCTTACAAAGGGATTAGGGTAGGAACAACCAAGAACTAGATCAATCCCTAGAGAGAAGGTGAGTGTAGAGAGAGAGAGTCGAATCTAGGGTTTTGAGACAAAAGGGAAATCAAAAAATGAAGAAGAAGCTGCTGTTGCGAACTGATATATACGTTCCTCGCTAGAGCGAAAGAGTGGTCGCTCGAGTGACCAAACACAAAGAAACCTCGCTCGAGCGCACAAAGCCTCGCTCGAGCGAACAACACGAAGCTTTAGGTCTACAATCCAGAAGCACGCTCAAGCGAATAAACTCTCGCTCGAGCGAAGAAGCCCAAAACATACAGCTAGCTCGCTCGCTCGAGCCAAGGCTGCGTCTGAACAAAACCTGAAGACACAAAAAGCTCGCTCGAGCGTACAAACCCTCGCTCGAGCGAAGAAGCGACAACACAAGGCTCGCTCGAGCGACAAAGTCCTTGCTCGAGCGAGGAGGCTAAAAACTGGACAGTAACTACTTGCTTCCAAACACACCCAACCTGAAACAAACCTGCCCAAAACATCCTAAAACTCATATTTAAAGAATTGAAGGACAGAAACCAGATAAAAACAACAGCCGACATCCACAGAACTAAGTCCGGATACAACAACCAAATGAGGGAGAATCGGGATCGCTATAAGCAGAATGAGTATATTGAGCATGAGCGAGAGGTATGGCTAAGCTGCTATGGTGTCCCACTCAATCTTTGGAATAATGATAAGTTTATGAAGATCGGAAGGTTATGGGGGGGGGTCATCGAGATTGACAATGTCACTTCTAATCAACTGTCCTTTACCTGTGGTAGAATTCGAATTGCTACTAAATTTTTGGATTCCATTAATTCAGTTATTCTTATGAAGTGCAAAGATAAAAGCTTCCCAGTTAGATTTTGCGAGGAGCAAGTAGTGATTACTAAGGTGGTACATGAGGCCTATATGTGTACCATGCATGACTGTATCAGTTCCAATATATGCGAGAAGCAAGTCGATCAGGATGGTGATAGCTTGAAGGAAGATGATGTTGAGGTGGATGCTACCATCCAAAATGATGTGGCAAATGGGGATAAGGTGGCAATTGAACAAAGGTTTCAGGAAGGAAACTGTGGGATCAATGACGTAGTAGGGATGAGAAACGTTTCACATCCATCTTTGGTGGAGAAAACCATGAGTAGAGATATGGGAAACACAAATCAGGTTGGAGTAGGTGCAGTTAATATGGTGGCTGGCAACTCAACTATTAATCAGAGGTGTTATGAGGGCAGTGTAGGTGAAAAGGAAGGGGTGTTAATGCCTGGGTACATGAAAAGCCTGAGTGGGCCGGAAATTAAAAGACCAGGTATCAATATCCAGGTTGTACTGGAGAAGGCCCAGAAGGAACAATTCAATGAGAAGCCCAATTTAGAGTCTATAGTGGAGGGGCAAGTCCAAAAAGAAATGGATATTTTTCAGGCCCAAATGGAGAACCAGATGATTATATCATACCCACAACCCATTGCTAGCACGGCAGCTCTTGGGAGAGAACCAAATAGGCATTAGATTTATTTTAGGGCTATTTTAGATAAAAAGAAAGCCATAACTGCTCGAAAAGGAGTTGGAATGAGGAAATGAAGGAACTGTCGACTTGATGGCCGAGGGTTTCAAAATAGAAGTCCACCACTTATGAAGTCTTGGGTTAAAGGTCCGGTGTTCAGAGTGGTTGCTTCAGTATTTTTACGCTCAAAATCAGTAGGCTAAAGTTCACAAAGTGACAATCAACTCATGGCAGAGGCAAGGGACACAATTAATGTGGGGAAGACGTTGGGAATTAATTTTGATGGAAATGAAGAGGAATCCGTGAGCAGAATTGTGAGTATGGAGGAAGATGATGCGAGGAAAGCAGCTAATCGGGATGGTGATGCACCAATTTAGGTTGCGTCACATGGAGGCTGGGGAGTGGTTTAATGTTTTTTAATGAAGCTCTTAACCTGGAATGTAAGGGGTCTTGGGAGGTCTATCAAAATAAGGAAGATTAAAAATTTACTTAGAGAAAGGAACATTGATATGGTATTTTTGCAAGAAACAAAGAAATCTAAAATTTCAGTGGAGCTAGTACGGTCTCTCTGGCCAGTCGATGATATGGACTTTATGTCAGTTGATGCATCAGGGATGGCAGGTGGAATTATGTGTATTTGGAAGACTTCTATGTTCTCATTGTCCAAATGTTGTTGCTCAAGAAGCTTCATCCTTCTATCAGGTACGATTTCACCTGATTTCAGTTGTGTATTGATTAATGTCTATGTTCTTAATGATGTGGATAGAAGGAATCATGTTTGAAGGGTCTTGTCCACTCTTAAATCAGAGTTTAGTGGTCCATGGTGTATAGGGGGGATTTCAATGAGATTAGGTCTATAGGGGAGAAGAAATGGTGTTTAAGGGTACATAGAGGTATGAAGGCTTTTAATGAGTTTATTGAAGGTTTGGAGCTCTCTGATCTTTCTATCCAAGGTAGGCAGTTTACGTGGAGTAATTCAAGTGATAGGGGAAGGTGGAGTAGAATTGATAGGTTTTTGTTATCCGTAAAGTGGCTGGAAAAATTTCATTTATGTTTATGGGATCTCCCTAGAGGAGTGTCTGATCACAGTCCACTCCTTCTAATGATGGTAGGGACTGGGGTCCAAGACCTTTCCGCTTCTTGAATGCATGGACTTTGCATCATCAGTTCCACTCAGTTGTGAAGAAGTCTTGGGAGGAGCTTAATGTGTCAAGTTGGGCTGGGTTTCTGATCCAGGCAAAAATCAGGAATCTCATAATGACTTTAAAAAAATGGAATGCTGAGGTCTTTGGAAATGTCAATCTTTCTTTGAAATCAGCTGAGGAGAAGCTTCATAGTCTTGATTTGCTGGCAGAATCCAGAGATCTTGATGATTCTGAAGTTCGGTGTAGAAGAGACCTTAGAAAGGAGGTGTGGGCTTTAAATAAGAAGATTGAATGGATTTGGCTCCAGAAAATCAAGGTTGGACTGGTGCATGAAGGGGGATAAGAATACAAGATTCTTTCATATAATGGCATCTAGGAGGCAAAATAGGAACTTGTTAAATTCAATTTCAATGGGAGGGGAACTAGATGAGAAACCAAGTAGAGTGAAGCATGAAATATTCCTGCACTTTAAAAAGATGTTCTCTGAAGACTGGAAAGTAAGACCAAAATTGGTTGGGCAGTTTAATTCTATAGGTCATGATGGGGCAGTTGAAGGTCTTGAAGCTACGTTTTCTGAAGAGGAAGTATGGGATGTCGTAAGAAGCTGTGATGGCAATAAAGCCCCTGGGCCAGATGGGATTAATCTAGTATGCTTTCAGAAACGTTGGAACATATTTAAGGCTAATGTGCTATAATTCTTTAGGGAGTTTTTTGACAATGGAAAGTTAGCTGGTGGGGTAAACAGCTCATTCATTACCCTGATTCCAAAAGTTGATAGCCCAGTTACCATTTCTGATTACAGACCCATCAGTTTGATTGGGTCTCTGTATAAAATCCTTGCTAAAGTTTTAACTCATAGGTTGAAGGTAGTGGTTCCTAGAGTAATAGGGAAGGTTCAATCTGCTTTCCTTGGGGGTAGAAACATTATGGATGGGGTTTTAATTGCAAACGAAGTTATGGACTGGTGGAAAAAGAATAGAGTGAAAGGTCTGATTCTTAAGCTTGATTTTGAAAAAGTGTATGATTCAATTAATTGGGAGTACCTTCTATCTATGTTGAGTGTGTTTGGTTTTGGGGTTAAGTGGAGAAATTGGATTAAAGAATGCTTGAATTCATCTAGAGTTTCAGTTCTAGTGAATGGCTCTCTAACGGCTAAGTTTATTCCTGGAAAAGGTCTTAGACAAGGAGATCCATTGTCTCATTTCCTATTTAATATAGTTGTGAAAGGGTTGAATGTTTTGTTGTAAAGGGCTAAGTCTGCCGGTATTATAAAAGTGGCTGCTTTAGGTCATGGTGATTCAATGTCATCTATATCACATCTTCAATTCGCTGATGATACAATAATTTTTTGTGAGGCAGATTGGGAGGAAGTTGTGACAGTAAAAAGAATGTTGAGATGTTTCCAGTTAGTCTCTGAGTTGAAGATTAATTTTTCTAAAAGTCTTGTGAGTGGAGTTGGTGTGTCTACCCAGTTGGTAAAGGAGTTTGCTAGCAGACTTCGTTGTAAAAGTAAAAACCTGCCTTTTACATACCTTGGTTTACCTCTGGGTGCAAACCCAAGATTGAGGAAAACTTGGAGACCAGTCATTGACAAACTTAAGGGAAAATTGGCATCGTGGAAAAGAAAGTTGCTCTCATTTGGGGGGAGATTAACTCTCATTAAATCCGTCTTATCTTGTCTTCCTACTTATTACCTTTCTATTTTTAAAATGCCCCGGTCTGTGGCAAAAACTGTTGAAGGCTTGCAAGCATCATTTTTGTGAAGTGGATCCGATTTGAAGAAGAAGATTCATCTGGTAAAATGGGATGAGGTGACTAAACCTAAAGATCATGGTGGACTTGGGATTAGGAAAATTCAAGATGTGAATGACCGTTTATTGGCTAAGTGGTGGTGGAGGTTTGGGGTTGAGGATAATGCCCTCTAGAAGAAAGTCATTTGTAGTAGATATAAGCCAATTTGTGGGAGGTGGATGCCTGTCTTTAATGATTATGTTAAACTTTCTACAATATGGGGGAGTATTCTGAGTATTTCACTTTCAAATCCTAATCTTCTGGCTCTATTCATGGAGAACACTCAGCTTGTGGTTGGGGATGGGTCACGAGTGAGTTTTTGGATTGACCATTGGCTTGGAAATCAATGTGTAAAGTTTAGCTACCCCAGACTTTTCAGCTTGTCAAATGAGAAGGAGATCTCTTTGAAGCAGTTGGTTGAAAAAAAAGGCAGCTCGAGTGGTTGGAATCTTACATTCCGCAGAACTATATTTGCTTGGGAAGCAGAGGACTTGGGTAGGCTTTACACCTTATTGAACCAGTCTCTGGTTCGCACTTTTCATAGGGATGATAAGTGGAAGTGGTTGGCATGCTCATCAGGTAAATTTACCATCTCATCTTTTTATAATCTGTTATTGTCTTCGAGCGTTGTGAGGGTATCTAAGATGCTGTGGTTTAATGTTTCTCCTCTGAAAGTTCAATTCCTCAGCTGGTTGGCTTGGAAAGGGAAGTTAAAGACTTCTATTTTCTTTCACAGAATTGGTGTCTTGGACCATAATGCTTCGATCAGTTGTGTGTTCTGTAGATCCCATATGGAATCAGTGCCTCATGTCATGCTCTGGTGCCCTTTTGTGTGGCAAATTTGGTTTGATTTGTTGAATTGGTGGGGGTTACAGTGGGTTGTACCTGCTACTGTTGATGGACTTCTTATGCATAAAATTTGGAGAGTCATGCCTTTGGCAATTATGTGGTCAACATGGAGGTATAGAAATGATGTTGTGTTCAATGGAAAGCAAGTTATGTTGGGCGAAATTTGCGATTTGATTAAGTTGAGAATTATTTTCTGGGTAAAAGCTAACACAAAGGAGTGTCCTTACACAATACAGGACTTTATGTCCAATCTGCAACAGATTAGATATTAATGGGGTTTTGTTATTAATTGCAGATTTGAGCAGATGTTGGTGTATTGGCTGGGAGGGTATGGTGGGGGTATTTTACTGTGTTGCTTACCTGATAAAGTGTATTGGGAAGCACAGGCAGTTTATCTGTTGTGTTTGTTGTTCTCTTGGGTGTTAATTATTTAGTGCATGTTGGTGTATTGATTATAAGTCCTGGAGGAGTTTGCTGGGGGTGGACTTGGCAAATATGGTAGCTTGTTCCTGCTGTGTGGCTGGTCTAATCAAGGATCTGGTGCAATGTTTGATGTTGGGGTTAAGGTCTGATCTGCTGTATACTGCTAATGTCTGTTGCTGTATGCTACTGGTGTATGCTGTCTTAGTGTGTATGCTGCTGGTGTATGCTGTATTATGGCGTATGCTGCTGCTGTAGGCTGTTTGTGGTCTGATGCTATGTTGGTCTGTGTAGTTGCTTTGTTGTTTTTTTTCTGTTTTATTGGTTCCTCTTGATTGGCTTCTCACCAATCTTTGGGTTAGTGCTCGCAAATAATTGTGCTTCCTTAGTGGTGCCAACCTAATTGGGATTATTAAGGTTAGCGTTGATGCTTTTTGCACTTTTCCTCTTTATTGATGTAAGTTTTAGCATGTTTTGCTGATCAAAAAAAAAAAAAAAAAGTAACTATAGATTAAAAACAAAAATAAAAAATAACAACCTAAAATTGCTAATTTTTGTAATTTTAAAAATATTTTAAAATAATAATATTGGCTACCAAAGTAACTATAGATTTTTTAAAAAAAAATTTTGAATTACAAATTCCTAAAATCTCTCCCCCAATATTTATCTCTTTCCTAAATCTCATAATCTATCTATCTATACTATATATTATACCAAAGTGACTTTTCATCTTAGAGGCTCTATGTGTTTCAAAACCTTAAATCTAATTTTTTTGAATTTTTGATTTTTATAAAAAAAAAAAATTAAACATTTACTGGCTATTTCAAGGACATAAATATTAACCTTCAAAATTGTTTAATACAAATATATTGCCGGTCAATACCTTAAATAAAAATAAATAAAAATAAAAAAAGAATGACACAATTCTTAACCCCCTTCTTCCTCTCAAAAAATCAAACATTTATTTAAAAAGAATATAAATTTTATACAATTTTCTTTCTCCTAAAGTAAATCTAATGAAAAAGAAACTCTTTTACCTCTCATGAAATATATATACTATTAATATCTTTCTGGTCTATATAAACCTAAAATTAAGCCTAACATAAAATAAAAACTAAACCTTATATATAGATTCCCTCTCTATTCTATAATTTAACACAAATTTATTCCCAAATAAATTTAAGCATATTTATACTATATATAATTTTTTTTTAAATCTCATAATTTATTATTTTTTATAATGATTCCATGATTTATAATTTAGAAAAAAAAAATATGAAAAAAATTATTCTTGTACACTCTTTCTCTAACCCAATTCTTTCTCCTACCCAAAAAATTAACCATCATACATTATAATTTTTCTAAAGCATTCATGTCTTTCTCGCCCTATAAATATTACATTCATGAAATTATGAAACTAATTATTTTTAACTTTCTTTATGAGACAATTTGGAGATTAGTTTATGTTTAGTTTATTATATTATTTAATAGACTTTCATCCTTTAGGTATACCATTTTTTTCTTCTTCTTTTTTATCTATGACCATTTTTTGTTTTTGTATTCCATATTTTGTGTGTCATTTCTTCCTCCTCTCTACCAACCATTATCTTTTTTTATTTATAACTATTTTTTGTTGGTTAATATTATTTTACTAGAATTTTTATACTAAAATAGCATAATAGGGTCATTTGTATAATAAAAAAATGACACTCACAAAAAAGTGATAAATCAAAATCCAAACAAAATCATTATTAATATGTTTTTTGTATTGATTTTATGTTTGTATATCATTACTTTTTTTATAAATAAAAAAAAATTACTTTTAATATTTTTTGATATCATGATATGTGCTAATTGACAGTTGGTGCATAGCATTATTTCAAAAGCATATAATAGTTTTTCAAAACTATAAAAATAAAATTTTGTTTTCAATATATTTTTTCAACACTATTAAAGGTGTTAGTCAATTATTTAATTATTTATCTTTAATATGTGCAACTTCTCTATTCCTTTATGGTACTTCTCTTTCTACTTCATTGTGAGTTCATATATTTTTAGAAAAAAATCATATGTAATTTAAAATTTTGAAACTTTTTATATAGGAAGTTAAAAAATAAATTTTGAAATTTAAAATATAGATATACAAAACCATATCCTTTTAAATGTAGCTATATTTTTAATTAATTTTAATCTATCTATTACCTATCCTTATTTATATTATTATATAAATAAAAATATTGTGCGATAATCGAAGTTGAAAGTCCTAATCTATTTTTTTTTCAAAATTTTAAATTTTTAAAATGCAAATGTTGGAATATCATTAATTTGTTCTTCTTATAAATTTTATTTTAAATCTTATAAGATTTGTTCAATGACTAATATTTAATTTTTGTAAAACAATTTCAATATATTCTTTCCAAAAGTTGATATAGCAAGTCTACAAAATCATATTTTGAAACTCAAAATTATTAATATTTTTATTTATTTGTGTTTTTGTTTTAAATAAGCATGTTAAAGTATAAATAGATTTCTAAATAAAATTATAATTATTAATAAATATGGCATTAGTTTTAATTGTAATCACATCTTTTTAAAGTCCTAATTCATTTTTAACTTTTTTTTGATATTTTAAATTACATGTTACAATTATTCTTTCTTACTAATTAAATTTTAAATTTTTTTTAATTATTTCCCTTTCAAAAACCAATATGGCAATTTTTTAAAATTCATATATTTTTATTCTAAAATAGTGAAGTATTAGAACTATGTCATTTTTTTTTATAACAAAGCATAATTTTAATTATTAATTGTCAATATAACAATTTTAATCTATTTATACTATATATTATAGTAAAGAAACATTTGAAATAAAACTCTAAAACTTATATATATAATTTTATTTACGAGAGAAAAATATTTAAAAAAATTAAATATAATTATTGTATTTTTAATAAATAATATATTATTTTATTTCGTACGGGTGACATGCTAGTTTAAATTTATTGTAAAAGCTTTTTTTAAAAAGATAAAGGGAGGCTCTTAGCTGAGACCCAATTGGATATATGTTTTTGGGAGAATTATTGTTCATATATCTTTAAAAAAGGAATTACATATATATTGAAAATTTTGTGTCTTTAATTATTAAAATGGATAAAAATTTTCAATAATTTGTAATTATTTTTATAGAATTATAATGATTTATAATTTCTCCAATATTTTTATCTCTTGTTATTCTTATTGGGTAGAGAAACTTTTTTTTTATATATATATATTTTATATTTACAGTTGGTAGGAGAGAATAAAAGAATGAGAAGTTGCATAGCACAATTTTGAACCCAAGCATCACACCTAATAAGGGATTGTCTCATCTACTAAGTAATTTTTTTAGTCTTTATTTCTGTTTATTATGTCGTGATTAATTGGAACTCTTAGTTTTGCCAATTGATATTAAAAATAATTAAATCACAATAGACAATTAATTATTTAAGAAAGTTCAGCAGTGCACTAATAACCATAATATTCAAGGAAAAACTGCATAATAAAAAAATTTAAAAAAAAACTATAAAAAAAAATTGATAATCAATAAGAATTAATCGATAAAACTCTCATTCGAGAGCGTATAAGAATAATAAATTAAACAATTGAAAATGAAGCATAGAGAGACTATAGTGCAATTAGGTAAAAAATGACATAGTAGAACCCATCTTATTGGAGTATAATTTGATTTGGTTTAGTATCAACATATTCTTGTACATATAACATAAGCCAAAAATGAATCAATAAAAGAAACATTATATGTATAGTTTTGTGTATTTAATTAATTAATTATGTGTCATGCATTCTTTGTCCCCTATATGATTTTATATATAATAATTGCCACATTTCTTCCAGGGGAAGTGTAAATGAGATAGAGCTAATCAACCCTGACTTCTGAAACTGGGAAATTGAAGACAAATGGATATCTAGATTAAAAATTAATGGAACTATCAAAGAATATTTATACACCATATACTATAACATGAGTGAAGATTGAAGGAAAGAACAAAAGAGCCATCAACTCCTTTGAAATTGTGAAATCAGCTTGGATCCTTTCTTATTTTCTCTCTCTACAATACGTTAACGAATAATATAATTTAGATGTCGTTTGGGAAGTGAGTTGATTTTTTGACTTTTTGATTTTTTTGACTATTTTAGCATGAGCTAAAAAGCTTGGTTTGGGAAGAGCTTTTTGACTTTTTTTGTGAGAAAAGAGTGTAATGATTATGGGTTAGATGTGATGTTTTGTTTGTTGTGGCTAAAATAGCCTATTTTGTCTTTTGTGGCTAAAATAGTCAAAAAAAACTCCTAAACTATCTTCCCAAACGGTGCCTTAATGAATTATTATTAAATTAAAATAAAATAAAAAGAGCTGAGCTCCAAATTAGAAGTACAGTCTGTTGCTTATGGACAATTGTCATGTCGGTATGTTTTTATAAATTAATGGTTCAAATTTTGGTTATTTATTTACAAAATTAATATTACGTCCAACTTAAAAAGTGACTCAATATTTAATGAGTCAATAGTAAACAAAATTTAAACCTTTAATTTATAAATAAAAAAATTTAATGTGTCACAGTTTTGAAGTTTGGACAACACTCTCTAATACATACTGGAACTAAAAGCTATTGTTATATTAAAAAACAAAATTTTAAATTTTAAACTACAAAAAATGATGATTTTTTTTATTATTGATATATTTGAAAGGCACATTATTTCTGTTTTTTATTATTGATATAAGTGAAGCCCAAATAACATGAATCACCTTGTTTGGTTAGTTCTTTTTTTTTTTTTTAGTATTTTTTAAAATATTTTAAGTAAATTTTTTATTTTTTAAATATACATAATCTATATACAGTTAAAAAGTATAATATTTGTGATTTTTTTTAAAAATCACTAAATACAAAATATATGAAAATTCAATATATTTTCGTATTTTGTTGTAACCCATGAATTTTTTTAAAAAAAAATGTACATCAAGATTAAGTGAGTCTAAAACGTAAAAAAAAATTAAAATTAAAATTAAAATAATTGATTAAAATAATTTTAAAAACTATTAAAAATACAAAAATACGAATTGAAAACTGAAAAAATTATTATATGTTGTATGCCACTTAAGTTTTAAAAATTATGTTTTAGAAACATTATATAATAAAAATTAGTGGCTAATAGAAGGTGAATAGTTCGAATCTCCGGACCTATGTATGGGTCTTATTCCTCATGTATTAATTGGGACTTTTTCTCCCATATTTAAGAGTTTCTTCGTAAAAGTTTCTATTGTATTTGATTTTCATTACTATAATTGTAATTTATTGGGTTTCATTGTAATATCTTATATTAATCAAATCGGGAAAAAAAAATTAGTGGCTAATGCGTCTGTAATTTAAATAAAAAAATAATAATTTATTTTATATTATAGCTTCGTCTAGCTAGGACTTTTGAGACTAAAAAAGCACTAGATATAAAATAAATTAATAAGATAAAATATTACATCTAAATTATAATCATTTTATTTTTTCACAAAAGTAAAAGAAAAAATCAACATAAACAAATATTTTAACCTTAAATTAAAAAAATCTCAATTCAAAAAAATCAATTAAAAAACCTTAACCAAATGACAAATATACGTCAATCAAGTAATAACAATATTTTTTTAAAGAGTTTTAAATTAAGAATTCTAATAGTTTTAATTAGTATGTGAATTCTGTGTGATGTGATATTTTGATTTTAATTTTTTTTTTTAATTTTTCACATTATTAATACCTTTTTAAAAATCTTAAATTAAAGAAATGTACCATTTCTGCCTTTTTAATGGCACCCATATATTTAAAAATTGTTAAAGTTGATAAAAGCAAAAATAGTGTATTATTTTTTTATATATAAATAGTACAGAAGTTTGTGCATACAAAGAACCTGACAAGGTCTATGATGCTAACTCAATCCTTTTCGGTTCAGACAGAAATGTGGGTCAAAGTTTTCAGAGACTTCCAAATTAAAAATTGTAACACTGTTTCATATATCTGATTTCGGTGAAAAAGACATAAGATTACCCAGAGCAAGAAACAGAGATGAAAAAAAAGCAGATTCCATTTCAGTCTATTAGTCTCTCTAGGCCCCTATTAAACACCCTCATAATGCATACCATAATTCATTTTACAATCAAGAGACAGCCCCCCCTCTTTTTGTTTATGTCCTTTTATTTATTTTTTATTTAAATAAATAGTTTTTTTTTTTATATAACTTTTATTTACATATGATATTCATAAAGTTGTTTAAATAAGCTTTTATTTACATATGATATTCATAAAGTTGTTTAAATAAGTAATAAATCTCAAAGTTTTGGATTGGGAAGGAATGCTCGTAGCTTTAGCTGTGCTAGGAGCACTAAATAATTTCACTAAGGCATTATTTAGAATAAACTATATATATATATATATATATTTATTTATTTATTTATTTTGATAAGTGTAGTTATTTAAGTCATATTATTTTTTTATTTTTCTTTATATTTTTTTATAAAACATCAAAATATATTATTTAGATTATCTCAAACAACTCGTAAATATATATATATATATATATATAAGAGAGATTACCACAAAAAAAATATTAATGGCTTGAGTTTTATAACAAAATAAGCACTGAATTTTTAACTTTATCAATTTAAATTTTAAAATTTTAATTTATTTTTAATCTAAATTATTTATTTATTTCGTTAAGTAAAATCGATAGGAATATGAGTATTTTAGTAATTAAAATCAATGAAAAATCTATTTTAGACATTTTATGTATACCTACATTAAGTTTAATGATTCAAATGTTTTTTTCATCGATTTTACTTAACGAAAATAGGCAAATAATTTAAATAATTAAGATTTAAATTGATAAAATTTAAGACTTACAAAGCTAAAACCTTGATTTTTTTTTATTATTATTTTTTTTTGTAATTGTCCCAAAAATATAAATGTGAGACAGAGTAGGTTTCATGTGGGTTTTTTTTTTTTTTTGAACAGGATTTTACATGTGGGTTGGTCAATTAATGTTTCATTCTATAAATTTTTTATACACACTTAGGCCTCGTTTGGCAAGTGGTTTTTTTAGTCAAAAAGTTAAAAAGTCACTAAAAAAAATTAAAAAGTCAACAATTTATATCAAAAAGTCAAAAATTCTCTTTTCTCTCTACTTTTTACACATCTTTTCGTAAAAAGTCAAAAAGTCATCCCAAACATATTAGTTTTTTTTACATTATATTTTAGCCAAAAAACTAAAAAGTTACTAAAAAAATCTGTTCCCAAACGAGGCCTTAAGCTTGTTCCTTTTTATTTGTTCATTAGTAAGGAATGTTCTGAATGGTTGGTGGATATACTTTTTATACAACTGTTCATAATTCAAATCTTGGGGTCAAGCCACAAGAAAGAAATTTCTTGTAAATTTCTTAACAACTTATTGGGATTCTTGTATTTTTTTTTTTTTTAATGCTAAAAAAACGAGTCAAAATATTTGACATAATTTTTACATATAAATTATAACGAGAAAACAAGTAGCTAAAAATAAATTGAAAAAAGTATTTCTATTTACAAATTACAACACTTAAAATAAACCAAACCAAATAACATACATTTTCAATTAAGACAATTTTTAAGCGTGCAAGTGTATGTCATATGTACTTGCATAAGTTATTATAAATATACATAAGTTGTGATTTCTTAATTTTTTATGGGTTAACTTTTATATGTTTATAAAAATTTATGCATGTAATTTTGTATGGTAACTTACGTATATTTGTGAAAATTTATCCAATTTTATAAGATAACTTATTTATATTTATGACAATTTATACAAACATATATGATATATACTTTATACACCCAAACACTTCCCTTCTAATTATTAAGATTTAACTTACAAAAAATTGCATCCAACATGACTACTCTTGCACTAGTAGGTGCACCTCATATATAATCAAGGTATGTTCTTGGATGATTAGCATTCCCCCAAAAGCCCAAATACCTTTTTAGAGAGAGAGAGTGGGGGGGAGAGAGAGAGAGAGAGAGAAAAGGGGGGAAAGAGATGGAGTATAATGAACAAGGTTTCTTAGAGGAGTTACTAGCTCTAAGAACTGACTCATTAGAAGCAACCATCCCCACAGTAGGAATGAGTACTGAGTTCTACAACAATGGATGGAGCACTGATTGTTTCACTGAAAACCCAATTCCCGTACCTCCAAATTCTTCCTTTGAAGACTTCTCTTTGCCACTTGATCATCAAACCCTAAACTGCTCATCATTCACTGAATTCTACTGCCCATTTGGAGATGACTTCTCAGCTCCAAACAAGCTTCATCACACCCCACAATTCCCAACTCAAGAGGACTACTCTGTCTCAATCATGGATGATAACAATGAAGAACAAAGCCTAGTTGGGAATAATGTCCTTCACAATTTGGAGTTACAAGCTTCAAATTGCAAATTGGAGCCAATCCAATCCACCCAAGTACCGGTTTTCGACACGGGTTTGTGCCTTGAAGAGAGAAAGAGCAAAGTGAAGAAGGTGGGTGGGCAGCCATCAAAGAACCTCATGGCGGAGAGGCGGCGGAGGAAGCGGTTAAATGACCGGCTTTCGATGCTCAGATCAGTTGTTCCCAAGATAAGCAAGGTAAAACTGGAGTCTCAGTCGTCCTTTTTTTAAAGTTAAAATGTTGTTAGATTGTGTAAAATTTATGAATTCTGTTTTAATAGATGGACAGGACATCAATACTTGGAGACACAATAGACTACATGAAAGAACTATTGGAGAGGATCAACAATTTGCAAGAGGAAATTGAAGTGGGTTCTCCAAATCAGTTGAACTTATTGAACATTTTCAAGGATGTGAAGCCTAATGAAGTTTTGGTCAGAAATTCACCCAAGGTCTGATCTCAATTTTTAAGAACTTGGCAATAAAAAATATGAAAAGAAAAACCAAAATTGTATTTGATTTGTGAATTAGCATTGTTGTTTTTCTTGACAGTTTGATGTGGAGAGGAGGAATGTGGATACTCGAATTGAGATCTGTTGTGCACCGAAGCCCGGTTTATTGCTATCAACTGTGACTAGTTTAGAAGCATTAGGCCTCGAGATTCAACAGTGTGTTATTAGCTGTTTTAATGATTTTGCAATGCAAGCTTCTTGCTCTGAGGTACATATTCTTGCAATTGCTTTGGCTTTGATTTAACTTTGGTGATGCTTGCTTATTGAGACTGTTTATGATTTTATTTTTATTTTATTTTTTTTTTTTTAAATTTGTGTCAGTGTCTAGTGAAAGTTATGAAACCTAAATTCTTTTTTTAAAATGATTATCTTGAAATGGGAAAATGGGTGCTTTTAGATTACAAGTCTTTAACTGGAAAGAACTAAAATAAGCAATTTTTTTGCTTAAAATGCCAATAATAATAATAATAATAATAATAATAATAATAATTGTTCGGGATGCTTCTTCATATAAAAATATATTTTTTTTAAAGTAAATTTATGAAAAGGATGATTTTATCCTCAATATTTTAATAATTTCCGTTGTTTTTCCTATAAGGACTTCCCAATATAAGAGTAATATGTAATTTCTCACTAAAAGCAAGTTTGAAAAGACGAAGCAAAAAAAAAAAAAAAAACTATTGCTAAACAGACCCAAGTACTAATTTTTACAAACAAGTTATATATATATATATGTATGTATGTATATGCCGTTTCCTTGTGCCTAATTTTGTTTTGGTGATAGGAAATGGAGCAGAGAGCAATGTTGAGTTCAGAAGACATAAAGCAGGCATTGTTTAGAAATGCAGGCTATGGAGGAAGGTGTCTTTAGAGTTGCAATTAGAGTGTTGAGAGAGAGAGAGAGAGCTTGTGATGGATCCACAGGGGATTGATTTATGAATCTCTGAAATTTCAATAGCTTTGCAAGTTAGAGATTGCAGTGCTTTTGCCTTCTAAAATAATAAGTGGTTCCTTTTTTCTTTTTTTTTTATATCAAAACAGTTTCAAGAACTATTTTGTGTAATAATATGTCAGATTCAAGTGCAAATGTTTTCTAGTGCAATGTTTCTTTGTTTCTCTCTCCACATGCCCAACAAAATGTGTCCTCTCTTTACATTTGTTTTTGTGAGATGGGAATGTTTTGGGATTTTATGGGGCACAACAAATGACCATTTCACAGACCAAGTTACCCCTCATCTCAGAAAAATTATTTTAGTGGGTACCCATTGTGACCCAACTTCTAAGTATGTGGTGGATGTTCGATTTCTTAGTGGGAAAACAGATTTTATATAAAAATAATGATGCGACAGATTCATTCATTTTATTGTGAAATATTTGAATAATCCTAAAAAGTGATATAATTAGAATTCTAATGAATTTTAGGTCAAAGTGAAAATAGAAAAAAGTTTTACTATGCGGGAAGTATGGTATGTCGTGTGGTAAATCACATGGTGTGATGTATAATGGTAAATACTGAAAGTTTTATCACCTATAAATAGGTAAGTTTGGATGGTAATGAATATATAAAAAATTGTGTATTAAATGTGTGATCTTTTATTTCCTCTTCCATTGTGACTATTTCTTCTTTATTTTTTTTAGTTTTATAATACGTTATCACCATGATATTTTAGCCAAATGAGAAGACCAACCTACTGAGTGGTTGTAATAAGTATAAATAAATTTTAAAACTAATTTTATATTTTCTTAGTATATTTTTGTGATACTAAATATATTGTTTTTGTTAAATGTAGTAAACATGTCAAATCTTTCAAAATTGGAATTTTCAGCTCTTGACATTTCTGAAAAAATTATTTATCTTGAATTCTTGATGTTGAGATCCACCTTGAGCAATGAATCTTGGAGATACTATAAAACATGAAAATGAAGCATTCCTGCAGAATCACACAAGGGCAATGATATTCAAGAATTAAAAAATGAGTGCCTCGCCGTAAAAGATCCACTAATTCTGCAGAATAAATTGAAGGAGAGATACGAGCACCAAAAGACCGTAATCCTTCCAAAAGCCCATTATGATTGGTTGCACCTGATGTTGCAAGATTATAAATCAGTTATTAAGTACAACTCTACTCTATTTAAAATAATCTCTCAATTAATGTTATGTAGATAAAAAAATTACTAAAGAAGATATGTTTGAAAAAACATTCTCCACATTTCACGCTGATAAAGTGCTCCTGCAGTAGAAATATAGAGAACATCATTTTTCAAAGTATTCTAAACTGATTTCATGCCTTCTTGTGGCTGAACAAACTAATCAATTATTATTGAGAAATCATCTATCCAGTCCAACCGGTTCTACTCCATTCCCTAAAGTGAATGAGGTTGCATTTCATGGTCGTCGACGAGGGAGAGGTCACAATTTTGGACATGGCCGAGATAAGAATAATTATAAGATCCGTGGGGGACATATTCAAAATTATTCAAATAAAAATACCATGTCATTCCACTAAAAGTGGAATCATTCTAGAACATCACAAGAAAAAAGAAAAGGAAAAGGTTTACAGAATAAACCTTCTAAAAATTATGAAGATACATGTTACAGATGTGGCATAACAGGGCATTGGTTGCGTATCTATCGTACGCCTAAATATTTGGTGGATCTTTATCAAGCCTCAATCAAAGAAAAAGGAAAATGAATTTAAATGCATTTCACAGATCATTATGAACCCATTGATATTAATTATCTTGATGTTTCCAATTTCTTTGTAGACTTTGAAGGAAAAATTGATCATTTAATTGGTGATGGAAATGTTCATACTAATTAACTTGATTTTCTAGATATCATAATGTATTGTCCTATTTTGATTATGATCGTGAAGTTTGTATTTTTGGATTTAACCGTTTGGATTTTCTTGCTTTGAGTTTTGAGAATAATGAATTTCAGTTTTTTATAGGCATGACTTTCATTAATACATTGACTAACTCCAAAATGATTAGTGATGCTATGTCTAGTGGACAGTGCAACCACACACACAATCTTATGTAATGCAAAATATTTTATACAATGAATCATGGGAAAAAGCTAATGTTAATACAATTTCAGATTCTGCAAACCTAATTAAGGACTTCAGAAAAGCCAATATTATGTTATTAAATGGAACAAAAATTTGCATTGATGAAGCTTTATATTATACCAGATCCAGGAGAAATCTGTTAAGTTTCAAAGATATACGTCATAATAGTTATCATATTGAAACTATAAATAAAGGTCAGGAAGAGTATTTATTGATCACTTCAACTAATTCTAGCCAGAAGCTAGTATTAGAAAATTTTCCTACATTTTCATCTGGATTATATTATACGACAATAAAAATGATTAAGTCATATATTTTCATGCATCAGAAGTGCTCTGATCCAAAAACATTTATGCTATTGCATGACTGACTCAGGCATCCAGGATATATAATGATGCGTCAAATAATTAAAAATTCTTATGAACATCCATTAAAGAACCAGAAGATTGTTTTACCAAGTAATTGTCCATGTTCTTCCTGTTCACAAGGGAAATTAATTACTAGACCACTATCTACAAAAGTAATTATTGAATCTCCATCCTTTTTGCAAAGAATTCAAGGGGATATATGTGGACCCATACACCCTTCTTATGGACCATTTCATTATTTTATGGTTTTAATAGATGCATCGACTAAATGGTCACATGTTTGTTTACTTTCTACACGTAATGTTGCATTTGTCAGACTCCTTGCTTAAATAATTAGATTGCAAAGCATATTTTTCAGATCATCCTATCAAGATAATTCGTCTTGATAATGCCAGTGAATTTACATCCCGAGCATTTGATAATTATTGCATGTCCATTGGCATTAATATTAAACACCATGTTACACAGACTCATACCCAAAATAGTTTGGCTAAATCTTTTATTAAAAGACTTCAGTTAATTGCTCAGCCTTTGCTTATGAAAAGTAAATTACTTGTTTCAGCATGGGGTCATGCTATATTGCATGCAATATCTTTGATTCGTGTCAGACCAATTGCATATCATGAGTACTCACCATTATAACTTGTATTTGGTCAACTATCGAATGTTAGTCACCTTAAAGTGTTTGGTTACGCAGTTTATGTTCTTATTGCATCTCTACAACGCACTAAGATGGGTCCACAACGTAAACTTGGAATTTATATTGGTTTGATTCTTTATCAATCATTAGATATCTAGAATCTTTGACTGGTGATATGTTTAAGACACAATTTGAGGATTGTCATTTTGATGAAACAATTTTCCCATCATTAGGAGGGGAGACAAGCTACAGCTTGAAGCTCGATAGAAAATTACTTAGAATACTTTGACGGTATCTCATCTTGATTCTCATACTAATCAAAGTGAACTAGAAGTTCAAAGGATCATTCATTTGCAAAGTATTACAAATCAGTGACGAAATCTTATATACCAGCAGCTAATACCCTAGCAAGAATTGATGTTCCTGTTGGACAATCAGTAGGTATAGTAGCAAATGAGTCTAAGGCACGCTAGAAGTATGGGAGACTCATTGGTGCAGAAGACAAAATTCTTTGAAAGAGAAAAACTCAAAAACAAACAGTTGGTACTCTAGAAAAAACCATAAATAGATCTCTTGGAGAGATCATACTCATAAATGAAAACACCCTTGAAGAGGTTAGAACCGCAAAACAGACTATAATAAGTCTATCCAAATCTCCTACTTGTGAACCTCCAGAAGAAGACCCTCCAGAAAAGAAATCTCCTGAAGAGTTATTCCCTGAAGTGGAAAAGGTACCTAAAAATAATGAGATCTCAATACATTATATGAGTACAAGAGAAGTTTGAGATAGAAATCAAATTGTTGTCGACGACATATTTTCTTTTAAAGTTGCTCTTGACATTACCAGAAGTAATGCTGAAAACATTATCAAAAGTGATGATAACAATAAACCACAAACTATTGAGGAATGTTAACAGAGAAATGATTAGCCAATGTGGAAAGAAGCAATACAGGCATAGTTAAACTCGCTTACAAAACGTGAAATGTTTGGATTTGTAGTCCAAACCCCTGAAGGGATACAGCCTGTGGGATATAAATGAGTGTTTGTTTGCAAAACGCAATTAGCAAAATGAAATTGTAAGATATAAAACACAACTTGTTGCGCAAGGTTTCTCGCAGAGACTTGGTATTGATTATGAGGAAACATATTCACTCATAATGGATGCAATCACAATCACAATCAGATTTTGATTAGCTTGGTAATAATATAAAATTTAGATATGTATCTAATGAATGTAGTTACAATATATATATATAGAACACTAGATAGTGATATATATATATATGAAACTCCCTGGAGGATTTAAAATGCCAGAAGTGTCTAATTCAAAACCCAAAAGTGTTTGTTCAATCAAGCTACAAAGATTTCTATATGGGTTGAAACAATCTGGACGCATGTAATATAATCGGCTCAGTGTATATCTGTTAAAAGAAGTATATGTGAATGATCCGATTTCTCCATGCATTTTTATTAAGAAATCAGAATTCGAATTTGCAATTGCTGCAGTATAAGTTGATGATTTGAATCTTGTAGGAACTCTAGAAGAGCTTACAAAATTTGTAAAATATTTAAGAAGGAATTTGAAATGAAATATCTTGACAAAACAAAATTTTGTCTCGGCCTGTAGATCGAATATTTGCCAAATAGGATTCTTGTACATCAATCAACATATACAAAAAAAGAACTTTTATATAGATAAAGCTCATCCTTTGAGTACTCCTATGGTTGTTCGATCTCTTGATGTGAAAAGGATGTTTTTCGATCTCGAGAAGATAATGAAGAACTCCTTAGTCTTGAAGTACCATATCCTAGTGCAATTAGTGCTCGCATATATCCTGCAAATTATACATGTCACACTCCGAATTAATAAGGTCCGTTTCATGTGGATAAACCACCCGATGATGAACAATAAATAACAGCTCTCATGCAAATGAATATTATATAGCCACACAATATATGTATTTATCAAATTTTATACATTCCTGGATACAAAATCTAAGTTAAATGGATGTTCTGTGACTAAAACATATACAGATGTTATAAAATCAAATTAAACGCCTTGAGACTTACATCATATATAAGGATATAACCCTTACAAAAATGGCACAAGACTAACAAATAACATAAATGGCCCTTGGTCTACAAATAATGGGAGCACCCAACACGGTTCCGAACACAGCTTTACGTCTCAGTCCACATCCATACATGTACACCTGAAAAGCATTTTTAGCCACGTAAGGTGAGCATAAAGCCCAGTAGATAATATTTCAAAAACTAAACATGCTCCACCAGTATAAATGATCATGATGCAATATATATATACAATATGCCCAAATGCAATTTCCAATCCATTTGATTTCGCAACAAAATCTTTTCTTTTCCAGTTACCAAAACCTTACGTTTAACAAAAATGTTTTCCGAGTTCAAAACATCTGTTTGATATAAAATCCCTTTCCAAAAACCAATCCAGATATCTCAATACCAACCAATAAATACATTACTAAATCAAATGCGAATAAATCGCTAAACAACAGCAAATACGTTGTTAAAACCATTTTCCAAACATCTTGTTCCAAACCAACATGGTAGTAAATAAAATAGATAAATCTCAGGGCTAATGTTCATACGAGTAACTATATAAGTCAAAAGGTCATTTTTACCGGTGCTAACCGGAAGGCTTGATACCTACCGCACGGGTTTAGGTCTTTCACCATGGACACACAAGCCAACTTAATTATGCTTTAACACCCCTTCATAGCTTTACCACTTTATTTACCTTTTTCCAATAGCACAACACGTGTAGTTCAAAATATTGTTTTCCAAAACAATGCAAATGTTCCAAAACATAATGTAAGAATTTTCAAAACCTCTTTTCAAAACATATAGCTTGAATTTCCAAAATCCACTGCATGCTCCATGATATGAATGATTTCAAATTGCCTAATCCACATGCAATTTCTAACACGGCAATGTTATCCTCTACTAAGAACCAAAACAGTTATTTCTAATGCAATAATAAAAAAATATCAATATAGACATATTTTCCAAAATAGTAACAACAACCATTTCTGAAAATCTCACAACTATTTTCTTTCCATCTCTTACAAAATCATCATCATTTTTCATTGTTTTCCAACACAAGCCAAAACCCATGGTTTTAGAGTAAAACCTCATTTTCTTTCAAAATCACTTTTGAGTAAATAAAAGCCACCATGTCAACATATCTCAACACCAATACAAGATCATCACCTGTTTCAAAAACTCATTTGAAAATCTCTCTTTTACATTTCAAATCCAAACCCCAAGTTTAACCCAAAACACTCAAATCCACAGATCTTTTGAAATAACAAATAACAAGGGTAGAAATCATACCAAATGACTACCAAATATACATAACAGAATAGGTCACAAATATGCTGCCGAACTCATATTGAGTTTAAGAAATAGACCCTACGTCTTGAAGTGAAGAGAAGAACTCAAAGAAAACCAAAGTCGAAGAAACCACGAAACTCTTGGATTAAAAGAAAGCCCTTGGTGAGATCTACAATCTTTCTCAAAGGGCCAAGGTGAAAAGATGCCTCTACGCGAGTAGATTTAGAGATCTAAGTGGAAAAATGTGAGTTTCTAAGAGAGAGAGAGGCATTCACGGCTTAACAAGGGAAGAGAGAGAGAGAGAAAAGTGAATGAGAAAAGTGTGTTTGGGGTCTATTTATAGTGGTAGAATAATAGCCTTAAAGTCAAAGGAGATAATAAGTCAAACCGCTAAAAAGTAGAGCTCAAAACTGAACAAAAAATCTAGAAATTAACTCACAAGGGTCAACCCTTTAGACAAAGGTGTTGACCCTTCAGGAAGAAAAGCTGAGACACTATGACCCTTGGAACCAGTGGTGTCAACCCTAAATTTCATAATGTAATCCAGAACAACATAACAAGGGAAAGGTTGACCCTTAGAGCCCTTGGTGTCGACCCTATAAACCAGCAAAGATACTAGGGACAGGGCAGCAAGGTGGTGTCGACCCCCATGAAGGCTAGTGTCGACCCCATAACAAATTTTCTAAGTTCCCAAAGAACTTTTCAACGTAAACAAGCGCGAACGAACAATCCCAACAAGTCTAAATCGAATCGTACTCCTCCAAAACCAAAATACAACAACTCCAAAGACTCCCAAAATGAAAATAAAGGAATCAAATATACTCTCCAATAGTTTAAAGGATACAAGTGCTATAGTACCAGGCCTAATATTGCATTCGCTGTCAATTTATTAGTAAGATGTAGTTTCGCACCAACCCGAAGGCATTGGAATGGAGTAAAACAAATATTACGTTATTTTCGTGGAACAACTTGTGATGCCTGAATTTTTCTTTTAAAATTTCAATAAATAGAACTTCAAAATAAATCAATCAATCAAATAATAATAATAATACAAATAAATAAATAGGAAATTGGGAATTTATCAATTAAATTGTTTGCGAGACACCACACATTAAATATTTTAGTAAGTGGTAAATGATGTTTTATAGTTGGATAGTGAGGTTTTTAGACGTGAACTTAACTTATAATTATACGTAATTTTAATAATCATTATGAATCACCAAAGGAGTGATAACAATTTTATAAAGCCAAATTAAATTAGGTGACTCTTGATATAGGACATGTGGCTTCACCCCTCAAATACCAACAAAACGTGGCAGAAGTAGAAGTAACGTGGCTGCAATTAGCCTTTGGCCCTTGGTGAATTGGAAAGGAAACATCTAAGGGGTAAAACATGTGTCAACAAAATTTGAGAAGTAGAGAACATGTGGCAAGAGAAGGAATTGTCCACGTGTGTGTGTGTTGCTTGGGCCTCACTCATGATTTTGTATAAATAGGATGTGTGTTGTAGGAATAGGCATCCGAGCAATACAATAGTAGAGCAAGAAACACAAGAAACGGGAAGCAAGCTCAAAATAATTTAGGAGTAATTTTTAGGTGAGTTTTATTATATCTTGAGTTAGTATAATATGTTTTCTACATGTCTTAAGTTATCATAATATATTTTACGAATGTTTTAAGTTACCACAATTTATTTTATATAATTTATGTTTTATGATTAGGTTAATGTTTCAATTACGTAGATTATTTTCTGAACTCTGTTTGCATAAATTAAAACCCATGTATATGTTTGTTTAAATTTTAGTAATTATTTGACAATGCTCTTGTAACCAATTATTTTCTGTAAGTACCATCACGGGAGTCCCATGCCTTGAGGGACTTAAATAACCATTGGCCCCCGTTTGACTACTTTGTGGTCCCCTGTTTGTCATGGATCCATTGACCCCTGTAGTGATTGTCACTTAGTGACCCCTGTTCTGTTCTGTTATGTACCGTGGTTATAGTTAATTATTTCAGTTTCTGGCACTTAATTAATTTGTGTATTCAACTCAAATTATGTTAATGTTTTAGCTTAAATAATTATCCATGGCCATTTTGTACCCTAATACTCACAGTATAATATTTCTGACTCTGCTATGTACTTATAAATGTTACCCTTTCAGGTGACGAGGTTTAGCGGGATCAAGATGGAAAATGAATCGCTGTGTTGATTTTTTTTTTAAATCTTTTTTATTTCTGTCTATTTTGTTTTGAACTCTTGTAATACAATAAAGTTCAAATGACTATGTTTTGTTTCCTTTTAAATAAGCAGTTGGTACCCAATTATTTTATTTAATTTATCCGCTTGCGCTGCGACTACAAAGTTATTTGAATTATTTTATTTTTATCTTGTTACGACGTTGAGCCTTTGGGTACCGGGTTTGGGTCGTGACAAAAAATGGTATCAGAGCAATGGTTTATTTCTTTAAAAAAAAAAATAGTGTTAAGTTTTTGAATTTTTCTGTATAATTTTCACATTATTTGAATTGAAAATTTTTACAAAAAAAAAAAATTTGTGTTATTTGATATTAGGTGTTATGTCTAACACAAGTAAACCATGTTATAATGTCTAGGCTAAGTTTTCCTGTGTTGTAGGAAATGGCCAAATGGTATGGAATTGATATAGCACAGTGGGTGGGAGTTCAAAACCCTTATGCAGAGTGAGTTTGCGGGGTTATTTCATGGGCCAGTTTTCCGGAGTCAGTTCTCATGGTAGTGGCCTAACAGCCCCTTCTAGATGATCCTTTTGTGACCTGACGGTGATTAGCCTAATCCAATTTTGTATCAGTAGGATTAGACACTAACACTTGACCGTTATCTAAGTATGTTGTACTTGTATATTTTCCTTATATAAGTAAAACCGGCATTATGAATCATAGATATAATATTGCGATAATAATTTATTCAAAAAAAACAAACAAACAAACAACAACAAAAAGAAGCCCACTAATCATTTTCACCTTGTAGTGATGGCTAATGATGGAAATGGAACCGGATCATCGGTCAGTGGTGCTAACCAAATGGAGCAAATCATGGAAAGAGCAGTTACTAGTTTTCTGCGAGCCCTACAAACCAACGTTAACAACGGATTGCCTGAACGACGAGAAGAGCCAACTACTATAAAACAGTTCCAGAACTTGAAACCTACCATATTTACCGGCAGCACAAACCCACTGGTGGCAGAAGCTTGGGTCAGAGATATGGAGAAAATTTTCCGCGCACTACCTTGTACAGAAAGACAGAAGGTGACCTTTGCCACGTTCACCTCCAAAGACGATGCACAAGAATGGTGGCTACTTGCCCTGGAGAAAGAAGATATTGTGACTTGGGCCAGATTCTTGGAGGTATTCTATGAAAAATACTTCCCAGATTCGCTGCGGGAACAAAAGGCGTCGGAATTCATACATTTAAGGCAAGGAACCATGACAGTGGCCAAATACGAAAGCAAGTTCACGCAACTGGCCCGATTCGCGACATACGTCATCCCCACCGAAGCTCGAAAAGCCAGAAAATTTGAAACGGGATTGGATCCTGAAATTAAAGACAGGTTGGAGGTTTTGAAACTATCAACCTATGCGGAGGTGGTAGATCGAGCATACATTGCGGAAAAAGGGATTAAAACCTTGCGTTCCGAGGAACCAAGCCAGAAGAAGCAATTGTGGGAAAGAGATAACAGAAGGCCCGGTGCCGCGCCTCCCAAGAAAATAAATACAGGCACAACCAATTCAACCGGTTCAAGCAATCAAGGTCCTATAAATCCCAGAGGTGACACCATTCCAGCTTGCACTACTTGTGGAAGGACTCATTGGGGACAGTGCCGTCGAGATACAGGAGCATGCTTTAAATGTGGCCAAGTTGGCCATTTGCTGAGAAATTGTCCAAAGCTCGTCAACCCCTCTGAACCAGTCCGAAAACCCGCGGTACCTAGAGGAGTGAGAAAGGACCAAAAACGCCAAGGAAGAGCCTTTGCCTTAGTACCTGGAAACCCAAAAGTCACAGAGAACGTCGTGTCAGGTACACTTTCTGTTTGTGGTCACTTAGCCCATGTTCTCTTTGACTCTGGCTCAACTCATTCTTTTGTTACACCACACTTTGCTACCAAGTTGACATCAACACCTGAACCCTTAGGATATGTATTGTCTGTGTCTTTTCTTTCTGGTAATTCCGCCCTTAGTACTAATGTGTACAAATCTTGTACTATATCCTTAAAAGGTGAAACCTTACATGTAGATTTGATTCCCCTCTACATTAATACCTTTGATGTGATCTTAGGAATGGATTGGTTAGCTGCCAACCATGCCTCTATCGATTGTGAAGCCAAAAAGGTCTTCCTTCGGTCACCAAACCAACTCGAACTTGTTTTCGAAGGAACTGGAGCCTCTCCCCCTCCATGTATTATATCCTTCATAGCAGCCCAACAACTGCTAAGAAAGGGTTGTTATAGTTGTATCTGTTATGTGATCAATACTCAACAAGAGACCCCCACACTTGATGCAATCCTGTGGTTCGAAAATTCCCGGATGTATTTCCTGAAGACCTGCCTTGTACCCCAGTTGACCGAGAAATTGAATTCACCATTGAAACCCAACCTGGTGCACAACCAATCTCAAAGACCCCTTACCGCATGTCCATGACAGAATTGAAAGAACTAAAAACCCAACTCCAAGAACTACTGGACAAAGGCTTCATCCGACCAAGTACCTCACCATGGGGAGCTCCGGTACTGTTCGTAAAGAAAAAGGATGGTACAACGAGGCTATGCATCAATTACCGGGAGCTGAACAAAGTAACCATCAAGAACCGATACCCTCTACCACGAATTGACGACTTGTTTGATCAACTGCAAGGCGCCCAAGTATTCTCAAAAATTGACTTGCGTTCTGGTTACCATCAACTAAAAGTCAAAACAGAAAGCATCGAAAAGACTGCCTTCAAAACTCGTTACGGGCACTACGAGTTTCTCGTTATGCCATTTGGCGTCACAAATGCTCCAGCGGCCTTCATGGACCTCATGAATCGAGTGTTCAAACCTCATCTTGATGAGTTCGTCATTGTCTTCATCGACGACATTCTTATATACTCCAAATCGCTAGAAAATCATGAGCACCACCTGCGAAGAGTTCTATAGACACTACGTGATCACAAGCTTTATGCCAAGTTGAAGAAATGCGAATTCTGGATCACTAGTGTACACTTTCTCGGTTACGTCATTAACAAAGAGGGCATCTCAGTTGATCCCCAAAAGGTTGCAGCAATCGTGGATTGGCCACGACCTACTAACGTGTCTAAGATTCGAAGCTTCTTGGGTCTAGCCGGCTATTACCGGCGCTTTATGCAAGATTTCTCGAAGATAGCTTCACCCTTGACCCAGCTAACTCAGAAGAACAGGCCCTTTGAATGGACGAACAAGCAAGAACGTTGCTTCCAAGAATTGAAGAACAGACTCGTGACGGCTCCTATACTAGCACTCCCCGCGGAAGCAGAAGGGTTTGTAATTTATAGCGATGCCTCATACCATGGGTTGGGTTGCATTCTTATGCAAAATGGGAAGGTCATTGCTTATGCCTCCCGTCAACTAAAGACTCATGAAAGGAACTACCCAACTCATGATCTAGAGTTGGCTGCGGTGATCTTCACTCTCAAGATCTGGCGTCATTATCTCTACGGGGCAACCTGTGAGATTTACACTGATCACAAGAGTCTCAAATATTGTTTACACAGAAGGAATTGAATATGAGGCAACGACGATGGCTGGAATTTATGAAGGACTACGATATAGAGATCCATCACCATCCCGGCAAAGCTAACGTAGTAGCAGACGCATTAAGTCGAAAAACGACCAAAAGTTTGGCATGTACCCTTATTCCCCGCAAGATCCATGGACTGCTCGCCAACATAATCGTGGAACCCGAGTTGATTGAAGAAATTAGAATCCGCCAATGTGAAGATAAACTTTTGAAGAAAAAGTACGAGGAACAAAGAAGCACGCCCGATCCTGACTTCACAATAAGCATTGGGATGCTAAAATTTCGAAATCGAATTTGCGTACCCGACCTTCCAGAACTCAAGAAAAGGATATTAGTAAAAGCTCATAGCTTGAGGTTTGCAATCTACCCTGGCAATACGAAGATGTATCACGATCTGAAGGAACACTTCTGGTGGACAAGAATGAAGAAAGACATAGCAAGTCATGTCTCCAAATGTCTGCGCTGTCAACAAGTTAAAGTAAAACATCAGAGACCTGCAGGAATGTTGCAACCACTCCCTATTCCTGAATGGAAGTGGGAACACATTACTATGGACTTCGTGGTCGGGCTACCGCAATCAGTCTCGAAAAACGATGCAATATGGGTTATCGTGGATCGATTGACGAAGTCGGCGCATTTTCTACCAATCAGAATCATGTACTCTCTTTCTAAGTTCGCCACTCTATACATTAAAGAAATCATGAACCAAATACCCACACCTCTTCGAAACCCAAGGTACGTCAAGTTTGGGGACAAACTTCTTTTAAGGAGAGGAGAAATGTGACACCCGAATTTTTCTTTTAAAATTTCAATAAATAGAACTCCAAAATAAATCAATCAATCAAATAATAATAATAATACAAATAAATAAATAGGAAATTGGGAATTTATCAATTAAATTGTTTGCGAGACACCACACATTAAATATTTTAGTAAGTGGTAAGTGATGTTTTACAGTTGGATAGTGAGGTTTTTAGACGTTAACCTAACTTATAATTATACGTAATTTTAATAATCATTATGAATCACCAAAGGAGTGATAACAATTTTATAAAGCCAAATTAAATTAGGTGACTCTTGATATAGGACATGTGGCTTCACCCCTCAAATACCAACAAAACGTGGCAGAAGTAGAAGCAACGTGGCTGCCATTAGCCTTTGGCCCTTGGTGAATTGGAGAGGAAACATCTAAGGGGTAAAACATGTGTCAACAAAATTTGAGAAGTAGAGAACATGTGGCAAGAGGAGGAATTGTCCACGTGTGTGTGTGTTGCTTAGGCCTCACTCATGATTTTGTATAAATAGGATGTGTGTTGTAGGAATAGGCATCCGAGCAATACAATAGTAGAGCAAGAAACACAAGAAACGGGAAGCAAGCTCAAAATAATTTAGGAGTAATTTTTAGGTGAGTTTTATTATATCTTGAGTTAGTATAATATGTTTTCTACATGTCTTAAGTTATCATAATATATTTACGAATGTTTTAAGTTACCACAATTTATTTTATATAATTTATGTTTTATGGTTAGGTTAATGTTTCAATTACGTAGATTATGTTCTGAACTCTGTTTGCATAAATTAAAACCCCTGGATATGTTTGTTTAAATTTTAGTAATTATTTGACAATGATCTTGTAACCAATTATTTTCTGTAAGTACCATCACGGGAGTCCCATGCCTTGGGGGACTTAAATAACCATTGGCCCCCATTTGACCACTTTGTGGTTCCCTATTTGTCATGGATCCATTGACCCCTGTAGTGATTGTCACTTAGTGACCCCTGTTCTGTTCTATTATGTACCGTGGTTATAGTTAATTATTTCAGTTTCTGGCACTTAATTAATTTGTGTATTCAACTCAAATTATGTTAATGTTTTAGCTTAAATAATTATCTATGGCCATTTTGTACCCTAATACTCACAGTATAATATTTCTGACTCTGTTATGTGCTTATAGCTGTTACCCTTTCAAGTGACAAGGTTTAGCGGGATCAAGATGAAAAATGAATCGCTGTGTTATTTTTTTTTAAATCTTTTTTATTTCTGTCTGTTTTGTTTTGAACTCTTGTAATACAATAAAGTTCAAATGACTATGTTTTGTTTCCTTTTAAATAAGCAGTTGGTACTCAATTATTTTATTTAATTTATCTGCTTGCGCTGCGACTACAAAGTTATTTGAATTATTTTATTTTTATCTTGTTACGACGCTGAGCCTTTGGGTATCGGGTTTGGGTCGTGACACAGCTGATATGAGTTTATTTTATTCAAATAAATCCCAGCCACGGTTAATTGGATATGCAGATGCTGGATATCTTTCTGATCCACATAAAGCTAAATCATAAACAGGATATGTTTTTACCTATAGGCGTACTACCATATCTTGGCGATCAATAAAACAAATATTGATTGCTACTTCTTCAAATCATTCAGAGATACTTGTAATTCATGAAGCAAGTCGAGAATGTATTTGGCTTAGATCCATGATCCATCATATTTAAGAAAAATGTGGATTGTTTTCAACAAAAAATAGTGCAACCATATTATATGAAGATAATGATGTGGTATCATACAGATCAAAGGAGATTATATCAAAGGTGACATGACTAAACACATTTCATCAAAATTCTTTTACATACACGAGCTCCAAAAAAATAGTGATATTGATGTTCAACAAATACACTCAAGTGATAATCTGGTAGATCTATTTACTAAAGCATTACCGACTGCAACATTCAAGAAGTTGGCACATAATATTGGGATGCGATATAAAGACCTATTATGCAGCATTGAGGGGAGTCATCAATTTTAGTAGATTTGTAGATTTTACCCTTTTTCCTTCGTCTAAGGTTTTTTTTCACTGGATTTTCCTTAATAAGGTTTTAATGAGACAATCTAAACAAATCACATACAAGAATATTGTACTCTTTTTCCTTCACTAAAGGTTTTTTTCCCAGTAGATTTTCCTTGGTAAGGTTTTAATGAGGCATATTCTTAATATATGGTTATCTAAAAGGGAGTGTTGTGAAATATTTGGATAACCATCAAAAGAAATGCAATTGGAATTCTAATGAGTTTTGGGCCAAAGTAGAAATAGGAAAAAGTTTTACCATGTGGAAAGTGTGATATGCCATATGGTAAGCCACATGATGTGATTTATAGTGGTGAATACTGAAAGTTTTATTACTTATAAATAGGTGAGTTTGCATGATAATGAATATATAGAAAAATTGTGTATTACACGTGTGATCCTTTATTTTCTCCTCTATTGTGACTCTTTCTTCTTTATTTTCTTTAGTTTTATAATACATTTTGATGGGCACACCCCAGGAGGGCCTAGCCCATGGCATGGCCTAGGAAGGCCCAATCCATCTTTGTCCTAAACCCCTAGACAGTTGCGCGGGTTAAAGCCCAATAGCTAGAAGAAGT
This sequence comes from Camellia japonica, assembly GCA_030407325.1. Lineage (NCBI taxonomy): Eukaryota > Viridiplantae > Streptophyta > Magnoliopsida > Ericales > Theaceae > Camellia > Camellia japonica. The sequence goes on from JAPPVO010000016.1 coordinate 167,469,590, forward strand.
TGATGCTGGCCCAGGTCCAATAGCACTTAGACACCTGTCAGAGAGGGAGTCGGCCACGTAGCAAACAAAGATCCTGCAGAGTTATTGAGTCCACACATCGGCCATTAAATGAGGCCGTCATGGCATTTAATGCAGCAAGACCTCTCACGCCGGAGTATGCAGAATCACCATGATCAATGGAAACTATACTATAGACTTTCGGCTAATGAAACAGTTTGGAATGGACAAGGAAATGATTAGTATGGGATATAAAGAAGCTTCCGATATACTTTTGGTGACAAGTAATACTCTCTTCCCCCTTATTCTTCTCTCTCTCAACTCTCTATATACTCAATTATTTCTGATCACCTTCTGTCTAACTTAATCATCGGAGAGTCCACGGGGAGAAACCACTCCAGTTGTGGTGCCTCCCCACCAAACCTTCTGCAGGCATGCACCAAGAAAACAAAGACCATCAAACCTGTGGAGCACATGGATCAGTCCGACCCATCTCCTATTGACAACATTGTATCATCACAAGTTAAATTAAAAAAATCATTTAAGTGATTTATTACTCAAACACTAGAGTGATCTAGTAGCCAAGAAAGAGCCTAGATGTGCTTACTAGTGCACCACCATACTACACTTAGTTGTACACATTTACAGAACCAACATTATCCATTCATTCATTTCAAATTCAAAGATCTATCAAAGTGACTTATCATTTTAAAAATATTATTTTGTATAGGAGTACTAGTTTTTTAATAATTACAAAAATGAATAGAAAATAACCAAACCTTAAATTCATTAGAAGGGGAAAAAATACAGAGGCCTCTCTTGATAAATGCAGGGTGACCTTTGTCATTTCCCAACATGCTTTGCACAATTATTTTTTAAAGAAGAGAGGTTAGATTAGCTAAACATATGACAACATTATTGAGCTCATTTTGGGGCTATTGTAATTGATGTGAATCTTCTGATATGATATGATCCAAGGGAGGGACTAGAATATGTTTATTGAAAAAGCAAAGTTATGAACAATAGTGTTTGCATAAAGCACACAACAAGAGGAAGAAGCCAAGACATTTCCAAACAGAATCAAGGAAGGTGCTTGGATGTTTCCAAACACAAAGATGCACCCAAATAAATAAATACAAATGAAAAAGTCCATATAAAACTTGTTCCATTTGGTTTTTTCCTTATATTTTAAGGGCACAAATGATTAGCCAAAGCCCCAAGGGTGTTTATGCATCAAGAATACCCTGAAGAAGACTTGGGTGTTTTCCATTGGAGCCCCAAATTTCATAGTTCTTAGGTTTTTATCCAAAGAATAACACAAAAGTAATGTTTATTCATACATTTTGTAATGTATGAATGTATGGGTCCAACTCAATCATAATTGAACTTGTGAATGTTTTGAGGGGACATCTAGTGGGCCAGGACAGCCTCAGCCCAGTCCTACTTGGCTAGTGACAAGGCTTGGTTCAAAAAATTATATTGTAATTGTGGGACAAGTATATTTGGTGTTCAAAATTTATTTTATTAGTTTAAATCGTAAAATTTATTATTTTTATATTAAATTTTTTGAGATAGTTAAACACATGTCACGATATAAATGATTTGGAATATTATGCCAAGACTATTAAATAACTTCTCCTTCTAGTTCCATTAATCTAGGTTGAATTTATGTGTATATATATATGTGTGAAGTTCCCTATTGAGCTGCTGCACAGCGTTTTTTTTTTTTTATAATTTTATTTTATTAAAAATTGAGTCAAAATATTTGGTGTTACTTTTTCTTATAATTTATGAGGTTGAAATGATTTTAATAATTAAAAAAATTAATTGGGTCAAAAAAATTTAATACTATTTTTCTTTTTAAACTTTATAAAATAAAACCTTACCAAATCAACAATGCTGTAATCACACCTACACATGAACGAAAACCATACCAAATCAACAATGATGTAATCACATCTACACATGAACATGGAGGTCCACACACACTCACATCCTCTCTAAGGGTGTGTTTGCAGATAAAAATGATTGTGATTGTATCTTATTTTATTTTATCTTTTGTACCAAATGGACAATGAGACCACTCTTGGGCTTCAAATAACCACCCATGCAATCTTTTGGTCATAATTTACCCAATGTGTATTTTTCAAATAAGACTCATTAATGCTGTGTTTGGTTGAGGGATTTAGGGAGGGATTTGGAAAGGAAAAGGGAAAAGGTGTGTAAATTTAAGTGAAATATAAGTATGTTTTATTCACATTTCACCTACCTTTTTCATTTCCCTTTCCAAATCCCTCCTCAAATCCCTCAACCAAACACAGCATAAGTGATTCTATTTGCACTCAAATAATAATTCAATACGCTTAATTAAAGTATTGAAATTTTAGTACCTATTATATCTTAATATAAATTTACTAATAAAGATAATACACATTAAATTCTAAAATATTTTTTTTTTCTCATAGTGCACCAAAACCATTTATACGTATTTTTCATATTCAAATCTCTTTATCTTCTTTCTCACTCCAAAACTCTAATTCACCCTACCAAAATTTACCATTATCATCAATATCATTATTTCTTATTGTATTATTACTTGTCTGATATATATGTTACATAAACTTTCCTCCTTGATGACGTTAATTTTTTGTTAATTACCCAAACATCTATCTGTATGGTGACTTGCGACATTTTGTTGTTACGGGCCAAATATATGAGGTTTTGAGCCTATTGACTATGCCCATTAGTATGTTTATGAGATTAGATCATTAGAGAACATTCAGTGATGGATCTCGAGAATGAGTGCTTGATCAACCATGGGTAACGTATCCATTATTGCACACATACATATTGATAAGGGAATTCAACGCTTCGAAATTAATTTTCAGAAATAAATTACAAAAAAAGTTTTTAAAAATAGTGTAATTTGAGATTTTTTGATTTGTTTCTAATTTGGGTGTATCTTGAGTAATAATTTTGAGAAAAAAAAAATAGAATATAATGAGAGTAAATTATAATTCTAAATAATTTAATAGAATGTATTGAGTAATTGAATATATTTAATGATTTTTTGGATATAAATAAAATCCGCCAGACTTGTTGGTCATAAATTACAAAAATGTTTTGGCCCAATTCTACGCCCAGTAATGGGCTTTTATCCTGAAAAGGATAAGGATGTTTTTTAGTACCAAATGGGCTAGAGCTAAATATTGAATATTTGGGCTTACCAAGACTTGTCAGTCATAGATTACAAAAAGGTTTCCGCCCAATGCTTGGCCCAGTATGGGCTTTAATCCTGAAAAGGATAAGGAGATGGCCTAAATATTGAATATTTGGGCTTGTTTCGTATATTTTGGGATTTGCACTTAAAACATCATTTAGTATATTTAATTTTTCAATACTTTCTATTAAATTATGAGTAATTTGATCAAAACTCGTTCATTGGGCCATTTTTTTTTGGTGAAAAACACAGTCTATAAATTTTTCCTTTATAAGCCCTCTTACCTAAAGACCTATACTTGGAGGACACAAAAATATTTTTCTATTTTTTTGGGACAAATCTTGCCCTTTCAATACCTCAATAATACAAACCCATTCATCACTCACCCTCTCTCTCTCTCTCTCTCTCTCTCTCTCTCTACCGTTCTTAACTCTCTTTGTTACTTTTTGTCTCTCAGGTAATCTCTCTCTCTCTCCACCAATTAAAATTGCTTTTGGAGCTAAACCAGAGTTTTTTGAAGAAACATATCGATTTTTCGCTGATGCTACTAACTGAGATTCAAGAGTAACTAAGCTTGATAAAGATGTATGAGATTACAATGAAAAAATTGTAATAAAAACTGCAAACAAAATAGTATTTATGCTATTTAAGAAGAGGTTAAGGAATCAATTGTAGGAATAATCTTCTGTATAAATAAAATAACTTGAAATAATTCAAACAAAATAAATAAATAACATACCGAATTTATTTCGTTGAACCGAATAAATAATTTAAGACCAAGTCGAGTGTGTGACACTCTGTCCTTAAGATAGATTTGCCCCGCTACGGTACTTACGGTTGAGTGGCGTCTACCTCCCAGGATACAATGATCTTCACAAATTGTAGTAGTACTCCAAACAATTTGTTCGGCGAACCAAACCTGTGATCTATACTCTCTTTATTATTTTCCTAAAACTAAAATGTAGGAAAATGCATTAAATAAAAGAAATGGACAGCAACAAAAAACAATCTGCAGACTGATTTATTCCAGATGGAAAATTCGGATCACAAAGACACAATCCTTCGGGATCCAGACTGCTGGAAAAGAAGGATATAAATAGGCAAAAATACAGCCCGAACAGGTTCCATAAATTGAATGAAAAGGTGCACCACTAAATCACACAAGATTTTACCGTTGCAAACAATTCAAATAACTAGGAAAAAGTTCCGTCCGTTAGTGCATCTATAACAAACTGATGGAACTTTTATATATTAATTAAACTATTTAAAATATATATATATATATATATATATTAAACTATTGAATATATATATTAAACAAATTGAATAGTTTAATAAATAAAGTAAGAGGTATAAATTTTAGGAAACCACTTAGAAACTCAAAATTTGAATTTAGAATTAAATTAAATTCCCACAATTACAAACTTTAAGAAACCACTTAAGAATCCAAAATTTGAATTTAGAATTAAATTAAATTCCCACAATAATATTTTTAAAAAAAATTCAAATGAATTTTATCTAAAAAATTAATGTTAGATTCGAAAACGACGTCAACTTCTCATTCACTCATAAATGGTTTTGACGTTCTGTCTTCACCTCTTCGGACCCATCCCAAACAACGTTTGGAGTCACTCAAATTTGGGCTAAAAAATATACCTATATTAAACCATTTTTCCAACATCAATTTCCAATAACAAGCCCTTCAAGAAGAGACAATTTTCGATATTTGATGGTACATGTACCGTTGTTGTTGATTTGTTGTTGAATAGTTGTTGATTTGAATTGTTGTTTGTTGACTATTGTTTATTTGTTTGTGAATTTGTAGTGAAAGAACTTATAGAGTTTCCTTTAATTCATACTCTGTTTTTTTTTTTACTAATTAAAAAGACAGTAAAGTGTTATTCTAGTAATCAGTAACATGTTACTGAAAACAGAATAATATGTCACTATTTACATTAATTTCGAAGGTAATTTTTTTATACGAATTTCAAAGTCAACATGTATCTTATTTGATAAATTTAAAAGAGAATTCTAAAAAATTACTTTGTTTGGTTTTATTTTTCCAAAAATACTTTTCAGAAAATTCTACTTTCTTATTTTTCGTGTTTTTTTTTTTTTTGTTTTTACTGAATTTTTTTAATATTTTAAGCAATTTTTTTGACTTTTTAGACATACCTAACATAAATATACCTAAAAAGTAAAAAATTTGTGAAAAAAACCTTTTAAAAATTCACTAAATATAAAAAATACAAAAAAAAAAAAAAATAGAATTCAGTACATTTTTTGTATTTTTATATATTTATTAATTTTTTTAAATATTTTTTTACAAATTTTTTACTTTTTAGGTATATCTAAGTAAGGTGCGTCTAAAAAAGTAAAAAAAAAATGTTTAAAATTTAAAAAATATTCACTAAAAATAAAAAAACACGAAAACTAAAAAACCCAGTTTTCAAAAAACTTAATTCAAAAAACTCAAACCAAACACACTGATTGATTTTATTAAAAACTGACATTTAAATCAAAAGTTATATTATTTTAAAATTTAAAATATTAAATTACTTACTAAAGATATTTTGGTAATAATGATGTGTGCGAGACTTTTAAGGAAATTTTTTTATACTTGTCGTTAATGTATTAAAGTTTTATTATGAAAAAGTTTTGACCAAATCTCTTTAAATTATTTAGGATTATAATTCACACTTAATATACCTTATATTTTATCACAAAGTATCCTTTAATATAAAATCATAATTTATAATATATTCAAATAATGAGCAAATCAATAGAAGGGATTGAACGAGAAAAAGAAGGGAATGTCGTAATATCTCCGCCATTGCGTCAACATGTACACCATTCTTTCCATCTTTCCTACTCTGGTTAATCAAAGTACTGTATCTTCTAAACAAATTGATCGAGAGCGTGAAGGAGAGCAAATTAATCGAGCTTTGTTTAAAAAATGTTTTGGATATATTTGTCGAGATCGGACGCCATTGACAATTCTTCCAAGTTCGAGGCATTTGCTGAAAGGGTTAGAAAGAATAGATAATAATTTGGTGATTTTGGTGGTGTGGATTGAAGTTTGGATTGAGAAAGAAAATGAACAGAAAATAATTGAAATTCTGGAAGGAAGATGAACAGACTTTTTTTTTTTTTTTTGAATGAAAGGAGGATAAACATATTTAAGTATGAAAAAAACGTATAAGTAATTGGAATATAATATAAGAAAAACAAATATTTATTTTAGAGTTTAATGGGTATTGTTCTTATTAGTAAACTTATATTAAGGTATAATAAGAACTAAAATTTTAATTAGGCATACTTAGTTACTATTTGAGTGCCTATACAATTACTGGTATATTTGGCATCGGTCTCTCGGATGATAAATTATGTAGTCATTTAAATTCAAATGAATAAAAATGTAACATTACAATTTAATTTAATATAGGAGAAATTATTAGGGTTTCAACTTTTTAATAAAATAATTTTGAATTTGTTATTTTATTAATTTAATTTTTAATTTAAAGAATTCGTTTTTTTTCGTTAAATAAAAGTGACGATTTTTTTAAAATTATTAAATTCAACAAAAAAATAATAATATTTTTAACATTTTATATATAATTATATTGAGTTTAATAACTAATACATATATATGTTTCATCAATTTTACTTAACAAAATAAATGAATAATTAAGATTGAAAAAGAAATTAAAAATTAAAAATTTATTTTGTCACAAAAGTTAAATCACTATAATTTTTTGTAATAATTTCCTATGTAGTATAAAAAGGGGTTGACCATCATAAGAAAATAAAAGGAAATTACAAATACATTTTTTTACTTTTTGTTTAAAATACGAGTTGATTATAATTTTAGAATTATAAATAATTGATCGTTAAAATTTTTATTTAACATAATTAAATTTTTTTTAACTACTCTATTATATAATAATAAAATAAAATAAATTATTAATTAAAATCTATTTTTATAATCTATTTTTTTTAAACAAATATCAGTCATGTGTTTATAACTTACCCTAAAAATAAAAACACTTAAAATAAAATTTTAATAAAAATAGGATAAATTACATTGACACCCCCCTAAGGTTTCTGTTTAATACAGATCCTCTCTTTACATTTGAAAAATTACATTCTCCTCTCCAAGCTTTGTAATCTCATTACAAATTACCCCTGACTTATTGATGTCATACCTTAAAATTTTCTAAATGACCATTCTGCCTACCATTTATTCTTCTTATCATCATAACTACATTTTATAACTTTTTATTATTAAATTCTATCCAAACATATTCTTATTGAGTGATGATATATAAATATAAATTTTATATAAATTTTTTAAATATAATGATATAACTTAATGGTGACCTTTCACTTTAAAACAAAACACCTATATACATGATTTATATTTACAACATCACTATTACAACATTTTTGTGATATTTTTTGTATAATTTTTTATATATGAATAAAATTTTTCATTTTTATTTCTACCATCATTTTTCTTTCTCATCTATTCATCAACATTTATTACAATATTACCAAACACCATCATTCACATTTATTACAATATTACTGAATTTTTGTATTTTTTTATTTTCACAAAATATTATACTTTCACTTTAAAACAAAATACCTATAAATATGATTTATATTTACATCACTACTATTGCAACATTTTTATGATATTTTTTGTATAATTTTTTATATATGAATAAATTTTTTCAATTTTATTTATACCATCATTTTTCTTTCTCGTCTATTCACCAGCATTTATTACAGTATTACCAAACACCGTCATTCACATTTATTACAATATTACTGAATTTTTGTATTTTTTTATTTTCACAAAATATTATACTTCTTGAGTATATCTAGGTGTATCTAAAAAATATTTAAAAAAAAATTACTTAAAATATTAAAAAAAATCAGTAAAAATAAAAAACAAAAATTAATTTTTTCTGTGAGTTAAATCAAATAAGATGATCGTTATTTCTATTGAAATGACATAAATAAAATATCAGTATTATTTTATTATTTTATATGTATAAAGGCTAATGGGTAAATGTAATTTTTCAAACGTGAGGGAGGATCTGTATTAAACAGAAACCTCTGAGGGTGTCAGTGTAATTTACCCATAAAAATATGGAAGAGGGGGTTGCTACTGTGCCAAGGGCATAGCAATAACTATTTTGCCTCAATTTGAGATGTATTATGGGTTTATTTTTATGATCCGAACCGTTCATTTTGTAGGACTCATCAAGTACTTCAAGCATAGTAAAAATCATATTAATCGGATATTAGTAATCATGTGATCAAATTGTATATTTTTGATACTGTTTTAAAAGAAAAATAGATTGTTTATTATTATTATTTTTTTATAATAAATGTAATCCGATCACATGGTTACCAATATCCAATTAATACAATTTTCGACATACTTAAAGTAGGGGTAAGTAGCAGATATTCTGATCTACCTAAACTGAACCAATCTGTCACATTTTGGATGGATGCGTGATAACGAGTGGACGGTTGCAGATTGATTTTTTTCAATCGGCCTAGTTTTGGACGGATGACGGATTTGAGATTTCTTTGGCAGCAATCGAACCGCCAAACGACGAGCATCCCTATTAATTTGTAAAATTTTGTGTTTTTAATTTGTTGAGATATCCTGTTTATATTTTCAATTGAAAAAAGTTTAAATATTCTGATCTGTTTTCAATTTGGAAATTCTTTTATCAAATAGCAAGTGTTAATATTTAGTATTTTTGTGTAGAAAATAAAAGGCTTAATTTTTTTTATTTTTTTAAAAATCAAATTAAATAATTTTTGAATATAAAAAAGTAATAAAATAATTTTGATAATGCATAGTTTTCTTATATGTATTTATTATTGGTATTTGACAATTTACTTAATAATCTTTTAATTATGTTGAGTTAGATTATTATCTAAAAAAAATATTGATAAGTTGTTGTATTATATTCAAAATTTATAAAAATTTAAACCGTCAAACCGATTTACTTCCATCCATCCGTTAATCTACCATCTGGCGAATATATGGTGTATTAAATTTTTTTTTTTTACCACAACTAAATTACCCTAAATAAAGTATTCAATGAATATTACGAGATAAACTATTCGAATCATATTTATAAGTGCGTAATAAACCTCAACATAGGGGTGCAACTTGGGCGGGCTCAACACGAGCAACCCGAGCCCAGCACGAATTTTTTTAGAGCTTGGACAAAATATTTTCAAATTCGGTACGGGCTTGGGCAAAAATTCAGAAATCCGAATTAAATCTGGGCAGACTTGGGCAAAGATGTCAAACAATCCGAGCAACCCGAAGCCCGAATTATAAATATATAGATATATAAAAATATTAAATATAAATATAAATTATTAGCCATTAATGATATTAAAGTAATTTATATTATTAAATCATATTGAATATATATTATATATACAAATAACATAAAGTCTTATTTTTTTTCTTTTTATTTTCACTTATAAATTGTAAGGACTACTATAATGGCATCTCTCTTATATTATATAAATTATTTATTTGGATGATATTAATGATTTCCTATAATAAAAAAAAAAAAAAAAAAAAAAACTGAAATTCATTTACAATTCGGACAACTCAGGCAATTCGGGTTTAGTTCAGATCGGACTTGGACAGACAACCTCGGGTTATAATTCAGACTTGAACGGACTTGAGTAAGTTTCAACACAATTTGAACTGAACTTGAACAACCTCCCAACCCGCCCGAACCCGCCCGAGTTGCACCCGCACCTCAAAACAGGCACAACGGTTGGCACAGCAGCAACGGTGCTACGCGCTATTAACCCAGCGAGAAACAACTCGGAAATTTCAAACTCGTAGACTTATGGAACAGAGCAAATTTGCACTTGTAAATTCTCCCACATCACTCTGCTTTCTCTAATCAAACCTTTTAAGCTTTTTTATTATCAATGGAGTCTCTGGTTTTGGCTCCTCTTCTCCGAGTAGTCTTCGAAAAATTAGCCTCCCCAATCCTCAGCAAATTCCAATCCCACACTGAATTCAACAAAGAGATGAAGAAGCTCCAGGACCGTTGGCTCACCATTCAAGCCGTCATCGAAGACGCCGAAGAGCGACAACTCAGAGACGCCAAGGTCAAGCTCTGGCTCAAGAAGCTCAAAGACGTCGCTTACGACGCCGACGACTTGCTCGACTCGATCACCGCTCAAGCTCTTCGAAACAACAACAACAACAAGGTATGGAATTTCTCTGTCAAACCCATTTTCAATCGATTGAAGATGTCCCGAGATTTGAGGGATATTCGAGAGAGATTAGATGAGATTGCCAGAGACATGTCTGATTTTCAGTTGAGAGATGGTTTCATTCATAGACGAATCGATACAACTGGAGATAGATTAGAAACAGGGCCTTACGTTAATGAATCTGAGGTTTTTGGTAGAGAAGATGATGTTGAGACGATTGTTGAAATGCTATTATCATCATCATCGTCGTCTTCTTCTTCTTCTTCTTCTAAATTCAATCAAAGTAGGGATCAGATGGTTTCAGTAATTTCAATTGTGGGTATGGGTGGGATAGGTAAGACAACCCTAGCTCAATTGGCTTACAATCATGAAAGGGTTATGAGCCATTTCGATCTTAGGATTTGGGTTTCGGTCAATAATACATTTAGCTTCAATGTGAGGAAGGTAATCACCAATATATTGGATTATGCGACTAGGGTCAAATGTGAATCCTCGCAATTGGGTGTGCTGCAGTCTTCCTTGCAGGAATCGCTGCGTGGCAAGAGGTATTTGCTCGTGTTGGACGATCTGTGGAACCAAAATTTACACGAGTGGGAGAAGCTGAGAAACCCGTTAACGAGGAGGGCCACGGATGGGAGTAAAATCATAGTAACTACTAGGAACAATGTTGTAGCTGATGTAATGAGCACCACCCTCCCATACACTTTGGAAGCTCTAACGGACGAGGACTGTTGGAATTTATTCAAGCAACAATCTTTTTCCGAGGGAGAAGAGACAAGTTATCCGAATTTGGTATCGATTGGTAGACAGATAGTTAATAAGTGTAGAGGTGTGCCCTTGGCCGCCAAGGTCCTTGGCACGCTCATGCGCTTCAAAAGAGACGAAAGCGAGTGGTTATACGTGCAAGAGAGTGATCTTTCAGATTTGTGTGACCATAGTATTTTGCCTATCCTAAGACTGAGCTACAATCACTTGCCACCATATCTAAAACGTTGCTTTGAGTATTGTGCGGTATTTCCCAAAGGCTATGAGATAAACAAGAAGAAGTTGATTCATCAGTGGATTGCGGAAGGCTTGATTCAGTCACCCGGGGATGGGATTTCCAGTAAAAAGATGGAGGACACTGGCAATGATTATTTCAAAGATTTATTGTCAATGTCTTTCTTCCAAGTTGTTAGAGAAGGTGATGACGGTGATATAACTGAGTTTAAAATGCATGATCTTATTCATGATCTTGCAAAACATATAACTAGAAATGAAATCTTGATTCTGCGGCACAATCATCCACCGTTACTATCTTGGGCTAATCATGCACAAATTCGTCACGTATCAGTGGAGGGCAATTTTAACTCGCTTTTGCTTCTGGGAGCCTCATTTGGTGCAAAGAAATTGCGTTCTCTCAATTTATTGTCTCCAGGTGAGGACTCTGGGAAAGCCCTTCCTACTTTAATTCCACACCTCAGGCATTTGAGAGTGCTTAATTTAAGTGAATGTGGCATTAAATTGATCCATAAGTCCATTGGTGACTTGATGCTATTGAGATATCTGGACCTCTCCAACACTACTCTTCAAAGACTACCCGATTCTGTTTGCCACCTCTGCAATTTGCAGACGCTGAACTTATTAGGTTGTAAAGATCTTGTGGAGTTGCCAAGTGGAACATCAAATTTGATTAACCTGAGACATCTGAATATAAAGGACTGTGTGAGACTCACAAGCATGCCAGACAACCTTGGAAAGTTAAGGAACCTTCAAACACTGCCAATCTTTATCATTGGGCACACGTTAGAGAAAAGCCTTTTCCAACTCATGCATCTGGAGCTTCGGGGTGAGTTACAAATTAAGCGCTTGGAAAATGTGGGAAAAATTGTAACGGATCTATGCTTAGTGAACAAGCAACTTCACTCACTGTCACTATCATGGGGAAATGACAATGAAGGAAATTTGGACCATCATTCATCGGGCCAAATTGTTGAAGAATGTAGCAGTAATGTCGAGAATATGATCAGATGTCTTCAACCAAACTCGAATTTAAAAAAGTTGTCTCTAAAGGAATACTCGGGTATGATGTTTCCACAATGGATGAACCATGCCACACTCCCAAACTTGACAAAGTTGGTCCTTATCAACTGCAGAGGGTGCAAAAATCTTCCATCTCTTGGTCAACTTCAGTTTCTCAAGGTTCTAACCATGCAAGGAATGGATTCGTTGGGGAAAATTGGTGGCGATTTCTATGGTAAAGAAAGCAGAAATCGATCTTTTCCATCGTTAAATGAACTAACCCTAATAGATTTCCCTGTATTGGGAACATGGGAAAGCATGGATTCAACAGAAGCATTCCTTTGTTTGTACAGACTAACCATCATCAAATGCCCAAAGTTGACAAACATGCCGCGCTTTCCATCTCTCTTTCATTTGGAGTTGCGGGAATGCCATGCACCTATATTGGGGTCTGCCGCAGAGCTGGACTCACTTTCCAGCCTTGTTATAGACACCTTCCCAGAGCTACTCTCCATACCAGAAGCATTGTTCCAAAACAATTTGTTTCTTACTTCTTTAACAGTAAGCTCTTGTCCCCAACTCCGCTCACTGCATCCAAGATTTGCTGTCTTTGCTGCCCTAAAATCATTGACCATCCACGGATGTCATGAACTAGAAACTTCGCTACATGAATTGCTACAATTGACGTGTTTGGAGAACTTGGAGATTGTCGAGTGCCCTTGTCTTGACTCTTTGCCAGAGAAAAGCTTTAGAGGCCTGAAATCACTTCAGTCATTGTGCATTAAGAATTTGTAAATCTACATTTAGATTTGCAACAATTTGAGACTGCAAATCTTTATGGAACACCTGACAGCACTGGAGCTCTCGACAGTTATGCGCTTTCCTAATCTGGTTTATCTACCAGATAGTCTGCATTGGATCGTCAGCATTGTGGCAGAGACAGGACATAGTCCCCGGCTCTTCAAGTTGAAGCAAATAAATTCAGCTTCTATTCATGATCTACTAGTAAGTCAGTTCAGTCCTTAGTTTTAATATTAATTTTTTGCTTTGAAAGTAACATTCCACAATTGGATGTGTGCTGTATTCCATATGAGTTGTCAGTCTGTTCTTCAAAGAAAATGAACAAGCAGATTCTATTTTCCAGAATTTAACCTTTTTATTAAAGGTTTTGTTGAGGAATGCTCATGGCTTGGGCTTCACAGCAATGTTACAACTAATTTTTTAGTAAATCAATTTTGATCTTCAATCTTGTTTTTTACACAGGAAAAACCTCAATTGGAAGCTTTTATTTATTTATTTATTTATTCATGTATATATATTTGTAAACTTTGAATAATAATTGTTATTTTTTATATTATGAATTGTTTAATGCAAAATTTATTTTTCTCTGAAGTACAGGTATTTATTTATGGGTTTTGCTATTAGAGGCTTTCAGATGATGAGAAATTTTTAGCTTTCTTTTCAATTGTTTTTTTTTGGATTATCAGGTTTTCATCCATTTTGATTGAGGGTATTTGTACAAAATTGAATTTGTTTTGTTGGGCCTTGGAGAAAGAGGTTTTTCAATTATTTATTTATTTATTTTTAATAATAGGCTGCCTTTGAAATATTTATCTGGGCCTGTCAAGAAAGAAGTTTTTCGGGGCACTTACCAATGTACAAAATTCAAAATCCATCTAATTCTAAAACAAAAAATTTACATCAATTAGTCTTACATATTTTTAAGGAGCATTTACACACAAGTCTTAATTTATGAACTTATACTCCATTAAGTCTTTAATTAAGATTTTTTGACCTTAAAGTCCTATTAAATTTTTAATGGTCAGAATTATTCTTGAAACAATGATTGTTCATGATTTATGATTATTTATTAAAAAAAATGATGATTTGACATTTATTTTGATTTTCAAAATTTTAAAACTATCAACTTTTAAATTGAAAAGACTAAATACATATTATGTAAAAATAAATAATAAAAAAAATCTGATTTTTGTGTATGTGTGTGTGTGTAAAATTGAAAATTTTGTATCTATAAAGGGGCATGATGATGGAACATTGATGTATAGACAATAAGCAGAAGGGCAAAAATATTTAATCTCATACTTTGTTTTTTCCCCCCCTTAGTTAGTGAAACAATTATCTGTTATATTACTATGCAAAATTGATAATATTCTTAATTTTAAAAATTAGAAAAAACTGATAACATTTTCAATTTTACTAAATAGGGCTTATTGATTCAAAAAATCTTTAATAGGACCTGAGTTACCATAACATTTGTAAATAAAACTTTTAAGTAATTAACTCTATTTTTAATTGTTACCAAAAAATCATTTTTTTATAACTTTTAAAACGTTACTACATCCTACCACCATCAGATTTTAGTTAGACAGCCATCGGAGATTCGTCAGAATATTCAACATCATTGGGAAGTCACTGGAAGTTTGCCAGAGTATCACTGGAGTGTTTTAAATGTCACTACAAGTCGCTGGAATGTCCAAAATATTTGCTAAACATCAAGAACATCATCGAAGATTCACCGGAACGTCCAGAATATTGTCAAAAAAAAGAAGAAGAATAAATTGAGAAATTATAGTGAAAAAACATAGCAAAATGTGTTAAATATTAATAAACTGAAAGGGAAAAAAAAACATAACAACAAAAAACAACAATAGGAAAAAGTATATATTATTTTTCAAATAATCTCCAATATTGATTAAATTGAAAAGCAGGGTATAAAACTGTAAAATGTTACAGTTTCAGAGCATAATTCTATTAAGCATTTATCCTTATTAATCAAATTGAAAAACATGTTATGAAATTACAAAATTTTACAGTTCTAAAGAATGTTATGAATGCAAAATTTTACAATTTGAAAATATGATTCATTTTAGCACAAAAAACTGGAATTGTAAAATTTTATGGTTTTTACCTCCTATAACTAAAACTTAAAAATAACTTATTTAGAACTTGAAAATTTTCTCTATTAAAATAGAAAAATAGAAGTGTGTAACAGAGAAAATATAGAAAAATTGAAAAATTGAAGGAGAGAAACAGATATAGAGAGAATATTGTAATCCGGCAACTATTTTTGGTTTATATCTAGTCGGATCTCATGTAAATTTGCTCAGATATGATGTAGATCGGAGTAAATCTACATCAGATCTTAGTATATTTACTCATCTTCTTTGTTGAAAACCTGTTCTTTTGTCGTCGATAAGGATGAAATAAGGAGTCGATGGTCGGTGGTTGCCCGTGAACCGCAAGCAATGGTGGTCGTTTGTCGCCAACAATTATATATTAGAAAGAGAGAGAAGAAATAAGGCATGGTCGGCAGTCACCGAAAATTAGGAAGAGAATGAGGTAGAGAAGAATGAAGAAGAAAAATACATAGTGAACTTTTGAGATTATTCAAAAGGTTGTGGGACTAAATAGAATTCTCTTCTTTTAAATAAGACCTTTAATTTTTTTTATTTATTTTATTTTATTTTTAGAGCATAAAGTTTTTAAATTTGGACAATAAAGTTTTGGACCAAGGAAGTTTTCTTTTGTTGGGCTTTCTTTCAGACCAAAAGGTCTTTTATTTGTTGGGGTTTGGACAATAAGAGCTCGGGATCTATTTCCAATGAGAGAGGGCCCGGAAGTCATTGCTTCAATGTCTTGGGCCTTAAGCTGGGCCATGTTTCGACACAAATCCATTTCTCTTTGTTTTTTTGTATTCTTTTTGGTTAAAAAAATTGAGAACAAATAAAAAATAAAAATAAAAACTTAAATTTATTAGAGAATCAGAGAAATTACGAAGGATAAAATTAAACAAACAAGACTAAAATGACTTATTCCTTTTTGTTTTTGAAACATTTTTGTTTTCAAGCTAACCAAAATGGTAAATAAAATAAAATTTTAATTCTTGATTCAGATTTAGGACAACCATTTTATGATTTATATTTTAACCGAAAGAAAAAGAGAGAAAAGTTGTTTTATTTCCATAGTATGTGTTCAATTATTGCAAGAAAATTTGGGTCTACATTTTCTTATTTTTTAAATGCATTATGAGAATATTCAAATTTTATTTATACAAAACTTTCATCGAAATTCAATGATTAATAGAAAAGTAAATCATTAGTATTTTATTTTATTTATTTTTCCTTTTATTTTATGAAACCAACTTGGATGGTTTGACATTAATTGGTGTGTATGTTGAGAGACTCCAAACTCCAAGATGCGGATCTAGTGGGTTCAGTTTGGGGTCTGGAGATATTGTTCTCTCACTAAAGTGCTATCAATTCCTTGGGTTACGCATGTGGATTTTGTCTGAGATTTATCCAATCCACGTAGAGGGAACGTTTTGCATGGGTTTCAAATTAGTCGAGGTGCACGTAATCTGGCCTGAAAAAAATAAATAAATAAAAAAAACCTCCATCTTTTAGTCAATTCCTCAATTATCCGAAAGATTAGCTACTTTTAAGACTTTGCTATCCAAAGTGACATCCTAGCAAACTCCAAAACAAATATATATATATATATATATATTACAATCATTGTCTCATTAATTGCTTTGTCAATTTTTTATTTGATCTTTCAATCGAGATGTGTCAACAAAAAATCGTCCAAATTTTAATTGGGTCCCATCCCATTTTCTTATATTTTGTTAGATGATGTAACAATTTCTTTCTGGGCAGATGAGAACTACCCATTTGAAATTTCCAGTTTTTCATTGTCTTTATATTTCTTATTACATAATGGCATGTTCATAATGGCATGTGTAAAAACAGAGTAAATCAATTGAGATTGTGTATTGTCCTTCAACAAATTTATATAAGAAGCATGCATACCCATAACCTCTGGCACAAGTTTTTTTTGTGTGATCGATCACTATATATATATCCACTGTCACCAAGAGGTTGCAGCAGCAGGGTATGGCTTAGACATAAACACCCATTTGGATGCTGGGAAAGAAATCTACAAACAACAATCGCTTAAACTTTATGTTGTTTTTTAGTACATTAATACTGCATCGAAGAGAGAAGGTTTGATCTTGTTAAATGACTTGTTTCCCAACAAGGTCTCACTTTCTATCTACATGTTTCCTCAATAAAAGTACTGTTGAAGGAACTCATAAAAACTGATGGAAAAAACCCTATCTCAGATCTCCTGCCATTCCTTCAATCAATTATTAGGATTATTTTATTTTATTTTATTTCATTTTTTGAGTTTGATATTTCTCTGGCTCCGGTATGGATTGAAGAGTCTAGTTTATGAGTTTTTAAATTGTGTTGCGTCAATACTTTTTATGAATTAAAGATTTAGATTTTTTTGGAGAAATAATTGGATATCTGGGTGAGTTTATGCGTATCTCAACTAATTCCGAGAGACTAATCCCACCACCGCCCACTCACAGGGGCAATATTTAAAACAAGGGAAACGCCTTATATGAACATGGCCCAAAAAGTTTATTGTTATTAATGAAAATTGAACCTACGACCTACAAAGAACACTCCCCTAGACTCCAAATTTTGCCTACTATGACTTATTACATAGCATTGGGTTTGCAAGTAAATAGGCAGAATCTAAAATTTTAATTTACCAGAAGTGTCAACATGACATAGTCGTTGTTTAGCAAACAATTTTTTAGTTGGCTTTTTTAAGTTAGGATTTTTTTAGTTTGGGATTAAAAAATTTATTTAGGTTAATTTTTTTAATTTTTTTGACTTTTGTGAAAGAAAAAAGTGAAATGATTATGATTTAAATATGATATTTTATCTTATTAACTTATTTAATCTATTTTATTTTTTTTGCGCCTTTTAGTTCCAAAAGCCCTAACCAAACAAAGCCACAATTTGAGAGTTCGAACCGACTCTCCAATTATACTTACTAAAGAGAAGTATTTCACTTTTTTGTTATTTTTAATTTTTATCATATGACTCTTTGGGCTTTGCCTTATTGATTTTCACATTTATGTAATTACCCGTCTCACATATGTCAAATAATTTTCGAAAATAAGTCTTCAGATAAAGGAGAAGTAGGAAATGAAAACCTAGGTCATTGGTAGTACCTAAGTCAAGTTGAAAACTCTTTTTCAATAGAATATATATAACAGAATATTTAAATTATTTTTCAATTAAAAACACAAACATAATATCTAAACAAATTGAAAATACAAAGTTTTACAAATTACTAGGGGTGCTCGCGTTTTGGCGGTTCGGTTGTAGCTAAAAGAATTTCAAATCCGTCATCCATCCAAAACTAGACAGATTAGAAAAAAATCAACATGCAACCGTCTGCTCGTTATCACCTATCCGTCCAAAATATGACGGATTGGTTCAGTTCGGTCGGTTTAAATGGATCAATGTATCCGTTACTCACCCCTAATTGGTATAGTCCTTGAGATTTCGAACCTGTCATGAAGGTACAGATGGTACCCTGGGGTTAATTCCTTGATAATATGCAATGGAATTGAATTCTCATTTAACAAAATAGATATTGAAAGGGAGGGCATGGTGCAGGTATATGTTACAATGATGTGCAATTGTTTTTGTTTTTGGTTATGTGGCCCCTATTTTTTTAGAAAATTATGTTCTTTAGAAAGAAGTTGGAGTGGTTAGTAATTAGTAAGTGTTAGTTGGAATTTAGGTTTCATTATAAACAAGGATTGGTCAGTGAAATTCTTGATTCATTGATGATGATTTTATTAAACACCCACCCATATACTTCCATGATGAGAGTTTTGACTTTTTAATACATGATTGTGGCCCATTACAACACTAAAGATGATTACTAATTACTATAATAATAAAAATATGCAATCAATTATTTGAAACCAACATTAGTGTAAGGCATGCCCTACATTTGATTATGGAATCTGAAAAAGAAACTAAATTGTTCTAATATTAGGAGGGTTTACATCACTACAACAAAAACACATTTTAGTGACACCATACTAGTGGCATGTTCTTAAAAAATGTCACAAAAAGAATATTTGGTGGCGTTTTTTAGAAAAATATCATAAAGCCACAAACATACAAGGTTCTAGTGGCATTTCAATTAAAAAAAGTGTCACTTCACTACAACAAAAATGTCACTACAACAAATTTACACTTTAGTGACACTATACTAGTGGCATGTTTTTAGAAAATGCCAAAAAAATAAAAATTGGCATTAAATGTTTTAGAAAAATGCCACAGAACCACAAACATATAAGGCTCTAGTGGCATTTCAATAAAGAAATGTCACATCAATTTTATGACATTTTATAAAATAATGACACAAAAAATTATTATGTTCGTGACATTTACCAACAGATGCCACTAAACTTTAATCGCAATGGCATTTTTTAAAAAATGCCAAGACACTAGGTAGGTGCAAATTACTTTTTATGGCACTTAGGTGAAAAGTGTCATAAATAAATATTTTATAGCATTTTGAGAAATACCACTAAGCCAAAAACTTTCCAAGCTTATAATGCCATTTTTGAAAAAACAAAAAATGTCAATATATTTTCTAAATTTTTAAAATGCAGTATATGATTAAAAATAAATAAATTAAACTCAATATACACTACAGGAAAAAGCACATTCGGCGACTAAATTTCCTGACCAAAAAAAATTTGGTCGCTGAAACTTTCAGCGACCAAAACAGCATTAGTTGCCAAAAATAAAACTTTTTGGCGACTAAACAATTTTAGTAGCCAAAAGTCTACAATTTGCGACTAAAACTAAGTTTGGTCGCTGATTATATGGGTTTTAGTGACTAAAAAATTTTTAATAGCCTAAAGTAAAGTTTTTTGGCGACTAAACAAATTTAGTAGCCAAAAGTCTACAATTGGCGACTAAAAATAAGTTTGGTCGCTGATTATATGGATTTTACCAACTAAAAAAATTTTAATAGCCAAAAGTAAAGCTTTTTGGTGCCAAAAAAAAATTTAGTAGCCAAAAGTTTACAATTGGCGACTAAAAAATAAGTTTAGTCGCCAAAAGTGGTCATTTTTAGCGCGGGAGAACTAAAATCCTAAGGTGAGAATTAAATTGTTTGGCGACCAAAATTTTGGTAGCTGAAAGTGCATCTTCGGCGACCAAATCCGATTTAGGTCGGCAAAAGTTAAGTTTTTTAGCAACTAAAAAACAATTAGTAGCCAAAAGTATAGAATTGGTAACTAAAAAATAACGCCAAATGTGATCTTTTTTTTTATTTTCCTAGTAAATAGTTTATTTTACATAAATTATGTTCAATAAAATAATTATGTTTATACATATACTTTTATATTAATATGGATGTATGTACTATATAAATAATATATGTTGCATATATAATCATGTGGTGCTATAGAGGTGTAGTGGGAAAAGTGTGGTGTATAAGGTTTATGGTGCGAGAGGTTGGCGGTTCGAATCTCCACAAGAGCGGATCAAATTGTTCTACAACGAATTATCGTCACGAATGGCACTTGATAGCGTCACGAATAGTGCCTACCATGACATTAAAGTGTCACTGAAAGGTTTTAGTCTTGATGGTGTAATGACACTTATTAGTGTCACTAACTCTTTTTTTAATGGCGCTTGATAGTGCCACAAATAATATCTACCATGACATCAAAATGTTATTGAAAGTTTTTAGCTATAATGGTGTAATGGCACTTGCAAATATCTACCGTGACACTAGTATCTACCGTGGCACGGATACAAATGACACTTGTTTAAAATGCCACAAAACTAAAAAATGTCATTAAATTAATAATTTTTTGACACATTTAAATGTCACTAAACTAAGAAAATGTTGTAGTGCATGCAAGTTTTTATTCATTTATTTGTTATTATTATTATTTATTTTTAGCAAGTTTTTGCATTTCTAATTGGCATTGAACTACAACATTTTGAATGTTCTAGTCTTACAAATATATAAATGTATATATATATACAGGTATTGACATTTCATATTTGATTGCCATACAAGAATAATATTTTTGTCAATAAATTTTATAATTTTATGATTTTTGGCTCAATTTAAAGATTGAAAATATATAACAGGTATAACTAGGGCTACAAACGAACCGAGCTGTTCATGAACAAGCTCGGCTCGGCTCGACTCTTCTCGAGCTCGAATATTAGGCTTGTTTAGTAAACGAGTCGAGCTCGAGCTCGCATGAGCTTGGCTCGTTAAGCTCGACTCGTTTATCTTTATTTAAATTATATAATAAATATATTATTTATATATAATATATAAATAATTTTTTTATATATTAAATAATATAAATAATATTAAAAAAAATTTATCGAGTCGAGCCGAGCCAAACTCTCGCTTCATTAAAATTAATGAGCCGAGCCGAGCTTGAGCCCAATTCCTTATCGAGCCAAGCTCGAGCTCAATAACGAGCTCGATAAGTAAACGAGCCGAGCTCAAGCTCAGCAAAGCTCGGCTTGGCTCGGTTCGTTTGCAGCCCTAGGTACAACTTGGCAATGTCTTTATTACACTCAGACAATGACTTTAATCAAAGACATCTTGAATCAAAAATTTCAAAATCATGTTAAATTATCGATTGTCACAAAAACTTAATATATAATTTATCTCAATAATATTTAGATACAGCTCGAGAGTGGTTCATGAGTAATCATTTTCATCAATCTTATTTTGAGATGCAAATGCGGGCCTCAAAGGGTGGGGATAGGTTGTTCATGTCACATGTTTTTACATGCCAATAGTTCATCATCATCCTATATGTTTTATGTCACGACCCAACCCTAGTTGCTTAGGGCTGAAATTGTAATTTGTTAACTAATTCCTTGGTACGAAGCAACTAAAATATACATAAAATATTATAACATGGGACAAAAGGGCCTAAAACAGCATGGACAAATAATATTTTGTCACCAACTTTCCATGGTGATTTTCCGTGGTAACTCAAGATATACATAAAATTATAGTGATTCAAAGTATAATATTACCCACTTTAATATTGATTCCTTACTCTTATTTTCCGCCATCAAAGGCCTTCTTTACTTGTTTGTTTCATTCCTTTCCAATATTTTTCCGTTTTGTTGCTTTGAACTTGAGCCGATCCTCCCTATTTGTAGAGAGGCAACAGTGGGCATCAAGCCACAAGGTTGCCCCCGGATCATACACATGTCTAATCCAAATCCTTATCCATTTAACTCATGCTTATCTCTAAAATGTGCCACTTTAGCTTAACCTTCAGTTTAATTACACTTTGGTTCAATTCTCAAAATAATTATACACATTTTTTTTTAAATATATGATCTCCAATTAAATTATACTTTATCACATACAACCATAACTATTATATATATACATTTTTGTCTTTACATGGTATTTAATTTAACATTTAGGGTGTTATATTTCCCCCATCGTAAATAGAAGTTTGTCCTCAAACTTGTCGTACTTTGGTTTTCGAAAAGATATAGGTATTTGGCCTGCATTTGATTTTCAGTTTCTCATGTTGCTTCTTTGACATAGTGATCTCTCCATAAGACTTTTACAAGAGGTGTAGACTTGTTTCGGAGAACCTGATCACCACGATCGAGAATTTGCACTAGGCGTTCTTCAAAGATCTTATTGAACTTACAGGTTCTCATAATCGACAACAAGCTCTGAATCTTGAAGATATCATCGAAGCATCGAAACGTGAAACACATTGTGGACATTGGACAGTTCAGGTGGCAGTGCAAGGCGATATGCCACAGGGCCAATCCTTTCTAGTATTTTGAATGACCCAATTTAACGTGGGTTCAACTTTTCTCGCTTTCCAAATTGGATAACCCCTCTTGTTGGTGGGATCTTTAGGAAAACATGATCTCTTATTTGGAATTCCAATTCTCTTATTCGTTTATTTACATAGCTTTTCTGGTGGCTCTAAGTCGTGCGAATTCGCTGTTGGATGAGTTGAATTTTATCACTCGTTATTTGCACAATTTCAGGGCCTAATAACTTTCTATCTCTAACTTCCGCCTAGCACAAGGGTGATTGACATCTCCTTCCATATAGTGTTTCGTATGGTGCCATTCTAATGTTTGCTTAGTAACTATTGTTATAGGCAAATTCTACTGAAGGTAGGTGCTCATCATAATTACCCTTGACGTCTAGCATGTACACACGTAACATATCTTCTAAGGTCTAGATTGTCTTTTCCGATTGTCTATCCATTTGCGGGTGATAGGCGGTACTAAATTTCAATGTGATTCCCAAAGCCTCTTGCAATTTGTTCTAGAAATGAGCTACGAAACGGGGGTCTCGGTCAGACACAATTGAAACTGGGGTGCCATGCAATTGAATGATTTCCTTGATGTATAAGGTAGAAAACCTATTGAGAGTGTACGTGATTTTGACTAGTAGAAAATGCGCTGATTTTGTCAATCGGTCTACTATAACCCATATTGCATCATTCTTCAAGACTGACTATGGTAGCCCAACCACGAAATCCATAATAATGTGCTCCCATTTCCATTCAGTAATAGGGAGTGGTTGTAGCGTTCTTGCAGGTCTCTGATGTTCTGCTTTAACACGTTGTCAATACAGGCATTTAGGGACGTGGCTTGCAATGTCTCTTTTCATTCCTATCCACCGATAGTGTTCCTTCAAATCGTGATACATCTTTGTATTGCCAGGGTGGATTGCAAACCTCGAGCTATAAGCTTTCACCAATATCTTCTTCTTGAGCACTGGAATGTCGGGTACGCAAATTCGATTTTGAAATTTTAACATCCTATTGCTTATAGTGAAGTCAGGATCGGGTATACTTATTTGCTTCTCGTATTTTTTCTTCAAAAGTTTATCTTCACATTGGCGTGCTATAATTTCTGTTATCAACGTAGGTTCCATGGTTATGTAAGCAAGTAATCCATTGATCTTGCGGGGAACAATGGTACATACCAAACTTCTAGTAGTCTTTCGACTCAATGCGTCAGCTACTATGCTAGCTTTGCTTGGCTGGTGATCTTTACATCGTAGTCATTCATAAATTCTAGCCATCGTCGTTGTCTCATATTCAATTTCTTCTGTGTAAACAAATATTTAAGACTCTTGTGATCAGTATAGATCTCGCAGGTTACTCCGTAGAGATAATAATGCCACATCTTGAGGGCGAAGATCATCGCCGCTAATTCTAGATCATGGGTTAAGTAGTTCTTCTTGTGAGTCGGCATATACAATGACTTTTTCGTTTTGCATAAAAACGCAACCCAAACCATTGTATGAGGTATCGCTATAAATTATCCGTTCCCATAGGAAGTGCTAGTATAGGAGTTGACATAAGTTTTCTTTTTAAGTCTTGGAAGCAACGTTCTTGTTTGTCAGTCCATTCAAAGGGTGTGTTTTTCTGAGTTAGCTGGGTCAAGGGTGATACCATCTTCGAGAAATCTTGAACGAAGCATCGATAATAGCCGGCTAGACCTAGGAAGCTTTAAACTTTAGACATGTTAGTAGGTCATGGCCAATCCACTATCGCTGAAACTTTTCGGGGGTCAGCTAAGATGTCATCTTTGTTAATGACGTGGCCAAGAAAATGTACACTAGTGATCTAGAATTCCCATTTCTTTAACTTGACATAAATCTTGTGATCACGTAGTGTTTACAGGACTGTTCGTAAGTGTTGCTCATGGTCCTCTAGCGACTTAGAGTATATGAGAATGTCATCAATGAAGATAATGACGAACTCATCAAGATAGGGTTTGAACACTCTGTTCATGAGGTCCATGAAGGCTGTTGGAGCATTTGTGATGCCAAATAACATGATGAGAAACTCGTAATGCCCGTAATATGTTTTGAAGGCAGTCTTTTCGATATTTTCTGTTTTGACTTTTAGTTTATGATAGTTAGAACGCAAGTCAATTTTCGAGAATACTTGGGCACCTTGAAGTTGATCAAACAAGTCATCAATTCGTGGTAGGGGGTATCGATTCTTGATGGTGACCTTGTTCAATTCTCGATAATCGATACACAATCTCATGGTACTATCCTTCTTCTTTACGAACAGTACTAGAGCTCTCCAGGGCGAGTTACTTGGTCGAATAAAGCCTTTGTCCAGTAGTTCCTGGAGTTGGGTCTTTAGTTCTTTCAATTCCGTCATTGATATGCGTAAGGAGCTTTAGATACTGGTTGTGTACCTGGTTGAGTTTCAATGGTAAATTCGATTTCTCAATCAACTGGGGTACCAGGTAGGTCTTCAGGAATTCTCGAACCAAAGGGATTGCATCAAGTGTGGGGGCCTCTTGTTGAGTATCGATCACATAACAGATATAACTACAACAACTTTCTTAGAAGTCATTAAACTCCAGTTCCATCATAGACAAGCTCGAGTTGGTTTGGTAACCGGAGGGAGACCTTTTTGGCTTTGTAATTAATAGAGGCGTGATTGGCAGCCAGCCAATCCATTCCTAAGATCACATCAAAGTTACCAATGCGAAGGGGAATCAAGTCTATATATAAGGTTTCGCCTTTTAAGGATATAGCACAAGATTTGTACACATCAGTACCAAGGGCAGAATTATCAGAAGGAAAGGACATAGATAGTATATATCTTAAGGGTTCAGGTGTTGATACTAACTTGGAAGCAAAGTGTAGTATAACAAAAGAATGAGTTAAGCCAGAGTAAATGAGAACATGAGTTAAATGACTACAAACACAAAATGTACTTGACACAACGTTCTCGGTAACTTCCGGGTTTTCAAGCACCAAGGCAAAAGCTTTTCTTTGGTGTTTTGGGTCCTTCCTCACTCCTCCAGGTACTATAGGTTTTGGGGCTGGTTAAGAGGGGCCTGCTATAGGATTGGTAAACTTTGGATAATCTCTTAGCAAGTGACCAATTTGCCTGCATTTAAAGCATGCTCCCGTGTTTCAATGGCATTGTCCCCAATGAGCCCTTCTATAAGTAGGGCAATTTGGAATGGTGCCACTTCTGGAGTTAGTAGGACCTTGATTGCTTGAACTAGTTGAGCCCGTATTTACCTTCTTTGGGGGTGCAGCACCAAATCTTCTGTTGTCTTTTTTCCAAAATCGTTTCTTTTGGCTCGTTTCCCCGGAACACGAGACTTTAATCCCTTTTTCGGCAATGTATGCTCGATCCACCACTTCTGCATATGTTGGCAACTTCAAAACTTCAATCTTGTTTCTGATGTCATCATTTAAGCCGGCTTCGAACTTTCTAGCTTTCCGGGCTTCGGTGGGAATGACATATATTGCTAATTAGGCTAGTTGAGTGAATTTGCTTTCATATTTGGCCACCGACATCCTTTCTTGCTTTAGATGTATGAATTCCGATGTCTTTTGTTCTTGCAGTGAATCCGGAAAGTATTTTTCGTAAAACACTTCAAAGAATCTTGCCCAAGTCACGAGTTCTTCTTTTTCCAAGGTAAGAAGCCATAATTCCTGCGCATCATCTTCAAAAGTGAAAGTGGCAAAGGTCACTTTTTGTCTTTCGATGTAGGATAGTACGCGAAAATTTTTCTCCATGTCCCTGACCTAGGCTTCTGTTATCAGTGGGTTTGAGCCGCCAGTGAATGTGGTGGATGTTGGTTTGCATTCCATTGTTTATGTTGGTTTGCAGAGCTTGTAAAAAGCTAATAACTGCTCTTTTCATGATTTTTTTACATTGACTCTGTTCTGTTAACTGACGACCCAGTTCCGTTACCATCATTGGCCATTACTACAAGGTAAATTTAGTGAAAATAATTTAGTGAGCGTGACATCATATGTATAAAGCATCATATATATATAGAACACCAACTTTATCATTGATACAAATATGGTATTAATACTACATCCTTACCCAAAAGTTAAAACTTATGTTAGTGTCTAATCCTTTGAGTACAAAAATAGGGATTAGAACTAATCATAGTTAGCTCACAAAAGGGATCCTCCTCTTTAGAGTTTAGATCGGAGAGTCAAACGGCTAGGGAAAGTAATGCAACATAAGAAACTTGAATAGACGGACTGTAGGAATCCCCAAAACACTCAGTCAACGATCCACCAAGGTGTCTCGACATATGTTAAGTCATTACTGAAATCGACATTCTGGACATTAATAATGTCCAGGGGATTGAGGATGTCGGTGAGTATGTAGTCGCCGGCGAAAACATTTTCCCTCATTTTAGCATAACTTGGGGGCAAAGGGCCAACTATGTACTGAGGGTAGTCTAGTCTTGGGGCAAGGCTGACCACGTGGGTAGGTTCAAGATACCGTCCTCGAGTCTAGGCACGACTCTGTTTCTATAATAAATATGCCAAATTATCAGGATCGGCTTGCAGATATATCGATCAACCCATTAGCTGGTCAAGGCCCAAGTGTAATTGTCTGACTATGTCCTCGAAATCTCCCCATCTTTCTGGTGGGGCAGGGGCATGATATTCTCCTAAGATTCCTTTTAGACTCAAACTTCCGAGCTCATTCTAGAATGCCTCACTGAGAATTTGCTCGAATATCCCTACATCACATAACAATTAACAATGGTGCAAACAAATATTAATCTGTAGATATATATATATATATATATATGTATATATTTTGTTTTAACCTTACTCTGATACCACCTTTGTCACGACCCAACCTTGGTTGCTTAGGGCTAGAATTGTAACTTGCTAACTAATTCTAATTTTAAAAGATTAAGTAGCGCAGGCGAAGGCGGAATAAAAGCAAAAAAAATAATTAAATAGATAATTAACTTGATTACTTAGCCTATGACTTTAATAAAAGGAAATACACCCATCGAGCTTTTATTTTTATTTTTTTCTCAGTGACGGACAATTTGACAATTATTACAACAAAAAAAAAATTAAAATAAAATAACTACGTTGGGTCTCGTGTTAGCCCCATTATACGAGGTTATCACTTTTCCTTACACGTCATCACCTGAAAGGAAATAACAATTATAAACACATAGTAGAGTGAGAAATATTATATCAAGAGTATAGGGCAAAAATCACCATGGATAATTATTTAGGCTAAAACATTATGCATTATTGAATTTGAGCTGAACAAATAATGTTAAATAATAGAAATGATTTTCAGAATATAAATAAAGTAATTATAACCACGGTACAGAATATAACAGAACAGAGGTCACAAAAGTGACAAGCAGAATAGAGATCAATGGATCCACGATAATAAAGAGCCACAAAGTGTCCAATCAGAGACCAATGGTTATTTAAGTCCCTTAAAATATGGAACTCCCGTGGTGGTACTCACAAAATAAATATTTATCTAATTATTATCCAATAAATTTCAAAATTTAAACAATTTTATCCATGGGTTTCAAGCTAAACAAATAGGGTTTATAAAGTCAGTAACGTAATTGAAACATGAATATAATTTATAAAACATGAATTGTATAAAATAAATCGTAATAACTCAAGGTATACGTAAAATGTTTTATGATGACCCAAGATATAATATTACGCATTGTAATATTGATTCCCCACTCTTATTTTCCGCTGTCAAAGGACTTCTTTACTTGTTAGTTTCTATCCTTTCCAATATTTTTCCTTTTTTGTTGCTTTGAATTTGAGCCGATCCTCCTCATTTATAGGGAGGCAATCGTGGGTATCAAGCCACAACGCTGCCCCCAGATCATACATGTGTCTAATTCAAATCCTTATCCATTTAACTTATGCTTATCTATAAAATATGCCCTTTTAGCTTTACCTTTGGTTTAATTACACTTTGGTTCAATTTTTAAAATAATTATATACCATTTTTTTAAAAATATATAATCTCCAATTAAATTATACTTCATCACATATAATCATAACTATTATATATATGTATATATAATTTTTTTTTTCCGTTATATTTAATTTAATATTTGAGATGTCACACTTTAGGATTGTCCATGTCAAATTTTGGATTAGGTCCCATTGTCTTAAATGTGGGAGTAAAGCATTAGGTTTGGCATTAAAAAGGTGAAGATTTTTTGGTTCATAGGCATTTGTGGGTGCAAAGGCCCTTTCATCAATATTGTGGGGCTTAAAAAAAAAACAGAAGGTACTAAAATGGAATTCACAAATCATTATAATCATTGAAAAAGTACTGTATCAATTCAATTCAAGTGTAAATCTTTGTGTTTTGGAATTGAATATTTGTGCTCTAATGCCAACCTTGAAACATCAAGGACCAATTAACAGTGGCCTATGTCCTATGGACATCTATCAATTAGGCACTTTTGGGTCCATTTGCCATAGTTAAATTCCACAATAATGTTGTCCCTTGTTCCAAATTCGATCTTGAAAAGAAAGGAAACTTAAAACAAAATGACAAAAAAAATTGAGAATTAAATATCTAATTTACAATTGTTATTTTGATCAATCAAAACATGATACAGAGATTGAAAATAAGAGATTTGAGTTATAATTATTATACCGACCAATCAAAATATATGACATATCAAAATATTCATAACCAACAGTGATTTTTCAGAGATATGATTGTGTATTGCACCCTCAGAGTTAGAGACCCACCTACAAAATCTCACATAATCTTAGTGGTTGCATAGATCCCATATCCAAATGATTGGGAATCATATAATGCCCTCTTGAAAAGCTCAACAATTATGAATTCATATGCTACATTTCTCATTCCAAAAGTCAATTTCGCTTGGTGCCACCAAATCAATTTTTTTATATATGCATTATTATTAAGATTGTTTTATCATCTTTTGAGTTTTTTGTTTTTGATTTTTTTGGTTGCTTTTTCTATCCGGTGTGACATTGATTTTACTTTGCTGGTTTTCCTTTTTGTCTTATGACGAAATAAAAATGATTTTTTTTTTTTTATGAAAAAAATTAAAAGTAATTATCACTTGATTGGAATGATTCATCTAGCTAGGTCCATTAATATTTGGCCCCAACCTTTGTGATTCACGAATTTATGTATGCAAAAATGTCTGGGATCCTAGTGGGGTGACCCCATCAACCCTACTATTTTTTTATTGGCTCAAAAATTATTATTATTTTTTTTTTTTAGTCTTGCTCTCGCAGCCCCCGATGTGGAGGTGGGGGTGCTGGGGTCACCCCTCACTAGGGGTCCCAAACACTGTTGTTATGTATGGGCGTCCCTATCCACACGGTACCAATTTATTTCAATTATTTGTCATAAATAATACTATACGTACTAATTAATATACTAACTAATATATTAATAGATAATGTGGCATACTAATATATTAACAGATGATGTGGCATAATTTTATAGGTTTTAGATATTTGTAATTTATATAATAGGTAGGGTCAGTTATAATGACAAAACACTAGTTGATATACTAATGTGTACATAAATTAGTACATGTAGCACCACCGATTTGTCGTACCTTATATTTTAGCAAAGGTAAATGCAAATGTTCCTTAAGGCATTTTTTAATATTAAAATTGTGTAAAAAGTGTTAAAAATGTGAAAATGCTAAAAAAATTAAAATCAATGAAAAGTATTTTAAATTAATTAAAAGTTTTTTTTGTTATTGGCAAATATTAGTTGTTAGTTGTTAGTTGTTAAATTACCATATATGAGAAAAAATCTCTCCATTCTTGACAAAGAGCCTAAGTACTTGCACACCCTTAATTTAACTCCCCCCAGACCTCTTTGGGATTAAGTTCTAAGGAAAGTATGGTGGCCAACTAAGTTAGGCCTAATTGGTTTAAAATTAATTAAAAGTGTCATGTACACTTTACTTTCTTTTTTTTTTTATTTTGTTTTTTTGGGAGTTCTAATGGCATTTGTTTAAAAGACTATTAGACTGTGTTTGGTTGGGGGATTTGAGGAGAGATTTGGAAAGGGAAAAGGAAAAGTTAGGTGAAATGTGAATAAAATATACTCACATTTCACTTAGTTTCACATACCTTTTTCCTTTCCTTTTCTAAATCCCTCCCCAAATCCCCCAACCAAACACACCATTAACGAAATCATATTGGCCACAGATAGACATTAATGTGGATCCACACACACACATCAAACATCTTTTTTTGATTCAAGTTTTTTTTTTTTTTTTTGATTCAAGCACACACAGCAAACATCATATGTACGTATAGGATCAATGTGAATAGATGGTGTTTATTGTATAGATCTATATAAAGAGATGAAAAGGTTCAACAAAATATTCTCAGTAGTGAACCCTGTATCTGACAAGGTTGGGGTGTACAAATGCTTCTTTAGCTCCTATCTGTTCCACTCGCCCCTACCACTTAACGACTTCTCCTCCCATACCCTGAAGAATGTGCGAGATAAATATTTGTATTCTTCATCCTAAAAATAAAATAAAATTAAAAGTTGCACATTTGCCTTAATTAGTGATATGATGAGGCACAATAGAACTATTTCACATAAACATGTATTAGGCCGTCTTCAACATTTACTCAAATCTATCACCAAATTCAAATTTAATGAAAAAATTTTAAAAAATGAGTTTCAACGTTTTCATCAAAGTGATATTAAATAGAAAAAGAGTTACTTTTTTCATCAAATTAGGGCAATTTTATCCTTTCACCAAATTTGTAGGTGACCATTAGACGTCCTCTCGAATATCCTCCTAAACAACCGGTTTTAGAATGCATTTGATGAAAATTTATTCTAAACTAGACGGCTGCCTAAATTTGATGAAATCATTAGAATGCATCATATCATATCAAATTTTTAATCACATTTAATGAAAAATTTGATAAAACATTGAAGATACTCTCATGTATTCTCTCTCTTTGGGTGATAAATGAACATGCATGTCTTGTATTTTAATGATTGATCTAACTTAAGAAAATGGTCATTGCTATGCTTACAAATTTAAAAATACATGGGTTGTTGAGGGATTCTTAGCAGTTATCAGTTCAAATCATGTGCCCCAATAATGGCATCATCTCAACCACCAAGCTTTCCCTTTCAAACTCAATTAAAAATACTCTCTCATTTGCCAAAGATATATTCTCTTCTAAGAACCAATCTCCTCAGTCCTCCCCCCCTTTTTTTTAATCCTCTCATCCATGTGACTGCACCAACTCAATTAGTGTCCCTTCTAACTAATTATTCTGCTAATAACGGCTAATCTCAATTATTAAAAGGGACAAAGCTTCCCTCTGGTCCGTTAAATGGACTAGAGCGATTGTGGGCCAATAAAAATTATTGTCCCTTTCTTGGTCCTCTATAAAAATTATAATTATTTTGTTTAAACATGAATTCTTTTTCTAGGGTTGGTTTGGTTGAGACAAAAGAGCCCAATGACGGGTCCTTCACCATCAGCAGATATTTGAAGCATTGATGACATGGCAATGCCATTTGCCAGCTCATCATCTCCACCTTTGCCATGTAGATCATCCAGGCCAGTAGTGGAGTAAGGGAATGTCTACCTTAATTCTAAGCTTTATTATATTTAAAAATAAAAACCAATCTCAGTATATCAATTATCTAATGTCTTTTAAGTGATTATGAATCGATCATACTTGATTAAAAAAATAAACACTTGTTTAAAGTAAAAAAAAAAAAATTAAAAAGAGAGAGAGAGATCTGCAACTGTGTAGTTGTTGAGGGTTTGATCAAGGTGGCAGTCACATTAATTTCCATATGCATCTTTCCAGTGGCACATGGTGATTGCAGATTATGGTTTCGGGAAGTACATTTTAGAGGGTTTTTTTCATAATCAGAGTACTTATATTTATTTATTTTTATTTAATTAACGTGGCAATGCAAAGTCATTAATGGTGTGCTTTGTGTATTAGAAGATACTACTAGTATTACAGACGAACAATGTTGTCACCGCATTGGGGTAGGCGCCCTAAATTAGGTTTGATTTTTCTGCACTTAAAATTCATATTATCTTTTACTCAGTACATTCTTAATTACATGGTGTATTGAGAATTTTAAAAAGTAAATATCTTAATGTGACTAAGAATTCATTGAATATATTAAAATAGAAATTTTGAGTACAAAAAATCCGTGTGCTAAGACTGTTTTTAAGAGTTAGTTAAAAAACTATCTTGCTTGCTAAAAATAAATCTACAAGAAAGTTAATGGTAAAAAAATTAATTTATTTGGTATAGTTGTAACTTTTTGATTTTTTAAAATGACTAAAGTGATTTTTTTTTCTTTACGATGTGTTTGGTTGGAGGATTTGAGGAGGGAATTGGAAAGGAAAAGAGAAAAATTAGGTGAAATGTGAATAAAATATACTTATATTTCACCTAATTTCACACATTTTTTCCCTTTCCCTTTCCAAATCCCTCCCCAAATCTCCCAACCAAACACAGCATTAAGGAAATGAATTTTCCAAATAAACTAAGACTTTTTGAACAAAGAAATTTTTTTTAACTAATGAACTGGGTTTTTAATCACAATCAAATGAAACCTAAATTAGAGTTAAAAAGATAGTAACTTAGATCTAAAATACTCAAATTTTGCATGCATTAAGTGTCACACACATCCTCTGCCCCAAGTTGGAGTTTGCAAAACGATGAGATCTCTCTCTCTCTCTCTCTCTCTCTCTCTCTCTCATATGGGATGTTCAATAATGTCATGTGTTATCTGGGCATTTCTTAAACTCCAAACTAATGCCGACTTTCACAGACTTTTGTACACACTCCTTTGACTAAACAATTGCTTTATACAAGTTGCAATCTCTGACAAACACCTGTCAAACTTCAATTATATAACTATATATATCTACAAAAATGCTTGAGACCTTTAATTTAGAGGTACCACTACTGATGTGGCAGTGAGTCTCCCACTGCCACAACCAATCATGTGTCTTGATTTTTTATTTTTTATTTTTTTTTCCTTTTCCACCTCATTAGAAGTGGGTTTAGAGATGCCTTTTTAGAGATCTCTAGCATTATTGATATATCTAATGGTAATACAGAAATTTTTGTACCAAGTTGTAAGTGCATTGTTCTTTGATTACATTGCAAGCATACATACATATATAATAATAATAATCTGTTTGTATGCACAAAATATTAAACAAACAAGTTCTTGATCCTATCTTGGGCTGTTTTAGCTTTGTTTATTCCAATAGTCAAAAAGGTAAATGGTGTTTGGTCAGCAACCACATTTCATAAAATGTATTATTATTGAATCATATTTTTTACTCAGAATATATCTTTCATCTATTATAAAAATCAGTTCTTGCACTGAAGAATTAATTGGACACAAGGGACTCACATATTTAATAGGACCCATCACATTTAAGAAAGTTGTGTTCGATTCTCTAATCGTATTATGTGAATTTTAAATTTTTTGTATAATTATTTAGTCAAAATAAACCTAAACGGTAAACTATCTTTTGTTTTTTTCATTTTTAAATATTACTTCATGTTTTGGTTTATGAGAGAGGGAATTTTTTTTAATTTTATTTTATTCATTGTTAGAAAGGAAATCGATAATGGAAAGTAAGTTTTATGAGATGAGAGACATATGATGGTGATGTTTTATTAGAAAGTACGTTAAATACTGATTTTTTGATTTTTTAATTTTTTTTTAAAAAACATGTAAAAAAATAAATAGATGATATGATTTATAAAAATCACAAAAAACTAGTTTTAACCCAGTTGCTAAAACAAGCCTGAATCACAATAATTTTTAACTAAGATTACAAAATATTTCTCTTAAAATACCAGGTTCATATTATAGTTTTTTTTTTTAAATTATATTTTTAAAGAATATATATAGTATATATATTGTAGACCAACCTTTGAACTTGGAAAATACTTTAGTCTCAATGAATGAAAGGATGGAGAGTGGCCACAAGCAGATGTATCTGTTGCATACAACCACTAAAATACAGTCATGAAAAGGAAGGCACTCCACATTTGTATGTAATATTAGGTCAATTTCAAATCTTTGAATCAATCATTTTGTATCATTATTATTATTTTTATTTTTTGCTTTTGCATTTGAAAAACATATTTTCTCTACAATGCTATGACACGCTAGTCCTACTACTCTTATGCATTGAAATATTCGAAGATTCTGAAAAGTGTGTAAAATTTATAGTATTTGAAATTAATTTCAATATGCACATAAATTTTTAAAATAAATTTTCTGAATTTCTTAAATATAAATTTTTTTTGTTGTGCTGTATATGAGGATGAGAAGGATTTTGATTGGGGCAGTAGTGGGGTCCACTTCAAATCACAACAGGGGTGGCAGGGTTTGGAGGGAAGTGATGATGATCAAGAGGGTCCCAAGTTGTAATAAAACAGGCATTATCATATAATCAGAGAGTAGACCCATTATTGAATGTCATGTGTCCCAACCTAACCTCCCTTGGCTCTGGTATGGTGACCACACTGATCACTGTAACCACTTCTCTTGTTTTTATGGGTCCAAAGACCCCTAACCAAACCAGGGTGACCAGTTCTTCCAAATTATTATGAAGCCAATAATTTAAATTTATGAGTTACCTTTTTTTTCTTCTTTGACCTCTCATCGTTTTTGGACATCATCCAACACATATTTTGAATTTTTTTCCTTAAACACCCATCTTAATTCAAATTCTATTCTCATTTATAATCTTTTCAAACCATAATCCTAACAATTTATCACTATCACTATTACCACTACACATCTGGTAATCCCTTTCTACTCTTCCTAGCTCTTGCCACCTCTCACCTTTAACTAGTGGTGTAGTCAGAAATTCAGGAAAGAGGGGCACAAATTAATAACAACATTAAATTTTTTTTTTCTCATAATAAACAATAATGAGATATTGCTAAACTTAAATGTTAAGAGTTCATTTGGATAAATGTAAATTTTAAATTAAAGGATTTGAGATTAAATTTTATACAAATGTTGGGGAGTAACTATTTAATAGGTGGATTAGAAAATTAAAAAAGAAGATAAGTTGAGATAGAAATGATATATTTTAGTAGAGAAATTCCATAAAATATATCGCAAAAAAAGTTTCTATCATATGTTGCAATTATGATTTTCGTGGTCTTTAGTTATAATACATTATAGTGATAGATATAATTTAGTTATAACTTCTTGTGGTTGTTATTTTGGTTATGACTATATATCAAGTAATAGTTAGTTATGACTCATTCTGATATTAGTTATGACTTATTATAATTTTTTTATTTTTTATTTTTTATAATTGAAGATGTGTTGCTTGATTATAATTTATATAGTGATCATTTTATTTATGAATGGAAAGAAACACATGGA
Source organism: Camellia japonica (assembly GCA_030407325.1). Classification (NCBI taxonomy): domain Eukaryota; kingdom Viridiplantae; phylum Streptophyta; class Magnoliopsida; order Ericales; family Theaceae; genus Camellia; species Camellia japonica. The sequence continues at coordinate 167,506,213 of JAPPVO010000016.1, forward strand.
GGATAAACTCCACAAACTCCACATGTCAAATGTAACTAACAATTCAATAAATTTTATATCTTCATTGATATTAATTATATTTGCATGTCAATAATGATAGACATCACTATAATATTGAAATTTTCATAGATAATAATATGACTTATCATAATCTCTTTGTTTTCAACCAAAATAACCATTATTATTCTCATAATTTTAAAAATGTCATTAACATTTCACTTTAAATAATATTTTTATAAATTTTTTTATTTAAAATATTTTCTTTATGTTTAAAAAAAAATCCCAAAACCTTGGGGGGCACGTGACCCTCCTGGGTCCTATGTGCCTCCGTTATGGCCTTTAACAATCCCTTCGTATTTTTTTTTGCCCTCCTCACCATTTTTCGCCACCCCCTTTCGACAGGCCTTTTCCCTTCTCTTTTGTCTCACTTCACCCCTAACCCCAACCCTAAGTTAGAAAACAAAAAGTAAAAGCATAAGAAGGGAAAATTGAAAAGAATTCACGGTAGTAAGTATGGTTGTGCCAGGGGTGGAGTGGAGGGGAAGTTGCGATAACTAAGAGGGGGTGGTGCCGGGGGTAGAGATGGGAGTGGCAAAGGAGGGTACATTGAATTGGGGAGGTGGGAAGAAAAGGCGTTAAGGAGTGTAGGAGGATGGTAAGGTGTTACTGGAGGTGGTGGTAGTGGAACCGAAGATGAAGAAGTTGATGGTTGGTTTGGTGTAGAGTATAGAAGACCAGGGATGAATAGGGGTGAGCAGCGGATATACCGATCCGCCAAAACCGACCGAACTGAACCAATCCGCCGTATTTTGGATGGATGTGTGATGACAAGCGGATGGTTGCGGATTGATTTTCTCCAATTTGCCAATCTGGCGAACGGATGGTGAATTTGAGATTCCTTTGGCTGCAACCGAACCGCCAAACCGCGAGCACTCCTAGTAATTTATAAGACTTTGTGTTTTCAGTTTGTTTAAATATTCTGTTTATGTTTTCAATTAAAAAAGAGTTTAAATATTCTGTTGAAAAAAAGTTTTCAATTTGAATATCTTTTTTGAATTGAAAAAAATAAACGTATTATTTATCTATATTTTTTGGTTTTTAAATCTATCTCTAAAAATATTAAATAAAAAATATAATATATGCTGATTAGTTTTTGTTTTCAAAAATAGATATAGATGTAACAATACAGAGACATACAATCTCTATTACTGCTCGATTCATGGTTTTGGTAGTTTGAATTATTTTTATATTTTAAGAACAACAGATTGTAATACTTTATGTAGATGAGGCATGCTGTGATTGTAGTATGTGAATGAGGCATGCAGTGATTGTGATATTCTAAAATTTCAAACTTTCTTGCTTTATGAGGCATGCAGTGATTGTAATATTTTTTTAAGTCATTGACTGTAACACTCTCTCTTTTTTTTTTCTTTTTTTTTGTTTTGAAGAAGTGAACAAGTTGAATTATGTTAAAAATTTATAAAATTTTAAACCGCCAAATCGATTCGCATCCATCTGCCAATCCGCTCAATCCACATCCGCCGGATTGACGGACGGATGCGGATTGATTTTCTCAAATCCGTCAATCTGGCGGACGGATGACGGATTGGAGGTTCCGTGGCCGTAACCGACCCACGCCCACCTCTAGATGAAAGTATTAGGTTGAAATTATATATTAAATAAAGTTATAATTAAAATATTATTAAAAGATAGGAATTCAAAAAAATATATGGGATAATTTAGGAGCACTCTTAAGTTTAAATAAATATTTTTCTTTTAAAAAAAAAAGACATATATGCCCAATACGGCACATGACTTTATATGAGTAGATGGAACAAAATTCAAGAATAAATTATCAATATGTCTTAATAATTAGATTTAATTTTTTTTACTTATTGAAAGTTATTCATAGTAAAATGGTAATTTTTCTGATGATTTTTTATATGTCGCTAAAAATTAATAATTAGTGACTTTTTTATCACGATTTTTATAAATTGTCACTAAAATTTACAATTAATAACGTTTTTCTGTGAAGAATTTTTCGAATTATCGCTGAAAGTTAAAAATTAGTGACATTTTTTTGTGACAATTTTTTTAAACTTTTGCTAGAATTTATAGTTAGTGATATTTTTTATGACTAAACTTTTAACCTATCGTTGAAAATTAATAATTAGTGCTTTTTTTTAATAGTGTTTGATAAAAAATATTATTAATTATTACAAAATCTATTAAATAATAAGTCCACCAATTAAAATCTATACGAAAGTACTCTTGAAATTAATAGTCACGGTAAGAATATTTTATGAGCTATCGATAAAATAAAAATAATATTAGTTTGGGGAATGAGATACTTTTTTTTATTAGGGAAATATTTGGTTCAAATATACTTTTATATATTATAATTTATTTGATTAATGCCTCATACACCCAGTTGCCCCGACCCCCAGTGACCCCCAGTGAGGTGGCACTGGCACTCACGTGATGGTCACGTGACTGACTATAAGACCAAACAAAAATATTCACCTTTCATTTGAAAATTTCCCCCCTCCCCCCTCAAACAACGGTACCCTCCCCCCTCAGTGAGGTAACAGGTACTGACCCTCCACTCCGACGTGGGACTCCCACACCGACGCCGGCGACCACTCCTTCCCTTCACTCCGACACCGACAGCTCGTTCCCTCCCTTCACTCGCGAATCTCCACGACTCTCCTTCCCTTCACGTCAACTGTATGTATATTTGCGTATATATATATCTATTTATTATCTATTTCCTGTTCTATCTATTATCTGTGAAATTTCCTTTTGATTTGGGAATTGTGGCATTTTCATTTACGAGTTGTGGCATTTTCAGTTGGAGTCTTACATTGCCTTAAACGTGTTCGATGAAATTCCCCAACGAAATGTTTCTGATTTTTGGTTCAATTTCTCCAGTGCATAATTTCTTCATTAAATCAATTTCAGGATTCATCTTGATTATACAGAAATTTCTGTGCATAATTGGTTAAATTGGTTAAATTTCTGAAGGTGCATAATTGGTGAAGGTGCTCTATTTGTTTACCTGTTAATATGCTTTAATTGGTTCATGTGGTTTACCTTTTAATATGCTTTACCTCCAGTGCATAATTTGATATGGTTACCTCCAGTGCATAATTTCTGTGCATAATTGGTTCATATGGTTTACCTTTTAATATGCTTTAATAGTCAATGCTGAAGGTGCTATGGACAAATTATATATTACTTTTGAATATGCTTTTAATATGCTTTTTATATATATTAAATTACCTTTTAATATGCTTTTAATATTACTTTTTGGTCCTGTAACAAATTATATAAGCCTATTTATACATATATACATACATACAGATTGCTCTGGACTAATGCAGAAGAATTTGAAGTTACATGACATTGAATTCAAGCTTGGGGCTCTCTGTAGGCTCAAACCCAAACATCAACAATCCAAACCCACAAATTATATAATTGCATCTATACATACATAGCAGAGGAATCAGATTACTTTTTGGACTAGTTTAGAGGAATTTGAAGTTTGACATTGAATTCAAGCTTGGGGCTCTATATCTGATCAAACCCAAAAATCGGCAACCCAAACCCATAAATTGCAGGTCTTATATATATATACATAAATTCATGGATTTGATCCTACAACACAATGGCAGGTCTTATGTTTTAAGTGCTATTCATCTTCTATTTTTAATTGAATATATAAAATCATTTGAATATATAAGATCATTCATCTTCAGCATTCATCTTCTATTTTTAATTGCTATTTGTCCCTCTTTGCAGATGTCAACTTCAAGTGTCAGTGGCAGTAGCTCAGGTTGGTTGACATACGTGAACAGAATTTGTCGCACATGTAACAAAAAAGCCACCATCAAACTATCACAAACCGAGCAAAACAAGAACAAGTTATTCTACTATTGTAATGTTTGTGGTTTTATCAGATGGTGTTTACCTACGAATCCAGAATATGGAGGTGATCAAATTGAAACAGACGAAGTCCCAACTGTTGGCGAACAAGTTATGACCGAACGACTTCAAGCTATGACCGAACAACAAATACAGATGACAGAACAACTTCGAATTCAGATCGCAAAGATGCAGAAGTTGATATATATGTTGTCCGTGTTGTTTGTAATTGGTGCCTTTAAACTTATGAATATGTAATAAGTAGAAGTACATGTCTCCTTGAACTTGTTGAAGTAGACTTAATACTTTTGTGATGTTTTGGAGGAAGTCATGTTTTGTTGTGTATTGAAACCTACTTATTGTACTCTTTTGTTGTTAGTGGAATGGAAAATGGCTTGTTCAAATTTGTACACTTTCTTCAATACTCATTGAATGGACATTGTTAAATACAGGAAACTGTTGAATACAAGGTAACTATTGTTGAATACAGGTAAACTATTGAACATGGTAAATTGAACATGCTAAATAAACATTGTATATTAAATAACAAAGTTTAAAACTCATAATAGTAGACTACATAATATCCAATCTTCTCAACATCAAAGTTTGAAACTCATGATAATAGACTACGTAATTTCCAATCTCAAAAACAAACAGTTGGAATACATAGAAACTAGTCAAACAAGTCTGTAATATCTAAGTTTCCCGATGCAGAACCACAAATCTGAGTTGGAGCACTCATCAAACTTTCCTGTGTGCCACTTATGAAGTCCGATGGAGTAAGAGATGTGCCTCTAATACCATGGGCCACCTATGACAATTCATTGCAAAAAGTACATGTTAGAACAATACAAAGATGCAAAAGTACATGAAGTACTCTTTCGAATACACTTCGTAAAAGTACATGAAGGCCTCTTTGGAACACGTACCGGTACATACATACTATTTTTTGTGCCAACCATATAAGGATAATACGGTGTTTGAGCTTGAGCTTCAGGTTCAAATTGGAGCAACTTAGCCGCCTGCATGTTTTGAAGAATAATTACATATTGAAATGTATGAATTGCTTTTACATACTTCAATATACATTGTCGAAAAAAACATTTGAATACACATTTTACCTTTGTTTTTGTTTGTTTTTTTGCTGTTGCCTTGAACCGATTAACAATTTGATCTACTTTGGCAACCTTCCGTTTCGTAACTGGACGACCTCTTCGCCTAGCAACCAAAGGACTAATCACCTTCCTACTAGTACCTCCTTGTATGTTGACTTCAGAGGGTTGACTTCTGATGTCTTTCTTCTCTGCCCCGCTCGAGAACATTCAATTGCAAAGTTTATCAATTTCCCATCATCTCCAAAATGTTGTGCTCTATGAGCTATAGCAAATCCGACATGCTTAGCATATTTGCCATAAAATGTGTACACCTCTTCCCTTGAGCTAAAACACATACCCTTTTTAGGTTCTTCAACGTGTTCGCCCTCATTTATTAAAGGATTCTCACCTTCAACATTTGAATCAACCTCCATTTCTCCACTTTGCGTACTGAAATAACAATTAAACAAATATCATTACAGATTATGGAACTAAACTTCATATTTCAGATTTATATAAACTGTATAATACCCAGATTATGGAACTTCATATAAACTTAATTAAACTGTATAAACTGCTAAAACTTAGAAGGCAGATGACTTGGCCTCTTCAGTATGTGCTCTAAATGAATGTTGTTTACTTTACAAGTTTTTATCATTATCATGGGATGAAATACTTCATGTTGTGTTAAGATTTCACGCATATATCTTCACCCAAAAACATATCTACAGATATTTGCAATATTGTACACAATTAGGCAGTATGAATAATTGCTTGGTTTACAAAATGTCCTTGAAGTTGAACCTGAGGTGTGACATCAATGTTGGAAACAGGAGATTTCTGTACGTTGCCAAAAACTAATGCGGGTATCAACCTATAGATTTAAAGATACAAAATAACAGCCATTTGTATTTTATGACAATACAATAAATCTGTTAATTGTATGCCAAATTAGAGAAAAAAACAGAAATTGATGTTTATTTTTGTTAAATACATAGATTTATGTTAAACTCACATAGAGATTTAAACTCACATAGAAATTAACAAAACAGAAATTGACAGACCCAGACTTAAAAACTAAACAGCATAAAAAACATAACTCTTGAGCATAATCATATTTCAGATTTGTATAAACTTCATATATCAAATTTAAACTTCATAAACTTCATCAATCAGCATATGAAATAGATTTTTTACCTCATAAACCAGATTGATGGACAGAGACAGAGCAGAGCAAAACCAGACAGAGCAAAATTCCCGGCGAGCTATGGTGGAGGAGGAGGATGGCGGCAAGAGGTGAGGATAGGCGAGGGAAGACAGACGAGGATAGACGAGGATGGCGGCGAGAGATGAGAACATACGAGGGAAGACGAAGATAGCCACAAATTCCCACTTTTTTCCTTTTTTTTTTTTTTTTTTTTTCCAGCTGTGTTTACACATCAGCTGCCACCTCATCGCCACGTCACTGGGGGTCGCCACGTCACTGGGTGTATGTAGCGGGACTGAATTTATTTTTCATATATTTAACTATTTTTATAAAAGTATTTGTTTAAGAGTATCTTCAACAGTGTATCAAATTTTCATCAAATGTGAGTAAAAATTTGAGTGAAAGCTTCATTTGATATCAAGTGTTTCAACGGAGAGTTTTGACTTTTTCTCAAACTATGGATCAATCGGGCAGACGATCTGCCGGTCGACCGGTCAGTATAATTTTTTCACAGATTTTTGCCTTGAGAGTAATCATCTAGAAGGATGACCAGGAAGACATTCGAGAGACATCTGGGTAGACATCCGATAATGAACAGTAATTTAATGAAAGAAACATTTATTTTTAATTTAATGAAAGAAAAATGAAAATTTTAATAAACAATGGAGATCTTCTAACCAATTTCTTTAATGCTTCAGGGATATTCACACAGTCATCACTCCCTAGTTGGACAATGCATGTGGTATGCCAGTGCCACGTTGGCACGTAAGCGATAAATAACTACCTCGGAAGTCAAAAAATTATTGGTTGATGTCTCACCAATCACAATACCTCATACTTCTTTAGATTTTTTTAATCATTTAATATAAATTTTTGATAAATATTACGAATTTTAAGTATTTTATCAATATTTTTACTATTTCACATAAATATGAAATCCGCATTATATGAATTCATATAAAATATTTAATAAAAATATTAATAAAACATTTGAGATCCTTAACATTAATCCAAATTTATAGAATACACTAGGTTTCGTTTTGGATACACATTTGGACTAAAATAGTCATATAGAACAAAATTAGTTATTTTAATCAAATAAGACAAAATATCACATCCAACCTATAATCATTTATTTTTTTTTTCAAAAAAATTAAAAAAATCAAAAAAATTTATTCAAAATAAATTTTTTTAACTCAAATTAAAATAATTAAAAAATTTAAAAACCAACAAACCAACTCCCAATAGCTTTTCCACGCCATTACTTTCGATATGATGTCTATTAATGACGAGTTTGACTCCTTTAAGTTCTAAATTAATTTTAAAAATGGTATTTTATTTGTTTGATTTGATAGTGAGAGTTTTAAATTTCCCAAAATAATAATAACAAATTAATTAAAAATTTTAAAATATGGAATGTGAATGGTTTTATATCAATTATTGATTGATTTAAAAATTCACAATCTAAGACCTAACCACTTGCTAAATCATTAAAGATTTTAAAAATATTGTTTTAAGAATTTCAACATTTCTCTTTAAATTATAAAGCTTGCTAGGTATCTGATTTGAAGCAAAAGTAAACAATGGCCCTGTTTGGTAGAGCTGTGGGAAAGTGCTTATAGCTTATACCTTAATAGCTTATAACTTATAGCTTATAACTATGAACATAAGCTGATTTCTGACTTATAAATTAAGTTTCTCCTGCCTCACTCAAAGAATAAGTTGATTTGTGACTTACAAAAAGCTATAAGCTGTATTGTTAAGTTAAACCAAACACATCAAAATAGCTTAAATTAAGCTGAAAGCTGAAATAAGCTGAAATTAAGCTGTACCAAACAGGGCCAATAAACCAATCATAAATGTAAACAATAAACCAATCATAAAATAAAATGTAATCACTTCACATAAATGTGAGATTTATAAATAAAAAAAATGAAATTTACATCAAATGAAAAGGTTAAGTCTAATTTTGTATTTTTAAACTTTTCAAAATAAAATTTTTCTTATTATGAAAAAAAATAACATAGAACTTCTGTATATGACATTAAACTATAATTAATCTTGTTAGAAATCTGCTACAAATCTTATAAAGAAAATAAAAAAGTTATCCAAAAAGTTCAATGTGTACCTCAAATTTATTGTGAATGTTTGTCTCACCATTTAAAATTTAGAGTAAATTATAAATACAAATAGCAAATTTACTTAAAATAAGAATTATCCCCTGTGATTATAGAATTTACAAATATCCTTTCATTAAATGTTTATTTAATGAAATTAATAAAATAAAATAAAATAAATTTCTAGTTACTGTCCTATATAACAATAAAATTACATGAATTGTTAATTAAATATATTTCTGATATCGTTAAAAAATATTAATTATTTGATAATTTATTAAGCAAATAAATCAATTGTCATGTGATTAAAAACTTGAAAAACGCAAGAGGTGATTTTTAAAATTATAAAGAGTAATTTATAATTTAAACAAATCTCAAGATGTATTCCTAGTTGGGGAAATTGCAATTCAATGAAAACACGAAAAAAAATAATAATTACAAATCAATGATAAAACTTATCAATTTTAATAATTGAAGTGATAAGTATTATGAATTTGCAAATTTTTTTGATCTTTCCACTTAATTACAATTTTGCCTTCCTAATTTATCCTAAAATTAAAGGAAATATTTGAGACTCAAAAACTTCTCACAATTCCCCTCACAAATGATATATCAAAATAAGTGTCAAATTTGTTATATATTTAATAATTAAAAATCTAATTTTTTATTACATTATTATAAATAAATTTGTAATTTCTAAAGTTACTTAAAATTAAATCTCCACCCTCCATTAAGTGGAGTGGACGAAGGTGTAGTAGTAGAGTGTAGAGTCACAGTAGTAGTCTGATAGAGCATTCAAAAACGTTTTAAAGATCAACAAACAAGCGTGATTGGACCGCCCCTTATTTAAATCATTCTTTACTTACCCATTCATTTGGCAATTATTATTACAACTCCGCAGCGTAGCTCGAAATATCAACTGTTTGAATGGTTCGAAATTTTAAAAAGACGTCATTTTAATATTTTTTTTATTCTCTTACTGGTAAGATAATATTTTTCGTATCAGTCAAGTCATTCAAACTCTACGCATTCGAACTCTCACACATTTTTCTTATTATTAAAACCATTTCTATTAAAAACATTATTTTATTTTATTTTTTATCATCAGCTTCTGTTAAAAGTAATTTACCATACCAAGTTATTATTGCTATATGAGCATCTTTATCATATTATTTAAATTTTATTTTAAAATATTATTAAAAAAATTATTTTTTATTTTAAGAATTAATTTTTTATCTATTTCTTCCAACAAATTTCATATTCTTTTTCTATTCTATTAAAATAATATTTTTAATTACTTTTAAATTTAAATATTTTTTTAATAATAAAATAATAAAAAGCAAATGCAATAGCACATGCAACAGCATATGGAGCAGAGGAAAGACAGAGACAGTCGACCAATCAAGTTAATTTTGGACATTTTTCTTCTTTAACTCCAGGACTTTCACAGGACATCTAGGGGATGTCCGGGAGGACATCCAAGAGGACATCTTTTGCACCTTCAACACTAAATAAAATAAAAATTTATTAGATTTGAGAGAGTTATAGTGACTCCTTACAGTAATACTTATATTTGGGGATTGGATAAGGGAATTGCTAGAGATGTCTTTTGATAGAAAAACTCCTTATTTTGAATAAGGATGTAATATAAGGGAACATATAGGGATGCTCTAACTTGGTCTTTTTTAACATTTAGGCTTCCTTTTAACTTTTTTAATGTTTTAGCTTTTTAGTTTTATAGTTATTTTAATTTATGCTAAAAAATTTGTTTGTGTTAACATTTTTTATTTTTTTATTTTTTGTGAAAGAAAAGTAAAATAATTATGATTTAGATATGACATTTTATCTTATTAATTTTAGTTTATTATATTTTTTTATGACTAAGATCAGGGTTTCAAATAGCACGATCCAAACCTTTGCAGACTTGAGAAAATCTATCTCCTTAACCCTTCTTTAAGAAGGTTTAAATTTAGAGTTTGTTTGACATCCCTTAAATAAGTACACTTATTTAGATAAGTGCACTTATTTGGATTACATCAACCCTTTACTTTTCTATACATCTTTTCATAAAAAAATTTTAAAAATACACTTATTTAAATCATTCTATATAACCTTTACTATCATTTATTAATCTTATAGCTTAAAAGTAAAGCATCAAATAATATAAAAGCATCCAAAGCTAAGGGAGGGCCATTCTTCACTGGGCAAGCCTTGATTGAGCACTTCTTTTCCAACCTTAAAAAAAATAAAGGAAGCTTCTAAAATTCATAATATATATATATATATATATATATTTATATTTTAAATCCTTCATATCACATAATATGGCACATGCAACTTTGATAGTCACAGTCCTTTTCATCTTATATAGTAGTGAATTTGGATAGATTTTTATTCACCATTTGTCAAATGTATATCTTATCAAATCTTCTGAATAATTTTTAAATATCACAGCAAAGATCTTTGAAGCTACAAAGTTGAAAAAAGAGGAGGAACAGATCTTGGAGCGGCATAGACTCACCTAGGTTCTATATAATATCATCACTTTTGGATTGTGAAATCTTGAACCATGCTTGAAATCCTAATTATATTTGATATTGTTTGAATGTTGCAAAAAAAAAAAAAATGGGATTGAAATCTATGATAATGTTACAGATAATGCTTAATAAATATTTAAACAAAATATTAATTAGGGGCACTTTTTCATAAATCCATTTTGACCCACTTATGTTCCATTTAGTCTACATTATTTTCTTATATTCCAATAAGTTCTATGAGTGACATAGTTACTAAAAGGGGTACTTACCAATTAGTCCTATTAACTAGACTTATTTACCTACAGGTCCTAACTAATAAATTTAACACTATAAAAATAAGAGAGTGATAAATTTATCACTAAAAATTTATTCATAAAAACAAAGAGACTGATAAATTTATCACTATAAATTTATTCATAAAAATAAAAGACTGATAAATTTATTTTTATCACTTGATAAATTTATCAAATAGGACTTAATGGGTAATAAGTCTCCAAAGTATGACCTATTGGGTAATAAGTCTCAAAAGTAGGACCTATTGGTAGTTTACCCTTACTAAAATATCCCTAATAATATTTACATTTACAACGTGAATGTTCCATGATGTGAATGTTCACCGTCGATGTGAATGTTCACATCGTCAATGTGAATATCATGTCAATATGAATGTTCACACTGTCAATGTGAACATTTATACATCAATGTGAATATTCACATTGGGGGTGTTTGGCAAAAGCTTTTTTTTTTTTTGCTTTTTGGGCGAAAATCCATAAAAAGACAAAATAGTCAATAAGACAAAATGTCACATCAAATCTATAATCATTTCATTTTTCTTTCACAAACTTCATATTTAACTATAAAAAAATCTAACTATATATCTTCCCAAACATAAAAATTTTAGCCTACTAAAATAGTCAACTAAAATAGTCTACTAGAATAGCAACTTCCCAAACACCCACATTGTAAAATATGAATATTCACATCACCAAATTGCTAACCGTTCAAAAAATATTTGTAAGGATAGAAATATCCATAAAATACTTTAAATATGAGAATTAAGATTTTGTAGATCAAATGTTCAAATAATAGAACTTATTAGAATACAAGAATATCTTATGAACTAATTAGAATACAAACACTTAAAATTTTTTTTTTAATAAATTTCCCTATTAATTAAGACACAGTTTTGTATATGAGTTTTATCACTTTATGTAGATTGTGGGGGTTGACTATATGTCTAGTAATTAGGGCATTTTCAATGGAGAAGTAAAGATGTGTGTTTTAATTGACAAGATGTGTTAAAAATGAGATTTAATTTTGTGTGTTAAGTATTTATTAATTTATGGAATGAATGAGGGTTCAAATGGAGATGTAATATGTGTTAAGTGTAAAAGTAAGATTTAAATATATGTCATATATAAAATAAATTGAATAAAATTTAGGATGTAGGGCTGCTTAAATCCTAAACCCTCTCCCTCACACTTTCCAAGTCACTGGATCATTAGAATTGAAATTTGCAATGGATAATATCTGACTATTAATCTTTGACTCTAATAATAAATCATTTACATTTGTACTCAAGATGCTCTTATGTTTATTAGTACCGTGGGTTGTGTCCTAAAATTATTGTAATGGTGCCCCTTATAATATTATTTCTAAATAGAAATTACCATGAAAGATTAGAATTTTTTTGGGTCATCCTTATCAAAAGTACCCAATTAAAGTAAGTGGGTGAAAGACGTGGAAACCTAAACATCACTTATAAAGGAGACAATTAATAAATGAGGGATGCACCAATAAATTTTAAATTAATAATTTATACACTGTTTAGTCTTAAAAGTTTTTTTATAGACTAAAAGGTCCCATTACAATGTTTCAAACATCAGATTAATGTTTCGAATATTAGATTTCGAACATCAGATTAATGTTTCGAACATTAGATTTCGAACATCAGATTAATGTTTTAAACATTAGATTGATGTGTAAATGAGACTAAATGGTTCAACTTTTCAGAAACTAGGACTTATGGGTAAATTTTCCTTAATAAATACATGCTTAAAATTGGGCTTTTACATTTTCCTAACTTGATTAAATTAATACTAAAAGTTTTATGTTAAAAATCGTCTTATGAGTTTTGGTTAAAGTTTAAATAATAAAATAATAATAATAATAATAAAAGTTTAGTATAGATTCTTAGCACTGGTTTGGAAAGTTGGGTTGGGTGGATTGGGGTTAAACCAGTCACAAAAAGATAAAGTCATCTTTTTAGCTTCAGATTAAAAAATGTCACATTCAAATCATAATCATTTTATTTTTTCTGATAAAAGTAAAAAAAAAAATCAAAAGAATTCATCACAAATAAGATTTTTTTGGCCCAAATTAAAATAACTAGAAAATCACAAAAGCCAAGCCACATTCCAAACGAAACCTAAATATATATCTTGTAAACTATAATATTTTAGGGTTGTTTTGGGTATATTTTATAAGTTGATTTTTTTACTTATTATAAAAAGATGTACATAAAAGTAGAGAAATAATATGACTCAGGGTGAGTTTGGGAAGTGGGTTGGCTTTTTGACTTTTTGACTTTTTTGGCTATTTTAGCCTGGGCTTAAAAGCTTGGTTTGGGAAGGACTTTTTGGCTTTTTGGCTTTTTTGAGTTTTTTTGTGAGAGAAGAGTGTAATGATTATGGGTTGGACGTGATGTTTTGTTTTTTTGGGGCTAAAATAGCCTGTTTTGTCTTTTGTGGCTATTTTAGCCCCAACCCACTTGACAAACGGGGCCTCAAACAAACCAATAACTAATAAATTGACTATTTTAAATGTTTTAAAAAAGGCCTTAATATGGAAAAGTTATTCGTTCGTCCTGAGGTACTGCTATGCAGTGCTCTAACGATATTGTGATTAGTGAAAGAAATAAAATTTATGAATTTATATTAAATAATTAAAAAATATAAAGAATATAATAAATTATGATTAATAAAAAATATTATCACTCAGGCCAACAATAATTTTTTTATTCTGGTGGAGTGGTTAACAATTTTTTCATATTAAAATTAGGTTGAAGATTGATTGATGCTTTATTAGTAGTAAGATTAGATTAGATTTTTTACACTCACCCAAAGTCCTAAAGAAAGATAAGACTTTTGACAAATGACAAGCAGAGTGTTGTTCCAGAAGTCGCGGGGTTCCTATGACCAAAAGACGTCAGCGAATAAAGTAGGCCACAGCCTTAAATTAAAGAAAATTGTTTAGGAGTTTTAAAATAATGTTTTTAATGGCTCTAGAATGTAATTTTAAGTGATTTGATATTTTGTTTTTTATTTTTATTTTTTTATTTCTTCCACTATCAGCTCATTAGAGCTTAGTATTTTTTTTTAAGTAATATGTATTTTAAATTAAAAAGGCAACCGCTTCTTTCTAATTTAGGCCAAGTTTGGCAATTGTAAAATAATTTATCTTTTTATCTTTTTTTCATCATATCATCTCTCTATTTTTCTGTACATTTTTTTATAAAAAGATAAAAAAATATACTTATTTAGATCATCCTAAACAATCCCTTAAAATTGCACTGGAGTGTGTTATTAGACTTTCATGAGTTTACTACATAGTTTTTATTAGGTTGTGTTTATCATAAAAAGTTTGGGTTAAAATAATTATAGAAAATAGAATAAGTTAAAAAATTAATAAATTAAATTGAGTGTTTGTTATTTTAGTAAAAGTTATTTTAATTTTTGATTATTTTAATAGATTAAAATTTTTGTATTTGAAAAGATAGTTTGATTTTTTTATAATTAAATGTGATATTTGTGAGAGAAATAGTGAACGGATTATGGATTTGATATGATATTTTATCTAATTAACTATTTTAGTTTATTTTATCTTTTTGTAAATTTTAGCCAAAAATAGACTAAAATCTAACTTTCCAAACAGGGTCAAAATATCACATCTAAACCATAATTATTTTATTTTTTTCTCAAACAAAAGTCCAAAAAAATCAAAAAGTCCATTCCAAATAAGATTTTTTAGTCCAAAAATCAAAAAGTCAACTCACATCCCAAACGAAGGATTAATATATAAAATTCATTGAGTATTTTATTTCTATAAAAAATTATTTTAATTAGATATTGATAGTCACTTGATTAAATTAAATTTGTATCAACGATAATTATGATTTTAAAAATAAATTATTCACACAAATATGACATAGTTAAGTAACTATTGATATTTAATCAACTTAATCTTTTTCAAAAAATAAAATACTAAACGCACTACACACATTGAATGATTTGAACCATCAATATAAACCAAAAACGGCCACAATATGTTGGACTAGACCGTTCAGTTGGCTAATCCAACTGGAGAGTCCAAGTCCAATTAAAAATATTATATTTTGTATGAAAGTCTTGTTTGGATGCAATTTATTTGTTTATTATTATTATTACCATTATAAAATTAAGGGATGGATGAGCCGTTTAGATTTCAAGATAATAGGGCAATTTTCACTGTTTGACATCATTTTTATTTTTATTTTTTGTGCGTGTAAAACATAATTACTTTGAAGTCAAAAGTTTCTTTCCACAATCATATATTGTATTAGCGATAACAGTAACATTGCATAAACTAATATAAACTGGACCATTTTAATAATTATTTGAATTTCGGTCATTAAGAAAATCTGAAAGTATAAATTTGAATCTTTTAACAAATATTTGAATTAATTCATAAGTACATATTACACTTTTTAACTTTTTAATTATTTTTTAATCTATTATGTAACTAAATATCATTAAAATTAAAATTAATATTTTTAAGTGGATTGATCAAGCCAACTTAAATTAGCATTCTTTACTCCAACTTAAATATTTAAATTAATATTTCGTTTGGAAATAAGTTATTTTAGTAATTTTTTTGACCTTTTATTATAATATAAAGTTTAAAAAAAATAGTATATTTGAGATAAATTTTTGACTTTTTACGAAAAAATATATAAAAAGTAGAGAGATTTTTTTTTTAATTTTTATAATTTATTAATTTTTAAACTTTTTTAATGACTTATTAATTTTTAAACTAAAATAGATAGATGCCAAATCAAGCCAAAATAACTAACAATAGGGGTTGGTTCAGTGGATAAGACCTTCAAATCTCTCGTTCAAGGCTTGAGTTCGAGTCTTTATAGCTCCTTATTAGGGTTAACATACTCTTTAGCGCATGGAGCACGCAGGGGCCTAAGTTTCGGCTCCAACGTAGGTGCGGTGGAGTCTCTGTAGATATACTGTAAGTGTTAAAGGGCAATACTCCCTGACGAATATGTTGGAGTAACCTATCTGCATATCCATTTCTTGAAAAAAAAAAAATAAAGCCAAAATAAGCTTAAAATCTCAATTATTTGATCATATAAACCAATTTATTGAGAACTCCATAAAACATCAAGCCTTAGGTTGGTTGGGTGGGCCATCAGGCCAATACCTAGTTGGTACATGGCTAATAAATTAAAATTGGTCCCCTTCTTTATATAGAAATGCTAGATAGCCCACTGAACATTGGCTAAGATTAAAAAATATGTAAAAATTGGTTTTTATTAAAAAACTTATAAAATATAATAAAGTACAAAAATTGTTTTGAATTGTAATTTTATTGACATGATGTAAAGCTTAACCAATGCCCATTCAGCGGTGATTAATAAAATCTTTCTTTATATTTATTGTATAAATCCATACAAACAATTTTATCCAAAAGTATAATCAGCAATCATATATTAAATTTTCTTATATTATAGGTATATATGAATCCTGTATGCATAGCATTGATCCATAATTTTTAGAATAATGCTATGGTACACAACATCAAAAGAGTTTGTACTATACACAAGTGACATTTGTGGGTTTAATTTTTACAAATATCATAATTTAATTCTATAAGATTCATAACTTTGAAAAAAAAAATTATAATCAAACACTACGTGAGATATAATCAAAGAATTCATGAATCATGATTAAAATGTCATAACTAAAATCACAATGAGAGTTGTTTTGAGTATGACTTATAAGTTGACCTTTTTACTTATTACAAAGGTGTTGTTTGGTGCAGTTTATTCTAAGTTAAAAGTTGATAATCAGAAAGCAGAAACCAAAAGTATCCTTTTCACAGCTTCTAAATAATCAGCTTTTCTTAGCTTATTTAAGCTATTCCTGCTTAAAAAATTGTAAGCAGAAGCTGCACCAAATAGTTTGGCACAAATTTGTTAGAAATGGTTTAGAAAAAAAAAAATCTGGAAAAAATAGAATTTTTTCTAGACTTTGGTCTAATTTTTAGGTGGGACCCATGCGCCGAATTTCTCGAGTCTAAGTGGTAACGCATTTTATGCTGCGTTGTGATTCACGTTGTATATTTGGTTGCTCAAAATCGTTATCCGGTGAATGAGAAATTGAAGCCAAAGTGAGCTCCATAGAAATGGAGTTTTTGGTGAAAATTCCTTAAGGTTTGAATAATGGCTTGTATCACATTGATTTGGTGGAAAACATTGAGTGGGTTTATAAGGCTTGGAATTATAACTTGGGGAGGGCCCCAAAGGGTATCCCAAGTTTGTAGAAGGGAGAGGTTATGGGCAAATTGGGCTAGACCCATTGGATCCAAAAATAACCACACGCATGCGCCGCCGCCGTCCATCTGGGCTACCTCAGCTTGGGCGCGGGTGCGTGGTGTGAGGTTGGGTTTGTCCGGCCCAATACTAATCTTTTTGGGCAAAAAACGTTTGAATTCAATTTTATTTTTTGGAAAAAAAAAATCTGTCCAATTTCAAATTTTTTGAATTCAAAATTGTTGCATCTCTTCAAAATTTTTCTGTACAGATTTTACCTGTCCGAAATTAATTCAAATCTGTGCAAATTAAACCAAACAGATTCGGCTATCTGTTCAACAGTGCCGAACAGGTCTTGCACCTATTCAAACAAGTTTCATACCTGTTCATTCAAATCTGTACAGCCACTACTCCGTCTATAAATAGACAGCCCTCATTTGATGTTTTAATTCCAATTTTCGTTCTTCTCTACTGCAATTCATTTCTGCATTTTGCTGCATTAATTTTCTGTGAGAAAGAGTATATACACTAAGTGTGTTCGTTGTGCGAATAAATTGTAGTGCTGTATTTATTCGTTGTTGATCATTTTATCCTGGGAGATAGACGTCCACATTCTGAAAGCACTATAGAGAAGACGAATCTGTCTTAAGGACACAGTGTCAAACATTGGACTTGATCAGAATATTGTTCAAGAAATTAATCAAGTAAGTTGTTAATTTATTTTCTGTTTTATTTATTTATATCAGATATTGATTTTGTTTTTGTAACAAAATAAAATCTATTTACATTTATTTTATTTTATTTTCTGGTTTGATTTTTGTAATCAGACAAATTCTCTTATTTCCTTTATTTCTTCTGTATTCCGTTTGTTGTTAAGTATACAAACAGAATTTATTTTTCAAATACAGTGAAGATTGTCCAACAATCTTAAGACAAATTATTTTTGGTGTCTTCATTGTATTTATTTCTGTAATTTCACAAAGTGATAATCTGGTTGGAAAATACAAATAGTAGTAATATACTGTTTGACAAATAGTAGTAATAGACTGTTTATTTTCTTTGACAACTAGTAGTAACATACTGGTGTCATTAACAATTACAGAATATTAATTTGTGTTACATAAAATTATTGTGACATTTTATTTTTCTAGTTTTAGTAACGAGGAAAATAAAATTATTTTGTGTTATAATTTATTTTCTGATTTTAGTAACTAGAAAATTAATTTGTGTTTTGATTTTTTCTGATTTTTGTAATCAGACATTATGGCTGCTGTCACGACCCAAACCCGCCCCTGTAGGTTTAGTACCGTAACCGGCCAGTAATCCGTGGATTACCAAAGGCCTCTGTACAGATTAGCAGATAATAAGGGGCTGCGGAAGCAATAATACAAAATAGACAAGGTTAGGGCTGCAAATGAACCGAGCTGTTCATGAACAAGCTCGAGCTCGGCTCGTTAAGGCTCGTTTAAGCTCGGTTCGATTACTAAATAAACGAGCTCGAGCTTAAATTTAAAGCTCGTTTAACAAACGAGCCGAGCTCGAGTTTAGTAATACTCGGCTCGATAGGCTCGCGAGCCCAACTATAAATATATATATTATATAATATATATATACATAATATAATTAATAAAATATTAAACTACACAATTTTAATTTATTTTTTCTATTATATTTGTGTAAATTTAATTAATAAAATTTCAACTGTACAAGTGCATAATATATATGCGTACATATACATTCATTTTGGACTTATATGCTTTTGCTGAGTGGAGAAGCTTGGGCCATCTGGGGGGGGAGTTTTATAGGCACTCTCATCCTTGACTACACTTCCGTTGGACCGATGTGGGACTTGCTTGTGCAAGTCTCTCAACAGCAAAACAAGTGTATTAAGTGTCAACTGCAAAAGTCCCACATCGCCTGCACACAATTGTCTTCAGGTAAGGGGATTCTATTTATTTCTAGTGTATGTAAGCTTCATTCCTGTGATTAGTTTGACTTGGCTAACGAGCCACAACGAGCCGAGCTCGAGTTAGACAAATATTTTGCGAGCCGAGCTCGAGCCAATAGATTAGGGCTCGTTTCGAGCTCGAGCCGAGCTCGAACATCTGGAAAATAAGTCGAGCCGAGCTCGAACATTGATAAACTCGGCTCGGCTCGGCTCGATTACACCCCTAGACAAGGTCCAATGAGCTGTGATAACATACATGGGACAGAACATTTTAAAACTTATTTTATATATATAAGCATGCCAGTCTAGATACACAATATTTACAAGTGTACGACCCAAGACCTGTCTTACACACATATACATAGACTAGAATGAAATACAAAAACAGCCATGGCATTAAATTTCGATCGAAACCTCCTCGGGAGGCGCAACGGTTGGCTGACAAAACAGAATGGAAGGCCGTCCACTCTGGCCTTGGTTATGTGCCGGCTCACCTACATACATATAGTAAACTGTGAGTGAAAGCCTAGTGAATAATAACAGAGTAAAGGGGTTTTATGAACGATGTCCAGCACAATTTAGAATTCAGTATTTAAATCAAAACATATACAGACTTCAGAACAGAAATAGATTTAGATTCACAATCATGTTCATATCCAGATTTTGCATAAGATCATACGTGGTACACCCATTAGCTATCAGATCAGATTGGTCCAGAGACCCATATACATAGTTGGTACCAACGACCATAAAGGTCCATATCTTGCGCGCAAGTCGCCATGGTATTGTTACCCCCAAGCAAGGGCCAGATGCAGATTGGCCGCGGTATTGTTACCCCCGGGCGAGTGTAACAACGCCCGCGGGGGACCTCGCTACGGTTCGGACTCGATTTTTGTTGCGGTTCTAAATCTCGAACCAAAGAGTCCAAATCCGGCAAATCGTTTTGAGAAAAACTGATTTTTTGAAAGAAGTGCCAAACATGGACTGCTTTGCCAGATAACAGAGTCGCCACCTAAATATTTTTTAAATGGGAAATTTAGGAAACCCTAACTCAGTGCCAAAGGCCACGTGTCCGTCATCACCAAAGTTGGCTCGGGAACTCGGGTACGATTGGGGAAGGTCACATCGTGAGCACCCCCGCTCGCCCGGTCAAAGACCGGCCTCTACTAACCATGATATCTGTTTTTGAAAACTTTGTGAGTTCTTATTCCGATTATTAGCCTAGGATTACTATGTGATGCTCGCAGCAAACAAGTATAGACTGGGCCGTCTGAATTGGAACAAAACATTTCATGTTTGTTTGTTTGAAAATTGTGTGATGGTGCTACCCGCAGGTAGGCTAAAATGCGGATTTGCCACCCTCGGGTGGGCTTAGAAAAACATGATGTTGCCACTATCTAGTGGGCTTAAAACAAACAGTCAATGAATTGTCCCAATTCAGATAACTCAACCTCCACCCACAGGCATTCAAGGCAGTTATATCATTTAAGCACTTAGCCTCATGGCAAGCATGCTATCATGGCAACACTCACACGCATGCAAGGATGCTAAAGCATAAAAACTCACCTAGTACTCCAAGCCAAAACAGGAACCGATTAGAAATCATGCATGGATCTTAAGTATACAGAATGCCTAATGCAACACATGCAAAATGCAACCATAGCAGGCTCGGCTATTCTAAACATGGCATATGAAATGCTACAGCTAACATGTATTCAATTTGGAATTGAAATACAAATGCAGTTTGTATGATGCGCCGAGCCCGGTGCGTGCAAAACAGATGAATGATGCAAACATGCTGTCATACCGTTATGCTAATTGAAATATGCCCTATATCTAACCATCGTAAGCAGGTAAATAAAAGAGAGAAAGAAATGGGGGTTGGAAGACATACACACGCACACGCACACTTATTACATTTGTGCCCTCGCGCAGGGGGTCCGAATAAATATACAGTCCGAAATATACAGTCCAAAATAATGTACAGATTTCTAATTAATTAATAAATTAAACTAGGAAAGCAGTAAAACTGGCATGCAAGCCAGGGGCTGCCTCGCTTCTGATACAATGTATGCTGGACTGTCTCGGGCGGAAATCCACCGGGATGCCCTGATTAGCCTCTGTTTGCAGTGTTTCTCAAAATGCGCGCCAGACTCCGAAAGTTGTTAATCTCTGAATTTTGCTGCAACAGAGAGCAGGAAAAGGGCGCAGCAGTGTATTTCACAAATATATGCATGCCTCGACCCTCGTGCCACCAATCACGCATACCGATGCATGATGGCCGAGGAGTCGGATTGCACAACTCAATATAGGGATGAATGCAGATGAATGCTAAAACAACACTTAACTCCATCATGGATAATCCGGAGTGTCGGTGACTTGGGAATTGAGACCCGTTCCGTTACTCGGAGTACGAAACGTGCCTCGTTTCCCGTGCAATATGCATGGTATGCATGAAATGCAACTAACATACAACCTAGCATGCACGATGCTATGAGAATGAGATGCCTCGAAATGCGTGCCCACTGGCACGCGAACCGAGGTGATGACATAAAGGCACGAAATGCAATGATGGGCTTACACCAACATGAGAAGGCCTCAGCCACACTCATACGGGATGCCGGAATGATAAAAATGAGGTGCCTCGAAGTGCGTGCTCACGGGCACGCAAACTGAGACGATGATGAAATGCAAATCGGATAAAATCGAAGTGCCTCGAAATGTGTGCCCACAGGTACGCACACCGAGGCGATGATAAAATGAGAAAATCGGATAAAACCGAAGTGCCTCGAAATGTGTGCCCACAGGCACGCACACCGAGGCGATGATAAAATGAGAAAATCGGATAAAACCGAAGTGCCTCGAAATGTGTGCCCACAGGCACGCACACCGAGGCGATGATAAAATGAGAAAATCGGATAAAACCGAAGTGCCTCGAAATGTGTGCCCACAGGCACGCACACCGAGGCGATGATAAAATGCGGAGATCGGATAAAACCGAAGTGCCTCGAAATGTGTGCCCACAGGCACGTACACCGAGGCAATGCATACGGAATGCAAAATGACATGGAAAATGCAAATTGGGCTTACACTAACATGAGAGGGCCTCAGCCACACTCACATCAGATGCCGATGGCGAAAACGGAGTGCCTCGAAGTGCGCGCCCACGGGCGCGCAAACCGAGGCAATGCAATAAGGCATGGAATGACATGGGAAATGATATGCAAGCATGCAAACCAAATTTCAGCCCCTAAATGAAGGGGAAGACAGCCCCGGAATGATATGAAATGACAAACGATGCATGCAATCATCCCGAAATGCGATTCTAAGTGCCCGAAATGGCCTACGGCCATGCTAAACATGCAAAATTGGCACTTGACAGCAAAAACAGTAGCAAGGCAGTCCCAAATATGACATTTTTCAGTAATAAACATGGCCAAAATGCAAGCATAGATATGGCAACAATAGCTCGCAAGAATACGGTAAAAGAGAGGATTTTCAAAGCAAGTAGTATATAGAAAATTCAAATAGAAAAATTTTCTTCTACAACACTGAAGAGGGCCCAAAGATAAGCATATGTTCAGTTTATGGCAACCCCAAAATCAGAATAAAATCATGCTAATAATTCCATGCAAAATGGAGCTCAAAAAAAGGCTATAACAAGAGACATGCAAAGCACACACCAAATGACAAAACCTTCTTCATGAAATATGTAAAGGGGGTCAAAAAAAGACTAAAATCAGTAGGGGTCGAAGTCCCAAAAACAAACACAAATAGGTCAAAAATTGGATGCAAAATATGGCATACTTGATGAAATTGAAGGAACTAGTAGATATAATGGCCAAATGAAGTTGAGCTCCTCTACAATGTTGTAGAGGGGCTCAAAATAAGCAAGAAAGCAGTAGGGTTCGGACCCCTAAAAACCAACACAAATAGGTCAATTTTAGCATGCAAAAATGTGACAAACTTTATGAATATTGAAGGAACTAGTATATACAATGGCCAAATGAAGTTGAGCCCTTCTACAATGTTGTAGAGGGGCTCAAAATGAGCACAAAAGAAGTAGGGGTCGGAGCCCCAATTCTCAACCAATTAGAGTATAAAAAAGGATCAAGAAAAAGCCCTAAAAGTTGGTTTTGAATACTTACCCTTGAAGACTTGTCTTTCTTTGCTTCTTGGCTTGGATTTGTGGCTTCTCAACCTCTGAAATTCACTTCCTAGCTGCTGGAATCAAAGTTGGAATGGTGAGGCTAGGGGTTGATGAAGGAATTGCCTAGGGAGCTTGGAAGTTTTTTGAGAATTAGGCTATGGAGATCAAGGATTTGGGAGAGGTGTTCTTGAGAGAAATTTTTGTAACCTAGGCAAAGGAGCCCTTGGTTCCTTTAAATAGGCAAAACAAGGTGTAAAAGGGGAGGGCAAAGCATCCAAGCTTTCCCTCCCAAAATATCCCCCGGATGGGGGAGATATTTTGCAAAAATATCCGGACAACTGTGCTGAGCTGGAAAGCAAGAATCCGGCCGGCCAGGTGGTTTTCTGCAAGGTGGCCGGCCGGCCACCCCACCTGGTCGGCCAGCCACTCCCCTGGCCGGCCGGCCATGCCCCAAAAATGACCTCAAAAATTTCTGGCCGACCACCATACAGTAGTGTCCTCCCATGTGTGTAGAACAAGGCCCCAAGGTCGGAATCTGGCAACTCTGAAGCAGGAGCCACAACATAGAGCTGGAAGGAGGGGCTCAAAAATGAAGTCAACAATTGCTGGCCGACCACCAACTTTTTGTGTCCTCCAAGATGTGTGGAACAAGGATCCAAGGTTGAAATTTGGCAACACTGAAGAAGGAGCCACAACATAGAGCTGGAAGGAGGGGCTCAAAAATGAAACCTGGAATTTCTGGCTGACCAGTAGTTTTTAGGGTCCTCCCATGTCCCCTGATCACAGATATGTAGCTTTGGTCGGAAGAAAATGGGCCTAGGGTGTTCAACATTGGCCCGGAAGTGAGCAAAACGGGCGTCGGAGGAGCGAAACTGGTTATCTGGGATAATTGCTGGCCTCCTACCCTCCAGTGATCTTCCCAATGTTGAAACAGAGGTACCTGCCAAAATTGAACAAAAACTAATGAGAAATGAACGCTCGGGGCCAAAACCGAGCCATTCGGGATCCCGAAAATGGGCTGCGGGTGCCGGAAGTGGTGTTCGGCAGCGAAGTGGATATCTGCAACTCCAGTGTCCCTCAGAATGACAAAACAGAGGTTCCTGCCAAAAATCAGAGAAAATCGATACAAAATGAATGCTCGGGGCCCAAACCGCGCAATTCGGGGCCCGAAAACCGGCTATAAGCACCGAAAGTGGCATACGGCCACGAAGTGGGCATCGGGGGCCCCAGTGTGCTCTGTTATGATAAAACAGAGATACTAGGCAAGAACCGGAGAAATCGGAGATGGTTGGGCGGTCCCGAGCCGAGGCATACGGCCTGACGGCCCCGAAAACCGGGAACCGGGCTCCGAAATGGGCAAAATGACCTACGGCCACGAAAAGTAGCTCACGGCCACCGGGAGATAGTCTACAGGTCCACTCCCTTCCCTCAGGAAAGAAAACAGAGAAAACCGAGTCTGGTTCGTAAACCGAGACAAGGTATAGAAGAGGATTCGGAAGTTCGGAGGCGGGGCGCACGGCCGCGACTCTGAGACTTCTGAACGAGCACAGTATGCAACATCACCGAGCGCTCAATCGGTGACGTCTGAGTCTTAAGGTCGGTCAAAAATGGGGTGTCTACAGCGAGGGCCAGATATAGATTGGCCGTGGTATTGTTACCCTCGGGCGAGGGTCACGTGAACTAAGGGTGCCACAATACATTTCAGAAAATTGGACATTCATTCATAACTCATAAAGTAGCATTTCAGGAAAACAGCTCATGTCATATCAGTCAGAAAATACTTAAAGTTAAACATAACTTTACAGAGTTATTACTCACAATGGGCTCGGAGACAGATAGACAGAGCAGATTGATCAGACAGGACGTGGCACGTGACCTACACGACACATAACGGACATACGCATGAAATACATATTCTATTTGCACAAAACCTACGTCATTGGTTCTTAGTGTGTTTCTAACCTTACATCCTCAGTATAGAGTCTTAAACATGGCCTAGGAATGCCTAAGATGGAATGAGGATGCAAAAATGCGTTGGAAAATATTTCTCAAAATTTGCTGAAAATAGGGTCTACGCTCGAGCGTGTCTTTCCCCGCTCGAGCGGACATGCAGACAATGAAGCTCCGCTCGAGTGTGGACTTCCCCGCTCGAGCGGACTGCAAACTTATGAAAAAGTGCTGGATGCATGAAATTCACGCTCGACGGGCGCTCGGCCCCCGCTCGAAGTGTGACACAGACCCTCGCTCGAGCGTGGGTTACCCCGCTCGAGCGTACTGTAAAACACACAAACTTCTGGGTATATACATTTCACGCTCGAGCGTGAATCTCGCCGCTCGAGCGTAAGTGCAAGTACTCAGGCTTCACGCTCGAGCGTGGGTCAAAATTTCTGGAAAATCCAGATTGACCTCCAAGCATGAAATTCGACATTCAACCCTCTAAAACTCATTTTTCTGGGCCAAAACTTTGAAAAACACTTGGTAACCCATAAAACAACATGTTTAAAGCTTCAATTCAAGAAATCATGGCCCAAGAGTAGTTCAATTAAACACAATTTCAAACCAAAATTCAAGAACTTGAAGATTAATGCAAAACTAACACATGCATGAGTTCTCTTTAACTCCAATGTTACAAAACATGACCAAATGCAAGTTTTAGCTCAAGGACAAGATGAATTCATGGACTACATTTAAATTATACACATGCATGAAAGGAATTCATGAAGAACAACCTCAAAATGCAAAGATAGGTACATGCATGCATGAATTTCTACTCAACTCAACACTTTAATCCAATTCTTGACTCACTCACTCAATTACCAAGTACCATGCAAGAATCTACTAAATTTCATGATCAACAAGGGAAATTCTCTACCTTAAGTCTTCAATTCCAAGTGTACTAGTTCAATTTTGCATTCAACCTTCAACTCTCCTAAGATCCAAGCCAAGTCTTGTTGAAGCTAAGTCTTTTCCTTCTCTCTCACTCTTCTACGTTTTGTCTCACAGAATCGGCTGAGGGAAATGTTGTGTCAAAGGCTCTAACAAGCCTTAAGTGATGGTATAGAGACAAGCCACTAAGTGGCAAAATGGTAATTAGTCTCGGTTCAATAGTTTAATATTATTTAGTCTAATTTAATCACACCAAATCAAATTTTAATTAAACCTACCATAAAATCACATATATTCTAACTAGTCCAAAATGCTAATCAATTTCGAAATCGGGCGCCGATAAGACTTTCAATTCGCGTTTTAAAGCATAAGATATGAACAGATAATTTAGCGATCAAACAGATAGAAACACGTAAATAATGCAATACACATGCAAATTAATCCCAGATTCCTTCTAAATTACTGTTAGGCATAATTAATCATGTTTTAGCATTAATCTGAGGTCGGGGTTATTACAGCTGCTGAAAGTAGTACTCCAAATTCAATCGCTACAACGACTCCGATCCCTATTCAAAACCATGTTCAAGTTTCGATAAATCAGGAGAAAAATCAGAAAAATTTAACGGTACTAAGTTTAAGAGATGGCAGTAGAAAATGTTGTTCTATCTTACAACTCTAAATTTGGCCTGGTTTCTCCGTGAAGAGGCTCTAGTACTTAGAGAGGATGAAAGTGATCGGCAAGTTGTTGCTACTGTAGATGCTTGAAAACATTCTGATTTCCTGTGCAGAAACTACATCCTCAAT
This sequence comes from Camellia japonica, assembly GCA_030407325.1. Taxonomy (NCBI): domain Eukaryota; kingdom Viridiplantae; phylum Streptophyta; class Magnoliopsida; order Ericales; family Theaceae; genus Camellia; species Camellia japonica. The sequence goes on from JAPPVO010000016.1 coordinate 167,533,460, forward strand.
GGCCTTGACAACATGTTATATATTGTTTACAGCCCTCTGAAAACAGCAAAAGAATTATGGGATTCTTTGGAGAAAAAATACAAGACAGAGGATGTCGGTACAAAGAAATTTGTTGTCAGTAAATTTCTGGACTTCATTATGGTACACTCCCAAACGGTAATTTCTCAAGTTCAAAATTTTTAAATAATTTTGCATGATATTCATTCTGAGGGTATGTCTCTTAGCGAGTCTTTCCAAGTCGCTGCTTTAGTGGAAAAGTTACCACTAGCTTGGAAAGATTTCAAAAATTATTTAAAACATAAATGTAAGGAGATGACCATGGATGAATTAATTGTAAGATTGAGAATTGAGGAAGATAACCAAAAGGCTGAAAAGAGGAATGGTAAAAATTCCATTGAGTCCAAGGCTAATGTGGTTGAACAAGTGCACAAACCACATAACAAAAAGAGGAAGTTTACTGGAGATTATCCTAAACAAGGCGACAACAATAGCAATAAAAAGTTCAAAGGTAAATGCTATAACTGTGGCAAGACCGGACATCGAGCTTCTGATTGCCGCCGCCCTAAGAAGGATCGCGGAAGTACAAGCAAGAAGACCACCAATCAAGCCAATATGACAGAATTAGATTACATCTCTGACGGGGTAAATGACATCAATCTCTCTGCTGTGGTGTCTGAGGCTAATTTGGTTGAAAATCCCAAGGAATGGTGGGTTGACATTGGGGCAACTCGTTACATTTGTGCGAACAAGAAGATGTTCATTACCTACAATGAGGCTGCAAATGGTGAACAACTTTTCTTGGGAAATTCTTCTATTTCTACTGTGGCTGGACAAGGAAAGGTGATCTTGAAGATGACATCATGGAAGGAACTGACCTTCAACAACGTACTACATGTACCTGACATCCGGAAGAATTTGGTTTCTGGTTCTTTGTGAAGTAAAAATGGCTTTAGGCTTGTCTTTGAGTCTGATAAATTTGTATTAACAAAAAGTGGTATGTATGTTGGTAAGGGATACATGATTAATGGTCTCTTCAAATTGAATGTAATGACAGTTGTATCAAAACTTGCTATGAATAAGAATAACACATCTTTTGCTTATATTCTTGAGTCAAATTTATGGCATGGTAAATTAGGACATGTGAATTTTGATGCTTTGCATAGATTAATTGGTTTGGATTATATACCAAAGTTTGAAATTGATCATAATCACAAATGTGAGATTTATGTAGAAGCGAAACTAACTAAGGCTCCATTTAAATCGGTTGAAAGAAAAACCGAACTTCTAGAATTAGTTCATACTGATGTATATGATCTTAAATTTATTCAAACTAGAGGAGGCAAAAAGTATTTCACAACATTTATCGATGATTACACAAGATATTGTTATGTTTATTTACTTAGAAATAAAGATGAAGCCTTAGAAATGTTTAAACTCTACAAAATTAAAGTTGAAAATCAACTTGGTAAAACCATTAAAATGGTGAGAAGTAATAAGGGTGGTGAATATGATGCACCATTAAATAAATTTTGTGCACAACATGTCATTATTCACCAAACTATAGCACCTTATTTTGCACAGCAAAATGGAATTGCTGAAAGGAAGAATAGAACCCTTAAAGAAATGATGAATGCCATATTACTAAGTTCAGGCTTACCGCAGAACTTGTGGGGGGAAGCAATATTGTTTGCTAATTATGTTCTTAACAGAATACCCCACAAGAAAACCAATAGCACTCCTTATGAATTTTGAAAAAGTTGATCAACTTCCTACAAATACTTAAAAGTGTAGGGGTGTTTGGCAAAGGTAAAAGTTCCTCTTCCTAAAAAGACTAAGATTGGACCAAAAACAGTGGATTGTGTGTTTATTGGTTATGCTCAGAATAGTAGTTCATATCGATTTCTGACTTATAAATAAAAAATACCTGATATAAATGTGAACACTATTATAGAGTCAAGGAATGTTGTGTTTTTTGAACATGTCTTTCCTTACAAGAAAGGACAAGAATTAAGTTCACAGAAAATAATTTATGATTGTACACAAAGTCAAGAGACTAATGACAATCAAACACAAGAGACTAGTAATGGTATCGACCAACAGGATTTAACTAATGATGAACCAAGACGAAGTAAGAGAGCAAGAACATCAAAATCCTTTGGTCCAGATTTTCTGACATACCTGTTAGAAAATGAACCTCAAAACTTTAAAGAAGTAATGATAGGTCCTGAAGCACTTTTGTGGAAAGAGGCTGTTAATAATGAAATTGAATCTATTATGCAAAATCATACTTGGGAATTGGTGGATCTTCCACCTAATTCTAAACCTCTTGGATATAAGTGGATATTCAAGAGAAAAATGAAAGTAGATGGTTCAATAGACAAGTATAAAGTAAGACTTGTAGTAAAAGGTTACAGGCAAAAGGAAGGTCTGGACTATTTTGACACATATTCCCCTGTGACAAGAATAACATCCATTCGCATGCTTATCGCTATAGCAGCGTTGTATAATTTAGAAATACATCAAATGGATGTTAAGACAACTTTCTTAAACGGTGATCTAAATGAAGAGATCTATATGGAGCAACCTAAAGGGTTTATAGTGTTGGGGTAAGAAAAGAAAGTTTGTCAGCTTGTAAAATCTCTTTATGGATCAAAACAAGCATCTAAGTAATGGCATGAAAAATTTGATCATGCTATGCTTACTAATGGATTTAAGATAAACGAATGTGACAAGTGCGTCTATGTTAAAAACACTGACCAAGGATATATCATAGTTTGTCTTTATGTGGATGATATGCTTATCATTGGAAGCAATCAAAACATGATCAAATCAACTAAGCAAATGCTGAATAGAAGATTTGATATGAAAGATATGGGGGTCGTAGATGTTATATAAGGAATGAAAATTACTAAAACATCTGACGGATATGCATTATCTCAATCACATTATATTGAGAAAATTCTTGGTAAACTTATCAAGGATGATATGAATGTAGCTAGAACACCTGTAGACATCAGTCTTTATTTATCAAAAAACAAAGGTGATGCGGTGTCTCAATTAAAATACTCCCAAATCATTGGAAGCCTAATGTACCTAATGAATTGTACTCGTCCTGGTATAGCTTACGTTGTCAGTAAATTGAGTAGGTACACTAGTAACCCCGGAGAAGACCATTGGAAAAGCGATCATTCAGGTTCTTAGATATCTAAGATTTACCCGTGATCATGGTTTGAACTTTACTTGATATCCAGCAGCATTCAAAGGTTATTGTGATGCCAATTGGATATCGGATACTAAAGAATCAAAATCCACTAGTGGATATGTCTTTACTCTGGGAGGCCTTGCTGTTTCTTGGAAATCCACGAAATAAACATGCATCGCATGATCCACAATAGAATTGGAGTTCTTTGCTTTAGACAAAGCAGGAAAAGAAGTAGAATGGCTTCGTCACTTCTTAGAAGATATTCCAATGTGGCCAAAACATGTGCCAGCTATTTGCATTCATTGTGATAGTCAATCTGCAATAGGCAGGGCACAAAATCATATGTATAATGGTAAGTCATGACATATTCGTCGTCGACATAATACCGTAAGGCAATTGCTCTTAAATGGAATAATCTCAATAGATTATATAAAATCTAAAGAGAATATTGCGGATCCGTTAATAAAAAGTTTGACAAAAAAGCAAGTGTATAATTCATCGAAGGCGATGGGATTAAAGCCTATTACATAAGAGTCATCATAATGGTAACCCTACTTATATGACTAGAGATCCTTAGAACTAAGTTCAAAGGGACAACTAAGTTATGTGTGGCTCGCCAAAAATCACCAAGGGATTAAAATTCCCTACCCATTTCTATGATGAGAGTGATATCTGCAACATGTGTTCTATGCAGAGGTTTAAAGATAAGTTTTGCTTTTAATGATTACTTATATCTTGATTTAGGCATAAAATCAAGACGAGTATAGGAGACACTCACAATAAGAATCACCTCTATGAGAATAAAGAGGCTAAATTCTCTAGAAGCACTCATGAACAACCAAGAGCGTTCAAGGCCAAAATGAACACAACCATAAGAACCACGATGTGTCAAGAGATATTTTGTGTGAAATCTATTATCTTGGCTTATACAAACGGCTGAACAATTCAAGGCATCGCGTCAATTGGTTAGCTAGTAAATCTGATAGGTTATCACTAGGGAAGGTTCAAGGCCGAAAGCTACCTATCCTGATATAAGATATTTTCGATTTATACTTTTTCAACAAATTCTGCATATTGTTACATTTTCGTTGTCATCAAATTCCATTAATGTGGGGGATTGTCAGAAATGGTTTGGAAATTTTTTTTTGGAAAAAACAAAATTTTTTCTAAACTTTGGTCTAATTTTTAGGTGGGACTCATGCGCCGAATTTTGCGAGTATAAGTGGTAACACGTTCTATGCTGCGTTGTGATTCACGTGATATATTTGGTTGCTCAAAATCATTATCAGGTGAATGGAAAATTGAAGCCAAAGTGAGCTCCATAGAAATGGAGTTTTTGGTGAAAATTCCATAAGGTTTGAATAATGGCTTGTCCCACATTAATTTGGTGGGGAACATTGAGTGGGTTTATAAGGCGTGAAATTATAACTTGGGAAGGGCCCCAAGGGGCACCAAAAGTTTGTAGAAGGGAGAGGTTATGGGCAAATTGGATTAGACCTATTGGACCCAAAAATAACAACGCGCGCGAGCGCCGCCGCCACCGCCCGTCCGGTTGGTCGGGCCAGCTGAGCCTGGGCTTGGGCGCTGGTGCGTGGTGTGAGGTTGGGTTGGGCTTGTCCGACCCAATACTAATCTTTTTGGGCCAAAAACATTTAAATTTAATTTTATTTTTTGGAAAAATAAAATCTATCCAATTTTAAATTTTTTGAATTCAAAATTGTTGCACCTCTTCAGAATTTTCCTGTATAGATTTTATCTGTCCGAAATTAATTCAAATCTGTGCAAATTAAACCAAACAGATTCGGTTATCTGTTCAACAGTGCTGAACAGGTCTTGCACCTGTTCAAACAAGTTTCATACCTGTTCATTCAAATCTGTACAGCCACCACTCTATCTATAAATAGGCAGCCCTCATTTGATGTGTTAATTCCAATTTTCGTTCTTCTCTGCTGCAATTTATCTCTGCATTTTGCTGTATTAATTTTCTGTGAGAAAGAGTATATACACTAAGTGTGTTTGTTGTGCGAATAAATTGTAGTGCTACATTTATTCGTTGTTGATCATTCTATCCTAGGAGACAGACATCCACATTCTGAAAGCACTGTGGAGAGGACGAATCTGTCTTAAAGACACAGTGTCAAACACTGAACTTGATCAGAATATTGTTCAAGAAATTAATCAAGTAAGTTGTTAATTTATTTTCTGTTTTATTTATTTATATCAGATTTTGATTTTATTTTTGTAACAAAATAAAATCTATTTACATTTATTTTATTTTATTTTCTGATTTGATTTTTGTAATCAAACAAATTCTATCATTTCCTTTATTTCTTCTATATTCCGTTTGTTGTTAAGTATACAAACAGAATTTATTTTTCAAATACAATGAAGATTATCCAACAAAATTTTCAAATTAAAATAAATTATAATCACCCTTTATAATCTACACCAAACACCTCGAAAAAGACGTATACAAAAGTAAAATGTGATATGATCCAAATAAATCGATAAATTAATAAACTTCTTATTTATGATATTGCCAAAAGGTCTGAATAGTAATTAACATTACAATAAATCAAAATCAAACACCACAAAAATCATAAAGAAGCAACAGGTACACACACTCATAAATTTTTGGAAAAATTGCAAATAAGTGGAAACTTCACAAGATATGTGCAAATTCATAAAAAAAATTAATTATTAAAGTTGATAAAATTTATTACTAATTTAAAATTATTTTTGAAAAGATCTATAATTTTTCCTTTTTTTTTTTTTTTTTTTTTTGAGTAAATTACACTTTTCCCCCTTTATGTTTGGGCACTTTCTCAATTTAGCTCTTAAAGTTTATTTTTTTCCACTTTAACTCTTTATGTTTCATTTTTTTTTTTTTTTAAGGTTACTCCTAAAACTAACTTCAATTCAAAATTAGACATAAAATGTTATATTAACTGTCACATAATATAAAAAAATATATTATTTTATTAGAATTTAAATTTATGTCAGATATGTGAATTATATATAATAAAATATTTTTATATCACGTGATTGTCAATGTATCATTTTTTGTCTAATTTTTAACAAAAATTAATTTTTTGAATAAATTAGAAAAAACTTGAAATATAAAAGACTAAAATGAAAAAGATAATAACAATAATTTTAAGAACTAAAGTAGAAAAAAATAAACAAGTAAATATAAAATGGGTAAAATGTAATTTATCATTTTATTTTTTGCTTAGGCCATTCTGATTCTGAGCCCCTATCTGGTCCTACGGTAGCATGCATAAATTCTCACGACTTAAAACTGCAATCAATGATTTTTATTATTATTTAAAAAATATTTAGGCCAAGTTTGGGAAGACTAAATAAGTGCACTTTTTATCTTTTTTGACTAAAAAATTGAGGTTGAAAATATGGATGTTTGGGTTAACTTTTTGACTTTTTATGGAAAAATGTGTAATAAAAAATTGTGAAAATTGGTTTTTAGAGGAAAATTTGAATTGGGAGTTGTGCAGCCGTAATTGTTGACTTTTGGTGAATAGTGTTAACTTTTTAACTTTTTAAGTAACTTTTTGGCTTTTTGGATTATTTGGGAATACCCAAACAAGGCCTTAAGATATAAATAATAATAATAATAATAATAATAATAATAAGAGCAATGATACAACCCTCTAATTTTAGACCTCTAATTGAGCTCTAATGATGAGGTAGTGAATAAAAATAAAAAAAAAACACAAGGCTAAAATATCACATCACAATAGGACCTACTCTCATTAGAGCACCTTTATTGGAGGTCTGAATCATTTTTGTAATAATAATAATCTTACAATTGTTTTCATAATAATTGTTAACTTTTGTGGGGACATATTTTTTGGGTCAGTCCCGCCACAGACTCCCACAAAAAGTTCACCCCCACCACCCCCAGTGATGTGGCTTGTGGATCAGACTTGCTTTGGACTTTTGCAATGAGCAAAGCGTGAACACGTGTTTTGAAAGAAAAAAAAAAGTGTTGTGCTTTGTTGCCTTCTCCTTCTCTCTCTCTCCCTCTCTCTCTCTCTTTCTTCTCTATCTCTCTCTTTCCTCTCTTCTCAGCCTCCTTGCCAGATTTGTAAACTGCAAAAAAAAAAAAAATGAGGAAGAGGAAGGAGGAGCTCCATAACCACCACAAACCAAATCCAAAATCAAATCCAAACCCAAAATTAAACCCACAGCCACCACAAATTAGAACTCACAGTCACAAATCAAAATTATGTTCAAATCACATACAACTTTCTATTCTCTATTTCCTTCAATATATATGGTTTTTTTTTTTTTTTTTCAATCCAAGACTAACTTTTCGAAACCCAAAATGAGAAGGAAAAGAAGAGTTGTTTTTGAAATTTCAAAAGCCCATTTCAATACATTGTAAATCCGCAATGAAGGTTCAGAAATGGCTAGAATTCTGATCAACATTTGATTGAATTTGGTGATATGCATATCATATATATCATATAAATGTGATGAAAATGAGTTGTTGGTTATGAAGAATGAATGAATGTAGGCTGGTAATCCATCAAAGGCTTTCAACCATGGACCGAAAACTCTAGTATTCCCCACACCAAAACTTTTTTGATCTCTCTCTCTCTCTCACTACTTTCTCTCTTCTCTCTCTATATCATATGACATATACCCTCCATACCTTCTCTCTCTAAAAACTCTTTTCCTCTCTCTCTCTCTCTCTTCTATCCACCGCCGACGCTGATTACTGATTTCCTTCCCAAACCCCCTTCCTCCAATGCCGACACCAAACCCAACAAACATGACAAATCCACTCTCAGCAATCACGCTCTCTCTCTCTCTCTCTCTCTCTCTCATTCTCTCTACTGACAAACGGCGACGCGACGACTGATGACGAATGGTAGCAGTCGGATCTCCTTGTCGTCGTCACGATACTTTGGCAGCGGCGGCGGCGGAGGTGGTCGAAGCAATAGTAAAGAGAGAAAAAAAAGAGAGAAGGGTTGAATGGTTTGCACAGATGAGAGAGAAAAGAGATAGATGATGGATGAGATGGATGCGTAAGCTTTTATTCACGTGACACCCTCCACGTCAGCTGTGGGTTGTGGCGGTCACTAAAATGGGGTCTGAAGCATTTTTATTTTTGGGTAGTCTATGTGGCCGAGGTTATTGGTCGAGGTGCCATGTGGGCGAACCATGGTGCCGAGATATGGTGCGATAATACCGAAATCTGAGATATTTGGATAGAGGACTAAAGTTTTAAATGACATCAAGTTACCTATTTGGATAGAGATAAGACTCTTGAGGAAACTCATCTCAATCTGAATAGTGTGAGTTGTGATAGATGTTATCCTTATAAAGAATAGAGTCCCATGAAGTGAGACTTCTAGGGGAAGTTGGACACTGATCATTATAAAAGTAAGGCACCCAATGGGTCTAAGGTATGTGATTTATGTTGTGAGCTTTTGATTTGAGTTGATGATATCTTGGGAGATAAGTGACTAACTTGATCGTCGGAGTGCCCCCGGGTGGACGAGCCACTACGGTAATTCTTGTCTTCTTGTGCGCAGGTGCTTGGTTTAATATATTCTGTCACGTGTTCTCCAGCTAAGTTCCATGTTTGGTTGTAAGATCAAAAATCGACACCTACAATTTGGTGTCGTCTGTGGGAACTTAGTAGAAATAGATGGCCATCATCGTGTAAGATCAACGTGTCAGTAACAACGAGTTTAGCGAAGATGGAGAATGCATCAACATTGACGGAATGAAGACCCTTCTAGAAGGGATGAATGTAAAGATAATGGAGGCATGAGTGCTCCCAATGAGATGAAGACGACCTTTAAGTAGAAAAGACATCGACCTAGGTGAAGTATATCCTAGATGAAAGAGCATGGCCTAGGTAAAGCAGATCCAAGATGGAAGAACATGGCCTAGGTGGAGCATATCTCAGATGGAAGAGCATGGCCTAGGTGAAGCAGATCTAAGATGGAAGAGCATAGCCTAGGTAGAACAGATCCCAGATGGAAAAGCATGGCCTAGGTAAAGCAAATTCAAGATAGAAGAGTATGGCCTAGGTGAAGTAGATCCCAGATAGAAGAGCACGACCTAGGTGATTAGATCCCAAATCCAAGAACACAAGATCTCGGCCTAGATGAGTAAGTCTGAGAAGACAAGAGCTCAATCTAATTGAGTAGATCCCAGATCCCAGAAGACAAGATCTTGACCTAGATAAGTAGGTCTAAGAAGACAAGAGCTCGACCTAACTGAGCAAATCCCATATCCTAGATCTTAGAAGACAAGATCTCGGCCTAGATGAATAGATCTGAGAAGACGAGAGCTCAGCCTAAGTGAGCAGATCCCAGATCACAAAGGACAAGATCTCGGCCTAGATGAGTAGGTCCGAGAAGATAAGAGCTTAACCCAAGTGAGCAAATCCCAGATTCTAGAAGACAAGATCTCGGCCTAGATGATTAGGTTCGAGAAGACAAAAGCTCAGCCTAAGCGAGCATATCCCAGGTCCTAGATCCTAGAAGACAAGATCTCAGTCTAGATGAATAGGTTTAAAAATACAAGAGCTCAACCTAAGTGAGCAGATCCTAGATTCTAGAAGATAAATTCTTGGCCTACATGTTTAGGTCCGAGCAGACAGGAGCTCAACCTATGTGAGCAGATCCCGGATCCTAGAAGACAAGATCTAGGTCTAGATGGGTAGGTCCGAGAAGACAATAGCTCAGCCTAAGTGAGTGGATCGCAGATTTCAGAAGATAAGATCTCGAAATAGATTAGTAGGTTCAAGAAGACAAAAGATCAACCTATGTGAGCAGATCCTAGATCCTAAAAAACAAGATCTCGGTCTAGATGAGTAGGTCCGAGAAGACAAGAGCTCAACCTATGTGAGCAGATCCCAGATCTTAGAAAACAAGATCTCGGCCTAGATAAGTAAGTTTGAGAAGACAAAAGCTTAGCCTAAGTGAGCAGATCCCAAATTCTAGAAGACAAGATCTCGGCCTAGATGAGTAGGTTTGAGAAGACAAGAGCTTAGCCTAAGTGAACAGATCCTAGATCACAGAGGACAAGATCTCGGCCTGAATGAGTAGGTCCGAGAAGACAAGAGCTCAACCTAAGTGAGAAGATCCTAGATGGAAGAGAACCTAAGTGAGTAGATCCCATATAAATGACATCGGCTATTAATGCGATCTTGGCTATTAATGCAATCACGGTTAATATGATGATCTCAATTAAGAAGTGTGATCTGAGTTGAGAAGTACGATCATGATTAAGATAACGATCTCGGTTGAGATGGTGATCTCAATTAAGAAGGATCTCGGTTGAGATGATGATCTCAATTGAGATAACGATCTCGATTGAGAAGGATCTCGGTTAAGATGATGATCACTATTGAGGTGATAATCTCGGTTGAGAAATGCGATCTCAGTTGAGATATTGATCTCGGTAGAGATGATGATCTCAGTTGAGAAGTGCGATCTTGGTTGAGATGATAATCTTAGTTGAGATAACGATCACGATTGAGATGTTGATCTTGGTTGACATGATGATCTTGGTTGAGGTGATGATTTCAGTTGAGATGTTGATCTTGGTTGAGATGTTGAATTTGGATGGGACAGAACTTGTTTGTTCTTGGTTCCTGATGAGTTGATACTTGGATCTTGATGTTCTTAAACTAATGTGATCTCTGTCGAGATGTTGGATCTGGATAAGATAGAACATGATGATTCTTGGTTCTTGGTTCGTGATTCTTGATTCTTGATTATTGATGAGTGGATATTTGAGTCATTGTTTATTTACGTCGACGAGTTATGATTTTGGTCAGAAAAGTATCTTTAGCATGTTGTTTAGCCGATATGTTGGAAAATGAAACAATGTAGGTTCCATCACCTCAGGTTGACGTGGTAATAGAACCTACGGGGCAGTTATGGGGACATATTTTTTAGATAGTTCACGTGGTTAAGGTTGTTAGCTGAGTGCCGAGATATGATGCTATAATATCAGAATCCAAAATATTTGGATAGAGGACTAGAGTCTTAAATGATATCAAACTACCTATTTGGATAGAGATAGGACTCTTGAGGAAATTCATCTTAATCTGAATAGTGTGAGTTGTGATAGATGTTAAGTGAGACTTCTAGGGGAAGTTGGACACTGATCATTATAAAAATAAAGCACCCTGTGGGTCTAAGGTATGTGATTTATGTTGTGAGTTCTTGATTTGGGTTGATGATATCTTGTGAGATAAGTGACTGACTTGATCGTCGGAGTGCCCCTAGGTAGATGAACCACCGCGGTATTTCTTGTCTTCTTGTACGTAGGTGCTTGGTTTAATCTATTTTGCCGCGTGCTCTCCAACTAAGTTCCCTATTTGGTTGTAAGGTCAAAAATCAACACCCACAACTTTTAATTTAAAATACATCTAAAGCCTTGTTTGGTAACAAATTATTTTAATATATATTTTTTTAACTTTTTACGAAAAGATATATAGAAAAATAAAGAAAGTAATATAATAATTTTTTAATTTTTTTACTAAAATTGAAAGTTATCCAACAAAGCTTAATAATATAAGATCTTATTCTCTCATCATATTATTATTAATAAATTTAAATTAAAAAAAATAGTAGTGCTATATTCCCTACAAATAGAGCTCTATATATTTGGCAATGAAAAATAAATAAATAAATAAGACACAAACATCATTATCATTGCAGGACGCACATAATTACATCTCTTTTAAAACTTTACTGAGCATCTCCAAGGGGATAGTTAAAAACGGCTTGTTAGGCATTTTAGCCAATGTAACTCTAATTTTGAGCTCCAATGGACTGGCTATTGAACTAGCTACTTTATCATCCTATTTTTTTGGTGGCTACAATTAAAGAACCCCAGAGGCTCTCCAAACAAATATGTATATATATATCTTGGATTTTTGTATATTTATGTCTTAGATTTGGGATTTTATATATTTTATATATGTATGTTTGTATGTAACAATTTTATATGTTTTTTCAATTCTGTTTGATGAATGACGGAATAACTTGTTTTATATTTTGTATTTTTTCTCTCCTTATTCTATAGGTTTTGTATGTTTGTATGGGCAAATTTATTATTATTGCAAATTTATATTAGTAAAATATCAACAATTAGTATTTTTTGTTTTAAAAATTAATTAAATTAGTTTGAATGATTAGCTAAAATAAAGAGTGTGATTGAATAACACAATAGCTAAAGTAATTAAGTAAAATAAAGAGTCTACTTTTTTTGTACTTTAGCTAGTGAAAAGTAGAGAGTGTGGTTGGAGTTAAAGCTCCCAAACATTATTCGTGGGTTGTTTGGGATGTGCTACATAAGTACACTTTTTGACTAAAAAAAAATAGAGAAAAAAAGAGATATGTTTAGGATAATGTTTTAAATTTTTACGAAAAGAGGTGTAATAAAATATTATAGTAAAATCAAAATAACCATTTTATCCTTGTTGACTTTTCAACTTTTAACTTTTTTAACGTTTAAGTAGTTAAATTCAAAGGGCAAAATAATAATTTTGTCCTTTAAACTTCCCCAACAAGCTTCTCCAAACATTACTATCATTGTAGGACCCACATAATTATAGCTCTTTAAAACTCTACTACTCCCTCCGTCCCAAAATAATGGTCCCTTTTGGGGAATCCAACTTTTTTTGGTAGTACAATTATTGTATTTGGAAAAAGTTGGTTTTCCAAAATTATCCTTTTGATAGTACATTTTTTGAGAATATAATGTCATAATTGTACTTTTTGTATTGTTTATTAATTTAAAAGAAGGGCAAAATAGGAAATTTGTATTATTTTTGTACTTGATTTTTGAAGAGGGACTAATATTTTGGGACAATGAAAAATGGAATAAGGGACTAATATTTTGGGACGGAGGGAGTATTAAGCTTCCAAACATTATTGGTGGGTTGTTTGAGATTTATATAAGTGTACTTTTTAACTTTTTGGCTAAAAAATATAGAGAAAAAAAGAGGCATGTTTGGAATAATTTTTTAAATTTTTACGAAAAGATGTGTAATCTATACTTACTATATATTAAGCAAAAGGGAGTTTTTAACCCTAAACCTTGTGGGATCTTCAATCTCCCAATCTAAATTTCCTGATTTTTTTATTTAAAAAAAAAAACTTTAGCATTTATTAACTTTTCTCAACCCTCAAGTCTTACCCTCATAACACTTTAATGCATTAAGAACAAGCACACAAAAAATTCTTTGAAATCCAACACATATGAATTCCTTGAAAAGTCCCAACACTTATAATGATTATCCCTCGTAATAACACTTTAATGCATTAAGAATAAGCATAAAAAAAATTTCTTGAAAAATCCAACACATCTATACTATATATTAAGCAAAAGGGGGTTTTTAACCCCCAAGGCTTGTGGGAGCTTCAATATCCCAATATGAATTTTTTAAATTTTTTATTGAAAAAAAAAAACTCAGCATTTATTGATTTGGTCAAAATCTCATGATCAGCATTTATTAACTTTTTTCAACCCACATGTCTGCATTTATTAATTTGGTAAAAATCTCCTGATCAGTATTTAAAATCTCTTCATACAAATAATTATAGATATAATCTGTGTATAGTTACTGAAGTACCCTTTTCAACTTCTCCCATACACTATGATTAGTGATAAGATTGTTAAATTGTTTTTATAAAAAATCTTAAAAAACATAATTTATATATTAAAAGAAATCTAAAATAAATATAAATATCTATAATTATCCCGTGCATAGCACGGGTGATAGGCTAGTAAAATATTATAGTAAAATCAAAATAACCATTCCACTCTTGGGTTGGTTTGGGATGTCCTAAAAAAGTGCACTTTTTGACTTATTGGTGGGTTTGGGTTGAGTTTGGGTTGGGTTTGATGTGATGTGTTAGAGAGGTGATGTGATTTAAATAAGATGATGTGACTTAAATAAGAAGTGACTTTTTAACTTTTTAACTTATTTAGTACATGTCAAACTAGCCCTTAATGACTTTTAACTTTCAACTTTTTTAACTGTTAAGTAGTTAAATTTTTTAAAAGACAAAATAATAATTTTGTTCACTAAACTTTCCTCTACAAGCTTCTCTAAATAATATAAATTTTTTTTTTTTGACTTTTTTAATAATTTTTTTTTGACTTTTAAACTTTTATAAATTATCCCAAAGCATGAAATTATGCTTTTGTTTTCGGGGGCAGTGAATAAAATGGGTTTTTACTTTCCAGACTGATACGGTAATTAACGAACATAGGGAAACGCAAAGAGGGACACTGACTTCAAGAGTTGTGAATGAAATGACAAATCTACCCCTTTCACAAGAAATGTAAAGTGGAGTAGTAGTAGTAGTATGTACTAGGTTCGTAGCTGTCAAAATAGTTGCCTTCCCATGCACAAACTTTGAACACTGCAACAACTGCAACTGCAACAACTGCAACTACTGGGGTGGTACTACTCCCCCACCTATTGCTACTGTATAGTGGTTCAAATTGATTATTTTAGTTATTTTTTTATTATTTAATTATTTTAATTTAGTTTAAAAAATTATATTTAGAAATTTTTTAATAGATTTAATAGTTATAAAAAAATAATTATAATTTAAATATAATATTTTACCTTATTAATTATTTTAATTTAATTTATTTTTATTAATTATTTTAATAAAAAAAACCACATTCCAAATAGGGCCAGTGTTCGCCAGAGATTGGTTCACGTGATGGATCACTCTCCTTGAAAATTTATGTGATACTTTTGGAGCAAATTCATATATGTTACTATTTACTTTTTTAATGGTTAAAGGTCTGGAATTATATTTTTTTTTAGAATTTTGAGGAATAATTTGACACTTTTTAAGTAATAATTACGAGTAATTTTATTAACACATAAAATAAAATATAAAATTATTCACAAAAGACATGTTGTGTTTTTACTTTTTAATTTTTTTTCTCACTTATTTGTTGAATAAAGTCACATCAACTATTGTAAATAGTTCCGTTTTTTTTTTTTGATAATCGAGTATCCAGGCCAGCACCCCTTTGAAGTGACACACTTCGACTAAAAGAAAAAAAAAAAAAGTAAATAGTTACGTGTTCATCTTAGAGCTACTTAGGTTCGTTTGGGAAGTGAGTTGATTTTTTGACTTTTTAACATTTTTGGTTATTTTAGCCTGGGGCTAAAAATTCTGATTTGGAAAGGACTTTTGATTTTTTTTGATTTTTTTGACTTTTTTGTGAGAGAAAGAATGTAATAATTATGGGTTGGATGTGATGTTTTATCTTATTAGACTAATTTTTTTTTAATGACTAAAATAGCCAAAAAAAACCCCAAGTTAGGCTTCCCAAACGAAGCCTTACCTTCGTTTACTAATAATTTTTTTAGTCCCGATTTTTTAACTGTTTGATCAATTTAGCTAAACTAAATTAGTTTGGTTTGGATTTTTTTAGCTCCTTTGGTTTTTTTTTTTTTGTAAAAAATAAAATAATTATAATTTAAATGTAATATTTTATCTTATTAATTTATTTAAATTATTTTATCTATTTATATTTTTTTAGTTCCAATTCACTTGCCAAGCTTATTTGGCAACTAGGCGAAAAGCTTTTTTTTTTTAACTTTTTATTTTTAGATCACATCACCTTTCTATAATTTTATACATTTTTTCAAAAAAAAAATAATCAAAAAATTAACTTTTAACATTCTCAAAATAAGTCTTACGCTGTGTTTAGTTAAAGAATTTAAAAAAAAATTTAAAATATATATATACATATATATAATATTAAATAAAATATAAATATATTTTACTCATATTTTATCTATCCTTTCTTTTTTATTTCTAAATTTCTTCTCAAACTCCCCCAACGAACCCCGCTAATAATCACTCCTCGTCATTTCCCCTGCATCTATATCATGGTACCAGGCAGTAGTAGTACCTTTTATGATCATCATGACCCCAATGCGCAATGGCTCATGAATTCAACGGCTAAGGCCTCTTTTGGCAACATGGTAATAATCTGATTTTCAGATTATTACCAACCTCTTCTCTCACAGAAAATCTGATTATAATCTGCTTATAATCAACTTTTCACCAAAAATCAGATTATAACCATCTTCCCAAAACACCCCTAAGAATGGCTGGGAATATACCATCTACGGAACATTGATCACTCTGTTGTACGGTTTTCCCAGTTATTTTATTTTATTTTATTTTGTATTTTTCAATGATTTTTTTTTTTTCATTTTTAGATTCCATTAAATTAGAAGACTTTACAAATATAAATATAAAATTTTAAAAAAATTCACTAAATAGAAAAAGGGTAAATTACATTTACCTCCCCTAAGGTTTCTGACAAATACAAGGACCTCCCCTGTGGTTTGAATAATTACAGTAATCTCCCTTACTTTATCTGACAATGTTAAGATTCCCCCAAAATTTGACCGCCGTTTATGCACCTAGCTGACCCTGCTGATGTCATCAACTGTAAACACAAAAATACCTAAAATGCCCTCAAGTGCCTATAATGCCTATAATGTAAATACTAAAGTGCCCAATGTAAACACTTAATTTTATTTTTTTATTTTAAATATATATTTTTTATTTAAATATTTTATTTTATTTTGTAAATATTTTAATTTTTTAATTTTAAGATTTTAAACTCAAAATACAATTTCACACTCAAATCGTAACTAAACACATAACTCAAAACTCAATTCAAAAATTATTTTCAAACCTCATAACCAAACACATAACTCGAAACTCCACACTATTTTCAAAACTCGACACTCAAATCATAACAAAACACATAACAAAAAAATTAAAATATTTAAAAATATATTTATAAAATAAAATTTTTAAAATTTGTTAATATTTAAAAATATATATTTAACATAAGTTTGTATTTTTTTAAGTTTGTGTTTGGTTATGAATTTTGAAAATAATTTTTGAATTGACCAACACAATCATAAAACTCAATTCAAAAATTATTTTCAAACATCATAATAAAACACATAACTCGAAACTCCACACTATTTTCAAAACTCTACACTCAAATCATAACAAAACACATAATTTTTTTTTAAAATATTTAAAAATATATTTATAAAATAAAATAAAATATTGAAAATAAAAAAATAAAATTTTAAAAAAAATTAATATTTAAAAAATATATTTAACATAAGTTTGTATTTTTTTAAGTTTGTGTTTGGTTATGAGTTTTGAAAATAATTTTTGAATTGACCAACACAACCATAAAACTCAATTCAAAAATTATTTTCAAACATTATACCCAAACACATAACTCGAAATTCCACACTATTTTCAAAACTCTACACTCAGATCATAACAAAACACATAAAAAAATTAAAATATTTAAAAATATATTTATAAAATAAAATAAAATATTTAAAATAAAAAAAATTAAAAATTTTAATATTTAAAAATATATTTAACATAAGTTTGTATTTTTTTAAGTTTGTGTTTGGTTATGAGTTTTGCAAATAATTTTTGAATTGACCAACAAAACCATAAAACTCGATTCAAAAAATATTTTCAAACATTATACCCAAACACATAACTCGAAACTCTACACTATTTTCAAAACTCTATATTTAAGACTCTATGAGTTTTGAAAAGATTTTTGAAAATTTCTAATTGGAATTGTAATTCTAAAAGAAAACCAAACATGTTTCTAAAAAAATATTTTTTCAGAACATGTTTGTACTCAAAACTCAATTCAAAAATTATTTTCAAAAACTTATAACCAAACACAAATTTAAAACTCAATTCAAAACTCAAAACCAAACTTTTTCCAAAACTCTATTTTAAAAGAAAAAATTAAAAAAATATATTTTATTTTTTAAAATTATTTTTAGAATCATGATTTGAGTGTGGAGTTGTATTTTAAGTTATGAGTTTTGAAAAGAAAAAATTTATTTTGTTATAAGTTTTGAAATTTTTCAAATTTATTTTTTTAGGGTAAATATTTTATATTTTAAATATTTTTTTATTTATTTTAATGTGCATTATATTTCATACATTTATGTGTTGTATTTTTTAATATTTTAAATATATTTTTTAAATATTAATTTTTTTAAAAAAAATTATTTTTTATTTTAAATGTGTCATTTTTAATATAAATATTTTTAAATTATTTTATTTTATGGTTGTGTTGGTCAAAGCAAAGGATTTTTTCGTCTTTTACTTTATGGCAGTGATGTTCGTCTTGAAGAAAAGGGTTTTTCGTCTTTTTGCAGGCAAAAGCAAGGGTAATATGGTCATTTTATATAAAATACTAACGTCGTTTGTGCAAAATAGACAGAATGGGGGAATCTTGACATTGTCAGGTAAAGTAGGGGAGGTTACTGTAATTATTCAAACCACAAGGGAGGTCCCTGTATTTGTCAGAAACCTCAGGGGAGGTAAATGTAATTTACCCATAGAAAAATAAACTAAAAAAGTTGATTTTGTTTTTAACTGAACTATTTTATACATACTCCATTTGTACCAAAAATAATACAATAATGTTTGAGAGCTCGAAATATTGCTCCCCCGAATCCCCCTAATGCCCAAAACGACGTCGTTTTGGGCATTAGGTTTTTTTTTCTTTTTTTTCTTTTTTTTCCTCCATTTTCGACCATTTTTCGAGCTCAAACGCAGGGAAGATGGAGAGGGAAAGGGAGAGAGAGAGAGGGAGAGCGGAGAGCAGAGAGGGAAAGAGAGGGAGAGAAGAGAGAAGGAGGGAGACACACACACACAAATGGCCCCTGCATTCCGGCCGAGCGTCCGATCGTCGCAGCTCCGTCCGATCGTCGAAGCTCCGTCCGATCGTCGAGCTCCACGTCTGCCTTCTTCCTCCGCCTCTGCCTTCTCTTCTTTCTTCTTCTTTCTTCTTCTCTTCCTTCTTTCTTCTGCGTCTGATTCTGATTTTCTGATTCAAAAAAAAAAAAAAAAAATTCGAACGACGAAACGACGTCGTTTCGTAATTAGGGGGATTCGGGGAGGCTCAATTCGAGCTCTCTAGCACGGTTGAAAATA
The DNA here is from genome assembly GCA_030407325.1 of Camellia japonica. Taxonomy (NCBI): domain Eukaryota; kingdom Viridiplantae; phylum Streptophyta; class Magnoliopsida; order Ericales; family Theaceae; genus Camellia; species Camellia japonica. Next base: position 167,552,708 of record JAPPVO010000016.1, read on the forward strand.
ATAGTCCCTTTTGGGGAATCCAACTTTTTTTGGTAGTACAATTATTGTACTTTAAAAAAAGTTAATTTTCTAAAATTACCATTTGATAGTATATTTTTTGAAAAATATCAATATCATAATTATACTTTTTATATTGTTTATGAATTTAAAAGAAGGGCAAAAGAGGAAATTTATATTATTTTTGTACTTAATTTTTAAGAGAGACTAATATTTTGGAACAATGAAAAATAAAATAAGGGACTAATATTTTGGAATAGAGGAAATACTTTTCTTTCTTTGTTTTTGATTGTTCATCATTGTACAACTATTTTTGTATTAAAAATAGAAAAAAATACAAATAAATGTGTGGAGGGATAAATGCATTAACCTTAAAGCCCAAAGACAGGAATGATTGGCCCAAAACACTTAGTCCAACCAAAGCAGTCCAAAATGAGGGATAAGCCCAAACCATTGCTAGGTCCATCAGATGAAGAGACAGTGTTACGTGACCAAAGCCTGAATGAAATCGCCTTTTAGAAAGAGATCTGCAGAATGAAAGAGTGCCCTTGGATCCATTTGTAAATCAACGATGGAGATCAAGACTGTTAGAGAAAGGGATGTAGGATCAGTACATCCAAACGACATAAGCGTCTGAACTAATCTAAGCTGTCCAAAGTGAGACAATTTGACGGTAACAAATCAAGGCAACTTAACCACTTACTCGACCGATGTCTGATGGCAAAAAGGACCCTTAGATCAAGATAATCATCCAACGGCTGAAATACAAGACATTGACACTATAAAAGGGAGAACCAAAGAAAGAAAAGGGCAAAAAGAGAAAATAAAGGGTATGTTTGGTTTTGTTTTGGAAGAGTAGTTTTTAAAAATTGTTTTGGGAGAGAGTTTAGAAATTTTTTTGATTTGTTTAGTTGTGTATTTTGAAAGTAGTTTTGGAGTTTGGGAGTTTGGAATGATTTGATATTTTGTTATAGTTGAGTAGATCTGTGTGAGAAAAAAAGTGATTGAGAAGGAGAGAGGAGAGAGAAAAAGTGATTGATTGATAGGTAAGAAAAAGAGAGAGTGATTTTGGAAATTGTTTTGAAAAATTTACAAACCAAACAAATTTTTTGAAATTTTTTTCCCAAAATCACTCTACAAATCCAAACCAAACATATTTCTCTTCAGAAAAATAGAATATGCCTAAATATTATACTGAGTTGATCGTTGGAGGGTCTTTCCGACCAAATCTGGTTGAGAATGATTATTGACGGCTTGGTGTATTTTTGCAGAGTATATGAATGAACAACTCATCTCGCTTTCTCTATGGAGAATATTTCAGCCTTCCGCAAAATGGATTGACAAGAAAAATTACAATACAATACAATAGAGAGTCTAAAATAATTAAAGTGGTGATAAAAAAAAAATATGACCTAATCCAAAAATGCTCAAAAGAATTTTAAAATTATTCTTCAACTCTTCTCTCTTTCCTTTTCACTCCCCTTACAAACTCTAACCCACTCCTACCATCCCAGCAAACCCCAACCTTACCCTGCCCGACTCCCGCAGGCTCGTTCCATCCCATGTTATCCCATACCAACTCACCCTCCACTCCACACCAAAATTAAGAGTCATGTATTGTTTACACATCTTGTCAAATATGTGAACAAATATTAAATTTTGTCTATCCTTTTCATGATTTTTTGTGACTGAATTTTTATTTTAAAATTAATAAAAATAAATAAATATTTTATCATGTATCTCGTTATTAAATTAAGGTGATATATTTTTTTGTTCGTTAGGGGATCCATGATCATATAATAATAATAATATTTACTCAAAAAAGTACTTCAAAAAATAAATTAAAAATAAAACATGTGAATTAAATTTATTATAAATATGATCTATATCATAGGGGCGTTCAAAAAAAGTGGTGGAATTGATAAACCGATTAATCCAATCTAAATCGTCAATTTTGTTTGATTTTTATTAGTTTTTTGATTTTGGTTCTAATTTTAAAAATGATAAAATCATTTAAATCAATCTGGTTCTCGATTCGAATACTGTAGTTACGGTGACTAGTTTTCATTATGAAAGTTGATAAACTTTAATCAACTTAACCAAACTATAAATTAATTTGTTTACTAATATAAAATATATATCATATTTATTATAATACAAAATCTCTAACATCGTAAAATTGAACCGAATATAGTTTGGTTTTGGCCTGATTTTTTAATTTTAATGATTCAGTTATGGTTTTAATTTTTTTTTAAATAATAAGAACCGATTCAATTCTTAATTTATTCTAAAATCAAAACGATCCAATCCGTATACACTCATACCACATCATAATCTATAAAATACACTAGCATTGTGAGCCCTTAATCAATGATGCGCATTATAGAATTATTATATCAAAATTATTGGTAATAATAAAGTGGCCACGGATAGAGGAACAGAGAGAGGCGCGACCGTTGACCATGTGGTAAAAAAAATAAGCTAACGCCAACCAGTTGCCAGGTAAAAATTCTCTAAAAATTACTTTTTTGCAACAAATATAAATATATATCATGGGCTATTTTAGAAAGAGTTTTTTTTAATTTTTTTTTTTTTTTTACATTGACTGGAATGAGGTTAATACAGTTAAAAAAATAAGGTAGCGTTTGGTAGAATTTTTTAAATATGATTTGAAAATAGAGTTGTATTTTGAGTTTGTGAGTTTTAAAATTATGATTTGAGCGTGGAAAATTTATTCAATTATGAGTTTTGAAAAGAGTTTTGGAGGAAGTTTTGAGTTTTTGAAATTAAAAAAATTATTTGATTTAAAAACTTACAACTCATAACCAAACACACAATCTAAAATTCTATTCAAAATTCATATAAAAATTTAAAAAACTATGAAAATATTTTTTTTACAACATAAAAATAACGGGTGCCAAAAAAATAAAATAAAAATAACGAACATTGTTTCAGTTAACCGGCCAGACGTCCTGGTTGGTCAAATTTTCTCGCCTGAAAAATGTTTTTAAAAGTGGGTATAGAATTATAATTTGAAAATTCAAAACAAACACTACACTCATGAAAGTGAGTGGAAATGTGTTTGGCAAACATAACCAAACATAACCATAGCCTAAATTTTTATCTCTTTGTTTTTTCACATTTTAAAAAAAAAAAATCAAAAGGACAACCAAAATAATTAATTCTCAAAACAACTCCATGTATTGATTTATTGTTTTCACCAAAAGTGTTATATGTGTAACAAATTAAAAAGTACCACTTATTTGTACATTATTGTGGATTAAATTGTAATTTTTTTTAAACTTGTTGGTTTTTTTGGCTTTTAAAGGTTAAAAATGTAATTTGAGCTTGTCAGTAAGGATCAATAAGTACTTATAGAAATAATAAATACAAACCAATTAATTAGATAATTATTTCGAAATTCTTTTAACCTCAATGAAGAGGACTTTTACTGGTGGTTTGTTTTTAGGAGAAAATTTAGAAGAAAATTTAGAAGCACTAATTACAACAGTAAAAGAAGCAGGGAGAGAACTGTGTCAGAAAATAAATTTCATTAAGTAAACAAGCGTTTATAATTGTACCTTCGCACTTCCGCAGGTCCAAAGGGAATTATAGCAATGAACAAACTAGCTTAGAACTACTTCTAAGAAATTGAAATTCAGTGCTTGAATGTAAATGACTGGAAGGTAATGAACTGGGAAGTAAATAAGTAAAGAACTAGAAAAATGTAAGGTAAAAATGACTAGTTTCTAGACCTAGATCTGGTTCTCGGTTCTGTAAATGTAGCCATCAATGACTATTTATAAGAAAAAACTTTCAGCAATAACTACTCAATAACCACCTAAAACTACTTACTCTTCTATCTTCATTCTTACAATGCCACATATCCCTCTTTGTCTTCCACTAAGTCACTTTGTCCATCATATTGTTCACATGTGCTTTAACTTCTTTCACATTGCCTTCCATGTTCCACCATGCAAGACCACTAACTTTGTAACTTCTCTTAACTCCTGATTGATCAAGAAAGTGCCACATGTCCAGCAATAATAACAATAACAATAACAATAATAATAATAATATTACTATTTATGGTGTCAACAAGATTTTATTTAGATCATGGATGTGAGTAGAGATTTTAAGAGTGAAGGAAAAAAAAGATGAAATGTAAATAAAATTATAATTATATTCACCATTTTTTTTTTATTTCTAAATTTCTATCAAAATTAATAATTCAAACATAGTCTAAAAATCTCAAACGTTTACCTATTTTCACTATATTGGCATTGTTTGGGAAGTTACCTATTTTAGTTGGCTACTTGGCTATTTTAGTCTGACTAAAATAGTTATATTTGGGAAGTTAGTTACTCTTTTATATATATATATATATATAGTTGATTTGATGGTTGTAAGAGAAAAATTAAAATAATTATGAGTTGGAGATAACATTTTGGGAAAATTATTTATAAGTCCTATTAGGGAGACTTATGCGTGACACCAACATAAACCAGCAACATTTTCACATTCAATTTTAAAAAATAAAAACTCATTAAGTTTGAGAAGCGTAACGTGACACGTTACGTTACGTTTAAGTAGGTGTCACGTTACGTTACGTTTATATAGGTGTCACGTTACGTTACGTTTATATAGGTGTCACGTCACGTCACGTTTATGTAAGTGTCACGTCACGTCACGTTTACATAGGATCTTGTGGAATACATTCGTATCTAAATAGAACTTGAGACTCTATAAAAAATTACACAGCACTTAACCTACCATAAGTGTCTGAAAAAGATTTATAAATAAGTCTCCCTAACATTTTATCTTATTTACTATTTTAATTTATTTTATCTTTTAATAGATTATTTTAACTCAACACTCTTCCCAACACACCTCCATTATATCATAGGGTATGCGGTGGATACTATTTACTTTCAGTAATTTCTTAATTTTAGAATTAAGATAACTAATTATGATTATATGTATGTAAATAGTGATAGATAGAAATTAGTGACAAAAAATGGGTAATTTTTGAGGAAGGAAAGACTTACAAAACTTCAAATCCTTATTATGAGTTGTGTGTTTTATTGTGTATACTAGCAGTAGATAGTAAATTTGTAATTTATTAGTGATTTGATTAAAGAAAAAAATGATTTAAATTTGAAAATTATTAGTAATAATATAATAGTGTCTATATATATTCATCCTAGAAAACTAGAATAGAAAGAGATTGAGAGAGAAAGCATCAGCAGATCTCAAGCCCTTTTTTTTTGCAGGTATCTTTTTGGGGCTATCAATGCATACATAGCACAATATGGAGAGAGAAACAAAGAAAGAAACAGCACGAGAGAGAGAGCAATAACAACAAGAAGAAGAAGAGAGAGAACAAAAGCGAGAGTGAGTGCCTGAGTTGGGCTTTTCTCTATCTTTATAATCTCAGCAATTTGTCTCTATCGTTTTTGCTTTGTTCGATCCCATGCTCCTCTCTGCTTCTCTCAATCCCACCCTTTTGTCTTCTCTGTCAGCCTTCTTCAGATCTCCCTCATCACCTTCTTCGTCATCCCTTTTTTCCCCACTATAAAGTATTCAGATTCCACATAAAAAAGCATATACAGAAAAGTGTACTAGTGTTTTGAGGTCTGAAACATTTTTGGGTTTCTGAGAAATGGGGACTGGTTGGAGAAGAGCTTTTTGCACTACGATCCCTAGAGATCGAGAAACCGCCATTGCAGATAAGCAACAGCAGAGCTGTCAAAGCCCAAGTCCAAGCCCCAGAAGCTGTGCCAAACTCAGATTTCTATCTGTTGGAAGCAACCCATCGACTCCTCGTTTGCAGTCTCAGCCTCCGACGAGTCCGAGCCTGCGTTGCCGAACCAGTGTAGTACAAGAAGTTCAAGCATCTTCTGGTACAGAGAGCTTTGCTAGCCCCAAGCTCCAATGCAAAACCACACCGAGAGGACTTCGGGGTTCGAACCCATCTTCTCCGAGATCTCCATTTTCGATCCTGAAGAACAGTCTTCGTCTCTCCAGAGTAAGAATTCTATATACTCTGAAAATGTGTCTGTATATATATATATATATATGTGTGTGTGTGTGTGTGTGTGTGTGTGAATAGAAATTTGACTGGATTTTTGGTATGTTTTTGCAGAATAGCTGTGGAGTGTGCTTGCAGAGCGTGAAGACAGGTCAAGGAATGGCTATATACACAGCCGAATGCTCACATGGGTTTCACTTCCCTTGTATAGCGGCGCACGTTAGCAAGAACGGTAATCTGGTTTGCCCAGTCTGCAGCGCTACCTGGAAAGACGTTCCTCTTCTCGCCATTCACAAGATTAAACAATCCCCAACTCAATCCCAAAAAGACGACTCCACGAAGCAACACCCATCTCCGCCACCACCATCACCGCCACCACCACCACCACCACAGCCGTCGCTTCCAAATCTCAAAACCAAACAGTCCGATGGAAGGGCTTACGACGACGACGAGCCTTTGCTTTCGCCGACAGCTGGTGGGCGATTCGTTCCGATTCCGGAGGTGGAAGACGAGGAGGACGAAGTTGAAGAGTTTCAGGGGTTCTTTGTGAATCCAGTTTCTTCATCAAGCGATGAATCTGCAATCAACGGTGGAGATTTGAGGAATGTGGAGGTGTCACTGATGCCGGAGGTTGCGGTGATATCTGTAGGGCGGACTCACGAGGCGTACGCGGTGGCTATGAGGGTGAAGGCTCCTCCGGCACCACCACCGCCGCCGCGGCAACAGGCTCACAATAGCAACTCGGCGCATTTTCTCGATCCCTCGCGCCGTGCGCCTATTGATTTGGTCACGGTACTTGATGTCAGCGGAAGTATGACAGGTGCGAAGCTGCAGATGCTTAAGCGAGCCATGCGATTGGTTATTTCCTCGCTTGGCTCGGCTGATAGGCTCTCCGTCGTCGCATTCTCGGCTTGCCCTAAACGGCTGTTGCCTCTCAGAAGAATGACTGCTCAAGGACAGAGCGCGGCTCGGCGTATCATCGATCGGCTTGTTTGTAGCCAAGGAACCTGCGTCGCTGATGCTCTGAGAAAAGCAGCCAAAGTCCTCGAAGACCGCCGTGAGAGAAATCCAGTTGCCAGCATAATGTTGCTATCAGACGGTCACGATGAGAAGGTCCAGTCAAAGAATGGAAATCGACGGCACGGATCAGCTCAAGCGTCGTCTACCCGTTTCGCTCATATTGAAATTCCTGTACACTCATTTGGCTTTGGAGAGAAAGGCGGCTACAGCCACGAGCCAGCCGAGGACGCTTTTGCTAAGTGTGTTGGTGGCTTACTAAGCGTGGTGGTTCAAGATCTCCGTATTGAGCTCAGCTTCGCCTCCGGTTCCGATCCTGCTGAGATCTCGGCCGTTTATTCTTGCAACGGACGGCCCACAGTGCTCAGCTCTGGACCTGTTCGACTCGGCGATCTCTACGCGGAAGAAGAGAGAGAATTACTCGTCGAGTTGAGAGTCCCCACACCTGTAGTTGGGTCCCACCATGTGCTCTCAGTTCGATGCAGTTACAGGGACCCAGCATCTCAAGAGATGATCAACGGTAGAGAACAGGCTTTGTTGGTCCCACGCGCACAAGCCGTTCGATCATCGATGCCGAAGATTCAACGGCTTAGAAATCTTTTCATTACGACGCGAGCAATTGCTGAGTCTCGGCGATTAATCGAACACAACGACTTGTCCAGCGCGCATCACTTGCTGGCTTCGACTCGAGCCTTGTTAATGCAGTCGAGCTCGATATCGGCTGATTTCATTCGGGGGCTGGAAGTTGAGCTGGCGGAGCTTCATTGGCGGCGGCAATATCAGATTCAGTTAGAGCAGCAACAGGTGATCCAACGGCGGAGGGAGGTGGTGCTTACGGATGAGAATGGGGAGCCGCTGACTCCAACGTCGGCTTGGAGAGCCGCTGAACGGCTGGCTAAGGTGGCTATGATGAAGAAGTCGTTAAACAGAGTCAGCGATTTGCACGGCTTTGAAAATGCTAGATTTTAAATTCATGCAAAATAAAATCAGTTTTCAAAAAATGTTGATGCTATTTGAAAGAAGAAAAAAAAAGAAATGAAAATGTTTCCTGAAAAATTGGTCACTGATATTTTGTCTTCCTGGTGCTGCTAAATATACATAATTTTTTTTTTTTTATACCCACTTTGCTTCATATGTTGAGAAATATGTTTTAGAATTGCAAGTTTGAAGAAAATGTATGTTGGTGTAGCAGCATTTAGATTAAGAGAAGTTATCAGATAAGTTCTTCTGTCACATTTTTTGTTTTAGGTCCTCTATTTGCTTGCACAATTCTTTATTTTAAGGCTTCTACTTTCCTCTTCCTTTTCCTACATGTTTTATATCAGATGGACTCCAATAGGCGAGTATTGTTTTTTAAAAAATAATAATAAATTTCAAAATATTGTTAAATGTTATTTAAAATAAAAAAATTATATATGTTTCATCCAAATATTTTCACTGCTCACAATTGGCAATGGTTACACATGTTTTAGTGCCTTTTTCATTACTTTAGGGGTTTAACTTACACATTGCTTTTAAAAATTGTAAAACTAATATACCCTTATTTAGTTTATTAAAAATTTATTTAAAATCAAGTTATTATGTAAACAAATCAAATTTTAATATATTTTTAAACTTATTAAAGTTTTAAATTAAATTTAAACAATTCAGTACTCATGACTCGACTCGACTTGTTTCATTTTCGATTTTAATTGGATTTGCAACAATGTGTAGTCAAATGAACTGTAACAGGTCAAAAATGTTAGCATAGCTCTAAATGAAATTGGAAAAAAACAAAAAAAAAAAATGATTGAGAGAGAGAGGAAACAAAGAAGTGCTACATGGAGAGGGGGGGTTGGGTGGGCATGGCCCATGGATAACAGGGACAAATGGGAACCGGACGGCCCGGCCCTTTCTGCAAAGAGTATTGTAACCCCACACGGAATTGTGTGGGCCTGGGCCTGCCTTGTCTTCCTTCCTTTACTCTTTCCATTTCATTATGAGAGAAAAAATATAGATAGATAATTCTATTTGTATTGACATTGTTTTTACTCTTAATCATGAATGGTAAGGTTAAAGGTGCATCGTTAATGGAGTTCAATCAATTTTTGAGTTTGAAACCACCCCACAAAAAAAAAAAAATAAAATAAAGAAAACAATCTTTTTTTTTGTTTTGTATGTTTAAATTCACGTTGATTAATGATCAAATAATACGAGGTGATTAGCATATTTATGAATTGTAATTACAATCCATATAGAAATTTAAGAAATGAAATTCAATAAACTAAGCCTATTCTTATTATGATTTTTTTTTTGTTGGGATAAAAGGTACAACTTATAAAATTAAATAAGTATTTTACAAGAAGTTCCTTCGATGTCTGTCACTAGTTTATTAGCAATACAAGAAGGAACTTAAAGAAATGAAAATCAACAGTCATATCGTTGCCCATGTTTGTAGGGAGATCAGCATATTTGTTCGCCTTTTGATAGAAAAAATTGCCCAACAATGGGATTCATTACCGCTTGCAAACATAATAAGAAGAAACGTTAAATGATGATAGAGCAAATGAGGATATAATGAAGGGGAAAATATAGATAAATGGTAGTTTTAAAAATAATTACAGATTTTAAAAAAAAATTATAAAATTTTAATTAATAATATTATAATAAGTTTTTTTTTATTGATTTTTAATATATATATATATTTTATTTTAAATAACACTCTTTTGGTATTTTTCCTATAATAAAATTCAGTATACAAATAAAATGTAAAAGAACATCATCATAAAAGCAAGGAGCCACTTTTTTTTTTTTTTTTTGATGCATGGGAATTAAGAAAGGTGTAGGATTTTGAATGATTGCCATTCTTAGTAATAGGTAAAATGAGGGTTGAAAATTTAAAATTTTCAATGTCCTTTTATGTATATATATATATATATTTCAACCACTTAATAAAGCGGTGGTTGGATATTGTTATTGTGAAAACATGTTACAAAAGTTATTAAAAAATTATTTTTTTACACAAAGTTAGTGTGAATTTGTTTCAATTTTAAAATTAATGCATTTGTGTGATGAAAATTGAATTGGTATAAGATGGAATTTAAATATAACCTCGTTTGAAAATATGTTATTTTAGTAATTTTTTAATTTTTTGACTAAAATATGAGGTAAAAAAATGTTTGTGATGAGTTTTTGACTTTTTACAAAAAGATGTGCAAAAAGTATAAAAAAAAAATCTTTGATTTTTTTGGTGTTTTTTTTAAACTTTTAGGCTAAAAGATTGAGTTGGCAAACGAGAAGTTATAAATTAATATTTTTGAATAAAATTTGAACTAATTTTTTTAATTTTTTAATTTTTTTGATTTTTTTGGAGAGTTATATATTAATGTTTGAGATAATTTAAATAAATATATATTTTTTGATTTTTATAAAAAATGTGTAATGTGATAAAGAAATGACTTGATTCAAATAAGAGATGATATAATTTAAATAAAATTAAAAAATAAAAAAATACTAAAATAACCTACTTTAAATAGATCAAAAATATTTTGGAGCTCTAAAACTGGAGCTCTGAAGGTGGCTCCCACTCCAATGATGTGATGTTTTGACTTTATTTTTTTTATATGTTTTTGGATAAATTACAAATACTCCTGAGATTTGATTAAAATACGAATCATCTCCTATGGTTTTGAAAATTATACTCTACCTCTTGAGATTTCAAATTTCATAACAAATTATTCATTTTATTAATAAATTATCAAGTCAATTAACAGTTTTTAATTATGTTAAAAAATATATTTCAATTAATAATTTAAATAATTTTATTATTTTATAAGAAACAATTATAAATTTTATTTTTTTAATTAATTTTATTAAATAAAAAATTTTAATAAAAAAATATTTATAATTTTTCAAAATATAAAAAAACAATCTATATTTTAAACAATCTTTAAAAATTCAAAATTTGGAACCCTTATCATGGTTATGCATCTATAAAAGTGAGATGCATTACAGCTTGCAGATATAATAAGTACAAATGTGAAATGATAGTAGCAAATGAGGCTAAAATTCAGTGAAAGGTAAAAGAACACCATCATAACACCAGGACGGAATCTATCATGAGTTTGGGGTTTAGTATAGGATTGAATCATTTCCATTCCTAGTAATCATTAAGAGATCATGATCTTCCTTTGCACTTTTTTTTTTTTTTTTTTTTGAAAAATTTAAAAATATTGGAAAGAGGCAAACAAGAGGCAATCATGAATTAAAAGAGAGAGGATTCCAATGAATCATACCATGCTTTTAATTGCGATTAAAGGGTTTCTTTACATTTGATGCTAATAATTTTTTTATATTTTATTTTAGAATAAATTATAAATATATTTTTATTTTAAATATATACTGTCATTTGTGATTTAAAAAATTATAAATATTTTATTATCAAAATTTTATATTTAATAAAATTAATTGAATTTTTTTTAACTACTCTCTTATACAATATTAAAATTATTTAAATTGTTAATTGAAATATATTCATAACATTATTAAAAATTATTAACTGACTTAATAATTTATTAATAAAATAAATTATTTGTTATGAAATTAAAATTTTCAAGAGACTGAATATAATTTTCAAAACTAAAAGGAGTAATTTATATTTTAAGCAAATCTTAAGGTGCGTATTTCTAATTTACCTTTCATTTTGTGAGTTATATTTTGAACTCACAACTATGAGATTGTTTGAGATGTTCTGAATAAGTGCGTTTTTTGACTTTTTATAAAATATGGGTTGGATTTGAAGTGATATAGTAGAGATGTAATATAACTTAAATAAAATGATGTGACTTAAATAGGATAGTGACTTTTTGACTTTTTTAAGGGTTGTTTGGGATGATCTAAATAAGTGTACTTTTGACTTTTTACGAAAAAACGTGAAATATGGGTTGAGTTTGAAGTGATGTGATAGAGAGATGATGTGATTTAAATAAGATGATGTAACTTAAATAGGATAGTGACTTTTTAACTTTTTGATTTTTTTAAATTATGCCAAACTAGGCCTAAGTATATGCCGAACAAGGCCTATAATTTGAATAATTCATTTAGTAAATTTTACGCTTCTGTTTGGCAAGTTGGTTTATGGGCTTTTTTGGCTATTTTAGTCACAAAAGACAAAATAGGCTATTTTAGTCACAACAAATAAAACATCACATCCAACCCATAATTATTACACTCTTCTATCACAAAAAAAGTCAAAAAAGTCAAAAAAATCCTTCCCAAATCAAGTTTTTTAGCCCAAACTAAAATAGTCAAAAAATTAAAAAATCAAAAAGCTAACCTACTTCCCAAACAAAATAGTAAAAATTATCTGTACAAAAAAATTAATAAATCAATACCTACTTTTAATCAATTTCATGCTGTAGAGGTGTGGACATTAGCAGTGGCGTGGGTTGTTTGGGTGGTTTGGGCTGCTTGGTTTTGGTTTAGGTAGTTTAGTTTGTTTAGTTTGTTTTGACTGTTTTAGTGGGTTGATTTGTGGGAATTTATGTATTTTAATTTTATAGTTAAGTTTTTCTTAACTTTTTTATTTAAAAATCGAGAGGCTTAGGAGTTGGTTGTATGGATGCGAGTAGCAGTAGTAGGGGTATCTTTATACTTCCGAATCTCTCTCGATGCATGTCATCTTCCTGTACTTTTAATTTCATGCTGTTAAATGAAATTTTTCTTTGCCGATCAAAAAAAAAAAAAAAAACCAATACCTGATTAACATATCAGTAAACAAAACTTGAAACATTCATATAAAGTAAAACTGATAGACATCTTCCAAAACAAAGGAAATAATGTAACCACAGTAGCACCAAAATTAAATAGAGGGCAACAACAACCATGGAAGCCCACAGCACTGATCCATTCACTAGTCCAATCAATCAACCATCTTCATCTCTCTCTCTCTCTCTCTCTCTCTCTCTCTCTCTCTCTATGTATATATATACAACAAAAGTGTAATAGATAAAATTTTTAGCTGTTTCAATGCAAAGAGGAACGACATGTCTCACCCAAAAAATGCATGAAAAATATTCACAGGGACCTCTGTGTGTGTGTAGTCGAGGTCACAATGCGTGGCTCCTCCACAATCAGAATCAACCACTAATTATATATGTATATATATATATATTTATATGTCCTACCTACACCCACCAAACGTTTGATTTTGTACTACGTGAGACACTTGCATGCATGAGCACTGATATTTTAAAGTGTAGTAATATACAAATAAAAATAAAAAGTTCGTAAAATTTATGTAACAGTGGTGTGATTGCATTAAGACTCGCTATTTTTTTTATTAAAAAAAAAAAAAATTCATTTAATTGGCATTTATTTATACAAATGTTAGTATTATATTATTTTGTTTGATGACATTATAATAATTCTATATGAATAACATTTTTATATTTAAAATGTTAATTATATTTTTGATCCCTCAAATTTGTACTTTTTGTGTTGTATCAATTTGATCAAATACAATATAATCTCAAACTAGTGACGAGTAAAAAAGATAAGTCGAACAAAACAAAGCAAATTATGTTTTTGTTAATGGCCTATCAAAATTTACAATTTAAATAATTTAATTTGAGATTTACACCACCATCTCCAACCCCAATCACCACAAACCACCGCGTCACATGAAGCTTTGTGGTGGGAATGGAAAAATTATTGGGTGTTTTTGAAGCGTCACGTATTTATACTTTTTACTAATTATCATGCGTTATATTCTCTTATGTTTTTCAATCACTTAATACAAAATTATGAGTTTCACATGCTCTACCAACCACAACATATTTAAAATATTATGTGACCATACCCAATAATTACTGGATGGGAATGGGGTGAGATGTTCAACCAATGAGGGGAGAGAGGGTTAAGAAGAGAGAAAAATTAAGTTGTTCATAATGTCCTCTCGTGTTAGGATAAAATGTTCAAAAATACTTCTAACTCATTATTAGTTTGGATGTTGTCAAGTTTAGGTTCAAATACGCTGTACACAAACATTTTAGTATTTTAAGAATTAAATTAATACAACTGAAAGTTGCTAACATCACACAAATTACATATTTAAAGAACCAAAAATATATTTAAGTCTTATTTAAATATGGTAAATTCTACATGTACAAGTAATATTTCTTCTATAAATACATGTAAACTTACAATACATTCAATTTTTTAGGGAAATTTTATAATACGTATCCCATTTTAGACTGTGTACCATATATATTCCAATTATGACATGAGCAATAGTACATCTAATTAAAATCTTATTAACAATCTTATTAAAAGTATCCATACTCAAATATTATTGGAGGTTTAAATATTATTTATTTTTGTTTTTTTATTCTTATTTTACAACCAATTACATTTGACCATTTGTATTTTTAGTGTTGGAAATGGTTATAAAATTCTGGGTAAAACCAGAATTTTTTCCTAAGTTTGGTCTATTTTTTAGGTGGGCCCCTAGCGTCGTTTGTCGCGGGTCAAAGTGGTAACGCGTTTTATGCCGCGTTGTGATTCACGTGGTATATTTGGTTGCTCAAAACCATTACCGAGTGAATGGGAAATTGAAGCCAAAGTATGCTCTATGGAAAGGTTTGAATAAGGCTTGTCCCACATTGATTTGGTGGGAAGTTTTGAATAGGTTTATAAGGCATGTGATTGGAACTTGGGGTGTGCCCCAAGGGGTACCCAAGTATTTTAGAGAGGGAGGTTATGGGCACAAGGGCTAGACCCATTGGACTCAAAAATCACCACACATGTGCGCGCCACCGCTGCCTGTCCAGTCGGGCGGGCTGGGCTTGGGCCCCAATACCTATCTTTTTGGGTTAAAAATATTTGAATTTAATTTTATTTTTTGGTAAAATAAAATCCAGAATTCAAATTAATCCGGAAATAAACTGGTCCGGTTTTTTACTGTACACCCAAACAGGGTCCTTCCCGTTTTTGTTATCTGTTTGAATTGTGAACCCAACAGATTCAAATCTGTTTAAATTCAAAACCAAACAGGTTTCATACTTGTTCAAATAGGTTTGTACCTGTTTAATTCAAAATCTGCAGCCACCAATCCATCTATAAATAGGACAGCTCTCATTTGGATTTTGTAACTCTAATTTCGTCCTTCATAATTCTGCAAATATTCTTTTCATATTGCTGCATTATTTTCTTCAGTGAGAGAGTATAAACACTTAGTGTGTTTGTTAGGCAAACAATTTGTAGTGCTGCTATTGTTTGTATTAGATCATTTTATCTTGGGAGATAGACGTCCAAATTCTGAAAGCACTGTGGAGAGGACGAATCTGTCTTAAGGACACACTGGACTTGATCATAATTATTATTCGAACAATTAATCAAGTAAGTTGTTTAATTTATTTTATATTTCATTTGTTTATTTAAATTAGATTTTAATTTTGTTTTTGTAACAAAATAAAATCAGTTTTTATTTATTTATTTATTTATTTCTAGTTTGATTTTTGTAATTAAACAAATTCTCTCATTTCCTTTATTTCTTTATATTCTTGTTGTTGTTTAGTACACAACATAATTTAATATATTTAAATACAGTGAAGATTGTCCAACAATCTTAAGACAGAATATTTTTGGTGTCTTCATTGTATTTAATTTTCTGTGTTTTCAAAGTAATATTTTGGTTGGAAAATACAAATAGTATTTATAAACTATTTGACAGATAGTAGTAATATACTGTCTATTTTCTTTGACAACTAGTAGTAATATACTGGTGTCATTAACAATTGTAGAATATTATTTGGTGTTACAGAAAATTATTTTGGTATTTTATTTTTCTAGTTTTAGTAACAAGGAAAATAAAATTATTTTGTATTATCATTTATTTTCTGGTTTTGGTAACTAGAAAATTATTTTGTGTTTTAGTTTATTTTCTAGTTTTGGTAATTAGAAAATTAATTTGTGGTGTGTTTTTCTGATTTTTATAATCAGATATTATTGTGGTATTTTATTTTCTAGTTTTAGTAATAAGGAAAATAAAATTATATTATTTTCTAGTTTTAGTAACAAGAAAAATAAAATTATTTTTTGTTATAATTTATTTTCTGGTTTTAGTAACTAGAAAATTAATTTTGTTAATCTATCATTTAATTTTGTGTTTCGGTCACAATCTGTAAATTTTGATACGTGACTTATGGTTTCGTTTGGAAGACCACTTAATTTTGAACCCTTTGTGAAAATGTGTTAATTCTTTTGACTTTATCATAGTTCATTGTGAGTATACATAGAAGAATTTGTTTCTGGAGAAAAATATTAGTTTTACAAACTACTTTCATTTTTATTACGAAGAAACTTTTGTGGCAAGTTTATTTTTTTTATTGATTTTTTGAATCATTTTTAATTTCTATGTGTGGATCTATTATCATGAAAAGTTTTTGCACATGAGTCGGGAAATATATATATATATATATATATATTCACAAAAGCATTTTAATGTGTATATATTTAGTTTATTCATGTACAAATCAAACTGATTATATGAAGGTTTGTTTTGTCATTTTTGGAGTTTAAAATTCAAAACGCGTTGAATTTTATTTATGAGTTGAGAATCTTTTTATTTCATGATGCAAGTTATGGGATTATGCATGATTAATTTATTTGGTTAATTCATTATTTTTAGTTGATGCGTTTGATATGCATGTATTGATATTAACTCGAGTTATTTCTTAAAAATAATTTCATATGATTTGGAATGATAAAATGATATGTTGACCTTGTACATAAGTGGATTAATTTGAGTTTTTCCAATCAATTTTTGATGGATGTTTAAACAGCAAGAGAAATTTAAATATGAAGATTTCAGTAGTTATATCGTTCCATTTAATTGGGAAGTAAATTTTAAGAAATCTTTTATGTTGAGTATTAATTTGTTTTAAATTATGTGACATGAGATGTCGTTAATAATTATTTTACTTGCGTAGTAGAATTTGTTAAACCATAAACCATTTTATTAATATGGGGGTGTATCTCTTGCATTAGATGAGATAATTTAATTTTCTTCTGTCATGAATATTTTTATGACAGTGACACTTATTCGTAAATGAGTTGCAAAAATGTATACAATCAAATGGGCTATTTGAATTGTTTGATTCTTGACAAAAAAAAAAAATAAATAAATAAATAAAAAAATTATGAGGATAAGATTTTGTCAAAACATTAATTCTGATTTGTGTAGTCATAATTATTTTGGATTTTTCATTTGAAATTTATGAATCAAGCACATCATAGACAATAAGTGATGGATGTTATATTTTTATTTATATTAGAAGTGATAGGGGTGGTGAATATGATGTACCATTAAATGAATTTTGTGCACAACATGGCATTATTCACTAAACTACAGCACCCTATTCTCCTCAACAAAATGGAATTGCTGAAAGAAAGAATAGAACCCTTAAAGAAATGATAAATGCCATGTTACTAAGTTCAGGCTTTCCACATAACTTCTGGGGGGAAGCAATATTATCTGCTAATTATGTTCTTAACAGAATACCCCACAAGAAAACCAACAGCACTCCTTATGAATTGTGGAAAGGTCGACCGCCTTCCTACAAATACTTAAAAGTGTGGGGGTGTTTGGCAAAAGTTGAAGTTCCTGTTTCTAAAAAGACTAAGATTGGACCAAAAACAGTAGATTGTGTGTTTATTGGTTATTCTCAGAATAGTAGTGCATATCAGTTTCTAACTTGTAAATCAGAAATACTTGATATAAATGTGAACACTATTATAGAGTCAAGGAATGCTGTATTTTTTGAACATGTCTTTCCTTACAAGAAAGGATAGGAATTAAGTTCACTGAAAAAAACTTATGATTGTACACAAAGTCAAGAGATTACTGACAATCAAACACAAAAGACTAGTAATGGTCTCGACCAACATGATTTAACTGATGATGAACCAAGAAGAAGTAAGAGAGCGAGAACATCAAAATCCTTTGGTCTAGATTTTCTGACATACTTGTTAGAAAATGAACCTCAAAGCTTTAAGGCAGCAATGACAGGTCCTGAAGTACCTTTGTAGAAAGAGGCTGTTAATAATGAAACCGAATTCATTATGCAAAATCATACTTGGGAATTGGTGGATCTTCCACCAGGTTCTAAACCTCTTGGATATAAATGGATATTCAAGAGAAAAATGAAAGCAGATGGTTCAATTGACAAGTATAAAACAAGACTTGTAGTTAAAGGTTACAGACAAAAGGAAGGTCTGGACTATTTTAACATCTATTCGCATGCTTATTGCTATAGTAGCGTTGTTTAATTGAGAAATACATCAAATGGATGTTAAGACAGCTTTCTTAAACGGTGATCTAAATGAAGAGATTTATATGGATCAACCTGAAGGCTTTGTAGTACCAGGGCAAGAAAAGAAAGTTTGTCGACTTGTAAAATCCCTTTATGGATTAAAACAAGCACCTAAGCAATGGCATGAAAAATTTGATCATGCAATGCTTACTAATGGGTTTAAGATAAACGAATGTGACAAATGCGTCTATCTTAAAAACACTGACAAAGGATATGTCATAGTTTGTCTTTATGTAGCTGACATGCTTATCATTGGAAGCAGTCAAAACATGATCAAATCAACTAAGCAAATGCTTAACAAAAGATTTGATATGAAAGATATGGGGGTCGCAGATGTTATATTAGGAATGAAAATTACTAAAACATCTGACGGATATGCGTTATCTCAATCTCATTATATTGAGAAAATTCTTGATAAATTTATCAAGGATGATATGACTTTAGCTAGAACACCTGTAGACATCAGTTTTTATTTATCGAAAAATAAAGGTGATGCAGTGTCTCAGTTAAAATACTCCCAAATCAATGGAAGCCTAATGTACCTAATGAATTGTACTCGTCCTGATATAGCTTATGCTATCAGTAAATTGAGTAGGTACACTAGTAACCCCGGAGAAGACCATTGGAAAGCGATTATTCGGGTTCTTAGATATCTAAGATTTACCCGTGATCATGGTTTGAACTTTATATGATACCCAACAGTACTTGAAGGTTATTGTGATGCCAATTGGGTATCGGATACTAAAGATTCAAAATCCACTAATGGATATGTCTTTACTCTAGAAGGCGCTGCTGTTTCTTGGAAATCCACGAAACAAACTTGCATCGCACGATCCACAATGGAATCCGAATTCATTGCTTTAGATAAAGCAGGAGAAGAAGCAGAATGGCGTCGTCACTTCTTAGAAGACATTCCAATGTGGCCAAAACCTGTGCCAGCTATTTGCATTCATTGTGATAGTCAATCTGTAATAGGCAGGGCACATAATCATATGCATAACAGTAAGTCACGACATATTCGTCGTCGACATAATACCGTAAGGCAATTATTGTCAAATAGAATAATCTCAATAGATTATATAAAATCTAAAGAGAATATTGTGGATCCGTTAAAGGTTTGACAAAAGAGCTAGTGTATAGTTCATCGAAGGGGATGAGATTAAAGCCTATTACATAAGAGTTGTCATAATGGTAACCCTACTTATATGACTGGAGATCCCAAGAACTAAGTTCAAAGGGACAACTAAGTTATGTATGGCTCGCCAGAAATCACCAAGGGATTAAAATTCCGTACCCATTCCTATGGTGAGAGTGATATCAGCAACATTTGTTGTATGCAGGGGTATAAGGATGAACTTTGCTTTTAATGATTACTTATATCTTGATTGAGGCATAAAATCAAGACGAGTATAAAGAGATACTCACAATAAGAATCGCTTATATGAGTGTCGAACTGGGGCCGGTTCTTTGAGAATGCAAAAGGCTAAATTCTCTAGAAACAATCATGAAAACCAGGCGCGCTCAAGGCCAAAATGAACACAACAGTGAGAACCACGATGTGTTAGAAGATCTTTTGTGTGAAATCTGTTGTCTTGGCTTACACAAACGGCTAAACAATTCAAGGCATCGCGTCCATTGGTTAGCCAGTAAATCCGATAGGTTATCACTAGGGAAGGTTCAAGGCCGAAAGCTACCTATCCTGATGCAAGATATTTTCGACTTATACTTCTTCGATAAAGTCTGCATATTGTTGCATTTCCGTTGTCATCAAATTCCATTCATGTGGGGGATTGTTGGAAATGGTTATAAAATTCTGGGTAAAACCATAATTTTTTCCTAAGTTTGGTCTATTTTTTAGGTGGGCCCCGAGCGTCGTTTGTCGCGGGTTAAAGTGGTAACGCGTTCTATGTCGCATTGTGATTCACGTGGTATATTTGTTTGCTCAAAACCATTACCGAGTGAATGGGAAATTGAAGCCAAAGTATGCTCCATAGAAATAGAGTTTTTGGTGGAAAATCCTAGGTTTGAATAAGGCTTGTCCCACATTGATTTGGTGGGAAGTTTTGAATGGGTTTATAAGGCATGGGATTGGAACTTGGGGTGTGCCCCAAGGAGTACCCAAGTGTTTTAGAGAGGGAGGTTATGGGCACAATGGGCTAGACCCATTGGACTAAAAAATCACCCCACACGCGCGCGCGGCCGCCGCCGTTCGTCCGGTCGGGCTGGGCTTGGGCGCAGGTGCGTGGTGTTTTGGGCTTGTTCAGCCCAATACCTATCTTTTTGGGTAAAAAACATTTGAATTTAATTTTATTTTTTGGTAAAATAAAATCCAGAATTCAAATTAATCCGGAAATAAACTGGTCCGGTTTTTTACTGTACACCCAAACAGGGCCCTTCTTGTTTTTGTTATCTGTTTGAATTGTGAACCCAACATATTCAAATCTGTTTAAATTCAAAACCAAACAGGTTTCATACCTGTTCAAATAGGTTTGCACCTGTTTAATTCAAAATCTGCAGCCACCAATCCATCTATAAATAGGACAGCCCTCATTTGGATTTTGTAACTCTAATTTCGTCCTTCATAATTCTGCAAATATTCTTTTCATATTGCTGCATTATTTTCTTCAGTGAGAGAGTATAAACACTTAGTGCATTCGTTAGGCAAACAATTTGTAGTGCTGTTATTGTTTGTAGTAGATCATTTTATCCTGGGAGATAGACGTCCAAATTCTGAAAGCACCGTGGAGAGGACGAATCTGTCTTAAGGACACAGTGTCAAACATTGGACTTGATCAGAATTATTATTCGAATAATTAATCAAGTAAGTTGTTTAATTTATTTTCTATTTCGTTTGTTTATTTAAATCAGATTTTATTTTTATTTTTGTAACAAAATAAAATCAGTTTTTATTTATTTATTTCTAGTTTGATTTTTGTAATCAAACAAATTCTCTCATTTCCTTTATTTCTTTATATTCTTGTTATTGTTTAGTACACAACAGAATTTAATATATTTAAATACAGTGAAGATTGTCCAACATTTAGTAAGATTGTTACTATATGTAGAATTATTCACATTTGTAATATTTAGTTATGATCTATTGTGATGTTAATTATGACTTAATTATTCCTTATTGTTGTGGTAATTATGATTCATTGTGATGTTAGTTACGACCTGTTATAATTATTATTTTGGTTATGAACTAAAACATTTTTAGTTATATCTTTTGTGTTGTTTGGTTATTATTCATTATTATTATTTTTATTATGATTGAAAAAAATTTAGTTATGCAAAAAATTTAGTTATGATATTTGTGGTGATCAACACCACAACTGTCGTGACTTGCATATAGTATACACAGTGACGGAGGCAAGTAAAGACCCAGGGGGCACATGTCCCTCAGTTTTTAAAATTTACACTTCTGCCTCCAGCAAAAAAATAAGTTTCAATTTAATCAATTCAAATATAATATTAAAATTCTAAATTACTATTTTCTTTATATTTTCTCTTCAAAAAAACTCGTTTAATATATTACTATGTATCACCAATTTTTTTATATTAGAGAAATATTATATGTCAATGAGTTTTTTGTTACCTCTTATATGAATACTCATAATTAGTTCTTTTGTTTAGAGATACTTATTACACAATTAACAACAATTAATAATATATTACTATTGTATGGACATAAAAAAAATACCGTATTTGATGATAAATAAATTCGACAAAGAAGATGATCAGTACCACTATGCAATTGCTATCTGTAAGACAAAACACCTTTAACCATAGCCAGGGGCCCTCCGACGTCCAAGTTAGTCCTCCAATATTATCAAAATATTTAATGGATTAATTCATATAGAGAAATTGCGTACCTCAACCCATGAAAGTGTTGTCTATTTATAATATCTAGTGATTTACTTAGCAAGTAGTTTGAATGTTCTAGAAGTTCTATCCCAAACAATCTTCAGTTGTTTAAGACTTCTCTATTGATAAGATTTCATATCCTAATGAGTTTTGCATAACATAAAACACTAATGCAATGTTTGATAAGAATTTGACAACTGTCATATATGTGATAATCCATAACCAAGCAATGTCTAGACCCACATAATTCTTGTAGTTATTTTTATTTCCTCTCAATTGCCCCCAAGTTTTCATTCTCTTTGAACCCAGTGAAAGAGTGGAAGCTTTCTGTTGTTCTGATAAAAACAGTTGTGTAATAATGCCTAGCTAAAACCATACATGAGTGCTAGGGCTTATTCTAAAATGTATAACCTTATTAGGACTTATTTCGAAAATGCCTAGCCTTACTGAAACTTATTCCAAGAATGTCTAACCTCGTTAGGACTTATTTCGAAAATGCTTTGTTAGTAGTTATTCTAAGAATGCCTAATCTTGTTAGGACTTATTCCGAAAATGCCTAACCTCGTTAGGACTTATTCCGAAAATTCCTAACCTTACTACTGCCTAACCTTGTTGGGACTTATTTCGAAAATGCCTAACTTTGTTAGGACTTATTCCGAAAATGCCTAGTCTTACTAGGACTTATTCCAAGAATGTCTAACCTTGTTAGGAGTTATTTCGAAAATGCCTAACCTAACATTACTAGGACTTATTCCAAGAATGTCTAACCTTGTTAGGACTTATTCTGAAAATGCCTAATCTTGTTAGGACTTATCAAAACACTAGCAAAACCCGCTCAGCAAGGAATACCACTGATGGCAAACCACCAACCTACTCTGCAAAGATTTTCAAAGTTGGTCAAACTTGCCAATCCACCTCGCTAAGCAAAACCTGCTCGACAAAGATTTTCTAAGTTGGTCAAACTTGTCAACCTACTTTATAGAGCAAAACCCGCTCGACAACTTCGCATTTTTGCCTTCAACGTATATATCCTATACACTTGAACGGTTTTGGCCACTGTTTACCCTATTTATTCACAAACCCTAAAGCCCGTGCTCCATTTCTTTCTTCCATCGAAGCACAATCCAATACCTTCGAGTTCGCAATCGTATGAGGATGCATTCTTTTTGTGTCTCGCCGAGCAGACTAACTCGGTTTACATTAACCCTGCCAACTTTCTTTGGCCGAGATAACCATCTCGGCTCAAGAGTTCAAAAAAGTGTTGGTAAAATCTGACAATTCGCGTTGACCGAGATAACCATCTCGGTCAAATAGTTTGAAAAAGTTTGTCAAACCTGCCAACCTTCTTTGGCCGAGATAATTATCTCGGTCGAAGAGTTAAAAAAATTGTTGATCAAACCTATCAACTTGCTTTGCACGAGGTAACCATCTCGGTCAAAGAGTGCAAAAAGTTGTTGGTTAAACCTACCAATCTTCTTTGGTCGAGATAACCATCTCAGTCGAAGAGTGCAAAAAGTTATTGGTCAAATCTGCCAACCTTCTTTGGCCGAGATAATCATCTCGGCCAAAGAGTGTAAAAATTTTGTTGGTCAAACCTGCCAATCTTCATTGGCTAAGATAATCATCTCGGTTAAAGAGTGCAAAAATTTTGTGGGTCAAACCTGCCAACCTTTATTGGCCGAGATAATCATCTCGATCAAAGAGTGCAAAAATTTTGTTGGTCAAATCTGCTAACCTTCATTTGCTGAGATAACCATCTCGGTCAAAAAGTGTAAAAAATTTGTTGGTCAAACTTGCCAACCTTCGTTGGCCGAGATAACCATCTCGGTCAAAGAGTGCAAAAATTTTGTTGGTCAAACCTGCAAAAGAGTACAAAATTTTGTTGGTCAAACCTACTAACCTTTATTGGCTGAGATAACCATCTCGGTCAAAGAGTGCAAAAAATTTTGTTAGTCAAACCTGCCAACCTGTTTTGGTCGAGATAACCATCTCGGTCAAAGAGTGCAAAAAGTTATCTCTTGCCCAATCCAGCTTGGCAAGGAGATAAAATTTATAACCAAAGAGTAGCGTAATTCATCTTGTCCCCGTGATCCATAAACAACGGATTCTATCTCAGTGTATTTGACCCAAATAATTTATTAAAATATATTCTAAATCTAGTAACATATCTGACCAAAATAACTGTCTTCATTTAGGTTCAGTGGCGTATCAAACCAAAATAACAATCTCTATCCACTTCGGTATAAAAATTCATGCTCTGTAGATAATAATAACTCATAATAATATCTCCATGACCGCATAAAAATTCGTTATAATAATTGCTACTCCATAACTTCATGGTCAGAATAATAATGCATAAATTCCGTGCTCACAGATATTAAAAATCCGATAATTGATAATAATATCTCATAGCTCAATGCATAAAATCTATATAATAATAAAATGTCTTCATGTGCAGAGTAATAATGCATAAAATACATGCATTCTCTGGTGATGAATTCGTGAATTACATCTCTTTGTCCAAGCTGACCATGTTGCGGCATCATACATCCTATTGATTCATGAATATTGATCTTCCTATTTGGAATGATGTAAGATGGTAGATCACGTTGAATCTATCCCAATGACTAATTAATATATGTTCTAATGCATATGGAAAATTTGGCTGCCATATGCATAAAAAAATAAATTAAATTAAAATTCCTCTATTTCTTTTTCAGCAGGTAATTTTCATGCTAACAGGTTAACTTTGAATCAAGAACAATGATATCATCTTCTCTATAGAATTCTTCTTTTTCCTTCTCACAAACGGCGTCAATTGTATGTGTTGGCTATATAATTTGTATAAGCCAATCATAATTCAACACGTGACATGAAAAGGGAAATTTGAGGAGTTAATACAAGTTGCCAACCATAGTCAGACACGTGTCAGCCCATATTGGTAATTATGGGTCTGCGTAGCACTGGAATAATCGAGGGATACAAGGTGATGTGGCCTAACGGTTACTCACAAGGTTCAAATTCAAAATCAGGAGGGAAGCCTAACGGCAAATGTGGCATAGTGGGACTAACTGTGAGAGAGCATGTTCAGCAATCATGGAGGGACATTTTGATGGTTAGAAGCCCACTTCGACGGTTATCATTGAGAAGTATAAATAGCAAAGAAGGCCCCAGAAAGGAGGATCCAAACTCAAATCAAAAAACCAGTTTTATTTACTTTATTTTCCCTTCCAGTTTTTACAGTTTTTTACATTTCTGTACTTCAAATTCCTGTACTGCACTTCATTCATAGGAATAGTTTCAAATAGCTTGTTACTGTAAATCTCTACGAGACTGGGTCAGATCATTGTAAGTTTTTCATTTTACTTAATGAAATTCTAAAATTATTCTTCATTTAGTTGTTATTTACTAAATTCTCCTAAACAAGCCACCAGTAAAAATCTTTTTGATTGAGGTTGAAATAAAACACAATCATCTGATAATTGCTTAGCAATTAATCTTATGTAAAGACTGATTGATCCTTGCTGACACGTTAAAATTACAATACTAACCTTCGAAAGCCAAAAAAGCCAACATATATTTTTGGCACGCCTAGTGGGACTAATTGAAATGGCTAGACGTAGGAGACAAGAAGAAAATGAATGCCTGGAAAAAGGTGTAGAATGAGAGATAGAGGTACCTGATCCAGAGGATAATGTGATAACACATCCTATGTAAGCATCTATCTCATCAGAACGTATGGTCGAACAAACCAGTAATTCAGAACATGCACCACATGTTCAAAATATTGGACGATGCTATGGAATTGGACCATCCACGTTTCCATCTGCTCAGCCAATGAATCCATGGGGAGGCCTACTAGATGCCATGGGATAGCAATTAATGAACACAATAGAAAGATGGGCAATATCCTTTGTGGATCGGATGAATGCCCATCAACCAACTAACACAAGGCATATGGAGGAAAATTCAAATGTTCCTTAACAAAGATTGGTTAGAGATAAACAACCTATGCAAAGTAATGGACATACTAATGGTTAGACTAGTAATCAAAATTATGAAAGACCATCACCTATACCTCAGTCTTGGTATGAGCCTCTTTCGAGGCCTATGGTAAATCAAAATGCCACATTACCTAACAGCGAAGCCATACAAATTGGTGGATCTGGGCCAACACAAGAAAATGGCATGAGAATGTTTCCAAATCTCATGTTCGAAGCCATACCTGGCACAAGGGAGTTCACTAATCCCTTGTTCGAATTCTCACCCTAGGGGTTGGAAGGGTTTCCTGCGGCTAGAAGAGAAATAACACATGTTCCTTCTATTATAGCACCTTTCGCAGGTCCTTTTGCAGGACAGGCTCAGAGAGGTCAACCATACCCTCAACAGCAACCAGTACCACAGGGACAGCCAGTCCCAAATATATCTCCCTATGGTCCAAGAGTACCTCAGACACAAGGTTTTTCATCAAATCTTGTGTTTGTTTCTCCGGTGGTAGTCCAACAAGCACAAAATATGGTTCCTAGGGACCAAATTATTGATATTGTCAGAGAAATGTGTGGACCTATGGCTTGGAGGGTTCAAACTCCTATGTATAGGAAGCCATACCCATAATGGGTAGATATGGTACATGAATACCCAAGGGGGTTTAGAATACCAAACTTCTTTTTTTTATAAGAATGGAAACCAGTCAACAATAGAACACATTACTAGGTTCGCTGCCCAATGTGGTGAATTTACCTATAATGATTACATGAAGTTAAGACTTTTTTTGAATTCTCTAACTGGTGCAGCTTTTGTATGGTATATTAACCTTACACTTGGCTCTATCCAAACTTGGCAGCAAATGGAGGAGGCATTTCATACCCAATTCTTCCAAACGGAGCTAGAAGTTTCCATGGCAGACTTGGCAAGGTTGAGTCAAAGGCCTGATGAAAAGGCTGTTCAATTTATTGTCAGATTTAAAAGAGCACGAAACAAGTGTAGGGTCATTCTACCAGAGCTTGAATTTGTGAGATTGACTCAAAATGGTTTAGAGTTTAGGCTTCGAAAGAAGTTTGACTCAACTGAGTTTCGAGACTTAGTGGAATTAACCTATAAGGTGTCTAGATATGAATCATTACTTGAGGAAGAACAAGATCGAAGTAATGCATCATACAAGACTTATTATAAAGATCCTAACTATGAGATTGATACAGCAGAGATCGTAGGGAAAGAGCCTGTGATCTGTGATGCATTAATTCATAAAGACACTATAATAGACCAGCAGTTTAAAAAGAAAGACCTTCATAGGAAATACTCTTTCGATTTAATATCGACAAATAACATTTTTGATCATTTTCTTGCAGCGAATTTCCTAAAGTTACCAAAAGGAGTTAAAATTCCTTCTCCAGAAGAACTTAAAGGGAAAATGTATTGTAAATGGCACAATTTTTGGTCTCACTCAACTAAAAACTGTATTGTTTTTCAGGACAGGATCCAAGAACAGATTCGAAAGGGAGTTTAAAATTCCCAACTAAAGCAGAGAAAGCTATGAGGATTGACACTAATCCATTTCTAGATTGGAGAAGTTACAGCCAATGTTGTTGTGCCAGACTTCCAGAACTTATCCTTGAAGGAATAGGAAGAGGTTGATGTGCAGATACATGTTGCCAGCCAGACTACTAACAAGAAAGATACCAGAGGTTCACCAGCGAATGGGTAGAGCTTTGCAGACCAAAGTGAGGACTCTAGTGAGGAGGCATTGGATGATGACTCCCTAGAGGTAGCTATCATGCAAAGGATGTGTCCCAGATGCAGGTTAAGTTACAAATGGTTAAAAGGGCTCCCAATTGATGAGAAACGGTATTACAAGGATGTGCAGAGATGTCCTAAACCAACCAAAACCTACAATAAGAGGCCATACCCAACTGGTCCCAGACAGCAGCCATTCTTGGCTGGACCATCAGCCACTAGAGTGCATTCCAAGGGTAAGAGACCTCTACATGAGTTCAGACCACCCAATTACTATAGGATAGAGGGCAATCATCCTGAGAGGAGGCCTGAAGTGGGCTCAAGTTATGGAATTAGAGCTAGAGATTGGCCTCCTAGATCAGCCTCAAACAAGATGGAAGGTAACCACCTTAATAGAAGGCCTGAATTAGGCCTAAGATAGGAGATCAGGGCCAAGCAGTGGCCCCCACAGGCAGCTTCGAAGCTAGCTTCGAAGGTAGAAAGAGCTAGTTCAGCAACTGAGCTAGTGAGTTCATGGGTACCTGGGGTTCCAGATTGGTTTGTCATGTAGAACAAGCCTAAGGAAATGCCTGCCCAAAAAAGTGTTGTTAGAGACCAGGGTAGAATGGTTAAACCTCTCTTGGTGGCTCCAAATAATTAGGTGTTACTGAAGCACCCAAAAACAAAGGACCCAGATATGGTTCCAGTAATTTTTAGGTCCTAAATGAGGAAGATCCAACGAAGATACACTCAGTACCAAAAGGATTTGAAGGAAAGTAGGAAGAGTTCTTCATTGGCCCAGCCGAAAGGCCAGACAGAGGAAAGAGAAAGTCCAAAATTGACTCCTCAGAATAGAAGAAGTTTCAGCAAAGAGCAATTGACTAAACTTCACTTTGAACTGAAAGCCAAGTTAAGATCCAGCTTAGCAGGTCTTGAAAAGGCCTTGATGGAAAATGACAGTGAGACAAAAGGAGAAGTTGACCTAGGGCAAAGGAAAAAAATGGTTGAGGAGGAGATGTTTGAAGCCTTCATGGCTGAACAGGCATTTTTGGTCGAAAAATCAACAGGAACAGGCCATTCAAAGGAAGTCACTAGTACTGAAGTGCTAGAATACAGCATGGAAATGCTTCTGAAATAACTGAACAAGTTAGCCTGGAAAATAAGCAAGTGCAGCCAGTAGTTCAGTTTGGCTCATTTCCTCCAGTGTCAGTGAATATGGTGCATATACTATCACAAGAGTTCCAGGCTGAAGATGGAAACCAAGAAGGTCAGGAGATTGACTCTATTCCAGTTTCTAGTGAAGATTCACAAGTTAGTTTGGTTTAAGATGAATCTGAAGTGGCCACATCGATGGAAACTGAGGATGAGAGTGAGGAAGAAGTGAGCATTAATCTCTCATATCCTTTTGAGTATCCTACAACATTCATGACATAGCATGTCAAGCCCTTGTATATCAAGGCTTTTTCGATGGGATACACATGAATAGGATATTGGTAGATAATGGGGTAGCAGTGAACCTGCTTTCGAAATCCTCTTTGAAGAAACTAGGAAAAAGGAACCCCAGATTAATCCTAACCAGCACAACCATTACTGGTTTTGCTGGGAATAAGCAGATGGCTCAGGGTATTTTGTCCATCAACCTGAGTGTGAGAACTAGAGATTGCATGACGGCATTCTTTGTTATTGATAGTAATGCTAAGTATAATGCTTTACTTGGCAGGGATTGGATTCACACCAACAAATGTGTGCCTTCCTCTCTATATCAGAAGATAATGATGGCATTATGTAATGGAGAGACAGAGGAGATCAATGTAGACCCTCAACCCTTTGTCGCTTGTACTAACTTTGCAGAGGCCAAGTTATAACCTGAAGGAGTGACACCACTCAGTATATTGAAAAAACCTGATGTTTCAGCCGAAGTGACGGCTGATGAAGACGTAGCACACCTGAAGCACTTGGTACATGAGAGTGCTGATGAAGAATTCGTCATCAAAGATGATAATGATGCCTGGTTGTAGGCAAGAAAATGAAACCCAAGAAGCCAAACCCTTGGCTTTAGTTAAGTTTTCAGCATTGGACTTAAAATCAATAGTCCAAAAAGTTCAAGAATAAGAGAAGGAAGCCATGGTAGTTGGCTGTAAGTAGGAACAATAACAGGTCAGACCTTTGACCTTTGATAAATACTGTGCATTAGACATCGAAACAAAAGTCCACGAAATATAGGAAGAAGAAGCCTTATAGACAGACTTTGTCTATGGGAAAGAAGGCAAAGATGTTGAATCAGAGAAAGTGGGAGCAGAATAAAGCAAAGAAATTGTTTCGAGGACGGAAGAAATCAAAAGAGAAGCATTAGTGAGTTTTCAAATACGAGACCCCTTGGAAGAAGTTAATTTAGGGAAAGGTTCTGTACAGCAACCCACTTACATTAGTGCTTGGTTAAGTGCTTTTGACAAGGACCAGTTATTGATGGTCTTAAAGAGATATAAAGATTGTTTTTCATGGTCTTATAATGAACTACCAGGATTGGATAGGTCATTAGTGGACATAGGCCCCCTATGAAGCCTAATTTCAAGCCATACAAGCAGAAGTCAAGAAGGATGAGTCCTGAAGTAATTCAGAAGGTCAATGAGGAAATTCTTAGGCTCCTTAAGACAGGCTTTATTAGAACAGCCAGATATGTTGAATGGCTATCCAATATTGTTCCTGTGGTTAAAAAAAATGGTAAAATGAGAATATGCATTGATTTTAGAAACCTGAATTTAGCAACTCCAAAAGATGAGTACCCCATGCCTATAGTAGACTTATTGGTGGATAGTTCAGCAGGATACAAAATTTTATCTATGATAGATAGGCATTCTAGTTACAACCAAATCTATATTGCAGAGGAGGATGTCCACAAGACAGCATTCAGATGTCCTATAAACATTGGCACCTTCAAATGGGTTAAAATGCCATTTGGCTTGAAAAATGCTGAGGCTACATATCAAAGGGCAATGAACACTATCTTTCATGATCTCATTGGAGGGTATTTAGAGTGTTACATTGATGACATTGTAGTAAAATCCTAGTCTATGGAGGAAGCAACTTTCGAAAAAATGAGAAAGTTCAAGTTGAAGCTTAATCCTCTCAAATGTGCTTTTGGTGTATCAGCTAGAAACTTCTTGGGCTATGTAGTACACAAGAAGGAAATACAAATTTATCAGAATAAAGCCAAAGCCATCATTGAAGCCAAGCCTCCATCAAGTAAGAAAGAAGTACAAAAATTCCTTAGACAGGTTAATTTTCTTCGAAGATTTATTTCTAATACTGTAGGGAAAACTAAAGTATTTTCTTCCTTCTTAAGGTTGAAAGATGAAGAGGAGTTTGTGTGGACAGCAGAGTATCAAACTGCTTTCGAAAGAATTAAAGCCTACTTGGCCAAGCGTCCAATGCTGATGCCACCAAAAAGAGATAAGCCCTTGAAGTTGTACATTGCTGCAGCAGAAGATTCATTGAGAGTTTTCTTAGCCCAGGATAATGAAGAAAGCAAAGAGCAAGCAATTTATTACCTTAGTAGGTTTTTAAATTCTTGTGAATGTAAATATTCAGCTATAGAAAAGTTGTGCCTTGTATTGTATTTTGCTGCAATGAAATTAAGATACTATCTTTTGCCTACAATTGTCTTGGTAATTGCAACCACAGATTTGATTAAGTATATGTTATCTAGACCTATGTTGAGAGGAAGAATTAGCAAATAGATACTAACCTTATCAGAATTTCATCTAGAATATGTCCCTCAAAAGGCAGTAAAAGGACAAGTTTTAGCTAATTTCTTGGCAGATCATCCATGTTAGACAGAAAGCCAAGAGGTAATGAATCTTGGTATGGTTAATATTGAGCCATGGCAAGTGTGGTTTGATGGATCAAAAGCCAATGGTCTAACTGGAATTGGTGTGGTGATTAAGTCACCACAGGGGATAGAAACCACACATGGTTTCAGAGTTGATGAAATTACTTGTTCCAATAATCAAGCTGAATATGAAGCTTTAATAATGGGACTGGAAATGCTTATTAGATTACAAGCTCATGCAGTTGATATATTTGGGGATTCTCAATTGGTGGTCAACCAAGTGAAAGGAATTTTTAAATGTCAAAGTGCAAGCATATTGCCATACTATGTTATTGCATTACATTTGCTTTCTCAATTTCAGATAGCAAATGTGACTTATATCCCAAGATTCATGAATGACAAAGCCAATGATGTAGCTCAGAAAGCTTCAAATTTCAGGAGAAGGGATGACACTCAAATGAACATAAGTCAAATAACATATCAAAAATTAATACCACCTTTAACTAAAAGGAATGTGGTGTTAGAAGTCAATCATAATGATTTACAAGATCAAGATTGGAGGCATCCAATAATGCAGTACCTAACTGGCCCATCTTCGAAAGCCAGCAGAAAGATCAAATTACAATCTATGCAATACATACTGTATGATAATGCTCTTTACAAAAAGGGAGCAGATGGATTGTTATTGGAATGTCTAAGGCCAAATGAGGCATTGACAGCCATGGTTGAAGTTCATAAAAGCATCTGTGGTGCTCATCAGCCTGGTGTGAAGATGAGATGGTTGCTTCGAAAACATTTCTACTATTGGCCCACCATTCTTAAAGATTGTATAGAATATGCTAGAGGTTGCCAGGCATGCCAAAAGCATGACTATATAAGACATGTACCAATAACTGATTTACATGTAGTTGTAAAGCCTTGGCCATTTAGAGGATGAGCTATGGATATGATAGGGAAAATACATCCACCCTCTTCAAAGCACCGTTGTTTTATCTTAGTGGCCATAGATTACTTTACTAAGTGGGTCGAAGCTAAACCATATAAGGCTGTAGACCAAACTGAAGTGATTGGATTTATTAAAAATCTGATTCACAGGTTTGGTATCCCACAGACCATAACTGTGGATAATGGGACTGTATTTGATGGAAAGATGGTAAAGGCTTTCACGGCAGAGTTTGGAATTAGCCTTATTAATTCTACCCCTTATTATGCACAAGCAAATGGTCAAGCATAATCATCTAATAGGTCCATGAAAAAAGGAATACAGAGAATTGTGGAAGACAATCCTAGGGATTAGCATAACTTGCTGTTGGATGTATTGTGGGCTTATAGGACTTCTCCAAGATCAAGTATAGGAATTACTCCTTATGCCTTAGTATATGGGCATGATGCAGTGTTATTTGTAGAAATTAACATCAAGTCCTCGAGGATGAGATGCCAGAATCAGTTAGTTCCTGAGCAGTACCATCAGAGTATGTTCTTAGAATTAGAAAATGTGGATGAAGCTTGAATTTTGGCATTAAATAGCATTCTTTCCCAAAAGAAGAAAGCAGCCAAAAAATATAATAAGAAAGTCAAGCACATTAGCTTTGATGAAGGTGATTTGGTATGGAAGACAATACTTCTAATAGGAATTAAAAGCCATAAGTTTGGCAAATGGTCACCTAATTGGGAAGGACTATATCAAGTTCATAGAGTCTTGCCTTGGGGAGCATACCATTTGAGAAATTTGAATGGGTATGTACACCCTAAAAAAATCAATAGCAGGTACTTGAAGCCTTATTATCCAACTGTATGGGAAACACAAGGAGTATAGTAAATGCTAAACAAGAGAAGCATGAAAACACTCAAATAATAAATAAAGAATTCATTTCATAAGGAGTTAAGTACATGTAGACATATATTGGCCCAAAAGTCAGTACAATGTTTCAGTTGTTCCTTTACAATTGATTTTTTACTCTTAAGGGATGGGAACAACTGAATGGCTTTAGTCATCTCCTGCTTTCGATCAGCCAATCCTTGGTTGGTGATTTGCAGTTTTGTGGTAGTTCGATCCAAAGCCAGGTTAACTACTGATAACTCTTCCTCTAGTTGAGCTTTTTTCTTCAAAAGTTGGGCTCGAAATTGGGAGACAGAGGAATGTTGTTTTTTCAATTCAGACACCTCAGCATGTATATGGGAAACAAATTCCTGGTCTCTCAACAATTTCTCCTCTGCAGTTTTGGCAACATGGCAGATGTTGACATAAAAGTCAATGGTAACTGCTGCTTGAGGCAAGTGACTTGAAATAGTCATTTTGGATTGCTCAATGACCTTGCAGCACTGGAGGAAACCATTCTTGATAATAGGTCTTTGAAAGGCTTCGAATGGGATCCTCGAGAACAATGTTAGCAACTCCAAACAGATGCCCAAATCCAGTGAAGGTGAGGAAGCCCTACTGATGGTTGAAGAGCTCTAAAAAGTTTCCAAGAGAGAATCAGCCAGAACCAATGGCTCAGTTTCATTACTGGTTGTTGGAATGGTAGAAGGCATGTCAAAAAGGCTAGCCAGTCTAGCTTCGAAAATGTCCATCTCCTCCATTGACATTGGTGGTGCAGAAATGACTCTAGTGAAATGAAGAGATGACTGAATGGGGATAGGAGAGAAAGATGAAGTGTCCCTAGCAGTTTCCATAGTCCTGGCCACCAGTAGGTTAAGAGAAGTAAGGCTGGAGCTGGATAGTGATAGTGGACAAAGAATTGGTGAGCTACCAGTATCTTCTTTGAGGGAATCAACTATCACTGGAAGTGAAGTAATAATTGGGATCTCCTTAAGAGGGGAATGACCAGCAATGATTGTAGGGAGAATAAATTGGGCTGAGTTAAAGGTTAGAAGAGGAATATATGAAGTTAAGCCAAAAGATAAAGATATAGGAATGCTTTGCCTCAAAAAATATGTCAAAAATGTAGAACCAGGAAGTGAGAGTATTGCCTGAATGGGCTCTACACTTAGAGGCACTTTAGTGTCAGTCTTCTTTTTCTTTTTTGAGGGTGCTTCTAATAGTCGTTCAACTTTAGATGAAACTAAAGAAGTCCTTATCAAAGGAGAAGGTAGAGTAGTTGTTGCTGTAAAAGAAGAAATATGAAGCAATGTTAAGTTTCAGTATTGAAAACTAGAGAAGGGAAACTAGAGACACAAAAAGAAATTACTAGTTTCAGAAGTGGTAGCAATGGTTGGAGAATTACAAAGGGTGTAATGTTCAGTAGTTTATTGCCTTTTTGCAGTTTCTCTTTAGAGGGTATCAGTAGCAGTAGCTTTATCCCTAAGTATTTACTGTTGTCTCCTCTTCTCAGCCCTCTGGAATACAATGATCTCTTTGGAGTGTTCCACTTCCATTGCTTTAGCAGATGCTTCATGAATGGAATCCCAGTGAAATCAAAGGGAGAGACCATCATTTTCTTCTTTCTTTTTAATGGTGTCTCCTGCTCTTTCTCTGCTTCCTCTTCTTCCACATGAGCCTCAGGTACCTCCTCTTCAGGATTAAGCAAGAGTTTTCTTTTCCTTTGTTGTTGCTGCTTGCTCTTGAGGAGATTTAAAGCTTGAACTCTTTGAGGAGAGTCTCCCTGTGAGGAATTTACACCACCTACACCAAATAAGGAACTATAAGTAAAAAGAAAAAGCATCATAAAGGAAGAGAAAAGAAAAGAAGTAGCAATGCGTACCTTTCTTTGAAGCAGCTCTAGTGACTCTAGGAAGAGGTGAGGCAGCAGGAGTAGACTTTGTGGTAGTAGAAGTAAGAGCTTGGGATAGCATGAGCAGTGGAGGAAGTAATAACTCCAGTCCCCTTGGACTTGGTTTGAGGAACACCTAGTACCAATAATAGATCTTGAGGAGCAATAACCAAGTGCACCTCCATATTGGTCATCCACCAATTCTGGTATCTTTTTAGTGCATTGCTTTAGGGAGTGAAAGGTAGGTATTCAAAATCAATTAAGTCTTGGATAAACTTGGAGGTTGCCTCTTCCAATCTGGATCTTGGAGTCTTCAGTTTTCTGCTTGCAAGGTTTGAGTTAGACTGACTGTAGAGAGGAATAGGGATCCCCTGAGAGAGTCCAAAGTGCCTAGCAAATTAGGCAGGGCAATAGGGCTTATAGATGCATTTATAAGCTCTAAGGTTCATAGTGTCAATGAATAGCTCCCTCGGGATCAAAATAGAAGCACACATATTTTTGGGCTGAGGCCTAGAGCAGGACCTATTGCTCAGAAAGGTTCTCAGCCAGGCTGGGCCAATATTGGCTTCGAAGGGACAGAAGAAGGTGGGAGAAAAATGGAAAGCTAGGAGTTGGTGAAAAAAAGAAAAGTAGAAGACAAAGTTGGAAGGATAAAAAGAGACATTGGCTAACTTCATGCCATAAGTGGTAGGGTTTGGCATTAAAAGCTTTAGACATTTAGAGCGCAAATCAATGAAGTATGCAAAAAGCCAGACTTGGAGTATGAAAATGGGCCTCCTTGAATGGCATCCATGGATTTTTCACAAAAGAGGGAACAAGCTCTATAGACATGGCCCAAAACATATGGAGCTAAGGCCACCTGTGTATGCAAAACAAAGGCTTTGGCAAGAGGGGCAAACTCAGGCATAATCCTCTGAGAAGAAGTACATAAGAGGAATTTACAAAGCTAATACAATAAAAAGGAAAAGAATTCCTTATCAGTCACAGGGCCTTCCCTTTTGTTCTCAGCCTTGACAAAGTAACTATAGTATAGTTTAGAGGGGGAAAAGAAAAAGGGATGCTGAGGTCAGGGTAGTTTGGACCAAAGGAAGTACCAATAGGGGATAACCTTAACAGATGGCAGATGTCAAGGACAAAAGGAGCCATCATACCACATCTAAATTGGAAGAAATTGAAAACAGAATTCCAAAAACAAAGAGCAGAAGATATTAAAAATGAGTCTTCTGAAATGGTGAACCTGGACAATTAAAGGGCATCGAAGAGGCAAAGTTCCTCGAGATCCAGTGTTCTAGCAGGGACGACTCGATCATATCATTCCTCCCATTCTGGTCTTACTATGGGCCAGCAACGATGGGGTCGGTTCACTCTCCAGCTTTCCCAATGAAAACCGCCTTCATAAAGGAGGCAATGGTCCTTTAAACACGGGTACAGAGCTGGAAGCTAAGTAGAAACCTCTTTAAAAATAGGCCCAATCACATATTCCTGTTGCTCATGGCGACAGGGAATGAAAATAAGCCCATCGATAACACTTTTCTCGCCAACTTTGTATTTCTCACACTCTTCAGCAATGATCCTTTTTAAAGTTACGGATGGACTCACACGCTCCACGACTGGTATCTTTAAGGAGGAAGAAGCCATTGATAGAAGTTTTCAAAGGACGAAGTTGAGAAAGAGGGTAAAGGAGAGGAGAAGTCAATAGAGATGAAGGGTTTGTGTGTTGGGTGAGCAAGTAAATTAAAAGCACGAAAGGAAAAGGTTTTTAAACCTTTCTGTTCAAAAAATGCCCAATCATTTTAAATGAGTAGAATTAATAAAGAAGTACTGAAGGTACGGATATGAAAAGTTTCTCTCAAGAGTGATAGTTTGGGAGGGAAACGTATCTCAAACACTCATATTGGCTTCGAAATCAAAAATTTGGCTTCAAAGCCAGGCTTTGGCTCCAAAGCCAGATGACAAACATCCTGCTAGGGCTTCGAAAGAAGGAAGTTGACTTCGAAGCACGTTTCATACCTAAGAGTACAAGAATGCTCAGGTGTTTTTTTTTGCTTCAGGGGTGTTAAAAACTTGCTTTTAAGTTTCTTGTTGAAAATAAAGTCCTTCGAACTAAACTTTGAAATACTCTACAGCTAGAATTTGTTTGTTTTAAACTTTCAAGTTGTAAAAAGCCAATATTTGGTTAAGCAGTGAAAAGCCCAAAGGGACTCACTCTTTAAGAATAAAACAGTGTAATCTCTAAGGGAAGTTTCCATATTTCGAAAAACGTAGCCTATTTTTTCGAAGCAAAAATAATTAATTTGAAACTGTTGATTGTGTTAACCATATGATTAGAATGAGAACACCTAAAGCAAAGATTGTTAATTATACTCCATATGTTGGAGATATTCAAATTAAGTTTCTAGTATTCCATTAGAAATGTTTAAATCAGTTTTCGAAGGACAAAATTGATAAATTCGAAGCTATGATTTTGTTTGATTTGGGCGAATAGAATGGTTACAAGTATGCAATTGGAATATAAAGTCAGACTATGCCGAATAAAGAAAAGGAAAACCTAGCTTTATTAATGTAACTCCCCGAAAATTGGGCAGGGTATATCTATTTATGCAACAGAACCCATCTGATAGACGATCACATATATATAGCTAACTATTCCATACATCCATTTCCATTAAATCCCAAATGCCAAATACATGTTGTTCACATCTCAATGCCCCAGTTTCAATCCCAAGCATGCATTTTACAACAAGTATGAAATGGAAGCCAAACAGATAATAAGTGTCCTACAGGCTTACAAATTTATCCAAGAACATTCTTGGTTATACAAAATAGAGTTTCAACTCAACGCAAATACAACCCTAGGCTTACATTCAACAAATAACAATAAAACAAAAATGAAGCCTCAGCTTCGAGTCCTCCTAAGTCAATGCCTTGGCGGAGGCAAAACACTTGTACCTGAAATGGTTTCCCTTATAGGGTGAGCCACAGCCTAGTAGAGATATACTACACATCATATGAACCATGACAAGACTAAAAAGGAGTATGCTCATGCCATGCTCATGATAAAACAATTTATCTCTCCTTTTATAAAGCATACAATGCTGAGATGCAACAACAAATATAAAACCATTTCCATTTTAAATCATATATATTACATGAATACAGGCTCTGTGAATCTCTAGGTGAGTGTCTGCAAGTAGACCTTAATGTACTACCACTGTCATTTTTACCAGTAAACTGGAAGGCTCGACACCTAATCGCGTGATTCCCTATCCAGATTCATCAAGTATTCATCTTTTAGCAAACAGATACATTTACAAACATTTTTAAAAAACTGATACATTTCTGATGAAATGAATGTAATGCAATGTCCAATGCAACAAATGAGAAATGTGATTCGATTTACCTAAGTCTCATGCCTTTCTACAACAATCATGGCTATCCTCCATCGATAGCCCAAACAGATATTTCTAAACAGATATTTAAACAATTAAATTCCAAAAATTCTGATAAATACAATCTATTCCACATCTCATTAAATATGAACAACTATACTAGTTTTCATATCACTATCACGTCCAGTAGCCTCTCAAGGTCCATTTCTAACCGTGTCAGTTTTATTCCAACAGATACATTAAGCAAAATAATACCGTTAATGCCCAAGAAAACATCATTTTCTTTCCAAACTCATTCTCCAAGAATTATTCAACTATGACATCCTATTTTGATCAAAAGCCCTAAAAGTTAAACATAATTCCTTTGTTTTCTTTAAAAATGCTCTTTTGGTCACAAACTGATAAAAATTTCAAAACTAATCGAGTCGAAGTCCGTTTTTGTTCAAATTTAAAACATAGCTCTTTCATAACCTTACAAACATATTCCAAGTTTACACTTTCGCAATTTGGGCATCAACTCTTTATTTTTCTCAAAATTTCCCTTTTAAGCAAATAATCACAAATTTTCTAAAAATTTTAATTAAATTATATGCAACTCTAAACTCTATATAATCAAGTAAAAGTATTTACAGAAGTGTAGGAAAAATCCCTACCTCGAGCCAAGAAGCTTTCAAATTTTTCGGCAACAGAAATTAAATTTTTTTGGAGCCAAACGACACCTTTTCCGCCATCTACGTTTTGATCCAAAGCATTAGGGGTCAAAAATGACTTACACTAGATCAAACCCGTGAAAAACCAACGTTGGAATCCTTTCTCTTTTCTTTCTCACAGCAAGAACTCCAAGAACTCTCAAAAGTTGAATAAAAAATCATTTTGGCATCTTTTATAGATATTTCCTAAACAAATATCTAATTAAACAAATATCTAACTATATATATATGCACCTATATATATATATATGTATATAAATTTAAAAATACATTTCAATATCTTTAATGGCAAAAGTGAATATAATATTTTATCACCACAAAATATATTTCGTTTAATAGTATACACCATAAATATTCACAACTCTTTTATGGTAATTAAATAATAATAATGAAACCATAACAATATTACATGGTTACTAACGAGTCACAATTCAATCAATTGGGTCCAAATAAATGGAGTTTAATAATTTAAAATAAATCCCCAACTGAGATTAAAGTATAAATTTAATTTGATTCAACTCGTTACAATTAATATAAAAGTAATTACATTAGAAAGCTTTCTTGGCTACAAATTCAATTTCATAAAAATAAGGAATAGAAAGAATAACAAGGTCATGGAATTTGTCCCAACAGTGGTCAATGAATTTATGTTCCTTTTTTATTTTGTTTTCTATCCTCTCCAAGCTAGGTTGATGTAGTTGATATGTTTTTATTTGGTGAAAAAGTTGTTCAGCTTTTATTTCGAACTCTGTTTTCTTCAATCCTTGTTCCATCTCATCCATATCAAGATCATTCCAGTATGCAGAATCTTTATTCTTGAAGTCATTATATTCATCGATAAAGTTCTCTGCTTCATACTAGGTGTGAATTCGATGGGCTGAGATTTTGTCCAAAGATTGAGTAGTAGCCAAAGAAGTTTGGTACCAATGGAGAAGCAGTGGGAGTTGATCTAAAAACATCTGAAGTTCTGCTTGAGCAATGGGGTTGAGGACATGACCCCGAGTCATAATGTCACAAGCCCATCGAAAGTTCTTAAGAGGAATATCACCTCTAAGAACATTGAAGGACAAGTGAGAAAAGGCTGCAAGCAGAAGTTGAGCTTGATATCGCTCAAATATAGTGGAGAGAGCTGGAGGTTTGTCATGACCCGAACCCGCCCCTATGGATTAAGGTCATAACCGGCTAGTAATCAGGGGATTACCTACAGCCTCAAACCTGATTAAACACATATCAGCAGAGTTAAGGGGCCAAGACAGAAGCAAACTTAAAAATTTTGTCCATAGAACTGTGCTTACATGGCACGTCAAAACATTTCACATGTACTCATTAATAACCCACATCAAAAGGGAAATAACATAGAATTTTTACACAACAGGATCATTCAAGTCATAGTCAGCCAAACCAAAATCTTATGCACATAATGATCTAACATTTCACCAAAGTAACAAAAAGCAAGTCAAAAGAAACAAAACAAGTCTCATGCGTGAGACGTTTGGGCTGACTTCTCAAAACTTGACTCCTCTCATGTCTTTCACTGGAGCTGGGTTTGGACATCTCTTTCTTCACCTACACACACATAAATGAAAGTGAGCGATAGCCTAGTGAATAATATCAAAATAAAGGAGTACATAACTGAAATTTATAGCAGTCATATCATACGGCCTTAGGCCCATTCATAATTCGATCTAATATATATCAAACGGCCTCAGGCCCATTCTATTCTTATCAACTGGCCTTTGGCCCATTCATTCATATCAAACGGTCTCTGGCCCAATCATCCATGTCAAACGACCTTTGGCCCAATCATTCATGTCAAACGGCCTTTGGCCCATTCGTTCGTTTCCATACTCATATCCATGTGTGTGTCATACCGGTGATTGTAATCACATTCGCATTCAATTAGTCTTGTGTAAAAGACAATCATTCAAACTATTCATCCATAATTCAAATTACAAACCCGTAAGGCTCACATAGAAGTAATGTTGTAAAAAAAATAACATACTTTAACATATCTTTATTAAGACATTATTCACAGTGATCTGTCGGATAATTTGCCTTTGTGCTTGACCCTATACATATCGTAAACATAATGGGTCACAAGCGATTCAATCCGTTCTTAATTCATATATCTTTCTTAGACTTCTTTCTTATCTTTTTAATTCATCTATAATGCTCAATGCATGCCTAAGAGTGCTCAAAAATGAAAGAGAATGGAAAACAAGACACAAAACCACTTTTCAAAATTTCTGAAACAGGGCTCTCCGCTCAAGCGTGGGTCTTCTCGCTCCAGCGGACCCCTTTGGTCTGCAAAAGTTCTGGTTGCCTCAATTTAGTGCTTGAGCGTGACTTCGGACGCTCGAGCTGAAAGTCAAAACATGTGACTGGGCGCTCGAGCGTGACTCTTCCCGCTCGAGCGGACATCAATGTCTGTAAAACTTCTGGGAGATAACATTTCACGCTCGAGCGGCAAATGCCCCGCTCAAGCGAACTCGACTTATTCTGGAATTCCTAGTAAGTTGCTTGAGCTTCAAACTTGCATTCAAATTGATGTAACTTGCATGTTATGACCCATAACTCACATGTACATATACTATCATGATACAAACACTAAATTTACAACATTATGAAGCTCAATTCCCATGAATCAATTACATGCATACCCAATTATACCAAACTTATGCCTAATACATCAAATTCATGCACCCACAACTCATACTTCTATGAATTGTGCATGCATGTGGAATATGACTCCCATTCTCAACTTAAATGATGATCAAAGGCATGAATCTTCATCAAAATTCATCACGGATCACATGTTTCATACTCAAATACACAAATTCATGGCAATCTTTTACATGCATGTCTATAATGACTTCAAATTCACCAAATTCAACTCAATTTATGTTCTTGGTTACCATTTAACTTTGAATTCACAAAATTACAAACTCAGACTTATAAATCTATGCTCAATTACTTACCTAGGAGCTTCAATCTTCACAATTCTAACTAGCTCTTGGGCCTAGCCTTCCAAATCTCCAAGGTTTGAGACAATTACACAATTTTTCTTCTTCCTCTCTCTCTAGAACCGGCCACTCTCTCTCTCTCTAGAGTGTGATTTCAGCCAAGATGAGCTTAGAGGAAGGAATTGAGTGTATAG
This sequence comes from Camellia japonica, assembly GCA_030407325.1. Classification (NCBI taxonomy): domain Eukaryota; kingdom Viridiplantae; phylum Streptophyta; class Magnoliopsida; order Ericales; family Theaceae; genus Camellia; species Camellia japonica. Next base: position 167,595,475 of record JAPPVO010000016.1, read on the forward strand.
AGGCCTATTTATAAGCTTGGCTAATCAAATTGATTAAGGCTAAGTAATAGTGCTCTAATTTAATCATTCTGAATCTAATTATTTTGATCCGAATAAATTTTCAATTAAATTTCATCGTAGGCTCTAAAAATTAAAATAATCACAATGATGTAGTCAATTTCAGTTTCTGACATCTCTACGGCCTTCAATTTAAATCCTAAAGCAGAAAATCAAATAGATTTTCCTACGGTGAACAGATAGAAATACAAAAACACATATAATCATATAATTATCACTCAAAACCATATCAAGCATATAATCATAATCATAATTAAGATCAATTAGTATAACACGGAACAGGGTTATCACAAGGTTGGTAGGAAAGAATAAACTGATTCTCAAAGAGAGTAAGTCTCAGTTTTTCCATCCAGTGAAGGTTTTAAGGAAGAGGAGGCGCATGAGGATCCATCCCAAAGGAAGAAGGGAATTGGGGGTTATTTACACATTCAAGCCAGTCAGAAGAGTAAAATTTTGCCTTATGGGCTAAGAATGACGGGTTGTATCCTTATACTGCCTCTGGACGAGGAGTTGTTCGCACTATCTTTGTAGGTATGGAAGATGTGTACCATACTATAAGTAAGTTGTCTTTCAAACTATGTAAGCGATCGATGGATATATAGGGGTAAACCACTGAGCTCCAAGCAAAATGAGGGAAAGACAGAGAATTAGCGAATTCGACGAATTGATGGTTAATTCGCTTTCTTAGCTTGGATTCATCAGGTTCTGGCCAGCTTCCCCATCTAGAAGCATTAGAAGAAGAAGGGGAAGCAGCAACCTCATCCCATGCAAGAGGTTTTGTGGCAGAAGAAGAGCTTCCAATATCTATTTTTGCAAAATCTTGGACTAAAGAATTGTGAACAATAGGTTCTTGATCTAAAGGTCGATGATTTGCAAAAGCTTCCATGACTTGAATAAATAGAGATGGATAGGTGTGACTAGTAAATGCATGAAAGTTCTTTCGAGGGCAAACATCATTATCTAACAACTCTTCGTATGCTTGATCTATATATCAGAGAAGGTTTGTTTGGCCATGCAAATTGTATTAGTCTTTTCGAATACTCAGATAGTGAGAAATGTTCAAGGTGTAGAAAAGAATTTAATGCAGTGCAAACATTGCAATGATGGACGTCGGTTGCAGTATTAAGAAGATGCAAAGCCCATGCACGCCCTAGGATGTGGGTAAAGTGCCTTGATCCACTAATATCACCAAGTATTGGGTATATTAGTGCGGGGGGTAATGTTGGCTGTATAATTTGTATACGCTAATGTAGACACCCCATTTTTGACCGACCTTAAGACTCAAACGTCACCGATTGAGCGCTCGGTGATGTTGCATGTTGTGCTCGTTCAGAAGTCTCAGAGTCGCGGCCGTGCGCCCTGCCTCCGGACTTCCGAACCCTCTTCTGTGCCTTGTCTCGGTTTGCGAACCAGACTCGGTTTTCTCCGTTTCCTTTTCTAAAGGGAGGGAGTAGTCCTGTAGACTATCTCTCGGTGGCCGTGGGCTACTTTTCGTGGCCGTAGGCCATTTTGCCCATTTCGGAGCCCGGTTCCCGGTTTTCGGAGCCGTCAGGACGTGTGCCTCGGTTCGGGACCGCCCAACCATCTCCGATTTCTCCGGTTTTTGGCATGCATCTCATTTACTCCCTTTCGAGGAACACTGGGGTCTCAAATACCCACTTCGTGGCCGAACACCACTTTCGGTGCTTACAGCCTATTTTCGGGGGCCCGAACTGCGTGATTTGGACCCCGAGCATTCATTTTGCGCCGGTTTCTGTTCAATTTTGGCAAGTGCCTCTGTTTTATCGTAACGAGGAACACTGGGGCCTCAGATGCCCACTTCGTGGCCAAACACCACTTTCGGTGCCTACAGCCGGTTTTCGGGCCCCGAACCTCGCGGTTTGGCCCCCGAGCATTCATTTTGCATTGGTTTTTGTTCAATTTTGGTAGGTACCTCTGTTTTAGCACCAGGAAGATCACTGGAGGGTGGGAGGCCAGCAATTATCTCAGATAACCAGTTATGCTCTTCCGGCGCCCGTTTTGCTCACTTCCGGGCTAATGTTGAATACCCTAGGGCCATTTTCTTCCAACCAAAACCACATATTTGTGATGAGGGCACATGGGAGGACCCTAAAATCTGGTGGCCGGCCAGTAATTGTTCACTTCATTTTTGGCCATGGCCGGCCGGCCATGGGGAGTGGCTGGCCGACCAGTGGGGTGGCCGGCCGGCCATCTTCAAGAAAAGTGCATGGCCGGCCTGCTTCCTCCTTTTGAACACTTTACAGCTGTCCAGCTGTTTTTCAAAATATCTCAGCCCTCCGGGGGATATTTTGGGAGGGAAAGCTTGGGTGCATTTCCCTCCCCTTTTACACCCCCTTTTGGTCCATTTAAGGGGCTGACCCTCTTCTTGGTGAGGGTTAGCAAATTTCTTCTCAAGACTTCATCTCCATTTGATTCCATCTCCATTTCCAAAAACCTCAAAAACCTTCAAGTCTCTAGCTCATTCCTTCATCATCACCAAGCACTACCAACACCACTTCATTTTTAGCAGCAAGGAGGAGTTCTTGGAGGGTTTAGAAGCAACTTTCATCAAGCAAAGAGGTAGCAAAAGTCTTGTCTTCAAGGGTAAATCTCAAATCCCTCTTTTGTACCATTTTCTGGCTTCCTTTCTTAACCCTATTTTCATATTGTATTGAGCTTCGACCCCTACTGAAAGTGGTCCCCTTTTGAGCTCATTTTGATCTTTGATTAAGGGCTCAACCCTGTTTGAGCCCTTTATGGCACACTTGCTTCAATAGCATCTTCTATGTCAATATTTTGCATGAAATATTAAGCCTATGAGTGATCTGATTTTGAGCCTGATATAAATTGTGAGTGGGCCTCTTTTGATCCCCTCTTCAACATTGAAGAAGGGCTCAACCATTTTTGGCCTCTCTATCATGCACTTTCTTTGTAATTCTTCATATTTACCGTAAAATTGCATGATTTATTTGATCTATTTGTGATATGATTTGGAGCATCTCATGAACTGATATTGTGCTTATTTTGAGTCCCCCTTCAACATTGAAGAAGGGATCAACCTTGTTTTCATGCTCTGCATGCCACTTGCTTTGAATTCATGTTTTACCCTTGCTCTTGCATGCTATTTTTAGCTCATGAGTGATCTGTTTTCGAGCATACAATATATTGTGAGTGGGCCTATTTTGAGCCCCTCTTCAACATTGAAGAATGGCTCAACCTTGTTTGGCCTCTCTATCTTACACTTGCTTCACAATTCCTCCAATTTACCGTAAAATTGCATGCTTTGTTGGGCTTGTTTAGCTTCTGTTTTGAGCCTTCATCAGGCTAGGAAAGAGTCTTATTTTGGCCTAATCTTCATATTTTGTTAAGGGTCTTAGGCTATTTGGTGAATTCTTTTGGTACTTCATGTTATACCCCCCCCTTAGTCCCTTATTTTTGCATGTCTTGCTAGCTCACCATGCTTCTGTTTTTGAGTCTTCATCAGGCTAGGAAAGAGTCTTATTTTGGCCCATTTGTCATGATTTGTTAAGGGTCCAAGGCTGTTTGATGCATCCTTTTGGTATCTCATGTTATAGCTCTCTTTTGGCTCATATTTTGCATGCTATGCTAAGCATATCTACATACTGAATTGGGGGATGTCACCCACTGAAAATGTGCATATTTTTGGTCCCTCTTTAATGTTGTAGAATTTTTTTTTTCAGTTTGAGCATTGCACATATCACTTGTTTCATTGTTCCCCTATTTTCCCCCATTTTTGCATGCTGTTTTTTCCATACTTGTGATTGTTGTTTGGACATTCTTTGTACTGGAAAAATGCTAGTTCAGGGACTGCCTAGCATCTGTCTTTACATGTCATGTCCATATTGCGCATGTTTGGCATAGCTGTAGGCCATTTCGGGTGCATAACATTGCATTTCGGGCATCGGGTGTAATTTTGCTATAATTCGGGGACTGTTTTTGCATCATTTTGGCTGCTGAAATTTACATTTTCCATATGCCATATGCTACATTTCATTTAGGATCATCGCCTCGGTTTGCGTGCCCACGAGGCACCTCACTTTTTATCCGACGGCCTCCCGTGTGAGTGTGGCTGAGGCCCTCTCATGTTGGTATAAGCCCAATTTGCATTTTGTATGTCATTTCATGCTTTAATGCATCGCCTCGGTTCGCGCGCCCGTGGGCACGCATTTCAAGGTACCTCACTTTTTATCCGACGGCCTCCCGTGTGAGTGTGGCTGAGGCTCTCTCATGTTGGTATAAGCCCAATTTGCATTTTGTATGTCATTTCATGCTTAAATACTTTGCCTCGGTTCGCGCGCCCGCGGGTACGCATTTCGAGGCACTTCACTTCTATCCGACGGCCTCCTGTGTGAGAGTGGCTGAGGTCCTCTCATGTTGGTATAAGTCCATTCTGCATTCCGTATGCCATTTTAGTCCCGTTGCATTCCGTATGCCATCGCCTCGGTTTGCGTGCCCGTGGGCACGCATTTCGAGGCATCTCATCTTAGTCTCATTCCATTAGCATTTTCATGCTATTTCATGATTTCATATCATCGCCTCGGTTTGCGTGCCCGCTTGCGCGCATTTCAAGGCATCTCATTTTCATAGCATTGTGTATGATAGGATTGTATTTTAATTGCATTTCATGCATATCATGCATATTGCATTGTGTTCGGGATAGGAGTTAGCCCGGGCACGGGAAACGAGGCACGTTTCGTACTCCGAGTGACGGAACGAGTCTCAATTCCCCAGTCACCGACGCTCCGGATTATCCATGATGGAGTTAGGTTTTGTTGTAGCATTCATCTGCATTGCACCCTACATTGAGTTGTGCAATCCGATTCCTCGGCCATCATGCATCGATATGCGTGATTGGTGGCACGAGGATCGAGGCATGCATATATCTGTGAAATACATTGCTATGCCCTTTTCCTGCTCTCTGTTGCAGCAAAATAGAGAATCAGCGACTTTTCAGAGTCTGGCACGCATTTCGAGAAACATTGCAAACAGAGGCTAAATTGGGCATCCCAGTTGATTTCCGCGCAACGCAGTCCAGCATACATCGTTCATCAGAAGCGAGGCAGCCCCTGGCTTGCATGTCAGTTTAAAGATTTCTTAGTTTAATTTGTTAATTAATTAGGAATTTGTATATTTCGGACTGTATTATTCTTTTATTTCGGACTGTATTATTTATTTCGGACCCTCTACGCGAGGGCATAATTGTAATAAGTGTGGGTGAGTGTGATGTATGTCTTCCAACCCCACGTCTTTCTCCCTTTTATTTACCCGCTTATGATGGTTAGATATAGGGCATATTTCAATTAGCATACAGTATGACAGCATGTTTGCATCATTCATCTGTTTTGCACGCACCGGGCTCGGCGCATCATACAAACTGCATTTGTATTTCAATTCCAAATTGAATACGTGTTAGTTGTAGCATCTCATATGCCATGTTTAGAATAGCCGAGCCTGCTATAGTTGCATCTTTGCATGCGTTGCATTAGGCAATTCTGTATAACTAGGATCATGCATTGATTTCTAATTAGTTTCTGTTTTGGCTTGGAGTACTTGGTGAGTTTTATGCTTTAGCATCCTTGCATGCGTGTGAGTGTAGCATGCTTACCATGAGGCTAAATGCTTATGTGCTATAAACTGCCTTGAATGCCTGTGGGTGGAGGTTGTGTTACTTGAATTTGGACAATGCGTTGAATGTTTGTTTAAGCCCACTAGATAGTGGCAAAATCATGTTTTTCTAAGCCCACCTGAGGGTGGCAAATCCGCGTCTTAGCCTACCTGCGGGTAGCACCATCGAACCATTTTCAAACAAACAAACACGAAGTGTTTTGTTCCGATTCAGGCGACTCAGTCTATATTTGTTTGCTGCGAGCATCACATAGTAACCTAGGCTAATAACCGGAATAAGAACACACAATGTTTTCAAAAACAGATATCATGGTTAGTAGAGGCCGGTCTTTGACCAGGCGAGCGGGGGTGCTCACGAAGTGACCTTCCCCAATCGTACCCAAGTTCCCGAGCCGAGGCAACTTTGGTGATGACGGACACGTGGCCTTTGGCAACGAGTCAGGGTTTCCTAAATTTCCCATTTTAAAAACATTTAGGTGGCGATTCTGTATCTGGCAAAGCAGTCCATGTTTGGCACTTCTTTCAAAAAAAATCTGTTTTCAAAACGATTTGCCGGATTTGGACTCTTTGGTTCGAGATTAAGAACCGTGACACGAAATCGAGTCCGAACTGTAGCGAGGTCCCCCGCGGGCTTGTTTACAGCTAATCACAATTCAACACGTGGTATGAAAAGGGCAATTTGGGGAGTTAATACAAGTTGCCAACCACAGTCAGACACGTGTCAGCCCATATTGGTAATAATGGGTCTAGGTAGCACTGGAATAATCGAGGGATATAAGGTGATGTGACCTAACGGTTACTCACAAGGTTCAAATTCAAAATCAGGAGGGAAGCCTAACGGTAAATGTGGCATAGTGGGACTGACTGTGAGAGAGCATGTTTAGCAATCATGGAGGGACATTTTGACGGTTAAAAGCCCACTTCGACGGTTATCATTGAGAAGTATAAATAGCAGAGAAAGCCCCAGAAAGGAGGATCCAAACTCAGATCAAAAAACCAGTTGTATTTACTTTATTTTCCCTTCTAGTTTTTACAGTTCTTTACATTTCTGTACTTCAAATTCCTGTACTGCACTTCATTCATAGGAATAGTTTCAAATAGCTTGTTGCTGTAAATCTCTACAAGGCTGGGTCAGATCATTGTAAGTTTTTCATTTTACTTAATGAAATTCTGAAATTATTTTTTACTTAGTTGTTATTTACTAAATTCTCCTAAACAAGCCACCAGTAAAAGTCTTCTTCATTGAGGTTGAAAGAACTAAAACACAATCTTTTGATAATTGGTTGGCAATTAATCTTCTGTAAGAACTGATTGATCCTTGATGGCACGCTTAAAATTACAATACTAACCTTCAAAAGCCAAAAAAGCCAATAGTATGGATATAAAAAAATACCGTATTTGATGATAAAGAAATCCAATGAAGAAGATGATCAGTACCACCACGCAATCGCTATCTGTAAGGCAAAACACCCCCAACCGTAGCTGGAGGCCCTCCGATGCCCAAGTCAATCTTCCAATATTATCAAAATATTTAATGGACTAATTCATATAGAGAAATTGCGTAGCTCAACCCATGAAGGTGTTGCCTATTTATAATATCCAGTGACTTACTTAGCAAGTAGTTTGAATGTTCTAGAAATCCTATCCCAAACAATCTTCAGTTGTTTAAGACTTCTATATTGATAAGATTTCATATCCTAATTAGTTTTGCATAACATAAAACACTAATGTAGTGTTTGATAAGAATTTGACAACTATCATACATGTGATAATCCATAACCAGGTAATGCCTAGACCCATATAATTTTTGTGGTTGCTTTTATTCCCTCTCAACTATGTGCAATTCAATGATCCACAACTGAAAAAAGACAAAAACAAAAAAAACAAAAAAAAGAAGTGATATATAGCAGTGTCTTTGTATTATTGATTCACATTCTCTCTCATTTTTTTTTTTATTCGTATCTACATTTCTTTTGTGTGTGCAACTTAATATAATTTTGTTTTCACATTTTATAAGGCATGTGATTATATTTTAAACCATGTGATCATCATACATAAAATCAAATTTAAAACAAAAAATGATTAAGACCGGTTAATTCAAACTTATATTTAAATATAAAATTTGCATTTTAGTACTTTTTATTCCTACCATCAAATAAAAATTAGGTCAAGTTTGATTATACTTTTTGTTAAGATTTCAACTCAATAGTCTTAAGGCTGTGCAAAATACTGTCCAATCTGCTAAAACTGCACCTATCCGCATCAATCTGCACAGTTCTATCCGCTAATAGCAGTTTAAACTTTAAAATTTATAAACTGTCTTCGAAACTGCTCCACTCCGTTATAGTTGATACATATATATTTTTTAACCTATAATAAAATATCAAAATAAAAATAAGTGCGAAAGAAATTTAATATGTAAAATTTATGACAAATTAGTAGTTATATATATGAAAAATATTATGTAAAATTAATTTGTGTTATATATATATATATATATATATAATATTATACTCCCTCCGTCCCAAAATATTGGTCCCTTTTGGGGAATCCAACTTTTTTTGATAGTACAATTATTATACTTTTAAAAAGTTGATTTTCCAAAATTATCCTTTGATAGTACATTTTTTTGGGAATATCAATGTCATAATTGTACTTTTTATATTATTTATGAATTTAAAAGAAGGGCAAAATAGGAACTTTATATTATTTTTGTACTTGATTTTTGAAGAGGGACTAATATTTTGGGACAATAAAAAATGGAATAAGGGACTAATATTATGGGACGGAGGGAGTATAAATTAGTATTATATATTATACAAATACTTGATAATTAATTAGAAAAATTTTTAATTCGCTCATTCGTCTAAAATCACTCATATTGTAATTTGTCAATCCGTCAATCCACTAATCAATTTATAATTTTACTTTCAAACTATTCAAACTATACATCTCTAAATAATATCTTAGGCCTCGTTTGGGAACATGCTAATTTAGTAACTTTTTGGCTATTTGGCTAAAATATAAGCTAAAAAAAACTAGTATGTTTGGGATGATTTTTTGGCTTTTTACGAAAAGTTGTGCAAAAAGTAGAGAGAAAAGAGAATCTTTGACTTTTTAGTATGAATTGTTGACTTTTTAACTAATTTAGTAACTTTTTGACTTTTTAATTAAAATAGAGGGTTTCCAAACGAAGCCTAAATCAAAATTCTGATTCTACCATTGTGCACACCATTTTTAAAAAATGTATTATAATATGACCTAATTAATTACAAAGTTGCACCCCACCCACCCCCCGCACACGCGCGCGCGCGCGCGCATATGAGCGTCTGAGCTCCAACAGATAATAATTGTAAGGTAGAGATTATATGACTGTCCTACATTCGCTGGACAAAATATCACCTTGAGATGTAGATGGATGAGAAATGGAAATTGAGATCATGTGACCCAAGTGGGGTACCACAGACTGACCTTATTAGTACTACGTACGAAGTGCACAGAATTCTTACGGGTGAGTATGATTCGGATTAAATTGGATTGGGATAAAAGTAGGACTAATCTATTATTTACGATTTTTGAAAAATTAGAATCAATTCAATCCGTTTAAATCATAGAACCAATCTGAACCAATCCATTTAAATACGGATTGGATCGGTTTAGGACCACGGATTCACATAATTAAATAACAAAAATATATATATAACACTTTAATTTCATAAAAATATAAATATAGCGCTATATTAGTTTCACAATAGCAACATGTTTTTCTATAATAGCGACATACTGTTCTAGAATTTAAACAACCATAAAAAAACTGGTTTCACCATAAGTATTTAGACCATTACAAATTAAAACTAAAAACTAACAAACAAAAGTAATAAAAGAAGATATTATACGATTTTATGTTTGAGTTTAGATTTTATATAGAATAAAAGAAGATACTATGGGGGAGGATGTATAATAAAAATATAGACTATTTGTATATGGTCTGGATCGGTTCCAATCCAGAACCGTAGGGTTCAATCCGGAACCAATCCGTGGACTACGGATTTTGAATTCTTCAATCCGAAACCGAACCACGGATTCAAAAAACCAATTCAAACCTATCGGATTGGACTGAACTGGATCAGATTACGAATTTCGCGGATTTCTTTCTCAGCCCTAAGAATTCTTTCATAGGTCTCTCTCTCTCTCTCTCACACATGGGGTGAAACAGAGGATAGGTTGTCTCCCATACCTTTATTTTTTCATGTTCCTCTTCTAAACTCTAATTTGTATTCGTATAAAAGATTTAAATCGTCTATCTCATAAATTTTGTAATAAAGGTTATTTATATAAAAGAATAAATTCATTAAAAACTTATAAATACAAAAATAAAAAATATTTTATTTTATAAAATGAATAATTTAAGTTTACAATCACATTTAATTTTTATTTTATAAAACAAAATATAATTTTTATTATAAAATTTATAAAATAAATAATTTAAATTGTTAATGCGGGCCTAAATTAGGAACTACAAAAATGGTTTGTATATTAGTCCAAACAACATGTTTTGGTGAAACAAAAAAGAAAGAAGCCAAAAACTCATAATGTGTCAAAAAGTCTTGGGAGTACATACAGAGGGGTTGGCATGCAATAGGTGGTGTGGGGTTTAATGGATAAACTCTACCGACCCATAATTATTATTCAGAATTTTATTTAAAAATATAATGTGTGGCTCACATTTACTCTAATTATAAGTCCCATAATATATTAATTTAATCTAGTCACACACTATATTTCTTAGTTTTCCTGGTCCCAACGGTAGACTTTTTCAGGGGTTAATAGGTCTTTGGAGGTGGTGATATCCTTAAAAAAAAAAAAAAAAAAAAAAAAAGCAATCATACATAGTCCTAAATTTGAAACTCTAACAAGGTCTTTAAAAAAAATAAAAAGAATAAAAAGTCAAAGAAAAATATTTGAGAGCTCTAAAATATGAGTTCTAAGAGTGAGTCCACCCATTGATGTGATGTTTTGATTTTGAATTTTTTTTTTTGTTTTTTAAATTTCTACATCATTAGAGTTCAATTAGAACTTCAAAATTAAGGATGTATCATTACTGCAAGCCAAAACATCAAATCAATTGGTGAATCCCACCCATTAGAGCTCATTTAGAGCTCTGTCAAACATTTTTGAAAAAAAAAGTTGAAGTTACTTAGGGGTGGTGATTGTAATTTATTCAAACTTTTGGTTAAGTTGATCTCACTTATTATCTCCCTAAATTTTATCAAGTGAAAATGATATATATATATAGGGCTGTCAATGGATCGGATTTAATCCGAATCCGACCTGAATCCGATCCGATAACCCGAATCCGTTTACAAAAAATCCGATCCGATAATCCGATAATCCGAATCCGTTTAATCCGTTTATTAAACGGATTGAAACTGTAAAAATCCGATCCGACCCGATAATCCGATAATCCGATCCGATTATTCTCAATTTGAATGAAAAAAACATAAAATATAAAAAAAAAATCAAATTATATAAAATTGTAGCTCAATAAATAAATAAATGGATCGGATCGGATATCCGAAATCATCGGATTCGGATTCGGATATTTATAATCGGATATATACTAAACGGATTCGGGTCGGATTCGGGTTTGACTTAATCGGATCGGATTCGGATTTTGACAGATCCGATCCGAATCCGATCCATTTACAGGCCTATATATATATATATATATATATCTACCTTTTAATTGCAAAAAAAAAAATACACATGCTTGGCTGTCCACACTTAATTCCATTACTTTTTTTTAAATTTTTTTTTTGTACTTTTGCATAATAAAAAGCAATAATTTAATACAATACTGTTACATTCATCAAATTTATTTGAATAAGACTTCCACCGATAAAAGTTTCTAAAACCTTTTAAAATGAGAAATTCTTATTGATAGAATCTCATTTAAGAAAATTCGGACCGAATAAATTTAGTGAATGAATCATTAATTTAATAATCATAAGATGAGATTGTAAGGCCAAAATATTGCATGAGATTCTTCTTTGATCCCCCCGACATCTGCATGTATTTGACAGTTGTACTAACAATTTACCAGCCATCATCATTAACCTCAACGAATCACCTCTCTCTCTCTCTCCAAGACATTTCCTCAGATCTCTCTCTCTCTACTGATGATGAGGAAATCTGCTCGACCTGCCTTGTTCCAGAATATCCCCAACCTGCCAAGACCCAAAGCCCTGTCCAACGGCCTTGGCCCAGAAGGGATTGAAGGCCTGGCCGATAATGGGCCAACTTGTGGGCTTAGCAAAATACGAGGGAGACGAAAGTCATGGCTGTGAGATTCAGTGTGGAGAAGAAATTGGATTGTGAAAGAAAGAAAAGAAAAAGAACATAGGGTGGCTATAAAAAAACATATTAGGGAAATGTCGAAGAATGCAATGTATGTTAAAAATCAGATTGAAGAGCGAATCGGAAAATTGATTGGATAGATGAGTCGCCGGCATGGATGGATCTAAGGAGGTGCGGTTGCACCCCTAAAAATTGTAAAAACTATATATATTAATTCTATTAGTAATAGTAAGTAATTTCAAAAAATAAAAAGCTACATGTGTATTTGCTCCTCCAAAATTCGAATCTTGGATCTATTATTGGTCACCAGTTCAACTGTCACTAAAATCAAACCGTGATATTATAATTATTTTCTTTAATTTTTTATAATTTTAGATATATATTTACCAAATATATATGTTCACATATATTTTATATTAATATTGTTTGTAAAAATATTAATTATACATGTGTTTGAGAGAGATTATTTTAAATACAATAAATATTATAAACCTTCTATAATTAACAAGGAATCATGATGGCATAATGAAAGTTTATTATCCTTTCAAAGTTGAGGTGTTGGGTCCAACTCCATGTAGCACGGTTTTCAAACTTGGACGGTTCAAAGAGTATATTCGGACTGGACAACGGGTCTGATTTTCAAAACAGTAATGCTGTTGTAATGCTGTGTTTGGTTGGGGGATTTAGGGAGGGATTTGGAAAGGGAAATAGAAAAGGTAGGTGAAATGTGAATAAATCTGCCTATATTTCACATAGTTTTACACACCTTTTCCCTTTCCCTTTCCCTTTCCAAATCCCCCAACCAAACACAGCATAAAGGAATGATGGATTCAAGGGGGTGAGAGGGTTGGAAAAATACGCTGGTCACTACAATGAAAGCTTGAAGCAAAAAGTATCCGTCAAGTTTCTCTATATTGGCCTTGTTTGCCAAGTGAATTTTAGGTTTTTTAGGCTAAAATTCACAAAAAGACAAAACAAGTCAAAATAGTCAATAAGACAATATCACATTAAACTCACAATTATTTTACTTTTTTTCTCACAAACTTCACATCCAACTACAAAAAAATTCAACCATCTTCCAAAACACAAAATTTAATCTACTAAAATAGGCAAAAACTAAAATAGTCAACTTCCCAAACGAGATCATTATTGCACATAAACAGCAAATGCAGCACATCATTTATTCCAAATGTAGAAAGGAAAGCAAAATCTCATCCAAATGGGATGTTGAAGAAGCAAACTTCAACGTTCAACTAATCAGTAAATATTAATTACAAGGACTAATAGTGGTTCAGAAACAGACTTGATAAAAGTTTTTTGGTACACAGATCAAGCCTCAAATGTATCATACAAAGCCGAGTGGCCACTTGAAGACACACAATAGACACATTAAAGAACTCCGAATTAGAGGAAGAGTCAACCGCCAATAAATGAATTGGAAAGATCCCAAACAAGGACCTAGTACTCTATATCTATTCAAACGAAGTTACAACAGCAACACTCCTAATGACTGAGTGAGGAACCTTTCCTCTTATTCAGATTGAAGTGAAAGAAGTATAGTGAAAGAAATTTGACATGGGAGCTTACTTCTGGTTTTGCTCGACCTTGGCTCTGATCTTCTGTTCCAACACAGATATCTCCGTCTCAAGACTGAACATTCTATTTAGTGCATGCATATTCTCAAGGGTCTCAGTAAGAGTCCGGCTGTCACTCCCATCACATCTTAGATGCTGCATTGGACCATGAAGGAGCTTGTTAACTATGCCCCTACTAAGATCATCGACAGCCCTCCTTGTTTTCTTTGAGATATCGTCACCCATTTTTGACAAGCATTTTTCTAGCTCGGCAACTCTGATTCTTTCAGCATAAGCTCTCAATTTCTTGATCGTGGGAACAGTCTCCAGTGAATCCCTCCAAGCTTCAAATTGCTTTGACTCCTCAGTAATGATTGCCTGAGCTTCCATTGCTTTCCGAAGCCTATCCTCCTTATTAGCAGCTACAACCTCCTTAAGATCATCCACATTATAAACCTGTGTGGCGTCGAGATCTGTGACACATGAACCTACGTTCCTAGGAACAGAGATGTCAACGAAATGCCTCAGACCCCCAACTTCCTGACCAACAGGCGGAAAATCCATTACATGTTCTTTCAAAAATAATGGGGTTTCTGATGCAGTGCTGGTGAAAATAACATCAGCTTCAGCAGCACAGGGTAGCATTTCCGAAAGGGGCTGATAGATTATCTCAACATCCTTCAATTCCTCGCGGATGGCAGCTACTCTCTCCTCAGTTCTGTTCACCACCACCATCTTGGTGCATCCTTTAGCTACCAAGTGTTTGATCACAAGCTTCCCCATCTTGCCTGCTCCAATCACCAACATCCTAGCAGTAGAATGAGAGGATTCAGGAAGCTTCATTAAGGCCAACTCAACAGCAGCTGAGCTAACAGAAACTGCCCCAGCAGCAATGTTTGTCTCGGTTCTAACCCGTTTTCCAACAGTGATTGCATGCTTGAACAGCCCGCTGATGTTCCTGCCAAAGCCAGTGATCCCTTGCCCAACTTTGACAACTTGTTTGACCTGAGCTAGGATTTGACCTTCTCCTAAGACCAAGGAGTCTAGCCCTGCTGATACTTCAAAGAGGTGCTGTGTGGCATCTTTATTATACAGTAAAAACCGGTGCTGACAAATCTCTGAAACAGGAATCCCACTTGTCTGCCAAGAAAAACACAAGAGTCTCAGGAATAATAATCACATCCTTTTTTCACGGTAAGGTAATATACTTGATACTTCAGGACATCCCACTTTTTGGTTTTAAAAAAACTACACCCATAAAATGGAGAGGGTGAAAAGAAAAGAAGAAAAACAGTTTGATGGTGATAACCACCAATTACAGTTCAGAACTCTTAGATGATCTAAATATTCTCTATGCTAATTCATGCGTGAAGTGGACTCCCATCAAAAGCATAGCATGGTATCTCATATAATGCAGATGCACTAAATGTTCTCCTAAGAAATCAAACACTGTCTCATACGCTAGGGAATTGTTATCTGATAAAGGAACAAAAATTGACTAAAGACAAGTATCTCTCGGCAGCCTCAAATACAGCTCTGCAGCCTCAAAATCATGTTGATAGAAAATTACGAAAAGTACCTTTGACATCCATTCTGTCACTTCTTTTACACCACGATGTTGAGACAGAGCTACAACATATATCTCCATCCTGTTGCAGGTACTAAGAACAGCAGCTTCTTCTATATGATTCAAACTACACAGCTCTGCAATGGCTCGAGGCCATTCTGCTTCAGGAACGGCAAGTTTTTCACGCATTTCAACAGGTGTAGTGTGGACACTGAGCCCAATAACTACGATGCTGCTCCTTTCCTTTGTATATCCTGATGACATCAAATATTAAATCTCAGAGATACCTAGGAAAACATTCATTTGTTTGACTCTGCATGTTTATTGTATCGTAATGATGAAGAAAACTGTAATGCCAAAATTACCCATACAAACTGAAACAGGTAAGGTAAAAACTGAAACAAGGTTATCGTCTATTGATTTGACTCACCACTCATGCCGTCAAAAATTAGACACAGACAAATTCTCCTTGTATTTAGATAGCTATACTAGAAGTCGAAAAAGCACCCCTTATGGAGGAAAGATCTCAGTAGTTTACAGAAGATGTTAACCTCAAAAAGCACCACACAATCAACAAATCATTGTAAGCACTCATGGAACTTGACATGAGGGATTTTTTATGCTACCACAGTAAAATGACAAGGCCATACTAAATTAAAGCTATTAACCAACTGAGTTAATATATAATGAATTAAAAAGAAAAATGCAATAAATTAGGTGAGTGATGCATATCAGAAAATTTATCTGTTAACAGCACAAGTTACCATTTAAAACTTCTCCTTTAATAATTGCAGATGCCCGAAGAAAGGCAAACATAAGTGAATAGTCCGCACAACACATAGGTAGATGCAAATGATGACCAGTGTAAAGTTAAAAGCATAATAATAGCGTCAAAAAAATATATATATTGTACAGAATATGCAGTCATTCAAGAAAGGAACAATGGAATTAGCATAATAGCACCCAAAAAAAGAAGAAGAATGTACCGAATATGCACTCATGAAGAAAGAAACAATAGAATCAGATACATTTGTGATAGCTCATTGATGTCGGTTCGGTTAGCTAAATGACAGATAAAACACACTTCCATGTAAGAATAATTCCTAGTTCAAATTTTGATAGGTTTCGAATAATACAAAATATTGTAGCCCAATGTTTATAACTCTGCTGCCAGTTAAAATGTTACACAATCTAAGTGAAAGACTTTACAGTTTATCCATGAAATTCACAAATTCACTTTTCGCCTAACATAAAGAAAGCACTGTTGAAATTTCAAATTTAGCAGCCAATTAAAAAACTATTACGTAACCCGAAACAAATTCATAAATCACAGCCAGATAATCAGTAGTCACTCATGGCTTTGCTTGTTCTTTTCTTCTAATAATCCATCTCACGTGTGCTATCCAAAATTCACCAAAGTACTCATGTAATCTATGAAAATTCCTACAATCAGGTAAACAAGACAACATTTTTCGGATACTAAAAAAGAAAACGATGCAATCAATGGATGAAAAAAGCAGGATTAAGTTGGAAGTTCAGTACACATTCCAGAGCCAAAACTGAAACACAACTACTAATTACCAAATTCATCACGAAATCAACAGTTTATGATTCCAAATCGCGACGAAAACAAAATATCATGACTATGTAAGAGAAATGTTAACGTACTGTCAGCGGCGGATGCCTTGAGTTGTTCGAGTGCAGAGAGGCTCGGAGAAGGAGAAACCGAGGCCCTGTTTGGATCGACCAAGACCTCTGAAACAATCTCGCAATGAATGCTGAGACCGCCTCTCTGAATTAGGGCTCGTCTGGTTCGAGATGGTTTGCAGAGCACCGGAATTTGAGACGACCTCGACAATGAGGAGGAGCTTCCGCCGGTGTTACTGAGGAGGAGACTCTCCACCTTCGCCCCTGCAAACGCACTCGAAACGGCCATCGCTGGCGAGAATCGCCTCACACTGAGCACAAACCCTAACCCTAGAGAGAGAGAATTGGAGGAGAGAGAAAGAGAGGGGGGAAGGTTTATGTTCAACGGCTTTGTTTTGTTCAGTGCGAAAGGGGCTGTTTGTGTGGTTGGGTTTTTTTGGTTTTTTGGTTTTTTTGGTTGGGAGAGAGATTGGGGGGGTGGGGTTTGGTGTGGTGAGGAGGAGGAGTATTTCTGATTGAGGGAGAGAGATAGATTTCTTTGTGTTCTGATTGGCGGATGGAATACACGTTTTATCCATACGAAATTTCAGGTCCCACTGTAGATCTTCCCCGGTGGGGTCTATTCACATTGTGTAGATCGGAATCATCAATGGTTTTGACTTTTGGGCCTACAAATGTGGGCTTCATAAATTTTCCTCCTGGGCCCTATCTTTTCACTACTAAACAAAAGATTTATACAATTTTTAGAGATTGTCTCAAATTTTATTTTATTTTATTTTATTTTATTTTGTTACAAAGACGATAAGAATTTAAAAAATTATATTAATTTTATTTATTTCACTTATTTGTCTCTCTATCTATCACCGTAGTGTGTGGCACCTATCTATCTATTTAGTGTATAAACTAAAGTGAAGTTTTAAAAATAAAAAATATATATTCAATCAATATAAACTTGTTTTTTCATTAATCATGATTTTTTTAAAATTAATTTTTGTGTTTCATTGTATCATTAAATATAAAAATAAATAAATAAATAAATAAATACAACCACCCAAACAAACAAAGGCCGTTTTTGGGAACTTGGGTTTGGGATTTTTTTTTTTTTTTTCACTGAAAGACAAATTTTTTGCAAAACCAAAAAAAACACATCCAAACAAAATATCACATTCAATCCCATAATCATTTCACTTTTTCTCTCACAAATATCACATCTAACCACAAAAAAATCCAACTATCTTCCCAAACACCAAAATTTTTTTATCCAATAATATCCTACAACTAAAAAAACTTACATAAAAATCTATTTCCCAAACACCCACAAAGAGATATAGTACAAATTAGGTGATGGCGAAAGAGAGAAGTAATGAAAGCAAGTGATAAGGTGGGAAAAGGGGAAGGGTGAAGATATGTGATGGAGATTGCTTACTTGGGATTTTCATTGGGTCTCTCTTTGCCACAACTTTTATGAGATAGCCGTGGAAGAGATTCCCACTCACACTTACAGGATATGCTCTCCATATTAATATGATTTTTATATTGTATGATATGAGGATTTCATGATATAGTTTTTTGAACAATGTTACTGTCATTGTTGTTTTCTTTTCTAGCTACTTATTTTTTAACTGGCTTCTTTACATGCAGTGTTTGCTCTTTTGCTCTGATCTGTATCTGCTTGGCAAGCAATGAACCAAAGCTTCTCTTGGTTATAGTTTATAACTCTGGCTTTAAAAGAAAAATTCTACTTCTAAGTCAGTTTAGATTAGACAATACAAAAAATCTCCACAATATAGAAATACAAATCATTAGACATGAGCTTTTTCTTCTCAATCCTAAAGGAAAATAATAACATGATTGCCAATAATTATATGTGGTATATGCATACAAATGTATGTAAGGCTGTAGTAGTTCTTACACAATCAACATTGACAAAGAAACATTTAAAATAAATAGAAACAAGCTTATATGTCATCTAAACTTTATCAAAAAGAGAGGGTAAAATAGAAACCAAAATTTTCAATGAAAAATAAAACAAATTCCATACATTTTATCGCGTATAATAGCCGTTATATAGTTGTTTTGAGTTTAAGTTACTTAACATTGTTAGACTAAAGTGATTGAGCCCTCTATCGCATCATAGATGGATAAACAAGAGCAAAATAAAAAAGAAAGTTCTTTTTTTTTTTAAATAAAAAGTTCATAGAATAATGCAAGGTGTAATGTATGTATACATCCACCAAAGGCCTCCAACTTGTTTCAGAACTTCAGGAGCAGGCAATTCCAAATATCGAAAACAAGATCCGACATCCTTGCCTTACTGTCAAAGATTTCATCAAGTAGATTGATTAGCTGCATTATACATATAATTATTTTGTTTCTTTTTATGTTCACACTTGCATTAATATTAGCAATGAAGCACAAACCAAAACAGATGTCCAGCTGATATACTGATTTGAAAAGCCAAATAGTACTTTCATTGTTTTTAGAATTAGGTTTCCATATGAGGCAGGCTTTAGCTTGAATTAATCCTCATTACTTTCTATTTCAAGTACAACCCTAACATCCATCCCAAGATAACTTGCACAACTTGTAGCCAACATTTTCTTGGCCCATGACTCTTAGTTTTTCCCCCAAGATTCAAGAAAGTGGAATCAATAACTTTCTTTCCAACCAATCACGAAAATATGTGTTTAGTACAATATCATTTAGAAAATGTAGCCGTAAGTCTTGAAGTGAACATCAAGACTGTCACTGTTTTGCATATTGTATATAACTAAGATGTCAAGTAAGGATAGTTAAATGAACACGATTAATTAACACGAAAACAAGGGATTTATTTAAAGGTTATACAAGTAAACAACTCCAAGAAATGAAAGTAATTAGGTCTAATAACATCATAGGAGATTTATATTAGCTCAAATTATTTGAGGATTAGATGTATTGATTCCATTTTAAGAAGCATTATACATAAACACAGGCAAGCAAAGAACATTTGCTCTTATTAGGGATGTACAAAGTGTTAAGAAAGGTAATATGACTATGCTTAGAACGTGTCCAACATTTACTCTCTTTTTTTTTTTATCAAATTAATTTGAGTAAAAACTTGATCTGATATTGAGCGTTCCAACGGAGTTTCATCAAATTACCCGTCGATGAACATTCGGCTAGTCGACTGACCAGTGTAAATTTTTACTGTAAATTGCAAGGAAGGTGGACGTTCAAGAGACGACCAGTCGGTCGTCTGGTGCTGCTGTTGCTCTGTATCTGCAATGGCTATGTATAGTATTTTGATGAAAGGTTTCAGCTATCCCCAGTTTGATGAAAAGTTGAAAATATTCTTGTTTTGATACTGATTTGATGATAGCGTTGAAGCAGCAAAACTAGAGTCTTTTCACTAAATTTAAATTTGATGAAAGAAAAAATGCAACGTTGGAGATGCTCTTATACACTCCACATTATCTAAATGTTGATGTTATATATAAGCAAATTTCTTACCAAATTTTTTTATTAATAGATACAAACGTAGTGAAACTCACATTAATAAATACAAAGCGGAGCCTATTATTTGTATTTAGTAGTAAGAACATTTGATTGAAAAATTCATTTATTTATATCATTGTCGCTATCTAAACTAATTATTATTATTATTATTTTGGTTGTGTACCTAAATTAATTAGTGGATGCATGGATAACTAGACAACTAGTTATTTTGTTATGTAAACAATAAGCCTCTATATATGGGTTCCAGTTTTGAAAGCAGCTGCAGCCCAATTTATCAATTTGAAAAGCAACAAGGCTTGGGAGTGGGCTCAGGATGGCCTAGTCCAATGTCTGGGCTAATGGAAATGGGCTATCTTTTGAAAATTTGAAGAGGCCTCAATTCCCAGTTGCTAGTTTGGGTGCTATTGTACCACACGGGGAATTCTATCTACACCCAAATAATAATTTAGTATGCCCAATAAAAATTTTAAAATTTTAATTAATATTATACTCTAATATAAATTTACTAATAAGTACAATTCACATTAAAATTTTTTTTTTTCATGATAAACCCTAATCATTTATACATATTTTTCATATTATTATTTTATATTGAAGTGTAATTTAAGAAAGAATATAGAGTGTATGAAGAATAAATTATAAATTAAAATAATTAAATAAAGAATAATAAGAAATGGGGCGTACTAAACAATTTTTTGGGTGCAAATAGAATCACCTTGTACCACACACACGTACGTGGGCTATTGGAAATGCACATAAATTTTGATTCGAATTTTTATTTGTTTGTAGTAATTGTTTTTAAAAAGTTTTAAAAAAAAAATTGATTAAAATATAAAAAAATTCACTAAAAATCAACGAAAACTCATCTAAAAATAGTTTTTGAAAAATTAAACCAACAGACACGTGAGAGTTAAATGGTAAATGTCAATCTTCTTTTGTTAAAAAAATTAAAAATGTTAGACCTTATAAGAATTAACAAATATTCTTATACAATATTCACATAGTTGTAGATCTCATGTGGCGTGGGTCCTAAATTCATGTAGGTATTGGGTGGAATATTTCTGTTTTTTTTTTTTGGAATCCCTAACATTGCTAAAAAACAATACCCAACATATCCCATATTTCTCATAAATAAAAATAAAATATTGTTTTTAAAAAATAAATAAATAAATAAAAATTATACAGAACTTCCTACTAAATTTCTCAAACGTAAATTACAAATTGATCGTGCATACGTCAAATTTTTTTTTTTTTTTTGAATTAACTGTCTAATATTCATAGTCTTTCATAGACTGCGTGGTGTGTAATTTTGATATGAGACTTTTCTATTCATTTATCTCTTTATTTTTTACCACAAATTTTTATAGTTCAAATAATAGAGGTATTTATGAAAAAAATTAGAATTTTAATTATTAATATGTGTAATATTTTTATTAATTTATAATTATTTTTTTAAAATTTACTAATGTGATATATATTATTTCTAAATAATACTTAGATCTATATAACATCACGTAATATTACATCAACATCAATAGAAAATATCTTCTTCGGCACTATTTCACAATCGGTAGTGCTACGTAGCTCGAAAGGTGGAGCTCGAAATTGGCTCGAATCAGAAGCAGAGAAGGAGAAGAGAAGGGAGGAGGAGGAGGAGGAGGAGGAGGAGGGACTGGAGGGGGCCCAACAAATGGGGCTGGAGGCGGGGGGCGGGGGGTGGAGGCGAGGCAGAGCCAACGAGCAGCGACGGCCGGCGACAAGGCGACGAGCAGCGACGGCCGGCGACGAGCAGCGACGATCCTCGGCGGCGGCGGTGGTGCTGGCTCTTCTCCTCTTTCTCTTCTCCTCTCTTCTTCCTCTCTTCTCTCCCTCTTTCGAGCCAATTCGAGCCAACCAATTCGAGCTACGGCTCATTTCCGATTTCACAATATTCCACACATTTACGCATGGTTTATCTTTTTTGAGTTTTTTTTTTTTTTTTTGCTTGCTCTTTGAATTGTTTGTCCGAGCAGGAGCAAGTAATTTATGGGACAAATGCAAAGTGTAGTTTTTGTTGCTCAAATTAACCCATGAATAAGCTGTTCAAAAAAAAAAAAAACCAATGAATAAAAAACCATAAAACTTTGTTTTTTTTTTTTCCTACCAATTCATACAAAATTAATTATAAATATGAAAAACATTGCATCAAATTGGACAATTGAAATCTAATAATAATTAAAAAATTAATAATTACCAAACTCAACAGCCATAAACTACTTTTATAAGTGGAAGAAATAAACACTACAAAGAATATTAGACTATTCTCCATAAAAATTGAACCTATAATCTCACACTACAAAATTGTAACACAAACATTTGGTCAAACACACTGGTTAGCAAGAATCATAAAACTAACTTGGGTAGTGCAGTTGGCTACGTTGGGCAAACTCTCAACTGAGAGGTTAAAGAGGTTAATCATTCTCAATTATTATTATTTTTTTTTTATTTTTTATTTTTCAATATGTGAGTGTAACGCCCCGAAATAAATATAATAAGCCATCCAAGACGATAAGTAAATAACAATATGAATCAGAGTATGATGTACTTCTATTACGTAAGATTCGATTGTACAAAAAGGTGACATATGCGATATACATTTATAAATAATACATATTGAATCTACAGCATGTGTTATCAGGCAGTAAAAAAAGAAATAAAAGTTAAACAGATAATCATATGCTCTAAAGGCTTACATCTTTGCAAGTCAAGGTTTGGGCACATCAAGGTGAGTCTTAAGCTCAATGCAAAGAAAGCCCTAGGCTGGTACAAAAATGAATACAAAAGAACACAAAAGAACAAAACTGAGTCTTCAGCTCCACAGTCTTTCTAAGCTAAGTCTTTAGTGGAGGCGTATCACCAGCACCTAAAAATGATTTTTCCCAAATAGGGTTAGCCAAAACCCAGTAGAAATAATTTAACACAATATATGAATCTTAACAAAGATATAAGGATGAAATGCAAATGCAATGCCCATGTCAAAAAGGTTTACATTTCTTTATTAAAATCATGCCATACTCAATTTATATCACAATTCTCAAATCATATCATTTACCATAGGAAACAAGGGGGCATTTTCAAACCAGTATAACCTTTCATGGATATTTCGTTCACTGGAAACCGTCAAACGGCACCTATGTAAACGTAGCCTATACAAACACTACTATTGCCATTTTACGGATATTTCGTCTGCGGGAATTGGCACCCATGTATACGCGCGTTTTTTGAGACTTTCACCCTGGACACACAGGCCAACTTAATTTTGGTGATACATACTTTTTTCTAACATTCACCCATTTTTCTCAAAATCATATACATTTACAATGTATTAAATGAGCAACAAATGTTCAATGCACGTGAATGGAAAAATAGTTTCAATTCACATAATTCCCATGTAATTTCTGCAACAATCATAGCTATCCTCCACCGATAAACCAAAACAGATATTTCTAAACAGATATCAAATTTTCAACACAGAAAAACTTTCTAAAGTTCAAAAGGTAAGCTATAATACATAACCAACTCCACCATCCATATTAACATCCATCCAATTTCACATTTTCAGCATCAATTCCATTTATTTATACAAAATAAATATTTGGGACATTTAGGGCAAAATCTTTTTTTTTTTTTCAAAATTCAATCCAAAGGTCAAAATCAATGATTTGTTCACAACTTAAACTCATTTCCACTCCCATAATCATTTCCATGTAACCATTTGAAAACCCCTATTTTGATTTTAAATCAAAACCCTAAGTTTGTTCAAAATCCTCCAAAAATCACAATATTGTTTATGAAAAACAAATAGCCAAGTTAAAAATCATAAAAGAGTATAGAGAGTCCCTATCTTGAAGCTAGAAGATGAAAGGAAAAGAGATGACACTGTAACAACGCCGAAACTTAACTCTATTCGGATGAACACAAAGCTATAGGTGAACTCTACCTTTTTAACAAAGGGAGTAGAGTAGGGAAATGGGTAGATCTTGGTGTATTTGTAGAGAGAGAGAGTAAGTTTTAGAGAGAGAGGATCTCAACTTAGGGTTTTTAGAAAGTTTAGAGAGAGATATATATGAAAAAGTGATGTAAAATGAACTTTTTACGAACTGAAATACGCACAATCCGCTCAAGCGCAAGAAGTGACGCTCGAGCATAGAATACATACTTCCAGTAGTTTTACAGACAGTAGACTAACGTTCGAGTGCAAGAAAAGTTGCTCGAACGAAGACCGCTCGAGCACAGAAAACACCACTCAAGCATAGAATACACTCTTCTAGTAGTTTTGCAGACCTATAAAAGTACTGAGAATTCACAAAGCCCGCTCGAGCGCAAGAAATGATGCTCAAGCGGAGGAGTAAAATTCTGGACAACAAAAGTTTAAAAACCAAGCTACTAACCTATTCCAAACGCAACCAATACAACTCAATGGCCAAACTCAAGGAAATATAAGGGAAGTAAGACATGAACAACAATACAAAATCATGAAATCCTAGTCCAGAATACAAAATGAGTCAGGTATAAACCAGAATCGCTATAGTGAGTGTTTCTTGTATAATGTATTGTGATTGGTATTAGGCTTACCAATATGTATTCTAGACTTTCTTAATTTTTATAAATTAATATTTTCTTACCGATAAACCAAAAAAAAAAAAAAATTTGTAAAGCATTATCATTCTAGAATTTCATAAATTATTTTGGGTAAACTATCAATAAGTGTTAATAGTTGAACTTAATTCCCATCAAGTTCTATTGTAAATAAGTCATAGTAAAATTATTGCTAAAAAATAATTTTTTATGGGGATTTTTTGCATATGTCATTAAAAATTAACAATTAGTGACTTTTTTTGTCATAGTTTTTATAAATTGTCATTAAAATTAGTGACGTTTTTCTATAATGAATTTTTCAAGTCATCACTGAAAGTTAAAAATTAGTGACTTTTTTTAAACTATCGATAAAACTTTGTGATAGAATTTTCAAATTGTCGTTGATAATAAACAATTAGGGACTTTTTTTAATAATATTTAATGAAAAACACCATTAATTATTATATGACCTATTAGACAATAAGTTCACCTATTATGATTGACATGTAAGGTGATCAAACTTTGAATGCAATATTTGGGTACGTAAGAAAATATACATTAGTAAAAAATTGGAGATTATTGGATGTGAATGTATAGCTGAGATTAGGACTGACCTTGGGCTAAGGTCATTCAGGTATGTGTCTTAGGGCCTAAAAAATTGGCCCCTAAATTTAGTAAAGTGTTATAGTTTATTACAAATTTAAATAGGTCTAAATTATTTTTATTGTTTTAAGGTCAATCAAAGGAGCTTAAAAATATTTTGTTAGGTATACATTTATTTAGAAAATTGTTTCGTAGCTCGAAAGTGATGGCTCGAACTTGGCTCGAAAAGCAATATTTTCTCTCTCCTCCCTATCTGTGTCTATAAGCTCAATACGAAATGAAATACACTCGGTCTCTCATCCCTCTCATCTCTATAAATCTCTCTCCGTATCCTTCTCATCTCTGTCATCCCTCTCATTTGTGTGAAAACCTTCCGATCGATAGCTGATAGAGGAAAACAACGGAGAATCGAATCTGATAGAGGAGAACGACAGATGGAGGAGAACGAACCATGACGGAGGACGGAAGACAAACGACGGACGTGGACAACGAACGACAGACGACGATTTATATAGATTTTGGGATTTGCCTTCAATTTGTGATTTGTGTTAGACTTCACTGTTTTCCTTTAATTCTGGGATTTTCAAGCGTTGTTGATGATTGATTTTTGGTTTTGATTTTTGAGTTTAATTTTTGAGTTTGATTGGTAGATTGCTTCAATTTTGTGATGGGTTGTGATGGGTTTGGTAGGTTTTAAAGAAAGAAAGTAGAGGAAGAAGAAGATGAAGGAGGTTTTGGGTTTGTGTTGTTGATGATTGGTAGTGGGTTGGATTTTTGAGTTTAATTTTTGGGTTTGATTGGTAGATTGCTTCAATTTTGTGATGGGTTATGATGGGTTTGGTAGGTTTTAGAGAAAGAAAGTAGAGGAATAAGAAGATGAAAGAGGTTTTGGGTTTGATGTTCTATTTATTAGAATGTTTGGGACCAAAATTTTCATACCGTTTCTGTTTATTAGAGGAATTAATTGAATGAAATTTTGATGTTCTGTTTATTAGAGGAAGAAGAAGATGAAGGATGTTTTGTTTATTGGTTCAGAATTGTTTGAGACAGAAAAGAAGATGAGGAAAGAAGACGAAGACTCAAAAAAAAAAAAAAAAAGAGGCAAAACGACGTCGTTTTGCTTTTTCGGGCCATTCGGGGCAATTAATTTCGAGCTACCAAACGGGATTGATTTATTTATAAGTTCGGTTTGATTCAATACCAACTAAGAGTTGGTAGCCATTGAATGAGAAAAGCACTACACACACTAGTTCTCAATCAATCAATCAATCAATCTCTCTCTCTCTCTCACTATCACATTAACTCCTCTGTCTCTCTCTCTCACTATTGAGTTTTAATAGAATAAATAAATTTATCTTAATTTTTTTTTAACTTATTTCTTTATCAAATATTAGTAGGACAAATAAATTTGCCCTAATTTTTTTTACTTTACTTTGTTATCAGATTTTAGTAGAATAAATAATTTTGCCCTAATTTTTTTACTTAGATCTTTATCAGTTTTAATTAAATAATTTTCCCAATTTTTTTTTTCCCTAATTTTGTTTCATTAAATTGTTTTTCATAATTTTTTTGCTATCCGATATAAGATAATCAGTGGATCGTGATTTGTGGATTGAATTGTGATTATAATCATGTTTTCTAAGAAGTATAGTTCTGAAAATAAAAAGAGAAAGAAGAAGCTGTAAGAGGGGCCTCATTTTCATAGTTCGCCTTAGGCCTCGTAAATCTCAGGGCTGGCCCTAGCTAAGATACATATTAGTAAGAAGGAGACGATTCCCTCTAGTCTAAAATAAAATCGGAGAAGGCTATTTGGGTCCATGTGGCCCACCACAAATCTTGTTTCGAATCTAAATAGTTCAATTTGTTGGGCACTTTGTGTATTTCATCTATTAAAAAAATTAGGCCAATCCGATAATTGTAACTTGTTCAATTTATTGTGTTTTTTAACTAAAAAAATTAACAACAATTGTATTTTTTTAAAAATGAATCATATATTTTTTTTTGATAACAAAAATAATAAATTAAACAAATTACAATTATCAAATTGACTTAATTTTTTTATAAATCAAATACACAAAATATTTAATAAAATAAACCGTTTAAATTATCAAAACAAAACATATAATGAACTGCCCAAACAACTCCCTCCAACTCAAATTTTAGACTACAAGAAATCCTTCTAGAAACCGAAAATTATTGGACGTGAATCAGTGTGGCTGAGATAAATTAATGTGAAAAAGATAGAACTTTAATTTATCCCAAAAAAAAGAGAGCATATTATTGCTTTACGTTTAGTTATATTTTTGCAGCATTTGACATCATAAAAAAAATGTAATTAAAAGTTCCTTCTAATTTACTTTATAAAATCAAAAATTCATTGTCATTTATTTTATATTTTGTATATTTTTTCATACGAATTCAAAAAGTCTTTCTTAAAAATATTAACTTTTTTATTTTATATTTTAATTTAAAATTTTAAAAATCACTAAAAATATCACTTTCTAAAACTTGGCTTTAATGAAGTATATACTTCAATAAGAGAAGGGCTACTGATTAGGGCTGCAAATGAACCGAGCTGTTTATGAGCAAGCTCGGTTTGGCTCAGATATTAGGCTCATTTAGTAAACGAGCCGAGCTCGAGCTCGCATAAGCTCGGCTCGTTAAGGTCGACTCGTTTATCTTTATTTAAATTATATAATAAATATATTATTTATATATTAAATAATATATAAATATATATAAATAATAATATAAATACATTTTTATATATTAAATAATATAAATAATATTAAAAAAAATTATCGAGCCGAGCCGAGCTGAGCCGAGCCAAGCTTGAGTTTCATTAAAATTAACAAGCCGAGTCGAGCCGAGCTCGAGCCCAGTTCCTTATTGAGTTGAGCTTAAGCTCAATAAACGAGCTCGATAAGTAAACGAGCCGAGCTCGTGCTTAGCAAAGCTCGGCTCGGTTCGGCTCGGTTAATTTGCAGCCCTACTACTGATCGACCAAAAACAAAACAAAAGCCAAAGTCAAGATTCTCCTTATTGAGTTTCACTTGGATTAATATTTTCTACACCGTAAAATTCTAAGGGCCAGGTTTGTCTGCACTTCACTCCGTGGATTGAATGGTACTGTTGAATTTGTGAGATTTACCCCGGGTCTTGTTTCGATAATCTGAACCATTCAATTTGTAAAGCTCGTCGAGTTCTTTATCCTTGTAAAAAATTACGTTCATCGGATATCGATAATTATTTGATCGAATCAGATTTTTATTAACAATTTATTTTGAAAATTATATTTGCCGTCGAAAGAAATCTGATCCGATCAAAAGCTATTGATATCTGATCAACCTGATTTTTTACAGAGATTCAACGAGTTATACACATTGAACGGTTAGTATTATCAAAACAGGACCCGTGGTGGGTCTCTACGAACCCAACAGTATGCTTTAATCCGATCTCAGACTGAAGAGAAGCCTAACCCAAATTGTAATTGATGTTGAGTGATTAGACTTTGAATAAAATATTTCCGTAAGGGTTAAGCTTCTCTGGAGACAATTGTTTGGGTTTACGAGGCTTATCATAGTTTTTGTTTTAATAATCTGGATTATTTATTTTGTAAGATTTTACGTGTTTATTATTTATTAAAAAAAATTAGATTGATTTAATAATAACATTTTTTATTTTATCGGATTTGCGTATAAAAAAAATAGATAGTTTATTTTCAAAAATAGACTTGTTTGTTTATTTTTCAAGAGACATGCGCGCGATAAAATAAAAAGTTACTATTATCAAATTAATTTAATTTTTTTTATAAATAATATATGTGTAAAATTTCGTAAAATAAATTATTTAAATTATCCAAAGAGAGTTATTGTATATGAATGTATTGATAAGATATGGAAACTAAGGAGAGAAAAACATTGATGGAAAGTTATAAACATAAATCATCGTTGTTTTTCGCCCAAGAGGGAGGGAATTTGTCTGAGTTGTAGGAATGGCAACGGGCCGGGGTGGGGCCGGGGATTGCACTACCCGTCCCTGATCCCCGAAGGTGAAAAAATCCCCGGCCCCGGCCCCGATCCTCGGCGGGGAATCCATCACCCCCCCATCCTCGTCCCCGTCCCCGTCCCCTAATGGGGATCGGGTTTCCCCGACCCCGAAATATCCCCAGCCTCTTTTTTTTTTTCTTAAATTTTGTTCAACACAACACAAGAACAAAAGAAAATAAATAAATAAATAAATAATCAGTATGTTCATCATCATCAACAACAATCATTAACTTTAAAAAAAAAAAAATGAAATTGAAGATCTGAAACGCAGAGGTGGTCGTGGACGAGGATATTGAAGACCAGAGGGTTGAAAAAAAGATCTACAAAAAAAAAATATAAATAAAAATAAAAAATACTTCATCAAAGGAGAGTAGGTGACCAAAATACATTCTGCATATATATATATATATATATATATAGCATACACACCGCAGAAACCAAACAATCTCTCTCTCTCTCTCTTCCCATCTCCAAACCCCAACTCGGTCGATGCTCCTCCGACACTCTCCTTCGTCGTTGCTCCTCCGTTGCTCTCCTCCGTCGTTGCTTCGCTGTCCTCCATCGTAAGATCCAGATCCATAGCTCGTTGAACAAAGCTCATATCTCAGTTTAGATCGTTGCAGATCTCGAGTCGGCGATGATGATCGTTGCAGATCGACGGTGATGGGAGGAGGGAGAGGACAGCGGAGAAAAGAAGTCGACGGTGATGAGATGAGGAAGAAGACAGCGGAAGGAGAGAATGAGGGAGGGAGGGAGGGAGTCGGCGGTGGTGAGAGGGTTTCAGAGAGAGAGAGAGACCGTGAAACTATGAGAGAGAGAGACTGTGAGAGAGAAGATTGAGAGGCATGTGTGTGTGTGAGAGTGTTAGTGAGAGGTTTGGTTTATATATATAGAGGGGTAAAATGATAATTTTATTTCGGGGATAAACTGGGGCGGGGGACGGGGACGGGGCCGGGCCGGGTACGGGGCTTGGACACTTATCCCCGTCCCCGGCCCGAAATTGATCGGGGATTGATTTTTGAATACCATCCCCGTCCCGTCGGGAGTATTTTTCGAGAAAAAACCGCTCAAATTGGGGTTGGGGAGTCGGGTCCCCGTCGGTCCGGGTTTAAATTGCTATCCCTACTGAGTTGGACATAGATTTTAAATAATTTTATGATATTACACATATAACAACTTTTATAATAAAAAATCGTGAACAATCATGATTTTCACAAATAATAACATAATGTGGAAAATAAATAATATACTCCGATCAGTTATGCGAAACCTTCAAGTGACTCAAAATTGATTGAATACAAACCTAATAATAATATTAGTAAAAAAATGTTTCTCTCCCTTGACCCTCTTTAGAATATATTGAATTCAGAATAATTTGATGAGTAGTCTGAATGTCTTTTTATAGATAGAGCGATGATCAATTTCCTTATTCAATAATGATTCTACTTTCCCATCAAAGTAAAATACTTGGAAAATACTCTTCTTTATTTACCAATTAATTGTAGCAAAAAATATGGAATTATAATCCTGTCAAATCTCTAATTCATATTAATATATCATGTGGGTCAACATAATGACTAACTAATTAATTTAATCTTACATTCTCCCATTTGGCTCATTTGATAACTTACGTCAAGATTTAACAAGGTTAACATTAGGCGCGCAATAAATCATATTCAATATTACATTTAATTTAGTCATCATCATAATACTATAATTAAATAGTTCACTAATGTGAGTCATGGCAATTCTACACTAATAGTGCGATATAGTTCATTCTATGTACTACAACTCTAGCAACTAGTTATGTTAGAAAAATGGTTTAATATAGACATATTTTTTAGCCCAATTATAAGTGGGCCCCAAACGTTGTTTGGGGTGGGTCCGAAGAGGTGAAGTGTTCCTTGTCGCGTGGCAAGTCACACGGTGAAGACGGAACGTCAAAACCATTTATGAGTGAATAGGAAGTTGATGTCGTTTTCGGGTCTAATATTAATTTTTTAGATAAAATTCATTTGAGTTTTTTCAATAAAAATTATTGTGGGAATTTAATTTAATTCTAAATTCAAATTTTGGGTTCCTAAGTGGTTTCCTAAAGTTTGTAATTATGGGAATTTAATTTAATTCTAAATTCAAATTTTAGTTTCCTAAAGTTTGTACTTTTTCTTTTATTGATTAAACTATTCAAATAGTTTAATAATATTTTTCCAAACAGTTAGTACACACTGTTCCACTTATTAGCTTGTTTGATAAAACTATTTAAATAGTTTTATAATAAAATATTTCCAACAGGTTTGCACTTGGTCTCTAACGGTACATTTTTCAAAGTTTGAAAAATTGTTTCTAGCAATGGTTAGTTCCTTTTTTTCCAAACTGTACCTGTTCGGATTCATTTGTACCTGTTCGGGTAAAATATTTGTCTATATATACAGCCTTTTTCCAGTAGTCCGAAGGATGAAAAATTCAGTCAGATTGTTGTCTTTTTGCTGTCCTAAATTCTGTAATTTTTTGCATTATTCTTCATATTAGTTTTAGTATAAATTTCAGAGAGTTAGAACACATGTTTGGTTTGCCGAACAAATTGTTTAGAGTACTACTACAATTTGTGAAGATCATTGTATCCTGGGAGATAGACACCACTCAACCGTAAGTACCGTAGCGGGGCGAATCTGTCTTAAGGACAGAGTGTCACACACTCGACTTGGTCTTTAATTATCTATTCGGTTCAACAAAATAAATTTTATAAGTTTTATTTTATTTTTTTTGAATTATTTTAAATTATTTTATTTTACACAGAAGATTGTTCCAACAATCTTAAGACAGATTCGAATTATTCTGTTTACAGAATTTTTCGTTTGTTTCCTTTTCTCTTTCTTCTTTTAAGAAAATTATTTTCTGTGGATTTACAAAATAATATTCTGGTTGGAAAAACAAATAGTGATTATATGCTATTTGACAGATAGTAGTAATATACTGTCTCTTTTCTTTGACAACTAGTAGTACGATACTGGTGTCATTAATAATTCAGAATATATTTTTATGAAATTTTTTCAGAAATTAATTTTGGGTTTTAGAAATTATTTTTTGAGTTTTCATTACTTAAAATTCTGTTTTAGTATTTTAATTATTGAAGTGTTACAGAAATTAATTTTCTGTGTGGAATTAATTTGGTTGAATAAAATTTTATTTTATTTCCAAATTAATTGAAAAATAAAAGTTATATTCTTATTTCTTTTATTTTACAAAATTTAATTTCCTGTGTGGAATTAATTTGGTTGAATAAAATTTTATTTTATTTCTAAATTAATTGAAAAATAAAAGTTATATTCTTATTTCTTTTATTTTACAGAATTTAATTTCCTGTGTGGAATTAATTTGGTTGAATAAAATTTTATTTTATTTCCAAATTAATTGGAAAATAAAAGTTAGTATTCGTGTTTCTTTTATTTTTTACATAATTTAATTCTGTGAATTTGGTTTAATTTTCTGTGTAGTGTAAATTCTAATTAGAATTTTGTTTTATAAATTAGAATTGATAGCTACTGAAACTAATGCCCAAACAAGTACTACTGTGGTGGCTGCAATGACGCCAACCCCCTCTCCTGTTGTAACAGTACCGGTAAATCACGGTGAAAAGCCAGAGAAATTCTCAAGAATTGACTTTAAAAGATGGCAACAGAAAATGTTGTTCTATCTTACAACTCTGAACCTGGCTCGTTTCCTCCGTGAAGATGCTCCTATCCTGAAAGAGGATGAAACCGACCGACAAGTGGTTGCTGCGGTTGATACTTGGAAACATGTCGATTTCCTTTGCTGGAATTACATCTTGAACGGACTTGACAACACATTATACAACGTCTACAGTCCAATCAAGACAGCAAAGGAACTTTGGAAATCGTTGGAGAAAAAGTACAAAACGGAAGATGCCGGCTCAAAGAAATTTGTGGTTGGCAGATTCCTGAATTTTGTAATGGTTGATTCAAAAATTGTGATTAGCCAAGCTCAAGATTTCCAACTCATTCTGCATGACATTCACGCAGAAGGCATGTCTCTCAGTGAATCCTTCCAAGTTGCAGCCCTAATTGAAAAATTACCAAAAGGCTGGAAGGAATTCAAGAACTACCTCAAACACAAGCGCAAAGAAATTTCTATGGATGAATTAATTGTGCGTTTAAGGATTGAGGAGGACAACCGCAATTCTGACAAACGGGCTGGTAAGCATCCTATAGAGTCTAAGGCAAATGTGGTGGAACATGCTTCAAAAACCAAGAAACGAAAGCCTTTTGGAGAAAGTTCATCACAAGGCTCTAAAAGGGGGGAAAATAAAAAGTACAAGTTTAATGGCAAATGTTACATCTGTGACAAAGAGGGACATCGGGCCAAAGATTGTCGTAGCAAAGGCAAAAGCAAAAGAAGAACAAGCAAGAAGCCTGCTCAAGCCCATATGACCGAAGTGGACAATATTTCCAATGGTGTCGATGACATCAATCTTTCTGCAGTTGTTTCCGAGGCAAATCTTGTCGGAAATCCTAAAGAATGGTGGGTGGACATTAGTGTTACTCGTCATATTTGTGCCGACAAAAAGATGTTCACATCTTATTCTACAGTGGACAATGGTGAACAACTTTTTATGGGCAACTTCTCAACTTCCAAAGTTGAAGGACAAGGAAAGATTGTTCTCAAGATGACATCAGGAAAGGAATTCACTCTCAACAATGTGCTGCATGTACCGGACATTCGCAAGAATCTTGTTTCCGAATCTTTATTGAGTAAGAATGGGTTTAGGCTAGTATTTGAGAGTGATAAATTTGTACTAACTAAGAATGGGATGTATGTAGGGAAAGGTTACATGTCTGATGGCCTTTTCAAGTTAAATGTAATGACTATTGTACCCTCAGTTATTAACAATACTACATCTTCTTCTTACTTGCTTGAGTCTTCAAATTTATGGCATGGTAGAATAGGACATGTTAATTATGGATCTTTGCGTAGATTAATTAATATGGAATGTTTACCTAAATTTGACATTGATTCAAATCATAAATGTGAAATTTGCGTTGAGGCAAAATTATTAAAAACTCCTTTTCATTCAATTGAAAGAAGTATGGAACCACTTGAATTAATTCATAGTGACATTTGTGATTTTAAATCAATTCAAACTAGAGGTGGGAAAAAATATTTTATCACTTTTATAGATGACTATACTAGATATAGTTATGTTTATTTAATTCGAACCAAGGATGAAGCTTTGGAAACTTTCATTCAATATGAGAATGAAGTTGAAAATCAACTTGGTAAGAAAATCAAGAAACTTAGAAGTGATAAATGTGGTGAATATGAATCACCTTTTGGTGAATTTTGTAAA
The DNA here is from genome assembly GCA_030407325.1 of Camellia japonica. Lineage (NCBI taxonomy): Eukaryota > Viridiplantae > Streptophyta > Magnoliopsida > Ericales > Theaceae > Camellia > Camellia japonica. The sequence continues at coordinate 167,630,455 of JAPPVO010000016.1, forward strand.
GAACATGGAATAATTCATCAAACCACCGCTCCTTACTCACCTCAGCAAAATGGAATTGCTGAAAGGAAAAATAGGACTTTAAAAGAAATGATGAATGTCATGTTAATAAGTTCTGGATTACTTTAAAACTTGTGGGGGGAAGCAATACTTTCTGCTAATTATATACTTAATAAAGTACCCCGAAAGAAAGTGAATCAAACACCTTATGAATTGTGGCATGGAAGAGTACCATCCTACAAATACTTAAAAGTGTGAGGGTGTTTGGCTAAAGTGGCTATTTCTAGTCCTAAAAAGACTAAGATAGGTCCTAAGACCATTGATTGAATTTTCATTGGTTATGCCAAGAATAATAGTGCATATCAGTTTTTGATTCATAAATCAGAACATTCCGAAATGCATGTAAATACTATTATTGAATCTCGGAATGCATCTTTCTTTGAACATGTATTTCCAAATAAGACTGGACAAGAGACTAGTAACAATAAAAGATCTCATAATGCTATTACTAGTCAGGATCAAGAACATGATCAAGAACAAGAGTTAGATCAAAATGAGGAAGAGGAACTTAGGCGTAGTAAACGTGCTAGAACCTCAAAATCTTTTGGTACAGATTTTCTAACATATTTGTTAGAAAATGAGCCTTTAACTTTTAAAGAGACTATGTCCAGTCCTGAAGCTCCTTTATGGAAAGAAGCTGTCAACAGTGAAGTTGAATCCATCATGCAAAATCACACTTGGAAATTAGTGGACTTGCCACCAGGTTGTAAACCTCTTGGGTACAAGTGGATTTTCAAAAGGAAAATGAAAGTAGATCGATCAATTGACAAATACAAGGCAAGACTTGTGGTCAAAGGTTTTAGACAAAAAGAATGTCTTGATTACTTTGACACATACTCACCGGTTACTAGAATAACATCCATTAGAATGCTAATTGCCATTGCATCTCTATACAATCTAGAAATTCATCAAATGGATGTTAAAACCGCTTTCTTAAATGGTGAGTTAGAGGAAGAAATTTACATGGAACAACCAGAAGGGTTTTTTGTTCCAGGGAAAGAAAAGAAAGTGTGTAAATTGGTTAAATCATTATATGGTTTAAAACAAGCGCCGAAGCAATGGCATGAGAAATTTGACAAGGCAATGATGTCAAATGGATTTAAAATTAATGAGTGTGATAAATGTGTTTATATTAAAAACACAGACAAAGATTATATCATTGTATGTCTTTATGTAGATGATATGCTCATCATAGGTAGTAATAATGACATGATTAAAACTACCAAGAAAATGTTGAATAAACATTTTGACATGAAGGGCATGGGCATTGCTGATGTAATTCTTGGTATGAAAATTACCAAAACATCAGAAGGATATGCTTTGTCACAATCTCATTACATTGAGAAAATACTTGACAAATTCAGCAAAGATGATGATCATCTTGCTAGAACACCTGTAGATGTTAATTTGTATCTTTCTAAGAATGTATAGAAAAGTATTTCTCAATTAGAGTATGCTCAAATTATTGGAAGCTTAATGTACTTGATGAACTGCACACGCCCAAATATAGCTTATGCAGTAAGTAAATTAAGTAAATATACGAGTAATCCGGGAGTAGAACACTGGAAAGCAATTATAAGGGTTCTTAGATATCTCCGATTTACTCGCAACATTGGGCTTAATTATACTAGATATCCAACAGTACTTGAAGGATACTGTGATGCAAATTGGATATCGGATACTAGAGACTCAAAGTCCACCAGTGGGTATGTCTTTACTCTTGGTGGGGCGGCTGTATCTTGAAAATCTTCCAAACAGACTTGCATTGCTAGGTCTACTATGGAATCAGAATTCATAGCTTTAGACAAAGCAGGGGAAGAGGCAGAATGGCTTCGCCACTTCCTTGAAGATATTCTAATATGGCCAAAATCGGTGTCTGCTATATGCATACATTGAGATAGTCAATCTGCAATAGGTAGAGCACAGAATCATATGTATAACGGTAAGTCTCGACATATTCGTCGTCGACATAATACCATAAGACAACTACTCTCTAATGGAATTATTTCCATTGATTATGTGAAGTCTAAAGACAACATAGCGGATCCACTAACCAAAGGGTTAGCAAGAGAGTTAGTTGAGAATTCATCGAGGGGAATGGGACTAAAGCCTATTAAATAAGAGTTACCACAACGGCAACCCAACCTAGTTGACTGGAGATCCCAAGATCTAGGTTCAAAGGGACAACCGAGTTGTGTATGACTCAAAAGGATCACTGAGGAGTTAAACTCCTACCCATTTCCATGATGAAATAGTGATGACTGCAGAGTTTTAGGTTAAGTAATACTTTTAATGATTCTTATATCTAGGTATATCTAGTAGAGTATGACAGGATACTCTTCATAAGAATCACCTATGTGAGTGTGAACTGGGGCGATTCTATGAGATTTGTGAAGGGCTACAATTCTCTAGAGCACTCATGAAAGAGCAGGTTGTTTAGGGCCAAAATGAACACAATAGTGAGAACTAAACTGTGTCTGGGGATATACTGTGTGAGTTCTATTGTCTTGGTTTACACAAACGGCTGAACAGTTCAAGACATCATGTTCACTGGTTAGCTAGTAAATCCGATAGTGTCTCACAAGGGAAGATTCAAAGCCAAAAGCTACCTATCCTTTACAGAATATTTCCAACTTCTGTACTCTCTGTTATTAGATCATGTTGTTGCATTTTCTCTCCGACAAATTCCTTTCATGTGGGGGATTGTTGGAAAAATGGTTTAATATATGCATATTTTTTAGCCCAATTATAAGTGGGCCCCAAACGTTGTTTGGGGTGGGTCCGAAGAGGTGAAGTGTTCCTTACCGCGTGGCAAGTCACACGGTGAAGACGGAACGTCAAAACCATTTATGAGTGAATAGGAAGTTGATATTGTTTTCGGGTCTAACATTAATTTTTTAGATAAAATTCATTTGAATTTTTTCAATAAAAATTATTGTGGGAATTTAATTTAATTCTAAATTCAAATTTTGGGTTCCTAAAGTTTGTAATTGTGGGAATTTAATTTAATTCTAAATTCAAATTTTAGTTTCCTAAAGTTTGTACTTTTTCTTTTATTGATTAAACTATTCAAATAGTTTAATAATATTTTTCCAAACAGTTAGTACACACTGTTCCACTTATTGGCTTGTTTGATAAAACTATTTAAATAGTTTTATAATAAAATATTTCCAACAGGTTTACACTTGGTCTCTAACGGTACATTTTTCAAAGTTTGAAAAATTGTTTCTAGCAACGGTCAGTTCCTTTTTTTCCAAACTGTACCTGTTCGAATTCTTTTGTACCTGTTCGGGTAAAATATTTGGCTATATATACAACCTTTTTCCAACAGTCCGAATGATGAAAAATTCTGTCAGATTGTTGTCTTTTTGCTGTCCTAAATTCTGCAATTTTTTGCATTATTCTTCATATTAGTTTTAGTATAAATTTCAGAGAGTCAGAACACAAGTTTGGTTCGCCGAACAAATTGTTTGGAGTACTACTACAATTTGTGAAGATCATTGTATCTTGGGAGATAGACGCCACTCAACCGTAAGTACCGTAGCGGGGCGAATCTGTCTTAAGGATAGAGTGTCACACACTCAATTTGGTCTTTAATTATCTATTCGGTTCAACAAAATAAATTTTGTAAGTTTTATTTTATTTTGTTTGAATTATTTCAAGTTATTTTATTTTACACAGAAAATTGTTCTAACAAGTTCAACATAGCCCTTTAAGTGAAGAGTATAAAGAGATCCAACAATAATGTCTTTTTATGAAAAGCTATTCATATTATCATTCATTTATTCATTCTCATATATGTACGTACTCATTTCATAATAGGAAATATATCATAAATACACTTAATGAGATCTCAATGTGTCAAATAACACAATCAATCATAAACAATTGTTATGGATTACAATGAAGATCCAATTGGCAAGTTTCTTAATTGTCTTTAAGAGTAATCCCTTCATCAATAGGTCTATACTTAAAAGTTATGTACTGTTTCATTGACACATTCTGTTTCTGAAATTCTTCTTTAACTTCAAAGTATTTAAATTCTATGTGTTTAACATCATTAGAATACTTGTCATTCTAAGAAAATAAAACAATTGCGAAATTATCACAATAAATTCTCAACAACTTGGCAATAAAAGTCGACAATCCCAAGTCCTGAGATAAAGTTCCGCAATAACAATTCATGAATTGTGGTCTCAAAGCACACCACAAATTCAATTTTTATAGAAGAAATTTATTATAGTTTATTTTACACTTTTTCATGAAATTTCTTCTTCACATAATAAAAACAAATAATCAAAAGTGAACTTTCTACTATCAATGCATCCTCCAAAGTTTAAATCTAAGTAACCAATCAATTCAAGATTATTAGACCTCATAAATGTGAGCAAATAATCTTGTACTCCTTATGATTACTTTATTACTTCCTTATTTGAGCATTAAGCTTCTTACAAAAATGTATAAATAATCGTTTTCATTCCAATTGATTTTATAAATTTTTTTTGCATAAGACAGGATTTATTTCCTTTCGGAATATGGATAATTTTATGTGAATATTCTTTCATTCTGAATCTCTATAGAACTTTTAATATGTACCTTTTGAGACAATCTCAACGATTCATATGATTCATTCAAAAATATTTCAATTTCTATCACATAGATTGTCTTACTAATATATTTCATTTCAAAATTCTTGCAGAGAAATTTCTTAACTCGTGCAATGAATCACGTACATTATTGACAAGCAAAATATCACCAACATACAAAATTATAAATATAAATTTGCTTCCACTGATCTTTGGATATGTACACTAATAAAAAATATTTTCTTTAAATCCAAAGAAAACAATAGTATTATAAAATTTAAGATACAATTTTTAAAAAGCTTGTTTAAGTCCATAAATTGATTTCTTAAGTTTGCAAGTCACATTTTTATTTTTCTCAATAGAGAAACCTTTGAGTTGATCTACACAAAATTCTTCATCTAAACTCTTTTTCAAAAAATTAATTTTTACATACATTTAATGCAACTCAATATCATAATGATTCTAAATCAGCCCTTTAAGATATGAGTGAAAAAGGAATATCTCATTGTAATCAATATGAAATCTTTGGCCACATATCTAGCATTATATCATTTTATATTGCCTTTAAAACAATAAATATTTTTGTATCCTTAAGCAATTCAATGAAATCCCAAATTTCATTCTGGTCCATTGATTTCAACCCATCATTCATGACATCAATTTGTTTAATAGAATCAATACTTTCTATGGTTGGTAACAACAAAATCGAATTTTTACTTATCCCAATATTATAATAAGATTGTTATAGATATACAACATAATCATTCGAAATGACAAATCTCTTTACATTATGAGATCTTCTTAATATTATTTTTTGTGATTTTTCTACAACTTTTCATTTGTAATAATTACATTATGGAGTAATTGATTATTCATTTGTTGTTCCAAGACATTAAGTTGTTTAACAACTATAGGAACGACAATTTCTTTCAAATTATGGATAATGATACTTGTACCTAAACTTATTAAATAATCACATTTCATGATTTATCACCCCCACTGATTTCATCATTCTTATTAAATTTGATATTATCGATTTTTGCAATTCTTGTACTCTGGCCAATACAGTAAAACTAATACCTTTTGAATTTTCACGATAATCAACAAAATAATCACTGATTATTCTAAAATTCAATTTCTTTCCATGGGGATCAATAATTCTAATTTTGTAGACAACTCCAAATATGCCAGTGTCTTAAGTTCGGTTTCATTTTTGTTCACAGTTCAAAGTGAGTGTTTGGAACTACCTTACTAGGAACCTGATTCTATATGAAAATAATAGATCACGACATACATCCACACTATTATGTATTTAGAAATTATTTAACATACTCTTATCCATATTCATTAGAGTACAATAATACTTCTCAACTATATCATTCTATTGAAGCATTCACAAATATTATGTCTTACATAGAGTTTAGTAAATAGACTTGTGCTTTGCACTATCTTTATGGTTTTTACATTTTTGTTTAATTGCCTTTCTTCCTTGATAATGTACACCTCAATAGTGTCCATTTACTATAGATCTTTTGTGCAATAAACAAAATCATAAAGTGAAAATTCATTTATAAAAGTGATAAAATAACTTTATTTACCAAACATAAAGTGTCAAAAGGGCACATTAATGTCTATTTGGGTAATATGAAGAAGCCTTGTATATCTTATGACATTTTACTTAATGTGATTGAATTGTTTTTTCTTAATACAACCCACACTCCCACTAAAAGAAATAAAATCTAAATTCAAAAGAATCTCATTTTCACTAGTCTTTATAACTTCTTTTTAAGAAAAATACTACAATCTTTTATGCCACAAGTTTGAGGAGTTTTCATTTATCAAATTATATTTAAAACTAACATAATGATGCAAGATAAATTAAATTTTTGAGAAATCATTAAATTTTAATTTATACAAACCATCATAAATAATACCAAAATTAACAAAAGAGGTATTTTCAATAAATTAAACTTTTATTTTAAATTTTGAAAATAACCATCTAGGTTAATTAAGTTTAGACAAATCAATAAATAATTTTTTTTTTTCAAAATTAGAATAAACATAAAATTTTTGAATAAAATTTAAATAATGATCAATGCCCAAAAAATAAACGATAAAACCCAATAATTTCAATTGGAGTTTTAATATAATTGGTTTGAAAATAATCTTGCACCGTATTAAAAACATGAGTAGCCATTTTTCTTTCTTATGAAACTGAAAATCTTGAGTAGACTCATTTTCTTTATGTGACTTTTTCTTTATGTCATTTTATAAGCATTCTCTCTTTCTTTTCGGTTCTTTGAATTACACGATCAATAAATGATATCTCAGTTACCTAAGTTTTGTCTTTGCTTAAATAAACATATTAGTCAATTTATTAACTTTCTACTTACTAATCATAGAATTCTGTTAATATAAATGACCCATACTGAAGAGATAAATAATTCAAAATAAATTGTGCAAAAAAAAAAAAAACTCATTCACAAATATTCTTAAATTCTTTAATTGAGTAGTCAAGTTAGACAATTCAATGACACGCTCATATATCTCATGCATACTATCAAACTTTATGCTGGTAAGCTTACCCATAAGTGTCCCAGCAAAATACTTATTAATAGTTCGGAAATATTCTTTCACATTATTTAGCATTATCAATTCAAGAAAGTTAAAACTTAATGTTTGCTATACTCATTTACATAAAAACATAAACTTTATTTGTTCGATCCTTTTATACTTTATGAAAAGTTTTTTCTTTCTTTTATACTACTTGAATCATAATAGTAGTCACTACAACAAAATTGGGTTTTTACGGCTTCCCATTAATGACATACAGTAAATGCAAGCTGTGGTTTCTCACTTTTACGGCTTACTTTTTTTGCATGTCGTAAATAATTTCCCAACCACGACGTATCTATTGCGTAGGTCGTGAATGCTAATAACGATTATTTTTTTACGATTTTGCAATATTAACCGTAAATAATAAAACTTTCTATAACGTGCATATGACATACCGTTAATACATCAACTATACACAACACGCATATACCAGTTGTTAAAAATATTGAACATTTCACGGCTCACAAAAAGTTAGCCATTAAAAATTACACTTTCCACGAAGCACGAAAAGCAAGCCGTTTAAAATATTACACTTTTCACGACAGGGAATTGCTGTCGTGAAAGATATGACCAAAAAAAAAAAAAAAATAGCGCCAAAATAAAAATTTCAAGTGCCAAACACCAAAAAATTAAAAATAAATAAATAAATTCAAAAACTCCAACTTTTCAACCCCAACATGAATCTAAAAAAAAAAAATATGGGTTTCATCGTCCAAACACCCTGATACACATAGTGAAGAACAATAGTTTTTGCCTTTTGTTTGATCGCTCTCTGCCACACTATCTCTCATTCTCTCTCTACTTTCATCATCTCTTGCAAGAACATTAACATAGAAAATACTCTCCAAACCCTCACTCTCTCTCCCTCTCTCTCTATCAAACCCCAAACCTAAAACCAAACCCAAATCGACATCAAGAGCTCCAAGAAGCAAAAGCCTCTTTAAGTTGAACACAATGGTGGGAAGCTATTGACTCAGTTAGAAAGTTGTAATGAAACAAAAAAGTTAGATGGGTTAGAGAGAGAATGCATGTCTTCTCTCTAGAAACATCTCATTTCTAGGGTTTCATCAATCTCTTATTGATTATGGCTAATTCTCTTAATACTCATGGGGTCGATTCTTTTAGAGGCAAAGTAGATGTACTGGAAGGAAAAAATGGATCAGAGTTCATGAAGGTGTCTAATGAGGCTTTGGGGGTTCTTGACGGATGTACTGCAGGGTCTGGGAAATCATACTCTACGAAGTTGTTTAATTAGGGTTTCGGGGGTATGAAAGGTAAATCGCCCATCAGTTGTAGTCAATCTGGAAAGACAGTCATGAACCTTAGTTCTTTTGTTGAGTCTATAAAAGCTTTTAAAGAGAAACTCAACGTGATGAAAGCCAATGTTTCAAGTGTGAATCGTGAAGACTTAACCCCTTTGTTTCAAGAGGAAATTTCGACTCCAGCGGCTGCCCTAAACTTGTTAAAGTCGAGATGGTCCAATATTGTGGAGAAAGAGGGTAGTGAGAAAGCTGTTATCAACCAATTTAGGGATTTACTTGATAGAGTGATTATAGCTAGGGCTAGGAATATGGTTCCCAATCTGGATGAATCAGAGATTGTGTATGAGGAGATAACGTCTCAGAAACTTTCAGATCCTGAAATGGCCATGGATAGGGTGAGCCCTAAGGCAAGGAGTTCGCGTCATCGAGAAGATTTGGGGGTGAGAAATGTTTTCCCTCAGATGGGTGGATGTACTGGTCTGCAACAGGGGATACGAGATGGAAGGGGTAGAAGAGGTGTTGGGCAACGAACTGGGTTCTTGGTAAATCAAAGCAAGCAAAGGGAGGGTAATGATGCTGCCAACTCTGTCCCAGTGGCGAACCCAGTTGTGCCAGAGAAGAAGAAAACTTGTACGCAAAACTATTCAAGTTAAATAACTAACCATGGTTATCTTGACCAGGGTTAACCATAGAACACGGCCACCAGCGAGTCCTATAAAAAAAACAAACACTCGGCATCTCTCATCTCATCAACACATCTTCTTACCATTTCCAAACCTTCTTACACTTTCTACACATTGATTCCAATATCTCTTCATTCTATTTTTCATATCTTTCATTTCTCCTTATTGTACAAAATGTATATTTTAATAAAAATAAACAGATTCATATTTAATTAAATTCAGATCATAGAACAAGAAATGATAGAATTTCTTTATGTAGGAGATTACAATTTGATGCACAAAAATATATATAACAAATATTTTGAAATAAAATAGTAAACTAAAATAAGAAATAGAAAGCAAACTGAAGTTTGTGTAATATCACAGTTTTCTTAAAACAGATTCATCACCTCCCGATGGGTGCTGGAGGTACGCCGGCGTCTGTCTCCCAGGATACAACAATCAAAACCAACTCATGCAGAAGCACCTTTTGAATAGTTTCGGCAAACTTGACAATGATAGCACGTTCTCTTTAACAGGAACAAAAAAAGGGGCTAGCAAAGAAGATAGAAAAAAATTTCTTTGGTATAAAAACCATTTCCAACTTTATGATCTCAAAATACCATCTCCATTTTCCATCTCAAAAATCTCTTCTAAAACATGCCTCTAAGTTGGAGGGAAAATGCCTCCATTTATACAAGTAGGGGAGTTCCTAACCATGAAGGCTATGGCATTAATTGCCATTAACCAAGGCTATCAAATGTCATCAACTCTACCCATTAGGGCTAGAGTTACAAATGTTCAAAACTCCAAACCATTATATAAATCATAATGTGTATATAAAGCATAAGTTTTGAAAATTAAACTAGATGGCAATTAATGTGTATATAAATCTCAAGACTTGGTCCAAGTCTAAGACCAAACCCAGCACATGTACAAATACAAGCTTAGATCCAGTCCAAATCAAGACTAAATCTAAATCTAAGCCCAACTTTATTGATATTCACTTTATGAGACAATTTTCATTCACAACTCAATAGTTTCAGTCCATCATCCTTATATTGTAATCTTTTCACTTAAGAGAATACAACACTACTTAGACTCACCTCAACCGATGATTGAATCCTACTTTAATTTCACATTAAAGTTGCCGAAAACTATTATTTTCCAACACTCCTAGCACATTATTGATTTGGCATCACTTTTGGCAAGAAAGATTCTGGTTCTATCTCTCTCCCTTATTGTTTCTCTTTAGAAAGTTCTGTATTATATATGTAAACTAGCTTTCATTTGGTGTCCGATTATTTTGACGATTAGGAGCACATACATTATTCTTTTCCTTCTATCAGGTTTGTCTAAAAAAAAAGACAATTTATTTTCGAAACCAGGCTTTTTATCTATTTTTTTAGAGACAAATGTAATAAAATGAAAACAGTTATAATTATCATATCGATATATTTTTTCATAAATGATATGCACAAATAACTTATAAAATAAATGATTTCAAATTATCAAAATAAAATTTATAATACATTACGACCCCATATTGCTATTTAAAAAGATGATGCGCACATCATATGTACCTTACCAAAGTCCTTTATTATTTATATTGTTTTTGGTGTATAATTGTGGATGTATATATGCAGGGGCGGAACAAATCCCTGGATGGGGCCGGAGATAAGGTATGGAACAGATTTTACCCCTGTGAACTGTGGGTTTGGCTGAATTTAATAGAATTAAATAATTATAAAAATATTAATTAATATAGAACAATTAGCCTAATAAAAATTAGTCTAAATTTATACATGTTATTACTTTTTATAAGTCTATAATCCTATTTACTGTAATTTATTTGAATTATTTATAGTTTCAATTTTTTTAACCATGAGAATATGTGTCATAATGTTTGGCAAAATTTTTACTTATAATTTATGAGATAAAAGTAATTTAAATAATTTTACCCAAAAAAAAAAAACCATTATTATAAAGTTAAAGGTAAAATATTTTTAGCTTATTTAGAGCATCTCCAACGGTGTACTTAATTTTTCATCAAATCTGAGTACAAAATAAGCCATTTCACCAAATCTCAAATCACCCACTCCAACGCTGCATCAAATTTGCATCAAATTGATTGGGGCGACCGGTTGGTCAACCGGTGGGTCGACCGGTTGGTCAACCGGTATGTGTAAAATCTTATTTTTTTTGTTTGACCCTTTTGAACTGTCTGCATCCCAGCTGCCTGAACCGGGGAGGGGGGCGACCGGTTGGTCGACCGGCGGGTCGACCGGTTACCTAATTTTTTTTTTTTTTTTCTTTTTTTGTTTCCCTCCATTTCATTTCCCAATTGTTTTTCCCATTTTTTTTTCCCTCCATTACGTATATATATCTGCCAAATAGATTATGCTCTCATATTCACCTATTATCCATACACCAGACAAATACGATCATAACTTTAACAAAACAGAGCACCATGAATACCTTGAAATCTATGATAGCTACTTCATTTTCATCCTCCTCTTCTTCCTCTTCCTCCTCCTCTGATGAGTCTGATGATGAATATATTGTCACACTTTTAGGAGCTTATAAGCAGAATAATAGTAGTATGCTTCAGATTCTTCAGTCAAATGATAGCTCAAAGAAGATAGGTGGTTCTGTGGTAGGTCATAGATATATATACAGAAATAGAAGGCAGGGTCATGACAGATTATTTACAGATTATTTTGCTACAAATCCCGTGTATTCACCTACAATATTTCGTAGACGTTTTCGAATGGGTCGTCCTTTGTATCTACGTATTTTGAATGCAATCCAAGCGCACAATTCATATTTTGTTCAAAAACAAGATGCAGCTTATGTACTTGGATTATCTCCCCTACAAAAAATGACTGCAGCGATGAGAATATTAGTATATGGTGTCGCAGCAGACGCAGTTGATGATTACATTCGTATTGGGAAAAGTACTGCAATTCAAAGTTTGCAACAATTTTGTAATTCAGTGATTGAAATATTCGGTGAAGAATATCTGAGATCCCCGACGCCAACTGACATTGACAGAATACTTGCTATTGGGGAGGTTCGGGGGTTTCCTGGCATGTTGGGAAGTTTAGATTGTATGCATTGGGAGTGGAAAAATTGTCCAAAGGCATGGCAAGGTCAATATGTAGGTCATCAAAAAAAGCCAACCATTATTCTTGAAGCAGTAGCATCTTATGACTTATGGATTTGGCATGCATTTTTTGGAATGCCTGGCTCACACAATGACTTGAATGTGTTGGACCGATCGCCTTTATTTTCTGATCTTGCGCAAGGTAAAGCTCCCCCTGTCCATTTCACAATTAATGGACATAGTTACGATATGGGTTATTACCTTGCTGATGGTATATACCCTCAATGGGCAACATTGGTTCAAACAATTTCTTCTCCCCAAGGAGCAAAGAGACAACATTTTGCAATGATGCAAGAGGCTGCCAGGAAAGATGTGGAGCGGGCATTCGGAGCCCTTCAATCTCGTTTCGCAATTATACGTGGTCCTGTACGTTATTGGGATTCGAAAATGCTTGGCAACATAATGAAGACTTGCATCATATTACATAATATGATTTTCGAAGATGAGAGGGAGGAGCACCTTCATTTCAATTATGATACTGCATCAACCAACACACCAGTGCAACTGTCCTCTACTCCTACCAATGACTTCCAGTCATTTCTGTCTCGTCATTTAGGTATTAGAGATAAGGATGCGTATCATGCCCTCCGTAATGATTTAGTAGAACATATGTGGTATCTTCGTGGTGAGCACTGAAATAACCACATCAATACATGTAATTTTGGTTTACACTTTTGGAATGGAAGGTTCTGTTCTTTGTAATCTTTATTTTGATGCAGTATATGAACTAAGTACATCACAAGTTATGTGATGCTGTCCTGTTCGTTTGAGATTTGTTTGTTGGATAAATAAGTCTAATTTAACCACATTGTAAGACTTCTTAAGACTCACTAAGTTTGTATGGGATTGATTCTGCTGCAGTGATGTTTTCATTATTGATGTGTCATCTTTTGTACTATCCTACAATCTTTTTTTATTGAGCAAAAAAATAATAAATAAATAAAAATTTATGACGCAACTTGATATGATTATATGTACTTAAAAAAAAATGAAACAACTCGAATTTGACTTGTGTCCAACTTGTTAAAAGTAGTTCATTGAAAATTGACTCATTAGATAAATAAGTAAAATTTAAATACATTATAAAACTTGTTAAGCACTGAAGTCTAAACTCAGTTCAAAAAATAAATAAATGTAAACAATCTACTACTAAGTTCAACTGCTCTCATTTGGAGTCCAGTAAAACTGATACACCTACAATAATTGAAACTGACACAACATGGTAAGTACCTAATAAATCTTGCAGCTTCAGCTTTTCAAGTGGCAATGTGCAGGGTAAACTACATGTATGTTTTTCAAATGAAGGTTATGAAATTGTTAATAATTGATTAAATAACCATCAGAGTTGAAGTTGTATCATCATAGTGGTATTACATTTTGTACTACTCTCTTTACTTTTACATAGTCTTCTGATTTAATAAAAATGTCAATACAGAGGAGATGTTTAATGCCTTGCCATCAGATTGAAATGCTTCATTTCCATACTATTTTGATCAATTTTTATGGTGAAATCTATCCATCTCCTCTCAACATCACCTTTTCAATGAAGGGCCTTTGTGTAGTATTTTTATTTATAGACACCACCTACCAAGCTATAGACACCACCTACCATTCAATTTATAGACATCACCTACCAAGCTATTGAATGCATGCCATCTACCATGCCTCATTTTTCATACGGCATATGGTTGTTGAAAAGGTAATAGCCTCACCACCTACCTAAAGAATGGAGGGTCTATATCAGCTCAAAAAAAACTTAGCCAAACCTGCCATCAAAATATGAACTTCCTTCAATGAAAACTCTTGCTTCTCTTTCCACAGATTGCCTCTAAGACCATACTCATTGTATTCCTCCATCCACTATCTTCAAATTCGTGTTTTGAATCCAAAATAAAATCCCAAACTCTACATATTCAGTGTACTACAAGTGTGATTCCTCAGCCTCACCAAGGGAAACACCTGAATCAGTAAAGGCAGTACCAGAAGAAGAAGGCAGGGCAGCATCCAAAGGGCAGCATCACAGAGGTATAGGCACCGGGCGATCGGTTGGTCAACCGGTTGGTCAACCGGCCCTCTTTAATTTTTTTTTTTCTCTCATTCTTTCATTCTGTGCATTCTGTGCTCTAGTATTCATGCCTCAATTTCGTGTGTATGTTGTAGTTGTTTCATTTCATGTTGAATTTGTTGAAGTTTAACATGACCTTCATGTTTCAATCAAACTTTATGATTAATATTGTAATAAACATAAACATGTTGGGAACTCTGTCAAGTTTTATGCAGTTTCACACTATAAGTTACATTTAAAATCAATTTACATTTTAAATCAATTTACATTTAAACATGTTTCAACTGCTATAAGTTACATTTAAAATCAATTTTGTTGTATTGTGGGATTCATATTGGCCCAAGTTCTCAATTTCAGTATCCTTCTGCTATGATGTTTTTATTGGAGTAGTATGCATACTGACAATTGGTGTCATTTGAAATTCCTTAACTCCTACTGATTAATATGCATTGTAATATTTGAAATATATTCATTTGAAATTCAACAGAATTTGACAGCATGCCTAGAACTAAAAGAGCGAGACCACACGTTGGTGAAAGTTCCAACCCTTCACGACGCGAAGAACAACAGGCTCAAATATGGTCATATCCTACTGATGATTTTCTCAGTCAAAGTCATGCATTAGCTTTTCCAAACTTCTCTGCCCGACCGATTGTAACAGGGAGAAGGGTAAATCTTCCATCTCAATATGATGCACTATTAATTAGTAAACTTGAAGCTATGGGGTGGAAAAACTTAATTAATTTGCCCCAAAAGGTATATCCACGGCTAGTAGCTCTATTTTATGCTCACCTCCGGGCTACTGCGGAAGAAGATGAAAATTTTACTCTTTTGTCATATGTGAAAGGAACAGGTATACAGTTTGATATTCCTACTTTGGCAGGCATTATTGGAGTTGAGTTAGGGGATGAAAATATTCACTTTCAAACTAAGGATGAGTTAGCTAATATCGTTGGTAATGCTACTGATGTGTTTACTACTATTTGTCGGAACAGATTCACTGGGACTAGTTTACAAGCAAGACATTTAAAACCTTATCTGCGGATTCTCCACCGGTGGATTGTAGAAAATGTCACTCCAAAAAAAGGACACCATGATGCTGTCCCATATTTTAATGCATATTTGCTATACTGTTTTGAAGTTGGGCAGAAGTTAGATTTGTGTTACATAATTATGAAAGAAATGGTACTAACAAATCAAGGTCAATTCACAGGTCGGTCATTACTGTTTGGGGCACTCTTAACAAAAATTTTCAAACATTTTAAGGTTAATTTTGCAGATGAAATGGAAATGAAGATCAGTTCACCAATTAATCAGTATACAGTGACCCGTGCTTGTGCAGCTCCCAATTTAATGGGAAGTGATAATGCTTCAGAAGATTCAGAAAATGAAGTCGCCGAAGGTGATGCTCCACAAGATCCTTCTCATGCCAATGTGACGCCATCAGCTGAACAACCTCAATATTGGACTGACTATTTGGCCATGGAAGAGCAACGTTATAATCAACGCGTTCAATGGGAACAGCAGATGGCTAATCAAGTCAATTCGTTAGGCAGTCAGTTTGATACGTTTGCCAATGCACAAAACTCATTAATTCAACAATTTGGTGATTTCCGTGTGGACATTAAGCATCGTGTAGATACGATTGAGCATCGCGTAAATGATATATACTAGCACTACTACCCTACTCCACCACCACCACCACCTGATAATCAGTGAAGATGTGATTCAACTTATGTATTGGTAATGGTTTGTATGTTGTTATTTTGAAAACCTTTTGTGCATATTGTTCATATTTTGGTGTATATTGTAGTTTTTCAGTTTAATGCCTAGTTGACTAAGGACATGATTATGTACAGACTGAAAATGCGAGAAGAAGGGCATTATCCAGTTATGATTCCTCTTCTAAAAATCTTATGACTTATAGTAGTCAATGACTTCACTCTAAATATCAGTTTATAGAAGACTGTGATTAATAAGAAAAAAAAGTAACACATTGCATTACAGGCCAAACAGCAGTGTACACAAAAACCATGGCAAGAATTACGTATTCTACTTGAAAATGGCAACAATACGTATTCAATTCGAAATATGGCAATAATACATATCAGGGTTAATTCAATACATAAAACTAATACATAAAATCAATACATAAAACCCACAAAATATGGAACCTTTCAAGGCAGTCTATTACTTGTTCGAAATAAAATCTGTCGTTGAAGATCTTCGTAGTACGCCTTTTGTATAGGATTTAAATTTGTCATGTCCATTGACATAATTTTATGATCTTCATTTCGTTGTTCTCTTTCATTCATCATAGATAGGAGTTTTAGTTGTTCTTCCCTATCTTCGGCCCTTTTTCGACGCTCTGCAGCCTTCTGTGCACGGTCTATCGCCTTTTGTTCATCTCGCTGAATAGTTCTAGCAGAGATAGTTGATAACACTTCAACAATCTTGGATTGGTTAGTAGCCATTTCATCAAATCTACTATCATGCGTTGTTGTATTCTTCAACTTCTCTTTTGCGGCCTTAGTACCAATTGGTCGTGTTGATGTATTACATGGTTGGTCGTGCACCGCATTGACGGGGTTGGATTGAGAAGCCTCATATTCACTTGGTAGATTCAAACATGGATTAGTATGTTGCGTGGGTTTTTTTGATCGAAATTCATCCCATTTACAACTCTAGCGCAGAATCTGCCAACATGTATCAAATGTAAAGTGTTTTTTCTGTATTACATGATACATCCGTTTTGCTTCAATGACCTGAAAAAAAAAAGTTACAAAAATTTCAATAACAAGTATAGATTTAAAAATTAAATTTGATATTTAATAACACAAATAAAATTTACCATATCTGCCTCGGTTATTCCACTTTGTTGCCTCAGTTGAATTTGTTCAAGAAAACCACAAAATTTATTAATTGCCTTCTGTATGGCTGACCAACGGTGAGTCAAAGAAATACGATTTCGATTGGATTCACCGCTCAATTGTGAATTAAAATTAACAAGTACTCGTTCCCAAAATATAGCCATACTCTGACTATTACCAGTAATAGGATCTTGAGAGACTGCTAACCAAGATCTACATAAAGTTTCATCTTCTATAATTGTGAAGGCTTTACCACGAGAAACACGAGAAGGTTCTGAAATGAAATTATTAGCACTGTTCTGCGTGTTCTGTTCTCGTGAAGATTCTGACATAAAATTACTATGACTGTTGTGCTCAAACATTTGTGATTCCTCAAACATTTCCAAATCTTCCATAGCATAAAAAAATACAATATACTTACTGAAAAAGATTGTAATGATATGAAGCTCAAACTCTGAAGGTCAAACTCAGCAGCTCAAACTCAGAAGCAGATAGTATGAACTAAAATTTGAAGGAAAATATATATCTAATCACTGAAAAGAAAAAAATATTCACAATCTTCAATGAATACGATTCTGAAACTGAAACACTATCTTAGCTTGATATAAAAATCAGACCTGATTTTATAGAGTACATCATGAACGGTAAATTTTTAAAATACTCTTTTCAAAATACTCTGCCAATCTAACGGTAAATTATTATAACGGCTAATTATAAAATATACATGTCAAATATATTGAAAATGTAAATTCATGACCCATCAAATTATTGGTAATCACCATAATTTCATACGTCCCAAAAAAAATATAGTTGAAACAAACAAGTGTTCTTTCATACGTCCCAAAAAAAATATAGCTGAAACAAACAAGTGTTCTTGCAAACAACTAAAGTCCAAGCCGTGCACTGTTTTGGAGTTGCCCAACCCGGTCGACCGGGTGGTCAACCGACCGGTCAACCGGGTGGTTGACCGGTTGCCTCCAACGGTTCAGCTGCAGGGTTCTGAGGGTTCAAACGGGTCAGGGGCTGAAATGGTACACCGGGCGACCGGTTGGTCAACCGGGTGGGCAACCGGTTGGTCGACCCGGGTCCCCCTACAACGGTCCGCAACAGTGTTTTGGTGAATTCATTTCTTCGTCGTCCATCTGATGAAAATTTTGGTGAAATCTCATTTTGGTGTCAGGTTTGGTGCACCGTTGGAGCCATGAATAGTATCATTTTCATCAAAATTCAAATTTGATATCAGATTTGCTACACCGTTGGAAATGGTCTTATATATATTTTTAAGGTGGCAATAATGCCACGGAAATAAGGCCACATTTGGTTTGATTTTGATTTTTATATAATTCTATCTCTTGGAAGATCAGAAATAATTTTCTAAAATTTAAAAATAAATTTTTAATATTTACTTTAATTAAACTAATTCTATTTTTCCAAAAACATTTTTGAATTTTTAAAAAAAAAAAAAAAAAACCAAAGGCAAAGTACGGTTACATGCTATTTGTATAAAGAGTTTGGCTTCCCTCTAATCCCAGATCAGACTGGAGGGTACTGTTGGGCCTGTGGGGATCCACCACTTGTCTTATTTCGATAATCTGAACCGTTGAATGTGTAGAACTCATCGAGTACTATATGCTTGCAAAAAATCATGTTGATCAGATATCGAAAGCTATGTGATCAAATCATTTTTATATAAAAAAAATAAATGGATAGTGAAAAAATAAACAGTTGATAGAAATCTGATCCAATGAAATAGCTATCAATATCCGATCAATGTGATTTTTTATACGCATATAGTACTCAACGAATTCTACACATTAAACGGTTTAGATTATTGAAACGAAACCCGTAGTGGACCTTCACGAGTATAACAATACTCTCCAGTCCGATCTAAAACTAGAGTGAAGCCAGTCCCTTATATAAAATATCATATATGCCCTTTGGCGATTTCCAAAGATTCTTCTCTCTCATTTTTTCTTTATTAATTTTTTTTTTTTTTTTGGGAGAAAAAATGGTAAGGAATGGTACAGGGAATGGGCATGCGAAGATTCAGAAGACATACGAGGACGCGATATTTCAAGTGGATTGAAAAAGGAAGAAAATAAGCTTACAAAATATTTACTATTTGATTATTAGTCATATGCCTCATTTTTATGTCATGTGTTTTATGAAGTGTCTGAAAAAATAGTCTAAAAAACGCAATAAAATAAAGTTTGTTAATTTATGTGATGTCATGTGATGTGAAGCGTTATTTAGTTTAGTGGGGGGTTTTTTTTTTTTTTGAAACGGGAGTAAAATTCATTAAGGATAAGTTAAATGACACTTACAATAAACTCCATGCTTATACAAATAGAGTTTAGTCTAAATAAAAGAAAAATGAACAAAGAGGCACATAGGCAATGCCATAATAGTATCAAAGACATGATCATCCAAGATCTTAACCCGTACTACAACTCAAAAACGATCATAAGAGATTAGCACTAGGGCTAGTCAGAAATACCACAAAAGCTTCCACCCCAAAGAGGGTAAGCTACCAATAACACACCCATGGAGTCCAAACATACAAAATATAGAATAAAAAAGAAATAAAAACTAAAAAAGCAAACCAAAACAAAGATTTGGGGGAGGAAAAAATCAGATCTGATGGAAGAGTGGCCGAGGTGTGGTGGTGATGGTTTTTGCGGCGAGAAACGGCAATGGTCGACAGATCCGATTGTGGTGTGGTGGTGGCGGCGGCGAGAAGCAGCAAATCTAGCTTTGGCTGGGAGAGAGGAGGAGGAAAAATTCTAAAACATCCACCCTAGGGGGGAAGAAACACCTCGCAAGGAGGGAGAGATTAGAAAGAACGATCTCCAAGGTTTATTTTGCAAAAAATAAAAGAAAAAAGAGAAGAGAGGTGGACGGAGAGAGGTCGGAGCCCCCTTCTCCCTCCCAAGCAGCACACTCACTCAAACAAACTTAGGAGAGAAAAACGTAGAGAGAGAAAGTGTGTGAGGAGCGAGTTACACTTCTATTTAGTTTAGTGGTTTTGTTATACCATTTGTAGTATAGTCTTGGATTTCTCTTATGAGGAATTTGACACCTGTTATAGTAATGTTTATTTTCTGTTATTAAATAACTTTATGAGATTTGGGTTTCTTTATATTAATGTTTTTTTTTCTCCCATTATGAGATTTGGTTTGGAAAAGAAATAACATTATGTGATGTGAGTGATGACTATGATCTACACATTTTAATTTTTAGGTAATTAAAAATAAAAATTAAATAATTTTTAACATTTTAAAGACATTAAATAATTTTTTTTTAATTACTATGCATAGCACAGGTTGAATGTTGATAAAGAATTATTGCTAATACATAACTAACCTGGTAACAAAAGATCAAAAGTTCAAATATAATCACGGCCACTTTTTTGGTCAATAAGAACCTTTTTAAACCATAATGAGAGATCAGAGTCATTAACCTTTTTAACCATTGATTCATTTTTTTTTAAAAAAAAATTGGGTCTCATCCCTGTTCCAATCAAAATGGATTGTTGGAGTGTAATTTTTACAAATAATAAATCACCAACAAATTAGTTATTCCAAGATGAATATGCACCTAAATTATTTCACTAAAATGGAAAAGGAAGAAGAAAATGTTACACTTGATCAAGTAACAATTTGATCAAATTAAAGTGACCTCACATGAATTGAAACCCAAACAATATAGAACATAAAATATAATATAAATTAAAAATTTGCACTTATTTTCTAACCAACTAAATGAATAGTAATTGTGGGTGTTGATTTCCGACCACACAACCAAAAACGGGAACTCAGCTGGAGAGCACTGGCAAATAGATTAAGCCCGAACAACCTGTCACAGAAATATAAGAATCCTACGGTGGTTCGTCCACCCGGGAGCACTCCGACGATCAAGTCAGTAAAATATCTCTCAAAGATAACCAATAGTGCTTAACTCACTATTCAGAGCATAAAAAACATACCTTAGACCCATGAGGGTGCCTCTCTCTTATAGCCAACACAAACCTAGTCCCAATAGAAGCCTAGCTTCAATGGACTTAGAATTACTGCTAATCTTGGACTCCCAGTAGGATTGGAATAAACTCTCTAAGAGTCTTATCTTTACCCAAACTGAAGTCCTCTCTCATTCTAGGACTCTTGTCCCTTATCCGCTTATTCCGAATTCCGGTATTCTCGTAGATAACCTCGGCCTAGCCGAGATCATCTCGGCATCATGACCAGGACACGTGGCACCCCGGCTGGCACTTCGGTGACACCTCGGCCATGTGTCGTCATTCAAAAATTATGACCCCACAATTGCCCCCTAGGTTCTATTACCTCGGCATCCTGAGGTGATGGAACCTATATCATTCCTTCCTTTAATCATGACCCCAGTTTAACTTTAGCTTGTAAATTTTTCTTAAAATTTCAGCAAGTGTTAAACATATCCTCGGTTTAACTTCAACTTGTAAATTTAAATTTCAACAAGTGTTAAACACATCCTCGGTTTAACTTCAACTTGTAAATTTTTAAAATTTCAACAAGTGTTAAACATGTTCTCAGTTTAACTTCAACTTATAAATTTTTAAAATTTCAACAAGTGTTAAACATGGCCTCGGTTTAACTTCAACTTGTAAATTTAAATTTCAACAAGTGTTAAACCAACTTTAGCTTGTAAATTCCAACTCCCAAGCATCATTCTCCATGCCCGACCTCCCGTGAAGGCTGGTGAGAATACCCCTTTGCCCTGTCGTGCTAAGGGACTGTAGGAATCATTTTCTGCCCCCCTTTCTAGGCACCTTTCTTGGCCGTTGGAATCGGGGTATCTTGTAGTGGGAACAGTGGCTGCATGATGTTGTTATGCATCATGAAATTGACGACCGTTTGCAGGTCCGCCAATTTGTCTATCATTCCCTTCATCTCGTCGTCCCTCCGCAGGCATCTATCTTTCCATACCTGGAGGTCGTCTTCGTTATAATACCCGCTCCGGTCTGATTTCTTCGGTACACCGCCCTCCTGGCCGACATTCTTTCCTCCGTGATTCTTATCACAAGTTTCTTCGTTGCAGTTGTCTTCTTCAACATCAAGGTTAATATGTTTCCCACTCTCAATAGGGGTGTTGTCTCCAACCTTCTCTTTCTGTCCGTTGTTGGCTATCTATTCTCCTTTCGTTCCCACAGACGGCGTCAAATTGTGGGTGTTGATTTCTGACCACACAACCAAAAGGGGGAACTCAGCTAGAAAGCATTGGCAGAATATATTAAGTCCGAACAACCTGTCACAGAAATATAAGAATCCCGCGGTAGTTCGTCCACCCGGGGGCACTCCGACGATCAAATCAGTAAAATATCTCTCAAAGATAACCAATAGTGCTTAACTCACTATTCAGAGCATAAAAAGCATACCTTAGACTCATGAGGGTGCCTCTCTTTTATAGCCAACACAAACCTAGTTCCAATAGAAACCTAGCTTCAATGGACTTAGGATTACTGCTAATCTTGGACTCCCAGTAAGATTGGGATAAACTCTCTAAGAGTCTTATCTTTACCCAAACTGAAATTCTCTCTCATTCTAGGACTCTTGTCCCTTATCCGCTTATTCCGGATTCTGGTATTTTCGTAGATAACCTCGGCCTAGCCGAGATCATCTCGACATCATGACCAGGATACGTGGCACCCCGGCTGGCACTTCGGTGACACCTCGGCCACGTGTCGTCATTAAAAAATTATGGCCCCACAGTAATATATCCAAAAAAAATAAGAGTAATATAGACTCACAAACCAATGACAATCAAAACAGATCAAGGAAAATTTTGTGTCTAATCGTAAGACAAAAATCTAGTAAATTTCATTTATGTATATATATTTTTTACGCAAATTATTAAATTATTATTTGTTGGAGTACCAAAAGGATGCATATATAATTAGGTATTTTGTTATATAAACAATGGGCCTCTATATCCAGATTCCAGTTGAACCCAGCTCCAGCTCAATTTATCAATTTGAAAGCCTGGACAGTTGGGTTCAGTAAGGCCTAGTCCAACGTCTGGACTATTTGAAATGGGCCATCTTTTGAAAGTTTTAAGAGGTCCCACTTTCCAGTTTTTAGTTTGGATTTGGATCATATTACACTACACCAATTTATCAATTTGAAAACTACAAGGCTCGGAAAGTCAATGTCTAGCCTATTTGAAATGGGCCATCTTTTAAAAGTTTTAACAGGTCCCACTTTCCAGTTTTTGGTTTGGATCATATTATCCTACACACATACATGAGACTCTAGTGAATCCATATGACCCAAATCTTGTCATATTGTCTCTAGAAGATTATCCTAAATGCCGCCCAAAGACTGCCATAAGATTAGAGGGCTTCCTAGCTAGGGCAACAAAATAAACCAGGGTTTGTGATATCGACTTGTGTTTGGATTCTCAAAAGTTTGTTTGACTCTAATTTGAACATATTTTGAAGCATGTATATTTGTATATTTTCTAAGCTTAATTCGATTAAAAATCAATTTAGATCAATTTGAAAAAAAAAATAAAAAAACAAAACTCGAGCATATTTTTTAAACTTGTTAAATTTTCAAATTAAATTTGAATGTCTTGTTTGGTTTATTTACAATCGTTGAATAAAGTATTCTGTTATTGACTATAATACTCGAGTTCAAAAGGAGATGTCTTGCACCATAATTGAATTGTTCAAAGCAAGTAAAATTTGAGAGTACAAAAAAAAACTTTAAAAAAAAAACTTGTCTACGAATTTATTCTTCGATCTTTCCACCCATGTGAGACTTCACACTATACCCAAAGGCCTCTTTTATAAATGTTGGGCCCTATGAATAGATGGAGATTGGCCTCCAAACCTTATCATTTTGCCTATTGTCAAGTAGTGATGTTTCAAAAACAGTTCCCAATATCTCTCCTCAATGGGACAATCCCTAACCATAGCAACCCAACTCAGCCCCATTCACAGTCCCTCCCTCATACATCACTGTCAACAACAAATTATAAGAGAAAAGACCTTCATAACTTCTCCCACAACACAAGAATCTTTCCCACTACCTCTTCCATTCCTGTAAAATCAATACCGTACATTGCTATAACTTTCCTCACACTACATTATTATTTTTTCAGGTAGAGTTTGACAGTAATTTATTTTTTAGTTAGAAGTTAGAAAAATGACGTCGTTATCAAATGACTGTATTGATTGAAAATAATTTTTCATTACACTTAGACCATATTACAATATTAATCATATATCATTTTTTTTTAATTTTCATTATTAATTTTAATTTATTAGACTTCGTTATAAAACATCATGTTAGCAGGTATTTTAATATTATAATGATCTTCCGAGCTCCAAGATAAGTCATTGCCTAGCCTTTGCTAGCCTTATCTATCCAAGTTTTTGCTAGACTTCTCCATCTAAGTCTTCTTCAAGTCTTCTCATTCCTATCCATTCCAAGGTCTTGGTCAAGTCTCTTGTTATCTTATCCACCAAGAACCTTGCTTATTAAGTTTTCTTTTCTATATATTTTGAACATATGTCATATCTTAAATAGACACGAGAGAAGAAGTTTTTGTTCCTTTGTTATGTCTAGTGTGAGATTATCAGGCAAATAAAAAGGGTGTGTGTGATAAAGTTTTGGGTTCAACCAATTGTGCAGTATTAGTTAATCATACGACTTAGTCGGGCTGTTGTATCTTGGGGGACAAGTCAAGGTTTTTTCTGCTGCACCGGTGTGAGGCTTTGCCTAACCGCAGAGGGCTTGAATCTCCTTAAAGATAGCGAATTTCCCGCGCCTCAGCCCTTTCAATAATTATTGTAACTTTATTTTTTGTATTTTCTAGTGTTTTATTTGTAATTATCACCAACACATCATTAGATTAATAAAAATATATAAGATGTGGGAGGCCTAGAATGACGTTTTCATTCTATAAAGGGGTAGTGAAAGTGTGTCAAGAGAGGATGTTGAAGTTCACAGTTAATTGACAAATTAATCATGGGATAGTGAGAGTAATAAAAATAAATTAAGGTAAGTTTGCTTAAAATATGGATTATATGCACATCCACCAAATGCCTCCAACTTGTTTCAGAACTTCAGGAGAGGCAATTCCAAATATAAAAAACAAAAACCGACATCCTTGCCTTACTGTTTCACCAAGTTGATTGATTAGCTGCATTATGTTTACACTTGCATTAATATTTGCAATGAAGGACAAACCAAAACAGATGTCCAGCTGATATACTGATTTGAAAATTTGTTTTGGGGTTTCCATATGAGGCAGGCTTTAGCTTGAGAAAGGTAATATGACTATGCTTAATGAAGGCCTAGGGAGGGAACGTGGCCACCTCATTTTTTGAAAATTATACTTGTACCTGTTAATATAAAAATTATCTCTAATATATCCTTGTAAAATTATATTTGTGTCCCTCTTAAATTTTTTTAAAGTACCTAATATTTTTTATTTTTCAAAAAGAACCCCTTATATGATTTTTTTTTTTTTTTAAAAAAAAAAAAAAAACAAGAAGTGATAATAAACAAACATAATACTTGCACAAAAATTGTATACATAATGAGCTGAGATTTTGTAATTCCTTCATTTTCAATTAAAACATCTACTATTATTCTTGTAATTTCACAAATGCCATTAACACATTATTCTGTTGAATTTTTTTATATGAATTTTAACTAAGGCATTTAGCCTGGTGGTTGTGTGACACTTTTTATCGGATTCAACTTATATGAGGAGTAGTTTGATACCATTTATAGTAGTTGGTTTATTTTGCTCTCGTCATGAGGCTTAAAAAGTGCCCCTCCTATATCAAATTCCTAAATTCGCCAGTGCTTACCAACCCCACATTACCAACCCCACATTATATAATTAGATTTCTTATTAAATGTTTTTATCAGTAGATACAAATGTAGTGAAACTCACATTAATAAATATAAAGCAAAGCCTATTATTTGTGTCCAGTAGTGAGAAAATTTGATTGAAAATTTTAATTATTTATATCATTTTCATTACCTAAACTAATTATTATTATTATTTTGGTTATGTAGGGGTTGTTTTGGATGAACTTTTTGGGACTAAATTAGTTACTAAAGACAAAACAAACTATTTTAGTCAATAAGACGGAAGACAGAATGTCACACACCTAAACTATAATCATTTCATTTTTTCTCTCACAATTATTAAAATAAAAAATAAAAAAATAACCATCATCATCCAAAATATAACTTTCTTAGTCAGGTTAAAATAACTGAATAGCCAAAAAATTATGTTAAAAAAGTTCATCCCAAACGAAGACTTAGTGATGCATGGATAACTGAATCAGGTTCCTCTCCTTGACTTCCCTTCTTGACTTCCTACTTGGTGGGCCATTGGGCCTACTTTTAGGCTCAATTTCGATGATCCGAACTGTTTACATTTTAATATTTGTTGAGTATCTCATACCTGTAAAAAATCAAGTTGACCGGATATCAGAAAGCACGTGTTCGGAAAACTATTTATTAAATTAAAAAAAATAGTTTTTAGTTTGATGATCCGAATACGTAGTTTCTGATATCTAATCAACTTAATTTTTTACAGGTATGATATACTCAACAAATCTTAAAATATGAACGATTTGAATCATCAAAAGTAGATCCAAAAGTGGACTCACTGACCCAACAAATAAAAAGTTAAGGAGAAAAATCAAGGAGAGAATCCTGATTCTTATAACTAGCCAACTAGTTATTTTGTCAAGGAAATAATAGGGCTTTTATATCTGGGTTCCAGTTTTGAAACCTCCTGCAGCCACCAATTTGAAAAGCAACAAGACTTGGGAGTGAGCTCAGCATGGCCTAGTCCAATCTATGGGCTTTTGAAAATGGGCCATATTTTGAAAATTTGAATAGGCCTCAATTCCCAGTTGCTAGTTTGGGTCACAGTGTACTACACATGGGCTATTGGAAATAGATACATATTTTTATTCGAATTTTATTTGTTTGTAGTAATTGGTTTTAATATTTTAGTCAATTTATTATATTTTTTAGATGTATTTTACTCTGGTGCATCAAAAAAAATCAAAAAATTGATTAAAATATAAACAATTCACTAAAAATCAACAAAAACTCATCTAATTTTTTTTAAAAAAAAAAAAAAAAACCAAATAGACATGTGTGGGAATTAAATTGTAACCTCAATCTTTTTTCATTAAAAAAATTAAAAATGTTAAGAATTACCAAATATTCTACACAATATTCACATAATTGTGGATCTTATGTGATATGAGTCCTATATTCATGTGGATATTGGGTGGAATATTTAGTAAATTTTTTTAGAATTTCTAACATTGCTCAAAAACAATACCCAACATATCCCATATTTTTCATAAAAAAATAAAATGAAATAGCGTTTTTGAAAGAAAAATTATACAGAACTTTCTATTAAGTAAATTACACGCATTGATTGTGCATACGTCAATTTTTGTTTTCTAATCAGTTGTCTTTCATTGATGGTGTAGTGTGTAATTTTGATATGAGACCTTTTATTTATTTAGCTCTTTATTTTTTATCATAAATTTTTATAGGGGTAATTAAAAAAATATGCTTTTATAAAAAAATTTATAATTTTAATTATTATTATGTGTAAATCATTTTTGATAATTTATAATTATCTTTTTAAAATTCACTGATGTGATATTATTTTTAAATAATACGGAGATCTATATAATATCATCGTCACACATAATTTTACATCGAGTAGTGATTGGTAGCTCGAATTTGAGCCCCCCGAATCCCCCGAATTCAAAAAACGACGTCGTTTTTGAATTTTTTTATTTTTTTATTTTTTTTCAGAAGAAGAAAATCAGAGGAAGAAGGAGGAGAAGAAGAAGAAGAAGAAGAACTGGAGGGGAGGGGGCCAACAAAATCAGGCTGGAGGCGGAGGTGGGACTGGAGGCGACGGCGGTCGGAGGCGGGGCTGCGACGAGCTGCTGCTGCGACGATTGGAGCTGCTACGACGATCGGCCGGTCGATCTGCCATTGATCGGCGGCGCCGGCGGCGGAGGCGAAGGAGGGGCCCTCTCTCTCTCTCTCCATTCCCTCTTCTCTTTCTCTCTTTCTCTCTTTCTCTTCTCTTTCTCTCTTTCGGGCTGCTCGCCGGGGGGGGGAGGAGGATTTCGGGGGAAAAATCATTTCCCAGCATCAATAGAAAATAAGATCATAGAAGCATCCAAATATCTTCTTTGGCACTATTTCACAATATTCCCACGTTAATATGCATGGTTTATCTTTTTCTGAGTATTTTCTTTACTTGTTCTTTAAATTGTTTGTCCTAGTAAGAGGATGTAATTTATGGGACAAGTGCAAAGCGTAGTTTTTGTTGGGTAACAAAAATCATAAAACTTTTTTTTTTCCTACCAATTCATACAAAATTAATTATAAATATAAAAAGCATTACATCAAATTGAATAATAATTAAAAAATTAATAATTACCAAACTCAACAACTATATACAACTCTCATAAGTGGAAGATATAAACACCACAAAAGATATTAAACTCTTCTCCACAAAAATTGAACCTACAATCTCACACAACAAAATGGTAACACAAACATTAAATCAAACACACTGGTTAACAGGAATTATAAAACTAATTAGGCTAGTACAGTTGGCTACTTTTGGGCAAACTCTCAATGAAGAGGTTAAACAGGTTAATCATTTTCAATTTTTTTTTTCCCTTCCTTTTTTCATTATGTGAGTCATTCTTGTATTATGTAGAGAAAATTAATGAAACATCCCTCTTTAACTTTGTGTAGTAAGAGATGTCCAAGATATATTTTTTTTTATTAGTTAAAGTCTCTCGATGAAATTTCTCTATGAAATCAAAAAAATTTCTCTATAAAAATTGAAATTTCGGAATCGAAATTTCTCAAGGTGGGGTGATATGAAAAGAAATTTAATGATGAGATGAATCTATTGATGAGATATGAAACTCTTGAAAAAGACAAAACATTGCATGTAGAGGGGGGAACCATACAACTACTATAGGAACAATCTTCTGTGTATAAAAAATAACTAGAAATAAATCAAACAAAATAAAATAAATCTTACAGAATTTATTTCGTTGAACCGAATAAATAATTTAAGACCAAGTCGAGTGTGAGACACTCTGTCCTTAAGACAGATTCGCCCCACTACGGTGCTTACGGTTGAGTGGCGTCTACCTCCCAAGATACAATGATCTTCACAAATTTATAGAAGCACTTCAAACAAATTTGTTCGGCGAACCAAACCTGTGATCTATACTCTCTTTAATTTATTTTAAAACTAAAATGAAGAAGTAATGCAACCAAACGAAATCTGGACAGCAAGAACACAAATAATCTGACTAATTTTCGGATGTCTCTAAAAATAATGTCAAGATTGCTGGAAAATAATTTCTATTTATAGACAACAAAGTAACCGTTTGTAATAGTCCAAATAGGTATAAAAAGTGGTCAACAAGTGCCTTATTCAAATGAACAGATTTGATTGAAAATTAAATCTGACCGTTGCTTATTTTCAAACAATTTGAAAAGGTTCCGAGGTGCAACAGTTATAAAAACTGTTGGAATACACTATTTAAACTATTTACCTAGTTTAATAATTTAAACAAAAACAAACCATTTAGAGGAACAGTATATTTCAACCAATTGGAATACTACTATTAAACTATTAGAATAGTTTAATCATTTTTAGGAAATCACAAATAAATTTATATTTAAATTAAATTCCCACAATAATTTTTTATTGAAAAAATTCAAATGAATTTTATCTAAAATATTAATGTTAGATCCGAAAACGACGTCAACTTCCCATTCACTCAAAAATGGTTTTGACGTTCCGTCTTCACCGTGTGACTTGCCACGTGGCAAGGAACACGTCACCTCTTCGGACCCACCCCAAAAGACGTTTGGGGCCCACTTAATTTTAGGCTACAAAATATGCCTATATTTAAACCATTTTTCCAACAATCCCCCACATAAATGGAATTTGACGGAGAGAAAATGCAACAACATGATCTAATTATAGAGAGTACAGAAATTGGAAATATTCTGCAAATGATAGGTAGCTTTTGGCTTTGAACCTTCCCTTGTGAGATACTATCGGATTTACTAACTAACCAGTGAACATGATGTCTTGAACTATTCAGCCGTTTGTGTAAACCAAGACAATAGAACTCACACAGTATATTCCCAGACACAATTTAGTTCTTACTATTGTGTTCATTTTGGCCCTGAACAATCTGGTCTTTTATGATGCTCTAGAGAATTGTAGCCCTTCACAAATCTCATAAAACCGGCCCAGTTCACACTCACATAGGTGATTCTTATGAAGAGTATCCTGCCATACTCCACTAGGTTTACCTAGATATAAGAATCATTAAAATTTTACTTAACCTCAAACGCTGCAGACATCACTATTTTATCAAAGAAATGGGTAGGAGTTAAACTCCCCAGTGATCCTTCTGAGTTATTCACAACTCGGTTGTCCCTTTGAACCTAGATCTTGGGATCTCCAGTCAACTAGGTTAGGTTGCCGTTGTGGTAACTCTTATTTAATAGGCTTTAGTCCCATTCCCCTCAATGAATTCTCAACTAACTCTCTTGCTAACCCTTTGGTTAGTGGATCCACTATGTTATCTTTAGACTTAACATATTCTATGGAAATAATTCCATTAGAGAGTAGTTGTCTCACGGTGTTATGTCGACGACGAATGTGTCGTGAGTTACCGTTATACATATGACTCTGTGCTCTACCTATAGCTGATTGACTATCACAATGTATGCATATAGCAGGCACCGGTTTTGGCCATATTGGAATATCTTCAAGGAAGTGGTGAAGCCATTCTGCCTCTTCCCCGTCCCCTGCTTTGTCTAAAGCTATGAATTCAGATTCCATAGTAGACCTAGCAATACAAGTATGTTTGGAAGATTTCCAAGATACAGCCGTCCCACCAAAAGTAAAGACATACCCGCTGGTAGACTTCGAGTCTCTAGTATCCGATATCTAATTTGCATCACAGTATCCTTCAAGTACTGCTGGATATCTAGTATAATGAAGCCCAATATTACGAGTAAATCGGAGATATCTTAGAACCCTTATAATTGCTTTCCAGTGTTCTACTCCCGGATTACTCGTATATCTACTTAATTTACTTACTGCATAAGCTATATCTGGGCGAGTGCAGTTCATCAAGTACATTAAGCTTCCAATAATTTGGGCATACTCTAATTGAGAAATACTTTCTTGTAAATTCTTAGAAAGATACAAATTAACATCTACAGGAGTTCTAGCCAGATGATCATCATCTTTGCTGAATTTGTCAAGTATTTTCTCAATGTAATGAGATTGTGACAAAGCATATCCTTCTGATGTTTTGGTAATTTTTATATCAAGTATTACATCAGCAATACCTATGTCCTTCATATCAAAATGTTTATTCAACATTTTCTTGGTAGTTTTAATCATGTCATTATTACTACCAATGATAAGCATATCATCTACATAAAGACATACAATGACATAACCTTTATCCGTGTTTTTAATATAAACACATTTGTCACACTCATTAATTTTAAATCTATTTGACATCATTGCCTTGTCAAATTTCTCATGCCATTGCTTTGGCGCTTGTTTTAAACCATATAATGATTTAACCAATTTATACACTTTCTTTTCTTTCCCTGGAACAGAAAACCCTTCTGGTTGTTCCATGTAAATTTGTATAGAGATGCAATGGCAATTAGCATTCTAATGGATGTTATTCTAGTAACCGGTGAGTATGTGTCAAAGTAATCAAGACCTTCTTTTTGTCTAAAACCTTTGACTACAAGTCTTGCCTTGTATTTGTCTATTGATCCATCCGCTTTCAATTTTCTTTTGAAAATCCACTTATACCCAAGAGGTTTACAATCTGGTGGCAAATCCACCAATTCCCAAGTGTGATTTTGCAAGATGGATTCAACTTCACTGTTGACAGCTTCTTTCCATAAAAGAGCTTCAGGACTGGACATAGTCTCTTTAAAAGTTAAAGGCTCATTTTCTAACAAAAATGTTAAAAAATCTGGACCAAAAGATTTTGAGGTTCTAGCACGTTTACTACGCCTAAGTTCTTCTTCCTCATTTTGATCTAACTCTTATTCTTGATCATGTTCTTGATCCTGACTAGTAATGGCATCATGAGATCTTTTATTGTTACTAGTCTCTTGTCCAGTCTTCTTTGGAAATACATGTTCAAAGAATGATGCATTCCTTGACTCAATAATAGTATTTACATGCATTTCGGTATGTTCTGATTTATGAATCAAAAACCGATATGCACTACTATTCTTAGCATAACCAATGAAAATGCAATCAATGGTCTTAGGACCTATCTTAGTCTTTTTAGGACTAGGAATAACCACTTTAGCCAAACACCCCCACACTTTTAAGTATTTGTAGGATGGTACTATTCCATGCCACAATTCATAAGGTGTTTGATTTATTTTCGTTCGGGGTACTTTATTTAAAATATAATTAGCAGAAAGTATTACTTCTCCCCACAAGTTCTGAGGTAATCCAGAACTTATTAACATGGCATTCATCATTTCTTTTAAAGTCCTATTTTTCCTTTCAGCAATTCCATTTTGTTGAGGTGAGTAAAGAGCGGTGGTTTGATGAATTATTCCATGTTCTTTACAAAATTCACCAAAAGGTGATTCATATTCACCACCTCTATCACTTCTAAGTTTCTTGATTTTCTTACCAAGTTGATTTTCAACTTCATTCTTATATTGAATGAAAGTTTCCAAAGTTTCATCCTTGGTTCGAATTAAATAAATATAACTATATCTAGTATAGTCATCTATAAAAGTGATTACATACTTTTTTCCATCTCTGGTTTGAATTGATTTAAAATCACAAATGTCACTATGAATTAATTCAAGTGGTTCCGTACTTCTTTCAATTGAATGAAAATGAGTTTTAGATAATTTTACCTTAACACAAATTTCACATTTATGATTTGAATCAATGTTAAATTTAGGTAAACATTTCATATTAATTAATCTACGCAAAGATCCAAAATTAACATGTCCTAGTCTACCATGCCATAAATTTGAAGACTCAAGCAAGTAAGAAGAAGATGTAGTATTATTAATAACTGAGGGTACAACGGTCATTACATTTAACTTGAAAATGCCATCAGACATGTAACATTTTCCTACATACATCCCATTCTTAGTAAGTACAAATTTATCACTCTCAAATACTAGCCTAAACCCATTCTTACTCAACAAAGATTCGGAAACAAGATTCTTGCGAATGTCCGGTACATGCAGCACATTGTTGAGAGTGAGTTTCTTTCCAGATGTCATCTTGAGTACAATCTTTCCTTGTCCTTCAACTTTGGAAGTTGAGGAGTTGCCCATAAAGAGTTGTTCACCATTGTCCACTATAGAATAAGATGTGAACATCTTTTTATCGGCACAAATATGGCGAGTAGCACCAGTGTCCACCCACCATTCTTTAGGATTTCCGACAAGATTTGCCTCGGAAACAACTGCAGAAAGATTGATGTCATCTACACCATTGGAAATCTTATCCACTTCAGTCATGTGGGCTTGAGCAGGCTTCTTGCTTGTTCTTCTTTTGCTTTTGCCTTTGCTACGACAATCTTTGGTCCGATGTCCCTCTTTGTCACAGATGTAACATTTGCCATTAAACTTGTACTTTTTATTATCTCCCCCTTTAGAGCCTTGTGATGAACTTACTCCAAAAGACTTTCGTTTCTTGATTTTTGAAGCATGTTCCACCACATTTGCCTTAGACTCCATAGGAAGCTTACCAGCCTGCTTTTCAGAATTGCGGTTGTCCTCCTCAATCCTCAAACGCACAATTAACTCGTCCATAGAAATTTTTTTGTGCTTGTGTTTGAGGTAGTTCTTGAATTCCTTCCAGCCTTTTGGTAATTTTTCAATTAAGGCTGCAACTTGGAAGGATTCACTAAGAGACATACCTTCTGCGTGAATGTCATGCAGAATGAGTTGGAAATCTTGAGCTTGGCTGATCACAGTTTTTGAATCAACCATTACAAAATCCAAGAATCTGCCAACCACAAATTTCTTTAAGCCGGCATCTTCCGTTTTGTACTTTTTCTCCAACGATTCCCAAAGTTCCTTTGCTGTCTTGATTGGACTGTAGACGTTGTATAATGTGTTGTCAAGTCCGTTCAAGACGTAATTCCGACAAAGGAAATCGGCATGTTTCCAGGCATCAACCGCAGCAACCACTTATCGGTCAGTTTCATCCTCTTTCAGGATAGGAGCATCTTCACGGAGGAAACGAGCAAGGTTCAGAGTTGTAAGATAGAACAACATTTTCTGTTGCCATCTTTTAAAGTCAGTTCCTGAGAACTTCTCTGGCTTTTCTCCATGATTTATTAGTACTGTCATCACAGGAGAGGGGGTTGGTGCAATTGCAGCCACCACAGTGGTACTAGTTTGGGCATTAGTTTCAGTAGCCATCAATTCTAATATATAAAACAAAATTATAATTAGAATTTACACTACACAGAAAATTTAAACCAAATTCACAGAATTAAATTCTGTAAAAATAAAAGAAACAAGAATGTACCTTTTATTTTCCAATTAATTTGAAAATAAAATAAAATTTTATTTAAACAAATTAATTCCACACAAAAAATAAAAGAAATAAAAACTATAACTTTTATTTTTCAATTAATTTGGAAATAAAATAAAATTTTATTTAACCAAAATAATTCCACACAGAAGATTAAATTTTGTAAAATAAAAGAAATATGAATATAACTTTTATTTTTCAATTAATTTGGAAATAAAATAAAATTTTATTTAACCAAATTAATTCCACACAAGAAATTAAATTCTGTAAAATAAAAGAAAAAAATATAACTTTTATTTTTCAATTAATTTGGAAATAAAATAAAATTTTATTTAACCAAATTAATTTCACACAAAAATTTAAATCTCTTGTTACACTCCAATAATTAAAATACTGAAAACAGAATTTTAATTAATGAAAACTCAGAAAATAATTTCTAAAACCCAAAATTAATTTCTGAAAAAATTCCACAAAAATATATTCTGAATTGTTAATGACACCAGTATCGTACTACTAGTTGCTGTCAAAGAAAAGAGACAGTATATTACTACTATCTGTCAAATAGCATATAATCACTATTTGTTTTTTCAACCAGAATATTATTTTGTAAATCCACAGAAAATAATTTTCTTTCGAAATTATTTACGAAGAAAGAAAAATGGAAACAAACGAAAAATTCTGTAAACAGAATAATTCGAGTCTGTCTTAAGATTGTAGGAACAATCTTCTGTGTATAAAAGTAACTAGAAATAAATCAAACAAAATAAAATAAATCTTACAGAATTTATTTCGTTGAACCGAATAAATAATTTAAGACCAAGTCGAGTGTGAGACACTCTGTCCTTAAGACAGATTCGCCCCGCTACGGTGCTTACGGTTGAGTGGCGTCTATCTCCCAAGATACAATGATCTTCACAAATTTATAGAAGCACTTCAAACAAATTTGTTCGGCGAACCAAACCTGTGATCTATACTCTCTTTAATTTATTTTAAAACTAAAATGAAGAAGTAATGCAACCAAACAAAATCTGGACAGCAAAAACACAAATAATCTGACTAATTTTCGGATGTCTCTAAAAATAATGTCAAGATTGCTGGAAAATAATTTCTATTTATAGACAACAAAGTAACCGTTTGTAATAGTCCAAATAGGTATAAAAAGTGGTCAACAGGTGCCTTATTCAAATGAACAGATTTGATTGAAAATTAAATCTGACCGTTGCTTATTTTCAAACAATTTGAAAAGGTTCCAAGGTGCAACAGTTATAAAAACTGTTGGAATACACTATTTAAACTATTTACATAGTTTAATAGTTTAAACAAAAACAAACCATTTAGAGGAACAGTATATTTCAACCAATTGGAATACTACTATTAAACTATTAGAATAGTTTAATCATTTTTAGGAAATCACAAATAAATTTATATTTAAATTAAATTCTCACAATAATTTTTTATTGAAAAAATTCAAATGAATTTTATCTAAAAAATTAATGTTAGACCCGAAAACAACGTCAACTTCCCATTCACTTAAAAATAGTTTTGACGTTCCGTCTTCACCGTGTGACTTGCCACGCGGTAAGGAACACGTCACCTCTTCGGACCCACCCCAAAAGACGTTTGGGCCTACTTAATTTTGGACTACAAAATATGCCTATATTTAAATCATTTTTCCAACAACTACCGGTAAAAAATTTACGAACATAAATCATTATGGGATGCCTTTTTGGTTTCAAATATTTTTCAGTTTAATAAGGTACATATTAGTACAAGAACGGGACAACAGAAAAAGAATTAAATTCTTCTCTATCAAATTTGAATCTCCCACATCACAAAAAGAATTACGAAGCCAATTTTATCCTACATACTATATGAAAATAATAAAAACAAAAACACAAAACTTTTAAAATTTTGTACTACATCAATTTGATATTCAATTTTAATCACTTTTGTTATTGTTTTTCTTTTAACATAAAACAGAGTAAAAGTGTAATGTTATACCCCTTGCATTAAAATGGTTTGTCCATTTTCACTATTTCTAACTTTAACAAGTTGTTTTTATTTTTTAACTATTTTAAAGACTTTATCTACAATATCTTTTAATTTATGAAAAAATGTAAATTGTTTTTACAAAAATACATTATTTATTGACCCGATTAAATGGTTTGAATGTCAAAATAGATTTAACAATATTTGGGGTACGAGTACAAATTAATAAATTTTACAAAAAAATTTCACCATGTGACAGATGAGTTGTTAATAAGGATAATTTGTTGGAAAAAATACATATCAGTGGTCTTTTCAAGATATATTTACATATTCATGGAGAATTTTGTAACTTAATATTTTGATATTTATAAGGTTCATCATTCATATGTAATTATTTATAAAAAAAAAATTAGACTGAATTGATATTTCTCCTTATCTGTTTGCATCTCTGCTATATTTTCACAACACAATTAAAAGACAAAGACCTATCATATGATAAAAATGTGACTTGAAACAAGGAAACATGAGAGGATCAAGATAAAGAATTTGACTTTCGAATTATCTAGTTTATATCGTTCTAGCAATTCCATTTTAGATATCAAGTTTTTACTATTATATGTCAATATTCCAGTTAGAATACTTTATTAGTTTTTTAAAAAATTTCAATAACATCAATATGGTTAAATTTTTATGTCATATTTAATTTATTATGTGCTACAAGTGATATACATTAAATCAATACAGTAACAACATTAGAATGTTCAATAACTTTTAATAGATAAATATGACTATCATATAAAAAAAACTTCCTAAAGCGAAACAAGTCAGTGAAATAACTAACCATGGTTATCTATCTAGGACACCAACAACAACTGGCCTTGGGCTAAGGTCATTGAAGCCTGTGACTTAGATCTCAAAAAATTAGTCCAAAATAGGGATCCCAAATTTAAAAAAGTATTCTAGTATATTACAAATATAAATATGTCTAAATTATTTTTGTTGTTTTAGGACCAATCTAAAGGACCCAAAAATATTTGTTGGACTCGTATTTGTTTACAAGTATGATTTGACCCAATTGAAATTAAAATATATACAAAATGTTAGTGGCTCTTGAATGAGAAACGCTACATACAAATACAAAATGTTGATGGCCTAAAATAGGCAGCCAATTTTTTTTTTACCTTCTTTATCAGATTTTAGTAGAATAAATAAATTTATCCTATTTTCTTTTACCTTATTTGTTTATTAGATTTTAGTGGAATAAACAATTAATTCAATTTCAATTTCACTCATACACAATATATTCAATAGACAACAATGCAACCACATTCTTAAACAACATATTCAATAAAAAAACATTTAATTCAATACATATCCAATACATTTTAACTGAATAAAGTTTGCCTAATTTTAACACCATTTTTTTTTTTTTTGGGTATGAATACATTTTGATATCTATTTTGGTATCAATCGAGAATAGTGATATCAAATAGGGTGATTTTTATTTTATTTTATTTTATTTTTGTGTGTGTGAATATAGGCTTTCATTTTTTGTTTTGCCTTAAACCCAAGATTAGAAACACACCTATATGCCTTAAATTTCACAAATTTGAATTTGAGTTTCTAGCTTTTATCTGGCAATTTTCAATGATCTGAATCATTCATTTTGTAGATATTTATATCATTTATAAAAAAATTACGTTGATCAGATAATTGCAACCTCTTCATTTTATCACGATTGTCTTAAAAAACAAATGGTTTACTTTCAAAAATAGACTTGTCGTCTATTTTTTCAAAAACAAATGTAATAAAATTAAAAAAAAATTAATTATCAAATCGACATTTTTTTTTAATGTATAGACATACCTGAAAAGTCTATAAAATAAATAGTTCGAATTATTAAAATAGAATCTATAATCATATTTGATTCTGTGAATATATATCCAATAATTCAAAGAATTCAATAATGATATTTAAAAATATGGCGCGAACATCATATGCACATTAACAAAGTCCTTCGTTATTTATCTTTTGTTTGTGTATACGGTATGGAATAGATTATGCGCATGCGAACTGTGGGTTAGGCTCAATTTAATAAAATTAAATAATTATAGAAATATAAATTAATATAGAACAATTAGACTATTAAATAATTATAAGAGATTAGTCTAAATTTATACGTGTTATTACTTGGAAAAATTACCAGTAAATCCCAATTGAGAGAATGTTACTCCATTTAGTCCTGTGTTTTTTCTTATAAACCATTTGGTCCTATTTAGCTAATAAGGAATATTTCCTTTTGTTTTGTTTTGGTGAGGCTTTACCTATTTACCCTTTCAACATCAACTACATCATCCAAACATTAACTACATTAGTAACATTAACTACATTAACATCATCAAAACATCACCAACATCACCAAACTTCATAAAACATCATCAACTACACCATCAATATCATCACACATCATCAACATTATAAAATATCATCAAACATTATCACACATCACCAACATTAACATCATCAACATCATCTGGAATGCTCATTTTTTTTGATGGGTTGATGATGTTATCATCAAAACAACATTATGGGTAAATTTTCTGAATATTATCATCATCAAATCCAATTGTTGCCCTCTGCCATTCGCAACCAAGCGTTCAACCTCCGAACCCACACCAAATCCACCCACGACTACTCCTTCAACCCCCCGCAACAACACCCATGAGCATACTCTCCAATTGCGCGATCTAGTTACCAAGGATCTCGATTACATCAAGAAAGCCTCTGAAGATCTCAAGAAAGCCTATGAAGATCTCGACCAAGTTTTCACGGCCATTAATGGAGGAAATTGAAGGCTCTGACTTTTGGGTATTCCTAAATTCATTGTTCCGAAGCTTCCATGGCCGAGTAAATCGCCTCGAATATATATATATATATATATAAACCAAGTTTTCACGGCCATTAATGGAGGAAATTGAAGGCTCTGACTTTTGGGTATTCCTAAATTCATTGTTCCGAAGCTTCCATGGCCGAGTAAATCGCCTCGAATATATATATATATATATATATATAAGATCTTGATATTGGTGGCGAAGATTCACGCACGTGATTGTGAACTATATGGAAGAAACAGAGCAACATCTTGATGATGTTCACGATGTATCCTAGAGCCGGTGATGAACGGTTTTCTCCTTCCCCAAATCACGGCGGCCATCTCGCACTTCAAATCTGTTCCGCGGATCTGTTCCGAACGGTCAGGCCCTGATGTTCGATGATGGATGGCCCTTGTCTGATGATGTTATTTGATTTTTGGATTGTTTGATGTTTTTTGATTTTTGGATGTTCTTATGATGCTTGATGTTGCTGTTTGATGATTTTTGCTGTGCAACGTTCTGATTTTGGACGTTTGTTTTGGATGTTTGTTTGGATGCTTGATGTTGCTGAATTAGGAAGATACATCGTACCACCGCAGAATCAGGAAGATACAATGTAACAGCACACCCAACTGCTTGCCTATCAACGTAATTTCACATTTCAAAATTACCGATGTTGCCCATTACTCTTACCAGTGCCGTCCACAACGTGTATGTCTTCAATGGTCATTTCCAATGTAATGGGACTGTTCGGTTCACAAGAAAACATTTGGGACTAAATAGTGTATAAGTTGTAAAAGTGGGATTTATTGGTGCATTACCCTTATTACTTTTGATAAGTCTATAATCCCATTTATTGTAATTTATTTGAATTGTTTATAATTTTTTTTTTTAACCTTGAGAATACGTGTCATAATGTTTGGCAAAATTTTACTTATAATTTATGAGATAAAATTAATTTAAATAATTTTTTTTAAAAAAAAACTATTATTATAAAATTAAGGGTAAAATATCTTTAGCTTATGTATATGTATTTTAAGGTGGCTATAAAGACAAGGAAACAAGGCCATGTTTAGATCGAATTTTAGAAATTTGTTTCAATTTTTTTTTAAATTAAAAATTAATTTGATAAACGCTTTTTATTTTTATATAGTTTTATCCCTTGCGAGGTCACAAAATATTTTTAAAAATTTAGAAGAGCTTTTTTAATATTTATTTTTATTAAATTAGTTTTATTTTTTCAAAAAAAAAAAAATTCAAACAAAGCCAAAGTACGGTTACACGCGTATTTATATAAAATGTCATATATGCCCTTTGACGGTTAAATTTTCAAACATTCTTATCTCTCATTTTTTTTAATTAATTATTTTTGTTTGTAGAAAAAATTTTGATGAATGGTACGAGAGAATGGGCTAGCAAAGATTCAGCAGAAGAAGACATATAAGGACGTGGATTACTCATTTGCCTCATTTTTATGTTGTGTGTTTTAAAGTGTCTGAAACAATAGTCAAAAAAAGGTAATAAAATGATTGTGTAATATTATTCGTGGTATTGTATTGGATTAACTCTTACATAGAGAAATTGATATTATTTGTAGTGATGATGTTTATTTTTCTCTTATTAAATAACTTTATGTGATGTGGGTTTCTTTATCACTACAAAAAAAAGCGTTTTTTGCGACGGTAATTTGCCGTCGCAAATGCCCCGGACGCCGTCACTAATACTTTTTGCGACGGTAATTTGGCTTTTTGCGACGGCAGAAGGGGGTCGCGACAAAGGGGGTTGCAAAAGGTCTTTAACGACGGTAAGTGCCGTCGCTAATACGTTTTGCAACGGGACAGAGCCTTTTTTGCGACGGCACTTTTTCTGTCGCCAATAATGGAAGGAAATACCAGTTTTTGCGACGGCACATAATTCCCGTCGCTAAAAATGGGTTTTTTGAGACGGCAACCATACCATCGCAAAAAGTGTCGAAGCTTATAACTATTGGCGACCGCGACCTGAACCGTCGCTAAAGATTTATTTTCAATTACCTGCCATAGCTTTTGCGACGGTATGGGTGCCGTCGCAAAAGCCACTTACTATTTTTTGCGACGGGTACTTATGCCGTCTCAAAAAAAAAAAAAAAAAAAAAAAAAAAAAAAAAAAAAAAAAACCTGTTCGGAAATTATTAAAAAAATTAAAATAACCTGTATTAAATAAAAAATAACTATAAAAAATCTAAAAATTACATAATAATATAAATCCATACATAAACAAATAATGAAAATTCATAATATTGTTCCATTCATAACAATACATAAATAAAAATTCATAACAATAAAAATTATGGCACTACATAACGTCGCATAATACATACATAATGTTGTTCACAAATTTAAATAACATAAATCAAAATCAAAACCAAAAGTTTTCGTCTTGATTCATTCGTGGGTTAAAAAACAAAACTTGGTCATAATCTTTATACGCCCGCATTCCACAAGAAGCAAACTGCTACTCAGGAAATATCTGAAAAAAACAAGATAAAAATAATTAAAAACCATATAATGGTGTTAATATTTTAATTACAGAAAAAACTAAAAAAAAAATTGACTACTGAATAATTATTTATTGTAGAGTTTCTAGATGCAAGTGTGCCAGGCATGTTGGGAACATTAAAGCTCCTATGAAGGTTATGTAGCCCTTGAATAGTTCCTGTAAAAGGAAATTTCTATATTATATAAAATCTAATGGAAAATATAGAGCAATACTCAGCAAAATCAACTCACTTGTGTTACAAAAAACAGGGGAGGCTGCACCAGATTTAGCAGAAAAAGATGTAGCAAAAGAACGCCTAGTACTGTCTGGAAGATTTGAAGCTGATCCATTCAGAGATGACTGCAGATAAGTTTGATAAATTTTACAAGCACCAGGAATATGCATGTGACCATATAAATCATGCCACTCGTGGTCCAAGTTTAGATATAACAGTAAGCATTCACAAAACCCAGAACCAAGATCAAACAATTGGCATACAAAAAATGCAAGACTCAAGTGAGACAAATCTGAAAAGGACAACATGATTGGAGCAGACAGTCAAAAATATAATTACAGCTGCTACCGTATTCATGCACAAGTGCACACACACAAACAACAATAGTCATCAGGTACTGGAAGAAGAAACCAAATTCCACAAACAAAATACAATATCCCAACCATGTATACTCAATAGTTTTGCAATTCATATACAATATCCCAGCCATATGAACTCAATAGTTTTGCAATTCATAACTAGCATAAAACCAAAAACCATAACCCACCCACAACCACTGAATAATACTGCAATGTGTAACTATGTTACTCAGATATAAGATCAATACTATAAGCACCTATAATCTCTAAAATTATGATGCTAGGATAGGATGTAAGATCAATCCTTTCATGTTTTCGTATTAATTTTCAAGTTTAAAAACATGGCATCCAACAGTCGAGTCAACTAGAATTAAACCGTATGTCATAATTATGTCATAAATATATTTAAATAAAAAATAAAGAAGAAACATTTATTTAAACTACTTTTACATTTTAGGATACACATATTTATGTAAATATGTTAACCAAATACATAAATTTATACATACATAGAACGTTAATTAATCTTGTGTTTAATGGAAAATGAAGTTAATGTAACAAATAATTTATATTACCAAATGTGTTCAAAGGAATGTGGTGCTATGGTGGTTCACTTCAACGCCTTCCGCACATGAGGTCCCGAGTTCAACTCTTTACAGGTTAGATTTTAGAAAGTGAGTAGTGTGGGATATATATCTTTGTTGGCTTGTAAAACAAAATTTACAAAACTTAGTCTTGGTCATTTTTATTATTGTTTGACATTCCATAACAAAAGGTTGCATTAACAGGTTCTTCATAAATCCTATAATGGTCAACATTGGAGCAGCATATTGTGTGAGGCTTAAGAAACTCAACTCCAAATTCCAAATGCCACATCAAGTGCTTTTAAAGTGCATTCACAGTCCTAATATCAGTAACTATTTTCTCAACAAACACACACATATGCTCGATTCATACACACACATATAATTCAAGTGTAGATATGGAAGCAAGAGGAGTAGGAAACACACATACACGGAAATAGTAGACATCAAATTTGGAATTGAAGTGGCCATCATAATGGCCTAATATTTATTAACAGATCATAATTGCAAAAGTATTGA
The DNA here is from genome assembly GCA_030407325.1 of Camellia japonica. Taxonomy (NCBI): domain Eukaryota; kingdom Viridiplantae; phylum Streptophyta; class Magnoliopsida; order Ericales; family Theaceae; genus Camellia; species Camellia japonica. The sequence goes on from JAPPVO010000016.1 coordinate 167,674,467, forward strand.
ATCAACTATCAAACCAAAACCCATAACTAGATTTCAAGGGAACAAACCCAGTTCTTAATTTCTAAAAAACATAATCCAAAAAAATATTACCTTAAATCCAACAGCATTGCACCATTGCTAGTAGCACCATAAATCCAGCAGCAACATAAATCCAGTAACATTTCTAGCACCATTGCACCACATTACCAAAAAAAACATTTCTAGCAACATTACACAAAAAAAACCAGCAACAACATAAATCCAAAGCACACATTACACAAACAGTTGTGCTGCTGCTGCTGGATACAAAATCCATATCCATACACACATTACACAAAAAATAAAAATATAAATCCAAAGCACCACAGCAGCAGCAGTGGTAAACATTTCTAGCAACATAGCCATACACAGCAACATAACCATACACAGTTCCAGCAGCAAATTAATACAAATTAAAAACAGGACCATGAGCTACCTTTCTTTTCTTTTTTTTTTTGCAATTAAAATTTCTAAGTGAAGCACTTTTTGCTAAAAATATCAATTTATTTTTTTTTTTTATATATACCATGAGATCACATTGCATAGTAAAACATCTTCAAAGCTGAAATGTCAAAATATAATATGCCATAGCTTCCCAAACAAAGCTGAAATGTCAAAATATAATGTCAAAGCTGAAACATCTTCCACCCCCTTTTTATGTATTCCACAGCTTCCCAAACAAAGTAACTAATATAACTAAATAAATATAGAAATGAAGGTATCGAACTAGCATGAGTGTCTAGAGAGAAGAGGCTAGCATGAGTGTCTAGATGATGAAAAAAAAACAAAAAAACCCTCAAAAACAATAAGTAAATAAATACAGAGAGCTATTATGTGTGTAGAGTTCACTGAAATCAACCGATCTGAGATGGAGAAGAACACAGCTTTAGATTGAGTTCACCGAGAGAGAGAGAGAGAGAGAGAGAGAGAGCTCACCGAGATGGATGATGGATGATTTGAGATGGAGAAAAACTTCATCTGAGATGGATGGATGATCTGAGATGGAGACCTTAGTCTGAGAGAAAGAGGAGAGAGATGAGAGAGAGCAGCGGCAGATTTGGTAGAAATTAGGGATTTTGGTTCTAAGACAAGGGTGAGAGTTTGGGTTTGAGATTAGGGATTTTTTGGGTTTGAGATTAGGGTTTTTTGTGTGGAAGCGGGAATGGGAAAAAAATAAAGGGGGGAACGGGAGTGGAAAAAAAATAAAGGGGCGGGAATGAAAAATAAAAATAAAAATAATAATAATAATAATTAAATAAATTTATTTTTTGTTAAAATATATATATATATTTTTTTGTAGTTAATGAATTTTTTTTAAATTTTTTTTTTTTTTTTAGTTACTAAGACTGAAAATTTATTTGTTTCATTTTTATTTTAATGAAAAAAAATATTATTATTTTTTTATTTTATAGAAGTAGGCGTAATATATATTTTAATGAAAAATATTTTTCACTAAAATAAAAGTTAATTTTCTGTAGTCAATGAAAAATATTTTTCTGCGGCCTATTTTTTTTTATTACTAAAAATCATGAACTAATTTTTTGTGGTAGAAGAAAAGGAGCGGCAGCAGTAGTGAAGGTGGTGGATAAGAGATGATGGTGGTGGTGGTGGTGGTTGTGATGGTGATGGCGAAAGAGATTAGTGGTGAAGTTGTGGTAGTGGTAGTGTAAATGGAGTGGCAGGGGTGAAAGAGAGGTAATGGTAGTAATAGTGGCAGTAGTAAAAGAGAAGAGTGATAAGTAAGAGAGAGATAAAGAGAGAAAGAGATATAGAGAGAGAGACAGAGAGACATAGAGAGAAAGAGATAGAGAGAGACATATAGAAAAATAGAGAGAAACAAGAGATGAAAGAGACATATAGAAAAAGAGCGAAAAGAGATGAACGGGAGAGAGAATAGAAAAATAGAGAGATAGAGAGAAGATAGATGAGTGAGAGAGACAGAGAGAGAGAGAGAAGAGAGATGAGCGAGAGAGACATAGAGAGAAGACAAATGAGAGAGATAGAGAGAAGAAAGATGAACGAAAGACACACAGACAGACAGACAAACAGACAGAGAAAGAAGAGTGATGAGTGAAAGAGAGAAAGAGAACAATGGTGGTAGTTGAATGGCATTTGCAGTAGTGGTAAATGTGGTAGAGAAGATTGGTGGTGAGAGAGAGATGAGTGAGAGACGAATAGAGAAAAGAGATAGAGAGACAGAGAAAGAGATAGAGTGATGAGCGAGAAAGAGACAAAGTGGTCGCTAAAAGTGTATTTTCTTGTAGTGGATCGATAAATCAAAAGGGAGCTCAATAAATAAAGAAGACAGATAATTCAAAACTCTTTTCAAAACTTAATTCAAATCAATTTTTTAAATATTTAAATATTTTAAAAATATTTTAATTTTGTGAGAGACAGATAAAGAAGAGAGATAGAGAGAGAGACATAGATAGAGTGATGAGCGAGAGAGAGAAATAGACAAAGTGGTTGCTAAAAGAGTATTTTCTTATAGTGGATCGATAAATCGAGAAGGAGCTCGATAAATAGAGAAAATGAGAGTAAGAGAGTGAGCAAGGCGAACATAGTGAGAGAGAAATAGACAAATAGACAAGTAGACAGAGAGAGAGAGAAGAGTGATGAGTGAGAGAGAGACAGGGAGAGACAGATAGACAGAAAAAGAGATAGAGAGAGAAAGGGATGGAGAGATAGAAAAAGAGAGAGAAACAAGAGATGAGCGAGAGATAGACAAAAAGAGAGAGAAATAGAACGAAAAGAGATGAGCGAGAGAGAGACACAGAAAAAGAGAGAGACAGAAAGAGAAGAGAAATGAGCGAGAGAGATAGAGAGAGAGAGAACAAAAAGAAATGAGAGAGATAGAGATAAGAAAGATGAGCGAGAGAGACAGAGAGAGAAAACAGATGAGAGAGATAGAGAGAAGAGAGATAGGCGAGAGACACAGAGAGAAAATAAGAGAGAGAAACAGGCAGACATAGAAAGAAGAGTGATAAGTGAAAGAGATAAAGAGAAGAGAGAGAGATAGAGACAGAGACAGAGAGACATGAAGATGAAAAAATGAATGAAAAGAGAAATGTTATATCAAAAGAGTAAGACGACATTGTTTTTTTTATTTTTTTTTGCGACAGAAAAATACCGTTGAATTTATTCAAACCATTTTGTGACTGTATATATATGAAACTATCTCAAAACCACAATCACTATGTTAGGTTGGAGTTTTCCAAAAACTCTTTTGAGAAAATTATACTTTCTTGTTTTCCGTGTTATATTGTTTTTATTGAATTTTTTTTAATATTTTAAGTATTTTTTAAAAATTTTAGACACACCTAACATAAATACACCTAAAAATTAAAAAATTGTAAAAAAAATCTTTTAAAAATTCACTAAATACCAAAAATACAATAATTCAATACATTTTTTTGTATTTTTATGTATTTATTAATTTTTAAAAATATTTTTTCATAAATTTTTTATTTTTTAGATACATCTAAGTAAGATACATCTAAAAAAAATATTTAAAATTTAAAAAATATCCACTAAAAACAAAAAAACACGAAAGCCATTTTTTGCGACGGTAGAAAATGCCGTCTCAAAAAAGCAGAGTATTTGCGACGGCACCATTTGCCGTCTCCAAAAAGCAGAGCATTTGCGACGGCACTAGTTGCCGTCTCAAAAAATGAGAGTATTTGCGACGGCAGACAAATACCGTCGCAAATACTCTCATTTTTTGAGACGGCAACTAGTGCCGTCGCAAATGCTCTGCTTTTTTGAGACGGCATTTTCTACCGTCGCAAATACTCTGCTTTTTTGAGACGGCATTTTCTGCCGTCGCAAAAAGTGACTTTTTGAGACGGCAAGCGCGCCGTCGCAAATAGTTCCGTCTCATATACCCAGTTTTCTTGTAGTGTATGCTGATGTTTCTCTCTTTTCTCCCATTATGAGATTTGATTTGGAAAAAAAATAATTTTATGTGATATGGGTGATGACTATAATCTACACATTTTAATTTTTAGATAATTAAATAATTTTTAACATTTTAAATATGTCAAATAAATTTTTTTTTAAAATTATTATGGATAGCACAAGTTAAATGTTAATTAAGAATAATTGCTAATATATAATCAACCTAGTAACAAAAGATTAAAAGTTCAAATATAATCGCGATAACTTTTTTGGTCAATAAGAACTTTTTTAAATTGTTGATCCTTTTTTTTTCCCACTCTCATCCGTATTCCAGTCAAAATGGATTGTTGGAGTGTAATTTTTATAAATAATAAATCACCAACAATTTAGTTATTCCAAGATGATTATGCCCCTAAAATATTTCACTAAAATGGAAAAGGAAGAAGAAAATGTTACACTTTTTTTTTTTTGATCAAGAAAATGTTACACTTGATCAAGTAACAATTTGATCAAATTGACCTGATCTCGCATGAATTGAAACCCAAACAATATAGAACATATAATATAATATAAGTAAATTAAAAAATTTCACTTATTTTCTAACCAACTAAATGAAGAGTAATATATCCTAGCCAAAAAAAATGAAGAGTGTAACGACCCCACCGCGTATAATGATTATTACTTAATTAATTAAGAGGATTTGAAATTTAATTACTGAGTATTATAATTTAATTTGGGATTTATGAGAATTGTGGAATCTGACTCGTATATGATTCTATTAAAGATTTATTTTAGAATTAGAAATTGAATGTCCAAATGGCTTAAGGAGGTAAAATTTATGAGTTGATTTAGTTTAATTTCAAGTATCGGACTATATGAGAGTTTAATTAAATATTCGATTCAGTTTAGTAAAATTGAGATTTAATTAATTAGATTCTAATTAGAGTTAATTAAGCTAATTAAATTATGAAGATTGAGAATTGTAATTATTACGAATTAAATTTATTTATGGGGTGTCTAATTTGAATATGTAATTTAATTGACAGAAATTTGGAATCTAATCAGAAATTGAAGGCCTAGATAATTTAAGAAAACAAAATTGAGAATGATAATAAGTTCAATTTAATAATTGGAGCCTTTTGGGATATTGATTAAAAATCTGATTCAGATTGATAAATTTAGTTATGATTGATTGGGACTTATTTGAAGTTAATTAGACTAATTGAGCTATGTAGAAATTTATCGGTCACGATTAAGTATGGTTAATTGTGATTTAATTAAATTAAAGCGTAATTGGTGTGCCAAACTAATCCTAATTAATTAAGTTGATGTGCAATTAGTAAACTAAGTTAGGGAAAATTATTGATAAATCCCATTTAGAAGTGTTTTAACTCAAGAAGTCCATGAAGGAATTTTTTAACCCATTTAGTCCCATGTATGTATAGTTTTATTCCATAAAGTCATTTTTCTTGATTTACACTATTTTCTTGGACACTTATGCCCTTATATTTAATTTTGATACCCTTATAAATATTTTTTGAACGGTTAGCAATTTTATGATGTGAACATTCATATTTTAAAATTCACATTGGTAGGAATGTAAAATTGGCCCGTGGGCGGTTCGAAACCCGTCTGCGAGCCGGGGCGGGCCCGGCCCGTTGACAATGTGAATATTCACATTGACATGTTAACATTCACATTAATAGGAGTGTAAAATTGGCCCGCGTCCCGTGGTGGCGCGAAACTTGCCCGCGGCCCATGGGTGGCCCGGTCCGGGCCGTTGACAATGTGAATATTCATGTTGACATGTTAACATTCACATTGATAAGAGTATAAAATTGGTCCGCGGCCCAGGGCGGGCCCGGCTCGGCCTGTTGACAATGTGAATATTCACATTGACATGTTAACATTCACATTGATAAGAGTATAAAATTGGTCAGCATCCCGTGGGCGGCCAAAAGCCCGTCCGCGGCCCAGGACGGGCCCTGCCCGGCCCGTTGACAATGTGAATATTCACATTGACATGTTAACATTCACATTGATAGGAGTATAAGATTAGCCCGCGCCCCATGACTGCCCGAAACCCGCCCAAGGCCCTGGGCGGCCTAGGGTGGACCCGGCCCGTTGACAATGTGAATATTTACATTGACATGTTAATATTCACATTGATAAGAGTATAAAATTGGCCCACGCCCCGTGGCTGCCCAAAACCCGCCCACGGCCCGTAGCCAGCCCGGGGCGGGCCCGGCCCAACCTGTTGACAATGTGAATATTCACATTGACATGTTAAAATTCACATTGATAAGAGTATAAAATTGGCCCGTGCCCCGTGGCTACTCGAAACTCGCCCATAGCCCATGGGCAGCCCGGGGCGGGCTCGGCCCGGCCTATTGACAATGTGAATATTCACATGGACATATTAACATTCACATTGATAAGAGTATAAAATTGGCCTGCGGCCCATGGGCAGCCAAAAGCCCGCCCGCAGCCCGGGGCGGGCCCGGCCCGGCCCATTGACAATGTGAATATTCATATTGACAATGTGAATAGTCACATTGACATGTTAACATTCACATTAATAAGAGTGTAAAATTGGCCCGCAGCCCGAGGCGGGCTTGGCCCGACCCGTGACAATGTGAATATTCACATTGACATGTTAACATTAACATTGATAGGAGTGTAAAATTTGCACGCTGCCCGAAGCTTGCCCGCGGCCCGGGGTAGGCCCGGCCCGGCCAGTTGACAATGTGAATATTCACATTGACATGTTAACATGCACATTGATAGGAATGTAGAATTGGCCCGCCGCCCGTGGGCTGCTCGAAGCCCGCCCATGGCCTGGGGCAGGCTCGTTTGGGTCCGGACCCGAGCATGTCCGAGACCCTAGGCTAGGGCCTAGGCCATCACTTTGAAGCCCGGCCCGGCCCATCGGTCCGCTTAAGGCCCATTCAATGGTCGGTCCGAGGCCCAGCCCGCCTGAGGCACAATGTCTTTTTTTGTGGAAAATAATAAAATTTTGGTAGAAAAAATTAAAAAGAATTAAAAAAAATAGCCAGGCCCGCCTAAGCCCGGCCTAAGCTCGAGCCTAGGCCTAGGCCCACCGGCCCGACCTGAGGCTGTCGTCTTCGGGCCGCAGGCCAATTTTACACTCCTATCAATGTGAATGTTAATATGTTAATGTGAATATTCATATTGTCACGGGCCGGGCCGGGCCCGCCCCGGGCAGCGGGCGGGCTTCGAGCCGCCCACGGGCCGCGGGCCAATTTTACACTCCTATCAATGTGAATGTTAATATGTGAATGTGAATATTCACATTGTCACGAGCGGGGCCGGGCTCTCCCCGGGCTGCCCACGGGCTTCGGGCCGCCCATGGGACGCGAGTCAATTTTACACTCTTATCAATGTAAATGTTAACATGTCAATGTGAATATTCACAGTATCAACGGGCCGGGCCCGCCCCCGCAACGGTCAGGCTTCGGGCCGCCCACAGGCCGCGGGCCAATTTTATAGTCCTATCAATGTGAATGTTAATATGTCAATGTGAATATTCACATTGTCACGGGCCGGACCGGGCTCGCCCCAAGCCGCCCACAGGCCGCGGGCTAATTTTACACTCCTATCAATGTGAATGTTAACATGTCAATGTGAATATTCACATTGTACATGGGCTGGGCCCCTACACATTGACGATATGAACATTCACATTGACGGTGTGAACATTCACATTAGGGGTATTTTGGTAATTATGTCACCCATAGGACTTATTGAAACATAAGAAAATAATATGAACTAAATAGAACATAAGTAGATGAAAAGGGTATTTTGGTCTTCTTATCTCAAATAGGACCTAATGGAATAGTCAAAAAGAATATGGATTGAATGGAATATAAGTAATTAAAGATGGATTTATGGAAAAAGCTCCCATTAAGTTAATTCTAAATAATTACATAATTAAGAGGAAGAGTTAGAACAATGGTGCAAAATATAGAATTCTTTTGGTAGAGGGTGCGTTTGGCTACATGTGAGGAGAGAGAGAATGAGTGCTCAATTTGTTGTTGGTAGGAACTATGAATTGAAAAGCACTATAAGGAAGGAAGGAGAGAGAGAGAGAGAGAGAGAGAGAGAGGGGTTCTGGAGAAGTGAAGTCAAGAAAAGAGAAGGAAGGTAGGATGAATAAAGAATAAGAGGGTTTTGTGGGATACTAAAATTAAAGTCAAAAATTATGAAAAATTCATCTTAAGGTAAGAAATTTTATCCTCTTTCTAGTGTTGTTTACTTAATCTAAATTTTTTTTTATTGAAGGTGGATTTTGAGAAGATTCAAAATAAAGATTTGAGGATTAATTATAAATTCATAGAAATTGAATTTGTATGTTAAATCAAGTTGGGTTGAAAAACATGAGTTATGATTCTTTTAATTTGTTAAATTTGGGTTCAATTTAGAGAATTATTCTTGGATTAAGTTCTATAAATTACATGCAACAAGGGTTTATCAAAGATTTGGCCCATACAAATGAGTTAGGTTAATGATTATGGAAATCAATTTAGAAATTAATTATTTTGAATTTAATTTTTGTAATCTTGCATGAGATTAAGTTCCATTGTTACATGCATGAGGCAATTCTATGAGCATTTGAATCTATATTTACATGCATCATGGATTTTGAAGAAATTGAACCATTTAAGTTCACATTTTGAAGAGAAAAAGGAAATGTTTTATGAACATCAAGTTTATGGAAATTTAGAATTAATCCTAATATTAGATAAAGTTTTGATTTTATAATTAGATTTGTTTTAATCCATGCATGTAATGTAATTTAAGATTTTATTATTTAAATTAATCATATTTTGGAACATCTATGAGTATGAATTAAGTTAAGGTTACAATTAAGTTAAGTTTAAGACTATGGAAATTAGTTAGAAAATTTATAAGAATGTAAAATTAGTAATTTTGATGTCAATTTTATACATGTGAATAATTTTATAAGAAGTTTATGACTTAAATTTCATGTTTTGAAGGAAAATAGAAGGAGCTTGAAGTCAATTTTATGTAACTAAAAAGAAAATGAGAAATTGGAGCCATGTTCAATTTATGGAGATTAATTTAGAGATTAATCACTTTGGGGTTTGGAATTTGGCTTCATATGGAGAAAATGAGTTAAAACTAAATTTGGACAATTGGATCATGATTTTGAATAAATTATTTCTAATTAAGAGTGTGTACTAATTACACATTGGTTCTCCATATTTGTGTATCGAAAATACATGTTTTGAGGCTTTGAATATCAAATATGAACTTCAATTACAATTTTAGAAATTTCAGAATTCACACTGTCCGCTCGAGCGAGGAAAATCTCGCTCAAGTGTGAAAATCGAGCTCCCAAAAGTTTTTCAAATTTCACAGTCCGCTCGAGCGATCAAAGTGGCGCTCGAACGAAGACCTTATTTTCAGCATATTTTGGAAAATTGCATTTAGTTCACATTTTTATTCTTATCTCTTTCCAAGGCATTCTAGACCTGATTTATGGCTCAATAAAGATTAATAAGTTAACAATCAACCTTAATTAGTTGATTAAAAGAATAAGTCATTAACTTAGTAGTACTTGATTAAGAAACCAAGTGAGAATTAGTTTATTCAAAAAAGAATGATTTAGTAATAAAAGGGGTTTATGAAATAAGAACCCGATTCATTTGACTAAAGAAAGAATAAGCGTAGTGGACCTTTGAATTATTTAGACAGAAAACAAGAAAGTCAAGTTTGATCAAAGAAGTAATATTGTGCTTTAATGTGTATATGTTATGTGTTTGTGTAGGTCACGCGCTATTGTCTGCTTGATCTGCCTGATCTGCTTCTGCTACTATCAGTGAGTAATAACTTTGTAAAGTTATGTTCAATTTTAAATATTTTTTGAACATTATGACATAAAATGATTAGTCTTCTGAAATGCTACGCTATGTTTTGAATGAATGAATGATTGTCCAAGATTCTGAAAGTTGTTCGTGACATCCTTAGCATCATATGATATGCGTCCCTTTATGGGTCATCAGGTCCCTTCATAGGTCATCAGGTCCCTTTATGGGTCATTGGAAACGTCTCTGTGCACATGAGTCATCAGAATGCCTTCAAGGGCGTCCCTTCATGGGTCATCAAATTTGTTAACACTAATGGATGTACCACGTATGATTATATACAAAATATGAATATGAAAATGATTATGAATATGTATATGAATCTGTTTCTGTTTTGGAATTTGAATATGCATAAGAATCTGATTTCTGACTCTGTGATAGACATCATTCATTAAACCCTTTACTCTGTTATTATTCACTGGGCATCAGCTCACTGTTTATATGTATGTATGTAGGTGATCAGGGCATGACCAAGCTTAGAGGCGCTTGGAATCAGTCTTTGACAGCCAACCTATGTGCCTCCCGTGGAGGTTCCGAACATGTCTAGTGGTTATGGCTAAATGCATAAGTTGAAGTTTTGTTTTCCTGTTCAACTAGACAGGCCTTTGTGTATTTTGTAAATAGGGCTAAGTCCCTTTTTGTCTAGCTTATATATATGTATATATATGATGATGTGTATATGTATGTATATGAAGTTTAAAATTTTTCTGTCTCATATAAGTCTGCACAGCTCAATGGATGTTGTATAATTGTTATTTGCTTTCGCAACCCCTAATTATATGTTATTCTGACAAGAGGCCTTTGGCAATCCAAGGGTTACTGGCCGGTTACGACGCTAAACCTATAGGGACGGGTTTGGGTCGTGACAAAGAGTAATATAGACTTGCAAACCAAAGGCAACCAAAACGGATCAAGTAAAATTTTGTGTCTAATTATATGACAAAAATCTAGTAAAATTTCATTTATGGATATATATGTTTTTTATGAAAATTATTAAATTATTAATATTATTATTTGTTGGTGCACCTAGAGGATGCATAATATGTAACTAGGTATTTTGTTATAGAAACAATGGGCCTCTATATCTAGAAGATTTCAGTTGAACCCAGCTCCACCCCAATTTATCAATTAGAAAAGCTACAAGGCTTGGAAAGTTGGGTTCAGTAAGGCCTAGTCCAATGTCTGGCCTATTTGAAATGGGCCATCTTTTGAAAGTTTTAAGAGGTCCCACTTTTCAGTTTTTAGTTTGGGTCATATTGTACTACACACATACATGAGACTCTAGTGAATCCATCTTATCCAAATCTTATCATATTGTCTCTAGAAGATTATTCTAAATGCAGCCCAAAGACAGCCATAAGATTTAAGGGTTTCCTAAATAGGGCCATAAAATAAACCAAGGTTTGTGATACCGACTTGTGTTTTGGATTATCAAAAGTTCGTTTGACTTAAATTTGAACATATTTTGTACCATGTATATTTTTTAAGCTTAATTCAAATCAATTTGAAAAATAAATAAACAAAACTCGAGCATATTTTTAAAGTTTGTTAAAATTTCAAACTAAATATGAATAACGTATTTGACTCATTTATAATCATATCATAGTCTTAATGGGTAAAGTGCTCCGTTATTAAGTATAATACTCGAGTTCAAAGGAGATGTCTTGTGCCGTAATTAATTGTTCAAAAGCAAGTAAAATTTCAGAGTACAACTAGCTTAAAAGAAAATGTGTCAACGAATTTATTCTTTTTATCTTTTAACCCATATGAGATCTCACCCTATTCCCAAAGGCCACTTTTATAAATGTTGGGCCATATGAATAGATGGAGATTGGCCTTCAGACCTTATCATTTTGTCTAGCGTTAATTAGTGATGTTTCAAAAACAGCTTCGAATATCTCTCCTCAATGGGACAATCCCTAGTGTGCGTACCGGATTCCGCACTAGATGAAAATGGATTGGGGCTTCGCACTCAGTTGGACTATCCAGGGACTAGGACTCCTGCCACAAGAAGCACCGTTAGAGCTGTCCGGCCAGGGTTGGCCGGATAACCCCTCCGGTGTGGGAATTAGCGATCGGCGAATAAGTGGGAATTAGCGATCGGCGAAGGAGTGTAGAGTTGAATTTGTATGTAAATGTGGTTTAGATTAGAATCGTTCAGTTACCTTCAATGTGAAGTTCATGTTATATATAGTGTTCCTTACTTGCTTCTCAAGGTGAGTTCATGGAGTGTAGATGCTGCCAGGTGTCCTTTCAGCATTGCTCCAGGTGGGGGACCACTTGGTAGTTGTCATTGATTGCATATTCTCATTGTAGGCATGCTGATAACTAACCACATTCCTTTGGTTCAACAACTTCCGTGATTCTAGGTGTGGGGGACCAGCTGAGGTGGCAACCTGCACATGCTTGCACTCACAGATCCCACGTTTCCTTGCGAGATTTCTCCAGCTCGGTACTCATGTACTTCAGTTCGGTACTGATGCGCCTCGGCTCGGCCTTTTTCAGGGTCATTCATCGAGATGGGCCGGACCATTATCTGTTCGGCTCACAGATTCCGTCCCGCAGCTCGGCCCAGACCAGCACTACGGCTGGGCTAGCCTTTCCATTGCGGGTTGGGCCCAAGTGCTTGAGGACTTGGGTGGGCTGTTGATCATGAAGTTGGGCTCAACTGGTTTGTCCATATACCCATCTGACCCACTTGGATTTGGGCTTTGTCAGATTGGGCCGGCCCAAGGCTTGGACTTGACTCGTTTCACATTTAGCCCCTTCATTTACCCCCTAGCTCGCGCTAAGGTTTCCCTTGGGGGGAGCTATTGTTCTGCCTTCCAAGCGTCGCGTCGTTTTGGCTCCTCCCCAGTTCGGCCTTGGTGACGGTTCAATCCTGACACACAATTCCTGCATGCGTTCTTTCATGTGACACGTGGTGACGTGCGACAGGCGTGCAGAGATAATGCGTCGACTCCATACCGAAGGTCGTGATTTGTATGCCTGCGCGCCGATTGGTGTAATAAATGCTCAGGCTATGAATTCAAATCCCTCGATTTGATTTTCTCATTCCTCTAGTGAGTTCTAAAGAGAGAGAAAGAGAGAAAGAGCCTCTTCCCATTCCTCTGGGCCGATCTCGCTGGTGCTCCGCTTGGGCTTCTTCGCCGCTGATCCTGCTTAGCTATCGCCGCTGTGATCTCTGTAAGTCCTCTTATGACTCTTCTTCTCTTTCCCCTTTCTGTTTTAATCATCTGGTCTGGTGCACTTGCTATCTGTGTCCCATACCCTGTTATCTGAATCCCACTTCTGCCCTACTAGTTTAGTCAAATGGGGAAGTTCCGTTCCTTGGTTGATACCCCAGAGGCCATGGCCATGGCCATGTTCCGTCTGGATTACAATATTCCTCATGACGTTACCCTTTCACTAGCGAAAGTAGACGCCAAACGCATGGGTACGAGGAACACCGTTGCCTTTCTCATCACTGCGATAGTCGAGGGAGGGGTTCGGTTTCCTCTTGACCCGTTAGTGCGCCGTTTTCTGCATCAAGTCCAGTTAACCCCAATGCAGGTGTCTGTGAATCTTTTCCGTGTTGTTTGCGGCGTATCTGCCCTCAATAGACGACTAGGCCTGAACCTTGACATATGGGATATTTTGGGATGTTACACCCTTTCGCATAACAAAGACCATAGTACATACTACCTGCGTGTTCGCTCCTGATTGTCACTTAGTTACTGATTACCTGATTCGATAAACACAATGACGATTTCCTGCAAGTTGGTGGAAATTGGGAGTTTCCCGCCGGAACCGAGTTTCAGTCTGAACGGATGCCACAGAAAGACGGCTACCCAGGTCCGGGCCTTTCCTTTTAATGCCTTTGGTGTTTCTTACTTTATTTTGAATATTGCTCTGATGGGTTGCTTTCTTTTTGCAGAGCCTTCCCGTTTCCAGCGAAGGCCGAATCGGGAGAATGCTGAAGCCATCAAGGCTGCCTTGAGATATAAGAAAAGATCTGCACCTGAGTTGTTGGACTACCAGTCAAGTTACCGTTCTGTTATTCCAAGAAGGCAAGACTCGCTGCTGCCCTTCTGGACTCTGATACCGAGACTGACACGTCTCTCACCCGCTGGTCCCGAGACGTCGCAGTAGTCAAGATGCATTTCCTGAGAGAGCGCCCTCCCTGCCCCCAGTTTCGCAGGGAGCGGGTCTGTGGCAAAGAGAAGGGTGTTGGTGGATTTAGAGGCCGAGGCCTTCGGAGCCTCTGGCGCTTTGCAAACCCCTCTGGAGAAGACCGAGGCGAAGAGCCTCATGGAGGTGAAGATGGAGGTTGGAGCTTCTGGGACCCCTGTAACTGCTGCCAGCCCTCAGCTTCAGTCGCTGCACGAGCAAAAAAGAGGAGAAGGGAAACTGGCAAAGCAGTGGTGGGGAAGCTTCTCAGGATCCTGCTGAGGATGATACTTTTGAGAAATGGGAGCCGCCGATATCGTATGAGGGCAGGCCCATTTCCACCTCTGATTCAGTTGTCGCTTCACGGGATTTTGCCTTCAGTTTGACCAAGTTTTTGTTGATGCCGGTTGATATGGCTGACCATAATGGGCCTCGTGACATTCCTATCTTGAAGGGGACCCTTCAAATGATGACTGCTGTAAGTGTTTTCTTCGCTTTACTTAACTTCACTGTTGCATTGTTGTCTTCCTTTTTTCTAAGTTCCTTGTCGTCCTTTGCAGTGTATCCAGAGAATGCACCTGTCCATCACCCGTGCTGAAGAGCTGGAAAGGGCCGTGCTGGAGGCAATGAACGTTGAGAGACTGACGGTAAACTTGGAGTCAGAGAAGAAGGACGCCGAACCGCTGAAAGGGAAGCCTTTCGTTTGAACAAGATTGTCGCTTCTGCTGAACACTCGAAGGAGGCTGCCATTGAGACACAGGCCCAACTCGAGGGGAAGGTGGCCGAACTGGAGGCCGTTATTGCTGTGATGGCTGCCGAGCGTACTGCGCTGGAGGCCAAGCACTGGCAACAGGGCTGGGATGAAGCTGGGGCGGCATACAAGGAGGAGGTTCTAGTGCTGCGAGACAAGCTCTTTGTGAAGGGTTGGACGAGTGCCTTAGCCACTGCGATGGTTCCTGAAGGCTCTTCTCTGTATCATGATGTCCCTGTTCCTTCGAAATCCTTAGGTTTGAAGACTACTCCTACCCCTGCTGTTCTGCCAGACAATGTTTCCCCAGAAGATGATTCTGTAAGCAAGACCCAGAGCATGAACGTTGACACTGAAACGGTGGACGTTGAAGGGGTTGAAACCCTAGAGACCGAAGCCACGGGAGATGTGGTTAAGGTGGCTCCTACTTCTCAGGAAGTTGGAGCTTCCTCTACTTTTCCTCCCGCAGATGGCCTTGACAAAATTGCTGATGCTGCTCCTGAGTTGCCCACTGTTGATGGAAATTGATGTTGAAATGATTTGAACTTTTTGCTTTTCTGTTTTGGTGAAGACAATTTTTTCCTTTTCTTCTTTCTCTTCCTTTGTTTTTTTTTTTTTTTTGCTGCTGGTTGTGAGGCCTTCTGTGCCCTTTGCTTGGATGATATGATTTTCTCTTTGAACTTTGCAATTTGATGTTGTTTGGCTTTTATGTCTGAATGTATTCTATACTGCTTGCCCCCGGCCGAGCATTGTTGGGACCTCGGGGCCGAATAGATGCTCGGTCTGGTTCCGTATTGCCTTTTAATGGATGTTCTGTCTGATTCTGTACTGCTTGCCCCCGGCCGAGCATTGTTTGGGCCTCGGGGCCGAACTGATGCTTGGTGTGGAACTGTACTGTTTGCCCCGGACGGCGAGCACTGTTGGGACCTCGGGGCCGAACTAGTGATCGGCATGGCTAACGGATATGTGGTATGGCTGTGCTTTGAGTTTGTAAATGGGTCTTACTTAGGTCCAGGTTGGTCTCGAAAGAAAACAATTGTTTGCCCCCACCTGGAGCTAAGTAAGATCGATATTGAAGAGTTGTCCCTTGCATAGAACTGCTTGAGTCTGTTTCAACTTTGATAGTACAAGTGCATTTGAATGAGAGAAATGCAAAGAGAGATGTCTTACTCAGGTCCAGGTAGGTTTTTTTTTTTAAGAAAACAATAGTTTGCCCCTAGCTGGAGCTGAGTAAGGTTGATGCTAGAAGTTTGCTCTTAACGTAGCTCAGTTGAGTTTGTTCCAACTCTGCTTATTTGAATCAATGCTGAAGTGTTGTTGTGCTGATACTTAAGAAGTTCTGTAGGTGCACAGATGTGTGCTTAGGATATGTCAGTGTAGTTTCCACCAAGCAATGCCACTTAGCTAAATAGAGGTGTTTACTTGAGAGACATTAGTGCGGTTTCCACCAAGCAATTCCACTTGGCTAAATGGAGATGTTTACTTAAGATACATTAGTGCGGTTTCCACCAAGCAATTCCACTTGGCTAAATTCCAATTCAGTTGCCAAACATTTTCCACCAAGCTATACCACTTAGCATGCTTGAGTGCTAACCAAATTTAAATTCCGTTCAGTCGTTCTGAAACTGGGCCATTTGGGTTAAAACCAAAGTTAATTCCGTTTGATAAACATCAAAGCTAATTCCGTTTGGTAAAGACCAAAGCTAATTCCGTTTGGTAAAGACCAAAGCTGATTCCGTTTGGTAAGAACCAAAGCTGATTCCGTTTGATAAACATCAAAACTAATTACAAGAATTGGATAAATCTGAGAGGAGTGGGAAAACATTTGTATTGGTCAACAAATAAGTGCCTTTACATCCTGATAAAGAGGTTGGGGAATGACTCTATTGGTAGTACTTCTTGAGGTTTGCTACGTTCCAGGGCCGAGGTATTGCTTTGCCATTCAGATCCTCTAAGTAGTAAGCTCCATTTCCAACTACGGCTGTGATTTTGTAGGGACCCTCCCAGTTCGGCCCAAGTTTGCCCTCACCAGGCACCCGTTTGTGATCCATGACTTTCCTCAAAACCAATTCTCCTGGTATAAATTGTCTTGGGAAAACTTTTCGGTTGAAACTTCTGATGAGATGCTGCTGATATGCTTCAAGTCTGATCAGGGCTGCCTCTCTTCGGCCCTCTGCCATATCCAGTGCTTGCGCGATAGCTTCCTCATTACTGGAGCTTTCAAATAATTCAGACCGAAGGGTTGGGAGACCTACTTCGAGTGGGATGATGGCCTCCATTCCATAGGTTAAAGAGTAAGGTGTTTCTCCTGTGGGGCGTCGTGCTGTAGTTCGGTAGGCCCATAATACGTGTGGTAACTCCTCAACCCATTTGCCTTTGGCATGCTCAAGCCGCTTTTTCACTCCGTTGATGATGGTTTTGTTCGACGCTTCTGCCTGACCGTTGCTCTGTGGGTACCCTGGAGAAGAGTTCCTATACTCGATTCTGAGGTCGGCACAAAATTTCCTGAAGATCTTACCATCGAACTGTGTTCCGTTGTCCGCGATCAGTACCCGGGAATGCCGAAACGCACTACCACATTCCTCAAAACAAACCGCTTTGTGTCTGCCTCCTTGATGTTTGCCAGTGCCTCAACTTCAACCCACTTGGTGAAATAGTCGGTTGCAGCAATGAAGAATCGCCTATTCCCAGTGCCTCGCGCCAATGGTCCAACAATATCCAAGCCCCATTCGCAAAGGGCCATGGGCTGGTGAGTGGAGTGAGAGTTTTGGCTGGCTGATGAATGAGTGGAGCAAACCTCTGACATTTGTCACACCTTTGCACGTACTGCTGTGCATCTTGCTGCATTCGTGGCCACCAGTACCCGTGAGTTAGGGCTCGGTGCGCCAGTGACCTCCCGCCCACGTGGCATCCACAAATCCCATCGTGAATTTCATAGAGAACATTCTCGACGAGATTTGGATGCACACATAGGAGGTAGGGGCCAAGGTAGGAACGTCTGTAAAGCTTCCCAGACGGTGAGATCCAGAATCGAGCTGACTTATGCCTGATCTTGTTGGCTTCCTTTCTGTCTTCGGGGAGTTTACCAGATTTCAAAAAGACCAATATTGGATCCATCCAGCTCGGCTCTAAGTTGTTGCAGAGGACTGGAGATGCAATACTTGGTTCTGGTACGAACTCAACCCAAACTCTTCTGGCATCCTTTGTGTCCACTGATGAGCCGAGGCATGCCAGAGCATCTGCGTGGCTATTTTTGTCCCAACTGATTCATTCCACTCGTATGGATCGAAATTTTCTGAGTAGGTCTCTGGCCTTGCTTGCGTACATAGCCATTCTTTCGTCTCGAGTTTCATAGACCCCGGAAAGCTGGTTTACCACTAGTTGTGAGTCGCTGAAAACAAGAAGCTGTTCTGCACTGAAGTGTTCGGTGCTCCGCAAGCCAGCCAATAACGCTTCGTACTCGGCCTCGTTGTTTGAAGCCTTCCAGCCTGAACCATCGACGTACAGTTGCCAGATGTTTCCAATAAAGAGTTTCCATGCTTCCGAAGCGCTGGGTTTTCCTTGTTCAGCGGCGCATGGCACCTGTGCCGAACTCAGATTCCCCGGTTCGGTACTCTGGGTGAGAGTGAATTCTGCGACAAAATCCGCCAAGACCTAGGCCTTTATTGCTGTCCTGGGTTGATACCGAATGTCAAACTCACCAAGCTCTACTGCCCACTTTGCTGTTCGGCCAGAGAAATCGGCTCGGCTGAATACAGATCTGAGGGGGAATTCAGTGAGGACATTAATGGTATGCGCCTAGAAGTAATGTTGCAACTTTCTTGAGGCGATAAGCAGCGCGTAAGCTAACTTTTCCAGTGGTAGATACCGTGTCTCGGCATCTAGTAAAGTCTTGCTAACGTAATATACTGATTTCTGTTCCTTATCAACTTCTCGAATTAATACTGCGCTCACAGCATGATCTGAGACTGCTAGATAGAGATACAGCTCCTCTCCCGGTTCTGGAGTGGATAATAGAGGGGGTGTACTGAGGTATCTTTTGAGACTCTGCAGTGCTTCGGTACATTTGCTATTCCATTCAAATGCAGCCTTTTTCCTCAAGAGCTGGAAAAAGGGCTTTATCCGATCTGAGGATTTGCTAATAAACCGATTCAGTGCGGCTACCATTCCGGCTAGTTTCTGCAGTTCCTTAGACTTTGTTGGCACGTCGAGGTCCTGTATTGCCCTGATTTGATCCGGATTCGCTTCAATTCCTCTATGAGTGACCATGTACCCCAAGAACTTCCCTATTCCTACCCCGAAGGCGCATTTCGAGGCATTGAGGCGAAGCTGGTGGTTTTTCAGGATGCTAAAAACTTCTCTCAAGTCTGTGAAGTGGTTTGTAGCGAACTTGCTTTTTACTACCATATCGTCTATATAGGCTTCCATGGTTTTCCCCAGTTGGTCTTTGAACATTCGAGTGATCATTCGCTGGTAGGTCGCCCCGGCGTTCTTGAGGCCGAACGGCATTACTCTATAGCAGTAAGTCCCTCTCGGAGTGATGAACGCTGTCTTTTCTTGATCCGGACCGAACAATGGTATTTGATGATAACCGCTATAAGCGTCCAGAAAACTCATGCGCTCATGCCCTGCTGTTGAGTCTACTAGTTGGTCAATGCGAGGCAGTGGAAAACTATCTTTAGGGCAGGCTTTGTTCAAGCAAGTGAAATCGACACAAACTCTCCATTTTCCGTTCTTCTTCTTGACTACAACTGTGTTGGACAGCCATTGCGGGTACTGTACTTCTCTGATTGCTCCCGAGGCCAGAAGTTTTTCGACTTCGGCAATTACTGCTTCGGTGTGCTCAACTGAGGATCTCCGACTTTTCTGTACGACGGGCCGAGCTGAAGGATTGATGTTGAGCTTGTGGCAAACAAATTCTGGATCCAACCCTGGAGTATCATATGTTGACCATGCGAATACCTCCATATTTTCCCTCAGCAGTTCCAGCAGCTGAAGTTTCTCATCAGCGCCTAGCGAGGTACCGATAAGGAAGTACTTTTCCGGGTCGTTTTCTTTTATCAAGACTTTCTCCAAATCCTCCACCATCTTTTCCTCTGGAGTTCCTCCCACATCTTCCAAGACTGGCTGTCCGGCCACTTCTACCGTCTGTACCCGGTTGCAGAGTTGCTTTGCCTTTAATGCTGCCATGAAGCAATGTTTGGACGCAACTTGGTCTCCCAAAATCTGCTATGCTCCGTGTTCCGTTGGGAAACGGATGAGCTGGTGATAGGTTGAAGGAACTGCTTCCATTTGATGAATCCACGGGCGGCCAAGTATGGCGTTATAAGGAGATGGTGTATTAATAACCAAGAACTCTATCTGGAGGGTTTTTGTCCCCGCTACGACTGGCAATACTACTCGGCCGAGCGGCCATTCCGGCTGTGAATTGAAATCGACCAACGGGGCTGCTGCTGGGGTGAGATGCTGCTCGGAGAGGCCGAGCTTTCTGAACAAATCATAATACAGTATGTCTGCTACACTGCCCTGATCTACTAGGACTCGTTTCACATCAAATCGTTTCCCAATCCCAACAGTTATGATCAATGCATCAGTATGTGGGTGCTGTATGCCTTCTAAATCTTTGCTAGTAAATGAAACAGTGCACAGGGGGGATTTGGGTACGGTACGTACCTTTTTCGATGCCGGCTCCACTGACATGATTCGCTGAATTTGTGCAGCCTTAGCGATCTCTTCTTTTAGTGCCTCCTCAGATTCCTGAGCTGCTGTCCCATGGATCACATTTATTATCAGCCGGGGTGGGTGCTCAATGTTTGCTTCTGGAAGTGGGTTCCCTAGCTCGGCTACCTCCTTACCCTGATCAATGTATTCCCTTAGGTGCCCAGCTGCCACCAGGTCCTCCAAGTGTTGCTTCAGTGCCCTGCAGTTCTGAGTCATGTGTCCCCTGTCTTGGTGGTAGAGCTTCTGATTGCGCCGAGCTGGATCTCCCAACATTTTCGGCGGCCAGACAAAGAAGGGTTCTCTCTTGATCTTTTCCAGGATTCGATAGATTGGCTCTTTGAACACAGTCACAACGGCTTCGTGGGATTTGGACTTATCCACCTCATTCACTGCAATCCCTCGGTGTTCTCCTCGATCCGTTTTCTTCTTCTGCCGGGCTGCCTGTTCTGCTGATACTACCTCAATGGGGATCTGATCGTCCTCGAGACGAGCATACTGCTCAATCCTGGCACGCAAGTCTTTCAAAGCTGTGGCCGGGCGCTTGGTAAGTGATTGTCTCAACTTACTTTCCGGGCGTAGACCATGCTTGAAGGACATGACGGCCATTTGCTCGCTGCACACATTTTCTTCCAGATCGTTATACTCTTTCCAGTATCTCCTAGCATAACTGCGCAGCGTTTCCTCTTGCTCCTTCTTGAGGCCGAACAGTGTATCCGGCTCCTTCGGGATCTTAGTATTGGAGACAAACCTGGCCAGGAACTCTTCGGAGAGCTGCTTCCAGCCATAAATTGATCCAGCGGGGAGTCGATCGAACCATCGGAGTCCGGTTTCTCCCAAGCTGGATGGGAAGACTTTGCACATCAGTGCCTTATCTCGGCTCCAGAGGGACATCATCTGTCTAAAATGGCTGATATGCGTCAGAGGGTCCGATTTCCCATCGTAGGAAGTGAATTTTGGTGGAGTGAACTTCTTTGGAGGTCTCATAGTCTCAATCTCCGGAGAGAATGGCGAAGAGACGAGTCTGTCCAGCGCTCGATGTTCTCTCTGGTGAACAGTACAGTCCAGATGATCTCGACGTTGCTCGTTCTGCCTATTGCCAATCAGCCAAGTGCGAAGGTCCTGAGGAGGGTATTCAGTTTGTTGACTACCCGTCTTCTGCCTCTTGGCCCTCCTCCAGCGTGACCCACGAGTGTGGCTACTCGCCGCTTCGCTCTGTGTTGGGATTGGTTGGCTTCGTTGCCCGGAGTCATTCCTGGGGAATTTCTTCACTGGTAATTCTCTAGACGAGCTCCTTCGTTGCAAACGAGAGGGCTCTGCTTCCGTCCTCTTTTCCGTCGGATCACCCAACACCTTCTTAAGTTGAGCTTTCAATTCATGTATCTCCATTCCCATGGAATCTATAATTCGATCTCTATAATCCTTTTCCAGAAGGAAATGATGAGGAGAACCTCCGGCGAAGGGCAATCGATGCTCGACAGATTCGGGGGTTCGATTATTGTTTCCAGTTTGCTCCTCCAGAACTGTCGGGAGTGCCAAACCTTTGTCTTTCGTCTTCTCCGTCTGCGGAGTATGTGATGAAGGCAGAACGTCCTCAATCCCCATTGCCGGAACTGAATGCAGAGCTCAGAGATGAAAATGATCCACGCTCACCGCACCAATTGTGCGTACCGAATTCCGCACTAGATGAAAATGGATCGGGGCTTCGCACTCAGTTGGACTATCCAGGGACCAGGACTCCTGCCACAAGAAGCACCGTTAGAGCTGCCTGGCCAGGGTTGGCCGAATAACCCCTCTGGTGTGGGAATTAGCGATCGACGAAGGAGTGTAGAGTTGAATTTGTATGTAAATGTGGTTTAGATTAGAATCATTCAGTTACCTTCAATGTGAAGTTCATGTTATATATAGTGTTCCTTACTTGCTTCTCAAGGTGAGTTCATGGAGTGTAGATGCTGCCAGGTGTCCTTTCAGCATTGCTCCAGGTGGGGGACCACTTGGTAGTTGTCATTGATTGCATATTCTCATTGTAGGCATGCTGATAACTAACCACATTCCTTTGGTTCAACAACTTCCGTGATTCTAGGTGTGGGGGACCAGCTGAGGTGGCAACCTGCACATGCTTGCACTCACAGATCCCACGTTTCCTTGCGAGATTTCTCCAGCTCGGTACTCATGTACTTCAGTTCGGTACTGATGCGCCTCGGCTCGGCCTTTTTCAGGATCATTCATCGAGATGGGCCGGACCATTATCTGTTCGGCTCACAGATTCCGTCCCGCAGCTCGGCCCAGACCAGCACTACGGTTGGGCTAGCCTTTCCACTGCGGGTTGGGCCCAAGTGCTTGAGGACTTGGGTGGGCTGTTGATCATGAAGTTGGGCTCAACTGGTTTGTCCATATACCCATCTGATCCACTTGGATTTGGGCTTTGTCAGATTGGGCCGGCCCAAGGCTTGGACCTGACCCGTTTCACATTTAGCCCCTTCACCTAGCCATACCAACCCAGCTCATCTCCATTCACAATCCCTCTTAGGAACGGAATTATGAGAAGATTATGAAGAGTCGTGGCCCTATTATTTCTGTGAAAATTATTGTTTGTCATAAAATTTTAAATATATATATATATATATATCATTTTATACATAAAATGCCTTCCTAGTATAAAAAATATATATGTCATTCTTCTTCAATCTTGACTTCTCTTTTTATTTTACACCAAAAAAATTTCTTCATCTAATTAGAAATTGTTTCTATGATATTTAATTGTTTTATGTATATATAATTTATATATATATCATATTTTACATACATGTGTGTTTTGTATATGTGGTGGAAAAAAGTATTTTTCCTTTGACTCCTCCAATAATGAAATTCTAGTTCCGTCTCTGGTCCTCCCTTATACATCACTATCAACAACAAATTGTAAAGGAAAAGACCTTCATAACCTCTCCCACAAGAACCTTTCCCACGACCACTTCCATTCCTATAAAATCAATACCTTACATTGCCAAAACTTTCCCTCACACTACGTTATTATTATTTAAGGTTGAGTTTGAGTTTGGATCTTAGATTTGTGGGGGAAAAAAATAACGGAAAAAATAAGAAGTAGATAGTAATTTTTTTTTTTTCTCTCCTAGTTAGAGGTTAGAAAAATGACAATGTTATCAAATGACCGTATTGACTGAAAATAACTTTTCATGACACTTGCACCATATTAAAATATGGATAGTTCTAATAGCCCTCACCTATTTCAGCTTGTTGATTTTTTTTAATGACAATTATAGCTTCAATTAAAATTACTATAATGGACATAAATTAAAATGGAATACCCACCTCATGAAAATAACATTTAAAGTTGAACACCTAACCCTATCAAACCAAATTGAACACCCGACACTCATGGTCTATCATTCTTATTCATTCTTATAGTGATCCCGGTTTCTTTTTTTATTTGTTGTATCCGGACTTAGGCTCCGTGGAGTTAGTTGTTGTGTATATCTTGTTTACATCCTTTACTCTTTATATTTGAGTCTTGGATGGTGTTGGGAAGGTTTGGAACAGGTTGGTTGAGCTTAGGAACCAAGTCTAGTTGCCCAGATTTTGGCTTCTCCACTCGAGCGGGGACTCTTTTATTTCAGGTCCGCTCGAGCGGGGATTGGGGCGCTCGAGCGGGGAATACGCCCATCCAGTATTTCCTGTGTAGTGTTGGACGCTCGAGCGGGGAATTGGACGCTCGAGCGGGTGTTTGTGTGTGCCGTTCGAGCAGGGGGTTGAACGCTCGAGCGGGGAGCCTATCTGCAAAAGTGCTGGAAGTGTGCATCCGACGCTCGAGCGGGGTATTGGCCGCTCGAGCAGGAGTCTATGAGTGCCGCTCGAGCGGGGGTTTGGACGCTCAAGCGGGGCGACTGGGTTAAAACTCCGTGTTTTGACTTTTAAAAATCACTTTTTCACTTCTCTTCTCTCTCTTACTTTTCCAAAAACTCCATTGTTGAGCTTCTCTCTCTAAATCCTTCCCTTCTCTCTAGGGATTGATCTAGTAAGAGTTGTTTCCTCACCTTTGGCCTTTACAAAAAAGTTGTTGATCGTCGAGGGCTATCTTTTGATCCGAGAAATTTGCGATTTGGAGCATTTCCGTTTTTCTTCATCTTCTTCATTGGGTTCCATCTTTTGAGGTAGGGATTCCTACTCACTATTATGGTCTTTGACTTAGATTTTTGGTTGTTTTGGTAAAGTGTTGAAGTTGGTTGATTTTGGGACTTAGGGTTTCAAAATGATCTAATAGAGGGTTTATTATTTGGATTCTTAAATTTGTATTTTGGGGTTCAAAATGATGATTTGGGTGTTGGTTGTTGATATTTGAACCTATGGGTTAATATTGAGGGTTGGGGAAGAAAACCCTAATTTGTATATAAATTAATTGGTATAATTAATTTGGAAAGTTATGGATCTTATGAAATCGAATTGGAATTAATGAAATTGATTCATTATATTGTGAAATGGTGGAGTTGGATTTATTAATCGCTCATTTTTAGGAAACATTGTTATTTTATCTGTTGGAGCTTTTATTTCCTGTTTAGAAATATTTGCTTGGGTTACCGGTGGAGGGTAGTTTTGATTGTTGTAGATAATGCATGATGATTAGGCAAATTGAAACTAATCAAGTGGATAAGTCATAGAGTATGACGGATGAAAGAATGCATTAACGTTATGTGTTGATTGAGTATGTATATGACCTTTGTGTATATATATATGTTGTGTTGTGTGGGAGGAGATAGGGGATGTACTCCACGGTTTAGGGGAAGATAGGAGATGAACCTCTAAACCGGTTGTTGATGGGGAGGAGATAGGGGATGGACTCCACTGATACAGCTTATATGCTTGTCAGTTAATGTGTTGATACAGCTAATATGCTTATCTAAGGAAGTGTTGATACAACTCATATGTTTATCATTGGAAGTATTGATATAGCTAATACGCTTATCTGTTGAAAAGTGGATACAACTTGTATGCTTATCCGTTGAGATGTTGGTACAACTATTGTGTTTATCTATTGTAAATGGAAAACGTTTAATATGAGTCACTGTCTCATATAAGTGGTTGGCCAGGTTCTGAACCGTTGACATAAATTGTGAAGTCGATAAGAAATGGGTTATGAATTGATTTATGGGAGTTGAACATTTATCAATTGCTAATGTCTTACTCATTGCTCATACTGTGTTTAGCATATCTCTACTGGGCGTTGGCTCACCCTATACGAGACATCATTTTCAGATACTGGTAGCATGCCACCTCTAAGGACATAGCTTGGATGACGAGGATAAGAGTTGAAGACTCTTTTGTTTCTTTTGTTTGTATTACATGTACATCAAGCCAAGAGCTTCTTTTGTATAGAGTTAGTACTCTTTTTTGTGTGTAACCAAGTGTTAACTTGGAAAGCTGTTAGCCCGTAGGGCATTTGCTTTTGTTGTTAACATGTAATACTTTTGTAAGAACTACTCTGATGAATAGAAATAGTTAATTTCTCTTGTATCAATTCATGTCTTTAGTAATAGGTTTTATGTATTTTTTTGAGGGCGTTACAATTCTCATTTTGTTCTTAAGCACCTACATTCTCCATAATCCATCTTCTTTCTGACAAATTTTATAGACTCAACCAAACATACTTGTGTTTTGGACATTTTTATGAAATTTCGTTGCGGTTTTTGGTCAATTTTCTTAGATTAGGATAATGATAATTTATGCCCAATGATTGTCATGGTGGAGGATCTGAATTCAATGAACCAAACCCAACCCAACTCAAAACCAGGCAGAGCTATGCATATCTATCTTTACGTATTATAGGAATGTTGGGTGGAATATGAGAGACCTTTAAACTCTTAACACTAAACTCTCAGAAACTCTTCTTTCTTACATCGCATTTTCTGGAATTTCTTTTACTCATTTCTCTCATTTCTATTTTTTTTTTTTAAATAAACATAATAAAAAAAACTTTCAACAATCAAACATACAAATAGATAAAATTAATAAATTTGATCTCTATCATTTTACTTAAAATTTTTCTTTTATCTCTCAATATCCAATTTTAAATTTTGAAAAATTTAAAGTCTATCTAAACAAATCTATTTTGAAAATATCTCCCACCATCAAAATTTAAATCAATAAGACTCACATGTCTATCACGTCTCTAACTCACATCATAACTAAAATAATTTTTTTTTAAAAAAAAAGAGTAATGCTACAAATAGAAACCACACATAAATAAAATAGATAAGAATTTAGATATGGATTTTAAAAAGATATGACAATATTTAAATTTGAATTATGATTCAGCTATATATATATATTTTATGTATATCTATATAAATCTTAAATCACTTAATGGGACGAATTAATCCACTTTGAAGTATTATTTAAAGAATAATCTGATTAGTCATCCCAACTCCAAGATTTCATGGGCAGTGGTGGAGGAGCCGACGACTTGGGCTGAGTGAGATCTAAGTTGTTGGAGGTAACACCCTACCACAACAAAAAAAATATATATATATATTTTTTTATTTTTTCCCCTTGTTTAGTTCTCTTTCTCTACTGTTGGTTTTGGTTTTGGTTTCGGTTTCGATTTTAGTGAGATTTATGTAATTGTTTACAGATTTATATGATGGAGAAAAATTAATGGTGATGATGGTTGCAGTTGAAGTATCCATGTCCATTCTGTGCCAAGGATTTGGATCAGATTTTATTTTTTTTCAATGAAGACCACAAAATTGAAGTAAAAGAATTGGGCATCAATTTTTTTTATTTTTTATTTTTTATTATCCTTCTATTTTATAGAAAATATGAACATTTATTAAGAATTCAAAATTTTTACTATAACATTAGATTTTTGTGTAACCAAATAAATTTGAAACTTTTAAATATTATTGTGTTCTTTATTTTTATTTTCTTTTTATCCCATTATACCATTATTATTATTTTTTAGTTTCATAAATGTAATTCAATTATTTGAAAATTTTATTTGCGAGCACTAAAAGTTTCATGTAAATATTGATGAAGAGAGTATATTGAAACATAATCTTCTATTGATAGACATTTAAGAATTCGCATGAACAAAACATTGGTTTGTGTAGCTTTCATATTCCCCTCTCAAAAGCTGTTATAAATAAATATTAAAAAAATAGCAAAACAAAATCCATTCCCACTAGTTAGACGTTCTCACTCCCACACTTCTACTCTCCCATGTTCATCCTCTCACAAGATAGTCAATTTTTAAATTATTTTTTTAAGTTTATCTGGTAAAATTTTCACTTTGAAATATTTTTTTTAAAGCTTATGTGATAACATTTCCACATTATAATGTTCTATATCTCTTCCTATTTGTTTCACTTCATTTGAGAAATCTTCTTCCGTAATTCTATCATCTCAAACTTTCTATTTTTTCTATCAAAAATGTTTAGTAGTTCGAATTTGTGTAATCCAAATGGCTCGAATGTATCAAAACAATCGTTTTGATATATTCGAGCCATATTGTTTTGATACATTCGAGCCATTCGGGCCATGAAAATTAAGCTACCAAGCATTATTGTTTTTCTATATTTTTATTTTGTTTTATTTATTTTCCACAACCTCCTCATCATTTGTGATGTTTGCCACTACAGAATTTGAAAACCCCACTATATATGAGCAGATGAAGGAGATTTCAAAGCAATCACAAATACGAGAGAAATTATTTATGTATTTTGTGATTTGTTTTAAGTCTCTAATAATTTTTTTAGTTTTTTTCTTAATTGTTTATTATTAT
The DNA here is from genome assembly GCA_030407325.1 of Camellia japonica. Lineage (NCBI taxonomy): Eukaryota > Viridiplantae > Streptophyta > Magnoliopsida > Ericales > Theaceae > Camellia > Camellia japonica. The sequence goes on from JAPPVO010000016.1 coordinate 167,702,698, forward strand.
TGATTGCATACGTTATACGTCAATTATGCATGTTTTAGTGTGTTTTCCTGCTTGTTGATGATTTTAATTCCAAATAGGGGTTTAAGCCCATATCAACAAAAAAGTGGTAATTTTTGTGAATTGAATAAAATTTTGGGACTACAATTGAAAAACTCTGCTGAAAAGAGAAAGCTCATCCAAATCAAGGATTGTTCAAGTTATCTGAAACTTCAGGGAAGGACAGTGGGACAACCGAGGCCGAAGAGGCAATAGAAAGAGAGTCCGGATCCTCTCCAGCCAAAGACTCCCTCCTGTCTTCCGGTCAAGGGCCACGATTTGGCCACGTGGCCCTTTGAAGATCTACGGCTCAGATAAAAAAAAAAAAAAAAAAAATTGAATTTCTTTCCTTCTTTCATTCAACACAGCAGCAGCAGCTTCCATGAAGATCAAATGAAGATCAAAAAAAATTGAATTTATTTCCTTCTTTCATTCAACACAGCAGCAGCAGCTCAGATAAAAATTTGAATTTCGCTCAAATGAAGAGCTACGGCTCAGATGCAAAAAAAAAATTAAAAAAATTGAATGTTTTCAATTTCAGATTCAACACAACAGCAGCTTCTATTGATTTAGCACCATTGAATGTTTTCTTTCATTCTTTCATTCTCAGATTTCCTTCTTCTTCAGATTCAACAAACCCACCACCAGGAATGGAGAAACCAGCCTGATCTTCCCTTTTTCAATTAGTTTTTACAAAACACTTAACAATCAATCTCTGTTTACAAAACCCATGTCTTCTTCTTCAGATTCAACAAACCCACCACCAGGAATGGAGAAACCAGCCACCGTAACGCCACCACTAGCACCACCACCATCAAAACCCATCTGGGTCCTTCCCTACATGACCCAAAGTCTCCAAAATCTGTACACAATCGGGAAAAAGCTAGGGCAAGGACAGTTCGGAACCACCCATCTCTGTACAGAGAAGTCTACTTGGATTAACTACGCTTGCAAATCGATTCCAAAGAAGAAGCTCATCTACAAGGAGGACTAAAAATTTGAATTTTGTGCTGGGTTGAATAAACGAAATTCAATTTTTTTTTTTTTTTATCTGAGCCGTAGATCTTGGAAGGGCCACGTGGCCAAATCGTGGCCCTTGATCGGAAGACAGGAGGGAGTCTTTGGCTGGAGAGGATCCGGACTCATAGAAAGAAGCCTAAATATTAACAGCGCTGCTAAATACCCCCAGTGGGGGTCGACCCCCAGTGACGTGGCGAACCCCCATTCGCTGAAAAAAAAAAAAAAAAGTTTTTTTTTTTGGGCCAATGGTGTCTCTACACGCATGAACCCCAGTGACCCCCACTGGGGGTCTTAGGCATTTTTCAAATATTAAACTGTTTATTCATGAACAATTCTATACATACTAACAGTCTCATGAAAAGTAGAAGAGATTAAAACCAAGTTTGGCATCTACTAAATAATATAAAAAGTCAAAAAGTCACTATCCTATTTAAGTCACATCATCTTAGTTAAATCACATCACCTCTCTAACACATCATATCAAACCCAACCCATATAAGCCAATAAGTCAAAAAGTGCACTTTTTTAGAACATCCCAAACCAACCAATATAATTGGTTGTTAAAAAAAAATAATAATACTTACACACCCAATAATGCTGGGACATATGTGCTTTTAGTAATATTTTCAGTAATATTTGTGGCATTGCTCTTTGTTCATTTTTTAGATCGTACTCTTTGTTCATTGATGTCATTTTTTTATAGTTGTATATTTTTAGATTTACAAATGAAATTTATTAATGAGAGACAAAATAATAAAAAATGAGTGTCATAATTATTATTTTTTATGAATAATTTATTGCTTTATCCCATATATAGCACGGGTCAAATGTTAGTGTATATATATATAGACACAAAGTACTAAGGACTCTTTTGAGAAGAGCTAAAAACGTTAACTTTTGACTTTTTATCCATTTTGAGTTACATCACCTTTCATATTTTTTACTTATAAAAAGACAAAATAAACTAAAAAAATTAAAAAACTAACTTTTTACCAACTTTTCAAAACACTCCTAAGTACGTACAAACACACCCCAAAAGGTTATTGATTTTTGGAGATGGAATTTTTATTTTTCTATTTTGTGGTACATACAATGAAGGGCAACCACCCAGAAACTTTCCATCACTCTGTGAAAAAGTCTCTTTTCATTATCTAGGTGTCAATCTCTAAGATTTTCTTTTTCTTTTCTTCACTCTTATTTGTTTAGGAAAATGCTAGGCTTCAGGAAAAAAAATCAGGAAAACCTTCAGGAAAATAGAGGAGGAGGAGGAGGATGAGGAGGAGGAACTCGGTGGCTGATCGTCCGCCGTCGGCTGATCGTCGCAACCGCCGTCGGTCGTTTGCCCAGCCCCGGTCGTCTGCCCAACCCCGCCGTCGCAGCCTCTGCCCAGCTCCGCCTCCGCCTCTGCCCATTTTGATGGCCCCCTCCAGTTCCTCCTCCTCCTCCTCCTCCTCCTCCTCCTCCTCCATTTTCCTAAAGCTTTTCCTGATTTTTTTTCTTGAAGCCTAGCACTCCTCATTTGTTTATGGTTCTGTGCTGCTGCAGACGCCCAGTCAAACTCATCCCCACTATTCCACACATACGTGGGGTTAGGTATTGAAAGAAAAAAAAAATTTAAAAATTAAAAAAAATTCGTGCCAATCAGCACTCACTGGAGGTGTTGGGGTCCTCAGTGGGTCTCAAGCTTTTCTAGAGAAAAATTGGTATGAGATTGTGGGTTGCAGCTTAGGTGTATAATATTTTGGATGGAGGATAATTTTAATATTATGTGGTAAGTCTTTAGAAATTTTATTAATATTTAAATTTTATAAGTGAAAGTTTAAAAAATGAGGAGGAGAGGGGGTCCTTAAAAAAAAGGTGGGAGTTATTAACACCAACCACTCTAGAAAATTAATCATATATAATTTTTTTTGGACTTCATTATAAAATATCATTACATATTAATAATAAGATGTGGGAGGCCTAGGCTAGAATGAGGTTTTCATATAAAGGGGTGGGGAAAGCGTGTTAAGTGATAATGTTGAAGTTCACAGTTAATTGACCAATTAATCATGGGTAGGTGAGAGAAATAAAAATAAATTATGATAAATTATAAGGCCTCGTTCAGGAAGCGATCCGTTTAGTTAAAAAGTTAAAAAGTCATTAAAAAAATCAAAAAGTCAACAATTCATACCAAAAAGTTAAAGATTCTCTTTTCTCTCTACTTTTTGCACATCTTTTTGTAAAAAGTTAAAAAATCATCACAAATATACTATTTTTTTAGCTCATATTTTAACAAAATAGTCAAAAAGTTACTAAATTAGCCTGTTCCCAAACGAGGCCTAAGTACATCTTCTTAGATTTGCTTAAAATTTGAATTATCTCTTGTGATTTAAAAAATTATAAATATTTTTTTGTCAAATTTTTTTATTTGATAAAATTAATTGAAAAAATAAAATTCCTAATTACTCTTATATATAATAATAAAATTACTTAAATTATTAAGTAAAATAAATTTATGATATCATTAAAAATTATTAATTAATTTAATAATTTATTAAAAAAGAAGTAATTTATTATAAAATTTGAAATATCAAGAGACAAAATATAATTTTTAAAATTATATAAAATAATTTGTATTTTAAATAGATATTAAAAAATATATTTATAATTTATCTAATAAATTATTTAGAGTTGAAAGATGTGCCACAAAATATGTGAGAGAGAGAGAGAGAGAGAGAGGGGAAAATCTTGACAAAAGTCCACACGAGCATCTTGCTGCGCTCCTTCCACAGAGTGACGACTCACGAGCACCAGTTTCGTTATCTTTGACGCAGAGAGGTCATTTCTTTTTATGACATTTTCAAGAAAAATTACTGGGTAATTTTTCTTCCACATAATAGTGTGGGACATAAATTACACAAATTCATTTTAAAATATGTGTTTCATCTTTTTTTTATTTCTTTTTGTTTTTTTCTAATGCATACGTGGAATGAGTGGACCTACGGGTGCCCATGTATGGTATGCTCACCAATAACCCCTTTTTTTTTTTCTTTTCTTTTTTTTCTTTCTCTTTTTTGCTATTATAACTTTTTTTTTAATTGGTTCATTTTTCGTACGTGTCCAACTACTTCCGCCTCCAGAAAATATTTGGTAGGTCTACCTTATCACGTGATTATGTGTACATAACAGAATAAGTGATTACTTTATGTGAAACATAAGAAAAAAATAAAAAGTAACGGTTATATGACCAATAAAATTAAAAAGACATACCAAATAAGATATAAAGCATACCTATATAATATTTTCTCCTCCATCCCAGTTGATCAATTCACAACTAAAACAAACAACGATAGTCTTACTTGCAAGATATGTCCCACAATCTCAATGGCAAGACTCTGTGCGGATAATCCACGTTACACGTGACAAATCGTTATAGATCGGGCTCAAATCACAATTTCCACCCGAGTTTTACTTTAATTCTTTACTTTATAATTTTTTTTTTTTTCTTAATACCCCTAAAACTGTTGCGGAGCCTAATATGCTTTGTCTGGCCTTCTTAAATTTTTAGAACTAGTGATAATCTTACATGGTATTATAGGTCATATTAAGAGTAATCTTGGGTTCAAAATTTGTTTATATCCAATTTCCTTTTTATATCTATTGTTATTTTTTCTTTTGTATTTTTCTTTTTTCTTTTTTTCCCTTTTTTTAACAAAGAAAAAAACCACATAGGCTACATAGAAGAAGGGACGTCAAAAGAATAAATAAATAAATAAAAATCAAGGCCTGGAGATAAGTAGGAGAGCCACAACACTCACACAAAGGCAACGAACCTTTAACATTGTTAGATACATTATATTTTTTTCACATGTTTAGATATATATATATATATATTTTTTTTTTAGTTCCACAGTAAGAGACGTCCAAATCAGTTTAACGGTGTTCGCGGTTCGGTCAAGGTCGGAAAACCTCTATTTGCCATCTGTCCATCAAAATGGCGTATTGGAAAAAATCAATTCGCATATGTCCGTCGGATTGACGAATACGGATTGAGCGGATTGGCGAATGAATGCGAATCGGTTTAGTAGTTTAAACTTTTACAAATTTTGAACATAATACAACAACTTATCAACATTTTTTTTGGGATAACAATCCAACTCAACATAACCAAAAGATTATCAAGTAAACTGTCAAATACCAATAATAAATACATATAAGAAAACCATGCATTATCAAAATTATTTCATTACTTTTTTTATATTCAAAAAATTATTTAATTTGATTTTTTTTAAAATGAAAAAATTAAGCCTTATATTTTTCACACAAAAATACCAAATATTAACACTTGTCATTTGATAAAAGGATTTCCAAGTTGAAAACAAATTGAAAACGCAACAGAATATTTAAACTCTTTTTCAATTGAAAACACAAACAGAATATCTAAACAAATTGAAAATATAAAATCTTACAAATTACTAGGGGTGCTCACAGTTTGACGGTTCGGTTACTGCCAAATAAATCTCAAATCCACCATCCGTCCAAAACTATGCGGATTGAAAAAAATCAATTCACAACCGTTCGCTCTTCATCATGCACCCGTCCAAAATGCGGTGGATCGGTTCGGTTCGATTCGGTTCGGTTGGTTTGGACGGATCGAGTTATCCGCCGCTCACCCTTAAATCAGTTTATCCGCACCCCAACTAATCTTCTCCCCAGTACGATCATAGGTAGATCATCCACGTTGGGACTAGAGAATTTATAAGAATTTTTCTCCTTGTGGTCTAATCCCACGAGTTGAACCCTAGACCATCCAGGCTAGGACTAGGGAATTCATAAGAAATTTTTTTATTGGGGTCTAATCCCAAGAGTTGGATACTGAACAATTGTGTAAAGAATATACTCACCAACCATTCAAAACAACCATTTACGACCATGTTTAGTTCTCTTTTAGAATCACAATTCCAATCAAAAATTTTCAAAACTCATAATCAAACACACAACTTAAAACTACTCAAAACTCAATTCAAATCTCTTTTCAAAACTTAAAACCAAACTCCTTTCAAAACGATATTTTAAAAGAAAAAAATCAAAAAAATATTTTTTCATTTTGTGATTTTAAATTATTTTTAGAATCATGATTTGAGTGTGGAGTCATGTTTTGAGTTATGAGTTTTGAATTGAGTTTTGAAAAGATAACATTTGTTTGGTTATGAGTTTTGAAAAAAGTTTTGAGTTGTATTTTAAGTTTTGAATTGTATTTTGAAATTTTTTAGTTTATTTTTTAAAATATGTAAAAAATTTCTTAATTTTATTTTTTTTAGGGTAAACATTTTATATTTTAAATATTTATTTATTTATTTTAATGTGCACTATATTTCATACATTTATGTGCTTTATTTTTTTTAAATATTAAAAATTTTTAAAAATTATTATTTTTATTTTAAATATATATTTTTAAATATTTAATTTTTTTTGTTATGTATTTGGTTATGATTTGAGTGTAGAATTTTGAAAGTAGTGTAGAGTTTTGAGTAATATGTTTGATTATGAGTTTTAAAAATAATTTTTGAATTGAGTTTTAAGTTATGTGTTTGGTTATTATTTGAGTGTGAAGTTATATTTTTTTTTTTTGAGTTTAAAATATTTACAAAATAAAATAAAATATTTAAAATAAAATATTTTAAAAAATTATATATTTAAAATAAAAAATAAAAAATTCTTAAACATTTTTTAATTTTTTAAAAAAATAAATCCAAAAGATTCAAAATTCAAACACTCAAAATACAATTCAAAACTCTTTTCAAAATTCAAAATAAAAAAAAAATTCAAAACTCTTTTCAAAACTCATAATTAAACAAATTTTTTCTTTTCAAAACTTAACTCATAATTTCACATTTAAATCATAATTTTGAACTCAAATCATAATTTCAAAACTAAACTAAAGGGATTCTGTTGTTTAGATATCAACCTCTCCACTTATAAGACAGTTGCATGCGATAGAAGATAGGGGTACTTACGTGTAGGTTCTAATAAGTGAACTTATTATCTAATAGGTCTTATGAGAAAAATTTGTCATAAAAAAAATACTAAGTGCAAGTTTTAGCGATAATTTATAAAAATCATTACAAAAAAAAAATCACTAATTGTTAATTTTTAACGACATATATAAAAAATTGTTACAAAAAAATTATTTTTAGAGACAATTTTGCCAAGACTTATTTTCAATAGGATTTGATGGAAATTAAATCCAACCATTAAGGCTTATTGGTAATTTACCCTAGAAGATATTGAAGAGCTTAAAATGTACTATTGACTGATTTTTTTTATAATTTAAATTTGTACAACTAATGGTGATCTAATAAAAATGCTTGTAATTTATCTAAAAGAAGATTGTCAACCCCATTGCTGGGTGGAGTACAGACCTGAAATTATTAGATTCATCAATTTGCGTATTAACCAAATCTCCATGATGAACACATTGAACATTATTCCCCCAATATTTTAAAGCCGAAATTCAGGGTTGGAACTACGACCACTTTTCGATTGACTTGTTATTACACTCAAAGACACATCATTAATAGGAAAATGTTTGGTGGTTATAAATTCTGTATTTCAAATGGCCGGAAAATGTCAAAACGATGTCGTTTTGACATTTTCAAAACTGTTTTGTATTTAAAACGACGTCGTTTTGACATTTTCGGGCCATTTAAGTCACAGAATTTGTGGCCACCAATCATTAATAACCATTTTTTTAGTTCAAATTGATTTATAAAATTTCCTCACACATCCTATAGTTTTCATATAATTTGTTTTTAAAAAAATATTATTTTTATAAATTTTTTTATGCAAAATCTTTTACTAAAATGATGTAGCTGTAACAATATTTATAATTTTTAAATAATTTTTTTATTTATATAACCTTATCAGACGTAAATTGCACACGTTGATCGAGTATACGCCTAAATTTTTTTAATTAGCTGTCCAATACTCATAATCTTTGATTGCTTGTTGAATTTTGATTTGAGGTTTTTTATTCATTTATATATTTATTTTTTTGCCACAACTATGTGTAATGTTACAATTTTTATAGTGGCAATGGATAAACAATTGCGTGGAGCTGCGTAGTTATCCACGAACCTCCACAATTGAAAATTTGCACAGAAGTCAACCGAGAAATAAGGGTTGTTTTAGTAACATGCATAAAAAGTTAAACGTTAGTTTTTAATTTATTTTGAGTTATATTATTTTTTATATGAAATAATAAAAAAAATTATAAAATTAATTTTTAATCATCTTCTTAAAATAATCCTAAGATCATAAAAGAAACTGTAATAACCCTGATCCTGATTAACGCTAATTGGTACTTAATTATGCCTAATAATAATTAAGAGGGAATCTGAAATCAATTTGCATGTGTATTGCATGATTTATGTGTTTCTCTCTGTTTGACGTAGAAATACCTGTTCGTGTTTTAAACTTTAAATTGCGAATTGGAAGCCTTATTGGCACCCGATTTCGAAATTAACTAATGTTTTAGACTAGTTAGATTTTATGTGATTTTATGGTGGGTTTAATTAAAATTCGGTTTGGGGCGATTAAACTCGATTAAAATAATGCCATCTATTTAATTTGAGCCAAACACCACTTATAGGCTATTTTTGCTTTATTCTTGATTTACTCCACTAACTCACCCCTTTGCATTTCATTTTACACATTTGAGCCTCAACAAGAGAGAAAAACGTGAGGGAGAAGAGGAATTGAGGGAATTGGGTCTTAGCTCAAGAATTAACTTGGAAACTTAAAAGAAATTGGAGGATAACAACAAATTGAGCTAGCACACTTTGATTTCAAGGTTTGAGGTAGGAGATTATCCTTTTAATTGTAAGTTTGAGATCACTCCTTGCTTGGTTCATGATAAATTGGTGACTAGAGCTAGAAATTGGTTCATAAATGGTGGCTTGGGTAGAGATTCATGCATACATGTTTACAATCTTGCCATTTGAGTTGTTTTGTATCAAAACTTCACATGCATGGTCATATTTTTGCTTAGGTCCTTGAATTCATCAAAATTCTGGGTTTAATGTTGCTTTGGATCATGTTTTGGAGCATTGAAATTTATTTGAACTCATGCATGTTTGTTTAAACTTTGTTTTTGGTGATTTATTGAATTTGTGACCAATTGACTCGCTCTTGGCCCTTAATTTTACAAATTGAGCTTTGAAACTTGATGTACTATGAGTTTGAAATGTTTTTCCAGAAAATGGGCTCAAGAGGTTGAGTTTTGAACTATAGAATGCTTAGTTCGAACTTGGAAGGCAAATCTGGAAATTCCAGAATTTGGCTTCCTCACTCGAGCGAAGGATTCCTCGCTCGAGCAACCATTGTTTGTCCAAAGCTCCGCTCAAGCGAATAAATGGTGGCTCGAGCGTAAATTTCAAGCTCTCAGAATCTTGGTGCACGCAGACGCACGCTCGAGCGAAGAGACCTACGCTCGAGCGAGGAGCTGTGTCTCACGCTCGAGCGAGCATCGAGCGAACATCGAGCGGAAAAAATTAGCAACCATTACTTTTTCATCTTTGCAGGTCGCTCGAGCGAAGGAGTCCTCGCTTGAGCGAACCCTTTGATTTTGCAAGCTCGCTCAAGCGAAGGAAGGCTCGCTCGAGCGAGACCCCTATTTTCAGCAATTTGTGAAAGATATTTTCTAAGGCATTTTTGCATCCTCATTCCATCCTAGGCATTCCTAGGCCATGTTTAAGGCTCCATAATAAGGATAAGAGGTTAGGTACACACTTAGGATCATTGATGTGAGTTTTGTACAATTGGATTGCGTGTTTCAAGTGTGTATCCGTGATGTGTTATGTAGGTCGTGTGCCGCATTCTGTTTGACCGTTTGGTTCCGTCTATCTGTTTCAACGCCTACTGTGAGTAATAACATTGTAAAGATATGTTTAACTGTATTTACTTTCTGTGTGATAAAATAAGATCTGTTTTCTGAAATGATATGTTATGTACAATGAATGATTGTGTATTCGTGACATCCTTAGTATCATGTGTTATCTACAGCCGTGACCCAGTATCGGAGGTTCCTCGTGGAACTTTACGCTTTATGCGTCCTGTTATGTTACGCTTTATGCGTCCTGTTGTGCACTGATGCCCGTACCGGAGGCCCGCCATGGGGGCTTAGCTGTCTTGTTACCCGGATCCGGAGGTTCCTTCACGGGAACTATGGAGGTTATTCATAACCTTACGCATTGCGCGTCCTGTTCAGTTATACTAATGGATGTATCACGTAAATGTAACCATGACTTAAGATTTCTGTCTATATATGATCTAATCAAGTATGAATTTGATAAAGCTGAATTATGATTTCGATCTGATCAAGCATGATTTTGATACAATATGAATTGATTTATGAATTCTGTATGGACTCATTCATTGAAACCCATTTACTCTGTTTATTATTCACTGGGCTTTCGCTCACAGTTTACTATATATATGTAGGTGAGCCGGCACATGACCAGGGCCAGAGTTGAGGGCCTTCTGTTCCTTTTTGTCAGCCAACTGTTGTGCCTCCCGAGGAGGTTCCGGTCGAAGCCTATTGCCATGGTTGTTTTGTTTCATGTTAGTCAATGTTCATGTTTGTAATGTCGGATCTTGGGAATACAAGTTGTAAATATTTTGTACATATTGGTGTACTTGACTGGCATGCTTATGTATATAAATAAGTTTTATAATCCTCTGTCCCATGTACGTCATCATAGCTCATTGGACCTTGCTTATTTTACATTATTGCTTTCGCAGCCCCTTAATATTTGTTAATCTGTTAAGAGGCCGTAGGTAATTCTCGGATTACTGGCCGGTTACGGTGCCAAACCTATAGGGGCGGGTTTGGGTCGTGACAGAGTGGTATCAGAGCACGAGTTATACCGCACACACAGGTCCGTATGAGCTTAGGATGTCCTAGTGAGAATTAGGGGCATTCCATTTGCATGTGTGAGTGTGTGGTAATACAATTGAATATTAAAACTGAATGTACATTGAATCATAAATTAAAGGAAATGAATAAGATCATGCCCATGTTTAATATCACTTGATTTTTGTATTGTAAGATGGAGAATGCAAGGGGAAGTGGCGAAAGTGAATCTTTAGAGGCTCGCATGGGCCGAATGGAACAGATGTTAGCAGCATTGACTGAAACCTTAACACAGCAACAAAGACAGCAACCTTTACCTCCTCCGCCTCCACCGATACAAGTTGAGGCAGATAACAATGACATCATTAATCTGACACAGAAATTCTTGAAAATGAAACCGCCAATGTTCTATGGTGGAATTGAACCTTTAAAAGCTGAGACGTGGTTGCTTGAGATGGAGAAATTGTATAAAGTGTTCCCTTGTTCTAAAACTTAGAAAGTCTTGTTAGCTACTTACACTCTGAAAGACGAAGCCCGCAGGTGGTGGTTGTTAATCCGAAACAACAATGGGAATATGACATGGGCACAGTTTAATGCCATTTTCTATGACAAGTATTTTCCTCAATGTTTCAAAGATCGAAAAGTGTCTGAATTTCAGGAACTCAAACAGGGAAGAATGGCAGTGGCAGAATACGAAGCTAAGTTTACTGAGTTAGCCCGATTTGCTCCACATATGGTAGACACAGACTACAAGAAAGCCCGAAAGTTTGAAGGGGGATTGAATCTCAATGTGTTTGATCGAGTAGGCGTCCTGAAATTGCCTACTTATGTGGAAGTCCTAAACAGAGCCTTAATGGCAGAGGCTACCCTAGCTGCCATGAAACAAATCAAAGCGCCAGTACCTACAGCAAATAAGTGGAGAGGAAAAAGATCCGGATTTGGGTCTAGGAAAGGTCGGTCCTTTAACAATAAGAAGCAAAACACAGGGACTTGGAGCAACTCGAGTCAAAGTAGTGGGTCTCCTCCAGTTTGTTCTGATTGTGGTAATAGGCACAGGGGTGTGTGCCGCCGAACGTATGGTGCTTGTTTCCGATGTGGCCAACCGGGTCATATGATGAAGGATTGTCCGCTTAGATCTGAGACTACTAGCCGTCCTGCAGCAAGTTCAGCGGGATCCGCTTCAGTGGCCAAGACCAATGTCAAAGCCAATGCAGGAAAAGAACCTTTGAAACAAGGCCGAGTGTTTGCCTTAGTGCCTGGGGACGTACCGAACACCTACACTGTGGTGTCAGGTACACTTTCTGTATGTTCTAAAAATGCATGTGTATTGATAGATTCTGGTTCTACACATGCTTTTGTGTCCCATGCTTTTTTCCCGAAAATTGACTAGGCCATTAGAACTTATGACATATGTGCTATCTGTATCTACGCCATCTGGGGACTTTATGACGTGTACTCATGTATATCCAGCATGTGATGTTAGGGTTGGTGATACGATATTGTATGTGGACTTATTACCTTTGGACATTCATCATTTTGATTGTATTTTGGGGATGGATTGGCTGACTAAATACTGTGCTACCATTGACTGTGCAAACAAAACCGTTGTGTTTAGACCGCCGGGTATGCCTGAATTTACCTTTAGAGGGAATGGGGTAGTTCCTCCCCCATATTTGATTTCGGCTATGAAAGCTGTAAAACTCCTTAGGAAGGGATGTAGGGGTTATCTGTGTTGCATACTGACTACATCATCTGCTAGTCCTACTGTAGAAACAATTCCTATCGTCTGTGACTTTCCTGATGTGTTTCCAACTGATTTACCGGGGGACTTAGTTGACAGAGAAATTGAATTTACTGTTGAGGTGTTTCCGGGGACACAACCTATTTCCAAGACTCCTTATAGAATGTCTATCTCTGAATTGAAAGAATTGAAAACCCAACTTCAAGAACTGTTAGACAAGAACTTTATCCGTTCGAGTACTTCACCTTAGGGTGCTCCCGTCTTGTTTGTCAAAAAGAAGGATGGATCTTTGAGATTGTGTATAGACTACCGAGAATTGAACAAAGTGACTATCAAAAATAAATACCCTTTGCCTCGAATAGATGACTTGTTTGATCAACTTCAGGGTGCCCAAGTGTTTTCTAAAATTGATCTCAGGTCTGGGTATCATCAATTAAAAGTTAGAGCCGAGGACATAGAGAAAACTGCATTCCGAACTAGATATGGACATTATGAATTCCTAGTAATGCCGTTTGGGATGACCAATGCACCTGCTGCTTTCATAGATCTTATGAATAGGGTGTTTAAATCATATCTGGATGACTTCATTGTTGTATTTATTGATGATATTTTGATATATTCTAAAGACAGGGAAGAACATGAGAATCATCTGAGAACCGCCTTGCAGATTTTGAGAGAAAAGAAGTTGTATGCTAAATTGTCTAAGTGCGAATTCTGGCTTGCCAGTGTGGCATTTTTGGGCCATGTGATCGACAAAAATGGTATTTCTGTGGACCCTCAGAAAATTGAAGCTGTTGTAGATTGGCCGAGACCTACAAATGTGTCAGAAGTCCGAAGTTTTCTGGGACTTGCAGGCTACTACCGGAGATTTGTGAAAGACTTCTCAAAGCTTGCCTTGCCATTGACTCAGTTAACTCAGAAAAACATGCCATTTGACTGGAATGATCAAAGAGAGGCAGCTTTCCAAGAGTTGAAAACCAGGTTAGTGACTGCACCAATCTTAACCTTGCCAAATGGTACTGATGGGTTTCAAGTGTATAGTAATGCTTCTTAGGCCTCGTTTGGGAACTTTCCATTTTAGCCAAAAAGTCAAAAAGTTACTAAATTAGCTAAAAAGTCAACAACTCATACCAAAAAGTCAAAGATTCTCTTTTCTCTCTACTTTTTGCACATCTTTTCGTAAAAAGCCAAAAAGTCATCCCAAACATACTAGTTTTTTTTAGCTCATATTTTAGCCAAATAGCCAAAAAGTTACTAAATTAGCCTATTCCCAAACGAGGCCTTATAAAGGCTTGGGGTGTGTGCTAATGCAAAATGGGAAGGTGATTGCCTATACTTCTAGACAACTCCGACCTCATGAAAAGAATTACCCAACACATGATCTCGAATTGGCGGCCGTGGTATTTGCTTTAAAGATATGGCGTCACTATTTGTATGGGGTAACTTGTGAGGTTTATACAGACCATAAAAGCTTGAAATATTTCTTCACCCAAAAGGAGTTGAATATGAGACAGAGATGTTGGTTAGAACTAATCAAAGATTATGACTTGCAAATCTTGTACCATCCAGGAAAGGCTAATACTGTAGCAGATGCCTTGAGCCGAAAATCTGGTGCGAGTTTGTTATGTTTGCTATCCAACCGGAGAGAATTGTTGACTGATTTTGAACAAGATGGATTGTATTCGGCAATTTCTGCTCAATCTACTATTCTCGAAGAGATCAAACAAAAACAACGTGAAGATGAACACTTGAAAAAGATTATAGAGGAGTTTGATTCAAAACCGAGGCCAGGATTTGTGTTTGAGAATGATGTGCTGAAATTCCAGAACTGTCTTTGTGTGCCTGATTGCTATGATTTGAGAAAACGTGTTATGACCGAAGCTCACAGTAGTAAATTTGCTATGCATCCGGGGAACACGAAAATGTACCATAATTTGAAACAGAATTTTTGGTGGCCTGGAATGAAAAGGAGTATTGCAGACTTTGTGGCTAGATGTCTACATTGCCAACAGGTTAAAGCTGAACATCAACGACCTGCCGGTTTGCTACAACCACTCCCAATACCAGAATGGAAATGGGAGCACATCACCATGGACTTCATTGTGGGATTGCCTCGTTCTTCTCGAGGTATGGACTCTATTTGGGTTATAGTTAACCGTTTAACTAAGTCTGCCCACTTTCTGCCTGTTAAAACTATCTATAATGCTGATAAATTGGCCAACATCTATATGACTGAAATTGTGAGATTGCATGGAGTGCCAGTGTCTATTGTGTCTGACAGGGACTCGAAGTTTGTGTTAAGATTTTGGCAGAGTTTGCAACAGGCTTTGGGGACAGAACTGAGATTGAGCAGTGCCTATCACCCCCAGACAGATGGCCAGACTGAACGAACAAACCAAACTCTGGAAGATATGCTCAGAATGTGTGTGTTAGACTTCCAGGGAAATTGGGAAACCTACTTGCCATTGGCCGAATTTGTATACAACAACAGCTACCACTCCAGCATCAAAATGGCGCCTTATGAGGCCTTGTATGGAAGAAAGTGTCGTTCTCCAATATGTTAAGCTGAAGTAGGCGACAGACCTTTATTGGGACCGGAGCTTGTGCAAGAAACAACCGAAAAGGTAAAACTGATACAGCAACGTCTGAAAACTGCACAGAGTAGACAGAAAAGCTATGCCGACGTTCGAAGAAGAGAAAGGGAATATGAAGTGGGGGACCATGTATTCATCAAAGTGACCCCGATGAAGGGTCAAACTCGATTTGGCGTTAAGGGTAAATTGGTGCCAAGGTATGTTGGACCTTATGAAGTTCTTGAAAAGATCAATCCGGCGTCGTATCGGATAGCCTTACCTCCTGTCATGGAACATATGCACAACGTCTTTCATGTATCGATGCTTCGGGAATATTTGAGGGATCCACTCCACGTCATTGAACCAACACACGTGCTATTGAAAGAAGATTTCACCTATGAAGAGAGGCCTATCCAGATTGTGAACTGTAGGATTAAAAGACTGAGAAACAAAGAAATACCGTTGGTGAAAGTTGATTGGCAAAACCACGGGGGAACCTATGCAACATGGGAAACCGAGGAAGACATGAAGAGGAGATATCCAGATTTGTTCCCTTTAGACCCTATGTTGACTACGAATGAAGATAATTGGAGTTTGGGGACCAAACTCTTTTAAAGGAGGAAGACTGTAATAACCCTGACCCTGATTAACGCTAATTGGTACTTAATTATGCCTAATAATAATTAAGAGGGAATCTGAAATCAATTTGCATGTGTATTGCATGATTTATGTGTTTCTATCTGTTTGACGTAGAAATACCTGTTCGTGTTTTAAACTTTAAATTGCGAATTGGAAGCCTTATCGGCACCCGATTTCGAAATTGACTAATGTTTTAGACTAGTTAGATTTTATGTGATTTTATGGTGGGTTTAATTAAAATTCGGTTTGGGGCGATTAAACTCGATTAAAATAATGCCATCTATTTAATTTGAGCCAAACACCACTTATAGGCTATTTTTGCTTTATTCTTGATTTACTCCACTAACTCACCCCTTTGCATTTCATTTTACACATTTGAGCCTCAACAAGAGAGAAAAACGTGAGGGAGAAGAGGAATTGAGGGAATTAGGTCTTAGCTCAAGAATTAACTTGGAAACTTAGAAGAAATTGGAGGATAACAACAAATTGAGCTAGCACACTTTGATTTCAAGGTTTGAGGTAGGAGATTATCCTTTTAATTGTAAGTTTGAGATCACTCCTTGCTTGGTTCATGATAAATTGGTGACTAGAGCTAGAAATTGGTTCATAAATGGTGGCTTAGGTAGAGATTCATGCATGCATGTTTACAATCTTGCCATTTGAGTTGTTTTGTATCAAAACTTCACATGCATGGTCATATTTTTGCTTAGGTCCTTGAATTCATCAAAATTCTGGGTTTAATGTTGCTTTGGATCATGTTTTGGAGTATTGAAATTTATTTGAACTCATGCATGTTTGCTAAAACTTTGTTTTTGGTGATTTATTGAATTTGTGACCAATTGACTCACTCTTGGCCCTTGATTTTACAAATTGAGCTTTGAAACTTGATGTACTATGAGTTTGAATTGTTTTTCCAGAAAATGGGCCCAAGAGGTTGAGTTTTGAGCTATAGAATGCTTAGTTCGAACTTGGAAAGAAAATTTGGAAATTCCAGAATTTGGCTTCCTCGCTCGAGCGAAGGATTCCTCGCTCGAGCGACCATTGTTTGTCCAGAGCTCCGCTCGAGCGAATAAATGGTGGCTCGAGCGTAAATTTCAAGCTCTCAGAATCTTGGTGCACGCAGACGTACGCTCGAGCGAAGAGACCTACGCTCGAGCGAGGAGCTGTGTCTCACGCTCGAGCGAGCATCGAGCGAGCATCAAGCGAGCATCGAGCGGAAAAAATCAGCAAACAGTACTTTTTCATCTTTGCAGGTCGCTCGAGCGAAGGAGTCCTCGCTTGAGCGAACCCTTTGATTTTGCAAGCTCGCTTGAGCGAAGGAAGGCTCGCTCGAGCGAGACCCCTGTTTTTAGTAATTTGTGAAAAATGTTTTCTAAGGCATTTTTGCATCCTCATTCCATCCTAGGCATTCCTAGGCCATGTTTAAGGCTCTATAATAAGGATAAGAGGTTAGGTACACACTTAGGATCATTGATGTGAGTTTTGTACAATTGGATTGCGTGTTTCAAGTGTGTATCCGTGATGTGTTATGTAGGTCGTGTGCCGTATTCTGTTTGACCGTTTGGCTCCGTCTATCTGTTTCAACGCCCACTGTGAGTAATAACATTGTAAAGATATGTTCAACTGTACTTACTTTCTGTGTGATAAAATGAGATCTGTTTTCTGAAATGATATGTTATGTACAATGAATGATTGTCCAATTTTTGACATGTATTCGTGACATCCTTAGTATCGTGTGTTATCTACAGCCGTGACCCGGTATCGGAGGTTCCTCGTGGAACTTTACGCTTTATGCGTCCTATTATGTTACGCTTTATGCGTCCTGTTGTGCACTGATGCCCGTACCAGAGGCCCGCCATGGGGGCTTAGCTGTCTTGTTACCCGGATCCGGAGGTTCCTTCACGGGAACTATGGAGGTTATTCATAACCTTACGCATTGCGCGTCCTGTTCAGTTATGCTAATGGATGTATCACGTAAATGTAACCATGACTTAAGATTTCTGTCTATATATGATCTGATCAAGTATGAATTTGATAAAGCTAAATTATGATTTCGATCTGATCAAGCATGATTTTGATACAATATGAATTGATTTATGAATTCTGTATGGACTCATTCATTGAAACCCTTTTACTCTGTTTATTATTCACTGGGCTTTCGCTCACAGTTTACTATATATATGTAGGTGAGCCGGCACATGACCAAGGTCAGAGTTAAGGGCCTTCTGTTCCTTTTTATCAGCCAACTGTTGTGCCTCCCGAGGAGGTTCCGGTCGAAGCCTATTGCCATGGCTGTTTTGTTTCATGCTAGTCAATGTTCATGTTTGTAATGTCGGATCTTGGGAATACAAGTTGTAAATATTTTGTACATATTGGTGTACTTGACTGGCATGCTTATGTATATAAATAAGTTTTATAATCCTCTGTCCTATGTACGTCATCACAGCTCATTGGACCTTGCTTATTTTACATTATTGCTTCCGCAGCCCCTTAATATTTGTTAATCTGTTAAGAGGCCGTAGGTAATTCTCGGATTACTGGCCGGTTACGATGCCAAACCTATAGGGGCGGGTTTGGGTCGTGACAGAAACCCATAAGTTTCTTCGTTTTAGAAATTTTTATATGCTAATGGAGTATTATGGCACCGTTTGGGAAGCAAAACTGTGGCTATTTTAGCCACGTCCGGACAAATTAGGCTTATTTAGCCACGTCCAGACAAAACAGAAATCAATGTGTTGGGTTCAATCCCTTGTGGGGTAAATTTACCAAAATACCTTGAAAAGAGAAGAAGCTATTCTTGGCATTGTTCCCTCAGCATGACTTTTGGGGTACTGACCCACTGTCACTATTTTTTGACATGGAAGGATTTTGGGTTTTTTTTTCCCCCTAAAATAATCATAAAAGAGTAAAAATAAATTTTTTAGTTCAATAAAATAAAATATTATATTAAGAGATTATTTAGGGTGTTCTAAATAAGTATACTTTTTATCTTTTTTGACTGCAAAATTGAAAAAAAAATATGAATATTTGGGTTACCTTTTTGATTTTTTATGAAAAAATATGTATTAACAAATTATATAAATTAGTGTGTAGGGAAAAATTTTAAAAAAAGAATGACAAAAATACGGCTCACCTAAAAAAAAAAAAAGTTTTAAATATTTTAATTTTTTTGTTATGTATTTGGTTATGATTTCAGTGTAGACTTCTGAAAGTAGTATGGAGTTTCAAGTTATGTGTTTGGTTATGAATTTTAAAAATAATTTATTAATTGAGTTTTATTTTATGTGTTTGGTTACGATTTGAGTGTAGAGTTGTTTTTAAATTTAAAATATTAACATTTTAAATTATTTAAATTTTTTGAATATTTAAATTTTTTTGTTAAAATAATTTTTTGAATATTTAAATTATTTAAATTTTTATGCTTTAAATTTTTTGAATATTTATTTTAAATTTTTGCTTATTAAATTTTTAGATTATTTACATTATTTAAATATTTAAAATAAAATTAAAATTAAAATTAAAATAAAAATAAAATAAAAATAAAAATAAAATTAAAATTAAAATTAAATATTTAAAATTAAATTATTTAAATTACACATGACAATAAAATAAAACCTCACTTTTTATCATTTCACAGAAAATGAAAATAAAATAAAAATAAAAATAAAAAACACATGAAAAAACCATTTGCAAAAAAAAAACTTAAAATACATAAATTATTTTAAATAAAATACGCCTCATTCAAAAATATTTAGTACGAATTAAAAAATTACAAAAACGTAAATTGAAAAAAAAAACGAACGAAAAAAATACGCCTCATCCAAAAAGATAAAAAAAAAAATTACCATTTGCCATGTAATTCACAAATAAATAAAACACATGAAAACCCATTTTTGAAATATAAAAACAAATTAATGTGTACGAATTAAAAAATGACAAAAACGTAAATTAAAAAAAAATAACGAGAAAAACACGCCTCATTCAAAAATATATATAAAAAAAAACATAAAAACATAAATTACCATTCGTCACGTAATTTACAAATAAATGAAACACATAAATAAATAAAAATGTTACTGTATACCAATAAAAATAAATAAGGCAAAAAACGTAAATTAAAGAACAATAAATAAGGCAAAAAATGTAAATTAAAAAAAATAAAATTTAATTTCCTACGCCAAATCGAAACCCAACATAAAAAAATTAAAATAAAAAAATAACCAAAATATGCCAAATCCAAACCAAAAAAAAAAAACAGAAAAAAAAATTTAACCAAAAAGCCAAAAAAAATATAATAAAAAAAATAAAATTTAACCAAATAGCCAAAAAAAAAAAAAAAAAACCGGAAAATATGCCAAATCCAAACCCAAAATAAAAAGTAAAAAAATAAAGGCAAAAAGGGCAACTTGGTAATTTAACAGGATGACACCTCACCAAAAAGCCAAAAAAGCCAAAAAGTCTTTCCCAAACCAGGCTTTTTAGCCCCAGACTAAAATAGCCAAAGAAGCCAAAAAGCCAAAAAGCTAACCCACTTCCCAAACGGAGGCTATATGACACTACTTTTTACTAATCACAAAAAATATATATATATTTTTATTATTTTTTAAATACTAAATATAAATATAATAAATCTTACTATCAAAAATCAATAATAATAATAATAAATACCACATAATATGTATCCTTTATCCGTATACAAAATTTTCTTCCTTCATTGACACAATTTAACAATATTCCACGCATTTAGTGTGCATGTATTAGGATGACAACATGGCGGGCAGGTTTTTTTTTTATATTTTTTTTACTTTTAGAACTGTCGAAACATTGCATTAAGAACCAAAGGAACTTACATCAGAGGCAATTAAAGACCTTAAAGAGACAAGGGGAGAAACATTCCAGAGAGGGGGAAGAGATTGTGAGGCTTGGGATTTAGCAACCCAATGAGCCACCTTGTTGTTATCACGTCGAGTCCAAGAGAAGGAGATCTAAAGATGAGAAGCCATACTTCTGACATCACGGATTACAGCATTGAGCTCCCACAGAGGGACATTTTCAGAAGCACTAAGCTGAATGACTTGTCGATTGTCGCTTTCAATGACCACATGCAGGAGGCTATGGTATTGAGCAAAAAGACAGGCCATACGGACTGCATGGGCCTTAGCCTGGGAGGCTGACGACGCCACAATGGTCCTAGCACTGCCGTCCAGAAACTGGCCTGAAGAATTTCGAAGCACAACATGAATAACAACTTTAGACGTCCTTGGGCAGTAAGCAGCATCACAGTTTATTTTCAGGAGGTTGTAGGGAGCTGGAGACCAACCCTCGCTTGCTACTGACTCATGAGTGTCAGGACGCTGATCCGACAATATAGAGGTTAAGCAGGAGTGATCATGATCCATCCAAAACTGAGAGATTCGGTGGAGAGTAACAGCAGGGTCAACAGGCTTATGATTGAAAACTAAATCATTCCTGGACTTCCAAATAAACCATCCAACAACAACCACAAATTGCAAGAAAGTTTGAGCCTCAATCGAAGAGTTATGGGTGAGAAGCTGGTCGCTTGTCCATTTGGTGACATTTGGGATGGATCCTCTATTAATTCAGAGATTTAAAGTGCTGCCAAACCAAACTGGTTGAGTCCATGGGCAGTCAAATAGGAGGTGCTCCACTGTTTCTTCATCTGATAGACAAATAGGACAAATGGGTGAAGACTCGCATTTCCTCTTATGAAGACCCACCTTGGTTGCAAGGAGATAATGACACACTCTTCACCAAAAATGCCTGAGTTTTAGAGGGATGTTTAGGTTCCATAGAGACTTCCACATGTTCTCATCTATTGTAGTAGAAGATGATGCCTTGACCTCAGGCTCTTTCCTTTGAAGGGACCTAGCAACCACATAACCGGATTTAACAGAGTAAATGTCTGATTTGTTCGGATGTCAAACTAGAAGGTCTTCACGCTGTTCAACTGCAATAGGAATTTTCGAAATAGCGTCAATTTCTTGCATTGTGAGGATGTGCTGAAGAGGGCCCAGTTTCCACTACCGAAGAGTAGGATCAATGACATCAGCCACCAAACAAACAGGATTGTTAAGGGGCTTTGAGAATGTGAGTTGAAAACCTCTGAGAGATGGAATCCAACAATCTTCCCAAAACTGAATATGATGCCCAGACTGAACTTGCCACCTTAAACCTGCTTCAAGAATGTCTCTGCCTTTAAGTAAACTAGTCCAAGCCCAAGACGCATTCGAGCCCTTTGTCGCCTGCATGAACGAGGAATAAGGGAAGTAGAGGCCTTTAAACATTCTAGCCCAGAAAGAATTAGGATTAGCTAAAAGTCTTCATCCTTGTCTCGCTAGCAAAGCTTGATTAAAATCTTTGAAATCTCTAAACCCCAGTCCCCCGTTGAATTTTGAAGAGGTCATAGTATACTAGTTAGCCCAGTTAATTCCTTGGTTTTCTGGACGCCTTTCCACCAGAAGTTCTTGATCATGGAGTTGAGCTTGTCACAAAAGGTCTGAGGGAGTTCAAAACAAGACATCGCATAGGACGGAATGGATTGGACCACAGCCTTAATAAGAATTTCTTTACCAGCTTGAGACAGTAACTTAGATTTTCACCCCTGCATTTTGGCTAAGGCCCTTTCAATTAGGAAGTTATAAGCTGCGCTTTTGGATTTGCCCCAAGACGCCGGGAGACCAAGGTATTTTGCCTTAGGGTCAGCTTAAGAGACACCCAGAATGTTACAAACAGCCTGGCGACGGTAAGGAGGAGTGTTTGCTAAAAACAAAGCGCCTGATTTGTCAAAATTAAGAACTTGGCCAGATGCCGAACTATACACTTGAAGAAGCCTCAAAATACCTTGGCAATCCGACCTATCTGCTGTGAAAAATAAAATTACATCATCCGCAAAAAAGAGATGCGGCAACTGAGGACAAGTCCTTTTCATCTTCAAACCAGACATGGAGTTGGAGGTGATGCTTTGTGTGATAAGTAGAGAAAGAACATCTGCTACCATGAGGAACAAATAGGGCGATAGCGGGTCACCTTGCCGGAGTCCACAGGCTGGGGTAAAAGATGTGCGGCGCTCTCCATTAGCAAACACTGAAAAGCTTACTGTCGAAACACACTCCATGATCAAATGCACCCACCGTGCGTGAAAACCCATTTTGAGCAAGAGAACTTGCAAGAAGTCCTACTAAATTCGATCATAAGCTTTATTGAAATCAAGTTTCAACGCCACATAACCTTTGCGTCCCTGTTTCTTGTGTTTAAGATAATGAAAGGCCTCGTGAGCAATAAGTATACTATCTTGAATGAGTCGGCCAGGCACGATGGCAGCTTGTTGAGGAGAAATGATCTTCTTAAGACACCCTTTTAATTTATTGGCTAGGACCTTAGTGATAATCTTCATGAGAAAGTTGCACAGGCTGATGGGACGATATTGACTGAGTTGTACAGGGGCTGGTACCTTAGGGATAAGAATAAGATTGGTATGATTCAACTCTCTTAGCAGAACCCCACTATTAAAAAAGTATTTCACAGCCCGACAAACCTCGGGGCCTACGATATCCCAATCTTTATGATAAAAGAGTCCAGGGAAACTATCTGGCCCAGGGGCCTTTGGTGATCCAAGCTGAAAAGTAACTTTTTTAATTTCCCCATCCACTAGAGGCTGGAGGAGCTCCTCATTCATCCGAGCTGTAACTGAGAGGGGAACCACCGATAAAGCTTCTCCAAAATCTCGTGGGTCCCGTGCTTTGAAAAGGGTGGTGAAGAAAGAAGCAAGATGGGTGTTAATGGCATAATCTGAGTCTAACCACTTGCCATCATCCCCTTTAAGCTTAACCAATTGGTTCCTTTGACGCCTCTAGGTGACTGCAGCATGGAAAAAGGAAGTATTTTTATCATGGCGGGCAAGTTTGTAGCGCCTCCGTATTGAGGAATTTTTGGATGTCAATATGATAGATGTCACAGGATACTTTCTTTTGTTTTTTATTTTTTTATTTTATTGTGATTGAATTTGATTATAAAATTTATAGCTGTGTTTTGGTGTGAAGTTTTAATCATGATTCTACACTCATATGTAAGAATGGTATTTGATTACAACTTTCAAAAATTAATTTAACACCACTTTTGAAAACTCGTTTCAAGCGAGATTTAAATTTTGAAATTTTGCCTACTCGATTGTCCTCTCAGACGTCTGGCCGGTTGACTGAAATAGTGTGAATTTTTTTTTTTTTTTTTGGCAATTGGCACTTGTAGTTTTTTATATATTAAATAAAAAATATTTTCCAAATTTTTAAGTTTTTTATGAATTTTGAATAGAATTTTGAGTGGTATGTTTGGTTGTGAATTGTAAGTTTTTTAATCAAATATCATGTGTCACATTTATTATTCCAAACTCAATTCAAAACGTTTTTCAAAACTCATAACCAAACAAATTTTCCACACTTAAATCATAATTTCAAAACTCACAAATTTAAAATACAACTCTATTCTCAAATTATAATTCTAAAACTCTAATAAACACAAGTTATTATATTTATGTTAAATATTTTTAAAAAAATACAATATATATATATATATATATTTATGTTTAATAAAAAAAATAACACTTGACAGCCGTCACATGATACCTCTTAGCATTTTTAAATCTGTCATGAACGTCCATATCATAATAGGAGCCATTCAAATTAGGGAAGTGGCGTAAGTAGGGCAAATTGATGAGATTTGAGATGATATTTATAATTTGGAATAAATTATAAATGGGAGCTTTTTTGATAAATCCATTTTCTAAGAGCTTTATTTCATCCAATCCATATTCTTTTTGACTATTTCATTAGGTCCAATTTGAGATAAGAAGACCAAAATACCCTTTTCATCTACCTATGTTCCATTTAGTTCACATTATTTTCTTATATTTCAATAAGTCCTCTGGGTGACATAATTACCAAAATACCCCTAATGTGAATGTTCATATCGTCAATGTGTAGGGGCTTGACCCATGTCGATCCTCGTGGGTGCCCGGAAAAATTCGAGTCAGGCCGGGCCGGCCCACAGGCCAAAAAAATAGGCCCGGCCCGGCCCGTTGATAATGTGAATATTTACATTGACAAGTTAACATTCACATTGATAGGAGTGTAAAATTGGCCCGCGGCCCGTGGGCGGCCCGAAGCCAGCCCGCCGCCCGGGGCAGGCCCGGACCGGCCCTGGGCCGGCCCATTCGTAATGTGAATATTCACATTGACATATTAACATTAACATTGATAAGAGTGTAAAATTAGCCCGCGACCCGTGGGCAGCCTCGAAGCCCGGGCCCGGGCCGGGCCGGGTCGGGCCCGGCCCGTTGACAATGTGAATATTCACATTGACATGTTAACATTCACATCGATAGGAGTGTAAAATTAGCTCGCGGCCTGTGGCCCGGCCCGAAACCGGCCCGCAGCTCGTGGGCTACCCTGGGCGGGCCCGGCCAACCCGTTGATAATGTGAATATTCACATTGACATGTTAACATTCACATTGATAAGAGTATAAAATTAGCCTGCGCCCCGTGGTTGCCTGAAACTAGCCCACGGCCCGTGCGCAGCCCGGGGCGGGCCCGGCCCGGCCTGTTGACAATGTGAATATTCACATTGACATGTTAACATTCACATTGATAAGAGTGTAAAATTGACTCGCGTCCCATGGGCGGCCCGGGTTTGGGTCCGGGCTTACCCCGGGCCGCGGGCGAGCTTCGGGCAGCGGATAAATTTTACACTCCTATCAATGTTAATGTTAACATGTCAATGTGAATATTCACATTATCACGGGTCGAGCCAAGCCCGCCTCGGGCTGCGGTCTGGCTTCGGGCTGCTCACGGGTTGCGGGCCAATTTTACACTCCTATCAATGTGAATGTTAACATGTCAATGTGAATATTCACATTGCCAACGGGCCGGGCCCGCCCCGGCCTGAGGTTGGGCTTCGGGCTGCCCACGGGTCACGGGCCAATTTTACACTCTTATCAATGTGAATGTTAACATGTCAATGTGAATATTCACATTGTCAACAGGTCGGGCCGGGCCCGCCCCAGGCCGCCCACGGGCCGTGGGCGGGTTTCGTGCAGTCACAGGGCGCGGGCTAATTTTACACTCCTATCAATGTGAATGTTAACATGTCAATGTGAATATTCACATTGTCACGGGTCGGGCCAAGCCCGCCTCGGGCTTCGGTCGGGCTTCGGGCCGCCCACGGGCTGCGGGCCAATTTTACACTCTTATCAATGTGAATGTTAACATTGTCAACGGACCGGGCCGGGATGGGCCCGCCCCGGGCTGTGGGTGGGCTTTTGGCCGCCCATGGGCTGCAGGCCAATTTTGTACTCTTATCAATGTGAATGTTAACATGTCAATGTGAATATTCACATTGTCAACGGGCCGGACCGGGCCGCCCATGGGTCGCGGGCGGGTTTTGCGCCGCCACGGGACGGGGGCCAATTTTACACTCCTATTAATGTGAATATTCACATTGTCAACGGGCCAGGCCGGGCCGAGGCCGCCCTGGGCTGCTGGCCAATTTTATACTCTTATCAATGTGAATGTTAACATGTCAATGTGAATATTCACATTGTCAATGGGCCGGATCGGGCCCGCCCCGGGCCGCGAGCGGGTTTCGCGCCGCCACGGGACGCGGGCCAATTTTACACTCCTATTAGTGTGAATGTTAACATGTCAATGTGAATATTCACATTGTCAACGGGCCGGGCCCGCCCCGGCTCGCCGGCGGGTTTCGGGCCGCGCACGGGCCAATTTTACATTCCTACCAATATGAATTTTAAAGTATGAATGTTCACATCATTAAATTGGTAATCGTTCAAAAAATATTTATAAAGGTATCAAAATTGAATATAAGGGCATGAGCAATGCTATATACCACTAATTTATCATCACTAACTCCACCACTAGTGAGGTGACAATTGAAAAAAAACAAAAACCAAGGCACAAAACACATGTGGCAGTGGGTATCATTAGAGCCACCACTAATTAGTGGTCTAAAGCAATTTTGTAAGGGCATAAGTGTCCAAGAAAATAGTGTAAATCAAGAAAATGGAATTTATGGAATAAAACTATATATACATGGGACTAAATGGGTTAAAAAATTCCTTCATGGACTTCTTGGGTTAAAACACTTCTAAATTGGACTTATCAATAAAAATCCCATTATAAATATACTTTTTAAGTTTTATTTAAAATATGAATTACCTCATATAATTAGAAAAATTATAAATATCCCTTATTAGAACTTTTTATTTAATAAAATTAATTAAAAAAATTAAAGGTAGCGTTTGGTAGAGTTTTAGAAATACAATTTAAGAGTAGAGTTATATTTTGAGTTTGTGGGTTTTGGAATTATGATTTGAGTGTAGAAAATTTGTTTGGTTATGAGTTTTGAATTGAGTTTTGAGTTGAGTGTTAAATTGAGTTTTGAACGTTTGACGTGACATGTGAAATAAGAAAATTTGTTTGATTATGATTCAAAACTTAATTTAAAAAGTTATAATTCATAACCAAATACACAACTCAAAACTCTATTAAAAATTCTATTCAATACTCATAACCAAACTCTTTTTAAAATTTAATTCAAAAAAATAATTATTAAAAAAAATAACATAAATTTTTTTAATTGAAAATATTACAAACAAAATAAATTTTTTTCAAAATAAATATTCAATTACTGCTTTAAAATAACTTTTGATTCTATATTTGATTGGAATTATATTTTTTAAAAATATTTTTGATTTAAAATATAAAAAATATATTATTTTTGTTAAAAAAATCAAAAACAAAATTCCCATTTTTTTTTCTTCCAAATAATAGGTCCCAATTGCAAAAAAAAAAGAAAAGGAGTTTTGGTCAACCGGCCGGACGTTCAGGAGGACATCCGGGAGGATGACCGGGTAGACCCAAGTCACACTTTTTAAAATTAAAAAAAAAACTATCTTCTCCAAACAAAAGCTAAAATGAGTTTTGAAATGTTATATTGGAATTAATTTTTAAAAACTTTAATCAAACAAAGCATTGAAAACAGCTCTGGAATTATGTTTCCAAAGCTGCTCCAAACATAGCCAAATTTTTTAATTGCTCTTTTATATAATAATAAAATTTCCTGAATTATTAATTGAAATAAATTTTTACAGTCCCGCTACAGACCTCGAATGAGGTTTGCCGCGAATGGCTCGAATGATGGTAACACGTGAAGAGGATGGTAACATGTGGCGAAAGCAGATCCAAAACAGATCCAATGGGTTAGAAGCTACCACATCACGGAGAGAGATAAGTTGAGTGTTGGACGAAAAGACGCTTTTGTTTTCTCACATAACAGAGGCAAACAGACTCAAGCTTTTGCCCCAAAATCTTTATTTGACGACCATAGGAAAAAAATAGAAGAACGGAGAGACAGAGACGCCAGCCGAGATTAACAAACGACGGCGTCCCACAATCACATATTACTCCTCTTCCCTAAATGGCTCTCTTCGCTTTTGTATTTCCTAGATCCCATCGACGTCAATCTTCTCGCTGGTGGAGTATATATCTAGCAACAGCGGCGAGTCGAAGCCCCACCATCCTGCAATATACACCCTCAAAAGTTATCTTCTTAGTTTGCCTTCAATACACTTCTCCCTTATCAAAGATTTGTTTGTAAAAGTGAAAATCTGGGTTTGCTCAATACACTCCTCCATTTGCTTTTTCTAATTTTCTTTTCTGTTCTTTTCTTTTCTTTTTGGCAATTTTTCTGGTTTTCCTCAATTTTCTATTTGTTTAGAAAGAATTTTTTTTTTTGAAAAAAAATGTGAATGAAGTTTGTATGAATGTGAGGAAAATAGAAGGCAATGTGAACTAAGTTAGATTTTCTTTTATAATCGAAGGCAATGTCACACTGAAGCTACTACGACAGGATCATCGTCTTTGTTGGGTATTGGTCGATCATCATCTTTGTTGGGTATTGGTCGATCACCGTCAATGGAGGAGCCTCTAGGGAAAATCCTATCAGGTTGGTATTCTGAGTGAGGAGAGGAGTGAGAACGAAGTAAGGAGAAAAGAAAACATGGCGGCCATTAGTTCCGTTTAATTTCCTTCCTTGTCTGCGATGTGGATGTGTTTTGTGAATGTCTCGTTCATGGTGGGTGGTGGGAATGTGGATGAGGGGGTGAGTTCGGTGTTGTGGGGTTTGAATAGAGGAGAGAGAGAGAGAGAAGAAGAAGACCAAAGAGAGAAGAAAGTTTCGAGGCATTCGAGCCTCGAAATTTCGAGGCCCCAAGCATTAGTGCAATTTTTAACATCATTAAAAATATTTAATTGACTTGATGATTTATTAATAAAATGAATTATTTGTTATAAAATTAAAAATTTTAAGGGGTAAGATGTAATTCTGAACCACAGAGGCTAAATTGTATCAAATTTACCTTTAAAATTTGATTTTCAAATTTAGAATTATTATTATTTGACATAAAATAGAGTAAAAGGAGTAATGTTGTACATATTAATTTTTTTTTTTTTTTAAACATTACCTGTTCAGCATATGACAATTGAGTTGTCAATAAGCATGTGTAATGAATGGCACCTTGAAATTTTTTTAGAGTAAATGTGAAATTTATCTAAAATATTTTGAATTTTACAAATTGAACCCAATGAAATTAAAAGAATAGAGAATTGTTATTCTTATTTCATTTTATTGTAAATACATTCTAAAAAATTGTCTTTATTGTTTAAAATTGCACATATATGATTCTTAATACACATTAGAATACATTTTTTGGAGAAATTTATAAAGAATTGTAGTGAAAATAATAGTTTCAATTGTCATGGTCATTAATTCTGCCAATCACAATTACAATTGTGAAAAGATCTTTTGGTTTGAAGCAATTTATAATCAGAGGCGCTATTCCTATTCTACTTTACTTAAAATACGCTCTTTTATTTATTTTTATTATACATAATTACATTAATAGCCCTTTTACTTTTACACATATACCTTAATTGCCCTTTATTAAAGAGTATCAATATAACTATGTATAATAAGAATAAAGAAATGAGTGTTAGAATAAAGTGAAATAGGAATAGTAGCTCCCTTTATAAAAAACCAAATAGTGATAGTTTTTTAATTTATTCAAAGTGATGATTGAAGCAATGATTATTTGGTTACAAATATTTTTTTTGGGGGGGGGGGGGGTTGTTTGATAGCATAAGAAACATGGTTGTCATATACATATACAGTGATTTCAACAAATAAAAACTTGTGAACAATTTTGTAATAGTAGATCTTTGCTTGATTTTGTTTAATATATCAACTTTCAAAATACCTTTTGTTGATGTGATTGAAAATATATAAAATCAGCAGTGCTACGTCGCTCGAATTTCTGCCCCCCCAAATCCCCCGAACCAAAAACGACGTCGTTTCGTCGTTTTTGGATTTTTTTTTTTTGTTTGTTCAATCAGAGAAGCAGATGAAGACGAAGAAAGAAGGGGGGAAGAAAGAAGGGAAGAAGAAGAAGGGAAGAAGAAGCAGAGGCAGACGACGGCGGCGGCGGAGGCAGACGATGGAGGAGCTGCGACGATCGGCGATTTGCGACGATAGGCCGAGCTGCGACGATCGGCGGAGTTGCGACGATCGGACAATCGGCCGGAATGCAGGGGGCTCTGTGTGTGTGTGTGTCTCCCTCTCTTTTCCTCTCTCCTCTCCGCTCTCCCTCTCTCTCTCTCCCTCTTCCCCCTGTGTGTGTTTGAGCTCGAAAATGGAAGAAAAAAAAAAGAAAAAAAAGAAAAAAAAGCCTAATGCCCAAAACGACGTCGTTTTGGGCATTAGGGGGATTAAGGGGGGGGGGGACAAATTTTCGAGCTCTCAAACATTATTCATATAAAATTATAGTGTAAAATTTGATTTTGATTTAAGTTGTGTAGAGCTTGTACTATCATAATGATATTGATATTATTTGTTAACTGACCCCATTGAACTAAAATTCTGACTATGTCACTGTCAATATTCCACTATCCCAAGGCCTTTTTACACAACACAATCAGATTAAAGAGACCCATTGCATGATAGAAAAAATTTGAACTGAAAAATTGATCTTTCAATTGTCTTTATCATACTCTGTTATTGTAGTCATTTCAGTTTAAGGGTTGTTTTGGGTAATGTAAAAAAAAATTAATTTTTTTACTTATTACGAAAAAGCGTGTAGAGAGGTAATATGACGCTAAAAAATTGAATGAAAAATTTAAAAACCTTCCGAGATATTGATTTGCGATTATGTTTCAATTTTAAATAATGAATAATAATCTTAATCAAACAATCATCAATAAATCGACACAACGATTTAATGTGAAAAAAAAATCACAATTGGAACACCTCCAATTGTGATAAAAAAAAAAATCATTGGTCAAAGTCACAAAACAATCCAATAAGAAGATAAAAAGAAATTACGCATGAGAACTCTCAATTACCTAGCGAATACATGCCTAAATTGAACCAAACCCGATGTGCTTCTTCCACCACCGTCTTCACCTCGGAATTTCTTTGCCCAACGTTGAATCCACAACACCGATGTCAAATCCACAATAATGAGCCACTCAGAAATCCATCAAAGTTTCTGGTCCAAGTTTCCCGAAATCCACCAATGAACATCTATCTTTTTATATGAATAAAAGAACAAAACAATTCTTGATGACATTCAATACGAAACTTGTTGATCAATCGATCACCCTCAAATCATCAATAAAAACAATATATAAACACCCTCTAATATGGAACACTTGTTTTCTTTTTCTCTCTAAGAATCTAGACGAGTTCAACCCTAAAAATAGCAAACAACATACTTTATACTAAATAGAGCCGTGAAGACCGCTCGAGCGTTTACTTTACTACTCGGGTGGTGTGACTGAAAAAAGGTAGTCACATATAGGTCAACCGCTCGAGTAGTAAAATATATTTACTAGAAGTTCAGAATACAAGCAGAGATACTAGATGAACCACTTCATCGCTTGAACGGTCGAACAACTTTGACTTCTTTTTGGTTTTGGAGCCATTGCCCTTCAACCCCGCTTAAGCGTTGCCTCCTCGACCCTCGCGAGCTAATCAGGCAGCTCGATCCCCATATTTAATTAGCGAAGTGGCAAACAAGAATACTCAAATC
The DNA here is from genome assembly GCA_030407325.1 of Camellia japonica. Taxonomy (NCBI): domain Eukaryota; kingdom Viridiplantae; phylum Streptophyta; class Magnoliopsida; order Ericales; family Theaceae; genus Camellia; species Camellia japonica. Next base: position 167,734,774 of record JAPPVO010000016.1, read on the forward strand.
AAAATACGACATGTCAGCACAAACTCTCTACATGGACACACTTAGGGTTGGATTTGTATCTAAACTCTTACGACCTCACGGATACAATACAACAAATGTATTTTTCTCTAACGAAATTGTCAATTACAAAAACCTAACACTGGATTTTTTACTTATTACGAAAATACGTGCTAAAAGTAAAAAGATTGTGTGATTTAAATAAGCCAATAAATCAATAAATTGATTTTTTTTTTTATAAAAAAAATTGTAAAATTTATTATTTTTGTTAAAAGATTTTCAACAATGCTATTATGCCGTCGGTCGCCATAGCATTATTGAATGATTTTTTTACTAGAGCCCAAAGCTTAAAGATTTATCCTACTTTGTTAGTGTAGTGATTTTCCATTTTAAATATCAAATTTTCATATATGTGAGTTAAGAAAAAATTGTAAAATTTATTAGTTTGGTAAAAGATTGTCAACAATGCCAGGCGGCCGGTCGCCATAGCATTATTGAATGATTTTTCTACTAGAGCCACAAGCTTAAAAATATAGATCATCGAGTGAAGGCGAATAATATATATTTTTTTAAATTTGGTTGAAAATTAAATTTTAAAAATATGTTCAAATTAATTTGTTATTTTTTGATTCAATATCAAAATAACTTAATCAAATTGGGCTGGAATAATTTGATTTTTGACATAATTTTATGGTAAATATAAATTCATTGATTCAAGTTTAAACAAAATTTTAAATATTAATTAATTTTGAAATATATTTAAATATAACTTACTTATATAATAAACTCATTTCAAATGAATTTTTAAGGGGAAATTTTAAATCAGTGTAAAATCTAAAAAATAATTATAGATTAGTGATAAATTTTATTAATATTAATAATTATAATTATAATTTTTTCATTTGTAATAACTTACTCACATCACCTATGATTGGTAATTTTTCCAATTTGTAATATTATTAGTTATATAGGCTCCATTTGGGGAGTTAGGCTTATAATTAAAAATTAAAAGTCATTATAAATTGTCATGTCACTATTTTTATTTTTTACACTTTTTTTCATAAAAAACTAATTGTTTGGGATAAACTAAATAAATATATTTTTTTAATTTTTTTACGAAAAGATGTAAAAAAAAATAAAATGATGATGTGACCCAAAAAAATAGAAAGAAAAAAAATGTGTTATTTTAGTGCACCCCAAACAAAAAAATTAACTATGCTTTCATTTGGAGAGTGCTAATTTACCTTGACTAAATTAATTTGGTTTAGAAAGACTTTTGACCTTTTTAGTTTGGATTGGATATGATGATTATAAATTTAAAAAAAAATTATAATTTAAACATCACATTTCACTGAATTAATCTATTTTATTTTTTGGTATTTATTTAGTCATTTTGGCCCCATTTGTTTTCAAATATAGAATAGAGGGGATTGATAGTGAATGGATTAATAGTGAGGGAATTAAGTAAAATTATGTTTGTTTTGATGATAGTTGTTAGTATAGGGATTGTTAAATTATTTTTATATAAAATAAATATAAAATAATAAAACAAATAAAAAAATACAAAAAAACATTAAACATTAATGTTTAAAAAAAAATACCCAACATATAAAAAATTTTAAAAAAATAAAAATAAAATAAAAAAATTTCAGAAAAAAATAAAACAAATAAAATAATGATTTTTACTTAACAAAAAATACAAAAAATTAAACATTAATGTTCAAAAAAAATACCCGACATGTAAAAAATAAAATAAAAAATAAATAAAAATAAATTTTTTTTAATCCGCCCGACTATTTTTCTAATATCAAGTCCTGAAGACCCATCCAAATTCCCTTAAGGAGACCTATCTTAATTCGAAACTCACTATCAATTCTTTCTTCATCTCTCAAAATAAACATAATATTAAGGACTTTTCTTAAGTGTGCAACCCTCAAGGTTGCACACCATGTGCCACTTACACAAAAAGTATAAGTAGAAGGTGGAAACAAAAACAAAATTGTAATCAGAAAAGGTATAAATGTAAGGCGTAAGTCACACACCATAACAAGACCCTAATATTAATAGATGCCATCTCACTACACGTCTTAATCCTCCTTCTGACTCTCCAAAGAAACGGACCTTTATCCTTCCAGACAATGCCTAAATAGACCTCAGTCTCGCGTACTATCGAAGTTGGAGCTAATAAAGGTACACGTGTCGAGCAAACGTGCCGGGAACATATTTATATGCACCGGCCAAGTAGCGCACCTTAACAAACCTCTCGTAGATTGAAACACTGACTCATCATAAGTTTCGTGCGAGCTTCGTCCCCTCATCGGTATTCTGTTCCGTTTTTAATTCAATTTTTGGACGCTTTCGCCCTCCACCTCACCTCACCCCACCACACCTTATTGTCTATCAATCTATCTAGGACACCGATCCCAATAGTTAACAACTAACCATGGTTATCTTGACCACAGGAGTGGGTTAAAACACTGCCACCTGCGAGTCCTATAAAACCGACCCACCTCGGCACCTGTCACCACATCTTCTTACCATCTCGAAACCTTATTGAATGGTTCAACCCTTTTCTTCTCTCTCTCTTTTCACTGTTGTATCATCACTTTCTCTTCTTTTTTGCCATTCAAGTTTCTGGTTAGCTCTCTTTCTTTCTCCTATTTGCTTTTGTTCTTGGACAGTACTGGATAAGCTTCCAATTGATTTCTCTTCATTTTGAATTTAAACCTAGATTCGCAACATATCTGTACCTTAAATTTAGCTAAATTTGAATTCGAAAATATTTGAATATTGAGAGTTTGTTGCTTTTAGCTAAGTAGGTAGGTAGTGTTCAACAGTTCTTGGATAAGGTTTATATTTCCTATAGAAAAAGAACCCTTATATATATATATATATATGTTTTATTTATTTTTTTAGGAAAAAAATAGTAATAATTTCTAATTACGAAATATGATTTGTTATTACCCAAGTGTATTTGTTTGTTTTTGTGTGAATTTGAAGAGAAAAAATGGCGACGAATGGAGGAGAATTCAGCTTTGCTTCGTCGAGTCCAAAAGCGAAAGGGAAGAATGGGCTGGCGAAGATACAGACACAGAAGAAGAAGACACACGAGGACGAGATCTGTCACGATGACAGCGCTCCCCCAGTGAAGGCGAAGACGATTGACGAGTTGCATTCCCTTCAGAGGAAGAGATCTGCTCCCACCACCCCCATCAAAGGTACTCAGGGCGCCTTTGCCTCCGCCATGTCCGAAGAAGACCGCCACAAGCAACAACTCCAGTCTATCAGGTACTTCTTTTAAATCAATTTTGTTTGAGTTATGCTTATGACCAAATAATCTACCAAACTTTTTATATGGCATATATGTGAATTTGTGTGGGTTCTATGCTTATATGAGAAGTTTGGTAAAAAATTTAATAAATTATTTGATATCTATAGTATTTTCTATTTTATTTTACGTTCACATAATTCGATAATAAAATTATATAATTTGATTTTTTAATTTTTGATTAATTTAATTTGGCTAAATTATTTCCGTTTGGAAAGAATTTTTTAATTTTTTTGACTTTGTTATGAGAAAAAAAATAAAATAATTATAGTTTGAATGTGATATTTTATTTAATTAACTTATTTAGCCTATTTTATTTTTAAGCAATGATTGAGACCCCACCTCCACAATACCTCACAAGATTCATACAAATTTAGACCACTCATGATATGGACTCTACACATACAGGAGTGGGCTCCATATATACATGGAGGGCCAGGATCACTGGTCCCAAACATTTTCCTTTTATCTTTTTGTATTTTTTTAATCCCAATTTAAATCCAATTCACTTGACAAACAGGAACTTAATTCTCTCAAATAAAGTGGAATCTACTATATGTTTACAAAAATTGATTATAAAATTTTGGACAAATTTTAATTTATCCTTGTGATTTTACCTCACAATATTTTATTGACATTTGATTAAGATTAAGATTAAGATTTAATTTAGAAAATAAGATGAATATGAGGGTATTATTGGCATTTGATTTAATTTTTGACTTTGACTAATGATTTTTGCATTGCCCACTCTCAATTTTGGAGAGTGTGGCACACTTTCAGTTATTTTTAACGAAAAAAATAACTGTAACATTTTAGTCTAAAATCATAAAGGAATTATTTGCTTATATTTAAGCTATTAGTGGGTAAAGTGTTTTGAGACGAAATCACAAAGAGATAATATAAATTTTGCTCTAAAATTTTTACTCAAGGTTGGTCTCATTGTTTGTGTCATACAACTATATTAGATAATGGTATTTGATTCAGTGACTGATTATGTAAAAATAAAGGGTCTTGTTACATTCCCTAAAAATATCCTCCCTAATCCCCCTAATTTCCATATCAAGTAAGAAAAAAAAAAGAAAAAAAGAAAGAGTTGCCCAAATTGGAAATTAGGGGGATTAAGGGGTATTTTTAGGGCTCCAAATCATTTTCCAAAAATAAAAAGACATGTTCAAATTGGGCTGCGTCGATTTGTGATCCGATTATGTAGATTTAATTCTTTATTTATTTATTTATTTTGTTATGAAAAACACTGTTGGAAACATGCCTAAGACAACGTTATGTATAGAAAAATAGAAAATTTATTGACAAAAATAAATACTTGAGATTCATTTCATACACCCATAGCCTTGTGTCATATTTGTACGCTTTTTAACTCGAGGAAGTTGAGGGTTCGAGCCCTTCAAACCCATAGCCTTGTGTCATATTTGTATGCTTTCCAACTCCAGAAAGTTGCGGGTTCAAGCCCTATTTGAAGTATTGGGAGTGATACCTTTTTCTTTTCCATTTTTCCTTAGATTATTAGACTGGTATAAGTTCAAACGAATGACAAAAAAAGGAAAAAATATTTTATTTCATACTTGGTCCTACTGTACAAAAATTAAATCTAATTTGGATCGGACATCAATTTTTGGTTAAATTTTTGTGTTGGGTTGGTGAAACAACAGTGCTTCATTGGCGTCACTGACGAGAGAGACAGGGCCAAAGGTGGTGAAAGGAGACCCAGCTAGAAACGCGGAGACGCCGAAGGTGGCCCACCACCACCAACAGCACCTTCACGCTCCAACAATCAGCACCAGTGACAGTTCCCTCAAGTTCACACACATCCTCTACAACCTTTCTCCTGCTGGTAAATTCTTCTCTCTTCATTTTTTTTTTTCTTTTCATGCTCAACATTTTATAAAGTTATTATAAGTCATGCATTTGACGTCACTAAAAAAAAATTTGGTACCTCATAAAGAAATTTGATGTCAAGAAATTTTCAATCATTGGTTTTCTCTTTTGCTGCATCAAATGGGATGGATAATAAATCAATCATTAGGTAATTTAACAGGCTGTATTAAGAAATTTTCAAAAAACTTTGATTGTCAAAAGTCTTATTTTTTAAAGGGATAAATACGACCTGATCTTATTAATCATATTTATTTATTTATAAGTTCTATTCAATTTTTCATCTATTAATATAATGAAACAAAATAGACATTTTAGAACTTACTACTGCATTAAACAAATATATCGGACTGGTAAATATTTACGTCCACTCAATAAGATTAGTTTGTAATTTTTCCTTTTTTTAAAGTCTATTACAATAAAGTATGTAGCCTACAGTCTCCACAAAAAAAAAAAAAACTCGAGCCATTCCCTTCTGTATTACTCTTTCCGAAAGAAGAACGGGCCCAGTCACTTTTGTGCAATGTGATTTTTTTCTCTCTTATATTTTCCTTTAAAATACAATAATAGATAATTCTAATTTTAAAATTATAAAGAGAATTTTAATAATGTAATAAGAGAAAAAAAAAAAAAAAATCAAAACAAAAACGTAAACACACAACACATCACAAGTGAGTCCTCATTTATTGTCATATCACTAGAACTCTCTGTAGAATTCTAAAATTAAAACTCTCAACCTTTATTCTTTAAAATATTAATGTTTTTTTACTCTCTCCGAAAGTCGAAAGGGTGGAGTCTACTTTTGTGCGATGTGATTTCTCTTTCTCTTATATTTTTTCTTTTAAAATATTAAGTTTTATTTATTTATTTATTTTATAAGAAACCCATTATTATTTCTCATAATAAATTCGTTGCTGCAAAATTCCTTCTAATGCATTAGAGAGGAGTAAAAGTCAAACTCATGATATCTTAATTTAATGAGGTACACATATTTTGGCTACGGAACTAAATTCTTAATGATTCAATCAAACCCAAAATTCTTGAACTGTTATAATCAACCATGTCAACTTTTAAATTGTGTTTAAATATTGAATTTTGAGAATTTTATATAAAAGGAAGAAGGAAAGAAAGATTAAAAAAATAAATGAAAATGACGTCTATTTTATTTATTTGTTTTTCATAAAAATTTCTTACGTTATGTTTGGTTAGAAAATTTTAGAAAAGATTTGAAAAATAAAAGGAAAAATGTGTGTGAAATTAGGTAAAATGTAAATATATTTTATTCATATTTCACCTATTTTTTTTTTTTTTTTTTCTTTCCTAATTTCTTTCCAAATTCCGTAACTAAACACAGTATTAATAAATTTGATATTCAAATTAACGAGTATGTTTGTAGTGGATGATTAAGTATTGAGGAATTTTAGGTAAAATAAAACATTGGGGACGAAAGGTTGTATTTGTTTCTTTCGTGCCCTCCATTCACTCTATTGATTTTATTTTTGGAAGCAGCTTCTCTCTAATTCTAGATCAAATTGGAGGTTGTTGTTGGGCCATGGAGCCCACCACGAGTCCCGTTTCGATAATCTGAATCGTTCAATGTGTAGAACTCGTCGAGTACTATATGCGTGTAAAAAATCACGTTAATCGAATATCGATAGCTATCTCATTGGATCAGTTTTCTGTCATTTGTTCACCGTCTATTTTTTTTATACAAAACTGATTTGATCACATAGATATCGATATCCGATCTACGCAAGTTTTTTTTATAAACATATAGTATTCAATGAGTTCTACATATTAACGTTTTGAATTATCAAAACGAGACCCGTGGTAAGCCTTCACGAACCCAACAACACCCTCCAATCTGATATAGAACTGGAGGGATGCTACTCCCTTATTTTATATGGTATCTTTGTGAATCTTTCAAGTCATTCTCTCCCACCACTTCTTGAATGATGTATGCAATAAAATGACTCAAGCTCTTGACTTCAAGGTAACCAATGGCGATATTAGTTAAATTATAAATTTTTATTTAAAAAAAAAAAATACAATAGAGCATTTCTAAAACTAAAATAAAGAATATGATAGTTGTTATTACAATTCATTAAATTAAATCTTAGTGATTGAGTATTGCTTTCTTCTTTTTCTTTCTTCTATCATCCAGTTTTTTCTCTAAAAAATTTACACACTTATAATTTTGATGATAATTATTATTTGTACCGCTAAGTGTGTTTTTGACCACTACAGAATTGTACGAGCAAGCCATAAAATACGAGAAAGGATCATTCATAACGTCGAGTGGCGCTCTAGCCACCCTATCCGGTGCAAAGACCGGTCGCTCACCCAGAGACAAGCGCGTCGTCAAGGACGAAACCACTGCCGATGAGCTTTGGTGGGGAAAGTAAGTTACACCCTTTCCCTCTCCTTTGGCTAATATTTGCTTCAATAAATTTAATCAAAGTGAAGTGTTCTTTGAAATTATATTTTAAAAATGATTTCAATCTTAAAATCGTGTTTTCAATTCAAGAATTTACAAAATAATGCGTTAGAGAAATAAATTTAAAACATCATACAAGTGGAAAATTTGATTAGAAAGATGACTTTGGTGAAAACCTTTATGTTTCAACTAAATGAAAATCACCTTTTTAAAATAATACATTATTAATGTAGTGGTGTGATTTAATTGGTCTCAGGGGCTCACCCAACATTGAAATGGACGAGCACACTTTCTTGGTCAACAGAGAAAGAGCTGTTGATTACTTGTGCTCCTTGGACAAGGTATTTCATGCTAATCCCTCTTTTTTATTTATGTTTTTTTTTTTTTTTCGTTTTTAACAATATTATAAACTCAAATATATAATATAATAAGATATTTGCATTGGGTTAGTTTAAAATTAAATAAATATATATAATCTAATACGTAAGAAAGATAAAGATACTACATTTATCACTATCGAAACTATCACCTTTAGCTGACATGGTGGGGGAACCACTACATGTGAGAAGCCATAGTTTACATATTGACAAATGTAATCAAATTTCGGTAATATCTAACCATAATTGATGAAATACAAATCACACAAATGAACAACTGTACAAAAGAAAGATAAATCACATGTATATACGAAAATACAAAATTTACGTAAATCAAAATCCACACAGCCCATCACATATATCCTCTTAAGATTACTTATTTAAATTGCATAAACTAGTAAAGTGGTTCCATATTTTTCTCTCCTCATGTGCCAAGAAACCACGTTGCTTTTGTAAAATCAAATATAATATTTAGACTGAATCAAATAAAATATAGTCGGTTTTTATGCAGTGGGTGTTGAATTTGGACCAAATAGCACTTCTCTTATGCTTTGCCCTCACAAGTTTTAATTTACAATTTTTTTTTTCCTCCGGAATTGCTCCACGTCAGAAATTGATGGGTTGACTTTCCCATCTTAACCCAGAATTGATTGCACCTTAGAAATCTTGGGATTTTTTTATGGGGAAATCTTTTGATGATATCATTTACGATCCCAAACTTTGAACCTCATGATTTTCTTAATAAAGTCTTAGATGACCTTTAATGTCCCTCCATTAGCCCAAGGGTTATTATCATTACCTTTTTTTTTCACTGTCACGTTTTCCCACTCTTGATGATGAAATGAGATGGGAATGAATTTTCTCTTCCCTTCATGTTTTTTGCCATCTTATCTTGATTATATTTATTAGATTTATTTATTATATATATATACATATATATAATTTAAAATTTAAAATCTAATAAGACTAGAACACTAAAATATTAATAATTATTTTAGTTTTTATTTTCATATCTTTTTAACTCTTATTACTTATAAAATACCATTTGTAATATATTATATCATCTCTTATTTTTATTAATATCATTATTTTTGTCTAATTCCCTTCTTAACACTCTTATTTGCCCAACTCTCGATACAATTCAAGATAATTATGGGACCATACAAACCCATCCCCCTCCCTTGCCAACCCTATATATGTTGACATATCGGCATATATTGTCAAGAAGCACCAACGGTTGATGCAGTGGCACTACTATTAATAAATGGAGAGTAATGTTCATTGTCTCCACCATGTTTATGACAAGGGACAATACATTTATACATATCAGAAGAATGGTTAATTTTTCATGATGTTTCATTTCTTGGCTTCTTTCTCAAATAGTGCCCATTCCACACTGCCTATATAAACATAACCTTTATCTATAGGATGAGACTAGTTACTTTTTAAATAATATTAGATTTGTTTATTTTTAATATTATGTATATATATTATTTATAAAAATAAATGAATAAATTTATTTAATTATTTGATTTATTTATTTTGTAATATATTTGAATTGGAGAAAACTCCAATCCAATCTATATTGTATTGTTGTTATGGTATATATATCACATGGTTTATGGGTCCCCAAGTTGAAGCAAGAGAGTCTGGAAGTAGGATCCACCAAGATTAGTTAGTGGAGAAGGAAAGCTCATCTTTCTTTTTGGGAATAAGTAAGTCCATATGTGCACAGAAATCAAATACAGAATGAGATACAATCATTTCATAAGGGATGAAGCCTACATCTTGTGAGAGGATTGTATCTTACTCTGTATTAATGTCTGTGTTTTTAACATTATTGTTTAGGAATAGTTTGATGATGGAGGAAGATATATATATATATATATATTTATTTATTTTTCTGGTTGATCCTTAGCCAGATATCCAAAGGTTGACATCCCAACAGCTATTTTAAAAGTTTTGATGTATGCAATCATGCTTGAGATTGAGAATCACTTTTTCTTACATTCCCTTTTTTTAAGTGTTAGGCACCATGTTCGGAAGTAATTTACCACCACGGTAGTTTCGATTTTTTTTAATAGTTTCTAATTAATTATAATTGATTATTTATTTATTTATTTGTTTTTAAAAAAAGGTGAGATCCAAAATCTTATTTTATCGACCCTCTTAGACCAAAATGAAGAAAGACAAGACCTCTCTCTCTTTTTTTTTTTTTTTAATACGACCAATCATTTTTAATTCAGTACCTTTCACTTGCAATGTCCAAATAGTGGAAAGCCAACCATCACTTGATACCCCAATTACCAAAACATTGGTGATTGCTGAACAGTTAAAGCTCTTACCCTTGAGACCCTGCAAAAACCTTACAATAGCATGGATATATGGACCAGTTAATCACTTCGGTATGCCACAAATGTTCACACTGCATCTCAGCTGTTGATTAATGCGGTCACTCCGCAGTGGTTTACCCCAGTCAACAGCTGAGAAGTAGTATGCAATGCCAAATAATTTTTACCCATAATATGCGTCGGTGGGGTACCGTAGGAAGGGGGGAACCCGCGAATTCAAAGAGACAGGGCATGTGCACAAATCTTATATAGCTTTATTCGCATTTATGGTGATTGTTCCCTGTAGAATTATATCTGTCAATCTAGCTAATTAATTACCAAATAACATAATACAAATTCTAAATACCGGTTCTCTAATCTTCATTTTTCCGTTTCAGGTGTTCGTGAACGATCAGTTTCTGAATTGGGACCTGGATCACCAGATTAAAGTTCGAATTGTATCCGCCAGAGCTTACCATTCCTTGTTCATGCACAACATGTAAGTAAATGACCCTAAAAACAAAACGCTTCACTCCCTATTATCTTTGTACATTCTTGACATTTCACAAATGCTATAATCTTAAAGACAATAAGTCAAGAAATTAATCTGTGTGTGAGTCAGTAAAAAGAAATTAGTTTAGCGTATGTAAGATAACTGGGTCGGTTGCAGGTGTATCCGACCCACTGTTGAAGAGCTGGAGAATTTTGGTACTCCGGACTTCACAATATACAACGCAGGGCAATTCCCATGTAACCGTTACACTCACTACATGACTTCCTCAACTAGCATAGACATCAATCTTGCTAGGAGAGAAATGGTCATCCTCGGCACTCAATATGCTGGGGAAATGAAGAAAGGCTTGTTCAGCCTTATGCACTACCTCATGCCTAAGCGTCAAATCCTATCCCTCCACTCCGGTTGCAATATGGGCAAGGACGGAGACGTTGCCCTCTTCTTTGGCTTGTCAGGTAATAAAAATTGTCATCGGATCATCATAGCAACAGGCAGGGGAGGCCTAAACTTACCATCCAAATGATACATGCCTTCTTTCGATCTCTTTTGACCTTTCAACTCGCTTTGTTCGGTTTGTTGTTGACGAAATGTGTTTTTGTGGTTGTGTTTGTGTTAGGTACCGGAAAGACTACATTGTCTACGGATCATAATAGATATTTGATTGGAGATGATGAGCATTGTTGGAGTGACAATGGTGTGTCTAACATTGAGGGTGGTTGCTATGCAAAGTGTGTTGATTTGTCTGGGGAGAAAGAGCCTGATATTTGGAATGCCATCAAGTTTGGGGCTGGTAACATTTTGCCATCAAAATTTCACTTTTTATGTAAAAATTGAAAAATTGTTTCATTAGAGTTTATCTCAAATTATTTCTTGTTTCTGCAGTTCTTGAAAATGTGGTGTTTGATGAGCATACTCGGGATGTGGATTATTCTGATAAATCTGTCACAGGTAAACATATAGTAAATTATGTTGATTTGAAAATGAAGCAGATGTGGAACTATCAATTTGAATCACAAAATGCAAAATCTTGAGATCAAGCTATGTTGATTCATGTTTTGACTTGTTTTTTTTGGTGTATTGCAGAGAATACTCGGGCGGCATATCCTATAGAGTACATCCCCAACGCTAAGATCCCGTGCGTTGGACCTCATCCGAAGAATGTCATCCTTCTGGCTTGTGACGCATTTGGTGTTCTTCCACCTGTGAGCAAGCTGAGCTTGGCCCAGACCATGTACCACTTCATCAGTGGATACACTGCTCTCGTATGTATCGTCATTGAACTTGCTATTTTTAAGTCTATGTTTGTTTAGGCTTGGATATTTGGGAGTAACAATTTTTCTCAAACGTGTTTTGGTGATAATATAACAGGTAGCAGGAACAGAGGATGGCATAAAAGAGCCAACGGCAACATTCTCGGCCTGCTTTGGTGCAGCATTTATAATGCTTCATCCCACAAAGTACGCAGCCATGCTGGCCGAGAAAATGCAAAGGCATGGGGCTACCGGATGGCTTGTTAACACCGGTTGGTCAGGCGGAAGGTATGAATTTTCACCATAACTTGTATCCAAGTAATGCATTTCCAAGTTAATACATGGACCTGAGGAGATGAGATTTTGTTTGTTTTGCAGCTATGGATCAGGCAACCGAATCAAGCTAACTTACACCCGAAAAATCATTGATGCGATACACTCAGGGACTCTTTTGAATGCAAACTACGTTAAGACTGAGGTGTTTGGGCTCGAGATCCCAACCAAAATTGAGGGTGTGCCATCAGAAATTCTTGATCCAGTGAACACAGTAAGTATTTTCTCTTTCTCTCTACACTACTGTTCCAAGTGATATCCGAACTCAAAACAATCTGTGTTGGAATTGCAGTGGTCAGACAAGAATAAATACAAGGAGACACTGTTGAAGTTGGGAGGTCTGTTCAAGAAGAACTTTGAAGTATTTGCAAGCTACAAGATTGGAACTGGCAACAATCTCACTGAGGAGATCTTGGCTGCTGGTCCAATTTTCTAATGGGAATGATCTTTGTGATATTTGATGGAATGGAAGGAGGATTCAAAGAGAGAAAATAAGTTTAATATGTAATTATTGGATTATTCTTATGCCTCATTTTTATGGGTGTTTATATATATATATATATATAACTAGTAGCCTCTATTTCTTTATAGAAAGAGGCAATCTTTCTCTCAACTTATGTTATAAAAAAAATAAATAAATAAAAAAAATTGAAAACTATTAGGGAGTTCTAAAAAGTAAGGGCTAAAAAATTAAATTGTGTGGTATAGATTCAAACTTGATGTGATGAGTCACATTCAATCTATCCAATTATTTTATGATAATTTTTCAAATAAATTTTGAGTTGCATAATGCGACCCCCAAAAAAAAAACCTATGGGAAAAAAAAAATTTACTTTCGTCTTCTCTCAAATTGCCGATGCCTTGAACCTATCAATTTATAACAAATAGCCTATTGAGATCCATTTAATAACCCATAAGGAGAAGGATCCCCTCCAGTCGACTAGAGGGTGTTATTTGAGCCCATAAGACCTATTACGGGTCTCGTTTCGATAATTCAAATCGTTCATTTTATCAGATATTTTGTGTATTTCATCCACAAAAAGAAAAATTAGGTCAATCCGATAAATTGTAACTTGTTCAATTTTTCACTAAAAAAATAAACAATTATGTTTTTAAAAATAAATCTTTAAATCATACATTTTATTAGTGACAAATACAATAAATGACATTGTCACATTATTCTGATGTAAAATTCTATATAAAAATTATGTAGGTAACTACAGTGAAGAATTATGTAGTCTACCACTCCAATGAAAAAGCTAGAATGGAACAACTATTGAACAATTGGTGAGCAAACAAGTGCTAGCTTGGGTCCATATAATCATCTATGCTTTGAACAATCGACCCCAATGCTTAAACATAGATTTCACTATAAAATAAAATAAAAATAACAAATCCAAATCAATCTCAACAAATTACTTAGCATCATCAACAACAAAAAATTCAACAAATTACACAATGAACAGATTGTTTTTCAGAACAAATAAAAATACAAGGAACAAACAGATGTCTCCTTTACCTAAACATCAAAATCTTGCAAGGGAAAAAGAAATTTACCCATAATTTCTGGTTGGAATTCTGTTGGAAGAGATTGTAAAGAGAACATACAAAAAGATTGAAGAAGAAAAATCTGTTTTTTACTGATCAAAGAGCCTTCCATACTAGGCAGGTGCAGAGAGCGAGTGTTCTATACCAACAGATACCTTCAGCAAATTCCAATGGAGATGCTCTAAGAGCATCCACAAGAAGGCAAGCTAACCATTAATTTCGCTCAAATAGCTCACAAAGACTATTCTGAGTTTTATTGTCTTGTGCACAAAAGTCTCTCTGCAAACTACCATCACAATTTAAAGTACTGAAAGCTCTTGAAAAAATGAAAGAAGTTTCCTTAGTTGACTTCATTGATTATAGTCCCTTTCCACCCTATATATATGTCTATATATATATATATATTAGTTAATTTCATGACTCGAAATATTATTTAATCCAAGTCTTTTCGATATCCTGTTCATGGTGGAAAACTTTCAACAATGTTCAGAAAACAAGTGAGATCAATTAGACTCGTGTTATAAAACATATATATATATATATATATATATATTTTTGGGGGGGGGGGGGACAGGAGAGAAGCAACAGCCACCGCTTCATCACCAGTTTTGTTGATCCAATCCGATCATTTTCTAATTTTATGTGCGTAGATCATTCATAAAAAATAAATAAATAAATAAATAACTTAATCTATCCAATAATCATAACCACATGATTTCATTATATTTATTTTCAAAAAAATGAACAATACTATCAAAATCATACTTGTGTCTATTTTTTTGACTTCAAACAAATATAATTAAATATGTGACTAGGATTATCACATCGATTTAAAAAATGATCGGGTTTAGATCATCAAAACCAACAACACGATGCTTGACAAAATGCAGGACTGGACTGACCAATCAACCTCCATGACTCAAGAGAAGTCTACTCTTGCAGAAATTTTTTTTTAAATATCCCAGCAACGTCCAAAGACTTCGGTGCTTATGATTATGACCAATTCCATACTCCTTATTGATAATTTCCAGGAAGTTACAAAGATGAAGATTAGCAATTTCCCTGGTAGAATGATAGCACTAACCCTGTCAATCACAGAGCTTCATCACTTGCTTTTGTTTTCACAGCAACCAAACAGAACACCCTAAAATTTGCAAAAGCTGTGTCATGGCTCAAATAGTAATATCACCCCTTCTACAGGTGATCTTCGAAAAACTTGCTTCACAGGTTCTGATGAAGCTTCAGTTCAGCAGCCACTACCGGAAAAAGCTCGAGAAGCTGAAAGCTACCCTGCCTGTGATTCGAGCAGTCATCGAAGATGCAGAAGAACAACAGCTCAAGGATAAGAAGGTTAAGGTCTGGCTGAGAAAGCTTCAAGATGTGGTTTATGACATTGATGACCTTCTGGACGAGGTCACCACCCAGTTTCTCCAAAGAAAGACGAAGAAAAAGAAGGTACCGATGGTTTGCTTAGCTCTTGAGCCTGTTTCAAACTACTATGTTATGCCTCGTAAGCTGACAACGATTCAAGAAAGGTTGGATGATATAGCAAGAGAGATGTCTAACTTCCAGTTCAGGGAGAGAATGGTGTATGAGCGGTCTGATATGATAGAACGACGACAAACAGGACCTCATATAGATGAATCAGAGGTTTGTGGTAGAAGAAAGGACGCGGATGCAATAGTAAATATTTTACTGTCGGCCACCATGAACACTGACACGGTCAGTGTTTCAGTAATTCCAATTGTTGGAATTGGGGGAATTGGAAAAACAACTCTTGCTCAATTTGCATATAATGACCCGAGGGTGGAAAGTCATTTTGATCTAAGAATATGGGTGTCAGTGTATGATAATTTTAATCCTAGAAAGATCATTAATGAAATTCTGGAGTACACAACTAAAGAAAACCATGAGTCCTCACAAATAGGTGTACTACAGTCTCAACTGTTTGAATCCTTGTGCGGGAAGCGATACCTTCTCGTGTTGGATGATGTATGGACCGATGATCAAGACGAATGGGAGAAACTGAGATATCCATTGAGAAATGGTGCAGATGGAAGCAAAATTATAATCACCACCCGCAGCAAAAGAGTTTCATCAATAATGAAAACAATGCACCCTTACACATTGGAAGCTCTAAGCGAAGATGAATGCTGGACTCTGTTCAAGCAACGAGCATTTGAGTCAGGAGAGGAGCGAGGATATCCAAACTTGCTGCCGATAGGGAAACATATTGTCAAGAAATGTGGAGGGGTGCCTTTAGCTGCCAAGATTCTTGGAAGTTTGATGTGCTTCAAAAGAGAGGAAAGTGAGTGGCTACATGTGCAGAAGAGCGAACTATGGAATCTGGATGAAGGAGAGAACAGAATTTTTTCGGTTTTAAGGTTGAGTTACGACCATTTGCCATCACATCTGAAACGATGCTTTGCATACTGCTCAGCATTGCCCAGGAATTTTGAGATCAGCAAGGAAAAGTTGATACGCCTGTGGATTGCAGAAGGCTTGATTCAGTTGTCTGGTGATACTTATTCTACCAAGAAGATGGAGGACACTGGCAACGAATATTTCAATGATTTGCTGTTGATGTCTTTCTTCGAAGCTGTAAATAAATATGATAACAGCAATTCATCAGAGTTTACAATGCATGATCTCATTCACGACCTTGCAAAATTTGTCGCAGGTAATGAGTTCCTGATGCTAGATCAGGATGATGCTTCTGTCAAGCCTGCAAAAGTTCATCACTCATCAGACCCAAGTAGTAATCTTGCCCAAACTCGCCATGCATCAATATTCTGCAATTTTTGGTCTTACAGGGTTCCTGAAGCTTTGTACGCAGCAAAGCAATTAAGAACTCTCAGATTTTTCTCTCCAACAAATGACTCTGACAAAGCCCTACCGATCATAGCTGCAGTCTTTAAACGCCTCAGAGTGCTAGATTTAAGAGGGTGTGGGATCAGGAGCCTGCATAAATCAATTGGTGTCTTGATATATTTGAGGTATGTTGATCTCTCTAACACCCTTTTGGAAACTTTACCTAATACGATCGAGAACCTCTGCAATTTGCAGACGCTGGATCTCTCAGGCTGCCATAATTTGATGAATTTGCCAAATGGGATAACACAATTGATAAACCTGAGACATCTGATTATAAAGGACTGCACAAGACTCACCCGTATTCCAGCGTCTATGAGAAGTTTACTGAATCTGCAGACCTTGCCAATTTTTATTGTTGGTCCTGCATTTGATGAGAGCCTTTTCCAACTTGTGCATCTAGACCTGCGTGGTGAGTTAAAAATCAAGCATCTGGAGAATGGTGGCAGTATGGTACCAGACCTGTGTTTGGAGCAAAAGCAGCTTCACTCACTGGGATTATCATGGGGGGCTGATGAGGCAAAGTCGGATCATTCTCCATCGAGGCAACCTTTAGAAGGGCATCATACCGATCATATTCACGCGGAGACTCTGCTCAACTTGTTGAAACCCAACAACACTTTGAGAAAGTTAATTCTAAATGGCTACTCGGGAGCCGTGTTTCCACAATGGATGAACGACATCATGCTGCCTAATCTTACAGAGCTAGTTTTGAACAACTGCAGAAGATGTGAAAAGCTTCCTACGCTTGGGCAACTTCCTTTCCTCAAGGTTCTCAACATGCAAGGACTAGGTGCAGTGGCGAGCATTGGTAGTGAGTTCTACGGCATAGAAGGTAGAGGAACTGCATTTCCTTCACTGGAGCAACTAACCCTCAAAGATTTTCCCAGTTTACAATCATGGAAGAGTGAGGATTCACAAGATGCCTTAATTTGCTTGCAGAGACTAACCATCATCGAATGTCCTAGACTCGAAACCATGCCACGGTTTCCAACTCTTCAACATTTGGAGCTGCGAAACTGCAATGCTAGTGTACTCAGGTCAGCAGCAGAGCTAAATTCACTCTCCACTCTTATTATTGACTCCTTTCCAGAGCTATTGCACCTACCACCAGGGTTGTTGCAGAACAGTCCTCTTACATCTTTGACAATCAGCTCTTGCCAACAACTTAGTTTACTGCCATGGGATTTGAAAAACCTTGGAGCTTTAAAGTCATTGACTTTACGCTGGTGTGAAGAACTATCTGCTCTGCCACAGCAGATTAGAAACCTTACCTCTCTGGAGTCTTTGGAAATCACGGAGTGCCATAGTTTAGTCTCTTTGCCAGAGGAAGGCATTCGGGGCTTGCATTCCCTTCGATCATTTTCTATAGAGAACTGCAATAACCTGGCTTCTCTGCCAAAGGGAATAAAGCACCTCACAGCCCTTGAGCGCCTGACAATCATGTATTGTCCAAATCTGCCTTATTTACCCGATGAACTGCAGCATCTCTCAGCACTCCGAAGTCTAAGTATATTAAGCTGTCAAGTACTGGCATCTCTACCAGAAGGACTACAATCCGTCAAGACTTTGCAGAACCTGGAAATTTGCAGCTGTCCAAACCTCATGGATTTGCCAGATTGGGTGGAGAACCTCATTTCTCTTCGATCATTGGCAATCACCGATTGTCAGAATATGAAGTGTTTGCCAAAAGGTCTAGAACGTCTCAATGCACTCCAGCATTTTTCTGTTAGAGATTGTCCTGACCTTGAGGAAAGATGCAAGGACAGAGGAGCAGACCGGAAAAAGATATCCCATGTCCCATACATCTACATCGGATCATCAGCATCACAGCAGGCAACACAATGTTGCTGCAAGCACTTCAAGTTGCAACAGTCATAAACTGTTCTTTTTTCTAACTGGTAAAGTACTTGTATCCCTTCCTATAAAATTGTAGCAATTGATATATAATACCAATTTGCATGCAATTTATCATTTCAATTCACTAGCTACAACAAAGTAAGTCGAGCATACTACTGTAAGTTTTTTGTATTCTGTATATTCAATTGATCTCATAATACAAAGGATACAGCTGTTTATATAGACCTCTTAACCAAAAGACAAAAAAGGAAACGATGTATTCCTAACCCTAAGACTAACAAGGAAACGAAAACATACTACCATATATCACAATGCAACTATCATATATCACAATACACTACCATATATACATACTGTAGACATCCCCGAACGTCCCGGGAGGGAATCCCGTTTTGTTCATTGGGCTCACTACAGTTCAGGACTCAATGTCACGGTCCTGTATCTAATCTCGCAGAGTGCAATGCAAGACCGATGAATCATCAAAGAGTCCAAATCTGGCAAATCGTTTTTGAAAATAGATTTTTTGAAAGAAGTGCCAAATATGGACTGCTTTGCCAGATACAGAGTCGCCACCTAAATATTTATTTTGGGGGAATTTAGGAAACCCTGACTCGTGCCTAAGGCCACGTGTCCGTTATCACCAAAGTTGTCTCGGCTCGGGAACTTGGGTACGATTGGGGAAGGTCACTTCGTGAGCACCCCTGCTCGCCCGATCGAAGATCGGCCTCTACTAACCATGATATCTAGTTTTGAAAACATTATGTGTTCTTATTCCGGTTATTAGCCTAGATTTACTATGTGATGCGCACAACATACAAGTATAGACTGGATCGCCTGAATTGGAACGAAACATCTCATGTTTGTTTTGAAAAAGGTTTGCTACTCGCAAGTAGGCTAAAATGTGAATTTGCCACCCTCAGGTGGGCTTAGAAAACAAAATGATTTGCCACTCTCAAGTGGGCGTAAAACTCACAGTCAATGCATTATTCCAATTCAGATAATCCAACCTTCACCCACAGGCATTTAGGCAGGTATATCACATAAGCACATAGCCTCATGGTAAGCATGCTATCATGGCAGTCACTCACACGCATGCAAGGATGCTAAAGCATAAACACTTACCGAGTACTCCGAGCCAACACAGAAACTAGTTAGTAATCAATGCATGATCCTAGTTCATGTTAAGATGCCTAATGCAACACATACAAGAATGCAACTAAGATAGGCTCGGCTATTCTAAGATGGCATATGATGATGCTACAGCTAACACGTATTCAACTTGGAATTGAAATACGATGCAGTTAGTATGATACGCCGAGCCCGGTGCATGCAAGACAGATGAATGGATGCAAACATGCGAGCATAAGTATGCTAATTGAAACATGCCCTAATTTAACCATCATAAGCTGGTAAATAAAAGGGAGAAAGACGTGGGGTTGGAAGACATACATCACACACACGCACACTTATTACAATTATGCCCTCGCTCGGAGGGTCCGAATAAATAATACAGTCCGAATAAATAATTAACTACTCTAGCTAATTAAATATTACAAAACCCTAATTAATTAACAAATTAACTAGGAAAGCAAATAAACTAGCATGCAAGCTATAAAATGGACTGCCTCAACTCTTGTTCCGAATAATGAAAGATGCATGCGTGCTCGGGTCGCCTCGTCGGGAAATTCCTTGCGATGCCCCGATTTGCCTCTGTTTGCAATTAATCCCAGAATGCTGTGCAAAGCTCTAGAAGGCTGCTGATTTTTGGTTTGCCGCAACAGAGAGCAAGAAAGGGGTATGGCAAAGTATTTTCACATATGTATGCACACCTCGATCCTCGTGCCACCAATCACGCATCTCGATGCATGATGGCCGAGGAGTTGAATTGCACGACTCGATATGAAATGAATGCATATGACAACACAACAAGGCCTAGACTCCATCATGGGTAATCCGGAGTGTCGGCGACCGGGAATTGAGACACGTTTTGTCACTTGGAGTACGAAACGTCCCTCGTTTCCCGTGTTTGGGCTAACTCCTATCCCAAACACAATGCAATGAGATGGCATACACAATGCGACTAACATGCAACCTAGCATACGCAATGCTATGGACTAAAATGGCATACACAATGCACGTGACACAACATGGCATGCACAATGCACTAACATGCAACCTAGCATACGCAATGTTATGGACTAAAATGGCATACACAATGCAAGATGGACTTACACCAATATGAGTGGACCTCAGCCACACTCACATCAGTGGCCATATGATGGAAATAAGACAACCGAAATACATGCAAACATGCACGAATGCAAAGGACCGAACCTAAGGCATCAAACGGCACTCTACCAAAGCATGGCAAGGGATGAAAGATGGCCTACAAACATGCAATTTCCAGCTTTGAAACATGATGCACAATGGTCCTGAATCATGAAAATATGTCACACAATGCAAGCTAGATGGCCCGAATACCGAAACTAATGAAGTGCGTTACACTAGAGGTACACAAAGCAATGCACAAATGGCAAAACCAACCCCAAACAGACCCTAGGCAGGTCTGAAACAGTGGGGAAATGGCCTAAAATGATGGCTCGGAATGCAAAGAAATGGAGTTCATTCAATGGTCGGTAAATGAGGCATACAAGCCTGACTCTCAAACACATTTAAAGAGTATAAAACATGGGAATATGGCATTTACATAAGCTCTGAAATATGATGTATAATGGCCCCAAAACAAGAAAACGCCTCAGTATATACATGTAATGGACCTTGAAACTCAAGGCTAAGCATGGATATTGAACTACAAGCATGCAAAACAAGCATCATTCGACCATGAGACCCAAAAACAGAGCTAGGGCAATCCAAAATATGCACAAAATCAGTTTAAGGCATAGTCAAAATGTGCTAGAATCAAGGGTCAACAAAGCATGCAAAGAAAGCTAGTGAACCATGAGTTGTACTACAACTATATGAAGCATATGAGAGCTCACCAAACCAGCCAAAAACAGAAGTATGCCATGCCAAAATATGCCCAAAAACCTAGTGAAACTCAGTCAATGCATGCAAGAATGATAGGCTCCTTTGGAGGGCCATGCAAGGGGTTGTTCTACACATATATGACAGACACACAAAATGGTAAAACAACCTCTGGACAGAGGTTATGAGGGTCCTAAAACCCACCAAAAAGGTCCTGAAATTAGTCTATGAAGCATGCAAGTGAAAGCCCATTTGAAAGGCCTTGAAGAAGATTACTCTACACATGCATAATAGACACTTAATATGGCAAAAAGGGCTCTGGACAGAGTTCATGCAGGTCACAAAACTCATCAAAAATGGCCTAGAGCATGGCTTTGAAACATGCAAATAGGGGCTTCTTTGTAAGGCCAACAAAGCTAGTAAAGAGAACAAGGGGTGAGAGGGTCACCCCTCTCTGATTTTGAAGCTCAAAGACACATGTTAGCCACTAAAAATCCACTGGATTTCAGTGGCTAAAAGGCCAAACCAAGGCCAACACGAAAGCTCTAATGCATAGCTCAAAACATGAGGAAATGAAGCATACAAGGGAGTAGATGACCCCCAACAGAAAAATGACCTAATCAAACTTGAAGAGGAGCTCAAAATAAGACTTTTTTTAGTTTATGGAGAAGTCCAAAAATGCTTGCAAATAAGGCTGAAGAATGAAGCAAAACAAAGCTACAAAGAGGGAAATGGTGACTTACCCTTGTAGCACAGCAATGCAGCAAGCTCTGGACCAAGAAAGTGAGCTCTCAACCTCTGGAAAACAGCTCCAAGGTACTTAGGATGGTAGCGGAGGTGTTGTGCTTGGAGGTGTAGTGTAAATGGCCAAGAATAATGGAGTATTTGAACTTGAAGTAGAGAGATATGGAGAGGTGTATGCAAATGCCTTAATAAAAATGTTCACCCTAGCAATGGAAGAGGGCCCTTCCCTTTATAGAGGAGAGGGGCTAAAGCTTCCTTGAGAAGCTTAAAACCAAGCTTAAACATCCTCTATACACGTGTATGGAGGATGCATTCTGAGGCTTCCAGCTGGCACAGCTGGCTTCAGTTCAATGAGACAAAAAAGCAGAAGGTTGGCCGACCAGTTAAGGTGGTCGGCCGACCACTCCCCCTGGTCGGTCGACCAGGGGTCAAAAGGTTCAAGCAAAAAAGGTGGTCGGCCATCCCAGATTGGTGGTCTCCCAGGTGAATGCAACTCAGTGGTGGTATGAGAGACCCGAAATTATGGCTCAAAAGTGAGGGAGACCAAGGGGTTAAAAGGGTCAAGCAAAAAAGGTGGTCGGCCATCCCAGATTGGTGGTCTCCCAGGTTAATGCAACTCAGTGGTGGTATGGGAGACCCGAAATTGTGGCTCAAAAGTGAGGGAGACCATCTACCTGCCAAGAAAAACCAGCCGACCGGGGAAAGGTGGTCTCCAAGAAGAAAAGGTGGTCTCCCACCCTACTACCACCTTCCTAACAATGAAACCAGGGTCCATACCAAAAATGAACCCACACCGATGCAAAACGAGGGTTCGGGGGTCAAAACGCGCAGCCGGGGGCCCCGAAAACTGACTATTAAGCACCGGAGGTGGCGTATGACCACAAAGGTGGTCTCCCGGGCCACAGTGTCCCTCTAGGGAGAGGGAAAAAGGTGTGTGCCAAAAATCAGAGCAAACGGAGAAAGTTTAGCGGTCCCGAACCGAGGCGCACGGCTGACGGCTCCGAAAATCGGAAACTGGTCTCCAAACGGGAATAGTGGCCTACGACCACGAAACGTAGCCTACGGCCACTAAGAGATGGTCTTCGAGACCTCTCCCTCCCTTCGAGAAGAGAAAACAGAGAAAATAGGACCTGATTCGCAAACCGAGGCAAAGCACAAAAGAGTCCCGAAGTCTGGAGGCAAGGCTCTCAGCCGAGACTCCGCAACCTCAGAACGAGCACAATATGCATCATCACCGAGCGCTCAGTTGGTGACGTCTGAGTCTTAAGGTCGGTCAAAAATGGGGTGTCTACAGTTGCCCCTCTTTGACGGAACTCGAAAGTCATAATTGACGGGAGTGAATGTCAAAGCCCAGAGACGACCTATTTTTGACAAGGCCGAAGACTTAGACAAACAGGCAAGATAAATAGAGAAATGTGCCCGCAGGCGGGGGCAAAATGCAAAACGAAGATGCACCAAGTCGAACGTAACTCATGATCATGCAAAGCAGCAAGCTGTAATGAAGCAAGTATTCACAATAGATGCAACAGTTTTAAGCAAGAATGCAAAGCAGCAACTACATTTCATGCAGTAAGAATGTGGAGAATTGTTCAATTCTCGCCACGTCTCACGCGGAGAAGATACAATAGCTGTGCGGCTCGTCTGGTCGCACCAGCTTCCAATGAACCATACATACAATATCATGCCTGCAACAGAGAGAAACTTAACAAGCACAACATAGTTAGTAACACATGTTCAACACTACATCGAATGCAGACAAACGTGGTGCCGATGGGAAAGTGCATTGCAATGCGAGAGGAGCACGCGTGACAACGCAAGTTAAGTATGGAGGTATGACAATACCGGTGAAACATGTACAACAATGCAAGCGATGTTCACAACAATGCGAGTGGCATGCATAACAACGCAAGATAAGTGCGACTTTACGAGCATGTTTAAAACAAAACATCGAGCAAAGAAATGCAAGCTTTGACGAGGACAACTCAATCGCGACCTCCAGTTTACCTCCCGGAGGGGTCGCAACGTACTCAAAAAGGATACACCTTGCTTTTGACGAATAACGACGAAACACGCATCGAAAGTTGGAGTTGAAGTTCCCGCGGAGGGATTTCGCGCCGAAAAGTGCACTTTCCTTGTACTTTCTTGAGAGCCGGGGACTCCGATCACAACCAAAATTTGCAGGGAGCTCAAAGAGGCATGGGAGACCACTCAGGAGGGCCACCGACCACCTTAGAGGGCCACCGACTAGGTTTGGTGAGAGGGGGTGGTCGGCTTACCAGAAAAGGTGGTCGGCCGACCACCTAGCCAAAAACAAGGGCAATTTTGTCCTTTTGCCCTTGTTTCTTTAAATACACATGGCCAAACACTTTTTGCTCATAACTCCAAGTCCAAAATCAGTGCTCCTTTCTTCCTAGACCACTTTTTCCCTCAGATCTGCTCTTTATACGCATTTTCCAACGCCCCACGCAAAGTTGTTTCGCGAAATCTTTCGGTTTTTTTCACTTTGGACCGATTAAAATTTGATTTTGGAGCTTCTTTTCCCATTTTCACCACTTGAGGTAAGTTTGTCTCAATATTTGGAACATTTTCTCGGGAGTTGAATTTTGTTGACTTTTTCATTTCCCGAGAGTTGACTTTTGTTGACTTTTTTCAATTTTGGCTCATTTTGCTCATTTTTGCAGATTTCTTGAGATGACAAGTCATTTTTCTCAGGGCGGAGGTCCTCCAAGTGCCGGAGGTGAGCTAGACATTATTTCTTTGCCTCCGAGGATTCGACCATTTGTTCCCGAGAGATATGACCCTCCAGCGCACATCCTTCCTCGGGGCGTTTTCTACCACTTCACCGACTTTGATGAGCGAGCACTTGTAGATCTATTACTGTGGGAGCCAGAGTTCCACCTCTCTTATCAGGCACGAGAGGTATGTACTTCACTTTTACATTTTCTGCAATGTATTCTGCATTTTTCGTGCATTTCATGCTTTTGCTATGTATTTTTTATCTGCTCGTTCTGAATGTGTTCACACACCATACTTCTGCTTACTCTAGCACACAGCTCTCAGCACAGTATTTTGTTAAGTTGACATGCAGCCCAAGCACTCGAATTTCAGAACACACAGCTCACACTTTGATGATGAACACACAGCCCACTATTTGACGGCGAACATACAGTCCACTATTTTCTGAAATCTAAACACACAGCCCAAACTTGTTGATTATGAACACGCAACCCACTGTTTTTGAAGTCTGAACACACAGCTCAAACACTTGATGTTGAACACACAGCTTGAACTTTGAGATGAACACACAGCGCACTGTTTTGAAATTTGAACACGCAGCCTAGACTTTGATGTTGAATACATAGCCCACACTTTGATGATGAACACACAGCCCACTGTTTTTGAAGCCTGAACACACAGCTTAAACACTTGACTTTCTGAACACGCAGCCCAAAT
Source organism: Camellia japonica (assembly GCA_030407325.1). Lineage (NCBI taxonomy): Eukaryota > Viridiplantae > Streptophyta > Magnoliopsida > Ericales > Theaceae > Camellia > Camellia japonica. Next base: position 167,760,691 of record JAPPVO010000016.1, read on the forward strand.
TTTGAGGTGAACACACAGCACACATTGGTTGAGAGTTGAACACGCAGCCCAAACTGTTGAATTTCTGAACACGCAGCCCAAATTTTGATGTTGAACACGTAGCTCGAACTTTGAGATGGACACACAGCCCATATACTTTATGTTCAACATGCAGCGCATGGCATTGTACCTGATTTAATTTGCAGACAGCTCATATACTTTATTTTGAAATTGAATACATGTGTTCATTCTGAGTGCAGGTATCTTCCCGTATTACACGAGGATACGGATCGATCATTGCCAGGGAGTGGTACGCGGAGCTCCCCGAGGCCGTTCGCGGTCTGGTCGACCAGGCAGGGTTCGGACTCTTCTGCACGGGGATATCACGTTATCCAGCGAGCAGGACCCTGATGGGCGCCCTTGTAGAAAGATGGTGGGACACCACCAACTCCTTCCATTTCTCAACTACCGGGGACATGACTATGACCCCATTCGATTTTGCCGTGCTGACAGGCCTTGACATGGGAGGCTGGCCGATCCCCTACGACGAGGACATGGGCGAGTGGGAGGCTGCTTGGATCTATTTGTTGGGAGCTCGCCCACCGGTTGACAGATCTTCGGGTAGAGTCCGGTACACTTGGTTTTCCTCAGATTTCAGGGAGAGGGTGCCCGAGACTCCCAAGGAGATAGCGCAGTACACTCGAGGGTTTTTGATGTTCCTCTTCGGGACCACTCTGTTCTCCGATAGGGGAAACACCGTTAGACTTTATCTACTGAGTGCCCTGGTAGACCTCTCGTAAGTCAGTCAGTATAACTGGGGTGGCGCCGGCTTAGCTACCCTCTACTGCTACATGAGTGCGACCTCCCACGGACGGGAGAACATAGTTGGCGGCTATTGGAGAGCCTGGGAGGTACTCTCTGCCCTTTTGGTTTACATTTCTACTTTTCATTATCTGTACATTGCACACACGGCACACTTTACATTCTGTACTTTGCATTCCGCTCTCAGCATTCTGCATTCTGCATTCTCTGTACATTCTGTATTCACATTCTGCACTCAGCATTCTGTATTCTGATGGCTTTTGCCCTGTTTTTCACAGCTATGGGTTTTCGCATACTTTCTGACACTAGCCTGGAGCTTGAGGTGGAGGTGCCTCTTATGATTCCTTACTCACTCGTTTTTTAGGGCTAGTACCGGCCGAGAGCTCGGGAGACTCTGCCCTACCTGCGGCAGTTTTTCGATACAGTGCGGCCGACCGAGGTAATTCAGAACTCTCAGTTCTTCATGTTTTCATCTTTGATTCATCTTGCACATTTACGATTTCTAATCGGCTTATGCATTGGTTATCCGTAGATCACATGGCAGCCCTGGGCGCCCTTGGGTAGAGATACCCGATTTCAGTTTGCTGGAGGATGGGCTGCTTCTCGGTACATGATCCTGTTTGAGGGGCCAGCTGGTAGGGCCTGGTTTCTGGGGGACCATTTCATGCGCCAGACTATGGGCTTCCCCGAGCAGAGTGTCCCCGCAGCACCTCCGGACGACATGCGATCCACTGAGGGGCTCACTCCCCAGGATGTTGATAGCGCCATGTTGGGTACTGACGTATTTCTACATTTGGAGGAGGGGGAGTACGCGACTTACCGTCATACATACTTGATGCCTCCATTGACAGGTGTCCGTACTCCCACGAGGAGGTCTGCTGGCATGCCATCTTCGAGTCGAGCTCGGGCTGCAGGTGTCCTTTCTACTAGTAGGGCCGGCACATCGAGAGGTGGGGCTGGACTACTCTCCCCGATTCCCCCGACTTATCATCATGCCGGATGGCCAGATATTCCAACTAAGTTAACAGGATGGCGATACGGGACTTCCTACCCGATTCCGATAGAGCCTCCTATGCCTGGTCACCCATACGTCAGAGACCCTGACTCGCCACCGGTATGCTTTACAGCTTTGATTTATCACTCAGATACTTGGACATTCATTCATTTACTGATGACTTACACTTGCATCTGCAGCCTACCATGGAGTATACTGAGGGGTTGCTCGGGTTGGTGGCCTCACTCGAGGGCATGGTCCTGCGGAGAGAGACGCAGTTGTCCATCGTCGGTGTCCCGGTACTCTTTAGTTTTCTTGCATTTATCATACTTCTGATGACATGCTGAACTTGAACATTTCACTGCATTGATTGACTGTATGTGTAGAGCACATCTGACATACACCACATTCATGTACTGTATCTGCATACACCCACTCTATGTAGTTTTCTTGCATCTGCATCTGATATACATACTTTGGCTGATGTACTCAAATTGTCCTCTTCCTTTTCAGATGCCTTCGCTACATACTGGGCCACAGGCCGGGCCATCTAGGCCTTCTCGGGAAGCTAGGAGAGGGGACTCGTCTCGCAGACGAGGCAGGCGCAGAGCACCTGTCATAGAGGAGGAGTCCAGCGAGGAGGAGGAGTCTGCGCATCCTCAGTCAGAGACATCTGCAGGCAGAGAGGATGACTCTAAGTTTGGTTCTGAGGGCGGAGGTGATGTCGAGGAGGATTCCGAGGACAGTAGCTCCGATTCAGATGGTGGTACTGGTGGAGATGGTGCAGGGACTTCTCAGCCGAAGAGGACGAAGATGGCCTCTTATTCTTGCACTTGAGAGCACTGATGCAGATGTTCCTTCTTTATTTGCCTTTTTTACTAGTAGTTGTAGCACATTGTACATTCTTAGGCAGTTTTATTTTCTGTAAAACTTGTAACCTTGTTGTAAAATGTTGTAACAAAGGAAGCATGATGGAATGAAACAGTTTTTGTTCAAAAAGTGTTGTATTTTATGTTTTTAGCATCGCATCGCATCATTTTTCACAAAAATGAGATTGAATGAAAATTGAGCATCGAAAATTTGCCAAGTCAGGTAGTGAAACGACACAACAAACAAAACAACTTATCTTACTAAGAAGCAATGAGACCTTAGCAAGCTTACAACTCGAGAAGCAAATCTCGGAAATGTTGATAAACAAAGAACAACAATTTCAACGGACAAAACTCTACAACTCGATGAAACTTAACAACTCAATAAACTTAACAACTCGACTTGATAAGCGAAACTCGACAACAACTCGATAATCAAAACTCAACAACAACTCGATAAACAAAACTCAACAACAACTCGATAAACAGATGTATCTTGGACAATCGGAGTGACGGAACGCATCCGAAACAGAGGAAAACTCGCACCTTCAACACTCCCAATGCATGGAAATGCTAGGAACTCTCTTTTAGAGACTAGGATAAGGCTAAAGCCACACTTCTCTCCATGGCCGACCACCTAAGGAAGCTGGCCGACCAGCTTTTTCCATTGGAGACCAAGGGGTGGTCGGCCTACCAGAAAAGGTGGTCAGCCGACCACCTGGTTTGACAACCACCAATTTTTCGACACGTGTCCCCCGAACAGTGCCTTATCCTCTTTAAAAGTTCCAGCCTCGTGGTTTATTCATTTCATCTCAGTTTTGCATCAAAATGGAAGCATTTCTCATCCAAAATCTCACAGCTTGGATTGCTTCTTTGGATGGCTCGGAAAAGTTTGAACTTCCTGGTCTTCGGCTTGAATGCACTATTCACGCTGGGCCGTACTCCGCTGCATCTTCCTTTCCTCCATGCCGTGGCAAGGTTTTGGAATCCGGTAACACACGTTTTTAGCTTTAGCGGGCAAGAGATGTATCCTACTTTCGAGGATTTCCAAGCTTTGATGGAGTCCGAGCGTAACGAGGAAATCTTGCCTCAACTCCGATTTGGCCACGTCCAAGCCTTAGGACAAATGTGCGGCCTCACTTTGCATGATGCTCGATCATTGATTCGCGACGGGGAGCTGGACATCCCAAGCTTGGTTCACTAGTTTTCTGATGCTGGTGACCGCGGTGACCATCATTGGCAGGGCTATCGGCGACACGCGCTTTGCCTATGCTTGCTATCTCATTTCTTGCTTGCCCCGGGCTCCGATGGATTCAGTGTCCGGTTGATCGAGGTTGCCCAAGGTTTGAAGGAGGGTGAGAGCTGCATTGCCATGACATTGGCTGAGACATTGATGGGCTTAGATGCTTTTCATCGCCGAGAGACGGCTAGGCTTGCGGGGAGCCCACTACTATTGCAGGTAATGTTTCCCACCCAATCTCACATATGTATTGCTCACATCACTCGGTCCTCAGGCTCGGTTTTTCTCACAAAACCCTTTTCTTACTTTTCTCTCATCGTACATCTCTCTATTCTTTATTCTCTCATTTTTTTATCCCTCCCCAGGTGTGGTTGATGGACAAGTTACAGATTGTGGAGTCTTGCCTAGCATACTCAGCTCGCGGCTACTTTTTTCGACAATGCCTGGTCGATACCCTGGATGAGGGGTGGTGGTACAACTGGATGTGCAGTTTGTCTGCAAACCGCATCGTTTGGCGCTGCCCTTGGCTCAATCTGCCGACAATGAGTTACAACATGACCCGTTAACCTGGGATTCAATGATTGGCATGACACACTGTGTCTTCTATTTTCCGTTCCGGTTCGCCGCGCCAGTTCGGACATGATCAGACTTGCCCGCCAGAGGGATAAGTACCCTGCTGCATTCCCAGCCCGAGGCGTACAGCTTGCCCGGTATGCCACAGCATGGAGGACTAGAGAGCTCCTGGCCCCCGCTCCCACTTTCAGTTGCACTTTGTCTGATGAGTGCTTGGATTGGCTCAATGAAGAGGCACAGAAGGGCCCACTTTGGCATCAGAGGCTTCGACTAGCTCTAGGAGGGGGCGCAGGAACACCTGACTTATCTATGTCCCGGATTTATTGCTTTATTAGTACTTTCAAGTTTTCTTTATGATTGTAGCCAAAAGCAACTTCAATTTGTATGCAAGAGCAGGAGAACTTTGTATTGAAATCAATGAAATTGAAGGTTGTGGGTACTGAAAATTGTCCGCTTTGGTCCAAAAATGGTCTAAGTTGTAAAAAGATTAATTTTGAACAAAGTCAACTTTTATTAAAACTTTTCAAAACCATTTTCGATATGGATCAGAACTGGACACGCCTGAAATCTGTCACTGAGATGCACAACCTCGGATCCTAGCAACTGGAAAGTTGCCCCTAGTTTGAATAGTACCGCGGCACTGCACAGCAACGGAAAGTTGCCCCTAGTCTGAAAAGTACTGCACTAGAGATTGTAACCGAACTCTTGAATGCTGAATGGACAAAGATGGCCGAGATGATCAAATGGACAAAGTTGATCGGGGAAAGGTTTATGGCTGAACTTCAGGATGAAGTTGTCTACGTATCCCAAAGATGGGAATCAAGCCTTATGTAGTTCAGGCTCGAGTTCACTCGAGTATTTTCATTCTCCTTTTACGCTCTAACTTTTGCCAAGGCCGCCCTTTACGGGTTTTCAACCTTGCGAGCTCAGTTTTTATCATTTCAATTTTTTTGTGCTCTAACTTTTGCCTAGGTCACCCTTTCGGGTTTTCAGCCTAGCGAGCCTCTCAGGGGTAATATTTCTTCAACTTGTCCATATTGATCGGTTGGGAGAACTCTAGGCCATCTAGGTCCATCAGAACCACAGCTCCACCTGACCAGATAGACTTAATGATGTAGGGACCAGTCCAATTGGGTCTGAACTTGCCCCTTGGGTCATGGATGGGAGCTCAGTTGTCCTTGAGCACCAAATCTCCTTCTTTTAGATTCCTGGACTTAACTTTCTTGTTAAAAGCCCTGGCAATTCTGCGCTGATAACCTTAAACATGGTATAGTGCTGTCAGTCTTCTCTCGTCAAAGAGCATGAGTTCTTCAAATCTGCTCTGCTGCCAATCTGCTTCGGCTATTTGACACTCAGCCAGCACTCTCAAAGATGGAACTTCAATCTCGATAGGTAGAACAACCTCTATCCCATAAACTAATGAATACGGAGTCGCCCCAGTAGACGTTCTAATTGAAGTCCGGTAGCCCCACAGAGCAAATGGCAACTTATCTGGCCAGTCCCGGTAGGTTTCCACCATCTTCTGCAATATGTGTTTGATATTCTTGTTGCCGGCCTCGACCGCTCCATTGGTCTGCGGCCGATAGGTGGATGACTTATGAAAAGCCACATTGTATTTTTCCAACAAATCAATCACTTCCTTCTTGAAGTGGGAACCGTTATCTGAAATGATCTCGTTCGGGACCCCGTAGCGACAGATGATGTTGTTTCTGATGAATTTCGCAACATGTGAAGCCTTCAACATCGCATAGGATTGGGCCTCAACCCACTTTGTGAAATAATCTATCGCGACCAGAATGAACTCATGCCCATTAGACCCGGAGTAACAGCCCCGATCACATCGATTCCCCAAACTGAAAATGGCCATAGCGAAGTCATATTATACAGCTTCGACGACGGGATGTTCATGCGGTTTGCATGGATCTGACACTTGTGGCGTCGCCGAACAAAACCGATACATTCCTCCTCCATGGTGGACCAATAATAACCTTGTCTGAGGATCTTCTGCGCTAGCATTACCCTGTTCATATGTGCACCGCATTTCCCTCTATGGATGGCCTCCATCAGGCGTTTTGATTCTTCAGCTTCAAGGCACAGCTTATGCAATCCCAGATGACCTCTCTTATACAATTTACCTCCACAGATGATGAACTGAACGACCATTCTTCTGATTGCCCTTTTATCCTTGGCATTTACCCCTGGTGGATATGCTTCCTTCTCCAAGAAATTCCAAATATCGTAATACCAGGGGTTCTCATCTTGAACCTCATTTATAGCGGCAATCGACTCGTGAGCCGGCACAAATTTTTGGTCGATAATGACTGGACGCATCCGGACTCCAAACGGAATGTCTATCATGGAAGACAGAGTTGCTAGTGAATCTGCGAACCTGTTATTCTCTCTTAACAGATGAGCAAAGTTTAACTTCTCAAACCAAGAAATTAACAAGTCCAAGGTCTGGTGATACATAATCATCTTTTCTTCTTTGACTTTCCAATCTCCTTTCGCTTGAGATACAACAAGGTTCGAGTCCCCGATGACGTCCAACCGTTTTGCCCCTAATTCCAGGGTTGCTTCTAGACCGGCAATGCATGCCTCATATTCTGCTTCGTTGTTCGAGACTTTGAACCGGAGTTTGAATGCTAGAGGGATACGGGAGTTGTCGGGTGCTATTAGCAACACTCTTATCCCATACCCGTACTGGTTTGACGCTCCGTCAAAGTACATCATCCAAAACTCGTCGTCGATATGAAAAATGGCCTCATCTGGGAATAAGTACTCAATTGCTTCACCTCCTTCCACTGGATGATCGGCTAAGAACTCTGCTACCGCTCTTCCCTTGATTGACTTGCGCGTCACATATTTCAAATCGAATTCGGAAAGCAACAACAACCAACAAGCTAGCCTACCCGTAAGCGCCGGTTTCTCGAATAGATATTTGATGGGATCCAATCTCGAAACCAACATTACAGAGTGAGCTAACAGGTAGTGCCGCAGCTTCCTGGTAGCCCATACCAAGGCTAAACATGCCTTTTCCAACAGTGTGTAGCGAGTCTCATACTCTAGCATCTTCTTACTCAGGTAGTAGATGGCTCTTTCCACTTTGTCCTCTGATTCTTGCGCGAGCATGTAGCCCATTGTAGTCTCAGTTACTGAAAGATACAAAATCAACGGTCTCCCCGGCTCTGGCGGTGACAACACAGGCGGGTTCTGTAAGTATTCCTTGATTTGTTCAAAAGCAGCTTGGCATCGGCCGTCCCATTGGAATTTCTTTCCTTTCTTCAAGAGGCCAAAAAGTGGTTCACAAGTCAAGGTTAATTTTGAGATAAACCGTCTTATGAATTGCACTTTACCCAGAAAGCCTCGCACCTCCTTTTCAGTCCTTGGTGGTGGCATTTTTAAGATGGTCTTGATTTTGGAAGGGTTGACTTCGATACCTCTCTGTGTAATCAGAAACCTCAACATTTTCCCGGCTGTAACACCGAACGTACACTTCTGAGGATTCAGTCGCAACCGAAATTCTCTGATCCTTTGGAAGAACTTTTGCAAGGCGGTGTAGTGGCCCTCTCTTTCTTTGGACTTGACAATCATGTCATCCACGTACACCTCAACCTCTTTGTGGATCATGTCGTGCAATATTATGGTTGCGGCCCGTTGATATGTAGCTCCAGCATTCTTTAACCCAAATGGCATCACCCTGTAACAGTAAGTCCCCCACGGGGTGGTGAAAGCAGTCTTCTCCCGGTCTTTAGGTGCCATCACTATCTGATTGTAGCCCGAAAAGCCATCCATGAACGAAAGCAAAGCATGCCCCGCTGTGAAGTCCACTAACTCATCAATATGCGGCAAGGGAAAGTCGTCCTTCGGACTGGCTTTGTTCAAATCCTTGAAATCCATGCATACCCGGATCCTGCCATCCTTCTTCGGCACCGGAACAATGTTGGCCAACCAAGTTGGGTATTCGGATACCAGCAGGAAACCTGCGTTAATTTGCTTGGTGACCTCTTCTTTAATCTTGAGGGCCCAGTCCGGGCGGATCCTTCTGAGTTTTTGTTTAACGGGTCGGGCCTCGGGGTCAAGAGGGACCCAGTGCTGTACAATCTCAAGATCGATTCCAGGCATGTCTTCGTAGGACCATGTGAAAACATCTTTGAAATCTTTTAATAAAGCGACTAAGCGCTCGCGTTCCTCCGAAGACAACGTGGACCCGATCTCGACCAGCCGCGGGTCCTCCTCAGTACCAATATTCACAGTAGTGATTTCATCCATTAAGGGTTTAACAAATCTTTCCTGCTCTTGTTCAATTAAGCGTTGCAAAACCGGAGGAATTTCTTCCTCGTCATTTTCATCAAAATTTTGAAAGTCTGAGTTAATGCAATAAATCAATGGCACAGAAAAGTACTCAGAAACCACAGCCACATCATTCTCATTAAACACATCCAAATCGTCCGATTCTTAAGTTACAACAGACTCAAAAGAGAAAGAAAAAGACGATCCAGACAGGATTGTGGTATCCGGGTTATCACCCCTTAGAATACCGGACTCAGACTCAGTCGAGCTGGAACCTGATTCCGACTCAACAGACTCGATGGAATCAGATTCCGGCTCACTACCTGACCCGGTGCTGCTTGACAAAAATCCCTCTTCATACTGCCAAATGAGAGAGGGTGCGATAGATGCATCCAAAATGTTTGCTGGTAGGCCCACAGCCGTTTCATTCTCGATCACGCATACCGAGAAATTATCCCCCAAGCACTTCTGTTCGATCGAAGGATCTGAAAGTAGACACGCCAGTGCTACCCCCATTTCACTTTCGGCGTCCTCAGACTCCACTTTCTTGCTCTGCTTAGCCTCAGCTAATGGGTCGGTCTGCTCTTCGGCAACGTCATCCCCGGATAACTGTAGGTCAAAGAAAATCTCAAACCTTGGCACACGGCGCTTCTCTTCATTTATCCACGGCTCTGGGAAGCCACAAAATGGAAAGTCCTCCCCCTCCCGGACAAAGCATCCGTTTAGGGTACCCTGGATGGGTCGGTGCATTAGCTCAAAAAGCTTCCCCGCCTGCTTCACTCTAGCTCTCCCAGCCATCTCCTTACCTTTCCTTATCCAATCCTCTTTGGTGGGCAGATAACCCAAGCCGAAGGTGTGTGGGTTGTGTGGCACTTCGGCCAACGCTGCAGCGCCTTTCCGGCCGCTCTTTCCCAGTCCCATCCCGGGGATGTATTGAAGCTTGTTCATGAGGTATACTGATTGTGCGCTAACATACACCCCCTCATTAACAGCTAAGATGTTCTGCACGACCCGGGCCTCAGCCAGGGTAAAACCCGACATGAACACATCCTCCATACTGTGCTCAATTTCCAAAACTGGCGTAGATACTTCTGGCGGTGGATGGATCGATGAATTTCCAAAAACGATGGCTACTCCCTTCCCATGGGGGTATTTCACCATATGATGCAAGGTGGACGAAACCGCCTTTACTTGGTGCAACCACGGCCGCCCCAAAAGTAGATTAAAGGTCGCAGGAACTTCTAAGACGTGAAAGTCTACCTCATGCTATCCCAGCCCAACCTTGGTCTGAATTTTCACTGTCCCCATTACTTCTCTGCTTGTGTTATCATATGCCTGAATCACCTGGGCTGTCGCGCAAAGTCCGCGGTCTTTAAACCGATTGCATATGCAGTCCTTGCCGGACACACATTGATGGCGGACCCTGTGTCGATAAGCACCACGGGTATCCATTTGTTTCTGCACTCCACAGAGATGTAGAGTGGCTTGTTATGGTTCGCACTCTTAGGTGGCAATTCTTTGTCGGAGAAAGTCAACATTAGAGTAGCCCCTCCCGGAAAAACTAAGCCCACCAGCTGTTCGGGCATGGTATCTATTGAGAGCTTGGCCTTGTCCATGGCCGATAAGATAGCTTGTTGATGCACTCGCGATGCCATAAGCAGTCCCCAGATAGAGATGTCTGCCTGTATCTTTTTCAACTGCTTCAGTACAGCCTCTTCTTCGAGTTGCTTCTCTTTCTGTTTCTCCGCCTCCTTAACTTTCCCAGACGTCTCTGGCTGATCTAGATGTGGGGGCTTGAAATACCGCCCGCTTCTAGTCATATGATCGACTTCGCCGATGTACCAGGTATCGTCTGGCTGGTTGCTCCCCCAATCCTCATCCGTGTGGGCAAGACATAGATCATCGTCTTTCCACCACATTCCGTCGGCAGCCGACAGACACCTGTCCGGCTCCGATACAATTGTACTCGCAGTACTTTCCGTCCACATGCTCGCAGCATTCTCTATCCTCGTGCACACAGCACTTTCAGTCCCCTCAGGTGCCTTAGCTTTCCTGTTTCTCTCAGAATCCCCGAACCTTTCTTGTTCCAACTGCGTCAGTACAGCTGGCTGTTCAATACTTCCCACATTCACAATGCCCAAGTCCTGAGCAAAATTCTTAGCACCGGCGCTCTCCGGCGATGCATTCTGATTTCTGGCCCTTCCGGCCACAACTGATGTTCTTGCCCCTGCCGGGCCCCGTTCCAACTGAGTTTCATCGACAACATCTGGTAGGTCATCAAGCCACCCGGTGACCTCTGCTGACTCCTCAAAATCTGACCAGTTGACTACCATGCCCTCTGGACCTTGTTCATTGAAAAATTGGAGGTTAGCAAAGTCCCTTTCCACAACTGCCAAGTTATCTATCCTCTGACCAGATTCATCCCCCTGTATCACACAAAGCTCTGCCCTTGCTGACAATTCCATATTTGGCCCAACCTGGCCTACTGATAGAATGTAGTCACTCGGACTGTATACTTTCTCAGCAAAACTCCCAGATTCCTCAGATTCTGACTCAACAATCCCATTCTCCGCTGAAATCTCCCCTGTTCTGCCTTCGACAGTCACCACCATTGGTTTGTGTTGGGTCCTGGAGATGTCCAACATGCACAAGTCAGTGCAGTCAAGAAGGAGCACCTCCGGCTTGGGTAGGTGAGAAGGAGTGATATAGATGCTAGGATCGTAAAACACGACCCTAGTCTGGATAAAGTTGATACGTTTGGGGGGTGGAGCTTGGTTGTGCGGTGGGAGAGGGTTTGTTGTGACATTGGGTTTTTCTGGAGGCACAATCACCTGCTTGTCAACGAGATCTTGAATCTCATGACGCAATCTAAAACATTAGTCAGTGTCGTGACCATGTTGTTGGTGATATGTGCAGTATTTTGCTGGGTTATGAGAGGGAGGGAGTGGATTTGGCAATGACCTCGGCTGCAGGGGCTTTAAGTGCCCTTTCCTGATTAATACCCCTAGAGCCTTGGACAGGGGCATATATAATGGGGTGAAGGTTCTCTGGCCTCGAGGTTGGTATTTGGTGGTTTGTGTGTTGCTTCCGGACGCGCCGGAGAAAGGTATAGCTGCCATGGGTCTTGGAGGAGGAATGGTGGTGACCATGCTTACTTCTGAAGCTCTAGCATTTGCGGCATTGCTGGTGCCTGTATTGGTGTTGCGGTTGAAGGTTCTTCTGGGTTGCTCTCTGTCATTATCAATCAAGCCCTGCTTCAAGGCATCCTTAATCTGTACTCCCATCTCATGCAAATCTGAAAAGGTAGGGAAAGGGAGCACGATCATTTTCTACATCAGCTTAGGTTGGAGATTGCGCACGATCATCCGGATTTGATCTTTATCAGTGGGCCTAAGGGTCATCATTGAGGCCTTCGCCCTCCACCTGGCTACGAACTCCGAAAAGCTCTCTTTAGGCTCCTGCCTTGTTGTCTCAAGATCATGGGTTATAATCTTGATTTGCGTGTTATAAGAGTACTGTGCAATGAAAGCCTCGGCCATCTCATCCCAGTTCCGCTTAACCTCGTCTTCTAATTTTGTGTACCAGATAGCGGCCACACCCGACAGGGTACGGCCAAATAATGAAAGCTTCTGCGGTCTGGTGAGGTCCATCGGCCATAGTATATCTGAGAACAACCGGAGATGCACCATGGAATCCCCAGATCCGTCAAAGCGGTCGATTTGTGGCATTTTGAACCTATCTGGAAGCGTCACAGCCACGTCAGTGTACCCGTCCTCAATGTCTGGGATAGACTTTACCCCTTGGGATTTCTTGAACAACTTCTCAAGCTTGCTCAACTTTAACGCTGTATGGTCCACCTCGAACTCAAAGGGAGAGTCCAGTTGATTGACAGGCGTAGGTGCCTTAGATAGTTGAGGTAGAATCGGGGGCGGAGCTGGCCCTGTCGGAATATCCGTATCTCCCTGGACATTTGGTGCCTCCCCGGGCGTTGGAACTCCTGGTGGGGGAGGAGCTTGGTGTGAAGCAGATGCCCCGGTTTGTTGTTGCGGCCTGGCAATCAACTCTGCCTGCTGGGCCATGATCTCGGCCTGTTGTTTGGCAAATTCATCTCGACGAACAGCGTCCTGCTGCATGGCTCTCATGGTCTCCTGCATCTGACGCATCATTTCCTCAACTCCTGTCGTTCCTACTATACTGCCCTGATCTATCTGAACTACCGGTAGGTCTATCTTTGGAGTAGCCTCGGGAAGCTCAACCTGACTGTTCAAAGTCCACTGATCTGGCAATCTCTGCTCGGATACACTGCGTTTTCTCGACCTCCGTCTGATAATCGAGGGTAAAGAATAATACACTGGTTGTCCGTCGACCAGATCCTCAGATCGATTGAGTCGGCGACCTCTTGTCCAGAGTGCTTGGGGAATATCTACTTGGTCTGAAGCAATTGTGCTAAACTACCTAGCAAAAAGATAAATAAAGTAATAATAAGGAAATAAACAACCAGACAAACGGACAGCATAACAGCGTAAATAAGCACACAACACACAGTTGAGCATCACAACACACAGTTGATAAGCTAAAATACACTATTCTCAAAGACTGATCATTGTTCCCAAATCATTGCCCCCAAAATTGAATCTGATACCCGCAGATAACTGATTTCCAAAATACTGAACTGGTGCCCGCAGGCCTGATACCCAAACTTGTAAACTGATACATGCATTCCTGTAGAGACGCACTCTAAAAGCACATAGCAAACAAGTGAGAGCCAAAACACCCCTATGTTGGGATAAGGTTTCCCTGTCCTATTTTGTCAGGAGCTAGGGGTTCACTACGCACGTAGCGGTTTCAAACAACCTATAATCGGGTAACCAACCTGTCCTAGCTTGGAATGGTCACTATGGATTCCGAATATGCACTAGGTAGAATGGTCAAAGAGGTTGCCCCGGTAAAAACCAGGGTTTGTGTTCCCATCGTGGTAGAGCCCGCAACCGGTCAGCCTTATGGCACGCTTCTTGAAGCGAGCCTCCGGCAAACCGTTCAAGAATAGCATACGGCAAACACGGTGTAACAACCCAGATTTTTAATTATTCTGTAGAATTTATACTAATATTATTTAATCTCAGTTCGGAAAATATATAATTTATTATATATCATTATGTGTAATTTTGTAAAATAATATAATTATTTAAAAGTTTAGGGGTTAAAATATAAATAATAATAATATAGATAATAATAATAATAATAATAATAATAATAATAATAATAATAATAATATAATAATAATAATAATAATAATAATGAGTGTGGCATTAAAAGAAATAATTAATTTTACGTTGGTAAACGATAAAATGTAATTTATTTAAGAATTAAGTTATTTATATAATTATATTAAAATATTGGGTCAAAAGGTAATTATCTTAAATATCTATTAAGGATAAGAACGAATCTATATTATTCATTATCGAATCTGTGTAATAATTAGGCCCTGCCACGTGTTGAGCACTGTGGCGTCCTCCTCCCTATTTAAGGGAGGAGTTGATCAGCCTACGTAAGAAATGAAAGAAGAAACAGAAGGAAGAAAGGAAAAGAAAGAAGAAAAGAAAAGGAAAGGGAAGAAAAGAAAGAAAGGAAAGAGAAGAAAGGGAAGAAATGAAGGAAAGAATGGTGGAAGTTAAAAGGGTCTTTAATAGTTGAAGGAAAGAGTAAGGTATTAACGTTAAGGTGAGTTATATTATATCTTGAGTCACCAAAATGTATTTTACGTATGTTTTGACTTACCAAAATCTATTTTATACAAGTTATATTTTATTAGTATATTAATAAAAGTTATGTTTTATAAAGGTTTCAGTTACGTGGTTTTATTTCTGAACCCTATTTGCTTAAAAGGAAATCCATGGATATATTTGTTTATATTTTAAAGAATATTTGGCTATGACCTTATATACAATTATGTTTTGTAAGTACCACCACGGGAGTCCCACGCCTTGGAGAACTTAAATAACCATTGGCCTCTGTTTGGTTACCTTGTGGCCCTCTAATCCATTGACCTCTGTTCTGTGCGGAGCAAAGTGCTGTGCGGAGCTAAGTGCTACACTATTGTGGGAGCCACCTCTAGAATCCGTCGGAACTAAGTGCTACACTATTGTGGGAGCCACCTCTAGAATCCGTCGGAACTAAGTGCTACACTATCGTGGGAGCCACCTCTAGAATCCGTACGAGCCACCTCTTGAATCCGTACCTCTGTTCTGGCTGTCACTTCCGTAACCTCTGTTCTGTTCTGTTCTGTACCGTGGTTATGCTAATATATTTATATAATATATGTATTTCAGTTCTGCTACGTAAATGATTTCTGCTACTCAAATGATTTGTTTATGTAAATGTTTTAGCCTAACTAACGATCCATAGTTATTTCGTGTCCCTTATACTCTTGGTATAATATTTCTCACTCTGCCATGTGCTTAGTCGATATTTTTTGTAATAAAAATAGAAACTCCAATGATTATTTTGGTACCCTTATTTAAATATTACTTCCGCTTGCGTTTATTGATCTGTTTTAGAATTGGCCGGAGGTAACCTTAGTTACTGGCCATCACGATGCTTAACCCTTGGGTACGGGGAGCGGGTCGTGACACACGGTGTCCTAGGCACACCAATGCAAATGCAATGCAAAGAAACACACAAGTGTAGTCAAAACCAGATATCATGAGTTCGAGTTAAGTTCTCTAAATCCCCAGCAGAGTCGCCAGAAACTGTAGACGTCCCCGAATGTCCTGGGAGGGAATCCTGTTTTGTTCATTGAGCTCACTACAATTCAGGACTCAATGTCACGGCCCTGTATCTAATCTCGCAGAGTGCAATGCAAGACCGATGAATCATCAAAGAGTCCAAATTCGGCAAATCATTTTTGAAAACAGATTTTTTAAAAGAAGTGCCAAATATGGACTGCTTTGCCAGATACAGAGTCGCCACCTAAATATTTATTTTGGGGGAATTTAGGAAACCCTGACTCGTGCCTAAGGCCACGTGTTCGTCATCACCATAGTTGCCTCGGCTCGGGAACTTGGGTACGATTGGGGAAGGTCACTTCGTGAGCACCCCCGCTCGCCCGATCGAAGATCGGCCTCTACTAACCATGATATCTAGTTTTGAAAATATTATGCGTTCTTATTCCGGTTATTAGCCTAGATTTATTATGTGATGCGCACAGCATACAAGTATAGACTGGATCGCCTGAATTGGAACGAAACATCTCATGTTTGTTTTGAAAATGGTTTGCTACTCGCAAGTAGGCTAAAATGTGAATTTGCCACCTTCAGGTGGGCTTAGAAAACAAGATGATTTGACACTCTCAAGTGGGCTTAAAACTCACAGTCAATGCATTATTCCAATTCAGATAATCCAACCTTCACCCACAGGCATTTAGGCAGGTATATCACATAAGCACATAGCCTCATGGTAAGCATGCTATCATGGCAGTCAATCACACGCATGCAAGGATGCTAAAGCATAAACACTTACCGAGTACTCCGAGCCAAAACAAAAACTAGTTAGTAATCAATGCATGATCCTAGTTCATATTAAGATCCCTAATGCAACACATACAAGAATGCAACTAAGATAGGCTCGGCTATTCTAAGATGGCATATGATGATGCTACAGCTAACACGTATTCAACTTGGAATTGAAATACGATGCAGTTAGTATGATACGCCGAGCCCGGTGCATGTAAGACAGATGAATGGATGCAAACATGCGAGCATAAGTATGCTAATTGAAACATGCCCTAATTTAACCATCATAAGCTGGTAAATAAAAGGGAGAAAGACGTGGGGTTGGAAGATATACATCACACACACGCACACTTATTACAATTATGCCCTCGCTCGGAGGGTCCGAATAAATAATACAGTCCGAATAAATAATTAACTACTCTAGCTAATTAAATATTACAAAACCCTAATTAATTAACAAATTAACTAGGAAAGCGAATAAACTAGCATGCAAGCTATAAAATGGACTGCCTCAACTCTTGTTCCGAATGATGAAAGATGCATGCGTGCTCGGGTCGCCTCGTCGGGAAATTCCTTGCGATGCCCCGATTTGCCTCTGTTTGTAATTAATCCCGGAGTGCTGTGCAAAGCTCTAGAAGGCTGCTGATTTCTGGTTTGCTGCAACAGAGAGCAAGAAAGGGGTATGGCAAAGTATTTTCACATATGTATGCACACCTCGATCCTCGTGCCACCAATCACGCATCTCGATGCATGATGGCCGAGGAGTCGAATTGCACGACTCGATGTGAAATGAATGCACATGACAACACAACAAGGCCTAGACTCCATCATGGGTAATCCCGAGTGTCGGCGACCGGAAATTGAGACACGTTTCGTCACTTGGAGTACCAAACGTCTGTCATTTCCCGTGTTTGGGCTAACTCCTATCCCAAACACAATGCAATGAGATGGCATACACAATACGACTAACATGCAACCTAGCATACGCAATGCTATGGACTAAAATGGCATACACAATGCATGTGACACAACATGGCATGCACAATGCACTAACATGCAACCTAGCATACGCAATGCTATGGACTAAAATGGCATACACAATGCAAGATGGACTTACACCAATATGAGTGGACCTCAGCCACACTCACATCAGTGGCCATATGATGGAAATAAGACAACCGACATACATGCAAACATGCACGAATGCAAAGAACCGAACCTAAGGCATCAAATGCCACTCTACCAAAGCATTGCAAGGGATGAAAGATGGCCTACAAACATGCAATTTCCAGCTATGAAACATGATGCACAATGGTCCCGAATCATGAAAATATGTCACACAATGCAAGCTAGATGACCCGAATAAACGAAACTAATGAAGTGCGTTACACTAGAGGTACACAAAGCAATGCACAAATGGAAAAACCAACCCCAAACAGACCCTAGGCAGGTCTGAAATAGTGGGGAAATGGCCTAAAATGATGGCTCGGAATGCAAAGAAATGGAGCTCATTCAATGGTCGGTAAATGAGACATACAAGCCCGACTCTCAAACGCATTTAAAGAGTATAAAACATGGGAATATGGCATTCACATAAGCTCTGAAACATGATGTATAATGGCCTCAAAACAAGAAAATGCCTCAATATACACATGTAATGGACCTCGAAACTCAAGGCTAAGCATGGATATTGAACTACAAGCATGCAAAACAAGCATCATTCAACCATGAGACCCAAAAACAGAGCCAGGGAAGTCCAAAATATGCACAAAATCAGTTTAAGGCATAGTCAAAATGTGCTAGAATCAAGGGTCAACAAAGCATGCAAAGAAAGCTAGTGAACCATGAGTTGTACTACAACTATATGAAGCATATGAGAGCTCACCAAACCAGCCAAAAACAGAAGTATGTCATGCCAAAATATGCCCAAAAACCCAGTGAAACTCAGTCAATGCATGCAAGAATGATAGGCTCCTTTGGAGGGCCATGCAAGGGGTTGTTCTACACATATATGACAGACACACAAAATGGTAAAACAACCTCTGGACAGAGGTTATGAGGGTCCTAAAACCCACCAAAAAGGTCCTGAAATTAGTCTAGGAAGCATACAAGTGAAAGCCCCTTTGAAAGGCCTTGAAGAAGATTACTCTACACATGCATAATAGACACTTAATATGGCAAAAAGGGCTCTGGACAGAGTTCATGCAGGTCACAAAACTCATCAAAAATGGCCTGAAGCATGGCTTTGAAACATGCAAATAGGGGCTCCTTTGTAAGGCCAACAAAGCTAGTAAAGAGAACAAGGGGTGAGAGGGTCACCCCTCTCTGATTTTGAAGCTCAAAGACACATGTTAGCCACTAAAAATCTACTGGATTTTAGTGGCTAAAAGGCCAAACCAAGGCCAACACGAAAGCTCTAATGCATAGCTCAAAACATGAGGAAATGAAGCATGCAAGGGGGTAGATGACCCCTAACAGAAAAATGACCTTAATCAAACTTGAAGAGGAGCTCAAAATAAGACTTTTTTTTAGTTTATGGAGAAGTCCAAAAATGCTTGCAAATAAGGCTAAAGAATGAAGTAAAATAAAGTTACAAAGAGGGAAATGGTGACTTACCCTTGTAGCACAGCAATGCAGCAAGCTCTAGACCAAGAAAGTGAGCTCTCAACCTCTGGAAAACAGCTCCAAGGTACTTAGGATGGTAGTGGTGGTGTTGTGCTTGGAGGTGTAGTGTAAATGGCCAAGAATAATGGAGTATTTGAGCTTAAAGTAGAGAGATATGGAGAGGTGTATGCAAATGCCTTAACAAAAATGTTCACCCTAGCAATGGAAGAGGGCCCTTCCCTTTATAGAGGAGAGGGGCTAAAGCTTCCTTGAGAAGCTTAAAACCAAGCTTAAACATCCTCTATACACGTGTATGGAGGATGCATTCTGTGGCTTCTAGCTGGCACAGCTGGCTTCAGCTCAATGAGACAAAAAAGCAGAAGGCTGGCCGACTAGTTAAGGTGGTCGGCCGACCACTCCCCCTGGTCGGCCGACCAGGGGTCAAAAGGTTCAAGCAAAAAAGGTGGTCGACCATCCCAGATTGGTGGTCTCCCAAGTGAATGCAACTCAGTGGTGGTATGGGAGACCCGAAATTGTGGCTCAAAAGTGAGGGAGACCAAGGGGTCAAAAGGGTCAAGCAAAAAAGGTGGTCGGCCATCCCAGATTGGTGGTCTCCCAGGTGAAAGCAACTCAGTGGTGGTATGGGAGACCCGAAATTGTGGCTCAAAAGTGAGGGAGACCACCTACCTGCCAAGAAAAACCGGCCGACCGGGGAAAGGTGGTCTCCAAGAAGAAAAGGTGGTCTTCCACCCTACTACCACCTTCCTAACAATGAAACCAGGGTCCATACAAAAAATGAACACACATCGATGCAAAGCGAGGGTTCGGGGGCCAAAACGCGCAGTCGGGGCCCCCGAAAACTGACTATTAAGCACCGGAGGTGGTGTATGACCACAAAGGTGGTCTCCCGGGCCACAGTGTCCCTCTAGGGAGAGGGAACAAGGTGTGTGCCAAAAACCGGAGCAAACGGAGAAAGTTAAGCGGTCCCGAACTGAGGCGCACGGCCGACGGCTCCGAAAACCGAAAACTGGTCTCCAAACGGGAATAGTGGCCTACAACCACGAAACGTAGCCTACGGCCACTGAGGGATGGTCTTCGAGACCTCTCCCTCCCTTTGGGAAGAGAAAACAGAGAAAATAGGACCTGGTTCGCAAACCGAGGCAAAGCACAAAAGAGTCCCGAAGTCCGGAGGCAAGGCTCTCAGTCGAGACTCCGCAACCTCAGAACGAGCACAATATGCATCATCACCGAGCGCTCAGTTGGTGACGTCTGAGTCTTAAGGTCGGTCAAAAATGGGGTGTTTACACATATATACACGATATTCTCACACCCTCGGTCAAACTCAAGGTGTTTTAGCAAAAAACACTGAGAGTTTGCCAAAAAGAAATTAAAACCATGCAATAGTGTGAGTCTTGGTAAAGAAAGCAAGTTGTAGAGCCGAGGAGACGAAAGGAAACAAGATAGAGTCAGACTGCGGATGTTGACGGACAAAGGGACAATCAATCTCAATGTGCTTGGTCCGCTCACGGAAGACCGTGAGTGTTATGTGCAATCTGAATAGCACTGCAGTTGTCACAATAGAGAGAAGTTGGAGAAGACTGAGGGACGCCCAAGTCAAAGAGAAGACAACGAAGCCAGACAATTTCAACAGTAGCATGAGCCATAGCACGGTACTCTGCTTTGGCAGTAGAATAGGCAACAACAGTTTGTTTTTTACTTTTCCAAGAGATCAAGGAATCGCCAAGAAACATACCGAAACCGAAAATGAACTTACAATCGGTAACATCACCGGCCTAATTAGCATCAGCATAGGCCACTAACTCCAAGGAAGAAGTAAATGATAACAGCAAGCCTTGAAATGTAGTACCGCGAAGATAGCGAAGAATCTGAACCAAAGCAGTCCAATGTGTAGAGCGAGGAGCAGAAACAAACTGGCTAACCACATAAACAGCATAGGCGAGTAACCGTCAGATAGATTAAGCAACCACAAGCTCGCGATATAAAGTGGGATCATCCAAAGGGACACCATCAACAATGTGGAGCTTCACATTAAGCTCAATGGAGGTATGAGAAATCTTAGTGTCAGTAAGACTGGCACGGTGAATAACCTCATTGGCATACTTGGCTCGAGAAAGAAAATAGCCCTTGGGAGAAGAAGCCACCTCAATACCAACAAAATACCTCAAAGGTCCCAGATCCTTCATTTTCAAAGTGTGAAAAGATGTTGTTTGACCTCAGAGATAGCAAAAGAGTCAGAGCCAGTGATGATCATATCATCCACATACAGTAATAAAGAAATAAAACCAACAGAGGTGTGGAAAAGAAACAAAGCAGAGTTGTGGGCACAAGGATGGAACCCAAGCTCAGTAACAGCCGTCTAAAAGCGATCATACCAAGCTCGAGGAGATTGCTTCAAACCATACAAAGCACGTCGAAGATGACAAACCTATCCAGAAGAATGAGGAAGGCTAGAGGGAGGACGCATGTATACCTCCTCAATGAGATGGCTATTAAGAAAAGCATTCTTAACATCAATCTGATAAAGAGGCCAATGACGAACAGCAGCAACATAAATCAAAGTACGGACAATAGTCATCTTAGCAACTAGTGCAATGATTTCCTTATAATCAATGCCATACTCCTGTGAGAAACATTTGGCAACCAGGCGAGCTTTGTAGCGCTCAAGGGAACCATCAGAATGAGTCTTGACTTTATAGACCCATTTGCAACCACTCAGACTCTTGCCAGCAGGCAAAGGAACCAGTTCCCAAGTACTAGTCTTCTGTAAGGCAGACAACTCAGCCTCCATAGCTTGAATCCAATTAGGATCCTGACAAGCCTCCTTGTAAGACAAAGGTTTTGAAAAAGAGTGAATAGCAGACAAAAACGTACAATATGAAGGAGAAAAACACATGTTAGAAAAACTAAGTTTAACTACCTGTTTACGAATGTGAAGGGGATACTTACGGAGAGCAAGATCAGAAACAGGAGGAACAGTAGCAGGGACAGAGTTAACTGGCAGAGGGAGAGCCTTGCGACCAGAATAGACTAACAACGAAGGAGGAGAAGGAGCCGGCAGGGGAAGAGAGGGGAAGGAGGAAACAGACTCATGGGGTACAGTAGAAAGAGACTTAACAAGAGGAATGTTAAAAGAAGAGGAAGGAACAAGCTCATGGGAAACAATAGAGATATACTTAGTGAGAGAGACCTCAGAAAGAAACGGATCAATGTGAACCAAGTCTTCTTTAGAAATTGGAGCAGTGAGAGGTGGAAACTGAAAATAAGCAAGACGTTCTAGAAAGACAACATGACGGGAGACATAGAGGTGATGGGAAACAAGATTGTAACAACGATAGACACACAGGACAGACCGAGGACTAAGTTTTGTCCGATCTTTTCGAGAAAGAAGAACAAAACACGCAGACCCAAAAACATGAAGGAAAAAGTAATTAGGAAGTTGAGAAAACAGAGCCTCATAAGGAGAATGACCAGATAGTAGGGGGGTAGGCATATAGTTGCAAAGAAAAGCAGCTGCAAGAATGGCTTCTCCCCAAAAGGGAGCTGGAACAGAGGCAGAAAGAATAAGAGATCTAGCTTTCTCAAGACGATAATAGTATTTACGCTCAGCACGACCATTTTGGGCGGGTGTATCAGTACAAGAGGTTTGGTGAATGGTACCCAAATTTGTCAAATACTCACAGAACTCAATTTTAAAATATTTCCCACCTAAGTCAGATCGTAATAATTTAATGTTAGACCCAAACTGTGTAGTGATCATAAACTGAAAGGTACAATATATTTGGTAGAAGTCAAATTTATGAGTCATAAGGTAAACCCAAGTATAGTGGGTACAATCATCCACAAAAGACATATAGTATGCAGAATCCCCTTTAGTAAGAACAGGAGAGGGTCCTTAGACATCCATATGCACAAGAGAAAAAGGAGAAACATAAATAGAAGTACTTTTATTGAATAATAAAGTTAACATTCATCAATAGTACCAGAAGAAACTTTACCCAATAATCCTGACTGAGCTAAAGACCGTAAGTGGTCGACAAACAAATGACCTAGGTGGGAATGCCATAAATAAAACTGACTCAACTGAGAATCTAATTGAAATGAGGAAAGTGCAACTGAAGAGGTGGATAAAGGGAGATGTAAGCTTTCTACCACATAAAGATCTCCAACTCTACGGCCGGTCTCAATCTGCTTCTTGGACACCCGATCCTGCACACAATAGACAGAAGAGGAAAATATAACATCAAAACCAGAAGCATCAAGTTGGTTGATAAATAATAAGTTAACAGATAGCTG
The DNA here is from genome assembly GCA_030407325.1 of Camellia japonica. NCBI lineage: Eukaryota > Viridiplantae > Streptophyta > Magnoliopsida > Ericales > Theaceae > Camellia > Camellia japonica. The sequence goes on from JAPPVO010000016.1 coordinate 167,783,887, forward strand.
AAGAACATAAAAAACAAAAGGAATAGTAACAGCAGACATGACAGAGGGTAAGACAAACCCAATACACACAACAGACATACCAGGCCCATTAGTAGTATTAATAGTAATAGGAACAGGAAGGGGACTACTGTTTCGAAATAAGGAAAGATGAGGAGTCATATGATGAGAGGCACCAAAATCAAAAAACCAGAGAGAAGAAGGGATACTGGAGGAAGACCCAAGCAAACCTGAATGAAGAGAGTTAAGAGCAGAGGTAGATAGTGATGGCTAAGAGGTGGACATAATTTGCTGAAGTTGAGCAATCTGAGCACTTAAGAAAGCCAAGTCAGGATCGGGAGGAGCAGATGCTACATAAGTAGTAGGAGGCCGGAAAATACTCGGAGTAGGACCGCGAAACTTTGTTTGAGGTGTCTGACGTCCCTTCTTGGGACAGTCGTGCTTCCAATGGCCCCTCTGATGGTAGAAAGCATACTCATCTAAAGCCAAGGGCCCTTTCTTGGGCTTGGCAGTGGCCTGAACCGGTGGGATCGATAATAGTAGAGGTTGAGTAGGAGCTAGGAAGACAGATGGAGACAAAGTCTAACTGGTCGTTTTGAGACAAGTTTCCTCGAAGAGAAGCTCATGAACAATGGCATCCACAGAGAGAAGAGGAGACTGGTGAAGGATGCCACTACAAATAGCCTCATACTGAAAAGAGAGAGCCATTAAGAACTACACTAAACAACCTTACTCTCGAAACTCAATATAAGCATCTAGAATCTTAAGGCTGGAAGGTTCCATAGGGGCCAACTAATCTCAGAGACTTGCCATTTCAATATAGAAATCCTGAATAGACAGATCCCGCTAATGAGCTCCTTGAATAGCTGTTTCCAACTAGTACCACTTAGCAAAGTTGGATTGCTGATAAACACTCTGTAAGTAATCTCTGTTAGAATAGGAAATAAGTTAGAATAGGAAATATGTAATTGTGTGATTGTGTTTCCTTATATTATATCGTATGGAACTCCTGTAATTACTCAGTAGTATCAATATAAACGGGAATGAAGTCCAACTCATTCCCTAACTCTTTCTCTTCTCCAAAACTGCGTGGTATCAGAGCCAAAACCCTAGCCCATACCTCTGTCGGTAGTCACCTCTCTCAGTCGACTTCTCGAGCCTATCACCCAGGCTCCCTACAGTTAATCCAAATCTCCCACATTCTTGTTCAGTCCATTGGCAACCTCCATGTGCCTCTCGACAGCCTCTCAGGCCTAGTCGACAGCCCCTTTGGCCTTCTAGGGGTCTGTCGGCAGCCTCCCTCTTCCACCGCGGGATTGCCCAGGCTCGTCGGCAGCCCTAACTTGTTCAACTAAGGCCGTCATGGCTTCCCAGGTGGTCGACTAGGGCCTTCGGTGCTCCCTGGTTGGACGGCTAGCCTCACACATGTAACTAGTCATCTCTATTCTTGTTGTCTCTGTATAAAACAACAACAACAACAAAACAAAAAAAACAGTTTTCTTTTCTTCTTTATGCTTTCATAGGCTTTATGCTTTCACAGGGTGAGTTGTGCCTTTCCTTCCACTATTATCTTACGGGTTTGTGATTGGCCTTGGGTTTGAAGGTTCCTTAGTAGAATATTCATGGCAGAGTTCACTAGTGAGTCAACAACTTCTCAGCTGCTTAAGAGCGAGAGCTCTCTTCTACCTTCTACTATGACTGATAATCTCAACCTTGGCCTAAAAATCACCACTTCTCTATTCAATAGTTAGAACTATCTAGCGTGGTCGTAGAGTCTGACTATTTTCTTAAAGAGCAGAGGGAAGATGGGTTATGTTAATAGCAAGATACAGGCACCCACTACCACGAACCCGAATTATGATTAGTGGAAGATCACCAACTCCCTCATTATGGGTTGGTTGATCCATTCTATGGTCCCAGAGATTGGAGAGTGCTATCTCTCTATGGACATTGCACAGGATATTTGGGAGGACGTGACTACTACTTACTCCCACAAAGGGAACTTCTTCGAGGCTTTTGAGTTATGTCACTCCATTGAAAGATCAGTACAATGTGAGATGACTATCCTTCAGTATTTTACCTTCCTTGGCAATGGGTGGAAGCGACTTGATCATCTTTAGGATTATAAACCAGTCTGTCCTACTAATTCTGTGGGTTACCGGAAGTTTGTGACACAAGAGCGGGTCTTTAAGTTCTTAGAAGGCCTAAATGTGGAGTATGATCCAGTGCAGAGCAGAGTCCTTGACATAGATGTGCTTCCTTCTCTCTAGGAAGCCTTTGCTTTTATGCAAAATGAGGAGAGTCCCCGCTCTGCAATGCTTCTCTTTGCCACTCCTGATCACTCGGCCTTGGTCTCTGCACACCCTCGCGATGGCGACCGTGTGACTCATGGTTCTCGTCATTCCTTTGAGAAGGATAATCTTTTCTATGACTACAGTCGTTGACCTCGCCACACACGAGAGACTTGTTGGAAGCTGTATAAGACTCCTTCTGGTGGCCGAGGAGACCATTCTAGTACTCGAGGGGGTAGTTCTGGTTCATCTAGGGGCCAAGGGGCCAATGCTTAGACACATCTTTCAGACACAGTTGAGTCACCATCTTCATCTCCGGTTGTCTCCCCTGCTACTGATGTTTCGGGATTCTCTGCCTCGGATTTTGATATTGCTCTTCGACACTTGCTAGATTGCCGAGCCTCCACTTCTGCTCCAGGTGCACCATCTTCTTCCTTTGCCAATTCAGGTAACTTGGCTTCCTCCCAATGTGCATTGTTATCTCACACGCCTTTACCATGGATTATTGATTCTGGTGCTTCCAACCATATGTCTGGCTCTTCTAATTTATTTTCAGAGTATAATCCCTCCTCTGGTCAGAACAAAGTGCATATTGCTGATGGTACATTTTTATCTATGTCAGAGAAAGGTTTAATTCATGTCACCTCTTCCTTTCTTTTGCATTTTGTCCTCTATGTTCCCAATTTTAGTGTCAATCTTTTATCTTTGAGTCCTATTACCCGTGACTTAAACTGTAGCGTGACATTTTTTCCTGATCATTGTCTTTTTCAAGACCTTATCACAGGGAAGAGGATTGGCAGTGGTAGAGAGAACCATGGTCTCTACATTCTGGATCAGACAAACAAGCTGACCCATTCAATTATTCAATTCCCATCCACTAAGGACGACATTTGGCTGTGGCACAGTTGCTTAGGACATCTCTCTTTTTTATTACTTAAGTATTTATTTCCTTCTGTCTTTGCAAAAAAAAATGTGTCTGATTTTCAATTTGAGTCTTGTCAACTTGGAAAATAACACAGAGCCTCTTTTGCTCGTTCTATTAATAAAAGTTCAGTTCCCTTTTCTTTGATTCATTATGATGTCTAGGGTTCGTCCCATTTTGTGTCTTTAACCGGTCAAAAATGGTTTGTTACCTTCATAGATGATTGTTCCAGGGCCACTTGGGTATATTTGATAAAAGATAAAAGTGAGGTGTTTTTTGTGTTCCAAAACTTCTATAAAATGGTTTGTACTCAGTTTGGGGTGGTTGTTAAAATTCTCCGTTCTGATAATGAGGGGAAATATATCGACTCTGGTCTTGTCACTTACTTCGCCACTCATGGCATTATTCACTAGACTTTATGCACTAATACCCCTCAACAAAATGGTATTGCCGAATGCAAAAATTGCCATCTCTTTGACGTCGCCCGTTGTCTATCCTTTGAGATGCGGGTTCCCCGATCCTATTGAGGGGACGCAGTTCTCACTGCCGTTTATTTGATTAATCGTCTTCCTACCCAAGTCCTTCAAAAACAAACACCTCTTCAAGTTTTGTTTGGGTCTACCACTTCCAGGTTCTCCATTTATCCTTTTGCTTTGTCCATAATCATTCACCCACTCATGGTAAATTAGATTCTAGTCCATTAAGTGTGTTTTTCTGGGTTATTTTGCCACCAAAAAGAGTTATAAGTGTTATCATCCTCCCATTCGCAAATGGTTTGTCTCCATGGATGTCACTTTCTTTGAGTCTCAGCCTTACTTTCCGCCCTCTCCGGTATCACCGTCATCCCTTCAGGGGGAGCCTTGGTGTGAAGAGATTCATGTTCCACTTCCGTTTGTGGTTAACCATATAGAAGATCATGAGCCAGCAGTCGTTGAAGAAAAGGCAGGCAAAATTTATATCAGGGACAAGGACAGACAGCAAGTCACCTGGATGCAAGAGACTACTTTTCTTCCTCTACTGCTAACTTCTTCTCTGGATGGGTGTCCTGAGAGTTCAGGTAATTCTGATTCTAGTACTCATATTCCTGATTTTTCAAATCTTGATGTTCCTATTGCTAATAGGAAGGGGGTTAGGTCATGTACTCAGCATCCGATTACTAATTATGTCTCTTATTCTAATCTATCTTCGTCATAGAGATGGCAATCGAAACCCGGCCCGACGGGGACCCAATCCCCCGATCCCGAATTGAGCGGTTATTCCCCGAAAAATACCCCCGACGGGGCGGGGATGGTATTAAAAATTGAATCCCCGATGATATTCGGGTCGGGGACGGGGATACATGTTTCAGCCCTGGACCTGACCCCGGCCCGACCTTGGCCCCAATCCCCGCCCCGCTTCCTCCGGCATGAAATTACTATTTTGCCCCTGTTTATATATAACATATGTGTGTGTGTGTGTGTAGGGTTTTGGCTGAACACTCACACTCAAGACAAACACAAAGCCATCTCTCTCTCTGCTCTTGCTCTCTCTCTCTCTATCTCTAGGGTTTTGCCTTTCTCTCTCTCTCTCTTTCACACAACGACGGCTCCGATCCTCCGTCATCGCCGATCCTTCCTCACTGTCAATCCTCCTCCCTCACCGCCACTACTGGTATCTCTCTCTCTCTCTCGATCGATCGATCGATCGATTTCGATATAGGGTTATATATATATATATATATATTTGTGTGTATATATAATATCTCAGTCACTTGATCACTTGAGTTCTAATCACTTGATCTGTTATTATGATCTGTGTGTATATTATATATATGATCTGTGTGTATATATAATCACTTGATCTGTTTCTTTTTTTTCTCTAAATTTATTTATTTTAAATAGATATACATATATATGATCTATTATTGATCACTTGAGTTCTAATCACTTGAGTTCTATTTATGACCTGTGTGTATATATGATCTGCACTCCCCTCACTACAAGAAAAAGCACAAATGGCGACTAAAATTCAGAACTTCGTCGCTGAAAGTTGGCCAAATGGCGACTAAACTGGATTTAGTCGCCAAAAATGAAGACCTTTGCCGACTAAAATGAATTAGTCGCCGAATACCAGGGTTTTAGCGACTAAACTATTTGTTGGTCGCCGAATGTAGCAGTTTTACCGACTAAAGGTTGTTTGGTAGCCAAAAGCGACGGTTTTTGGCGACTAAAATAATTTAGTAGCCAAAAGTGATGGTTTTGGCGACTAAAAACCATTTTAGTCGCCGATTATAGGTCTTTTGCCGACTAAAAAAAGATTGGTCACTGAAAATGAAGGTTTTTGGCTACAAAAAAAAAATTAGTAGCTAAAAACAGTGAATTGGCGACTAAATTTCAATTTAGTAGCCAAAACGGGACGTTTTTGGCGACTAAAAACAGATTTAGTCGCCAAAAGTGCTATTTTTAATTTAAACATATTTTTTTAGCGACAACAAATTAATTAGTAGCCCAAAAATCATAGAATTGGCGACTAAATCATTGATTTAGTCGCCAAAAGTGGCCTACATTTTTTTTTAATAAATAATTTATTTTTTACATAAATTATATTCAATAAAAATAATTATATTTACATATATGGTTTTGTATGAATACCGGTCAAAATAGTATATAAATAATATATATTGCATATATAGTCATGTGATGTTCAAGTGGCATAGTGGAGGGAGTATGCTGGTAAAGGTGTTGGCAGTTGGAATGATTCACGGTTCGAATCTCAGAAAAACCAAAGAATTTGTTTTTTTTTTTTTTTTACGGAAGGACCTTTGGCGACTAAACTTTTAGTCGCCAAAAGTGTTATTTTGGGCGACAAAATAGTTTAGTCGGCGATTCATGAACTATTGGCGACTAAAATATTAGTCGCTAAATGTGTGATTTTAAAAAGTGTAATGCACCAATGGCGACTAAACAGTTGGTCGCTAAAGAGCTCTTTTTTGCCGACTAAAAAAAGTTTAGTCGCCGATACCTCTCGCGACCACATATGCGTGACAAAAGGGGCGACTAAAAAAATTAGTCGCTGAAAGTAAAAACTCGACTTTCGGCGACTAAAAGCGGACTTTTGGCGACTAAAAATTTAGTCGCCAAAAATGATTTTTCTTGTAGTGCCTGTTTAAATTTCTAATCACTTGAGTTCTTGATCTGTTAAATATATATATATATATATAATCTGATTTTTATTGTTAAAATATGTAATCTTAGTTTATGTCATGGATTTCAAAGTTATGGGACTTCATATTTTAGTTCAGTTATTTTTTTTTATTATATTTCAAATCTGAAGCAACATGTTTGCACAAAACTGAACCGAGGAAATGTCTCGAGACACAGAAATATAACTGAAACTTGGAGGAAAAATAAAAGAAGATTTAGAAGATTTTCACGTGGATTTATCCATCTATCTGTTTCAAATGGATGCTTTCTGTTCTGAAAAGTCAACTTCCTAGCATATAAAAATGAAGGATGCATGTTAAATTTAGTAAAAAATTTTTTTTAACATAATGATATGGGTCGCTATGATCCACCCATTTCTAAATGAAAGATGATCTATTGGGTTCATAATATCAAAAATGCAACTAATATAATGCCATTATAGATGAAATTTCAATTTATCCTATGGCTTCTCGAGTGTTAACACGAAGGGGGCTAGTTCAGTTTTGATCATTGTTATACATTCTCAAACCTCTTTCTTCAGTAAATTGTTATCTATTGTAGTATTATTTCTTATAATGATGTTATATATCATCTTATTATGTAATTTATTAACTATTCTAGTTGGTGAATTGTGGTTAGTAGCACTTCTATTTTGATTAATAAGTTTTGTATATTTTTATAGTGTCTTATGCATGCAATGAAGTCCAAGAATAATGAAAAATAAGGATTAGGATTAGGATGGGTTTGTTTATTATTAATTAAACAACCTTAAAGTTTGGTTAGATATAGGTGCACAATTGCCATTAAAGGGTGACCTCATGTTCTGTCTTTTAACTAAGGCTCCATGAGCAGTAAAAAAATTGAGTCCACATCCAGAAATTGTTACAAAGACCCTTTCAGAATTTGATTTGTTTATTAGTCGAAAGAGAAGTAAAAAAATAAAGAATGTAAGATCAGAGTTGGACCATTATCTAGAAGATGATGTTTTGCCAAGAACTTCAGGTTTTGATGTTTTGAATTGGTGGAAAGCTAATGGACCAAAGTATCCGACCTTACAGGCAATAGCTAGGGACATTTTAGCTATTCATGTATCCACTGTTGCTTCTGAGTCAACATTTAGTACTAGTGGAAGGTTGGTGAGTCCACATCGTAATAGACTTCATCCAAACACATTAGAAGCATTAATGTGTGCACAAAGTTGGTTGTGGGGTGTAGAGATGAAAGGTATTATTTCATCCAATCTACATATTATTATTTCACTTTTATTATTTATATTACCATGGAAAAATTTCAATACTGAATTTATATTCTTTATTTTTTAGGAAATTCAGCATTGGAATCGGTGGGCTATGCAACTATATATGATGATGATGATAAGATCGACTCGGATGAGTCATGTGCCACTTTTTGTTTTAATTGTTAACATTTTATTATTAGTATTAATTATTTATTTTTTTTCTTTTGTTATTTAACAAGAATTCAAGTTGAAGGAGATGATGAAAGTTGTTGTGTGGTTTGTATGAGTATTGGAGAAATAATGGATTTGATTTTTTATATTGTAATGGAATTTTTTATTTTTTTTAATTTCAATTTTTGGGTAACCTATCCCTTGCGGGTTGTGCTTGGAACTAGTTATTCTTTTTGCAACTTGTTGAATTTTCTTAGGTGTGTGGGCTACTGGACAGATGTTTTGTTGTTTGTGCTATTTTGTTGAACATGATGCTATTCTCTCTGCCAGACAGATTTATTGAATATTTGACAGATGCTATTTTGTTTAGGATATATTGATTTGAATAGGATACTGCTGGACAGATTTATTAAGGACATTGATAGATGCTATTTTGTTGTTTAGGATATATTGATTTGAATAGGATGCTGCTGGATATATTAAGGACATTGATAGATGCTATTTTGTTTAGGATATATATAGCGATCCCGGTTTCCCTTTCTTTAATTGTTGTATCTGGACTTAGGCTCCGTGGAGTTGGTTGTTGTGTATATCTTGTTTACATCCTTTACTCTTTGTGTTTGAGTCTTGGGTTGTGTTAGGCAGGTTTGAAACAGGTTGGTTGAGCTTAGAAACCAAAAGTAGTTGCCCAGATTTTTGCCTTCACGCTCGAGCGGAGCTTTTGACACTCGAGCGGGTCCTTCATTGTTACTTCTCCGCTCGAGCGGTTGTTTTGACACTCGAGCGAAATTTTCCATCTTCCAGTATTTTTCCTCTGCAGTGTTGGGCGCTCGAGCGGGAGTTTGTGTGTGACGCTCGAGCAGGGAGTTGGATGCTCGAGCAGTGACCTGGTTCTGCAAAAGTTCTGGGAGCGTGTATCTGGCGCTCGAGCGGCGGTTTGGACGCTCGAGCGGGAGTCTGTGAGTGACGCTCGAGCGGGGGTTTCCACGCTCGAGCGGGGCGACTCTTATATAAAACCGAGATCTGACTTTTTGGATCACTTTTTCAACTCCATTTCTCTCTCTTACTTTTCGAAACCTCCATTAGAGAGCTTCTCTCACTAGAACCTCAACTTCTCTCTAGGTATTGATCTAGTAGGAGTTGTTTCCTCACCTTTGGTCTTTACAAAAGTTGGGTTGATCGTCGAGGGCTACGTTTTGATCCGAGCATATCAAGTTTTGGAGCACTTTAAGTTTCGTCATCTTCTTCCCTTGGGCTCTGAATTTGAGGTAGGGATTCCTACTCACTACTATGGGTTTTGACCTAGATTTTTGGGCATTTTGTTAAATGGTTGATTTTGGGAAGTTAGGGTTTGAAAATGTTAAAAGAGGGTTTTGTTATTTTGATTCTAAAATGTGTATTTTGGGTTTCAAAATGATGATATTGTTGTTGGTTGTTGATATTTGAACCATTGGGTTGATATTGGGAAATGGGGTAGAAAACCCTAATTTGTTGTACAAATTAATTGGTGTAATTAATTTGGAAATATTGTTGTTATTTGGAATTGAGTTGGAAATAATGAAATTGGCTTATTATATTGTAAAACGGTGGAGTTGGATTTATTAATCGCTTACCTTTGAAAACATTAATATTTTATCTGTTGGAGCTTTTATTATCTGTTTAGAAATAATTGCTTGGGCTACCGGTGGAGGGTAGTTTTGATTGTTGTAGACAATGCATGATGATTAGGCAAACTAAAACTAATCAATTGGATGTGTCATAGAGTATGACGGGTGATAGAATACATTAACGTTATGTATTGATTGATTGTGTATATGACCTATGTGTATATACGTTGTGTGTGTGGGAGGAGATAAGGGATGTACTCCACGGTTTAGAGGAAGATAGGGGATGGACATCTAAACCAGATGTCGTTTGGGAGGAGATAGGGGATGGACTTCGCTGATACGGCTCATATGCTTGTCAGTTAATGTGTTGATACAGCTCATATGCTTATCTATGGAAGTGTTGATATAGCTCATATGCTTATCTGTTGAAGTGTGGATACAACTTGTATGCTTATCTGTTGAAATGTTGATATAGCTTATATGCTCATCTGTCGAAGTACTGATATAGCTAGTATGCTTATCTAATGTAAAATGGAAAACGTTTAATATGAGTTACTGTCTCATATAAGTTGTTGGCCAGGTTCTGAGCCGTTGTTGTGAATTGTGAATTTGGTAAGAAATGGAAAATGAAATGAAACATGAACATAGTGGTCATGTAATGGAAATAGGTTATGAATTGATTTATGAGAATTAAACATTTATCAATTGCTAATGTCTTAGTTACTGCTCATACTGTGTTTAGCATATCTCTACTGGGCGTTGGCTCACCCTTTATGGGACATCATTTTCAGGAATAGGTAGCATGCCACCTCCAAGGACATAGCTTGGATGGTTCTGGGAGTTGAAGACTCTTTTTGATTATTTTTGTTCGTATTACATGTATATCAAGCCAAGGGCTTATTTTTGTATAGAGTTAGTACTCTTCTTTTGTGTAACCAAGTGTTGACTTGGAAAGCTGTAAGCTTGTAGGGCATTTGCTTTTATTGTTAACATGTAATACTGTTGTAAGAACTACTCTGATGAATGGAAAGGTGTTGTTTTCTTTATATCATTGCATGTCTAAAATGATGGGTTTTATGTATTATTTTGAGGGCATTACAACTTGGTATCAGAGCGTGCCGGGTTTGAATACTTTGGGTACGTGGGAAGTGATTAGTATCACAATGGGTTTGTCTCGCTTGTTAGAGACTTAGATGTAACGTTATATGATTATGTGATAACATGCTTATGTGACTACTTGGGTTTGGGATTTGATTTCTAGGATATTGATTGGATCCTTGGGTTTCTGTGAGTCTTGTTGGAAAAGCACTTGATCAATGCTGTTTCTAACCGGAACTCTAGTAACGCCTCGGGACTATCATTATCAGGGAATGAAATTCGTAAGTGCTTATGTGTTTATGTGCTTACGTGGAGTGAATTATAGTTGTCCATGCATTAGGACGCGAGTGTTTAGTTTCGGCACATTTATGAATGTGCTAACGTCTTCGTTACCTTTAATAGGATGTCAGGACGAGAATGAGATGGTAGACGTGGTAGGCCTAGGAGGCAGGAAGTACCTTTACCGGATGACGTTCCGGCAGTGCAGGAGGGAGTTGGTCAGGCCAATGTGGCCGAGCCAGTGGGTCAGCAGGCTATGAGTGCCTTGGCCCGAGAGATAGCAGGAGCTTTGGGTATTCTCAGAGCTGAGAATCAGGTTGTTGAGGTAGGACCTTCTTTCTTGAAGAGGGAGTTCTTCCGGTCTAATCCGGACGAGTTTATTGGGGATCTGAAAGAGCCACTTAAGGCTGACGAGTGGTTGGAACAGATGGAGAAGACATTCGAGATGCTTGGCATCGAGGATGGGACTTTAAAAGTGACCTTGGCATCCTTCCAACTGAAAGGAGATGCGGGTCAATGGTGGAAGTATGAGAAGGGCAGTGTTGGTGGTGCATGGGAGGCTTTTGTGAGTGCCTTCCAGGAGAAGTTCTTATCTTCAGCTGCTAGGGAGAAACTGAGGGAACAGTTTTGCCAGCTTAAACAGCAGGGCTTGTCAGTGGTCGAGTTTGAGGCTACATTTACCAGTTTGTCCAGGTTTGCACCTGAACTTGTGGCGTCCGAGGAACGCCGTTGCTTTGAATTTGAGCGGAAGTTGAGGCGTGGACTCAAGTTCAGGGTTGGAGGGTCTTTTATCCGAGAGTATAGACGTTTGGTAGATGCTGCAGCTCATATGGAGATTATGATGCAGGAGGAGGAGGAGGGGCAGAGAGGTTCCAAGAGGAGCCAAGATGGCCAGGGTGATAGCAGGAGACAGAGGGGTTCTAACCCTCAGCAGTCTCGGGGTGGTTTGGCTAGATCAACCTTCCCAGTGCCGAGTGCAGGCTCCGGGAGAGGTAATCAGGGAGGTTTGACTTGTTTCACATGTGGCCAGCTGGGTCACAAGTCTTCGGTTTGCCCGCAGAAGGGAGGGGGTCAGCGAGCTGCTTCTTCTTCAGCTAGACCTCAGGGCCAGAGTCAGGGCAGGGGCCAGCCTTTGTCTTGTTATCAGTGTGGTCAGCCTGGGCACCTGAAGAGGTTTTGCCCACAGTTGAGTGCCACTTCGGGGGCGTCTGGTTCTAGGCAGACGCAGAGTTATCAGCCAGCTCAGTCTGTGCAGGCCTCGAGGGCCAATCCGGGAGCTTCGTCATCCCAGTCCGTGCATTAGTCTTTTGCTCCTAGAGGTGAGCAGGTAGATCAGAGGCCTACAGGGCGCGTGTATGCTGTTACCGCGCAGGACCTGGTACCGGTTCCATCAGTTGTGAGAGGTACCTTTCTGTTTTGCAACTCGGTTGCTAGTGTATTGATTGATACGGGTGCATCTCATTCTTTTGTGTCTGCTGCATTTGCATCTGTGTTGGAGTTGGAGTTGGCACTATTAGCATCTCCTATATGTGTTGTATCGCCTATTGGGGGTGAATTGATTTTGAAGCACGGATGTAGAGGTTGTGATATAGAGGTCGCCGATCATCGGCTTCCATTCCCTTTTGTAGTTATGCCCATGAAGGGTTTCGATGTTATTTTGGGTATGGACTGGTTATCATCATACCGAGCTGTTATTGATTGCTACCGCCAGAGGGTCACTGTATGTACCTTGAGCGGGGAGTGTTTCCATTTCTTGGGGGATCGGGTTGGTAGTGTATTGCCACCGGTGTATGATCCGCGAAGGCGGAGTGAGCTTAGTGGTCTACTTGCTAACTTTATGAGTGGTGAGTGTGATGAGACCCAGATTGTATTGCCAAGGGTGGTTTGTGAGTATTCGGATGTTTTTCCCGAGGATCTTGTTAGTTTGCCACCTCACCGAGAGATAGAGTTCTCTATTGATTTAGTGCCCGGCACGACGCCGATTTCTATGGCACCTTATCGTTTTGCCCCAGCCGAGTTGAGTGAGTTGAAGATTCAGCTCCAGGAATTGCTAGATAAGGGATTTGTTCGCCCTAGTGTTTCGCCGTGGGGAGCACCGGCCCTCTTTGCTAAAAAGAAAGATGGTGCCTTGAGACTGTGTATCGACTACCAGAAGTTGAATCAGGCTACGGTTAAGAATAAATACCCTATGCCCCGTATAGATGATTTGTTTGACCAGTTGAAGGGTTCCTGTTGTTTCTCTAAGATAGACTTGAGATCGGGTTACCACCAGTTGAGGGTCAGAGAGGAGGATATTCCGAAGACGGCATTCCGTACGCGGTATGGCCACTATGAGTTTCTGGTGATGCCATTTGGGCTTACCAATGCACCGGCAGTCTTTATGGACTTAATGAATCGAATCTTCCGGGAATTTTTAGATCGTTTCGTAGACGACATTCTTATCTATTCGCCTTCTGAGGAGGAGCACGAGGAACACTTGAGAGTGGTGCTTGAGTTGATTAGAGCCCATAAACTGTATGCCAAGGTTGGGAAGTGTGAGTTCTGGCTAGGGGAAGTCAAATTCTTAGGCCATGTGGTATCCGGGGAAGGGGTGTCTGTTGATACATCCAAGGAAGAGGCAGTGCAAGATTGGGCGCAGCCTAAGAATGTATTTGAGATCCGCAGTTTTCTGGGGTTAGCTGGGTAGTACCGTCGGTTTGTGAAAGATTTCTCTAGGCTAGCTTCGCCTTTGACTAGATTGATGCGGAAATGGGTCAAGTTTGTGTGGAGTGAGACTTGTGAAAAGTCGTTCCAAGAGTTGAAAGTTAGATTGACCACCGCTCCGGTATTGATTATTCCGGAGAGAGGGTTGGGTTATGCGGTTTACTGTGATGCCTCACGAGAGGGTTTGGGTTGTGTGTTGATGCAAGGGGGGAAAGTGGTAGCCTATGGCTCACGTCAGTTGAAAATACACGAGAATAATTACCCTACACATGACCTAGAGTTAGCAGCAGTGATCTTTGCCTTAAAGATTTGGAGGCACTACCTTTATGGTGAGAGGTTCGAGGTGTTCTCGGACCATAAGAGTTTGAAGTGTCTGTTTACACAGAGAGACTTGAATCTGAGGCAGAGAAGGTGGATGGAATTCATTGAGGACTATGACTTCGAGTTGCACTATCACCCGGGAAAGGCCAATGTTGTGGCCGATGCCCTTAGTAGGAAATCCATAGGTGATGTAGCTTATATAGCCATCCGGGAGTGGGAGATGTTGGGTGCACTTGGCGAGTTTGATTTGCTTCTGGGCGAATCTGTTGAGGCTGCGTCCTTGTTTTCTGTTGTTGCACAGCCTACCCTTGTGACTCGAGTGTTAGAAGCACAGAGAGGTGACCTTGAGGTAGAATCCCTCCGAGAGAAGATCTCCAGTGGGAAGGTTGAGAAGGGTTTGACGGTGTATCCCAACCTAAGTGTGAGATACCGAGACCGTTTGTTTGTGTCAGAGACTTGCCGAGAGGAGGTACTCCGAGAGTTTCATCATTCACACCTTGCGGTGTATCCGGGAGGCACTAAAATGTATCGGGATTTGGGTCGCCAGTTCTAGTGGCGGGGAATGAAGAGAGATGTGGCTGTTTTCGTATCGAAGTGCCTTACTTGTCAGCAAGTGAAGGTCGAGCATCAGAGGCCAGCGGGTTTGTTGCAACCCTTGCCTATTGCCGAGTGGAAGTGGGAGCATGTCACTATGGACTTCGTTGTAGGTCTTCCGAGGACTCAGCGGGGTAGTGATGCTATTTGGGTGGTTGTGGACCGGTTGACTAAGTCGGCGCACTTTATCCCTATGCGCGCGAGAGATTCAGTAGATCATCTTGCCGACTTGTATATTCGGGACATAGTGAGATTGCACGGGGTCCCAGTGACGATCGTCTCAGATAGAGATCCTCGTTTTACTGCTAGATTGTGGCAGAGTTTGCAGAGTGCCCTGGGCACTAAGTTGACCTTTGGTACGGCTTATCATCCTCAGACTGACGGACAGTCCGAGTGTACTATTCAGATCCTTGAGGATATGCTTCGAGGTTGTGTCCTTGACTTTAGTGGGACGTGGGAGAGGCACTTGCCATTGGTGGAGTTTGCCTACAACAACAGCTTTCAGTCTAGTATCGGTATGGCACCGTTTGAGGCCTTATATGGCCGACCGTGTAGGTCTCCAGTTTGTTAGGCCGAGGTGGGTGATGCACCTTTGTTGGGTCCGGAGTTGGTTAGGGAAACGACGGAGAAAGTTGAGCTTATCCGTAGGAGGCTTGTTACAGCCCAGAGTCGTCAAAAGAGTTATGCCGACCGTAGGAGGAGGCCTTTGGCGTTTGAGGTAGGTGATCATGTTTTCTTGAAAATATCACCTAGGTGAGGTTTGATGAGGTTCGGGAAGAGTGGGAAGTTATCCCCTCGGTTTATTGGTCCCTTTGAGATCCTTGAGAGGATTGGAGAAGTTGCTTATCGTTGGGCTTTGCCACCGCAGTTGTCCGGGGTGCATGACGTGTTTCATGTTAGTATGCTTCGGAAGTACGAGCCGGATCCGTCCCATGTGTTGGATTGGACCGATTTGGAGGTAGATGAGGATGCCTTATATAAGGAGAGACCAGTTCGGGTCTTGGATAGACGAGATCAAGTCTTGCGAGGCAAGACCATTCCCTTGGTAAAGGTTTTGTGGAAACATCACGGAGTGGAGGAAGCCACTTGGGAACATGAGTTAGAGGTCCGTGAGAAATATCCGGACTTGTTTGTTGATGTGTAATCATGTATAGAAATTTTGTAACATTATTGAACTTTAAAAGCATTATATATGTCTTAAGTTGTAAAACATTGTGAATGTTTTGGTAAATGGAAGCTATGTTAACATTGTGTATGTTAAGTATATTGTGAAAATGCAAGCATGATATTAATGTTGCATGTGTTATGGAATTGTGGAAAATGAGTTGAAATTGTTAAATTACAAAGGAATGCATGTTGATAATGCAGGTTGTTATGTGTAATGTGAAATGCCTCTTGAAAGGAGATGGGATTGACCGGTAATGGGTCGGATTGTTTAATATTATGTTGTAATATTGTTGGGAATGGAGAAAACTTGTTTTTTTTTTGAAAACTTGTGTTTAATTTCGGGGACGAAATTCTTTAAGGGGGGGAGGTTATAGCGATCCCGGTTTCCCTTTCTTTAATTGTTGTATCCGGACTTAGGCTCCGTGGAGTTGGTTGTTGTGTATATCTTGTTTACATCCTTTACTCTTTGTGTTTGAGTCTTGGGTTGTATTGGGCAGGTTTGAAACAGGTTGGTTGAGCTTAGAAACCAAAAGTAGTTGTCCAGATTTTTGCCTTCACGCTCGAGCGGAGCTTCCGCTCGAGCGAGCCCTTCGTTGTTGCTTCTCCGCTCGAGCGGGTGTTTTGACGCTCGAGCGTGATTTTCCATCTCCTAGTATTTTTCCTCTGCAGTGTTGGGCGCTCGAGCGGGCGTTTGGACGCTCGAGCGGGAGTTTGTGTGTGACGCTCGAGCGGTGACCTAGTTCTGCAAAAGTTCTGGGAGCGTGTATCCAGCGCTCGAGCGGCGGTTTGGATGCTCGAGCGGGAGTCTGTGAGTGACGCTCGAGCGGGGGTTTCCACGCTCGAGCAGGGCGACTCTTATATAAAACTGAGATCCGACTTTTTGGATCACTTTTTCAACTCCATTTCTCTCTCTTACTTTTCGAAACCTCTATTAGAGAGCTTCTCTCACTAGAACCTCAACTTCTCTCTAGGTATTGATCTAGTAGGAGTTGTTTCCTCACCTTTGGTCTTTACAAAAGTTGGGTTGATCGTCGAGGGCTACGTTTTGATCCGAGCATATCAAGTTTTGGAGCACTTTGAGTTTTGTCATCTTCTTCCCTTGGGCTCCGAATTTGAGGTAGGGATTCCTACTCACTACTATGGGTTTTGACTTAGATTTTTGGGCATTTTGTTAAATGGTTGATTTTGGGAAATTAGGGTTTGAAAATGTTAAAAGAGGGTTTTGTTATTTTGATTCTAAAATGTGTATTTTGGGTTTCAAAATGATGATATTGTTGTTGGTTGTTGATATTTGAACCATTGGGTTGATATTGGGAAATGGGGTAGAAAACCCTAATTTGTTGTACAAATTAATTGGTGTAATTAATTTGGGAATATTGTTGTTATTTGGAATTGAGTTGGAAATAATGAAATTGGCTCATTATATTGTAAAACGGTGGAGTTAGATTTATTAATCGCTTACCTTTGAAAACATTGATATTTTATCTGTTGGAGCTTTTATTATCTGTTTAGAAATAATTGCTTGGGCTACCGGTGGAGGGTAGTTTTGATTGTTGTAGACAATGCATGATGATTAGGCAAACTAAAACTAATCAATTGGATGTGTCATAGAGTATGACGGGTGATAGAATACATTAACGTTGTGTATTGATTGATGTGTATATGACCTATGTGTATATACGTTGTGTGTGCGGGAGGAGATAGGGGATGTACTCCACGGTTTAGAGGAAGATAGGGGATGGACCTCTAAACCAGATGTCGTTTGGGAGGAGATAGGGGATGGACTCCGCTGATACAGCTCATATGCTTGTCAGTTAATGTGTTGATACAGCTCATATGCTTATCTATGGAAGTGTTGATATAGCTCATATGCTTATCTGTTGAAGTGTGGATACAGCTTGTATGCTTATCTGTTGAAATGTTGATATAGCTTATATGCTCATCTGTCGAAGTACTGATATAGCTAGTATGCTTATCTAATGTAAAATGGGAAACGTTTAATATGAGTTACTGTCTCATATAAGTTGTTAGCTAGGTTCTGAGCTGTTGTTATAAATTGTGAATTTGGTAAGAAATGGAAAATGAAATGAAACATGAACATAGTGGTCATGTAATGGAAATGGGTTATGAATTGATTTATGAGAATTAAACATTTATCAATTGCTAATGTCTTAGTTACTGCTCATACTGTGTTTAGCATATCTCTACTGGGCGTTGGCTCACCTTTTATGGGACAGCATTTTCAGGTACAGGTAGCATGCCACCTCCAAGGACGTAGCTTGGATGGTTCTGGGAGTTGAAGACTCTTTTTGATTATTTTTGTTCGTATTACATGTATATCAAGCCAAGGGCTTATTTTTGTATAGAGTTAGTACTCTTCTTTTGTGTAACCAAGTGTTGACTTGGAAAGCTGTAAGCCTGTAGGGCATTTGCTTTTGTTGTTAACATGTAATACCGTTGTAAGAACTACTCTAATGAATGGAAAGGTGTTGTTTTCTTTATATCATTGCATGTCTAAAATGATGGGTTTTATGTATTAGTTTGAGGGCGTTACAATATATTGATTTAAGAGTGATATTTTGTTGTTTGAATTGGATATTTACAGATTTTTTTAATTTAAAAATATGTTGACAAATATGTTTGAATTGGATATTTATAGAATTTTTTTAATTTGCAAATATGTTGACAAATATATTTCAATAGGATTAGGATGTTTACAGATTTTTACAGATCAAAAAAAAAAAAAACCATCCGAGATATATTGGGGTCGGGGATCCCCGATCCCCGATCGGGGGCAGGGACGGGGGCGGGCTATGGGTCCCCGTCAGGGATCGGGGGCGGGGACGGGGAATATATCACATTCGGGAATCGAGGACGGGGAGTGTAGTCCCCAGCCCTGCCCCACCCCGTTGCCATTCCTACTTCGTCATACAAAGCCTTTTTCTTCTATGAGTCTACCTACCAATTTTCAGGATGCTCTCTCTATTCCTGAATGGAAGCATGCCATAATGGAAAAGATGAAAGCTCTCGGCAAGAGTGGCACTTGGGAGTTAGTAGAGTTACCTAGAGGCAAAAATCCAGTTGGGTGTAAGTGGGTGTACATAGTAAAACACAAAGTTGATAGTTCCATAGAATGATACAAAGCAAGACTGATTGCTAAGGGTTTCACTTAGACTTATGGGGTGGATTACCAAGAGACATTCGCACCGGTTGCTAAGATGAATTCTGTGAGAATCTTATTCTCTCTTACTGCAAATTTGGATTGGCCACTTCATCAATTTGATGTGAAAAAATGCCTTCCTTCATGAAGATCTAGCAGAAGAGGTCTATATGGATATTCCTCTTGGTTTTGTGGATGCTAAGTCCAACGGTAAAGTATGCAAGCTCCGAAAGTCACTTTATGGGCTAAAGCAGTCTCCTAGGGCTTGGTTCGAAAGGTTTGCTCAAGCTATGTTGAACTATGGGTTCAAGCAAAGTCAAACTGATCACACCTTATTTGTGAAACACTCCTCACATGGAAAGACCACAGCTCTTATTGTCTATGTTGATGATATTGTTCTGACAGTAGATAATGTTGAGGAGATTCCTCGTTTGAAAGAATACTTAGCCAAGGAGTTTAAAATCAAAGACTTAGGCTATTTGAAGTATTTTTTGGGCATTGAAGTAGCTCAGTCCAAGAATGGCATCTTCATATGCCAGAGGAAGTATGTACTTGATTTGCTAAAGAAAACTGGAATGCTTTGAGGTAGACCTTGTGATACACCTCTAGAACTAGGCCAGAAACTGAGTGATGATCAAGAGGGAGATCCAGTGGACAGGGAGAGATACTAGAGACTAGTGGGAAAGCTCATATACTTATCCCACTCATGTCCAGACATTGCTATTGCTGTGAGTATAGTGAGTTTATGCATGCTCCGAGAACTTCCCATTTAAAGGCAGTTATGAGAATCCTGAGATACCTGAAATCTTCTTTTGGAAAGGGTCTCTATTTCTCAAAACTTGGCCATCTCAGTGTGGAGGCATTTACTGATGCAGATTGGGCTAGATTCGTCACTGATAGACGATCAACTTTTAGATATTGCACATTTGTTGGTGGCAACCTAGTCGTATGGCGAAGTAAGAAACAGAATGTGGTTGCTAGATCTAGTGCTGAGGCAGAATTCAAGACTATGGCTCAGGGTGTATGTGAGTTACTATGGATTAAACTTTTGTTGGGAGACTTGGGAATCCATCAAAATGACTCCATATGACTATACTGTGACAACAAGACCGCAATCAATATAACTCATAATCCAGTTCAACATGATAAAACTAAGCATGTGGAGATTGATAGACACTTCATTAAGGAAAAACTCACTAGTGGTATCACATGTATTCCATTTGTGAAGACTGGAGACCAACTAGCCGATGTTCTCACCAAGGGGCTAGGGAGTAAATCATTTCATGGTATCCTCAACAAGCTGGGCATGAGAGATATCTTCGCACCAGCTTGAGAGGGAGTGTTAGAATAGGAAATAAGTTAGAATAGGAAATACATAATTGTGTGATAGTGTTTCCTTATATTATGCCATATAGCACTCATGTAATTACTCAGTATTATCAATATAAAAGAGAATAAAGTCTAACTCATTCCCTAACTCTTTCTCTTCTCCAAAACTACAATCCCACACTTTTTTGGCAGTGTTGTATTTAGAGAACATCATCCCGATACGGTCATCCACAGAGTTATGGAACCAGGTCAAAACTTGGGCATTATCACAATCCCAAGTGTCACAGGAAATCAGACATCCTTCTTATTTTAGATCCGATGGACGAGGAATAGAACCAAAAACATATTCTCATTTTTTTCGACCGAGAAGAAAATTTCTCATAATACTAGACCAATAAGCATAGTTGTCACCTGTAAGTTTGCATTTAATAGCTTGAATTTATCTTCCAACATTGTAATGAACCAAAAATAAAAGAGAAGGGAACTGATGGGGCAAAATGTGAAAACCCAATAAATCTTATGAATCAATCACATGCAAACCCAAATTATACCAAACTTACTTCCAATACATTAAATTCATGCATTTAAACTTCATATCTTCATCAATCATGCATGCATGTCAATTCTTGACTCCATTTCTATTTCAAATGGTACAAATGGTGCTTATAACCATGAAACTCAACAAAACTATGCTTGCATGTATGATTCAACACTCAATTTCTCATATTCAACTTCTTACATGCTTGATTATGCAATTTCATGGCAATTCTATGCATGCATGTGCATATAAACTTCAATTTCATCATAATCAACACCATTCATGTTCTTGATTATTATTTAACCTTGAATTCACAAAATCACGAACTCAAACTCATAAATTTACTTACCTAGAAGTTCAAGTCTTCCAAATTCTAGTTAATCCTTGAGTTAAACTCCAAGATCTTCAAGCTTCTTGAGCAATTCTCTAACTTGAGCTCCCCCTCTCTCTCTAACCGGCACACTCTCTCTCTCTAGAGTGTAATCTCAGCAAAAATGAGCTCAAAACCATAATATGAAGCTTTATAGGCCCTTATATAGGATGGCCTAATCAAATTTTGATCAAGGCTAATCAATTATACCCAATTCAATCAGTTTAATCTAATTATTTCGTTCCAAATCAGTTTTCAATTAAATTTCACCATAGGCTCTAAAAATTACGCCAATCACAATGGCGTAATCAATTTCGGTTTCTGTGGCCGATAAGGCCTTCAATTTTTAGTTCAAAGCACAAATTCTAACAGATTTTCCTACGGTGAACAGATATAAAGCCAAAATCACATATAATCATGCAATTAACACCCAAATTCAAATTAAGCACATAATTACAAAAATAATCATGATTAATTAACATAGTACAGGACACGGCTATTACAACAAAAATTGATCAAAACTTTTTATTTGATATACTTAGTTTCTGTATCATTGAGTTGCTGCGATAATGTTTAGGTGTCATTTGATTTTAAAATGTGTGCATGAGGTACATTGTTTTTTCTTGAATTTCATATCAAATAGGACAATTCCTACTTCAACTCGTATAACTTTGCTTGGAGAGCATGTTGCAATTGATCTTCTATAGTTTTTATTTCACAATTTTCTTGTTTTTCTTCTTACTCACCATTATAACTCATCATAATAAAAATATTTTGATGAATAAGAGTTTGAGGTGATATCATATTTTTATAAATATGAAAATCTATTTTCTCTCAATAATGTATTTTTTTTTTATGAGGGAAAAAAGTTCAATTATTGTCATGATAGAAGTGTTTTTGTAACAACCTAAAAATTTAAGTTGTCTCTTAAATTTTATATTAATATTATCTAATTATAAATGAGAAGAATATAATTCTATATATGATTAATTGGGATCAAGGTGCAATTTGTATGTAATTTTATAATTAAGAAAAATTAGGATCATAGTACAAATATTATATGTTGAGGTCATTATTTAAGTTAATAGTGTAATTAATTTAATTTATGGGCCAAAATATAATAAGATATTTAATTTACTTGGGAGTTACTCAAGTCTAGAAGTAAGATATATATTGAGTTGTTACGTGGCAAATGATCAATGGTGTAAGCTTTGCTCACCATTCCTATAAATAGGAGATTGGTGAGAATGAATAAACACAAGCCAACAATAATAAACAACGAAAGTGAGAAGGAGAGGCAACATGGAGGAAGGCCTCAAAATGGCGAAAAAAAATAGAAGTGATATTAAGGTGAGTTACATTATACCTTGAGTCACCATAATATATTTTACATATGTTTTGAGTTACCATAATTTATTTTACGCAAATTGTGTTTTATAAATTATATTGATATTTCAATTACGTTGATTATTTTCTGAACTCTATTTGCTTAACATGAAACGCATAGATATGTATGTTTAAATCTTAATAATTATTTGACAATGATTTCATAAGTAATTATTTTCTGTAAGTACCATCACGAGAGTCTCATGCCTTGGGGAACTTAAATAACCATCGGCCTCTGTTTGATTACTTTGTGGTCCTCTGTTTGTCATGGATTTATTGACCTCTATCGTGTTTGTCACTCCAGTGACCTCTGTTCTGTGCGGAGCTAAGTGCTACACTATGTGGGAGCCACCTCTAGAATCCGTACGAGCCACCTCTTGAATCCGTACATCTGTATTGTCATGAATCGATTGACCTCTGTTCTGTTCTACACCGTGGTTATGGTTATATATATGATTTCTAAAATGGATTTCTATTATAATATGAGAAACTTATTTACTCTAGAAAAGTATTCTATTTTATCCATTTTAAGCCTAAAGCTTATCCATGATAATTATGCTCTCCGTATAATATTCTCACTCTGCAATGTACTTATAGTTGTTTACCAATTTTCAGGAAATAATGCAATTCAGAAATAGCTTTTGGAGAGTCTTAGACGCGGGGCTGTGGAATAGACACACATAGCACTTTTATAGTATTTATAATTCTATTCTTCATATGTAAATATCGGCCTATTTGGTCAATGAATTTTTGTTATAAAAGTAGAAGCTCTCATGATTATTTTGGTACCCTCACTTAAATATTATTTGCGCTCGCGTTTATTAATTTGTTCAAGAATTGACCGTAGGTAACTTCAGTTACTGGCCATCACGATGCTTAACTCTTGGGTACGGGAAACGAGTTGTGACAATTTTGCAAAATCTTAATTTGTTATTGAAATTGTTTGTTGTGGACACTTATTTATATGACATATATGTATATATGTATTGAACATAAGTTGATAGGAAAATAATACACAATTCCGTAGTTTTAATTATTCATAATTATTCACAATAAGAAGTTAATTATTCATAATTAAATAGTTGGTCATAATTTAAATGTTTAATATTACATTTTTGTGTGTATGTACCATTTTTTAATTAGATTATTAAATTCACATAGAAATTTAAAGGAATTTGTGAATAATTTGTATAAAATTTGAGATTAGTGAAAAAAGATTTTTAAAAAAAAGAGAAGTTTATAGTGTTTTATTTGGTTTGTTTTTCAAACTTTTGTTTTAAATTTTTTGATTTTCATATTTTTTGTCTTTGACACTTTTTATTTAATAACCCTTTTATTTTCTTTTTAGATTCACTTAATTTAATATATTTTTTTTAATTTTACTTTTAGATTTAGATTCACTTAATATAAATACACTTAGAAAATAATTTGTTGTGTATTCTTTTTGAAATTTTTTTATTAATAAT
The DNA here is from genome assembly GCA_030407325.1 of Camellia japonica. NCBI lineage: Eukaryota > Viridiplantae > Streptophyta > Magnoliopsida > Ericales > Theaceae > Camellia > Camellia japonica. Next base: position 167,807,705 of record JAPPVO010000016.1, read on the forward strand.
AATAATAATAACAAAAAATATATATAATAATAATAAAAAATAGTACATGCTTGAATTTATAAAAAAATTTACCAATATTTTAATATTTAATTCTATTTAAATTATTAGATATTAGATTTTCATGTAAAAGTATAATTTAAATATAAAATATGAAGAAATTTCAGTATCTTTAATCACTAAAACTGAGAAAATATGAAAAATTAAAAAATAGATTTAAAAAATAAAACCAACAAAAGTGGTTCTTGTTTAGAATTTTGACATCATACATTGGTTATTAAAGTGCCATGTAAAATATTACAGTTCATAAAATATAATTTAAACAAAAAGAAAGTGTATGAAGATAAATTATGAATTTTTGAGATACAACACAAATCTCTGTTTTAAAAATGCATGCACTTTCCTCTGTCAAGATTCAACGAATGCATACAATTTCAAGATTCAACCAAAATTATTCACAGTGATTTGATCTATGATGGATAATTGTAAATATTATATATATCAGTATAGAAGCAGAAATAGGAAATAAAAAAGAGTAATTATTTTTTGTTCTTCAATCATCATTAATGTAAAAAATAAGGAGACGGCATTTTTTTTTTTTTTTTTATAAGAAGGGAGACAGTTTGTTTATATTTATATAGAACGTTTGGAAGCAGATATATCATTTTTTAGTATTCAACTTCAAAAATAAAGAGATAGTTGGTTTATATAAGACTCTTCATAACTTTTAGAAAATATAGTAGATTTGAGAGGGTAAAATTGAAATTTAAAAAAAGTAAAAAACATGGCAGACTTTTATAATAGTAGATATATATATATATATGGGAAAGATTATGATACACACCCTTCAAATGGTGTGTACCATATGCACTTTATAACTATAGAAGATATGACATTACTTCATATTTTTTGAGTCATAATTAAAAGAGAAAATATAGCGATCCCGATTTTGACCCGTCTCTTTGTGGTGTTCCGGGCTCGGGTTGGTGTGGTTTTGAACGGTGTTACGTATCTTAGTTTCCCTTGTATTCCCCTTATTTTTGGTTATCGGGTTATAGTGATGTGTTTGGAACAGGTAATGTCTCCAAACCTTTAGATGTGAATCCAACCCGAATTGTGCCTTGCAGAGTTGTATCGGAAGTTAATTCTTTCATGTTTTGCCACTTCTCTAAGTATATCGAGGGTCAAGCTGCCCAGTCAGCTCATCGAAGCCAAAATGCAAAATGCATTCAAAGTTGCTTGTTCACTCGAGCGGCCGTTTATGTGCTCGACCGGAGAATGTTTGGTTCTAGAAGTTTGACCTGTCTGCAAAAGTACTGGGAAAGTGTAATTGACGTTCGAGCGGGCTTTCCACGCTTGATCAAACCATGTTATATCAGTTCTAAGGGGAGATTTCAGATCACTTTTTCAGTTCGCTCTCTCTAAAACTCTCCAAAATTTCTAGATCTAGAGCTTCTCTCTCTAAAAGTCATCTTCTCTCTTTGATTCCTCCAAATCTATTGGGAGTTAGACCGAAGTTCTTCATCAAAATTGTGTAACTTCTTGAGGGCTTTGTTGTGTGCGGTGGAGATCAAGTTTCGACACCGTAAATTTTGGGGTTTCATCTCTATTCTTCTTCAATACTTGAGGTAGGGATTTTCTTAGAGTTATATATATATATATATATATATTTTTTTTTGCAAGATCTAGATGATTTTCGAAATCATCCTTCGATAGCTTTGAAAATTGATTGTTGATTCAAGAAGTTGAGCGATTTTGAAAGTGGATTTTTCTCTTATTCTTTTAAAATGATCTTATGGGTTTTGATCTTCGTTGATTGAAGAAAAGATGATTTTGGAAAGTTTTCTTTCAAAAGATTTGAGTTGTACAGTTTTGGTGAGAAAACCTAGAATTTTGGGATTTTTAAAAGAGATTGGAAATCCATGAATGATATTGTTATATTTATTTTGTGTGTCAAAATAAATGGATGTTTGAAAATTTTCTTATTTATAATTATATGAATGATGAATTTCATGGAATATGAGAATTGTTGTTCATTTTAGAAATTATTGTTCAAAACGTTGAAATAGTCTTGAAATGACTAATTGTTGAGGATACTTAAGAAGAGGGAATTGTGTTATTTCTTGGATGATGAATTGGAATAAAAGTATTTATATTTATCTTGTGAAATTGCATTGAAATGAGAAATGGGAATTTTGATCACAATGATAATATTATGTGGAAGAACTGGAAATGGAAGAATTGTTACATTGTATTGATTATTGTTGCATTGACATATCAATTCATTTGATTACATTAAACTTTGAAAGTCGATTTGAAAATATGCATTGAGAAAAGAATGTTGAGAAAACAAGTTTTCATAGAATGGTTTTGGGATAAATACGTTGGTAAGTCTTGATAGGTGGTGTAGATGAAACTAAATAAGTTGGCCTGAGTGTCCGGGGTGAAAGACCGAAAACTCACGCAGATAAGTGTTGAGCCTTCCAGTTAATACCGGTAAAAATGACAATTTGGTAGTACTCATATAGTCTACTTGCAGACATCGACCAAGGGATTACCAGAGTTGTATTTACCGGCCCTTGAATTAAATTGTTAAGTTTTGAACAATAGACATTTCACGGCATCATTGAGCATGATGGTTTTCAAAAGATGAAGATATGATTTATTTGCAAAAAGACATAGCATGGCATCTGCATTCATCTCTTGAGACTTGTATAAAATGTATATACTTTGTTAAGGATTTTCTACTAAGTTTTATGCTCACCCTACGGGATCTTTGTGCAGGAAAAGTGTCACGCCCCGTATTTTATTACTCGGATAACATTACCAATGATCATTAATAAAGTCCATTTACAAATAACATTTCATCCTTGGATGAAATGATGAATAATTAAATATACATATTCCCTCTCGATATACAACAATGACATTTACATACAAATAAAAGAAATGCTCTGAGGCTTACAATAAAAGAGAGGACACTACTCTTTATAAAAAAAATAGCATTCAGCCAAACAAATGAAGTAGTACAATCCATCATTACATTACACTTATGAAATGGTAAAACCCATTGTTTGATCTTGAAATCCGAAAAGCATTCCTTGTACACATGTACAGGCAGAGGGTGAGCAACCACTAGCTCACCAACCAATCTCATATTAAAACATTAGAAGATATGCGGGTACCAAAATACTCGTACATATACGTGAAATCATATCATGTCAAAACCATATGATTTTATTACATAATCTCTTAAATCTAATTTATTTACTTAACCACAACAAGTTAACTTAAATAAATAAACTTGCTTCAATAGCAGCATGACATCCTTTTCAATTCATTCAATTATCTCATTATCAATTGAATCAAATAATTAAACCATTCATCAAATCCATTTTATACAGTCTTATGAGATGAATGCATATGCCATGTCATGCTCAAAATATTTTTCTCATCTTTTGAAAATCTTACGCACAATGCCAGTTTGAAAACACATTAATCCAACGATTTCAATAAAATTCCAAAATGGTAAATATGACTCAGGTAATCCCTAGACTAGTGTCTGCAAGTAGACTATACAAGTACTACCAATTTATCATTTTTACTAGTATTAACTGGAAGGCTCGACACCTGTAATCTGTCAGTTTTACCAGTATTAACTGGAAGGATCGACACCTGTAATCTGTCATTTTTACCAGTATTAACTGAAAGGCTCGACACCTATCATCTACACCACCTTTCAAAACTTACCACCGTATTTATCCCAAAATCATTTCATGAAAACTTGTTTCCCAACATTCATTTCTCAATGCAAAGTTTTCAAATCAAATTTCAAAGCTCATCATTATCAAATGAATTGATATGCCAATGCAATGATTAATAACACAATGTAATATTTCTTCCACTTTCAATACTTCCACACAATATTCCCATTGTGATCAAAATTCTCATTTCTCATTTCAATATAATTTCTCAAGATGAATATAAATACTTTTATTGCAATTCATCTATAGGACAACAAAATTCTCACACTTACAGTAATCTCAACCATTTAGTCACTTCATGACTATATCAATATTTTGAACAATAATTTCCAAAACTTCAACAATTCTCATATTCCATGAAAACCATCATTTATATGTAAACAAATAAACAATTTTTTAAACATCATTTATTTTGACACACAAAATAAATATAACAACATCTTCAAAGATTGTCAACATCTTTCTTAAAAACTCCCAATTTCTAGATTTTCTCACCAAAACCACTCATCTTCATTTATTGAAAGAAAGTCACCAAAAACATCTCTCTTCAATCCTCATAGTTCAAAACCCTCAATTTCTATTTTAAAAGTAACAAGAAAGTAAACCCACTTTCAAAAAAATCTATCATCTTCTTGAATCAACAATCAATTTTCAAAACAAATCAAAGGATGATTTCGAAAATCATCTAGATCTTGCAAAAAAACATATATAACTCAAAGGAAATCCCTACTTATTAAATATTATCATTTCCATCCTACTATGTCAAAAGTTATGGTATAATCTTAATAACACACTTTTAACCATAACGGATATTGTAGCGATCCCGGTTTTGATCCGTCTCTTTATGGTGTTCCGGGCTCGGGTTGGTATGGTTTTGAACGGTGTTACGTATCTTAGTTCCATGTATTCTCCTTATTTTGGTTATCAGGTTGTAACGGTGTGTTTGGAATAGGTAATGTCTCATGTTTGTATCGGGTTATAGCGTATCTTTCATGTTTTGCCACGTCGCTGACTATGCCGGGGATCGAGCTGCCCGGTCAACTCGCGGGGGTCTAGGGGGCAGCGCCCTTGCGGGGTCGAGGGGCAGCGCCCCCAAAACAAAAATGCAAAATGCATTCGAAGTTACTTGTCTGCTCGAGCGGCCGTTTATGCGCTTGAGCGAAAAATGTTTGGTTCCAGAAGTTTGACCTGTCTACAAAAGTACTGGGAAGATGTATTCGACGCTCGAGCGAAGCTTTCGATGCTCGAGTGGAGCTTTCTACGCTCGAGCGGACCATGTTATATCAGTTCGTGAATCTGATATTTCAGATCACTTTTGTATATCTCTCTTTCTCTAAAAACATTTCCTCTCCCTTCTCTCTCTATTTCTCTACACGAACTAGATCAAAAATCTTGATTTCTCAAGATCCATTTGAGTTTGCCATTGCTTCTTCATCAAAGTGGGTTATCATCTCGACGGTTTCGTTGTGTGCAGTGAAGATCGAGTTTAGGCATCGTTGATTTTGGGGTTTCATCTCTGTTCTTCTTCAAACTTAAGGTAGGGATTTTCTTTGAGTTATATATATATTTGCAAGATCTAGATGATTTTCGAAATTGTAACGCCCTCAAAATAATAACATTAAAACCCATCAATTTAGACATGCATTGATATAAAAGATAAATATTCTTTTATTCATCAGAGTAATTCATTACATTGAGTATTACATGTTAACAACAAAAGCAAATGCCCTACGGCCTTACAGCTTTCCAAGTTAACACTTGGTTACAAAAAAAAGAGTACTAACTCAAATTCACGTTAAGCCCTTGGCTTGAATTTACATGTAATACATCCAAAAGACAACAAAACGACAAAAGTCTGTCTGCCTCTAGCCTCCCAAGCTATGTCCTTGGAGGTGGCACGCTACCTGTACCTGAAAATGATGTCCCATAAAGGGTGAGCCACAGCCTAGCAGAAATACACTAAACCAGCTATGAACAATGACTAAAAGATTAGCAGTTGATAGATGGTCAACACAGATACATCTACGTATATCACATTTCGGTTCCATGACGTTAAGTCCATGTTACATTTCATTTCCCATTTCCTTTTCCACTTGGAGTTTGAAAACAAGGCTCAACACTTAGCCAAATAACTTAATGAGATCTAGACTCATCTTTAAAACACTTTCAAAATTCATGATGGATACACATTTTTATGCTGTATCGATAACACATAAACCATTTCCACACTTTACGAAAGATACACATTTCGGTGCTGTATCAACATAACATAGAATCACTTCTATACTTCACAATTGATAACGATATACATTTTAGTGCTATATCAAATCAATTCGAACACTTCCATAATCAACATTTGATACACATTGTAGTGCTGTATCAATGTCGCACAAAATCCGGTTTAGAGGTCCATCCCCTATCTTCCCCTAAACCGTGGAGTACATCCCCTATCTCCTCCCACACAACACATGTATATAAACATAGATCATATACAATCACTCAATACATAAAGTTAATGTATTATTCCAGCCGCTATATTCGATAGCCTACTCATTCGATTAGTTTTAGTTTGCCTAATCATCATGCATTGTCTACAACAATCAAGACTATCCTCCACCGATAGCCCAAGGCAGTTATTTCTAAACAGAAAATAAATGCATCAAATGAATATATTATCAACATTCACAATTCAATTCTTCATTTCTCCAAATTAATTATACAAATTAATTTAACTATGTAATTAGGGCCTTTTTTCCCATAAGTTATATAACAACCCTAAGGTTCTATTTTCATCAATAACCCAACATTTATCTCATTTTTCTATGCCAAACATGCAAATAGGTTTATATAAACAAAACCCCAACTTTTGTAAAATTACACAAAAGACCCAAACTTTCTCATAATTACACAACAACCTCCAACATATCAAAATACCAAAATTCAAAGACAAAGCTCATAAAGAGGAGTAGGGTATCCCTACCTCGAAGTTTGAGCTCAAACGGAGATGAAAATTAAAAACCAACGTGCTCCAAATCCCAAGTTTTTCAGATTAAATCAAAGCCCAAGTCACCCTCTATCTTTTTAACAAAGGACCTAGGATAGATTCACACTAGAGGAAGATGAAATCCTAGAGAGAAGACAAGTCTAGAGAGAGAGGGTCTCGGATCTAGGGTTTGAAAAAGAGAAGAAGGTGAAAAAGTGATGTTTTCCCCGCTGCTGCCTACTGATATAAAACAGGCTCGCTCGAGCGAAGGATTGGTCGCTCGAGCGACCAGATACAAAGAATACTCGCTCGAGCAAAGAAAGTCTCGCTCGAGCCAAAAACTCGAAGCTTCAGGTTTGCAACCCAGAAGCACGCTCGAGCGACAGACTGCTCGCTCGAGCGAGGAAACTCAAAACATACACCTCGCTCACTCGAGCGAAGGAAATCTCGCTCGAGCCAAGAAACACAACTCTCAGGTCAAAATGAGACGCAGACGCATGCTCGAGCGCAGGACTTCTCGCTCGATCCACCAGACACAAAACTCGACTCTCGCTCGAGCGACCAAACCCTGGCTCGAGCGAAGGACCAAAATTCTGGGCAGCAACCATTTGCTCCCAAACATAACCAACCTGTAACAAACCTGCCCAACACATCCTATAACTCAAATACAAAGTATGAAAGGATGTAAACAAGATTTAAACAACTGCTAACATCCACGGACACAAGTCTGGATCACTGTACAACAAGGGGTAAAACCCGGGATCGCTATAACCTCCCCCCCTTGAAGAATTTCGTCCTCGAAATTAAGCATAAGTTTTCAAAAACAGGTTTTTTTCTCCTTTTAAACAATGTTACAATTCAACATTAAACAACTTGACCCATTACCGGTCATTCAATCTCTTGTCAAGAGGCATTTCACAATACATACATTTCAACCTGCATTAACATTATGCATTTTCCTTCCAATTTCAACAATTTCATATCATAACTAATGTTCATGATACATTTCCAATTCTATAATACTTAACATATGCAATGTTATATCAAACTTCCATTAAACCAAAACATAAACCATGTTTTACAACCTAAGATATATTCAATACTCTTAAGGTTCAATAATACAACAAAATATACAATACATGCTCAAATATCTACAAATAGATCCGGATATTTCTCTCGGACCTCCAACTCACGTTCCCAAGTGGCTTCCTCCACTCTGTGATGTTTCCACAAAACCTTCACCAGGGGAATGGTCTTGCCTCGCAAGACTTGCTCCCGGCTATCCAAGACCCGAACCGGTCTCTCCTCATACGAGGCATCCTCATCAACCTCTAAGTCGGTCCAATCCAATACATGTGATGGATCCGGCTCATACTTCCGAAGCATACTCACATGAAACACGTCATGAACTCCGGACAACTGCGGCAGCAAAGCTAAACGATAGGCAACCTCGCCAATCCTCTCAAGGATCTCAAAAGGGCCAATAAACCGAGGGGACAACTTCCCACTCTTCCCAAACCTCATCAATCCTCGCCTAGGTGATATCTTCAGAAAGACATGATCACCCACCTCAAACACCAAAGGTCTCCTTCTACGGTCGGCATAAGATTTCTGACGACTCTAGGCTGTAACAAGCCTCCTACGGATAAGCTCAACCTTCTCTGTCATTTCCCTCACCAACTCCGGACCCAACAAAGGTGCATCACCCACCTCGGCCCAGCAAACTGGAGACCTACACAGTCGGCCATACAAGGCCTCAAACGGTCCCATACCGATACTAGACTGGAAACTGTTGTTGTAGGCAAACTCCACCAAGGGCAAGTGCCTCTCTGTAGACACCCCATTTTTGACCGTCCTCAAGACCTGGACGTCACCGCTTGAACCCTCGGTGATTATCCATGTTTGCGTTCGTTTGGAGTTCCCAGAGTTCTCGGCTCGCGCGCCTTGCCTCAGGACTTCCGAACTCGACCGTTTTGTGTTTGGTTTTGCACCAAACACTTGTGTTTTGCCTTGGAAAGGCAGGGAATGCTTTGTGAGGCATCCCCACACACCACCGGCACTGGCTAGAGGCCACCGGCTGGCTGGTGTTTCCATCGGCACTTTATTGTGCCGACCGGCACTCTTTTGTGCCGACCGGCACTAAGTTTTGTCAAAATGACACTCTTTGCCGGCCGGACACTGTGCAGTTGCTTTTTGAAATATTTTCAGACAGCTGTATAGTTTTGGTTCCCCTCCATACACGTGTATGGAGGGATGACCCTCTTAGTTAGCTTAGCTTGTAAGCTTTGCAAGCCTTGCTTGCCTATAAGAGGACCACTCCTCTTCTTGGCTTAAGGTTACAAAATTTTAGACATTTTAGACAGACCAAGCTCTGGTTTTTAGGGTTAAGATAGATACACCTCCTATCTCTCTTCTTCCCTCTTGTTTTGTACACTAGGTGTTTGTGTCATACTTTTGTTCACCAACACCTAGTGTTTCACCTTCCTTGAGTTCTTGAGGGTCCAGAGGTTTGTTTTGGAGCTTTGGAGCTGGTTTGGTGCTCAAGGAAACCAACACATCCCCATTGTTGAAGAGGTCTACAAGGGTGAGCCAACTAGTCCTTTTTTTCCCCATTCTTGCACTCCATTTCTACTTGCTTTAGAACTGTTTTTGTGCTTAGTGTATAACACAAAAAAAAGTTCTGTTTTTTAAGCCTCTTTATTGTTTATTAAGAGTGTTTTGTGGTTTGAGCAAGTTTGACCACCCTTAGGCCTTGAAAAGGCCTTTCTTTGTGCCATTTTGTGAGAGATCCGAGACTTTGGTGTTAGGATCTCTTCACCACTGAAATCTTGAGGGATTTCAGTGGTGAAGATGATGCCTTAGAGTCTCAAGAAGGAGAGGACCACCCCCTCTCCTTGATGTCCTTGAAAAGGACAAGATTTGGCTTCTTGAGGGAGCTTGTGCTTAAGTGTGTGTTGAGCATGTTTGGTTTGTTTTTCATGCTTATATTGCCATGATATAACATGTTTCTAAGTTGGTTTAGGTCCCTTATGCATGCTTAGCATAGTTGCCTTGTAATGCCTTTTGATCCTCTAACATGCCTAGGTTGTATGCCTTAGCTTCTAGCATGTTTTAGACTTGCATTTGTGAAATTTTTGTGCTCATATTTCCATGTTTTAGGTCTGTCTCATGTTGTTTGAGCCAACCATAGCATGTTTAATATAGCCTCTTTGCATTGGACTTGTTGGCCTTAAGAGCATGAGTGTGTAGCATGCCTTGCTTGCTTCATTTTTGACGGTTTGGAACCATTTTGCATGCTATTTCAGTCCTTCATACATGTTTGTTTGATTGCTTAGCATGCCTCTTTAATGCTTTAAGAGTATGTGTTAAATGCTCCATGTTTTGGCTTTAATGCATGCCTTTGGATTCATGTCATCGAGATGCCATCTAGGTGGTCCTTTAGGCTTAGTTTTATGTGTTAAAACTCTGTTTTTAAGTGTCTAAGTATTGCCATGTGTGGTTGTGCTAGGTGTGGTTCAAGGCCTCATCGATTTGCTTTGAACCTTAGACCATTTGCATGCTTTGTTTGGCTTGTTTTGTTGCATGATTTGGCATCATGTTTTGCATGATTTTCAAAGCTTTACAATATGTGTTTATTGTCCTTGTTTGGTATCTCCAAGTGTGCTTGGGGGTTGCCATGTTTATGCCTTGGGTTTAGACCATAACACTTGCATGTGTGTGTGTGTGTTTAGTCTCCATTTCTAGGCACTTTGGCCACTGATTTTAGGCCAATTAGGAGTAGCCTAATTCATGTTTTAGTCCACTCCATTGCATGGTTTACATGCTTCTTTGCTTAGGTTGTATGCCTAACATGTTTAGCTTGCTTGCATTGTTCATATTGCATGTTAGATAACATGCTTAGAGTTGCATTTGCATTGTGCATGCTAGACCTCTTGAAGTGAAGTTTGATGGAGGTTTGGCACCCTTGTTTGATTCTATGAATTGCATGCATTTGAGATCAAAGTTGCATTCTTGGTTCTTTGGGCCATCATGCATGGAAATGCGTGATTGGTGGTCCGAGAATCGAGGCATATCTTCCTTTGAGTCACTAGTATGATAAGGAGTGTGTTTAGTGCATACATGCTTTGAATTGCATTGCCATGCATGTTGTTGTCCTCTGCTGCTGTGAGTTGCAGGTTCTGCAGGCATTCAGTGCCGGCCGGCACTATTTAGTGCCGACCGGCAGTCAACAAACAGCCGATGGCTTCCTTTTGTGCCGGTGGTCTCCTCCTTCAGCCGGTGGTGCTCTACCCCAGCCGGTGGTACTCCCCAGTGCCCTGAGAGGTACTTCTGGGACTTTGGCAATTTTATGAGGAGGAGAGCAGAGGAAACAGAGGCAATCCGTGCATGGCAGTGCGGTTCCAAGCCAGTCCCGAGTGCGTGTTGCATCCGGTCCTCATCCCGAGGCGGTTTATTGCTTTAATTAGATTAATTATTTTATTTAATTAATTTAGTTGATTTGTAATATTTAATTAGCTTGCGTAGTTAATTAAATTGTATATTCTTTCGGTCCCTCCGAGTGAGGGCGTATCTGTAATAAGTGTGTGTGAGTGGATGTATGTCTTCCAATCCCCACTTCTTTCTCCCTTTTATTTACCCGCTTATGTTGGTAGATTAGGGCACATTTAAATTAGCATACCTTATGCAATGCATGCGTGCATTCATGCATTTGTTTACATGCACCGGGCTCGGTACATCATACAAACTGCATCGTACTTTCGATTTCCAAATTGAATACGTGCTACTCGCGCATTTCATATGCCATGTTTAGGGTTAGCCGAGCCTACTCTAGATTGCATCTATGTCTGTGTTGCATTAGCCACTTAACATGAACTAGGTCATGCATGTTTTGCTAACCAGTCTCTTGTTTTTGGCACGGAATACGATGTAAGTTTTTATGCTTTAGCATGTCGCATGCGTGTGAACGTTTGCCATGACAGTATGCTTACTATGCGGCTAAATGCTTACGTGATAAATTGCTTGAATGCCTGTGGGTGGAGGTTGGATTGCGTGAGTTGGAACAACTCATTGAAATCCGTATTTTAGCCTACTTGCGAGTAGCAAAATCTAACACGTTTTTCGAGACAAAACGGATATGCAATGTTTATTCCCAAGTTAGGCAATCTAGTCTATACTTTTGTGTTGTGCGCATCACATAGTAATTCTAGGTTAATAACCGGAATAAGAACGCATAAAGTTTTCAAAAACGGATATCACGGTTAGTAGAGGCCGGTCTTCGGACCGGGCGAAAGGGGGTGCTCATAGCTGACCTTCCCCGATCGTACCCAAGCTCCCGAGCCAAGACAACTTTGGTAATGACGGACACGTGGCCTTCGGCACCGAGTCAGGGTTTCCTAAATTTCCCATTTTAAAATATTTAGGTGGCGACTCTGTAATCTGGCAAAGCAGTCCATGTTTGGCACTACTTTTTCAAAAATCTGTTTTTCTTCAAAACGATTTGCCAGAGGTGGACTCTTTGGTTCAGATTTAGAGCCGCAACACAAAAAGCAGGAGAGTCCGAGCTGTAGCGAAGGTCCCCCGCGGGCGTTGTTACACTCTCCCACGTCCCACTAAAGTCAAGGACACAACCCCGAAGCATATCCTCAAGGATCTGAATAGTACACTCGGACTGCCCGTCAGTCTGAGGATGATAAGCCGTGCTAAAGGTCAACTTAGTACCCAACGCACTCTGCAAACTCTGCCATAACCTGGTAGTAAAACGAGGATCTCTATCTGAGACAATCGTCACTGGGACCCCGTGCAACCTCACTATGTCCCGAATATACAAGTCAGCAAGATGATTTACCGAATCTCTTACGCGCATAGGGATGAAGTGCGCCGACTTAGTCAACCGGTCTACAACCACCCAAATAGCATCACTACCCCGCTGAGTCCTCGAAAGACCTACAACGAAGTCCATAGTGACATGCTTCCACTTCCACTCGGCAATAGGCAAGGGTTGTAACAAACCCGCTGGCCTCTGATGTTCGACCTTCACTTGCTGACAAATAAGGCACCTAGACACAAAAACTGCCACATCCTTCTTCATACCCCGCCACCAAAACTGGCGACCCAAATCTCGATACATCTTTGTGCCTCCCGGATGCACCGCAAGGCGTGAATGATGAAACTCTTGGAGCACTTCCTCTCGGCAAGACTCCGGCACAAAAAAACGGTCTCGGTATCTCACACTCAGGTTGGGATACACCGTCAAACCCTTCTCAACCTTCCCGCTGGAGATCTTCTCTCGGAGGGATTCTACCTCAAGGTCACCTCTCTGTGCCTCCAACACTCGAGTCACAAGTGTAGGCTGAGCAACAACAGAAAATAAGGCCGCAGCCTCAACGGATTCACTCAGAAGCAAATCAAACTTGCCAAGCGCACCTAACATCTCCCACTTCCGGATGGCTATACAAGCTACATCACTAATGGATTTCCTGCTAAGGGCATCGGCCACAACATTGGCCTTCCCGGGATAATAGTGCAACTCGAAGTCGTAATCCTCAATAAACTCCATCCACCTCCTCTGCCTCAAATTCAAGTCTTTCTGTGTAAACAGATATTTCAAACTCTTATGATCCGAGAACACCTCGAATCTCTCACCATAAAGGTAGTTCCTCCAGATTTTCAAGGCAAAGATCACTGCTGCTAGCTCTAGGTCATGTGTAGGGTAATTCTTCTCGTGTATTTTCAACTGACGTAAGCCATAGGCAACCACTTTCCTCTCTTGCATCAACACACAACCCAAACCCTCTCGTGAGGCATCACAATAAACCGCATAACCCAACCCTCTCTCCGGAATAATCAAGACCGGAGCGGTGGTCAATCTAACTTTCAGCTCTTGGAACGACTTTTCACAAGTCTCACTCCATACAAATTTGACTCCCTTCCGAGTCAGCCTAGTCAACGGTGAAGCTAACCTGGAGAAATCCTTCACAAACCGGCGGTAATACCCAGCTAATCCCAGAAAACTGCGGCTCTCAAACACACTCTTAGGCTGTGCCCAATCTTGCACTGCCTTAATCTTGGATGTATCAACAGACACCCCTTCCCCAGAAACCACATGGCCTAAGAACTTGACTTCTCCTAGCCAGAACTCACACTTCCCAAACTTGGCATACAACCTATGGGTTCTAAGTAACTCGAGCACCACTCTCAAGTGTTCCTCGTGCTCCTCCTCTGAAGGTGAATAGATGAGAATGTCATCCACAAAAACGACCACAAAGCGATCTAAGAACTCCCGGAAGATCCGGTTCATCAAATCCATAAAGACTGCCGGTGCATTGGTGAGCCCAAATGGCATCACCAGAAACTCATAATGGCCATACCGCGTACGGAATGCCGTCTTCGGAATATCCTCCTCCCTGACCCTCAACTGGTGGTAACCCGATCTCAAGTCTATCTTAGAGAAACAACGGGAACCCTTCAACTGGTCAAAGAGATCATCTATACGGGGCATAGGGTACTTATTCTTAACCGTAGCCCGATTCAACTTTCGGTAGTCGATACAAAGTCTCAAGGCACCATCTTTCTTTTTAGCAAAGAGGGCCAGTGCTCCCTACGGCGAAACACTAGGGCGAACAAAACCCTTATCCAGCAACTCCTGGAGCTGAATCTTCAACTCACTCAACTCGGCTGGGGCAAAACGGTAAGGTGCTATAGAAATCGGCGCCGTGCCGGGCACTAAATCAATGGAGAACTCAATCTCACGGTGAGGTGGCAAACCAACGAGATCCTCAGGAAAAACATCCGAGTACTCACAAACCACTATCGGTAATACAATCTGGGTCTCATCACACTCACTACTCAACAGGCTAGTAAGAAGACCACTAAGCTCACTCCGCCCTCGCGGATCATACACCGGTGGCAACACACTACCAACCCGATCCCCCAAGAAATGAAAACACTCCCCGCTCAAGGTACATACTGTGACCCTCTGGCGGTAGCAATCGATAACAGCCCGGTATGACGATAGCCAGTCCATACCCAAAATAACATTAAAACCCTTCATGGGTATAACTACAAAAGGGAACGGAAGCTGATGATCGGCGACCTCTATATCACAACCTCTACATCCATGCTTCAAAATCAATTCACCCCCAAGAGGTGATACAACACATATAGGAGATGCTAACTGTGCCAACTCCAATTCCAAAACAGATGCAAATGCAGCAGATACAAAGGAATGAGACGCACCCATATCAATCAATACACTAGCAACCGAGTTGCAAAACAGAAAGGTACCTCTCACAACTGATGGAACCGGTACTAGGTCCTGCACGGTAACAACATACACGTGCCCAGTAGGCCCCTGATCCACCTGCTCACCCCTCAGAGCATACGACTGCTGCACAGACTGGGACGATGAAGCCCCCTGATTGGCCCTCGAGGCCTGCACTGACTGAGCTGGCTGAAGACTCTGCCTCTACCCAGATGTACCAGATGTGCCACTCAACTGCGGGCAAAACCTCTTCAGGTGCCCAGGCTGACCACACTGATAACAAGACAAGGACTGGCCCCTGCCCTGACTCTAGCTCTGCGGTCTAGCTGAAGATGAAGCAGCTCTCTGACCTCCTCCCCTCTGTAGGCAAACCAAAGCCTTGTGGCCTAGCTGACCACACTTGTAACAGGTGAAATCTCCCTGATTGCCTCTCCCCGAGCCTGCACTCGGCACTGGAAAGGTCGATCTAGCAACACCACCCTGAGATTGCTGAGGGTTAGCACCCCTCTATCTCCTGCCATCACCTTGACTATCCTGGCTCCTCTTGGAGCCTCTCTATCCCTCCTCCTCCTGCATCATGATCTCCATATGGGCTGCAGCATCAACCAAGCGCCCATAGTCTCGGATCATAGAACCACCAACTCTCATCTTGAGGCCGCGCCTCAACCTCTTCTCAAACTCGATACAGCGGCGTTCCTCGGACGCCACAAGTTCAGGTGCGAACCTGGACAAGCTAGTAAAAGCAGCCTCATACTCGGCCACTGAAGAACTCAACTGCAAAAGCTGGCAGAACTGGTCTCTCAGCTTCTCCCTGACTGCTGGAGACAAAAACTTCTCCTGGAAAGCACTCACAAAAGCCTCCCAAGTGCCACCAATACGACCCTTCATGAATTTCCACCACTGACCCGCATCACCCTTGAGCTGGAAAGATGCCAAGGTCACTTTCAAGGTCCCGTCTTCGATGCCAAGCATCTCAAACGTCTTACTCATCTGCTCCAGCCACTCATCAGCCTTAAGTGGCTCCTTTGGATCCCCCAAAAACTCATCCGGATTTGACCGGAAGAACTCCCTCTTCAGAAAAGAAGGCCCTGCATCAACAACCTGGGCCTGGACTTGATTCTCAGCTCTGAGAATGTCCATGGATGCTCTCAATGCTCCTGCCATCTCGCGGGCTAAGGCGCCCATGGCCTGCTGACCTGCTGGCTCAGCCACATTGGCCTGGCCAACACCATCCTGCTACGCCGGAATATCATTCGGTTTTAGGCACCTCCTGCCTCCTAGGCATACCTTGCCTGCCACCACGTCCTCGTCCTGACATCCTAATAAAGGTAACGAAGAACATTAGCACATTTAAAAATGTGCCGAAACTAAACACTCGCGTCCTAATGCATGGACAACTATAATTCACTCCACGTAAGCACATAAACACATAAGCACTTACGAATTTCATTTCTGAATGATGATAGTCCCGAGGCGTTGCTAGAGTTCCAGTTAGAAACAGCATTGATCAAGTGCTTTTCCAATAGGACTCCCAGAAACCCAAGGATCCAATCAACATCCTAGAAACTAAATCCCATACCCAAATAGTCACATAAACATGTTATCACATAAACACATAACATTACACTCAAGCCTCTAACAAGCGAGACAAACCCATTGTGATACTAATCACATCCCACGTACCCAAAGTATTCGAACCCGGTACGCTCTGATACCAAGTTCTAACGCCCTCAAAATAATAACATTAAAACCCATCAATTTAGACATGCATTGATATAAAAGATAAATATTCTTTTATTCATCAGAGTAATTCATTACATTGAGTATTACATGTTAACAACAAAAGCAAATGCCCTACAGGCTTACTGCTTTCCAAGTTAACACTTGGTTACAAAAAAAAGAGTACTAACTCAAATTCACGTTAAGCCCTTGGCTTGAATTTACATGTAATACATCCAAAAGACAACAAAACGACAAAAGTCTGTCTGCCTCTAGCCTCCCAAGCTATGTCCTTGGAGGTGGCATGCTACCTGTACCTGAAAATGATGTCCCATAAAGGGTGAGCCACAGCCCAGCAGAAATACACTAAACCAGCTATGAACAATGACTAAAAGATTAGCAGTTGATAGATGGTCAACACAGATACATCTACGTATATCACATTCCGGTTCCATGACGTTAAGTCCATGTTACATTTCATTTCCCATTTCATTTTCCACTTGGAGTTTGAAAACAAGGCTCAACACTTAGCCAAATAACTTAATGAGATCTAGACTTATCTTTAAAACACTTTCAAAATTCATGATGGATACACATTTTTATGCTGTATCGATAACACATAAACCATTTCCACACTTTACGAAAGATACACATTTCGGTGCTGTATCAACATAACATAGAATCACTTTTATACTTCACAATTGATAACGATATACATTTTAGTGCTATATCAAATCAATTCGAACACTTCCATAATCAACATTTGATACACATTGTAGTGCTGTATCAATGTCGCACAAAATCCAGTTTAGAGGTCCATCCCTTATCTTCCCCTAAACTGTGGAGTACATCCCCTATCTCCTCCCACACAACACATGTATATAAACATAGATCATATACAATCACTCAATACATAAAGTTAATGTATTATTCCAGCCGCTATATTCGATAGCCTACTCATTCGATTAGTTTTAGTTTGCCTAATCATCATGCATTGTCTATAACAATCAAGACTATCCTCCACCGATAGCCCAAGGCAGTTATTTCTAAATAGAAAATAAATGCATCAAATGAATATATTATCAACATTCACAATTCAATTCTTCATTTCTCCAAATTAATTATACAAATTAATTTAACTATGTAATTAGGGCCTTTTTTCCCATAAGTTACATAACAACCCTAAGGTTCCATTTTCATCAATAACCCAACATTTATCTCATTTTTCTATGCCAAACATGCAAATAGGTTTATATAAACAAAACCCCAACTTTTGTAAAATTACACAAAAGACCCAAACTTTCTCATAATTACACAACAACCTCCAACATATCAAAATACCAAAATTCAAAGACAAAGCTCATAAAGAGGAGTAGGGTATCCCTACCTCGAAGTTTGAGATCAAACGGAGATGAAGATTAAAAACCAATGTGCTCCAAATCCCAAGTTTTTCAGATTAAATCAAAGCCCAAGTCACCCTCTATCTTTTTAACAAAGGACCTAGGATAGATTCACACTAGAGGAAGATGAAATCCTAGAGAGAAGACAAGTCTAGAGAGAGAGGGTCTCGGATCTAGGGTTTGAAAAAGAGAAGAATGTGAAAAAGTGATGTTTTCCCCGCTGCTGCCTACTGATATAAAACAGGCTCGCTCGAGCGAAGGATTGGTCGCTCGAGCGACCAGACACAAAGAATACTCGCTCGAGCGAAGAAAGTCTCGCTCGAACCAAAAACTCGAAGCTTCAGGTCTACAACCCAGAAGCACGCTCGAGCGAGGAAACTCAAAACATACACCTCGCTCGCTCGAGCGAAGGAAATCTCGCTCGAGCCAAGAAACACAGCTCTCAGGTCAAAATGAGACACAGACGCATGCTCGAGCGCAGGACTTCTCGCTCGATCCACCAGACACAAAACTCGACTCTCGCTCGAGCGACCAAACCCTGGCTCGAGCGAAGGATCCAAAACAAAGAGCTCGCTCGAGCGACAAACTGCTCACTCGAGCGAAGGACCAAAATTCTGGGCAGCAACCATTTGCTCCCAAACACAACCAACCTGTAACAAACCTGCCCAACACATCCTATAACTCAAATACAAAGTATGAAAGGACTTAAACAAGATTTAAACAACTGTTAACATCCACGGACACAAGTCCGGATCACTGTACAACAAGAGGTAAAACTCGGGATCGCTATAGAAATCATCCTTTGATAGCTTTTGAAAATTGATTGTTGATTCAAGAAGTTGAGCGATTTTGAAAGTGGGTTTGTCTCTTGTTCTTTTAAAATGATCTTATGGGTCTTGATCTTCATTGATTGAAGAAAAAATGATTTTGGAAAGTTTTCTTTCAAAATATTTGGGTTGTATAGTTTTGGTGAGAAAATCTAGAATTTTGAGGATTTTTAAAAGAGATTGAATGATATTGTTATATTTATTTTATGTGTCAAAATAAATGGATGTTCGGAAAATTTCTTATTTATATTTATATAAATGATGAATTTCATGGAATATGAGAATTGTTGTTTATTTTCGAAATTATTGTTCAAAACGTTGAAATAGTCTTGAAATGACTAATTGTTGAGGATATTGAGAAGAGGGAATTGTGTTATTCCTTGGATGATAAAATGGAATAAAGGTATTTATATTCATCTTGTATTATTGGCATAACAATTCATTCGATTACATTAAATTTTGAAAGTTGATTTGAAAACTTGCATTAAGAAAAGAATGTTGAGAAACAAGTTTTCATGAAATGGTTTTGGGGTAAATACGTTAGTAAGTCTTGATAGGTGGTGTAGATGATATTGAATAAGTTGGCCTGAGAGTCCGGGGTGAAAGACCGAAAACCCACGCGGATAAGTGTCGAGCCTTCCGGATAATACCGGTAAAAATGACAATTTGGTAGTACTTTATAGTCTACTTGCAAACACCGACCTAGGAATTACCAGAGTCATATTTACCACCCTTGAAATAAATTGTTAAGTTTTGAAGAATTGAAATTTCGTGACATCATTGAGCATGATAGTTTTCAAAAGATAAAAATGTGATTTATCTTTAAAAAGGGCATAGAATGGCATGTGCATTTCATCTCTTGAGACTTGTATAAAATGTATATACTTAGTTAAGGATTTCCTACTGGGCTTTATGCTCACCCTACGGGATTTTTGTGCAAGAAAAGATGTGGTGATCCCGCCTAACTAAAGGCGAGGAAATGTGTGTTGAGAGTACGAGACTCTCATTTTGCTGTAACTCTGTGTGTAAGCCAAGGGCTGTATGTGTGTGGATTTGAATAATCATTTTGTGTAACCAGGCTCAAGCCTTGGAAACTTGTAAACCCTTAGTTGTATTTACTTGTTGTTGGATTAATGTATTGTTACATGAAGAACTATTGTATCGTATAATGTAAGTTTGGAGATTTATATTCAATTTTCCTTGAAAGCGCCATAATTGTTGTATTATCATTTGGGCTAGAAATTTGGGGCGTTACAACTTGGTATCAAAGCTACCGGGTTTGAATACTTAGAGCTCATGGGAAGTGGTTGTTTAACCACAATGGGTTCATTTAGCATGTTTAGGAAGTGTTATGCATTTTGTGACTATGTGATAACGTGCTTATGTGACTAAATGGATATGGGATTAGACTTTTGGGATGTTGTTTGCGCCTGTTAAATTCCTTGAGGTCTTATTAGAAGGGTACTTAATCAATACCCATTCTACTAAGAATTATTGGTTTTTCGTGGGACGAATCTCATCATAAGAGTATAATCTGTATGTGTTTAAATGACTAAGTGCTTATGTGGGGTGAAATTTAATTGTTATATGGTATATGAATATATGGAATTATTGTGATCAAACATGTAAGGCAATTTGCGGGCACGTGTGAGTTAGTGTGCTAAATTAATTCTATTGTCATTTATAAGATGTCAGGAATAGGTCAAACCCGTGATGGTAGAGGCGGGAGGCGTGGTAGCGCTCGCCGAGGTGTGCATAAGGTACCGGTCCATGAGGTTCCGGTGCAAGAGGAAGAGTCCGGCCAAGCTAATGTGGCCGAACAAGTGGGGCAGGCGGGAATCCCGGGACAGACGGGTCAAACCGTAATGGAGACCCTAGCTCGAGAAATGGCAGGGGCTTTAATAATCATTCAAAAAATTTCAAATTAATAATACCAAACCTAACTTCTCATGTCTCATCCCTCAAACATAATTATATTTCAATATAACCATTTTTCATGCCAAGCTATTTAAAGAGGTAATATTTTTACCAAAATCTCTACCAATAACAATTTCACAACTTTTTCTAAAATTACTTAACCAACATGATATTTACATTAAAAATTATGAAATATGCCCAATAGTAACATTTTCAAGGTTATGAGTTTGAAAGTCCACGTTTCACATTTTTATTTTCATGAAAATGAACACAACTTAATCATCAACATATCATCTTTTATAAAATATCATGAATATAACACTTTTAGAGTTTTTAATCCCAAAACAACTCTATAATTCCTACTTAAGCATTTACTCCATATTCCTCAACATTAATTTATTTGTCTCAAAAATAAATTCCAAATCAAAGATAAAAAAAATTCAACTTTATATTTCTCAAAATAAATCATCTAATCATAATATGATGTAGATACAATCCATACAACTATTAAATTCATTTTCGGATTTCTTTTACAAAATTAACAACACAAAATGATTTTCCCAAAATCAATCTCAAAATACTAACATTCTGAACATTTCAACATAATTTTTCTTCAAAAAATTACCAAACAAAAATCTGAAAATATATCTATATGCAATACCTCTTATAATGATATATTTTCTCAAAATAACCCTAACATAGCTTTAATGTAAAAATATGAAGAAAGTCCCTACCTCAAATAATGAAGAAGAGCAGATCTAGAAGGCACATCTTACCCGATCATGAATCTGAGACTACCATTGCGAAGATCACGACGAGCTCTCCGACTTTCATTTACAAAACTTTTTCAAAATCTCACTCTAAAGACTCTCACTCGAAGCTCAAAGGTTGAGCAACAATGGAGGAATAGGGAAAAAGAGAGAGACCGACAGAGAGGAGAAAGAGAGCTAAGCTCTCTGCTCAATCAAAAAAAAAAAAAAAAAACAAAAGCAAAAGAATTGGAAGGAAAGAAGAGAAAGGGAATGAGGTGTGGGGACAACCCATGTGGGTTCGCTTCCCCATAGATGATCACTTAACTTAATATCATACAAATTAATACAGAATATATGGTAATAATATCTCAAAATTTTATAATATAAATTATAAAATGATATAATTTTTCTCACCACAAAATATAACATTTTTGTACACCACAAAATATAATATTTTGCTCACTACGAAATATACATATTTTCATTCTTTATAAAATATATAATTTTTCACCATATGGTACACACCTTAAAATCAACTATCAAATATTTATTATAACCCCCATATAATAAATAATAACTCCCAAGGTGATTACTACCAATCACATAATTAAAAAGGACCAAACAGTTAAACATGAGTCACTAAACAAACTCAAATTAAATTAAATCTAAATCATGGGTCTCACCCATAATTTAAATATCACCCAATTATACATCAAAGTAGACCCAATAAACTAATCTCCAATCATGGCCTAAACACCCAAAACTTAATATCAAATTCTGTTGTACACTAAACCGAATACCGATCAGTCCACAAATTTTCATAAAATAAATACTCATCAATAAATTCTGAAATTTTTACCCAATGTGCTAGACTCGTATGGGAACAACATATAAAATTTTCATAATTTTCTGAGATCGGGAACTATTTTTAAAAAATATAAAACCAAACTGTTTTAGTACAGAATTTACACAACAATCAAATTCGAAAATTTGCTCAATTAAATTATGCGCTGGCTATTTTAAAAAAAAAAAAAATTTCTGGGTCATTACAAAAAGATATGGTGATTCCGCCTAACTAAAGGCGAGGAAATATGTATTGAGAGTACAAAGCTCTCATTTTGCTGTAACTCTGTTTGTAAGCCAAGGGCTGTATTTGTGTGTGTTTGAATAACCATTTTATATAACCAGGCCTAAGCCTAGGAAACTTGTAAACCCTTGGAGGTATCTATTTGTTTATGTTATTTTGATTTAAAGTAAATGTATTATCGCCTGAAGACTATTTGTATCATGTAATGCAAGTGTGGGGATTTATTTTCAGTTTTACTTTAAAGAACCATGGTTATCGTATTATCATTTAGGTATAAAAATTGGGGCGTTACAGAAAAAAAAAATCATAACTAAATACAAAAAACTCATAACCAAATATCTCAAAGTAATGTAATAATTAAAGAAGAAAATTAGTCATAACTAAAAAAGAAAATAACGTAACTAAAAAGACATATGGTATGGAGCTGTGTAATAGAATTCTCCTTTATTTGTTTGTGTCTCTAGATTTACCTGAAAAATTAAGTAATGAAATAAGGGTAATATATTAATTTTATTATAATAATAATCAGAGTTGACTGACAAGGGTTGTTAGTGTGATTTCAAAGAATAAAGAGGATTTCAGTGTAATTTATCTTTTTTTTTAAAAATAATTATGACATGATTATGGGGTTATCGATATCATATTAATTTGATTTTTTATATAAATGATATATTTGATAAACCTTATAATATGAACAATTTAAATTATCAAAATAGGACAAAAAAAACCCTAAAGACCCTTACAACAGGACTGATATGGCACATCAACAGCTCTCAATCTGGCCGTCTAAGCCTTGTTTGGTGAGGCTTTTCTGAAATTAGGCCTACCTACTAAGTTATTTCCCAAACTAAACCTAGTTTGGCCGAATTTCCCAGAATAGGCTGAAGCGTGTTTACAAAACACGCTTTCAGCATGTTTTGGGCCCAGGCGCACAAAATGGATAAAATCATAAAAGCGTGGTTACAAAACACGATTTTAATTAAGTAAATGATGTTCCTATTAGCGTTTTTATCTGTAAGTAAAAGCGCTATTTCTAACCACGCTTTTAAAGAAAATTTGCTTTTAAATGAAAGCGTGATTCGTAACCATGCTTTTAATAGAAAGCCATATAAAATGGCCCACCCTCCCCCCCCCCCCCCCCCCCTCATTTGAAACCATGCTTTTTAAACACTTTTGTTTTTTCCCCCAAAGCCCGAACCAGTTCTCCCTCTCTCTGTTGATCTCTGCTCCCTCTCTCTGTTCGTGGGTTCTCTGCTCTCTCTCTCTCTCTCTCTCTCTCTCTCTGGGTCGCTCTCTGCTCTCTCTCTTGCTGGTATATGGACTGTCTCTCTCTCTCTCTCTCAGTTTGAATTTTATTTGTGTTGATTTTGTTTATGAAAATGTGAATGTGGGTACATAACAATGTGGGGTTTTGTGAATTCAAATTGAGGAAGTTTGGAACATAGAATAGTTTGAATACAGTTTGGAAGATAGAATAGTTTTGTGTATTCAAATTGTTTTGTGAATTCAAATTGATACCAATGTGGGTAGAATATGGTTTGTGAATTGAAATTGTGGTTTTGAATTCACAGAATCAACCCTAGCCCTAGCCCTAGCCCTAGCCCTAGCCCTAGCCCTAACCCAATTCTAGGGTTTCAAATTGAACCCTAGCCCTAACCCAAAGCTTGTAATGCAAATTGAACCCTAGCCCTAACCCAATTCTAGGGTTTTGAATTGAATTTGAATTCACAAATTAGGGCTAGGGTTTTTTTATTTTATTTTTATTTTTTATGATTGTTAGACAAATCTTCACAAAAATAAGAAAAATAAAAAATTTAATCCTCGATCTGTATTGAAGAGTGTTGTTCGAACACTTAGAGTGCATTACGAGTTTCAATATAATAATCTAAACCATTTGTTTTTTATTTTAAATTTTCCATTATTTAGTGTTTTTAGAGTACTACTCTACATTATTCATGTTAGAATACTTGTCCAATTATCTCTTACAAAAGTGAGAAAAAAAATTTAATTAAATTGTAAATTAAATCATTGGTCTCTGTAATTTAAGTGAAGTGCCATTTCAGTTATCGTAATTTTAATTTGAACAATTTGGTCTTTACATTTTAAATTTTGTTACAAGATGGTCCCTCTATCAAATGTTGTTAACAATTGAAACATAAAAAATTAAGTGCAAAATTAGAAAAATCAAAATAATATTTAAAACAAATTATAAAGACCAATAATATAATGAATATATTTGTAACGCCCTCAAAATAATACATAAAACCCATCACTAAAGACATGAATTAATACAAGAGAAATCAACTATTTCTATTCATCAGAGTAGTTCTTACAAAAGTATTACATGTTAACAACAAAAGCAAATGCCCTACGGGCTTACAGCTTTCTAAGTTAACACTTGATTACACACAAAAAGAGTACTAACTCTATACAAAAGAAGCCATTGGCTTGATGTACATGTAATACAAACAAAAGAAACAAAAGAGTCTTCAACTCTCATCCTCATCATCCAAGCTATGTCCTTGGAGGTGGCATGCTACCAGTACCTGAAAATGATGTCCCGTATAGGGTGAGCCAACGCCCAGTAGAGATATGCTAAACACAGTATGAGCAATGACTAAGACATTAGCAATTGACAAATGTTCAATTCCCATAAATCAATTCATAACCCATTTCTTATCAACTTCACAATTTATATCAACAGCTCAGAACCTGGCCAACCACTTATATGAGACAGTGACTCATATTAAACATTTTCCATTTACAATAGATAAACATAATAGTTATATCAACATCTCAACAGATAAGCATATTAGCTATTTCAACACTTCCGATGATAAACATATGAGTTGTATCAACACTTCCTTAGATAAGCATATTAGCTATATCAACACATTAACTGACAAGCATATAAGCTGTATCAGTGGAGTCCATCCCCTATCTCCTCCCCATCAACAACCGGTTTAGAGGTCCATCCCCTATCTTCCCCTAAACCGTGGAATACATCCCCTATCTCCTCCCACACAACACAACAACATATATATATACACAAAGGTCATATACATACTCAATCAATACATAACGTTAATGCATTCCTTCATCCGTCATACCCTATGACTTATCCACTTGATTAGTTTCAATTTGCCTAATCATCATGCATTTTCTACAACAATCAAAACTACCCTCCACCGGCAGCCCAAGCAAATATTTCTAAACAAGAAATAAAAGCCCCAACAGATAAAATAACAATGTTTTCCAAAAATGAGCGATTAATAAATCCAACTCCACCATTTCACAATATAATGAATCAATTTCATTAATTCCAATTCGATTTCATAAAATCCATAACTTTTCAAATTAATTATACCAATTAATTTATATACAAATTAGGGTTTTCTTCCCCAACCCTCAATATTAACCCATAGGTTCAAATATCAACAACCAACACCCAAATCATCATTTTGAGACCCAAAATACAAGTTTAAGAATCCAAATAATAAACCCTCCATTATACCATTTTGAAACTCTAAGTCCCAAAATCAACCAACTTCAATACTTTACCAAAACAACCAAAGCAACCAAAAATCTAAGTCAAAGACCATAATAGTGAGTAGGAATCCCTACCTCAAAAGATGGAACCCAATGAAGAAGATGAAGAAAATGGAAATGCTCCAAATCGCAAATTTCTCGGATCAAAAGATAGCCCTCGACGATCAACAACTTTTTTGTAAAGGCCAAAGGTGAGGAAATCACTCCTACTAGATCAATACCTAGAGAGAAGGTAGAGCTCTAGAGTGAGAAGCTCAACAATGGTGTTTTTGGAAAAGTAAGAGAGAGAAGAGAATGTGAAAAAGTGATTTAAAATGCCCGACTGTGTACTGATATACGACATGTCCGCTCGAGCGGACAACACAACGCTCGAGCGTCAAGAACAAAAATCTAGGTCCGCTCGAGCGTAAGAAGACCCGCTCGAGCGCCAAGACACAAGAATAAAGTACGTCCGCTCGAGTGCGAAAACCCGTCCGCTCGAGCGCAGATTTCCCCCTCCCAGAACTTACACCAACAATGTACTATCTGCTCGAGCGCCAACAAGCCCGCTCGAGCGTAGGAAATCCGCTCGAGCGTAGAAATCACATCTGCAGAAGTTTAACAGAAAACAAAATACTGTGAGTGTGTAAATCCCGCTCGAGCGCAAGAAGTCCCGCTCGAGCGAACGGCCAAAAACCAAACCCCGCTCGAGCGTAACACTAAAAACCTGGGCAACTAGATTTGAAACTCAGGCTCAACCAACCTATAACACACCTGTCCAAAACATTCCAAAACTCACACAAATGGAATTAAAGGACGACAACAAAATAGACACAACTACCAACTCCACGGAACCGAGTCCGGAGTACAACTGAACAGTAGAGAGAATACCGGGATCGCTATAATATTACACTGATAGTCTTTATAATTGATTTTAAATTTTACTTTAATTCCTCTTATATTTTACTTATAGTATTTTTCCATTTTAAATTCAAACAAAATTAAAAATGTATTAACAAAAACCCTATATTGTTGGCTAAAGATTGAAAAACTTCTAATGCCACTCTCTACCAACTAAGAAAAATCATGACAGAGATATAAATTCATTTAATATTATACTAGCCCTAACCCAATTCTAGGGTTTCAAATTGAACCCTAGCCCTAACCCAATTCTATGGTTTTGAATTGAATTTAAATTCACAAATTAGGGCTAGGGTTTTGTGAATTCAAATTTTGGTTATTATATGCATTTGTGTTTGTTTGTGAATTCAAATTTTGATTAATTATGAGTTGTACCAATCTCTGTGTTTGTTTGTGAATTCAAATTCTGTGTAGATAGGCCGATGTAGACAGAATCCATGTCCCAAAACCGTAGGAGACACAGATAAATTAAAAAAATTTATTGCAAATAAAATTATGGATAAACCCAAAATGATATTTGTCACTTTCTTTTACCTTATATCTACTAGTTGACTGTCACACCCCGTATTTTATCACTCGGATAACATTACCAATATTTATTAATTAAGTCCATTTACAAATAACATTTCATCCTTGGATGAAATGATGAATAATTAAAGATACATATTCCCTCTCGTTATACAACAATGACATTTACATTCAAATAAAAAAAATGCCCTAAGGCTCACAATAAAAGAGAGGACACTACTCTTTAAAAAAAATAGCACTCAGCCAAACAACAAATGAAGTAGTACAATCCGTCACTACATTACACTTATGAAATGGTAAAACCCATTGTTTGATCTTGAAATCCGAAAAGCATTCACTGTACACATGTACAGGCACGGGGTGAGCAATCACTAGCTCAACAACCAATCTCATATTAAAACATTAGAAGATATGCGGATACCAAAATATTCGTACATATACGTGAAATCATATCATGTCAAAACCATATGATTTTATTACATAATCTCTTAAATCCAATTTATTTAATTAATCACGACAAGTTAAATAAATAAACATGTTTCAATAGCAACAGGACATCCCTTTCAATTCATTCAATTATCTCATTATCAATTTAATCAAATAATTAAACCATTCATCAAATCCATTTTATACAGTCTTATGAGATGAATACATATGCCATGTCATGCTCAAAATATTTTTCTCATCTTTTGAAAATCCTATGCACAATGCCAATTTGAAAACACATTAATCCAACAATTTCAATAAAATTCCAAGATGTTAAATACGACTCAGGTAATCCCTTGGCTGATGTCTGCAAGTAGACTATACAAGTACTACCAATTTGTCATTTTTACCAGTATTAACTGGAAGGCTCGACACCTATTATCTACACCACCTTTCAAGACTTACCACCGTATTTACCCCAAAATCATTTCATGAAAACTTGTTTCCCAACATTCCTTTCTCAATGCAAAGTTTTCAAATCAAATTTCAAAGCTCATCATTATCAAATGAATTGATATGCCAATACAATGATTAATAATACAATGCAATATTTCTTCCACTTTCAATACTTCCACACAATATTCCCATTGTGATCAAAATTCTCATTTCTCATTTCAATATAATTTCTCAAGATGAATATAAATACTTTAATTCCAATTCATCCATGGGACAACATAATTCCCACACTTAGAGTAATCTCAACCATTTACTCACTTCAAGACTATATTAACATTTTGAACAACAATTTCCAAAACTTCAACAATTCTCATGTTTCATGAAAACCATCATTTAGATGTAAACAAATAAACAAATTTTCAAACATCATTTATTGTGGCACACAAAATAAATATAACAACATCTTCAAAGATTGTTAACATCTTTCTTAAAACCCCCCAATTTTTAAGTTTTTTCACCAAAACCACTCATCTTCATTTATTGAAAGAAAGTCACCAAAAACATCTCTCTTCAATCCTCATAGTTTAAAACCCTCAATTTCTATTTTAAAAGGAATAATAAAGTAAACCCACTTTAAAAAAAAAAAAAATCTCTCATCTTCTTGAATCAACAATCAATTTTCAAAACAAATCAAATGATGATTTTGAAAATTATCTAGATCTTGCAAAAACATATATATAACTCAAAGGAAATCCCTACTTATTAAATATTACCATTTCCATCCTACTATGTCAAAAGTTATGGTATAATCTTAATAACACACTTTTAACCGTAACGGATATAACCTTTTAACCAAAACTAATTTAATCCACCAAATTAGTAAGTTTATTATATTAAAAAAATTTCAAATTTAAAATACCAAACCTAACTTCACATGCCTCCTCCCTCAAACATAATTATATTTCAACATAACCATTTTTCATGCCAAGCTATTTAAAGAGGTAATATTTTTACCAAATTCTCTACCAATAACAATTTCACAACTTTTTCTAAAATTACTTAACCAACATGATATTTACATCAAAAATTATAAAATATGCCCAATAGTAACATTTTCAAGGTTATGAGTTTGAAAGTCCATATGAACACAACTTAATCATCAACATATCATCTTTTATAAAATATCATGAATATAACACTTTTAAAGTTTTTAATCCCAAAGCAACTCTATAATTCCTACTTAAGTATTTACTCCATATTCCTCAACATTAATTTATTTTTCTCAAAAATAAATTCCAAATCAAAGATAAAAAAAAAAATTCGACGTTATATTTCTCAAAATAAATCATCGTGGACCGGTACCTCATGTACACCCCGGCGTCCTCTACCACGCTTTCCACCTCTACCACCACGAGCTCGAACCCTTCCTGACATCCTAATTGAGAATCAAAATAGACAAACTTAGCACATAATTCCAAATGTGCTCGCAACTTGCCTCACACGTTAAACTAAAGTAATTACACATATCCTACCACATAAACAATTTAATTCGCTCCACATAAGCACGTAGTCACATAAATACATACGAATTATCCTTTAGCGATGAGATCCGTCCCATGAGAAACCAAGAATTCTTAGTAGAATGAGTATTGATCAGGTTCCCTTCTATTAAGACCTCAAGGAATCTAATACGCGCAAATAACATCCCAAAAGTCTAATCCCATACCCACATAGTCACATAAACATGCTATCACATAATCACAAAAGCAAAACACTTCTTAGTCTTGCGAAATGAACCCATTGTGGTATAACAACCACTTTCCGCGAGCCCCAAGTATTCAAGCCCGGTAGCTCTGATACCAAGTTGTCACGCCCCGAAATAATTCAACATGAACCCCTAAAAGAACAAACATTCACTATACAATGACAATAACTCCTCCATCTTCATATATATAACAAATGGGTTTAATACAAAGTTTTACATGCAGTATACATTCACAACACAAAAGAATATATGAATCTATAGCATGTGAAGCACCAAATCTCGGAATAATAAAATGCCCTTAAGGGCTTATATCTTCCAAGGCAACAGTCCGGTTACACAAAAGTGGTCCTTCAGACCCATACATGTTAGCCCTTGGCTTTACAAAAAGAAAACACAGCAAAAAAAGGGCCATATGCTCTTTACAATTATCCGCGCCCTCAACTCGGCGGGATCACCACGTCCTTACCTGTACCAAATCCCATAAGGGTGAGTATAAAGCTCAATAGAGAAATACGAAACAAAGTATATATATTTATATTAGATGGCCAAAAATTGAATGCAAGTGCACATGCAATGCAATACTCCTTACAAGATATTATCCATGCACTTCATTTACAATTACAATCTCATAAATTCCCAAATTTCAACTTTGTAATCACGAGGGGTAGTAAATACGACACTGGTAATCCCTAGGCTGGCGTCTGCAAGTAGACTCTACGAGTACTACCAAACTGTCATTTTTACCGGTATTAACCGGGAGGCTCGACACCTATCAGCGCGTTTTTTTTTTTTTTGGCCTTTCACCATGGACACTCAGGCCAACTTATTAAATTCATCTACGCCCCTTAATCCGGACTTACCACCGTATTTACCCCATACACAATTTCATAGCTCTCATTATAGTGTAATCTTTCTCAAAATGACATGATGAGAATGTGTAATGATAATGATAATCAAATGGGGACATGATGCAATACAAAATATCTCATGGCATTTCTTCATCTCAAACATCTCTACAACAATAACAATTTACTACCTTATTCATTCTTCTTCCCAACCTTATTATACAGTGACCATACCTTCAATTTAAAGCAATAACAATTTCTCAACATGCCCAATTCACAACAAATTAGTCCCTTGAAGACTACGTGTGATGCCTTTCAAACATTAACTCCAATGTTTTCAAATTTCACAATTTAAGTTGCACAACCATTAACTTTCTCACTACAAGGCATTTTCAATGTTCAACAAAATGTTAAAGTGGGAACTCATTTCTCATATGCCAAGTTAATAGTCATTTTTGCTAAACATATTATGAGAGCTCACTCTCTATTTGTACAACAACAAGATGCCCTTAAATATGTTACATCTTCCAAAACTACCCAAAAATTTAAGGTTTTAAGTCAAAATCAAACAAACATCTCTCCCCTCCTTTGAAGGAGTTTTCTTTTCAAAATAATACCTCCTATTATGTAAGTTTAATATCCTCAAGAAAATAGTTTAGGAGGAGAGGGAGATCAAACCCATTTTTTTGAAAACCCTAGCATTTATGAGGCAAACCAAACTTTTCAAAATCATTAATGGAACCTTTAAATCAACCAAATCCAACATAAATATATATATATAACTCAAGGAAATTTCCCTACCTCGAGGTTTGATGAAGAGGAGAGAAGAAACCCTAAATCCAAGATAAAAATCTTTCAATTTCTCCTACCCCAAGAAAGCCCCAGCTCTTGGTCTCCAAACTTAAGAGGGAGAGATGATGAGGATGATGAATCTAGATTCAAGGGACTTGCAAAATCAAAGAGTTTCTAGTGTTTAAGGAGATTTTCTAGAGAGAAGGGAGAGCAAAATGCCATTTTTAGTGAGAGAAAGAAGCCCTAAAAATGATATACAACTCGGCCCTAAGATAAAAAAAAAATGCAGAATTTCAGTCCAGACCGACCGCACGTGCGGCGTCCATTCCTGCACGTATGGAGCCCTTCTTCCGCACCTCAACCGCTCGTGCCTTTATTTCAATGTGTGAGCCAAACCATCCCCTGAATTCCGCACGTGTGGCCCCTGTTTTTCCAGCCCAGATTTTCTAACTCGATTCCCGGACGCCCCGGACTTGACCGTGCCCACTCCGGAATGGATGAAATTAAACCACCGAACCAAAAACAATAATAAAAACTTATTCAAAAGAAGGAGCTTCCCAACGTTTTAAATCCAACGAAAGCAAAGGGAATGGAATAGAGGAAGAAAGAAAAGGGGAAAAAGAAGACCCGGTCGTCACAAAAACTCAATATAATGCGAATTTTCATAAAATAAATACTCATCAATAAATTCTAAAATTTTTACCCAACGTGATAGACTCGTATGGGAACAACATAAAAATTTTCATAATTTTCTGAGATCGGGAACTATTTTTAAAAAATACAAAACCGAACTGTTTTCACACAGAATTTACACAGCAATCAAATTCGAAAATTTACTCAATTAAATTATGCGCTGGCTATTTAAAAAAAAAAAAAAAACAATTATGGATGATTGCATTGGCCCCCCAAGCATGGAGTCGTGGTATAGTTTCAAGATAAATATTTTTAAAATTATGTTTGGTTTATGAATTTAAAAAGTGAAATGTAGTTATATTTTATATTAATTTATTTATCTTCTGTTTTTCTCTTTGCAAATTAATCGCAATATGAACATAGCTATCTGCCATATTAGATGTAAATATATTTTCACATTTGTAGTAAAAAAAAAAATGTTTTTGATAGCAAAATCAACAAAACTATAGAGAAGAGCACTATATTTATTTACTAATAGAAAAATAATTCATGTACGTAATTTCTCTGAATAACCTGCCAAGTAAAATTTAAAAAACTACATTCAAATATTCGTGCAAACTTTCCTGATATGTATTTGGGAAGAAACTATATAGTTATAACATTGTTATCGGCAATAAGTATTCAATGCGATCTTGTCCAGATGTTATGTAAAAACATACTAATGCTGATGGTTTGATAATAATATGCATATAGTATACATCTTATAACATACATTTAACCAAAAAAAATTTGGCAAAAAAAATATGTTCACTGTAGAGATCCCGATTTCGACCCTTCTTTCATGTTTTGCCACTTCGACTGGGCAGGTCGGGGATCGAGCTGCCCAATCAGCTCGCAGGGGTCCAAGGAGCAGCGCCCCTTGACGGGTCCGAGGGCGCCCTGGCAGGGTCAAGGGGCAGTGCCCCTGAAGTAAAAATGCAAAATGCATTCGAAGTTACTTGTTCGCTCAAGCGGCCGTTTATGCGCTCAAGCGGAAAATGTTTAGTTCCAGAAGTTTGACCTGTCTGCAAAAGTACTGGGAAGGTGTATTCGACACTCGAGCAGGGCTTTCCACACTCAAGCGGACCATGTTATCTGTTCGTGAATCTGATATTTCAGATCACTTTTGTATATCTCTCTCTAAAAACATTTCATCTCCTTTCTCTCTACATTTCTCTATGCCAAATTGGATCAAAACCTTGGTTTCTCAAGATCTATTAGAGTTCTGCCATAGGTTCTTCATCAAAGTTGGTTAACTTCTCGAGGGCTTCATTGTGTGCGGTGAAGATCGAGTTTTGACACCATCGATTTTGGGGGTTTCATCTCATTTCTTCTTCAAAACTTGAGATAGGGATTTTCTTAGAGTTATATATATATATATATATATATTTTTGCAAGATCTAGATGATTTTCGAAATCATCCTTCGATAGCTTTGAAAATTGATTGTTAATTCAAGAAGTTGAGTGATTTTGAAAGTGAATTTGTTTCTTGTTCTTTTAAAATAATCTTATGGGTTTCGATCTTTATTGATTGAAGAAAAGATGATTTTGGAAAGTTTTGTTTCAAAAGATTTGAGTTGTATAGTGTTGGTGTGAAAACCTAAAATTTGGGGATTTTTTTTTAAGAGACTGAAAATCCATGAATAATATTGTTATATTTATTTTGTGTGTCAAAATAAATGGATGTTTGAAAATTTTCTTATTTATATTTATATAAATGATGAATTTTAGGAAATATGAGAATTGTTGTTCATTTTGGAAATTATTGTTCAAAACGTTGAAATAGTCTTGAAATGACTAATTGTTGAGGATACTTGAGAAGAGGGAATTGTGTTATTCCTTGGATGATGAATTGGAATAAAAGTATTTATATTCATCTTGTGTTATTGGCATATCAATTCATTTGATTATATTAAACTTTAAAAGTTGATTTGAAAACATGCATTGAGAAAAAAATGTTGAGAAACAAGTTTCCATGAATTGGTTTTGGGGTAAATACGGTGGTAAGTCTTGACAGGTGGTATAGATGAAATTAAATAGGTGTCGAGCCTTCTAATTAATACTGGTAAAAATGACTGATTATAGGTGTCGAGCCTTCCAGTCAATGCTGGTAAAAATGACAAATTGGTAGTACTTGTATAGTCTACTTGCAGACACCAACCTAGGGACTACCAGAATCGTATTTACCGCTCTTGAACTGAATTGTTAAGTTTTGCAGAATTGAAATTGCATGACATCATTGAGCATGATGGTTTTCAAAGATGAAGATGTGATTTTCTTTCAAAAGGGCATAGCATGGGATGTGTATTTCATCTCTTGAGACTTGTATAAAATGTATATACTTTGTTAAGGATTTCCTACTGGGCTTTATGCTCACCCTACGGGATTTTTGTAGAGGAAAAGATGTGATGATGCCGCCTAACTAGAGGCGAGGAAATGTGTGTTGAGAGTACGAGACTCTCATTTTGCTGTGACTTTGTGTGTAAGCCAAGGGCTGTATGTGTGTGGGTTTGAATAATCATTTTGTGTAACCAGGCTCAAGCCTTAGAAACTTGTAAACCCCTTAGGGGTATTATAGACACCCCATTTTTGACCGTCCTCAAGACTTGGACATCACCGCTTGAACACTCGGTGATCATCCATGTTTGTGTTCGTCTTGAGTTCCCGGAGGTTTCGGCTACGCGCCTTACCTCAGGATCTCTCGACTCGACTGTTTTGTGTCTGGTTTTGCACCAAACACTTGTGATTTGCCTTGGAGGGGCAGGGAATGGCTTGTGGGCCATCCCCACACTCCACCGACCATGGCTTAAGGCCACCGGCTGTGTTTTGTTGCCACCGGCCAAATGTTTGGCCGGCCGGCACTATAGATAGCCGGCCGGCTATCTTTCTTTGGTCAATTACACTTTTGGCCGGCCGACTACTGTGCATCTGCTTTTGCAGATATTTTTGTGCAGCTGGCATACACTTTCACCCCCTCCATACACGTGTATGGAGGGATTTCTCTCTTGTTAGCTTCCTTTGGAAGCTTTACAAGACTAATTGTCTATAAAAGAGGGGCTCTTCTCTCTTGTTGGGGGGTTAGACAATTTAGACAACATTTTTAGAGCTTGAGCTTTAGGGTTAGGGTTTACATATATCCTCTATCTCTATATCTCTCTCTCTCTCTTGTGTTTTGTGTGTGTTTAGTCTCATTTTTGTGCACAAACACCCACCATCACACCTTTTCTTGGTTGCTGAGGTACCAGAGGTCTTTCCTTGAAGCTTTTGGACTGGTTTGGAACCAAAAGAGCTACTGGAACATTGTTTGTGAAGAGAGTCTACAAGGGTAAGACTTTTGTCCCTTTTTACCCCATTTTTGCAAAGCTTTTTAGCCTATCTTGCATCTGTTTTTGAGCTTAGCATATAACATATAAAAGTCTTGTTTTTGTCTGCTCTAAATAGTTTGTTAAGGGTGTTTTAAGCTTTGGGGTTGTTTGACCCCTCTTAAGGCTTGTTTGGCCTTTGTTTTGTGCCATTTTGGTTGGGCTCCGGGACCATTGTGTTTGGGCCTCCTCACCACTGAAATCTTGAGGGATTTTAGAGGTGAGGATGGTCCCTTGAGGTCCTAGGAAGGAGAGGGTCACCCCATCTCCTTGTTGTCCTTGAAAAGGGCCATTTTTGCCTCTTTAGTGAGCACCATGTTTAGGTTCATGTTGGCCATGCCTTGACTGATTTTCATGCTTATTATGTCATAATATAGCATTGTGTTTGGTTGGTTTGGACACACCTTTCATGTCTTGCATACATGTCTTGTAATGCCATCATTTAGCCTTAACATGCATCTAGGCTTTGACCCTTGTTCAAGCATGTTTTAGGCCTAGCTTTGTGAAGCTTTTGTACTTGACTTTCCATGGTTAAGGTCTACCCTTGGTTGTTTTAGTCATGTTTGCCATGTATTGCATAGCCCCTTTGCATTGTTTAGCTTGTAGGCTTTAAGTGTGTGAGGTGCTGAGCATACATTGGTTGATCTATTTCAGTGGTTTGGCACCACTTATAGCACCATTTCAGTCCTCATGACATGCTTGCATGCTTGCCTTTGATGCTCCTTTGATGCTTTATGAGGTTGTGCCCTATGCTCCATGTTTGGTCATTATGCATGCTCTTGAATTTAAGTCATTTAGATGTCATCTAAGTGGTCTTTAGGCTTTGTTTTAATATGCTAAAACTCTATTTTTAGTCATTTAATTCATGCCATGTTTGGTCTTGCTAAATGTGATCCCATGCCCTTTTAGCTTGCCTTGAGTTTTGGCCATGCTAGCATGCTTTGCTTGTGTTAATTAGTAGGTTTGGCACCTCTATTTTATGCATATTCAGAGCTTATATTGCATGCTATGTATCCATATTTGCATCCTCTTGAGTATGCTTGAGAGTTGTCTCTTTATGCCCAAATCTGGGACCTTGCATGCATGTCTATTTGTGTGTGTGTTGGCCCTCATTTTTATAGCATTGGCCACTGTTTTGGACCTAGTTTAGGGCTGTCCAATTAGTGTAAGTCCCTCCCTTCGCATGTGTTGCATGCTTGCCTTGTGTGTTGTTGCATGCTTGGTCCCATTGGTATGATGTTGCATGCCTTGCATACTTGCATGTTTAGATTACATCTTGTATGCTTGTCATTAACATGCTTGCTCCATGCTTTGCATGATTGTTGTATGCTTTGTATACTTCTTTGCATTGTCCATGTTGCATACTTAGTTGTATGCCTAAGTTGCATTGCATTAGCATGCATGCTTGGCCTCTTGAATTGCTTGTGATAGAGGTTAGGCCTCCTTGCTTGATTATGTGCATTACATTCCATATCAATATGCACACTTGATTCTTTGGGCCATCATGCATGGAAATGCGTGATTGGTGGTCCGAGAATCGAGGCTCATCCTCCTTTGAGTCATACACATGATAAGGAGTGTGGTTGATGCATACATTGCTTGAAATGCATTGCCATGCCAAGTTCTGTCCTCTGCTGCTGTCAAACCAGTTTTTGCAGGAAGATTTGGCCGGCCGGCCATCTTCAGTGCCGACCGGCCATCCATTGTTGGCCGATGGATCATTTTGTGGCCGGTGACCATCATATATGGCCGGTGACCAATCCCTTCAGCCGGTGGTGTTCTACAACATTCAGAGAAGCAACCCTGGGACTTGTGCAGTCTTCAGAGGAGGATAACAGCCAAAGCAGAGGCATCTTGTGCATGGCAGTGACTTCCGAGCGGAGCCGAGCGCGTATGCATTAGGCCCTCTTCCCGAGGCTGTTCACTACTTTCATTAGATTAGTTAATTTGTTAATTAATTAAGTGGATTGTAATATTTAATTAGCTTGTAGGTTAATTAAATTGTATTATTCTTTCGGTCCCTCTGAGCGAGGGCAAATTTGTAATAAGTGTGGGTGCGTGTGTGCATGTCTTCCAACCCCCACTTCTTTCTTCCCTTTTATTTACCCGCTTATGATGGTAGACTAGGGCATATTTAAATTAGCATACCTTATGCTATGCATGCGTGCATCCATACATTTGTCTTACATGCACCGGGCTCGATACATCATGCTAACTGCATTTGTACTTCAATTACAAGTTGAGTACTTGTTAATTGCAGCATTTCACATGCCATCTTTAGGATAGTCGAGCCTATTGTAGTTGCATCTTGCATGTGTTGCATTAGCCATCTTAACATGAACTAGGATCATGCATATGATTGTTAACTAGTTTCTGTTTTGGCTTGGAGTACTAGGTGAGCTTTTTATGCTTTAGCATACCGCATGCGTGTGAGTGTTGCCATAATAGCATGATTACCATGAGGCTAGCTGCTTACGTGATATAACTGCTTAAATGCCTGTGGATGGAGGTTGAATTACCTAAATTGGAATAACGCATCAAAACTGTGAGTTTTAAGCCCATTGGATAGTGGCAAAACCATCTTTTCTAAAAGCCCACTCGATGGTGGCAAAACCTATATTTTAGCCTACTTGCGAGTAGCAAACCATTTCCAAAACAAACATGAAATGTTTTGTTCCAATTTAGGCGATTTGGTCTATACTTGTTTGCTGTGCGCATAACATAGTAATTCTAGGCTAATAACCGGAATAAGAACGCATGTGTTTTCAAAATAAGATATCACGGTTAGTAGAGGCCGATCTTCGGATTGGGCGAGAGGGGGTGCTCATAGCTGACCTTCCCCAATCGTACCCAAGTTCCCGAGCCGAGGCAACTTTGGTGATGACGGACACGTGGCCTTTGGCACCGAGTCAGGGTTTCCTAAATTCCCCCATAAAAAATATTTAGGTGGCGACTCTGTATCTGGCAAAGCAGTCTATTTTTGGCACTTCTTTTAAAATCTGTTTTCTCAAAACGATTTGCCGGATTTGGACTCTTTGGTTCAAATTAAGAACCGTGACAAATTGAGTCCGAACTGTAACCCATGAGGTCCCTCGCGGGCTTGTTACAGGTATTTATTTGTTTATTTACTTGTTGTTGGATTAAGGTATTGTTGCATGAAGAACTATTATATCATGTAATGTAAGTTTGGAGATTTATATTCGGTTTTCCTTGAAAGAGCTATGATCGTTGTATTATCATTTGGGCTAGAAATTTGGGGCGTTACATTCACTATATCATTCCATACCATAGCTTGTTATACATGTTTAATGGTATGAAACATTACTTCAAGACCACTAAATAACCTTTCACTAAAAATAGAATATGAACATGATTGCCTTATATATAAGGGGTGAGCTTTTCTCAATTTCACTGAACTTGAGAGAACTTGAGGAGGTGGTCCCATCACATGTCTTATTTCGATAATTCAAGCCTTTTATTTTGGAGGACCCTCACTGTATATCATTCATGGATAAAATTAGGTCGATCCGATGATCATATTATTTTTCTTTTATTGTATCTGTTAGCGAAATAATGGACTACAATTATATTTTTAAAAATAGAACATCCATTTTTTAAAGATAAATACAATAAAACGAAAAACTACAATCATCAGATTGACTTAATTTTTTTCATGAATTATATATACGAAAAGTTTTATAAAAAGAATAGTTTAGATTATCGAAATGATATCCACTCAAATTTTCTCAAGTTTATATTTGAATTTAAAAAAAAACCCAATCCATATTTAAATATGAGTGTTGCTAAAAAGCACCCATACGGATCAAGAAATGAGCTTTTCACTGAATTTAATGTATTTTATTAAAATTAATATATGTTTTAATCCTTTTGTCTATTTTCAAGAGAATTTTTATCCTAACATATTAATATCCCAATGGCAATGACAGTCGTTAGCATTTGCGTTTGACTATTACTTTCATGACGCCAATTTTCCAGTACATCATTAAATGGTCAGTGATTAATATTGGGTCAACCATTGGGCCTACTATAATTATCTTCATATAATTCTACTTTTGAAATATTGGGAATGGAATTGTTTTAGGGGCAGGATAAAAATAAAAAAAGTGTTTTCC
This sequence comes from Camellia japonica, assembly GCA_030407325.1. Taxonomy (NCBI): domain Eukaryota; kingdom Viridiplantae; phylum Streptophyta; class Magnoliopsida; order Ericales; family Theaceae; genus Camellia; species Camellia japonica. The sequence goes on from JAPPVO010000016.1 coordinate 167,847,839, forward strand.
TTGTCTCAACTATCATCTCATCGCAACTTTCTACTGTTTGATAAATCTATTATATTTTTTTATTTGAAAACGGATATATATGTATCCTAATTAAAATAAATGAAAAATATGTGTACCTACTGAATATGCAATTTAGTATCATTCTGTCAATAACTTAAACTGCTTGTTTGATATTAGACCAATTCATTTGACTGAACTTGAAAATATTACAAGATGAAATTGATAAAATTAAAACTTAAAACAACAAAATTGTACAAAACTCATATTTTAACAACTATAATTGCATTACATCCTTTCTTATTCAATGATCTTGAAGTAATGTTTCACATTCTATGGTATATCATTCCATACCATTATACATTTAGTGGTCTTGAAGTAATGTTTCACCTCTAGAGTTCCTTGTACCCTGGAAAATATAAAATGACAAAAATTAGAGGGCAGATTTTTATAGGAAAATGTCACTTGTGATATGAGCCACATTCATCAACCAGATAACTCAATGAAACTCTCACCTTTTCATAGTGCCTTTTTTGGAGAGTCATCTCCTCAAACTTGTCATGCCCCTATTTCTTATTGTCTTTTGACTCCCACAACTTCCTTCCACCAAGTGTCCGCCTAAACAAATTCAAATAACCAATACAAAAATAAAAGCAGGTTAATTTAAAAAAATCAAATCAACACTGAAATATTACCAAAACAAAGAAGAAGAAATATGAAAAAAGAAAAATTTACAAACAAGTGTATGAGAGCATGATATTAATGGTAATAAATAATGAAAAAAGCAGAACATAGGTGAGAGTTCATGCCGAGGAAGAGGAACGGGAAGGGGAAGTAGCGATGCTGAATTTGAAACACCGTTTGCTTTATTAGATGCCTCTTGTGCTTATCATGATAGGTTTGGGAAGCGGCATTTTGTCATGCCCAAGTACTATCGAGATCCATGTTGTTTCGTGGAGGATCCATCTAATAATCAAACAGGATATGGTTTAGCAGACGCTACACTTCTGAAGTGGCCCGCACTATTTATAGAACGAGCGCAAATAGAAAGATTATGTCGGGAAAATCGACTGAAGGTGCTGAAAGCACGTTCAGTTGAGATCCAAAAGGAAGATCCAAATAATGTTGATCGACTATGTGAAAGACTTCGACGTGAGATTTCTCAAATGCGCCGTAGGTCAGCCCGCGATATGAAACTATCTATACTTAAGTCGGATGCCAAGAAGAACGGAACAGCACCAAATGGTGAGGCTATCAAGGCTGTCAAGGAGGATCCTGCACTTCTCTCTAACCCTGACCTCTCAGATTGTTCGGACTGTGAAATTGCCGATTTGAGCGAGGATTAGACGTCTATTTGTCTACTAAATTATATTAGGTTATCCATACTTATGTATTGTGTGTGTTAAAATAACTCTTTCAACAATGAGTTTGTGAAAGGTTTGTCTAATATATGTCTATGTAACTATTAAGTATTGTACTCGTCGCTTTATTTTATGTATTGTGTTATGTTGAATGTTTCCACAAATTATTTTTGTGGAATACTTATGTTTGAACTAGCTACATGGTTCTGAAGTGTTATAAGTGTTATAGTCATACCTTTATTTTGTTTTCCTGTTCATAGTAGTAATTAGCAAATTAAATACTTTGTATATGCTGTGTAAAGTTTTATTTAAATATTTCTTGGCAACAAATATTTAAAAAAACAACAAATATTTAGTTTCGAAAATTCCGCGAAAGTAGGCTTAGTTTGGGAAATAAATTAGTATAGGGGCTTAGTTTGGGAAAAGCCCCAAGAAAATCTCTCTGAAAGTGCGCAAAATGTTCTCTGGGGAGGATGCGTGTCTCGAGGCCATTATTTTCTTCTTCTTTTTTAATTGTTAATTGTTAATTTTTAATTTTTTATTTGTTGTTTTATTTTTGTCCATCATCGATCTTTTTTAAATTATATTTGAATTATAAATTTAAAAAAACAAAATAATAAGGTAAATTAAGCAAATATTTAATTTATATTTTTTCATATTCTTTTTTACTTTTATATTTTTAAAGTCATAAGCGGTGATCATTGATTCAATGGTAAAATCTTAGTCTAATAATCTTTGATATGATGTTTATGCTTACTTGTTTGTAGTTTTCTTTTTATTTTTTTATGCCACATCATTACAGCTTAAATCAGAACTCTAGTTTTAGAGCTCTTAATCACTACTTGTAACGCCCTCAAAATAAACCCAATAATCATACATTCTTAACATGCTCAGACATAGGAGAATAAAGTATAAGTACATTTCATCAGAGTATTTCTTACAAATGTATTACATGTTAACAACAAAAGCAAATGCCCTATGGGCTTACAGCTTTCCAAGTCAACACTTGGTTACAAAATGAAAAGTTCTAACTCCATACAAAATAAGCCCTTGGCTTGATTTACATGTAATACAAATAAAGTAATCACAAAAGATGACCCAGCCACTAATCCTCTCAAGCTACGTCCTTGGAGGTGGCATGCTACCTGTACCTGAAAATGATGTCCTATATAGGGTGAGCCAACGCCCAGTAGAGATATGCTAAACATTGTATGGGCAATAACTAAAACATCAGCATTTGATAAATGTTTAATTCACATAAATCAATTCATATTTCATTTCAAATACATGACCAATGTGTCCATGTTTTTATTCCATCTCTTAACCAATTTCTCAATTCACAACCCTGGCTCAGAACCTGGCCATATACTTTAAGTGAGATTACATCCCATATCAACAACGTTTCTATTTCAATTGAAATAACAACTCAAATTAATCATTTCATGCTTCATAATAGATACACATTTTAGTACTGTATCCATCTCAGACAAAACACTTCCATATTCCACATATGATACACATTTTAGTGCTGTATCAATATCAACCAAAACACTTCTATATTCCACATATGATACACATTTCAGTGCTGTATCAATGTCAAACGAAATCCGGTTTAGAGGTCCATCCCCTATCTTCCCCTAAACCGTGGAGTACATCCCCTATCTCCTCCCACACAACACAATGTATATAAACACATATCATATACGTAATCAAACCAATACATAAAATTCATGTATTATATCAATCGCCATATTTAATGGCATACTCAATTGATTAGTTTTAGTATGCCTAATCATCATGCATTGTCTACAACAATCAAGACTATCCTCCACCAATAGCCCAAAGCAATTATTTCTAAACAGATAATAATTACGTTCAACAGATAAATATCAACAATTTCAAAAGTGAGCGATTAATAAATCCAACTTCACTATTCCATCTCATAATGAGCCAATTTCAATATATTCAACTCAATTTCATATTCTCATAATTTTCCCAAATTAATTATACCGATTAATTTATGCACAAATTAGGGCTTTCTCCCCCGTTTCTCAATATTAACCCAAAGGTTCAAATATCAACAACTCTTCAACAATACCATCATTTTACGACCCAAATACATATTCAAGAGTCAAAATAACAAAACCCCCTTTATTCATTTTGAAACCCTAAGTCCCCAAAATTTCCCAACTCAAACCATCTATACAAATAGCTCAATATTTATGTTAAAACACATAATAATGAGTAGGAATCTCTACCTCAAATTTCGGAGCTCAATGGAGAAGAAGATGAAAACTCAAAGTGCTCCAAATCACGAGATTCTCGGATCAAAAGATAGCCCTCGACAAACTCAACAACTTTTACAAAGGCACCAAGGGTATGAGATCACTTTAACTAGATCAAATCTAAGAGAGAATGTGAGGTTTTAGAGAGAGGTGGTCTCCAATGGTGTTTTTCGAAAAGTAAGAGAGAGAAAGGAAACCAAAAAGTGATCCAAAAAGTCGAATCCCGAAGTGATATACTAGTCGCCCCGATCGAGCGTGGAAACCCCCGCACGAGCGTTAGACACAGACTCACGCTTGAGCGTCAAAAGCGCCGCTCGAGCGTAGATTGCACACTTCCAGAAGTTTTGCAGACATAGTCCCCGCTCGAGCGTCAAACTCCCCGCTCGAGCGGAGGAACAAAAACAAAGGGTCACGCTCGAGCGTCAAAACTCCCGCTCGAGCGTCTGAAGACCTGCAACCAAAAGTACTGGGAGGTGGAAAATTACGCTCGAGTGGAGAAGCAACAACGAAGGGCCCGCTCGAGCATGAAGGCCAAAATTTGGGCATCAACTCTAGGTTTCAAAACACAACCAACCTGTTTCAAACCTGCCCAACACAACCCAAGACTCAAATACAAAGAGTAAGGGAAGGAAGTGAGAATGAGACAACAACACAACCACGGAACCAAGTCCGGAATACAATATACAAAGGAAAGGAAAACCGGGATCGCTATACTACTCTTTAGACAATTCATGTTGATTATTTTTTAAAAAATTTATGTATAAATTATTTATGCAAATATCAAATTGATCTAATAATCGTATATATAATTTTATCATTTTTTTTAAAATAATGGATGAGAAACATAATTTCAAAAGATAATTTATTTTTAAATATTAAAATAATAAATTTTGGTAGCTAAGATTGTTTATCAATACGATATTTGATATGAATAATTTATATATAGCGATCTAAAAGATGACTGAGTGAATTATAGAATGTGGATTGAAGAGAAATCAATCAAAATAATAATAATAATAATAATAAACAGTTTTTTACTAATTTCAGATGCTGGACAAACTAATTTCAGGGGGGTGGGCCATTTTATGTGGCTTTCTGTTAAAAGCGTGGTTACGAATCACGCTTTCATTTAAAAGCAAATTTTCTTTAAAAGTATGGTTGATAACCACGCTTTCTTTAAAAGCGTGATTAAAAATAATGTTTTTACTTACAGATGAAAACGCTAATAGGAACAACGTTTTCTTAATTAAAAGCGTGTTTTGTAACCAAGCTTTTATGATTTTATCCATTTTGTGCGCCTGGGCCAAAAACATGCTGAAAGCGTGTTTTGTAAACATGCTTCATCTTATTCTGGGAAATTCGGTCAAACTAAGCTTAGTTTGGAAAATAACTTAATAGGCAATCCTAATTTGGGAAAAGCCTCTTGTTTGGTAGAGTCCGAAAATTTCCTACATTCCACCAAAAAAAAAAAAAAAAAGTCTGAAAGTGTGACTAACCAATAGTATCTGACAGTCAATAGCAAAGCTTCATAATTGCATAGGTTAAAACTAAGGAAACGATTAAAAAATGACATGATGCCATTGAATGAGCACAGGTTTCTAATTCATAGGATAATTTCTACTACTTGACGACTTCTTAGTAAATGGGGTTCTTTGATCGGGAATCACTCCCCTTCACACTACTATTCTCTATCTCCTTTTATATTTTATTTTGTAATTTGAATTATTTAATTTATAAATTTGACAGTAATAGTGAGTTGTGCAAAATCTAATTTAATTGGACATACTAGACATGAATAAATTATATTTTTATTTTTTAAAACTAAAATTATGAATTTAAATTCAAATTGTTTGTTTTATAAAATAAAATATAGTTTATTTATCTATTAATCGATATTTGATAAAACTAATTTGTTACACAAATGATTTTTATTGTGAGATTTATGAAATAAATAGTTCAAATCATTGTTATAGTCCAAAATGAGATCAACAAAATATCAAATAAAATATGCAAAAATATATAATATAATAGTTAAAAAAGGAGTCATTATATTTCGATCATGCCTAGGAAAAGTTCCCTCCAAACCTATATCTTGAGATTGTTTAGGGATAGTTTGTTTTTTAAACTTTTTATAAGAAGATCTATAAAGAGATAGAAAGGTGATGTATTTATCAAATAAGTGAATTTATTTAGATTATCCCTAAACAATCTATAATCCTCCATACCACAATCGTAAATGTGTCAGGTGCACTCATAATGATCCAACAATAAAAAATAAAAATAAATAAAAAAGTAATTCTGAGCAAATTAATAACACTGGTATTTGTAACTTTCAAAATTATAGGGACAATTCATATTTTATGTAAATTAATAACATGTGAGTCCTGCACCATAATGAATTCAATAGATTTCAAAAAATAATAATAAATAAATAAATTATAAATATAGATGAGAAAATAGTTGAAATGTCCTATCTAGGAAGGGGATAAGCCATTAAGTCCAATAGATATTTTTTATTGCCGAGAAATCCATTATTTGTGAAATAATTTGGTAAGAAGTCCTTTTATTTGTTTTGAATGATATTTTGTTTTCAATTTTATCCTTTAATTTATCTGTTGAATTTTTTTATTTATTTTTATTTTTTTAACTATCTGTTCAAATTATTTTCTATCTGTTCTAAATTTTTGACTATCTATTCAATTTTTTTCCCTTATATGTTCAAATATTTCTCCAAATTTTATTATATGCTCAATTTTTTTCCTTATTTGTTTAAATCTATCTGTTGAAATTGATACAGATTATCCCAAATATCCCAAAATCCCCTATCTGTTGAAAGCCAAAAAAAAATCAAATAAAATGAAATCACCTCTATTGTAAAGAGAGAAACAAAGACTATTGTCACCTCTGCTGTAGAGAGAGAAATCACAGCATCTGTTAACATCTGTCCATTTTCATCACCTCTGTTACACCAGACCAGGATTTTTCTATGATACATAAAGGTGGTTTTCATGTACCATGCATAAATAAATTTAGACCATTAGATTTAAAAGTAAAATAAATCTAACCATTAATTGGTAATAATTAAAACCAGATTAAGAAATTTAGGTAGTTTTATAAAAAAAAAACAAGGTAGTTTTCAATAGTTTTGAAACCAAAAAGTGGTTTTCAACTTACCACAATAACTAAGTACACTTACTATTTGATTTTTTTTTTTTTTTTTTTTTTTTGATCGGCGTACACTTACTATTTGATATGATTATACTTACCATTTTTAATAACTATACTTGCCATTCAATTATTAATAAAATACACTTAACCTGCTATTCAGGTAACAGGTAAACTTAAGTTATAATAAATGAAAAATCTAGAAATCCCCTAGATGGTGATTTGTGATTATGTATCAATTTTAAGCAGTATATAACAATCCCAATCAAACAATCAAGACAAAACGACACAACGATTTTACGTGGAAAAACCACAATTGGACACCTCCAATTGTGATAAAAAAAACCACGGGCAACTACCACAAAACAATCCACTAAGAAGATATAAAAGAATTACACAGGTATACTCTCAATTACCTAGCGAATCCACGCCCGAATTGAACCAACCCCTATGTGCCTCTTCCAACCCCGTCTTCACCTCGGAATTGTCTTGACGATGAGCCACTCTAGAATCCACCAAAGCTTCAGGCTCGAATTCTTCAGAATCCACCGAAGAACAACTCTCTCTTTTGTGTAGAACAAACAAATAATCCTTTGATATATACTCTTTAAACCATGAGTTGAATACTCAATCAAAACATCAAAAAAAAAACTAGCAAAATATCCCCAGATATAAACCTTAATATCCAAAAAGAAGATCTGGAGAAGTAAGTCAAGTTTTAGGAGAAAACCAACTACTTATAGAAATCCAAAGTAATCCTAGTTTTGGAAGAAAACCAATTCCTTATAGAAATCTGGATTTTGAAGCTCGCTCGAGCGAAGCTTCTCTCGCTCGAGCGAGAACCTTAACTCGCGTGATTTCCACCAGTGCCTTCGCTCGAGCCATGAACCCTTCGCTCGAGCGAACAATGAGCTCTTTCAAGTTTTTGTATAGACACAATCCTTCGCTCAAGCCACATAGTCTTCGTTCGAGCGCACATTCATCTCTTTCAGGTTTTTGCCAGACGCAGTCCTTCGCTCGAGCGAGGACTCCTTCGCTCGAGCGAGCAAGGGCGGACAGCCAACTTTGAATGCAATTTTGCATTTTGCTTCGGGCGCGAGCTGACCGGGAAGCTCGACCCCTGTCATAATCAATGAAGTGGCAATTTTGAAAGTATTAACATCACAAACTTCTCTGCAAGGCTCGATTCGGGTTGGATTCGCATCTAATAAACTCATAGCCTCACTGAAATAAAAGTGCGAAAACAAATACAACTGAAAGGAGTTTTGTCAAACGGGATTTCCCCCTTTGGCAATGCCGTGACAAAACACGCCTAACAAATAAAATCCTAAACACCCCAACCCATTACAGCCAACAAAAACAAACTTCTTTCTGACGGTCAAGATCTGCAAAACAACTATTAATGCCACAATCTCCAAAACAGCGATTAGTCCCACAAGAGTAAAAAAAACAATAAACATATGACTAGATTATCTTGAAGCATGAGGAAAAAAAAATGAATAGATGGAAATTGGAGATTTTAAGAACATGTAGCATGAAAACATGAACAACAATTTTAACAATCTCCCCCTTTTTGTCATGAATTGACAAAGGAAGCTCAATCAACTAAAGCAAGATCAAAAACCACACAAGCAATGATATGATGATGTAAATATCAGGAGCATGCAAGAAGGAAATAATAAGCAAACAGTGCATAGTAACATGCAAAACAACTAAAGCCAATCTCCCTTACCAAACAAATCAAAGTGATCATGCTAACAAACTCTTGTAATGATAAACCAAACTCCCTCTCACTAAAAACAGCCACAAACACTGAAAACACTAAACAAGAAAAACAAAATATAATATGGTGGAGCAAGTAAGGAATTTCAGATTTGTACCTTGAAACACACAAGATTATCCAAGAAGCACAATTACTTGAAAACACAATGTGCACAGCCTCTAGAAGATTCTTCATAAAAGAAAATAATGCATTTTGTGAAAAGCATAGATCCCATGATAAAAGTGTGTGTGTGACTCTTGGAGTTCGACAAACACTAGATTCAAATCCTAGCAGTGATATGAAAGCTGGACCTCTGACAAGAGAATCTAAGCACAACTAAGGAAAGTCAAACCACTAGGAATCAAGGGGTATTTGGTGAGTAAAAGTGGAGGCTCCCCCTCAATCAATGAATCCTTATTTTTTTTCCTTTTTTTTTCACATCTTTTTCTTTTCTTTCTTTTGCACATTATTTTTTTTTTTTTGTTTCTTTCTTTTGCACATTTTGTCTTTCTTTTGCACACTCATTAGCGGCTGACACGCTCAAGAGTATGGAAACCGAACCAGAGAAGCATAGATATAATAAGCATGGCTTGGTTGGTAACTCTGAGGTAGCCTTTTCTTCATGCCTAGACTACAAAGAACAGAGGGGAAAGCCATGGAGATGCAAAAAGATGGAAAATGGTTAAGAGACTCAACATCACCCATGATATGCTAGTATAGGTCAATTCCTCTAGAAAAGCAAAAGATACAATGCCAGAAGTCCATAAAAAAAAATAATCGCTAAGGCGAAAGACTCCGATATTTGCTAATCCAAGAGTGTGTACAGAATGAGACATACTAATCAAAAAACACACACTCCAAAATGAGTAATGACCACAGAAAGCACACACATATTAACATGTAATGGATATTCTTATCAATTCCAATATGCACCAAGGACCATTCAAAAAATTTTAAACTTGCAAAACCATACTAAGAAAATCTTTTTGGATTTTTTTTTTTTTTTTTTTTTTTAACCCAAAGCAAGACAAAAAACGAACATGCACACATTTTTTTTTTCTCTTTAAAAAAAAAACAAAACACACAGAAACCCAAAAACTAAAACAAATAAACAAATTAACACAAGTCAAGTTTTCTCACCCAAACCGCTTTAGTATAAACAAAGTTGTGAGCATTGCGGTTCTTGGGTGGTGTCTTGACGTTGTGGTTCCCTTTGCTTTCAATGGGAACCCGTCTCGACTTGGTTTCCAACTTCCTATTTCTAGGTCTAGGCAAATACACTCTCCCATGCAACTTATAACAATAAGGGCGAATATGACCATGCATACCACAATGATGAAAAATAAAAACATGGTGTACCTTCTTTTCTTTTACCTTACCAACTCTAGGAAGTTTGAGAAGTCCATCCTTATGTTGAATTTTTTGTTCTTCCTTTCCTTGAGTTTTTGTATCATGAGATGTAGATGCACTATGTTTTTGCTCTTTGTTATCACCAAAGCCAATGCCACTCTTGTCACAACACATTTGTTGAGACCCAATGATATCCTCCAAAGTCTTTGATCCTTTGTTCCAAAGACCAATGGTAGCCATAGCACACTTGAGCTCTTCTTCTTTCTTGATCATTAGTTCTTCCAAGGCAACTTGAGACATCTCGAGAGATTCAATATTTTCTTCATACATTGCATAGATTTGCTGTAGCTCATTCCTCTCTATCTCACAAGTCAAGAGCTTTGCACACAGAGCTTGTCGATCATTAGAAATCTTAAGGGCATCATTCCTAGCCTTGGAAATCTCTTTCTTTAATTTGACATTCTCACTTTCACATGCTTTGAGTTTCGTAGTGAGTTTTTCATTCAATTTGGATAAGTTAAGAGATTCCTTATACAACTTTTGATATGCTTGCTGAAGTTCTTCATCTTCACTCCCCGAGGATTCATCATCAGTGGCATTCTCAATCGAGCTCTTCGAATACTCTATTGGTCCATTAGTTTCAGAAGCTGCCATGAAGGCAAGGAATTGTTTATGTCCCTCTTCGCCTTAATCTTCGTTGTCACTTTAATCTTCATCAGATTCTAATTCATCATCCCAAGTGATAGCGAAAGCTTTCTTCTTCTTCAAACGAGTGCGGCATTCTGAAGCAAAGTGGCCAAATCCTTGGCATTCATAGCATTGGACTCTTTCAGAGTTCCCTTTTATCTTTCATTTCTCCTTCTTGACTATAGAATTAATTTTAAGTTTATCTTTGCCTTTAGATTTATGAGTATGAGTAGATTCCAACAGATTAGGATTCTTTTTCAAAAAAGATTTTAAAAATTGTTTAACAAAAGCAGCCGTAATCTTGGAATCTATCTCACAGTCCTCATCAGAATCCTCTCCAACTCTATGAGCACTACTAAAAGCAATAGCATCTTTTTGTTTCTTTTTGAAATTCCTATGTGCCTCATAAGTTTGGAGATTTCCAACCAAGTGATCCAGCTTGAGGTTGTCAACATCTTGAGCCTCCTCAATAGCTGTAACTTTTGGTTGGAACCAATCGGGCAAGGATATCAAAATTTTTCCCACAACTTTGGATTCTGGTATTTTTTGACCTAAATTGAAACTGGAATTTACAATGTCACTCAACTTCGCATAAAATTCATCAAAGGTCTCACTATCTTTCATTGAAAGGTTTTCGAAACTAGACGTGAGCCTTTGAAGTTTTGAGCGTTTAACCGAAGGAGTGCCCTCATGAATAGTTTGTAAGATATCCCAAGCCTCTTTTGCGACTTCACAATTGCAAATACGACTAAACTCTTCAGGTGTGACAGCGCAAAAAAGAAAATTGATAGCTTTACTATTCCAGCTACTATTTTGGTAATCAATTGTGTCCCACTTATCAATTGGTTTGGGGAAAGTTACTCCATCAACGGTAATCGTTGGTTCAGTCCACCCATACATGACAGATTGCCAAACTTTTTCATCAATAGATTTTAAAAACGATCTCATCCGAGCTTTCCAAAAAGAATAATTGGATCCGTCAAGTAGGGGTGGTCGAACCATAGAATTTCCCTCACGAATTGTATCCATTATCACAAATCAAACAAGATCTCGCTCTAATAGATTTTTTATAAAAAAAAATTGAACGACCTGCTCTGATACCAATTGAAAAAACTAGAAATCCCCTAGATGTTGATTTGTGATTATGTATCAATTTTAAGCAGTATATAACAATCCCAATCAAACAATCAAGACAAAACGACACAACGATTTTACGTGGAAAAACCATAATTGGACACCTCCAATTGTGATAAAAAAACCACGGGCAACTACCACAAAACAATCCACTAAGAAGATATAAAGGAATTACACAGGTATACTCTCAATTACCTAGCGAATCCACGCCCGAATTGAACTAACCCCTATGTGCCTCTTCCAACCCCGTCTTCACCTCGGAATTGTCTTGACGATGAGCCACTCTAGAATCCAACAAAGCTTCAGGCTCGAATTCTTCAAAATCCACCGAAGAACAACTCTCTCTTTTGTATAGAACAAACAAATAATCCTTTGATGTATACTCTTTAAACCATGAGTTGAATACTCAATCAAAACATCAAAAAAAAACTAACAAAATATCCCCAGATATAAACCTTAATATCCAAAAAGAAGATCTGGAGAAGTAAGTCAAGTTTTGGGAGAAAACTAACTACTTACAGAAATCCAAAGTAATCCTAGTTTTGGAAGAAAACCAATTCCTTATAGAAATCTGGATTTTGAAGCTTGCTCGAGCGAAGCTTCTCTCGCTCGAGCGAGAACCTTAACTCGCGTGATTTCCACTAGTGCCTTCGCTCGAGCCACGAACCCTTCGCTTGAGCGAACAATGAGCTCTTTCAAGTTTTTGTACAGACGTAATCCTTCGCTCGAGCCACATAGTCTTCGCTCGAGCGCACATTCATCTCTTTCAGGTTTTTGCCAGACGCAGTCCTTCGCTCGAGCGAGGACTCCTTCGCTCGAGCGAGCAAGGGCGGACAGCCAACTTTGAATGCAATTTTGCATTTTGCTTCGGGCGCGAGCTGACCGGGCAACTCGACCCCCGTCATAATCGGCGAAGTGGCAATCTTGAAAGTATTAACATCACAAACTTCTCTGCAAGGCTCGATTCGGGTTGGATTCACATCTAATAAACTCATAGCCTCACTGAAATACAAGTGCGAAAACAAATACAATTGAAAGGAGTTTTGTCAAACGAGATTGCCAAGAATAAAAACCTAACAATAAATTTTCAAAACCTCTAAAATAAATATAAAATTTTTAAAATAGACTTTAAGAAAAAAATATACAAAATAAATGTGAATTTTATACATTTTATTATAATTTATTACATTTTATGAAATATGATTTTTTTTATTTATTTATCTACTTAATGACAATAAATGAAACCTAGTTTCCTTTTCATTCACCACACTTAAAAAAATAAATGCAATTAATGAAGAAATATAATTAATAAAATATAGGAAAATTTAAAAATTATTTGAGAATTCCATGAACAACATTTTATGTTTATTTTTAAAAATTTTGAATATTTGAAGATTTGAAGATAAGATTGTTGTTGATTTGGAACTCCTTAGGTAAGAATCTATGTCTCTATAGTCTCTATCTCTTTTTTTACTTTAACTTTCCATGATATTTTGAATTTATAAATTTTAATGTTTTGTTGGAATAACATTTCACCTAGTTAAAAGAAAAATTATGAGATTTAAGTGGTAAGAAAAAAAAATCAAGTTTGATGAAATAGTAAGTACATTCTTAAGTTTAGTTTAGATGATTGATTAATCAAGTTTACTAAAATAATAAGTAGAGTCCCATTGAGTAGTAAGTATTGTTTAAGTGATGAGTCAAGTTTGATAAAGTAACAAGTAAAGTCTAATTGAGTAGCAAGCGTTGTTTAAGTGACGAGTTAAATTTGATAAAGTAGTAAGTAGAGTCTCATTGAGTAGTAAGTGTTATTTAAATGAGTGGTAAGTCAAGTCTGATGAAGTAAGAAGTAGAGTCTCATTGAGTAGTAAGTGTGGTTTAAATAAGTGGTAAGTAAGTCTGATAAAATAGTAAGTACGGTTTAAATGAGTGGTTTCCAACTTACTACAACAACTAAACACACTTACTACTTGATATGGTTGTACTTACTATTCCACATAACTACACTTGCCATTCAAACATTAATAAAATGCACCTAACCTCTAAAATAAATATAAAATTTATAAAATAGAATGTAAACAAAAAAAATGTACAAAATAAATATGAAATTTATAAATTTTATTATAATTTTTTATATTTTATGGAATATGATATATTTTTTATTTTTTTATTTTTATTTTATTTTTATCTACTTAATGACAATAAATGGCAATAAATGAAACCTAGTATCTTTTTCACCTACCACAATAATGAGAAATATGATTAACAAAATATAGAAAAATTTCAAATTTATTTGAGGATTCCATAAACAAAATTTGATGTTCATTTCTAAAACTTTTAAAGATTTTAAGATAGAATTGTTGTTGATTTGGAACTCCTTAGGTAAGTCGCTTTCTTTTTACTTTCACTTCCATTATATTTTGAATTTATAAATTTTTATTATTTGTTGGAACAACATTTCACCTAGTTAAAAGAAAAATTATGAGATTCAAATGGTAAGAAAAAAAAATCAAGTTTGATGAAATAGTAAATGTAGTCTTAAGTTTAGTTTAAATGATTTATAAATCAAGTCTAATAAAGTAGTAAGTAGAGTCTTATTGAGTAGTAAGTATTATTTAAATGAGTGATAAGTCAAGTTTGATAAAGTAGTAAGTACAGTCTCATTGAATAGTAAGTGTGGCTTAAATGAGTAATAAGTCAAGTCTGATAAAGTAGTAAGGAGAGTCTCATTAAGTAGTAAGTGTGATTCAAATGAGTGATAAGTCAAGTCTGACGAAATAGTAAGTACAGCCTCATTGACTAGTAAGTGTGGTTTAAATGGCAGATAAGTCAAGTTTGATAAAGTAGTAAGTAAAGTCTCATTGAATAGTAAGTGTGATTCTGATAAAGTAATAAGTACAGTCTCATTGAGTAGTAAGTGTGGTTTAAATGAGTGTTAAGTCAAGTCTGATAAAAATAGTAAGTAGAATCTTATTAAGTAGTAAGTGTTATTTAAATGACTGATAAGTTAAGTTTGATAAAGTAGTAAGTGGAGTCTCATTGAGTAATAAGTGTGATTTAAATGAGTGGTAAGTCAAGTCTGATAAAGTAATAAGTACAGTCTTTGTAACGCCCCGAAAATTGGGCAAGGTATATCCATTTATGCAACAAAATCCAACTGATAGGCAAACACATATATATAGCTAACTATTCCATACATCCATTTCCACTAAATCCCAAATGCCAAATACATACTGTTCACATTTCAATGCCCCAGTTCCAATCCCAAGCATGCATTTTACAACAAGTATGAAATGGAAACCAAACAAATAATAAGTGCCCTACAAGCTTACAAATTTATCTAAGAACATTCTTGGTTACACAAAATGGAGTTTCAACTCAACGCAAATACTGCCCTAGACTTACATTCAACAAATAACCATAAAACAAAAATGAAGCCTCAGCTCCAAGTCCTCCCAAGTCAATGCCTTGACGGAGGCATATCACATGTACCTAAAATAGTTTTCCTTATAGGGTGAGCCACAGCCCAGTAGAGATATACTACACAACATATGGACCATGTCAAGACTAAAGAGGAGTATGCTCATGCCATGCTCATGATAAAATAGTTTATCTCTCTTTTTATAAAGCACGCAATGCTGAGATGCAACAACATATATAAATCTATTTCCATTTTAAACCATATCTGTTACATGAATACAGGCTCTGTGAATCTCTAGCTGAGTGTCTGCAAGTAGGCCCTAATGCACTACCACTGTCATTTTTACTAGTAAACTGGAAGGCTCGACACCTAACTCCGCGGTTCTACACTCCCTACGCAGATTCACCAAGTATTCATCTTTTCGTAAACAGATACATTTCCAAATATTTCTCAAAAACAGATACATTTCCAATGAAATGAATGTAATGCAATGTCCAATGCAACGAATGAGGAATGTGGTGCAATTTACCTAAGTCTCATGCATTTCTACAACAATCATGGCTATCCTCCACTAATAGCCCAAAACAGATATTTCTAAATAGATATTTAAACAATTAAATTTCAAAAATTTCGATAAATACAATCTATTCCACATCGCATCAAATATGAACAACTACACTAGTTTTCACATCATAATCACGTCTGGTAACCTCTCAAGGTCCATTTCTAACCGTGTCGGTTTTATTCCAACAGATACATTATAGCGATCCCAGGTTTTACCCCTTGTTGTACAGTGATCCGGGCTTGATTCCGTAGATGTAGCAGTTGTTTATATCTTGTTTATATCCTTTCATACTTCATATTTGAGTTATAAGATGTGATGGGCAGGTTTGTTACAGGTTGGTTGTGTTTGGGAGCAAATGGTTGCTGCCCAGAATTTTGGTCCTTCGCTCGAGCGAGAGGTTTGTCGCTCGAGCGAGCTCTTTGTTTTGGATCCTTCACTCGAGCCAGGGTTTGGTCACTCGAGCAAGAGTTGAGTTTTGTGTCTGGTGGATCGAGCGAGAAGTCTTGCGCTCGAGCATGCGTCTGCGTCTCTTTTTGACCCGAGAGCTGTGTTTCTTGGCTCGAGCGAGCTTTCCTTCGCTCGAGCGAGCGAGGTGTATGTTTTGAGTTTCCTCACTCGAGCGAGCATTCTGTTGCTCGAGCGTGCTTCTGGGTTGCAGACCTGAAGCTTCGAGTTGTTGGCTCGAGCGAGACTTTATTCGCTCGAGCGAGTACTCTTTGTGTCTGGTCGCTCGAGCAAGCCTGTTATATATCAGATCGCAGCAGCGATTTTTACATCACTTTTTCATCTCCTTCTCTTTTTCAAACCCTAGATCCGAGACCCTCTCTCTCTAGACTTGTCTTCTCTCTAGGATTTCATCTCCTTCTAGTGTGAATCTATCCTAGGTCCTTTGTTAAAAAGATAAAGGGTGACTTGGGCTTTGATTTAATCTAAAAAACTTGGGATTTGGAGCACGTTGGATTGTGGTCTTCATCTCCGTTTGAGCTCAAACTTCGAGGTAGGGATATCCTACTCCTCTTTATGAGCTTTGTCTTTGAATTTTGGTATTTTGATATGTTGGAGATTGTTGTGTAATTATGAGAAAGTTCGGGTCTTTGTGTAATTTTACAAAAGTTGGGGTTTTGTTTATATAAACCTATTTGCATGTTTGGCATAGAAAAATGAGATAAATGTTGGGTTATTGATGAAAATGGAACCTTAGGGTTGTGGTGTTAATTATGGGAAATGCCCTAATTACATTGATAAATTAATTGGTATAATTAATTTGAAGAAAAGAGGAATTGAATTGAGAATGTTGAAATTGGATGTGTATGGGATTAAAGGGTGTGGTTAGATTCATTTATCGCTCACCTAGTTGAAATGTCGATTATATATCCATTTGGTGCATTTATTTTCTGTTTAGAAATAACTGCTTTGGGCTATTGGTGGAGGATAGTCTTGATTGTTGTAGACAATGCATGATGATTAGGCAAACTAAAACTAATCGATTGAGTATGCTATCGAATATAGCGACTGGAATAATACATTAAATTTATGTATTGATTGATTGTATATGATCTATGTTTATATACATGTGTTGTGTGTGAGGAGATATGGGATGTACTCCACGGTTTAGGGGAAGATAGGGGATGGACCTCTAAACCGGATTTTGTGTGACATTGATACAGCACTACCATGTATATCAAGTGTTGATTATGGAAGTTTTCGAATTGATTTGATATAGCACTGAAATGTATATCGTTATCAATTGTGAAGTATAAAAGTGATTCTATGTTATGTTGATACAGCACCGAAATGTGTATCTTTCGTAAGGTGTGGAAATGGTTTATGTGTTATCGATACAGCATCAAAATGTGTATCCATCATGAATTTCGAAAGTGTTTTAAAGATGAGTCTTAATCTCATTAAGTTATTTGGCTAGATGTTGAGTCTTGTTTTCAAACTCAAAGTTGAAAAAGAAATGGGAAATGAAATGTAACATGGACTTAATGTCATGAAACCGAAATGTGATATATGTGGATGTATCTATGTTGACCATCTATCAACTGCTAATCTTTTAGTCATTGTTCATAGCTGGTTTAGTGTATTTCTGCTGGGCTGTGGCTCACCCTTTATGGGACATCATTTTCAGGTACAGGTAGCATGCCACCTCCAAGGACATAGCTTGGGAGGCTAGGGGCAGACAGACTTTTGTCGTTTTGTTATCTTTTGGACGTATTACATGTAAATTCAAGCCAAGGGCTTAATGTGTATTTGAGTTAGCACTCTTCTTTTTGTAACTAAGTGTTAACTTGGAAAGCTGTAAGCCCGTAGGGCATTTGCTTTTGTTGTTAGCATGTAATACTCATTGTAATGAACTACTCTGATGAATAGAAGAATATTTATCTTTTATATCAATGCATGTCTAAATTGATGGGTTTTAATGTTATTATTTTGAGAGCGTTACATACATTAAGCAAAATAATACCATTAATGCCCAAGAAAATATCATTTTCTTTCCAAACTCATTCTCCAAGCATTATTCTACTATGACATCTTATTTTGATCAAAAGTCCCAAAAGTTAAACATAATTCCTTTGTTTTCTTTAAAAATGCTCTTTTGGTCGTAAAACGGTAAAAATTTCAAAACCGATTGAATCGAAGTCCGTTTTTGTTCAAATTTAAAACATAGCTCTTTCATAACCTTATAAACATATTCCAAGTTTACACTTTCGCAATTTGGGCATCAACTCTTTATTTTTCTCAAATTTCCCTTTTAAGCAAATAAATCACAAATTTTTCAAAAATTTTAATTAAATTATATACAAATCTAAGCTCCATATAATCAAGTAAAAGTACATAAAGAAGTATATAAAAAATTCCTACCTCAAGCCAAGAAGCTTTTAAATTTTTCGGCAACAGAAATTAAATTTTTTTGGAGCCAAACGACGTCTTTTCCGCCCTTTACGTTTTGATCTAAAGCACTAGGAGTCAAAAATGACTTACACTAGATCAAATCCAAGAAAAACCAACTTGGAATCTCTTTTCTCTTCTTTTCCCCGGCAAGAGCTCCAAGAACTCCCAAAAGTTTGACAAAAATCTATTTGGTGACTTTTTATAGATATTTTCTAAACAAATATCTAACTAAACAAATATCTAACCATATATATATATATATACCCATACATATATATATATATATATATATATTAATTTAAAAATACATTTCAACATCTTTAATGACAAAAGTAAATATAATATTTTCTCACCACAAAATATATTTCGTTTAATGGTACACACCATAAATATTCACAACTCTTTTATGGTAATTAAATAATAATAATAAAACCACAATAATATTACATGGTTATTAACGGGTCACGATTCAGTCAATTGGGTCCAAAATGAATGGAGTTTAATAATTTAAAATAAATCCCCAACTGACATTAAAATATAAATTCAATTTGATTCAACTCGTTACAGTCTTATTGAGTAGTAAGTGTGATTTAAATGAGTGGTAAGTCAGGTCTGATGAAGTAGTAAGTATAGCCTCATTGACTAATAAGTGTGGTTTACATGGCTGATAAGTCAAGTTTGATAAAATAGTAAGTAGAATCTCATTGAGTAGTAAGTGTGATTCTGATAAAGTAGTAAGTACAGTTTCATTGAGTGATAAGTGTGGTTTAAATGAGTGTTAAGTCAAGTCTGATAAAATAGTAAGTAAAGTCTTATTGAGTAGTAAGTGTTTTAAATGACTGATAAGTCAAGTTTGATAAAGTAGTAAGTAGAGTCTCATTGAGTAGTAAGTGTGATTCAAATGAGTGGTAAGTCAAGTCTGATAAAGTAGTAAGTACAGTCTTATTGAGTAATAAGTGTAGTTTAAATGAGTTTAATTACCATTCAAAAACACAACACTTACCATCCCTTCTCATTCTACTTGCAACTCTTTGTGACTCAACTTACCACTTACCATCCATTTTACCACCTAGTAAGTAGAATCTCATTAAATAGTAAGTGTGATTCAAATGAGTGGTAAGTCAAGTATGATAAAGTAGTAAGTACAGTAGTATTGAGTAGTAAGTGTGGTTTAAATGAGTTTAATTACCATTTAAAAACACAACACTTTCCATTCATTCTTATTCTACTTGCAACTCTTTGTGACTCAACTTACCACTTACCATCCATTTTACCACCTACTAAGTAAAGTCTTATTGAGTAGTAAGTGTGATTCAAATGTGTGATAAGTCAAGTTTGATAAATTAGTAAGTACTGTCTTATTGAGTAGTAAGTGTGGTTTAAATAAGTTTAATTAGCATTCAAAAACACAACATTTACCATTCATTCTAGAGTTGGTTGTCGTGCTTGTTTTCGTATCAAATACAATCGGAGTACTTCCAAATATGAATTGAATGAATTTTTCAAAGAGCACAATCATTCCATGATAGGTTCTCTTGGTGTTCAATTTCTTCACTCACACCGGAATGTTATGAGTGCTGACAAGGCACAAGGCAATACAATGCATCATATTGGTATGAGGACAAGTCACATTATGGACTTCGCTGCACAACAAGCAAGTGGCTATGAGAATGTTGGGTTCATACAGAAGGACATATACAACCATTTTGGGACTGAGTGTAGAGTGCAAGTTGTCGATGGTGACGTTGAAGGTGCTTTGGCTCACTTATGTGGTAAAGAAGAGCAAGATCCAATGTTTTATTATAAATATGATGTAGATGACGAAAATTGATTAAATAATTTGTTTTGGATTGATGGTGGATCTCGAACAGATTATCTATGTTTTGGTGATATGTTAATGTTTGATACTATGTATTGGACAAATGCGTACAACAAACCTTTTTGTGATTGTAACGCCCCAAATTTCTAGCCCAAATGATAATACAACAATCATGGCTCTTTCAAGGAAAACCGAATATAAATCTCCAAACTTACATTACACGATACAATACTTCTTCATGCAACAATACATTAATCCAACAACAAGTAAATAAACAAATAAATACCTCCAAGGGTTTACAAGTTTCCAAGGCTTGAGCCTGGTTACACAAAACGGTTATTCAAACCCACACACATACAGCCCTTGGCTTACACACAGAGTCACAGCAAAATGAGAGTCTCGTACTCTCAACACACATTTCCTCGCCTTTAGTTAGGCGGCATCACCACATCTTTTCCTGCACAAAAATCTCGTAGGTTGAACAAAATCCCAGTAGGAAATCCTTAACAAAGTATATACATTTTATACAAATCTCAAGAGATGAAATGCACATGTCATGCTATGCCCTTTTTGAAGATAAATCACATTTTCATCTTTTGAAAACCATCATGTTCAATGATGTCATGCAATTTCAATTGTTCAAAACTTAATAATTTATTTCAAGGGGGGTAAATACGACTCTGGTAATCTCTAGGTCGGTGTCTGTAAGTAGACTATACAAGTACCACCAAATTGTCATTTTTACCGGTATTAACCGGAAGGCTCGATACCTATCTGTGCGGGTTTTCGGTCTTTCACCCCGGACTCTTAGGCCAACTTATTCAATATCATCTACACCACCTATCAAGACTTACCAACGTATTTACCCCAAAACTATTTCATGAAAACTTGTTTCTCAACATTTTTTTCTCAATGCAAGTTTTCAAATCAACTTTTAAAGTTTAATGTAATCAAATGAATTGTTATGCCAATAACACAAGATGAATATAAATACTTTTATTCCAATTCATCATCCAAGGAATAACACAATTCCCTCTTCTCAAGTATCCTCAACAATTAGTCATTTCAAGACTATTTCAACGTTTTGAACAATAATTTCCAAAATAAACAACAATTCTCATATTCCCTGAAATTCATCATTTATATAAATATAAATAAGAAATTTTCCAAACATCCATTTATTTTGACACACAAAATAAATATAATAATATCATTCATGGATTTTCAGTCTCTTTTAAAAAAAATTCCCAAATTTTAGGTTTTCTCACCAAAACTATACAACTCAAATCTTTTGAAAGAAAACTTTCCAAAATCATCTTTTCTTCAATCAACGAAGATCAAAACCCATAAGATCATTTTAAAAGAACAAGAGACAAACCCACTTTCAAAATCGCTCAACTTCTTGAATCAACAATCAATTTTTAAAGCTATCAAAAGATGATTTCGAAAATCATATAGATCTTACAAAAATATATATATAACTCTAAAAAAATCCCTACCTCAAGTTTTGAAGAAGAAATGAGATGAAACCTCCAAAATCAACGGTGTCGAAACTCGATCTTCACCGCACACAACGAAGCCCTCGAGCAATTAACAAACTTTGATGAAGAACTTATGGCAGAACTCTAATGGATCTTGAAAAATCAAGGTTTTGATCCAATTTGGCGTAAGGAAATGTAGAGAAAAGGGAGAGAAAAAGGTTTTTTAGAGAGAGAGGGATATACAAAAGTGATCTGAAATATCAGATTCACGAATTGATATAACATGGTCCGCTCGAGCGTGGAAAGCCCTACTCGAGTGTCAAATACACTTTCCCAGTACTTTTGTAGATAGGTCAAACTTTTGGAACCAAACATTCTCTGCTCGATCGCATAAATGGCCGCTCGAGCGGACAAGCAACTTCTAATGCATTTTGCATTTTTGCTTCAAGGGCACTTGTAATAACCCTCACACTGTCCTAACCATACTCATATGCATTTATATGATTTTGTCCTGTTAAGCTTGCATTTCAGATCTTGTCTTTGTTTTGCTTAAGTGTTATTTGCATGCTTTGTTCCTTGTTTGGTGTGTGGTTAGCCTAGACTAATCCAAGCCGAGGTCACCTTAAGCCTAGAACTACCTTGGAACCCTTTTCCTGGTTGGCCACCTCCCCTGCCCTAACATGTTGGCCGAGATGTCACTATCTAGGCCGAGGTGTTCATCACCAAGGCCGAGATGTGTATCATCTAGGCCGAGATGTTACCCTTGAACCCAAGTGATCTTGTTCCTGGACAGGTATGACCTAGACCAAGGTGTGGCACATCTAGGCCGAGGTGTGGCACAGCTAGGCCAAGTGTTGTCCTTTCTAACCGAGGTCATTGTCCTTTGCTTGCCGAAGCCTTGTTATTAGCCGATGTCACTACTTGCCGGAGTACCCTTGCCGCTTAGCTTGTTGAACACACTTTGTCTTAGTCTTGTCTTTTCACTCAGTCACCTTTTTTAGTAGAACCAACCAGCCGTTGCCACGTGCCCCTGCAGAGGGTTAAGTCAGCCGGCAGACCCAGAAAATATACATTTTTGTATCATATCTTTGCCTTGTAGAGAGAGAGAAGCTCTAGGAAGAAGAAGTTTTGGAGTGAGAGGGTAGGCCTTCGAGCTTGATTCCTAGAGATCAAACCGTTAGATTCGTGTATTGAGGTTAGATTCTTGATTTACTCTTGTTGTTCTTTATGTTTATCTAGCTGCATTGCATGATCTAGCATGATTCATGAGCCATGCATTGATTTAAAGTTTGGTTCTAGAAAAAGAAAATGGTGTTCTTGGGTTCTTAAAACAAAAGCCTTTTTGATCCGAAAGTTTGCAACAAGTTCCATGTTTTTGTGTTTGTTTTCATAAGATTCTTCAAGTATGGGTACCCAGGTCCATGTTTTCGAACTCATAGCATGAAAATCCCAGATTTTGAAATAACAAGTTGTGATTGAGCATCCATGTTTTTCATGTTCTTCATGTTTATGTTCTTCATGTTCTTCAACAGAGGGAAACCCAGATTTTCCCGACTTCATATCCTTGAATGTGGCCCTCGGGACCACACCTCGGCGAGGAGGTGTGGAACCTCGGCCTAGACCTGGTTGGTGCCCAGCATGTTTTCCCGAGATGAGAAACGGTGTTTCATTTTGATTTGACTTAGTTTTTGAAGAATGCCGAGATCATCTGTATGCATGTGAAACTTGTTTGAAAGTGCATTCAACAGACTTTACCATGTGTTTGTAGGACTTGGACTTGCCTTGACCCCGACGTTTGAAGAATTAATTGAGTGGTATTTTTAATAAAGCTATGTTACAATGTTTTGATAAAAGCCTTGTTTTGCTTTGTTTTGGAAAGTATTTGTAAGCATGAATGATTATTCCTATTTTGTATATCAAGTATTATATCTTGTTTTGATGACATTCTTGGAAAGTCCGTACGTGCTAGGGGACTATAACATTTGTAACACAAAATTTGGAAGCCCGTACGTGCTAGGAGACTATAAGCATTTGTAGCACAAAATTTGGAAGTCTGTACGTGCTAGGGGACTATAAGCATTTGTAGCACAAAGTTTGGAAGTCCGTACGTGCTAGGGGACTCTAAGCATTTGTAGCACAAGTCCTTAGTGCCAGGGGACTATAATGCAACTGCACCATTGATTTGAGATATGTCCCTTGTCTTGCCTTGTTTTGCCACTAACGGTTTACCGCGTGGGTTTGTTTGTTCGAAATGTCATCACTTATACTATATTGATGCTAGTGAGCATCCCTTGAAGCTTGAAAAGATTTGCTAGATGGACTTGGTTCATCCCTTGATTTGCACCAATTATGTTATGTCTCGTTGATAAAGATCTTGAATATCAGTGATGCAAACCCCTTTATTATTCATACCATTCACTGAGTATCCAAGCTCACCCCCTCTCTATATATATGAAGGTGACGAGCAGGACGGCGGTGATGCCTAGATGAACTTGCCACTTGTTTTGGATTTTGCACTTTTGCAGCATCTTGAAGATCATGCTTCTTAGTTGTATTTCTCTGTATTTTGTATTTGATGGCTGAGAAGCCTTTTGGTCAAGATGTATTTTTGTACTTCGTTTTGTTGTATTAAAGCTATGTAAAGATGTATGCTATTTCATTTAACTTATGCACAGCTCTTATGGACTAATTAGATTTACATATATTGCTTCCGCACATGTAAGCCCCATATATTATACTCTGTTGTGTGTGAATTTTGAAAGTTGGCCTTCGGTAATCTCGGATTACTGGCCATCACGGCACCATTCTACTAGGGGCGGAATGGGGTCGTGACAGCGCTGCCCCTCAACCCCTCCACGGCGCTGCCCCCTGGACTCCTGCGAGCTGACCGGGCAACTCGATCCCCGCCAAGGCGCTGCCCTTGGACCCGCCAAGAGGCGCTACCCATTGGACTCCCGCGAGCTGACTAGACAGCTCGATCCCCAACCTACTCAGCGAAGTGGCAAAACTGGGATCGCTACAGTGAAATTACAAAATGTGAGCAACCACTTTCAAATAACTGTTTTTGGGTGTGCACTGTTGGCTTCTGAGATAGTAGAGATATACATATGGGTGTTAGAGAAATTTCTTGATGCGATGGATCACAAGATGCCTCTATCCGTAATCACTGACGGAGATAAGGCCATGCATAGAGCAACTAAGTGGGATTTAAATGAGTAGTAAGTGAGATTTAAATGAGTAGTAAATCAAATCCAATTGAGTGGTGTCTTTTTAAGTAGTAGTGAAGTGGAGTTTGATTGTGTAGTAAGTTGAGTCTCTTTGAGTAATAAATAGTGTTTAATTAGATAGTAAGTCAAGTTTGATGGTGTAGTAAGTAAACAATTAACGAGTAATTTTTTTACCTCGTATTTTAGCCAAAAAATCAAAAAGTTACTAAAATACCATGTTCCCAAATGAGGCCTAAGTCAAGTTTGATGGTGTAGTAAGTAAACAATTAATGAGTCGTAAGTAGAGTCTCATTAAGTAATAAGTGGGGTTTAATTTAGTAGTAAGTAGAGTCTCATTGAATAGTAAGTGAATTGCAATAAAATAGTAAGTGGGAATTCATTTGGTAAGTGAAACCAAAATTGAGTAGATGACAGAGTCCATTGAAGTAGTAAGTGGAAGCTCATTAAATAGTAAGTGAAACCAAAATTGAGTAGTAAGTGAAGTGACAACATAGTGATTCTTTAGGAACACGCGAGTTATTTGGCAAATAGTTTTTAAAATCATCATCACCATTATCAAAGAAGTTTAAAATTTCTTGATTAGAAACAATAAATGGATCTTCTATGGTTTATACTAGAGATGCTTGCGGATTAGGTTGGATCACCCCATCCACCATCCGTCCGAGCTTAGATAGATTGGAAAAAATTAATTTTCATCTGTCCGCTTAGTTGGCTGATGGGAATTGAGCCGGCCATGCAAGTTGACGAGCGGATAAGGATCAATTTGACGATTAGGCTTTATTATTTTGGGCATTTTTTGTATTCCCTCCGTCCCAAAATAATGGTCCCTTTTGGGGAATCTAACTTTTTTTTGTAGTACAATTATTGCACTTTAAAAAAATTGATTTTCCAAAATTACCCTTTGATAGTATTTTTTTTGGAGAATATTAATGTCATAATTGTAGTTTTTATGTTGTTCATGAGTTTAAAAGAAGTGTAAAATAGGAAATTTGTATTATTTTTGTACTTGATTTTTGAAAAGGAAATAATATTTTGGGACAATGAAAAATGAAATAAGGGATTAATGTTTTGGGACGGAGGGAATACTAATTTCTAATAGTCATTTATTGTTTTGCGCCATATTTGGGCATAAAAGTTTTTAATCATTATTTTTTTATAACAAAAAATAAAGACAACTTTTATATTTCATAAATACTTATAATTACTAATTAATAAAAGGTCATTTTATTAACATGTAAAGCATAAAGTATAGCATCATTTTGTAGAATGCCAACAAAAAAAATAACAAATAAATTGTTATGTTTCAAAATAAATAAAAAGACATAATTGTGAATGTATATCTATTCATTTTCTGAAGTAAAAATTGATTACTAAATCTCTGCCAAACAATGGGTACTCATAAATCGGGTGGCTTCCCATTCACCATCTATCTGAACTTAGGCATATTGAAAAAAATATATTCGCATCCATTCACTCAGATCATTGAAATTGCTCATTTTGTAGCGAATCGGTGACAGGTTGAATGGATGCTTGCCTAGACCTAATTTCTATGATGGCTCTATAAATTGAGTATCATTGAGTTGTAAGTAAGGTTTGATTGAGTAATAGTTAGATAAAGTAGTAAATGGAGTATTATTGAATAGTAAGTCAAGTCTGATGGTAAGTCGAGTCTCATTAAGTGGTAAATGAAGTTTGATTGAATAATAAATCAAGTATAATGAAATAGTAAGTAAAATATTGTTGAGTATGACATAGACCTTTAGCAATTTCTATATATCTATGATTTTATAAAACTAAATTTTTAATTATTTGAAGTTATTTTTTAAAATAATATGTTAAAAACTAAATTGAGTAAAATATTATATCATAATTTAATTTGAAACTACAAACGTCTTAGTGGTTTGAAATTTGTTTAAACCCTTCCACTTTCACCACCACTCTATTATCACTGTCACTACTTCAATTTAACTGGTTAAAATATGATAAAATAATTAATTTTAAGTTGAGTTAAAATTTATCATAATTAATAATAAATTGCATTACATTCACTAAAGTAATTGCCAATTAATTTGGCAGGAGATGATAAGGAATTTAAATATATATATATATATATATATATATATAATTATATTTAATTCATATTTCACTCTATTTTTACTTTTCATTTTCAAATCTTTTATCAAATCCATAAATCTTACTTTACTCACTCAAGCATTCGGGATACAGATGAAGCCTAAGAATGCAAACCTTCAGCTAACTACGAAAAGGAAAACACGTCCCTTTTCAGAACTAAAGAAAGTGGATTGGATTTTTTTTTAAATGTGCTCTGATTGTTTTGTAAGAAAATTTTCTTCTGGAAAGTGAAAAATTCCATTTGGGGCTCCACTTATTTCCCTTAACAAATAAAGACCATCAAAACATGTATGAGTCATTCTATAATTATATATATTTGTATGCATACATATAAAAATAGAGATATATATATATAATCATACATGTACAGAATTTTTAATAGATACATAAATTCACAAACAACACTAAAGCTTGGGGTGAGACCAATTATTTTGACCGACATGGAATTGTTGGTGAATGAAGGGTTCTAGAGCATTGCGTTGCCGTTCGGCGAGCAGAGGATGCAAAAAGAACTGCCATCGATGAGGAAAGAGACCAGAGATGGAAGGAGGGAGGGAGAGGGAGGCAAAGAGAGAGAAAGTGGACTTAATTGGGTTTTGTTTTTTTGTTTTTCACCAGCTATAACTGGTACATCTAAGTGGGTTTTGTTTTTGATCGGACGACACAGATTAAAAGATAAGGATCAATGGCTGAAATTAATTTTTATGTATAATACGGAAAAACCACTTTTGCGTACTACAGTCAGACCCCACTAGACTATTGTCACTTGAAATCCGTAATTTCATCCTTAGGCCCGTTTGTTTGGGATTATAGTAAGGGGATTAGAATTACTAATACCTTAGAACTAGTATTGGGGAGGGGATTCATAGTGAGGAGGTAGAGATGGTATTAGAAAAATAGTGAGGGGATTAGAAATTTTTTTATTTTTTTTATTTTTTATATATTGGGAATTTTTTTAAAAATATTAATGTTTAATTTTTATATTTTTTTATTTGTTTTATTATTTTATATAAAAATAATTTAACAATTCCTCACTATTAATCCCCTCACTATCAATCCCCTCACTATTAATCCCCTCACTAACAATCCCCTCCATTCTATCTCTGAAAACAAACGACCCTCGCTAACAATCCCCTCACTATTAATCCACTAACTATCAATCCCCTCCATTCTATCTCTGGAAACAAACGGGGCGTTAGGGTTAATCTTTGCTCAGTTCCCTGCCAACAGAGAAATGAGAGAAAGCTCAATCCACACATTCTCTCTCTCTCTCTGTGCGCGCGCTATAGAGAGAGAGAAACGCATCACCCACCCAGTGATCCAAACATGTGGAGACTCTCACAAAAAAAGGCCCATCAAAACACCAATTACAAATAGAGTAGGTATAAATTTTGCGACAAACACAAGGGATTAGAAAATCATGAACCACAGCAAAACCACAGATCTTGAAGATAATTCATCCAATCTTCATAAACAAAAAGAAAAGAGCGTAGAAACAAGGAATATAAATATATCCAGATTCTAGTATCAAACCAAACATTAAAAAAAAAAAAAAAAAAAAAAAAGAGATTAAAAAACTGGAGTTGAAATCAATTTCATCCTTCTATCCACATATTTCAACTCCAAGATTGCACAAATTTTCAATGAATCAGATATCCCAGAAGCCAAAATTTCTCAAATTAACAAACAGTAACAGAAGTAAACCCAAAAATACCACATGAAATTCAAACCAAGATTAATCTTAAGTACTTCTTTTGAAGAATTAACTGGTTCATCACAGGCATTAAAATGTCGTACATCAATGATCTCTTCCCAAGCTCTTCTTCAATGGTAGGCCCCTCCACACCCAACCTCCCCCTTTTTCTTCCCATTGGTGGTAGTGGTGGATCTGGGTCTGTTCAAATTTGGACATAGCAGACGGCGGCGTGGTGGAGGAACAAGATCGATCTGAACAGAGATAAACAAAAAAGAATAAAAAAAAAATAAATGATAAACTACAAATACACCCCTAAGATTTGATTAAAGTACAGATTGCTCTATGTGATTTGAAAAATTACAAATACCTCATTTTTAGAATTTTTTATTTAACAGAATTAACTAAAAAAATAATAAAATTCATAATTGTTCTCCTAAATAATAATAAAATTACTTAAATTATTAATTGAAATATGTTTATAAAATCATTAAAAACTAAAAGGGACGATTTGCTATGAGATTAAAAACCTCAGGGAGTGGAATGTAATTTTCAAAACCACAAGGGTGATTCGTATTTTAATCAAACCTCAGAGGATGTATTTGTAATTTATCCAAAAATGAAACTCGAAAATGAGTGAAGATATAAATCATACATTTTTTTAATTAAAAACGCAATAAATTAAATAAGTTACAATTATTAAATCGATCTAATTTTGTGTGTAGATGAAATACACAAAGTGTCTGACAAAATAAACTAGTCGAATTATCGAAACGGGACCCATGGTGGAACCTAAGGGCCCAAACAACGTCCTTTAGTCCAAAATTTGAACCGGAGGGAATCCTCTTCTTTTAAACAAATATCAAGGACTGTATTTGTAATTTATACACACAGAAGAAAAAAAAATTAAGTACACAAAAATGGAAATTTCTATTTCCATACACTAATTTGTCTCTGTGCACACAATGAAACATTATTTAAATGACAATTGTATCCTAAAGCAAAATTATTATAATGGACATCAAAATATACTCACAATATTATATTAAAAATTTTCTATACTAATCTTTTTAAAACAAGAAAATCTCAACACACATCGTTTGAGTAAAAAAAAAAAAAAAAACTAAACTCTACATCTGATGAGTATCATGGTGTTCCTCTTCACACAGATCTGAAGATCCGACCCAACTACTTTTGTCTATTGCTTCCAATTCTTGTTTTCTTCGACCAATCATTCACAGATTCAACCATTTCTCGATCAAATCACTCCCGCAAGTTGATCTGTGATTTTTGTTTTTTCCTTGTCATTATTTGCTTTGTATGTTAATGCTTCATGATCGTTCTTCCCACTAAACTTCCTTTAAAGTCCATTAAACTCCTTGCTTCCCTAATAACTATTGGACAATTTTCAATGCATTCAAAGAAAGGAGAAAGACTGTTTGATTACAAAAATCAAAACAATATATAAAAATAAATAAAACAACAGATTCTTATTTTGTTACAAAAACAAAATCAGAATCTAAAAAGGAAAAAAAATAAAAATAAAAAAGTAAACTAATTACTTACCTTATTATTTTCTCGAACAAAATTTTGATCAAGTCCAGTATTTAACACTATGTCCTTAAGACAGATTCGTCCTCTCCTGGGTGCTTTCAGATTATAGGCGTCTATCTCCCAAGATAAAATGATCAACAATGAACAGTAGCAGCACTACAAATTCTTCGTACAACGAACACACTTTCTGATTATACACTTTCTTACGGGAAAATTAAATGCAGCAAAATACAAAAAGCAATTGCAGAAAACAAGAACGAAAAATTATTGAATGCAAAATCCAATTGAGGGACTACTTATTTATAGATGAAATAATGGCTTTTCAGAAAAGGTTTCAACAGGTAAAAACCTGTTCGGGACAGAGGTTAAATAGGTACAAACTTGTTCGGATTTGAATTGAACAGATAAAACCAGTTTGAACAGGTAAAAACTTGTTCGGATTTAATTTAAACAGGTAGGAACCTGTTTAGTAAAAAGGAATAGGCTTATTGGACCAAACGAATTAATTTTGAAATTTTCAAACTGAAATTCAAATTCCAAATGATAAGAATTTATCTTATTTTTTTTAGAAGAATAAAATTCAAATGTTTTTGGCCCAAAAAAAATAAGCATTGGGACGGACAGCGGTGGCACGCGCGTGTGTTTTGTTTTGGGTCCAATGGATCTAACCCACTTTGCCCATAATCTCACCCTTCCACAAAACTTGGGTATCCCTTGGGACCCTCCCCATGTTGCAAACCTAAGGCCTATAAACCCACACAAAGTTTGCCCACCAAAGCAATGTGGGACAAACCTTAACTCTAACCTTTATGGAAATTTCACCAAACACACCATTTTCATGGAGCTCACTCTGGCTTCAATTTCTCATTCACTTGATAATGGTTTTGAATAACCAAATATACGACGTGAATCATTATGCGGCAAAGAATGCGTTGCCACAAGGACCCGCTAACTTTGACGCATGGATCCCACCTAAAAATTAGACCAAAGTTTGGAAATAAACCTTTTTTTTTTCCAAACCATTTCTTACAATAGCTCGAGGTCATTCACTTCCTCTCTCCTAAGTTTGTTTAGTGACCAAAACTACAATCCAACCTTTGACCCTTTCGATGTCAAAGCAAAGCAAAACCTTGATCGTGCAATCTAGCCTTTACATCGAGGAATCTTTTCCGTTCTTAAAATCTTAGTACGATTGTAACGCCCCGTATTTTATTACTCAGATAACCTTACCAATATTCATTAATTAAGTCCATTTACAAATAACATTTCATCCTTGGATGAAATGATGAATAATTAAATATACATATTTTCTCTCGTTATACAACAATGACATTTACATACAAATAAAAGAAATGCCCTGAGGCTAACAATAAAAGAGAGGACACTACTCTTTACAAAAAAAAATAGCACTCAGCCAAACAACAAATGAAGTAGTACAATCCATCGCTACGTTACACTTATGAAATGGTAAAAATCATTGCTTGATCTTTAAATCCAAAAAGCATTCCCTGTATACATGTACAGGCAGGGGGTGAGCAACCACTAGCTCACCAACCAATCTCATATTAAAACATTAGAAGATATGCGGGTACCAAAATACTCATACATATACGTGAAATCATATTATGTCAAAACCATATAATTATTTTTACATAATCTCTTAAATCTAATTTATTTAATTAACCACAACAAGTTAACTTAAATAAATAAACATGTTTAAATAGTAACAGAACATCTTTTTCAATTCATTCAATTATCTCATTATCAATTGAATCAAATAATTAAACAATTCATCAAATCCATTTTATACAGTCTTATGAAATGAATGCATATGCCATGTCATATTCAAAATATTTTTCTCATCTTTTGAAAATCTTATGCACAATACCATTTTGAAAACACATTAATCCAGCAATTTCAATAAAATTCCAAGATGTAAATACGACTCGGGCAATCCCTAGGCTGGTGTCTGCAAGTAGACTATACAAGCACTACCAATTTGTCATTTTTACCAGTATTAACTAGAAGGCTCGACACCTATCATCTACACCACCTTTCAAGACTTACCACCGTATTTACCCCAAAATTATTTCATAAAAACTTGTTTCCCAACATTCCTTTCTCAATGCAAAGTTTTTAAATCAAATTTCAAAGCTCATCATTATCAAATGAATTGATATGCCAATGCAATGATTAATAATTGTTAGGTTTTTATTCTTGGCAATCCCGTTTGACAAAACTCCTTTCAGTTGTACTTATTTTCGCACTTTTTATTTCAGTGAGGCTATGAGTGTTTAGATGCGAATCCAACCCGAATTGTGCCTTGCAGAGAAGTTTGTGATGTTAATACTTTTAAGATTGCCACTTCGCTGATTATGACGGGGATCGAGCTGCCCGGTCAGCTCGCGAGGGTCCAGGGGGCAGCGCCCAGGCGGGGTCGAGGGGCAACGCCCCCGAAGCAAAATGCAAAATTGCATTCGAAGTTGCATGTTCGCCCTTGCTCGCTCGAGCGAAGTAGTTCTCGCTCGAGCGAAGACTGCGTCTGCATAAAAACCTGAAAGAGTTGATTGTACGCTCGAGCGAAGGGTGCGTGGCTCGAGCGAAGCCACTTATGGAAAACACGCGTTTTTGGTTTCTCACTCGAGCGAGAGAGTCTTCGCTCGAGCGAGCTTCGCAGTCCCAAATTTCTATAAGTATTTGTTTTAGTCCAAAACTAGGATTACTTCTTCAGATCTTCTTTTTGGATATTAAGGTTTATATCTGGGGATATTTTGCTAGTTTTTTTTGATGTTTTGATTGAGTATTCAACTCATGGTTTAAAGAGTATACATCAAAGAATTATTTGTTTGTTCTACACAAAAGAGAGAGTTGTTCTTCGGTGGATTCTAAAGAATTCGAGCCTGAAGCTTTGGTGGATTCTAGAGTGGCTCATCGTCAAGACAATTCCGAGGTGAAGACGGGGTTGGAAGAGGCACATAGGGGTTGGTTCAATTCGGGCGTGGATTCGCTAGATAATTGAGAGTATACCTGTGTAATTCATTTATATCTTCTTAGTGGATTGTTTTGTGACTGTTGCCCGTGGTTTTTTATCACAATTGGAGGTGTCCAATTGTGGCTTTTCCCCGTAAAATCGTTGTGTCGATTTGTCTTGATTGTTTGATTGGAATTGTTGTTTACTGCTTAAAATTGATACATAATCACAAATCAACATCTAAGGGATTTCTAAATTTTTCATACAATGCAATATTTCTTCCACTTTCAATACTTCCACACAATATTCTCATTGTGATCAAAATTCTCATTTCTCATTTCAATATAATTTCTCAAGATGAATATAAATATTTTTATTCCAATTCATCATGGGACAACAAAATTCCCACTCTTAGAGTGATCTCCACCATTTAGTCACTTCAAGACTATATCAACATTTTGAACAATAATTTCCAAAACTTCAACAATTCTCATATTCCATGAAAACCATCATTTATATATAAACAAATAAACAATTTTTCAAACATCATTTATTTTGGCACAAAAAATAAATATAACAACATCTTCAAAGATTGTTAACATCTTTCTTAAAAACTCCCAATTTTTAGGTTTTCTCACCAAAACCACTCATTTTTATTTATTGAAAGAAAGTCACCAAAAACACCTCTCTTCAATCCTCATATTTCAAAACCCTCAGTTTCTATTTTTAAAAGAAACAAGAAAGTAAATCCACTTTAAAAAAAAATCTCTCTTCTTCAATCAACAATCAATTTTCAAAACAAATCAAATGATGATTTTGAAAATCATCTACATCTTGCAAAAACATATATATAACTCAAAGGAAATCCCTACTTATTAAATATTACCATTTCCATCCTACTATGTCAAAAGTTATGGTATAATCTTAATAACACATGTTTAACCATAACGGATATATGACCTTTTAACCAAAACTAATTTAATCCACTAAATTAGTAAGTTTATTATATTCAAAAAAAAATTAATTAATAATACCAAACCTAACTTCTCATGTCTCATCCCTCAAACATAACTATATTTCAACATAACCATTTTTCATGCCAAGCTATTTAAAGAGGCAATATTTTTACCAAATTCTCTATCAATAATAATTTCACAACTTTTTCTAAAATTACTTAACCAACATGATATTTACATCAAAAATTATGAAATATGCCCAATAGTAACATTTTTGAGGTTATGAGTTTGAAAGTCCACATTTCACATTTTTATTTTCATAAAAATGAACACAACTTAATCATCAACATATCATCTTTTATAAAATATCATGAATGTAACACTTTTAGAATTTTTAATCCCAAAGCAACTCTATAATTCATACTTAAGCATTTACTCCATATTCCTCAACATTAATTTATTTTTCTCAAAAATAAATTCCAAATCAGAAATAAAAAAAAAATTCAACTTTATTTTTCTAAAAATAAATCATCTAATCATAATATGATGTAAAGACAATCCATACAACTCTTAAATTTTGTTTTTGGATTTCTTTGCAAAATTATCAATGCAAAATGATTTTTCCAAATCAATCTCAAAATGCCAACATTCTTAACATTTCAACATAATTTTTCTTCCAAAAATTACCAAACAAAAATCTAAAATATATATATATATATATATGCAATACCTCTTATAATGATATATTTTCTCAAAATAACCCTAACATAGCTTTAAGGTGAAAATATGAAAAAAGTCTTTACCTCAAATATGAAGAAAAGTTAATCCTAAAATGCAAACATCACCCGATCATGGATCAGAGATCGCCATTGCAAAGATCACGATGAGCTCTCCGACTTTCATGTACAACACTTTGGCAAAATCTCACTCTAAAGACTCTCATTTCAAGCTCAAAGATTGAGCTTCAATGGAGAAATAAAGAGAGAGAGAGAGAGAGAGAGGCGTTGAGAGAAAGAGAGAGATGAGCTCTCTGCCAATTCAAACAAAGCAAATGAAAAGAAAAGGTAGGGAAAAGAAAGATGGGACAATGGAGAGAGAGAGGTGGGGGACAACCCCAAGTGGGTTCGTTTCTCCAAAATTGGTTTCCCCAAAAGAAAAATATAATTTTTGTAATAATACCTCAAAATTTTATAATATAAATTATAAAATAATATAATTTTTCTCACCACAAAATATAACATTTTTGTACACCACAAAGGATAATATTTTGCTCACTACGAAATATACACATTTTCATTCCTTATAAAATATATAATTTTTCATCATATGGTACACACCATAAAATCAACTATCAAATATTTATTATAATCCTATCCTATATAATAAATAATAACAACTCTCAATGTGGTTATTACCAATCACATAATTAAAAAGGACTAAACAGTTAAATATAAATCATTAAACAAATTCAAATTAAATTAAATCTAAATCATGGGTCTCACCCATAAGTCAAACATGGTCCAATTATGTACCAAATGGACCCAACAAATTTATCTCAAATCATGGTCCAAACACCCAAAACTCAAATTTCAAATTCTGTTATAAATTAAATTGAACACCAATCAGTCCGTGAATTTTCATAAAATAAATATTCATCATTTAATTCTGAAATTTTTATCCAACGTGCTAGACTCATACGGGAACAACATATAAAAATTCATAATTTTCTGAGGTCGAGAACTATTTTTAAAAAATATAAAATCGAACTATTTTTGCACAGAATTTACACAGTAATCAAATTCAAAAATTTACTCAATTAAATTATGCACTGACTATTTAAAAAAAAATTCTGAGCAACGACATATTTGATACTGCCCTTATTTTCCCATTTTTAAGGGCCACTATCATGTGTTTTGGATGCCTAATTAACTTGAAAGTTTTCTATTTAGCTATTTAACTGTTATTTCTATGTTAGAAGCACCAGGCTTTTTGTTAAACTGTGGAGGAAAAAGAAAAAAGAAAAAAGAAAAAAAAAAGAAAAAGAAAAAAGAAGAAAGAAGAAATTATTGAAATACCAAGATGTTGTGCCCTCTCCTTATGTTCAGTGATGTCTGATGTGGCATTATTCTTTCTTTTGCAAAATGCGTGATACTCTCGTTTTGACCATGAGAATGTTCTAAAGCAAATAATGACAAGGAAAAAGCAAAAATAGGATACACAGATTCAACTATTTCACAACAAAAAATAATATACTTTTTAATTGAAACAACTCATCTGGGAGTCTCTGATTTTAAACCGTAGTTCATAGTTGTGTTGAAATAGATGAAAGGGGTAAAGGTGTGTGAAAGGGGGTAAAGATGAGTTAGGGTATAATTGGAACATCAAATGTGTGGAATGAGAAGAATAATCAAAACCAAATGGGTAAAGTACACTTACACCCCTGAGATTTGGATTTAATACATAAGTTTGGGAAATGACATTAACCTTCTGTCATTGTAATTATTTAAATGGAATTAACGTTGATATCAAAAAGAGATTGAATTCATACACTCTCTTTTCTTACTTTGTTTTGCTTTTTTTGTTTTTTTTCTTTGCTTTACTTTTTTTTTCCAATGTAATTTCCTTTGTTTTCTATCAGGAGTTGTTGTCTTTTATATAAAAAAGGGTTTGTGAAATGAAACTATTAATCACAGGGATAGAAATGTAATTTCTATAACGTCAGGGGGTGGGATGTAATCGAACCAAATCTCAAGGGGTGTTAGTGTAATTTACCCAAACCAAATTAATAAGTGTGTGCACTGAGAAATGATATGTACTAAGATAAGTAAATGTGTGGAAATAGAATTTTTCCAAAAAAATAATTCATAGAATCAATTACAGACAAAACACAAGCGACTTCTAACTTTTGTGTCTTGTCTGTGATTAAAACTCAAAAAAAAAAAAAAATTACACGTGGAGAGAGAACACCTTTCTCTGGAACAAACAACCCAAGAAGAGGTGAAGAACAACTTTCCTAGATACAATTCCACCGCTTAAAAATTGCATATTTGTGATACAATTCCATCTCTTAAAGCAAGAAGTACATTGCAAGAAACCCTAAACCTCCAAGCAAAGGCACTAGTTATCATTCTATCTCAAAGAATCCAAAAATAATGAGACAAAAACTTACATGTTTTTCAAATAGTAGAATCATACTTGCGCATCTCACAGGTAACAAGTATACCTCAAAGAATCCCAAACTCTCACTACCCTATGCACCTTAACATCAAGAGATTATCAAGTATTACGGGAATACGATGTGGTTGTGTAACAAATATTTTTTTGAGCTAGGTAAGTACATGACTCTTTATTTATCGGATTGGTATGTATAGTGCCACGTTAAAATTCTTAGAAGTTCAAATAATTACTTCTGAACATCCCTTTCTTGTTTGACAATGATGAATAAGAATTTCAATTTTAAAAAAGGAAAATAATTTAGAAACATAATTTTTGCTCAAAAAATCTCATCCAGAATGATGTGACAAAAGAAAATTTTAAAATTATGAGCCATAAAGGTGGTATTTTGATTTGAAATGAAACTTACAAACAGTTCAGTATAAATTTTTTATACAAATATTTCATTTGTATATCAACAATCTTAAAAAAAAATCATTCAAACGCAGCCCCTAGATTCTTTATTATTATTATTATCTAACCCATACTGGTGGGGATGTTCGAACCTCGCCAGAAGTCTTCCATTCATTCACTATATTAATTCAAATTGATACATGCATCACAGGGAGAGCTAAAGCAAATTGTGGAAAGCTTCCCTAGCTGTAGGCTTCCTGCTAAAAGGTTGGTTGATAGTTTCTCTATCAATCCAGCTTTCAGTTTTTCCCCCAAAACCACTAATAACCATACAAAGCAAACCTAGAAACTAATAAAAAATTAACCTTCAGAAATTAGAAAAAAAAAAAAGAAGAAAAGAAAAGGTCAACTTGAAAACTCTCTTTCTCCCTCATTAAAAGTCAACTTTTTATTTCTCTCCTTTCTCTCTAAAGTTATCAACCCATTTATATTGGGTTGATGATGAAGATTAAGAATAAGAGACCAAAAAAAAATAAAAATGTTAGACAGAGAGAGTAGCAAGAGAAGATTGATATATATTGTTATCAAGAGTCACAGGACTGGGAGTCCTAAAATGGTGAACGGGTTTTTGTGAGTTATACACCATGCGGTAAATTTCTATTAAAATTCATTATGAACATGATTATTATTCAAATTCATGTCATATACTTATTTGGACTTGCCTCTCTCTCTCTCTCTCTCTCTCTCTCTCTCTCTCTCTCTCTCTCAACTTATTGAATCTTTGTTCTTGGTTTTGATTTGTGAAAGTATTTCAGAATTTAAACATGATAAAGATCCCATGCATATGCATGATTTGATTATTATTTAGTTGTTTCCTCTTTTTATTATTTTTCCGATATAATAGGTACGGTAATATTAATATTGATATTGATATACATGGGCATCTTAATTACAATATTTTGAAAACCTCTGCAATTTATCCTCAAGGTTGAAATTATGTTTTTTTTTTTTTTTTTTTTGGGTAGTGGTGGTGACCGTGTGATCCATTAAATTCCCTATTAATTAATAATCTTTACTTAATTTGTAATTGAAAAAGGTAACTATTATTGATATTCAATTTTTGTTCTTGTTTTGTGGGAAGTAATGGATGTTGATTTATTTAATTTTTATGATAATATAAAAATTTATGTATCTAACATTTAATGAGATTGAGGATGAACATGAAAAGGGCCAGGCCGTGATAGATGATTGGTATCCATATATATTCGTGGTTTCATGTCATCATTCGTTGGTTGGACTTGGATCATTGGTGCATGTATGCATGGGGTAACTTGTTGTAAATTGGCTGTAGATTCTAGCCAACCACATGGTGGGGAAGATGGCAGCTCAAATTCACATGGTAGGGAAGGAACTCTTCTGGCCATTCACATGGTGAGACAGCATTGGAGTTGGCCACGTGAAGCTTTCTACTGGAAAGCCACCGAAAGGAGAAATGTGGGCTGGCAGCCAGCTCACATTAAAGGCCTCTCCATTCTCTATTCTTGTGTGTTATTGCTTGTTTGAGTTCCCTGGTGTGCCCCCGATCCACAACAATTGGTATCAGAGCTCGGGTTGTGAAAAATCAAATTTTTTTCTGAAAGTGCCTAGATTTCGAAGTGCTCGAAATCCACTTTTGAGCATACCAGGAGGAAGAACTCCAGGAGAGGAGTCCAACCAAGCAAAGCAGAGGCCCAAAAACCTCCTCACGCCCCCTCACGCGCTCTCTGAAAAAAGCGCGTGAAGGCCACTCTCTGCACGCGCCACACGCGCTGCTCAGGGGAGAAGACGAGCCACGTCATGCCACGTCAGCGACACGTCAGTCCACGTGTACGCCACGTGTCC
Source organism: Camellia japonica (assembly GCA_030407325.1). Classification (NCBI taxonomy): domain Eukaryota; kingdom Viridiplantae; phylum Streptophyta; class Magnoliopsida; order Ericales; family Theaceae; genus Camellia; species Camellia japonica. Next base: position 167,887,743 of record JAPPVO010000016.1, read on the forward strand.
CAGCCACGTCAGCCTGAGCCGCTGACCAAGCCGAGCCGCCGTTGACCGCGCCGTCAAGCCGCCGTTGACTGCGCCGCCGAACCTCCGTTGACCGCACTGCCTGCGCCGTTGACCGAGCCGTTGACCGGAGACATTATCCAGTGCATCTCAGACGCACCAGATTCTGCAGATCTGAACCGTTCAAACTGTTTTGGCTATTTCTGAGTCATTCGGAGTCCGTTTTTGATGATCCAATAGTGTTTTCCAACTATTTGGGATATTCCAGACACATCTGTATGGTCAGTTTTTTGAATTGAAGTTTCTAAAAAAAATGGCAGAATCTAGATCAACCGAGCCGTAAGTAATTCAGCCAGTACAAGCAACTCTAGGCATTGGACCCCGGTGTCCCATGCTAAGTTCGAGGTAGAGAAGTTTGATGGAAGCAGCAACTTCGGCATGTGGAGATGCGAAGTTAAGGATATACTTGTCCAGATGAACCTGCACTTCACTCTAGGAGACAAACCAGATGACATGGACGGGATAGAATGGGAGAGGGTGAATCTCCTGGCCTGCAGTTCCATCCGACTTTGCCTTGCAAAAGAGGAGAAGTATGCCTTCACAGAATATGATATTGCGAAGAAGCTTTGGAAGGCGCTGGAAGATAAGTTCATGACAAAGAGCATTGAAAACAGGCTCTACTTAAAGAAGAGGTTGTTTCGTTTCGACCACAAGAAAGGTATTTCGATGAACGAACACCTAAATAACTTCAACAAAATTCTTACGGATTTGAAGAATTTGGATGATCACATTGGTGATGAAGACAAAGCATTGTTATTGTTGAATTCCTTGCCTGACTCGTATGATCATCTCACTACTACTTTACTGTACGGTAAAGAGAAGATCAAGTATGTTGATGTTGCAAACGCCTTGGTGAACAATGAGTTCAGAAGGAAAGATAAGTTTGCAAACAGGGACTCAGCATCTGAGGCATTGACAGTCAGAGGCAGAACAAATAACAGAAGATATGCAGGGCGAGGAAAGTCTCGCTCAAAATCCAGAGGGAAATCTTCAGACAGAAGACGTCTTGCAAAAGACGAGTGTGCTGCTTGTCGCCAGAAGGGGCATTGGGCAAAAGATTGTCCCAATAAAGACAAGACAGAAGAAAAGGTGAACATTGCACGAGATGGAGATAATGATGAAGGAGCAGCCTTCACAGTTTCATCATATGGCCAGTCTGATGACTGGATAATAGATTCCGGATGTTCCTACCACATGTGTCCTAACAAGCAGTGGTTCTCGAGCTTACGAGAGTTCGATGGAGGAGTTGTGCTGATGGGCAACGACCAAGCTTGCCAGACAAAAGGGATTGGAACAATTCGACTGAAGATACATGATGGAACAATAAGAATTCTTGAAGATGTACGGTATGTACCAGATCTAACAAAGAATCTCATCTCAGTGGGAGTTTTAGACTCCAAAGGTTACAGAGTAACCATGGAAGGTGGAGTCCTCAAAGTTGTTCGAGGAGCATTTGTAGCAATGAAGGGTACTCGACAGGGAAATTTATATTTCCTAGATGGCTCAACAGTCACAGGGAGAGTGGCTGTCTCCACCAGCTCAGAAGATGATGCATCAGACACTTCCAGACTTTGGTACATGCGCCTAGGGCATGTCGGTGAGAAGGCTTTACAAGGGTTGGTAAAGCAAGGCCTGTTGAAAGGCGCCAAGACGGGGAAGCTTGAGTTCTGCGAGCATTGTGTACTGGGAAAGCAAACAAAAATCAAGTTTGGTACTGCTATTCATCGTACCAAAGGGATTCTAGACTACGTCCACAGCGACGTATGGGGTCCTTCCAAGAATGCTTCGTTGGGAGGTAAACACTACTTTGTGTTGTTCATTGATGATTTTTCAAGAAGAGTTTGGATTTACACAATGAAGCACAAAGATGAAGTCTTAGACATCTTTCCTATGTGGAAGAAGATGATTGAGACCCAGACAGGCAGAAAGATCAAGAAGCTCAGATCTGACAATGGTGGAGAATACACATCAGATCCCTTCTTTGAGGTTTGCCAGAATGCAGGGATAGTGAGACATTTCACAGTTCCTGGAACACCGCAGCAGAATGGAGTTGCAGAACGCATGAACCGCACTTTGGTGGAGAAAGTCCAGTGTATGCTGTCACAGTCTGGATTGAGCAAGGCATTTTGGGGCGAGGCATTGAACTATGCTCGTCATCTTGTCAACAGACTACCTACTGCAGCACTAGATGGTAAGACTCCCATGGAGGTATGGTCAGGAGTCCCAGCTACTGATTATGATCAGTTACGTATCTTTGGAGGTCCAGCTTATTTTCATGTTACAGAATCTAAGTTGGATCCAAGATCCAAGAAACCCATCTTCTTGGGCTTCGGTGACGGTGTCAAGGGATACAGACTTTGGTGCCCTGAATCAAAGAAAGTTCTCATCAGAAGAGATGTTACCTTTGATGAGTCTGCAATGCTGAAGCAACCAGATCCTCAACAGAATGAGGAAGCATTGAAGAAGTCAGTGCAGGTGGAGTTTGAGACTCCAGCAAAGACTAGTCAGCCAATCAACCATCCTGAAGAAGTCTTAAAGGATGGCTCTGAAGAGAGTTCAGATGAAAATAAAAATCCAGAGGCTCCGCAACAATCAGAACCCATTGCAATCAGGAAAGGACAAAGGGTTACTAAGCAACCCAGTTGGATGACCGATATGGTAGCCTATGCACTTCCAATCATTAAAGATAATGTTCCTTGCACTTTCAAAGAAGTCGTACAGAATGTAGAAAGTGTCAAATGAAAGGAGGCTATGGATGAAGAGATCGGGTCACTTTATAAGAACCAGACTTGGGAGTTAGTGCAACTTCCAAAAGGCAAGAAAGCAATTGGGTGTAAGTGGGTTTACACCAAGAAGGAAGGCATTCCAGGCAGAGACAACATCAGATTCAAAGCTAGATTGGTAGCTAAAGGCTATGCTCAGAAGGAAGGAATAGACTACAATGAGGTATTCTTACCTGTTGTGAAGCACACGTCTATTCGCATCTTGTTAACTTTGGTTGCACAGTTTGATCTCGAGCTCGCCCAACTCGATGTCAAAACTGCTTTCTTACATGGAGACCTTGAAGAGGAGATATACATGTCCCAGCCAGATGGTTTCAAAGTTGCTGGAAAAGAGAATTGGGCCTGTAAGCTGAACAAATCGTTGTACGGATTGAAGCAATCCCCGAGACAGTGGTACAAGCGATTTGATCGGTTCATGATGGAGAAAGAATACACAAGAAGTCAATTTGATCATTGTGTATATTTCCGTAAACTTCCCGACGGTTCCTTCATCTATTTGCTCTTATATGTAGATGATATGCTGATTGCATCTACGAGCAAGGTGGAGATTGACAAACTCAAGGCACAGTTAGCGAGAGAGTTTGAAATGAAGGATTTGGGAGAAGCAAAGAAAATTCTTGGCATGGAGATCAAGAGAGACAGGAAGAAGGGCACGGTTTGTCTGACACAAACCCAGTATCTGAGAAAGGTGTTAGACAGATTTGGCATAAATGGGAAAACCAAAGCTGTGAGTACACCATTGGCCCCTCATTTCAAGCTTAGTGCTTCGATGTCTCCACGCACAGAAGAAGAACGGAAGCATATGGCACAGGTTCCATATGCAAATGCAGTTGGTGCATTAATGTATGCTATGGTTTTTACACGGCCTGACATCTCGCATGCTGTGAGTATGGTAAGCAGGTATATGCATGATCCAGGAAAAGATCACTGGCAGGCAGTGAAATGGATCCTAAGGTACATACATGGTACGGTCAATCTGGGATTGAAGTTCGAGAGAGATAACCGACTCGGGCAGAATTTGGAAGGATATGTGGACTCAGATTATGCTAGTGACTTAGACAAACGCCGGTCAACAATAGGGTATTTATTTACGCTTGCTAAAGGGCCGGTGAGTTGGAGGTCAATGCTTCAGTCAACGGTGGCTTTGTCTACTACAGAGGCAGAGTACATGGCAGTGACGGAAGCCTTTAAGGAAGCTATTTGGCTACATGGGTTGATTGAAGACTTGGGAATTGTTCAGAAGCACGTTGAGGTGTATTGTGACAGTCAGAGTGCCATTTGTTTGGCAAAGAACCAGGTTCATCATGCCCGTACCAAGCACATTGATGTCCGTTTCCATTTCATCCGAGAAATTATGAATGAATGGGATATTCTGCTTCAAAAGATTGGTACTGCAGATAATCCTGGCCGATATGCTCACAAAAGTGGTTTCTGGGATCAAGTTCCAACACTGTTTGGACTTGGTCAACATCTCTCGGAACTGAGCACCTTCGGGTGCAAGGCAGTGTTGATCGATCACTATGTTGGATAAGAGAATTCTCGCCAAGGTGGAGATTTGTTGTAAATTGGCTGTAGATTCTAGCCAACCACATGGTGGGGAAGATGGCAGCTCAAATTCACATGGTAGGGAAGGAACTCTTCTGGCCATTCACATGGTGAGACAGCATTGGAGTTGGCCATGTGAAGCTTTCTACTGGAAAGCCACCGAAAGGAGAAATGTGGGCTGGCAGCCAGCTCACATTAAAGGCCTCTCCATTCTCTATTCTTGTGTGTTATTGCTTGTTTGAGTTCCCTGGTGTGCCCCCGACACACATGAGTTGGCCATGTGGAAGGAGCTTCACCATGTTGCTACATGAGTTGGCCATGTTAGGATGCCAACATAAAGGAGCTGGCCATGTGATGGCCAGCCTCTCCTCTCCACCTTCTGTTAATGTATAAATTGTGAGGTTGAGTGGAGAGCAAAATGAGAGAGCTAGAGAGAGCAGAGCAAGCCACAGAGAGTGAGATATGTGAGGCGGAGAGACCGTCTCCCTCGGTGTGAGCGAGGGAGACGGGTGAGTGGGTGAGTGAGGAGAGTGTGAGCTCCTCCTCTATTGTAATCTTTCTGTATTATCTCCATTGTTATAGTGATAACCAGCTACTCTCCCGTAGACACAGGCATTGAGGCCGAACCATGTTAAATATTGTGTCTCCTTAAGTGTGGGTGTGTTTTTTCTACTTGGTATAATTTCTACAAGGTCTTGGGCGGGATCCCAGATCCCAACATAACTAACTAATATCGATATCGTATATACATTCCTTTTTTCTGGGTTCCAACACAATCAAATCAAATCAAAATCAATCGAGAGAGAGAGAAAATGTATTCATCGAATCATTGGGGAGGAACATTGGAGATAAGCAATGGGACAGGGGAGTCTATGACAGAAGACGTGGAGATGAGCAGGGAGACAAACATGGCGGAGTGGGACAGGGCGTCGATAGCACACCAACAGCAACAGCAGCAGTATCATCATCATCATCATCATCATCATCATCTGGACGAGACCCAACAGAGTGTTAGGGAAAATATGTGATTCCCCACAAGTAAATCAATCAATGGGAATAAAAACTAATGCGAAAAAATTAAATCAAAGGCAACACAAGAATTTTTACGTGGTTCCCTCAATGTAAGATACGTCCACGGGATCGAAATCCGATTCCACTATCAACCAAAGAGTTTTCAAACGATTACAAACGAGACACTAATGGTCTCACAAACCACCCTTAGGTGAATCCCAAATAATCACAAATAAACAAGAGGAAAGACCTCACCAAATAGATGAACCAAAATCTTCCGAACCAAAGTTGTAGAAGACCCAAAAATAGTATTCCAAATCAACCGAATATGCCCACAAATAATTCTTCAAAGCATCCAAAGAATCCCCAAGCACCAGCCGGAAAAAAAAAAAGGACCAAACCTTACAGTAGCCACCAATTGAAAGTCTATACACCAAGCACTATGCATACACCAAACCCACCGAATTGATATACCAATATGCAGCAGTCGCTCCTCCGTGCCTCGGAAAACCAAAAACAATATATTGAATCTAGGGTTTTTTTTTTCAAACCTTAGTTGTTTCCAAATTAGATTGGGTCTCCTCAAATTAAATATAATATATAAAAATATATTAAAATTAATACTAAACCAAATTAAACTCTTTTTCCAAAACCAATTGGGTCCCACACTCCAATAAGGAGATATACCCAACAATTCTCCCCCTACCGACTTAGGTGGAGACATCAACCATACCCGCCAAAGTTCGACACTTTAAATGTTTGTCCCTCGACAAAGTCTTTGTCAACATATCCGAGATATTATCATCTGTGTGAACCTTTTCGAGTTGTAACAATTTCGAGTCTAACACATCACGAATCCAATGGTATCTCACATCAATGTGTTTCGATCTCGAATGAAAGGTAGAATTTTTACTCAAGTGAATAGCACTTTGACTATCACAATAAAGCACATACTTTTCTTGCTTCAAACCCAACTCTTGCAAAAATTTCTTCAACCATAACTCCTCTTTACAAGCTTCTGTAATGGCAATAAATTCAGCTTCGGTAGTTGAGAGAGCAACACATTTTTGTAATTTAGATTGCCATGCCACAGCTTTCCCTGCAAAAGTCATCAAATACCCCGAAGTAGATTTTCTAGAATCAACATCACCAGCCATGTCAGAATCTGTGAACCCATCAAGCATCGGCTTACCATCCCCAAAACACAAACACACCTTCGAAGTCCCTCGAAGATACTTTAGAATCCATTTTACCGCTGCCCAATGTTCTTTACCCGGATTAGAGAGAAAACGACTCACCACACCAACGACGTGAGCAATATCCGGCCTTGTACAAACCATGGCGTACATCAAAGAACCAACTGCTGAAGCATAAGGAACTTTTAGCATCTCTTCCTTGTCTTTCTCACTTGTAGGACATTGATTCGAACTAAGTTTGAAGTGACCCGCAAGTGGACAACCAACCGGCTTTGCTTTATCCATGTTGAACCTCTCAAGAACTTTCTCACTGTAGCTCTCTTGAGACAACCAAATCAGCCCCTTTTTGCGATCATGAACAATGTTCATACCAAGTATTTGCTTTGCCGGTCCCAAATCTTTCATAGCAAAAGACTTGCTCAACTCCAATTTCAACCTGTTAATCATGGTAGAATCTTGACCCACAATTAACATGTCATCAACATAAAGCAAAAGAATAATAAATTTGCCATCTGGGAAATTGTTCACAAACACACAATGGTCCGAAGTGGTTTTAGAAAAACCATTATTCATCATGAAAGAGTCAAATTTTTTGTACCATTGCCGTGGAGCTTGCTTGAGACCATACAAACTTTTCTTCAATTTGCAAACAAATTTCTCTTTCCCTTTCTTTACAAAACCTTCCAGTTGCTCCATGTAAATTTCTTCTTCAAGATCACCATAAAGAAATGCAGTCTTCACATCAAGTTGCTCAACTTCAAGGTTCATACTTGCAGCCATGCCAAGTACAACCCGAATAGAAGACATCTTTACAACCGGTGAGAAAATCTCGTCAAAGTCAATACCTTTCTTTTGCCCAAAGCCTTTCATAATAAGACGTGTTTTGTACCTCAGATTCTTCATATCATTCTTCAATTTGAAAACCCACTTATTTTTCAGAATTTTCCTCCCTTTAGGCAACTTCACTAAATCATAAGTCTGGTTTTCAAGTAAGGAATTCATCTTCTCTTCCATGGCCTTTTTCCAATCATCTTTCTTTGCATGCTCAATTGCTTCTTGGTAGCTCTCCGGCTCCCCTTGATCGGAAATCAACACAAATTCATTGGGAGGATACTTTCTTGAAGGTTGTCGGTCCCTTGTAGATTTTCTTAACTCAAGTTGTGGTGGCGGTTCTTAAGTTGGATGCTCTTCCTCAATTTCTGGCTCAACTTCATTAGGATTAGCATCATCCTCCACTTCTTCAATAGGTGGCTGCACATCTTCCCCATTTTCATTATCAACTGAAGATGAAGGAGATGGATCCATATCAATGAGATCACTAGTTTTGGCTCCGGTTGATCACCTTTGCCAAAGTCTTCAATTGTTTGGTCTTCAAGAAACACAACATCACGACTTCGAATGACTTTCTTATCGACCAGATCCCACAATCTATACCCAAATTCATCACGCCCATAGCCAAGAAAAATACATTGTCTTGACTTACTATCAAGCTTGGACCTCTCATCCTTTGGAATGTGAACAAAAGCTCGGCAACCAAACACTCTCAAGTGCTCATAAGACATATCTTTGCCAGTCCAAACTCTTTCGGGAACATCACCATTCAAAGGATAGCAAGGAGATAAATTGATCACGTCAACCACTGTACTCATTGCCTCACCCCAAAAGGATCTTGGCAATTTAGCTTGTGAAAGCAAACACCTTGTTCTTTCCACAATGGTGCGGTTCATCCTCTCGGCAACGCCATTTTGTTGAGGAGTCTTCTTAACTGTCTTTTGGTGCCGAATACCTTGGCTGCGACAATACTCATCAAATGGCCCAGCGTATTCACCACCATTGTCTGATCGGATGCACTTCAATTTCTGCCATGTTTCTCTTTCAACCATGGCCTGAAAATGCTTAAATACTTCTAGAACTTGATCTTTAGTTTTTAGTAAAAAAGCCCAAACTTTCCTTGAATAATCATCAATGAAAGTAACAAAATAAAGTGCACCACCATGTGTTCTAACTTTTAAAGGACCACAAACATCCGAATGAATCAACTCCAAAACATTTTCTTTTCTAGAAGCAAAATTTTTATGAAAAGAAACTCTATGTTGTTTACCCGCCAAACAATGAACACAAGTTTTAAGATGTGTACCTTTCAAACCGGGTAGAAGCTCTTTCTTGAACAAAACTTGCAGCCCCTTTTCACTCATATAGCCAAGCCGCTTGTACCACAATTCGGTAGAAGTATCATCTTCAAGTGCATTGACAACACCTTTACAAATTTTTCCTTACATCGAATAAAGTGTATGAGTCTTCTTATACTTAGCCACCACCAAAGAACCCTTTGTGAGCTTCCATATTCCATCACCAAATTTGTTGTTGAAGCCTTCATCATCTAGCTTCCCAGTAGAGATCAAATTGAGGCGAATGTCGGGAACATGCCTCACATCTTTAAGCAACAACTTGTAGCCCAAATTTGTTTCCAAACAAACATCACCCATGTCGATAATCTTGGACAAACCTTCATTACCCATTCGAATAGAACCATAATCTCTTGCAGTGTAGGTAGTGAAGAAATCAACTCGAGAAGTCACATGAAAAGAAGCACCAGAATCAATCACCCAATGACTCTCTTGGCCCACAAAATTGATACAATCATCTTCACAAACGACCATGAGATCATCGGTAGTAACTGCCGTTGTGTCTTCTTGTTTCTTATCCACACTTTTGTCACGCATTTTCTCCTTGTTCTTGAGCTTTCGGCATTCCCGCTTCATGTGCCCTTTCTCATGGCAATAATAGCACTCAATGTCTTTCTTTGAAAAAGAACCATCTTTTGATTTGTCACGACTTTGATCACGACCATGAGGAGTCTTACTCCTCCCCCCTTGTTTTGCTTCGGCCTCTCACAACAAATGCTTCCGAATGAGAGGAACCCGCTGATTTTCTTCTGGTTTCTTCATTCAACAGGCTACTAGTGACTTGGCCCATTGTGACAACTCCATCGGGCGCCGAATTACTAACCGTCACAACCAAAGTCTCCCAACTTTCGGGCAAAGAACTAAGTAGCATCAAAGCCTGTAACTCATCATCAAAAATAATTTTCATAGAAGCAAGTTGGTTAACAATACTCTTTATTTCATTCAGATGTTCCGGAATAGGGCTGCCCTCTTTATATTTTAAATTAACCAACTTACGAAACAGAAAGGCTTTATTTGTGGCTGATTTTCTATCATAAAGACTCTCTAATTTTTTCCATAAATCATGTGCCGAAGTTTCAGTGGCAACATGATGAAACACACTGTCATCAATCCATTGACGGATAACACCAACAGCTTTTCGATTTAACCTCTTCCACTCATCATCTTTCATATCATCAGGTTTGCCACTATCACCCTCAATAGGCCCATACAAGTCTTTACAAAATAATAGGTCCTCCATTTTAGTTTTCCAAGTTACCCAATTGCTTCCATTGAAGCTAGACATACGACTCACATTCCCCTCCATTGATTTACAAAAATAAATAAACCCCAATAAACCGTAAGCTCTGATACCAGTTGTTAGGGAAAATATGTGATTCCCCACAAGTAAATCAATCAATGGGAATAAAAACTAATGCGGAAAAATTAAATCAAAGGCAACACAAGAATTTTTACGTGGTTCCCTCAATGTAAGGTACGTCCACGGGATCGAAATCCGATTCCACTATCAACCAAAGAGTTTTCAAACGATTACAAACGAGACACTAATGGTCTCACAAATCACCCTTAGGTGAATTCCAAATAATCACAAATAAACAAGAGGAAAGACCTCACCAAATAGATGAACCAAAATCTTCCGAACCAAAGTTGTAGAAGACCCACAAATAGTATTCCAAATCAACCGAATATGCCCACAAATAATTCTTCAAAGCATCCAAAGAATCCCCAAGCACCAACCGGAAAAAAAAAGGACCAAACCTTACAGTAGCCACCAATTGAAAATCTATACACCAAGCACTATGCATATACCAAACCCACCGAATTGATATACCAATATGCAGCAGCCGCTCCTCCGTGCCTCGGAAAACCAAAAACAATATATTGAATCTAGGGTTTTTTTTTTCAAACCTTAGTTGTTTCCAAATTAGATTGGGTTTCCTCAAATTAAATATAATATATAAAAATATATTATAATTAATACTAAACCAAATTAAACTCTTTTTCCAAAATCAATTGGGTCCCACACTCCAATAAAGAGGTATACCCAACACAGAGCTGGCTGCTGGGGCCGGACGACCTGAACAAGAAGAAGAATAAGTACGTAGATTTGGGATGCGTGGTTTGCAGCCGTAAAGCTCTCCGATGGACGTTGTGGTCAGTGATGATCGCCTTCTTCGTTATCGCCCTCCCAATCATCATCGCCAAGTATTTGCCAAAGCACAAGCCCCGCCCTTCTCCCCCTGACAATTACACTCTCGCCCTCCACAAAGCCCTCCTCTTCTTCAACGCCCAAAAGTGTACGTAGCCCCCTCTCTCTCTCATTTACATGTCTTCTTTATTAGTTGATTAATTATAAAATAAAATAAAAACCTACATTAATTGGAAATTGATTAGTACTTTTCCCCATCCCTTTTTTAAGGGTACTTATACTTTATTAGTGTTTCGGACACACAACGCAATATTGGGCACGGTTCATTGCTGAACACTAGCTAATTACTGAGGACTCTGTCACTAGAAAATACTTGGTTGAGGCTGCTAACTTGACATTGTAATTCTCCGCCGCGTGGTTCCAAAAACTTCAAAACTCATCGCTATCCTACTCTCTTCCTTCAATTTTTGTTTGTTTTTGGTCCATTCTTTGTCTATCACACTCTCAATACATAAAACTTGTGGCTCTCTGTTTATACATACGCGCGTTGATATTACTACTGATGACAAACTTGCCACGATTCTACTAAATATATTGATCAGATAAATTACTTTGATAGTTGTCCTCAATCGGCTCATAGACATTGTACTCTAATAATAACAATAGTAATAAAATTTCAAGAAAAAATAACTTCTAGTTGATCATTGTCTTATGTTGTCACATGAAACTACTCAAAAATAAAAAGATGACTTTACTACTACAATATTATTACCTGTCTAATTTTAATTGTGAATTTCATTCACATTGCATGGTTATATGTATGGGTAAAAAATATTCACTGTGTTTGGATTTAATTTTTTGAAAATTAAATTTTTTATTTTCATATATATTTTTTTTAGTGAATATTTTTAAAATTATAAACAATTTTTTTACTTTTCTAGATGTACCTTACTTAGATAAATATAAAAAATAAAATATTTATAAAAAGATATTTTAAAAAATTAATAAATATACAAAATTAGAAAAATATACTAAATTTTCGTATTTTTTATATTTTTGGGTATTTAGTAAATTTTTTAAAGATTTTTTTCAGAAATATTATACTTTTTAAGTGTATTTATGTTAGGTGTATTTAAAAATTAAAAAATTGTCTAAAATATTTTTAAAAATTCAATAAAAATAAAATAAAAAAACCACAAAAAATAAAAAAATTTAATTTTCTAAAAAGTAAACCTAAACAAGTTGAGATTTTGGAGGTGATTAGAGAATTATTATTATTGTTTTAATGGAACGCCAATGTCAAATTTAAGTGGTTAGACTGAAATTTTCAATCGGCCAACTTCACAGCACACACATAAATAAACAATAATGTTAGGTATCATAAAAAAAAATTCATAAAAATAATCATGAAAGTTTTGTGACCCTTAGATTACACTTAGAATAAAACACCATATACTAATCAAGATAATCCAAAAATCATAAATCTTTCATGGTCATTTTCATGATTCCTAACTTTTCTAGTAAATAAATAAATAAAAAGCCGGAGTCATTCGGTAGTTTTAGAAAATTGAGAGAGAGAGAGAGAGTAGATGTCATGGCATGCATTATTAAATAGTAATATCTAATCAACAGGCCACCAAAACCCGAGGTAGACATGTATGTATGTATGGATGTTAATGTTAGAAAAAGGCATTTTTATGTCGAGTTTAGTTGAAGAATTTAAAAAGTGGTTTAAAATAAAAATTTATAAATAAAATATAAATAAAATATATTTATATTTTATATAATTTCACACCCTCTTCTCTTTTTCTTTTTGAATTGCATCCTAAATTTTCAAGCCCAAGCCAAAGCCAACGTTAAAATCTTGACGTGCGACTAACTTGGTGCCACCTTGTTCCGAATCAACATCACATCACAACAACACTCAGAATTGGTCAATTTATATTATGATCCATGTTGTGCCCCACAGAAATAGAAATAAAAACAGAAACATAGACGTTGACTTTGGAGGATGTAACGTAACCAACCATGCACAAAAGAAAGGCTTGTGGTATTTTGATATATATAGTAGGGAAGGAAAAAAGAAATAATAAAAAGAAAAAATGAGAGAAAGGTTAAAGGAGGAAAATAGACATTGTAGGTGCATCCTATACTCATGGTTTTGTTTTTTCCTTAAAAAAAAAATCTTGTGCTAATTAGAAGGAGATAATCAGCTTATAAGGTAGAATATAATATTCTCACAGAGCGATATGAGATGCACCCACACATATAATTAAATTACAATAAATATTAACAACATAATACTAATAGTCTAAGGCATAGTTTGGGAAGTTGGTTTTGGTGGGTTAGGGGCTAAAATAGCCACAAAAAATAAAATAGGCTATTTTAGCCACAAAAAATAAAATATCAAATCCAACCTATAATCATTACACTCCTCTCTCACAAAAAAAGTCAAAAAAGCCAAAAAGTCAAAAAGCCCTTCCCAAACCAGGCTTTTTAGCCCTAGGCTAAAATAGCCAAAAAGTCAAAAAGCCAACCCATTTCCCAAACGGAGGCTTCCCGTTTGGGAACAGGCTAATTTAGTAACTTTTTGGCTATTTGGCTAAAATATGAGTTAAAAAAAACTAGTATGTTTTGAATGACTTTTTGGATTTTTACGAAAAGATGTGCAAAAAGTAGAGAGAAAAGAGAATCTTTGACTTTTTGGTATGGATTGTTGACTTTTTGACTAATTTAGTAACTTTTTGACTAAAAATGAAGGTTCTCAAACGAGTCCTAAATAGTTTAGTTATTTGGGAATGTGACTGGGCAATGGATTGGCAGCTGGGAGATTGCCAAAGAACAATGGAATATCATGGAGAGGGAACTCCGGGCTGCATGATGGATCCACATTGAGTGACGTTAAAGGAGGACTGGTGGGAGGCTACTACGACGGTGGAGACAATACCAAGTACCATTTTCCTATGTCATTTGCCATGACAATGTTGAGTAGGAGTGTCATCGAATATGAGCACAAGTACCGAGCCATTGGCGAGTACGACCACACCCGAGATCTCATCAAATGGGGCACCGATTACCTACTCCTTACCTTCAACTCCTCCGCCTCCAAAATTGACAAGATTTATAGCCAGGTTGGGGGTTCTCGAAATGGTTCTTCCACCACCCCTGATGACCATTACTGCTGGGAGAGGCCTGAAGACATGGACTATCCTCGCCCTGTCCAAACTGCAGTTTCAGGTCCTGACCTCAGCGGCGAAACGGCTGCTGCTCTTGCAGCCGCCTCCATAGTGTTTAGGGATGACAACAGCTACTCGAGGAAGCTGGTGAAAGGTGCGGCAACCGTGTTTGCCTTTGCGAGGGACAGGGGGAAGAGGACTCCCTATTCCCGAGGGAACCTGTACATAGATCCTTACTACAACTCGACGGGATACTTTGATGAGTACATGTGGGGTGCAGCATGGTTGTATTACGCCACCGGGAATAACAGCTATGTTTCTCTGGCAACCAACCCGGGCTTGCCTCAGAACTCCAAGGCATTCTTCATGATTCCTGACTTGAGCGTGCTGAGTTGGGACAACAAACTACCCGCGGCCATGCTGTTGCTCACCAGGCTCAGGATATTCATAAACCCAGGCTACCCTTACGAGGACATGCTCCGCAGCTATCAGAACGTCACCAGCCTTACCATGTGTTCTTATCTTCAAACATATCATGTCTTCAACTGGACTCAAGGTACGTACATGTATATATTTTCTTCAAATTAATACTATATATATATATTAAAACTTATTATTTAGAAAGACTTTTTTCAAATATAATAATATTACTATTATTATTAATTGCATGCAGGAGGACTGATCCAACTGAACCATGGGGGAGGACAGCCTCTACAATATGTAGCGAATGCAGCCTTCTTGGCATCACTATATATTGATTATATGAATGCAACTGGTGTTCCAGGATGGTATTGTGGAGCCTCTTTTATCACCTTGGATGTTCTCCGCACATTTGCAACCTCCCAGGTTAATTAATTAGGCTCCCTTCCCCTATTTCTTTCTTTCTTTCTTTCTTTCTGAAGATGATGATCATCATCTTATTAAATGAGTAATTGAATTGAATAGTGTTGTGCTATTGTATGAGCAGATTGATTATATTCTAGGTGCGAATCCCATGAACATGAGCTACGTGGTGGGGTATGGGAACAAGTACCCGAAACATGTGAATCACCGTGGGGCATCCATACCTCATGACAAGAACAAATACTCTTGCACAGGTGGCTGGAAGTGGCGTGACTCCCGCAACCCCAATCCTAACACCATTACAGGAGCCATGGTTGGAGGCCCTGACCGCTTCGACAGATTCCAGGATATCCGCACCAATTTCCGCTACACTCAGCCTACAATGGCTGGTAATGCCGGTTTGGTCGCTGCACTTGTCTCCCTCACTGCCTCTGGTGGCTATGGCGTTGACAAGAACACCATGTTTTCAGCAGTTCCACCACTATACCCCCTGAGCCCACCACCACCGCCGCCATGGAAGCCCTGAAAATTCATTCCCAACGTATACCACTAGTACATATACCTATCCTCCTCTGGCCAGAGCGTCTTCATAAAGTTGATTGTCTTAAATTTTATTTTATTTTCATTTTTTTTCCGTTTCAACTATTTGTGCTCTTGAATCATACTCTGGATTTGCCTGCTCTCCTGGGCACATCTCATTTACGGCCCATCACTTATTTTCTTTAAAAAAAATTATAAATAATATGGAATATTACGTATAATGATTCATATTTATTAAAAATTATAAGATATAAGATAAAAATAAACGAGTACAAATTAATATTAAATATAATATTTTAGTATTTTAATTTTATTATAATGAAAAAAATTAAATTATATATGTTATGTACATATAAATATATTTAATAAATATAATTGAGACGGGAGTTGGGTAAAATAGGATAGGGGAAGAAAAATCTGTCCCCGCCCCACTTCCTCATCAAGGCGGGGAAAACCCATGCGGAGTGGAACAAGGACGGGAAAAATGACCACTCAAGACTCTTTTCAAGACTAATTCAAGATAATTTCAGTGAGAATATATATCTCTCTCCATATATATAGTAAAACTAAAATAAACTAAATATTAGGTAAGAGAGAGAAGAATTATGTAGGCATTTCACAGATACAATGATCTTTGAGTACTACATGATAAATTGAGGGCGTATAAATTAATCAGCCTTTCCTCATCTTTAGTGCAAGATAGAACAAATGCATTGCAAACAGACATCACTCAAAAAGGAAAAACAAAGAAAGATTACATGGCTCAAAAAGCCTAGAACATCAGAGACAGAGAGCTGCCTGACTTTATCAGGAGACTCGTTATTTTTGTGGATATTATTTGGTGCAGATAGGACATGGTTGAATACGACAGCATAATTCCGATGCAGTTGAAATCATCTTCAGCTTTATTGCATATAACAGGAACCTGGGTCTTGTGGGGCAACTCGACCAGGTCCAGCTAATGGAGCAGCAGCAACTCCTCTCTGATTCAGCAGACACCTAAAGTGTGCTAACCTTCCAGTGATTTGCCGAGGATCCTTTGCAAGGTTGTCATAAGGTGACCAGAGCCTCTCTTCATCCAGGGAAAAAATAAGAGGTTATATGCAAAACAATAACCAAAAAATAAATAAAACTTTCACAAGACATCCACAAAAATAACTTTTAAAAAAATGTCTTTTGACAATTGAAATTCATTTCCGGAAACATCATAGCCTGGTAAAATATATTATTTTTATCAAATTTATCCATTTTCTACTTCCCCTTTAATATCCTCCTTTCTCCTTCAATTTTTTCTATCCTAAACCTAAAAACTTCTTAGGAATAGAAAATTGTATAATTTAAATGTCAGACCCCATATTTTTCAGTGAATGACGGAAATATGTTAAAAGATTTATGGGGACTATTTCCTCCTATCATTCAGAACTTTGATAATGAGATCAATGGTCCAATCTGGTCATTACTTATGAAGCTCGAAGGTGTCACTGAATACCCCCATTACATGTATAACCTAAGTTTCTATATTCATCGCATGTGTATCACTGCAGAACAGAATTTAACTTTCAGTTTAATGAAAAGATTACCAGCAGCTGCTGCAGCACGTGGCCATATTGTTTGTTCAATATCGGATCCGTCAATCTGTTCACCCCACATGCATACCTCACCTCCAATAACCAATTCTTGTTGCTTGGGGTTTGTGATATTTGTGAGTGGTTCATTCATATAGAATTCTGGCCATGTGGTATCCAAATGATCCAAATACCACTTATCTTGGTTGCTTACAATGCACCTCAATCCAGCTGCAACCACTCGCTCTGCAACACCACCCCCAAGCCTGCCACACACACAGTAAGCAAATTGTGAACAATATAGCAACACCAGCCTCAATGTGCTTCTACCTGATATCTCAGGGCAGAAGAAATAATGTAGTAAAGCAATTAATATTACCCAATCCATAATGCAATATCATATTTCCTTTAAATAGTTCTATAAGAATGCACAACAGATTTCTACCCAAATTTCAATAGCTCTGAAAATAATCATACACAGGAGACATTATCTGATTATTGTAGATAGTTTTCATTTGAACTCAACAATCATGTTCATTGCTGGTTCTTCTTCTACAATCAAAGAGTTAGTTGATTTCTCCCCCTCTCATAGCTTTGGACAAGGTTTTCCTCGTTCACCTTTTCTATATATCATTGCAGAACGTATTTAGTTGTGAACACTCCAACCCCCAACAGGATGCCTCTGCTTATTTTCAAAAGGTTTCAGATCACGTGCCATTGCCCCAAACATCAGGGACGTAAGTGATATTAACAGATTCTCAAATGAGAACAATAAGATACCATTTTTTGTAAAGCCACCTCTCTACATTTGAGAAAAAGAACTCACTGAGGCTAATGCCTGAAAACTAAAAAGCAACTGAAGAACATGGATCTAATCCAATTGAGTTCACATCCAGTTAGACCCTCTCCACAGGGAAAGATATACAGGTGCTGCTTTGCCTTTAGTGCTAATATAACTTCCAACTCTCGGAGCCCACCTACAACCCTAAGATATACCTAATTGTCCCACTACTTTAACAATAATAGTTAGAATAGGATGCACAATTAAACTATTTTAACAACAATAGTTAGATGGCATGAATGTCTTTAGGGCATACCAGTTGTGCACCACAGTTTTCCGGCTCAATTTATCTCCAAAGTTGTTGAAGGTCTCTTCCCTGCAATTCTTTTGTGAGCATAATTTACACACAAAACACAAAATAGAACACAAAATCTCAAAACTAAGGCTCCGTTTGGTTTAAATTTTGAAAAGAGTTTTGAGTTTTGAGTTGTATTTTGAAAGATAAGTTGTTGAAAGAGTTTTGAAATTTGAAAATTTGTTTAGTTATGAGTTTTAAAAATAATTTTAGGATGATTTGTAGTTTTATTTTGATTAATGATTCGTTCACCAAATTTATTTAGCCCGAATTTGCCCGAATGACTCATTCAGGCGAATTCAGGCTAATAAATTTGGTGGATGGCTGTGCTTTTTTTTATTTTTATTTTTTTTAGTTGAATAGATGTGTATGAGAGAAAATTTGATTGATTGATTGATGTGTAAAATGTGAGAGAATGAGAGAAGAGAGATAAGAGAGAAAAAATGACTGATTTATTTATTAATAATATAAAAAAAAAGAGAACGAGAGAGAGGAGAAAAAATAATTTTGAAAAGAGTTTTGAAAATTTGTTAACCAAACATGTTTTTTGATTTTTTGATTCAAATGTTAATTTAAAAACTAAACCAAACACTACCTAAGATTTTTACCAGTTGATAATTTCATATCCATATGACAATGCTATTTTCTGAGCCCGCAGGACAAAGTACTGATAAGCTTCGGATTCATTCAGAGCATGCTTCTGTAACCTGAAAATCAGAGAGTTGGTTTTTGTAGATGTGTGAGAATGGTTTTCCCAAGTGATCCTCGTGGAAACATTTTTCTCATGTAAACCTTTAACACCAGCAATATAACTTGACCACCAATGGTGGGTGCAGACAATCATTCACAAATTGTATGTTTGAGTAACCCAATGAGTAATGCTATTTAGCTTTTGGACACAAGGACAGGTCCAAATGGATTTACAGAGCTACGAATGACTAGCATAATACTGTAAATCAAGTGTAAGAGGTCTGAAAATGGAGTACAAGAATTTGTATCACTGAAGAGGCAAGAAAATGTAGATAGTAAGCTGGAGGGAAGGGGATTAGCTGTCTGGGTGAGAGCAGGGCTAGCAAATCACAAAAGGATATGGCGGTAGTCAAAGTGGCAAAGATGACTCCTTTCCCAAATCATCTCTTTCGAGTTGTGGGAATTGTATCATAGTTATAGGCATTCTTGGCTCACGAGGAGGTCAAATAGTCAATAGGGTGATGCCATGTGTCTCAAGGATCACGTGGGAATATTCCTTCCCCTAACTGCTAAGTCATGGTGAGTAGGTACTTCATAAGTCCCTCGGATCGACCTTCTCAGGAAGACTACTTGGGCAATCCCCTACTCTTAGCCACCAAGCCACCTGATCCCCAATGTCCCAGTATGTGTCATAGTATAGTCTTGTACCAACCACACTATGGCCGCACAACAAACTTGAGGGGCTTCCTGAGTCCTACCATCTCAACCGAGGCGGACTCACTTTGTTGGGGTGATTTCATCTATGAGGAGGTATTTTTTGCTTTCAGATCTCACTCTCGCAATCTTCAAGCGAGCCATGATTTTGACATGCCCCTGACACTTCTGATTGTCACAAGCCCTTTGTCATTAGTTCTAGGAGGATTGTGTTCTTAAGGGGTTCCCCATTAGGTTCTAAAAATTACAGATTCCCCCTCAAGTTAGTATTTGTTGGTTAACAGAAGTAACAAAATAATTGAAATTAAATATTTGCTAAAGGTTTTTTTTATAAAAAAAAATTCTTGTGCTAATTAAGTAAACAAATAATTTGATAAAGGAAGCTAGAAATATAGAAGTCTGAATTTCTTTCTAATGATGGTAGTTTGATATTTATGTGTGTGCATGTGTTGGTGCGAGAAACAGAGGATGATGAAGGGAAGAGGCTGAAAGAGATTGGGAAATGAAAAAGAAGTGAAAAAATGAAAAAGAAATAGTACTTTTCCAGTTTCAAGGTTAAAACTGGTATTTCAAAAACTAAAAATTGCTGACATCACACAATCCATTCATTTAGCTTAACAGTTGACTAACAGAAGGGGGCATTGGTAATGCAATTGGAAACTTCATGGGGCAGGGGGAAATTCTATTTCTACACACCCTTTTGTCTCTGTGTACACATTTAATGAAAGACAATTTTAATGACAATTTTACCATAAAGAAAAATGACCATAATGGACATCAATACACACTAAATATGAAATCCAAGTTTTCTCTATACACGTCTTTTAAAACAACAATTCTCAGTGCACATCTTTTGGAAAAACAAAAAACTGCAACCTAGTTCCTCCATTGTTTCTCACTTCCTCTATTGTCCTCCATTGCTTGCTACACTCCATTGTTACACTCTATTGTCCTCCATTGCTTGCATAAAATACTCTGAATTACTCTCTAGGTTCATACTCCGTTGTTTATACCATTTTCCCAATAGAATCCACCATCATTCTTGATTTTATTGATGGAAGATTTGCAAAATATAA
Source organism: Camellia japonica (assembly GCA_030407325.1). Lineage (NCBI taxonomy): Eukaryota > Viridiplantae > Streptophyta > Magnoliopsida > Ericales > Theaceae > Camellia > Camellia japonica. The sequence goes on from JAPPVO010000016.1 coordinate 167,908,410, forward strand.
AAAATTCGGAAGTACAAAACTGAATAAATGTAAAAAATTAGGAAATTAAGTACCGAAAACCTATAAACAATTCGAAGGTACAGAACCGAAAACCTATAACCGATTTGGAAGTATAGAATCGAAATGTTCAAAAAAAATCGGAAGTAAACAACTGAATAAGCCTATTTTATTTGGAAAACCAATACCGAATGAGCAAAACCAATTTTATTCGGAAAAAATCAACCGATTATCGAAAATGAGAGATAGATACACATTACTTACGAAATGGAAGGAAGATATGAAATGGGAAAAACCAAATTTGTTCTAATAACTACAAAATGGGAGGGGGATACACATTAATTACCTTCAACAATGCAATGGAGCTCAATATAGGTCTTCAATGGAGTTGTGTTTTGCTGGAACAGTCACCATGGGTGGGTGGTGTGTGGAAAAGTAATGTGTGGGTCTCTGAAGGGTTTGAAGGTGTGTGCAAAACCTATTTAGATGGTGTGTGTAAAAGATGTAAGTTAGGGGTATAATTAGAACATGTGGTGTGTGGAATGAGAATAACAACATATAACCAAATTTATAAGTGTGTGAACTGAGATATGATGTGCACAGAGATGGAAGGGTGTGTGAAAATAGAATTTCCCTAGGGTAGGAGGTAATTTCTAGAATCTCAAGGTGTCAAATGTATTTTTCAAAAACCTTACGAGAGCTAATTGTAATTTACCTGATTTATAAATACAGTTCAAGGAAGAAACAAAAGAAAATCCAACAAAATGGGAGGGCTTGCTTTGAATTTCTCCTACTTGGTCAAATTTGACGCTCATTTTTCACCTACAAGGTCAAATGCCTATCTAAGGTAGTAAAGATCACAAACAGATCAATACGCAGAGCACCATTCATTTTTGGTAAATGTTTTCAGTTAGCTTAGAACTGGAACAATTGGTATGCATTTAAGAAAGATAGTAAGACGCAAGTAAAAATTCATTAGTGCCTAAATGTACAACAAATGCTTGAATTTTCATGAAAACATTCATACGTGTGAAATCGTGAAACAAGACATGGTTGGATACAAAAAATAAGCCTGCAAAATTTAGAGCATGACACCCACCCAGTTTAGAGAACAGGTGTGGAGTTATACTAAATTTATTTGGTTCTTTAATTTGCTTTTGCATTTGTATGCAGGCTGCATCTCTTGATGCTTTTTTCAATAAAATTTTACTTGTATTAAAAACAAACAAACAAATTGTGCCAGAACATTGCCAAAACAGTGCAAGGAAATCAAGAACTACATTAATGTCAATAGCTAATACTTCACACACCACCTCCAAATGCAATCCACTGTTAAGTGTTAGGGGTAGTTTGGTCTTTATGTATTATTCTTATTAGTATAAGTAGTTATGTGTAAGGGGGAAACCCTAGGTTTTGAATCAATAATATACAGCAGCTTTCTCTCTCTCGTTCTATTCTCTTCTTCTTATTATTCTTCTTCTTCTTCTCTTCTATAAATTCAACATGGTATCAGAGCATTATCTTCCTCCTTGAAGATTGTTGCTTAGGCTTCATACTGTTCCTGGTACGTCTGTTATAGCAAAGCAAAGATAAAAAAAAAAAAAAAAAAAAAAAAAAAAAATTACAGTATGCTCGAAAATTAATGGGTAATCACCCTATAATCTTATTTTGATTGTTTGGTCATTATTGATTGAGTTTTCTAATTTTTTTGATTTTTCGTCAAAATTGGGTGATTTTTCGAAAATCACTGTTTGATCCTATTTTTTCTGGTTCCGTCCCTTATTCTCCTATCAGTGGGATCCGACTGGAACCCTAGAGGGGTTTATTGTCCCTGGTTTGATGTATTTTGGCCCTATCTTGGTTTTTTATCGCTGTTCAGATGCTCTGCTTCGGTTTTCTGACTTGTAGTTGATCTGGTTGCTCTGTTTTGGACTTCTTTTGGACTGTTTTAGCCTTAGAAGGTGTTTTGGTGTGCTGGTTGGGTGATTTCTGGCCTTGTTTGATCTCCAGGTTGTGTTTTTTGCACCCTCTTTTCTCATCTCATGGCTGATAACTTGGGTCAGGACTCTAAGGGCAAGGAGGAGAGTGGACTGAGTCGTGGTCTGACTCTTGGTGATAGTCCTTCTCTCCAGATTAGTCCGGTCAAACTTAATGGTTTTAATTACTTGATTTGGTCCCGCTCCTGTAGTCTTGCCATTGCCGCCCGGCGTTTGACTGGCTATATTACTGGTAGTACCGAGCCACCTACTGAGGATAGTGCTTTGTCTGCTCAATGGATTTCAGAGAATGCTTTAGTTATGACCTGGCTCATCAATTCTATGGAGCCTACCATTAGTCGGACTTTTCTCTTGATGGATACTGCTCACAAGATCTGGCTAGCCGCCTCTCAGATGTATTCTCAACAAGGAAATGATGCACAGGCCTATGAATTGCGTAAGAAGATTAGGGGTTTGGATCAGAAGGATCGCTCTCTGTCAGTCTACTATGCTGAGTTGAGTGGTTTGTGGCAAGAGCTAGATTTTTACCAGAGTTTTCAGCCAGTTTGCTCCAAAGATGCCACTATGTTTCAGCAGGCTGTGGAGAAAGAGCGGGTTTATGACTTTCTTGCTGGTCTGAATTTGGAGTATGATCAGATACGAGTTCAGGTGTTGGGTCGCTCTCCGTTTCCTACATTGCGTGAGGCTTACGCCCTGGTTCAGCAGGAGGAGAGTCGTCGTAGTGCTATGGTGCATGCTCCTGTTGCGGATCGGTCAGCGATGGTTGTTGGCCCCACGTCACGTGATACTCCGTCTTTTCTGTCTCCAGGTGGTGGTAAGGGTCCATTGGTTGATCGGGACCGGTTGAAGTGTGAGTATTGTGGGAAAGATAGACATGATAAAGACCACTGTTGGAAGTTGCATGGCCGCCCTACTCGAGGCCGTGGTCGTGGTGGTGGTGTTCGTCCTCAGGCACATGTTTCTGAGACTACTGCTAGTGCCTCGAATGATGCTGGTTCTCATATTTCCCCGGATGAGCTTCACACTCTCAGACGGTTGATGGCTCGACTTGATTCTTCATCTGCCTTAGCTTCTTCCTCTTCTGCCTCTTCCAACTTTGCTCACACAGGTATTTCTGCTAGTGCACTCAGTGCCTCTTCGTCGTCTCCTTGGATCATTGATTCCGGAGCTACCGATCACATGACGGGTACTTCTAGTTTTTTCCATTCTTATTCACCTAGTTCTGGGCGAGATAAGGTTAGAGTGGCTGATGGCACTTTATCTTCTATCTCCGGCCAGGGTTCTGTTCATTGCACCTCTTTACTTTCACTTTCATCTGTTCTTCATGTTCCTAATTTCTCAACTAACTTACTTTCTGTTAGTAGCCTTACTACTGCTCTCAATTGCTCTGTAACCTTTTTTCCGACTCATTGTGTCTTTCAGGAACTGGCTACGGGGAAAATGATTGGCAGTGGTAGAGCACAAAGTGGCCTGTACTTTCTGGATGCCATCCCTACTTCACCTTTATCCTCTCAGGCTCTTCAATGTGCTTCTGGCTCCTCCCTTCGTCTCCTTCATCAGTGGCATCGCCGTTTGGGGCATCCTTCATTTAGCATTTTAGAGAAACTTTTTCCTTTATTAGTTCGTGATTGTCCTAGGAATAACTTTGTTTGTGATGCTTGTGAGCTTGCTAAGCATAAGCGTACTTGTTATCCTTCCATTAATAAAAGAAGTACTTTTCCTTTTATGCTTATTCATACTGATGTGTGGGGTCCTTCCCCTGTTGTTTCTACCTCTGGTTATCGTTGGTTTGTCACATTTATTGATTGTTATTCCCGTGTGACTTGGCTTTATTTACTTCGTACAAAAAATGAGGTTTTCTCTTGCTTCAAAAGTTTTCATAAAATGGTATCCAATCTCTTCAATGCTACTATCAAAATTCTTCGGAGTGATAATGGGACTGAGTATGTTGATGGCACTTTCCGGGCATACCTCGATGAGCATGGCATTCTTTATCAAACTAGTTGTGTTGGCACTCCTGAACAGAATGGAGTTGCTGAACGTAAGAATGGCCATCTCCTTGAGGTTGCTCGCTCTCTTTTGTTTACCATGCACGTTCCTAAGTCCTTTTGGGGGGATGCAGTTCTTACCGCGGCTTACCTTATTAACCGTATGCCATCTAGTGTCCTTCACTTCCAACTTCCTCTTGAGCTTCTTCCTGTGACTTATCCCACTTCTTCCCTTCCGCCTCGGGTTTTTGGTTGTGTCTGTTTTGTTCATCTTCACCCTCGTACTCGTGGGAAGCTTGATCCTAAGGCTGTCCGGTGTGTCTTTCTTGGTTATTCTGCTACTCAGAAAGGCTACAAATGCTATGACCCTCACTCTCATAAGCTGTATGTTAGTATGGATGTCACCTTCCGTGAATCTGAGTCCTTCTTTTCTGGCCCTCCGCCATCTCCTCAGGGGGAGCGTGGTATCGATGAGTTGCGGATGAGACGGCCTCATATCAGCATGAGTTGTCTTTTTTCCTTCCTACTCAGCGGGCTGTTATTTGTGGTGAGGGGGAGCCTCAAAGTTCTGTTGACGAGGAGTCGAATATCGGTGGTCGTTTGGACCAAGCTGATCTTAAGACTTATTCACGGCGTCAGAAAGAGCCGGCTTCTCTTGTGCCACCAAGTCAATCATCATCTCCTATGCCAGTTCCACACCCAGTGTCCACTAACTCTTCAGGTAATGATCCTCATCTCATTTCTTCACCTGTTGTTGATGGTCCTGTTACGGATGATTTGAGTCTTCCTATTGCTCTCAGAAAGGGGGTTAGAGCTTGTACTCAACACCCTATTTCTAAATTCGTGTCATATGATTCGTTGTCTTCTCCGTATCGTGCTTTTGTTTCGTCCCTTTCTTCTGTGTGTATTCCGCAGGGTTGGAAAGACGCCATCAATGATCCTAAGTGGAAGGTAGCTATGGTAGAAGAGATGCAAGCTTTGAGTAAAAATAACACATGGGAGTTGATGTCTCTTCCAAATGGGAAAAAACCAGTCGGATGTAAGTGGGTGTTCACCATTAAGCACAATGCAGATGGGACGATTGAACGGTACAAAGCAAGACTAGTGGCCAAGGGATTTACCCAAACATATGGAATAGATTATCAAGAAACTTTTGCCCCGGTAGCAAAGATGAATTCCATTCGGGCTATCCTGTCATGTGCGGCTAATTTGGGATGGCCTCTACAGCAACTAGATGTGAAGAATGCTTTTCTTCATGGGGATTTGGAGGAGGAGGTATATATGGATGTACCTCCAGGATTCTCATCTCAGTCTACAGTTGGAAAGGTTTGTAGATTAAAGAAGGCTTTGTACGGTTTGAAACAATCTCCTAGAGCCTGGTTTGGTAGATTCCTCAAGGCAATGCTGGGATTTGGGTATCAGCAAAGCAATGCGGATCACACCTTGTTTGTCAAACGCAATGTACATAAGGTAACAGTGCTTATTGTATATGTGGATGACATAGTTGTGACAGGTAATGATGAGGAGGAGGTGACCCATCTCAAGATGCAGTTAGCCAAGGAGTTTGAGATAAAAGACCTTGGTCCATTGCGATACTTTCTTGGGATTGAAGTTGCTCGATCTGATAAAGGCATCTTTATTTCTCAAAGGAAGTACATTCTAGATCTTCTTGAGGAAACGGGCATGTTGGGCTGTAGACCAGCTGATTCACCAATTGAGACTAATCATCATCTTTGTAGTGGAATTGGTGAGCCTGTGGAGAAGGAAAGGTACCAAAGACTTGTGGGAAGACTGATATATCTCTCTCATACTCGTCCAGATATTGCCTATGCAGTTGGGATAGTGAGTCAGTTTATGCATGATCCTCGTGCAACTCATTTGGATGCAGTCTATCGCATTTTGAGGTACCTTAAATCTGCCCCTGGAAAAGGAATTTTGTTCTCTAATCATGGTCACTTGCGGTTGGAAGCATTCACAGATGCAGATTGGGCAGCTCTATAGATGACCGACGCTCTACCTCCGGTTATTGTGCTTTTGTAGGTGGAAATTTAGTCACATGGCGAAGTAAGAAGCAAGCGGTCGTTTCTAGATCTAGTGCTGAAGCTGAATACAGGGCTATGGCACATGGAACATGTGAACTAATGTGGCTTCAATCTTTGTTGAGTGATATAGGGCTTGATTGGAGTGGTCCCATGACTTTGTATTGCGACAACAAGGCTGCTATTAGTATTGCACACAATCCTGTTCAACATGATCGGACTAAGCATATTGAGATTGACCGACATTTCATTAAGGAGAAATTGAATAAGGGTTTGATATGTATGCCTTTTGTTAAGTCTGAAGATCAACTGGCGGATGTTTTTACTAAGGGTCTTAATAGTAAAGTCTTTCACCCCATTTGTTGCAAGTTGGGCATGAGAAATATCTTTGCACCAACTTGAGGGGGAGTGTTAAGTGTTAGGGGTAGTTTGGTCTTTATGTATTATTCTTATTAGTATAAGTAGTTATGTGTAAGGGGGAAACCCTAGGTTTTGAATCAATAATATACAGCAGCTTTCTCTCTCTCGTTCTATTCTCTTCTTCTTATTATTCTTCTTCTTCTTCTCTTCTATAAATTCAACATCCACCCACCCCTCCACACCAATAAAACAATAAATGAAAAAGAAGAAAGATATTAATTGAATAGTTCTCGTACATATAAACATGATGCAACTTTTTTGACTTCCACAAGAATTCTACTTATGCTAAAAACATCTTTAGGGGTAGAAGCAAGAAACTTAGTGAACAACAGGTATGTAATAACGTAAACATAAAAATTTTGGTTATATAAAAGAGAAATAAGTAAGATTTTAGGATTGTTACCATTTTTTTACATGAGGAGTTATAGCCCAGCAACCTGAAATTAATAGTTCAATTGAGTGTCTGAGTAATCATCATTAAATTATCAAGTGCAATTTGAAAATGCTGAAGAGAAACATCGATGTTAAGTTAAATGTATTCTACCAATGTACTCAGGTATTGACAAACAACTCATAGAAAAAAGTGCGCATGTTAAAAAGAGGACACAAACACATTCATTGATATGACACATTGATCATCTGTATCAAGTGAACATTGATCTTCTGGAGATTCGAGGTGATGCACAGTATGCATCTTTTATATTCACTCATAATGGTTCGTGCAATCATATTGACCAATAAGATTTCTCTCTCTGATGTTAAAGTTGTCCACTTAAATGACTGAACTTTGCACTTTCATGTAGGAAGATTGTGAGGAACACTCTCCTACAAGTAGTAAGCCCAAAATGAATGCAATTTGGTAGCATAGGGCTTTATTTAGTGCTGATTACAGCTTCTTTTTTTTGGTGATTAGGAGGTTGGTAAAATATTTGGTCCCTTAGGGTTCATGTCAGATAATATAAAGGTAGGCTCTTTACAGGGAAAATGAGATTTGGGGGGCTGTTTTGGGCTATTATGGCCTTTTCTATTTCATGAATTCTGTTTGAAATTAACAATAGATTGCATAGCATGATGAACAGTAAATCATATAAAAAATATTGAACTCACTGGTGTCAACTTCATCGCCTCCCAAGTGAACAAATTTAAATTTGAAGATCTTACTGAAATCTGCAACGAGAACTTTCAAGAATGTTAATTATTTTCTTATGTTGTCATTAAAAAAAATGTAATAAGTTTACGTAAGTAAACATATAATTTTACCTGAAAGAATCCCATCTATTACTTTGAAGGTAAATTCATTGCTGACATCAAGTGGCTGCTGACAATCCTTTGACGGCCATAGGGAAGGATAACCAGTCCCCCTAAAGATAATTATAAAAAAATAAAAAATAAATTATTAGCCACTTGGATGAACTTGTGCAAAGCCATCAAGGAAACTGTTAAGTTATGTGCTTGAAGGTAAGAGTTTCATTGTAATTATTCCCTTATTATTATAAATACATGTGTTTAGAGAGGTAAGAAACCTAATTAGGTTTTGTGCCTCCTCCCAGCAATTCTCTTCTCTCTCTCTCTCTCTCTCTCTCTCTCAACTCTTATGTTCCAATTTTAACGTCGTATCATAGCAACAATCTTATTTTTATTTTTCTTCTTATTTCTTAATTTATGGGGGTTTGTTCTTGTTTTTTTCCACTTGCTCTTGATTGATAATGTAAAAAAAAACCTACCACTATGGTCGACAAGGGTAGGAGAATCACCAGAAAAAAATTTCAAAATTTTTGCTTTTTAGTTGCCTATTTTTTCGATTTTACTTTATTTTTAAGAAAAATAGGCCTGTTTTTCGATTGCTTCATTCTAGTGGTATTTGGTTCGATTCAACAGTTGGGTCCCTACTATAAGTGTCGACCACATGCTTGGTGGCCTTAGATGGTTTTTTATTTTTTTTTCGCTTCCATGTGCCTCGGTCTACGTTACAAAAACTGGAGTGTGGATATCAGGTGCGGGTGCGGGTGCGGGTGCGGGTGCATATCTAGGGGTCGGACACTTCAAAATTAAAAATTGAGGATACATCGATATGGATCCAGAGTTAGATACACATAAGGGGATACGCTAATTGTTATTTTTTAAATATATTTATTATATAAAAATGAGTTAAATAGTTATTTTTTAAATATATTTATTATTTTGTGTCTTATGTATTATTTTTATTGACAATATTTTTAATTTATCTACATACTTTATTTTTTTATTTTTAATTGACATATATATATTATAAATAAGAAAAATATAACAAATAAGAAATAATAAAATATGTTAAAATAAATAATAAATAAAAATTAGATGATTTATTTTATAGATTTTATTAGATTTTTTTTTTATTATATAAGATTTAATCAGATTTATTATTATATAATAAATTATATGATTTATTTATTATATGTTAAAAAGGAGGGGGGAGAGAGAGAGAGAGAGAGAGAGAGAGTTAGAGAGAGAAGAAGAAGAAGAAGAAGAAGAAGACGAGAAGGCAGAGAGAGAGAAGAGAAAATCGTAGAAGATGAAGACAGAGAGAAGACAGAGATAGAAGAGGAGATCGACACAGATGAAGACAGAGAGAAGACGACACAGAGACACAGATCGACACACAATGAAGTTGATCGACACAGACACATAGATCGACACAAATCGGCGACCAGGTTCTCACCTTGCTCTTTTCTCTTTCTTTTCTTCTGAATATAGTTGTATCCGTTTGTAAAGTGTCATATCCTACACCCGTACCTGTGTTGTGTCATGTCGACACAAGTACCTCCGAAATTCTTAAAGAGTCTGTTTAACGTAGGCTTCGGTTAATTTTTTTGGGTCTCCACTTGTGTGTTTCTGAATTTCTGCTCCAACGTGGGTATTTTTCTAGCCCTATTTTGTTGTTGTTAGGCTGTCTTGTTTTTTTGGGTGTGCTAGCCCTGTTTTAGGCCATGGCCGATAATGGGTGTAAGATTAGAGAAGAGAAAGCAATAGGGAATGAGTTACCCTAAACCCATCACCCACACAGCCACCATCAATACACCACCCGACCACCATCTGCCATTACCCAACCTGTTCCAGACCATGTTGGCTCCAGCAAAAGACCTTTAGCTACTGTTCAAGGCCTGTTAAGCTCTTCTGACTCTTCTTTGAGTGGTTTCAGACCATCTGACACCTATCCTAGGGTTTTTCGGCTCAAACCGACACCTATCTGGGTATCTTCAGGCTTCTTCCATGGTCTCATAGGTGCTTTGGACTTCCCTCTAGCCTTCTCTTGTGTGTTTCGAACTCTCTGTGATAACATCTAAGAGTTTCTCCACATCATATGTCCTGATAACATTGTGGTTGAACCCAAGACTGCTATTTTGATTAAAGTTTCACCGTTTTTTTAATCATTTTATTTATTCTTTGGGGTGGTAAATGGCCCCATTAATCTAAGTGTTATACTCCCATAGTGGTTTCTGTTTGAGATTGCTTGCCCATTTCATTCTCCCTTTCCATTATTGTGGTTAGTGTTGTGTTTTTTAGTTAAGATAGTAGCATAAATATGGCTGATCCATCTAGTGAATCCATTACTTCTCACCCATCTAAAGGGAAGAGTCCCAGTTCAGTTATGACTACTACTTCTGAGAACCTGAACCCTAGCCTCAAAATCACCACCTCTCTATTTAATGGTCAGAATTACCTTGCATGGTTTCAATGTCTAACACTTTTTCTGAACAATAGGGGGAAGATGGGATATGTTGATGGGAGAGTTGAATCACTAGATATTTTTGATCCTGGCTATGATCAATGGGAGATTACCAACTCTTTAATCATGAGGTGGCTCATTCATTCCATAGTCCCTGAGATTGGTGAAGGTTATTTATCCATGGAGATTGCCTAAAACGTTCAGGAGGCAGTAGTTGCTACATATTCCCGGAAGGGGAATTTTTCTCAGTCATTTGAGTTACGTTGGTCTATTGAGCACTCAGTACAGGGAGAGCAGACAATTCTTCAATATTACACCTTGCTGACTAATGGTTGGAAACACCTAGATCATCTTCTAGATTACAAGCCTGTTTGCACAATTGACTCAATTGGTTACCGGAAGTTTCTTGCCCAGGAGAGAGTCTTCAAGTTCCTGGAAAGCCTCAATGTGGAGTTTGACCTGGTTCGGAGTCGTGTCCTTAGCATAGATGTTCTTTCATCTCTTTAGGAGGCCTTTGCTTATGTCCAGAATGAAGAGAATCGTTGTTCCGCTATGTTACCACTGACTTCTACAGATCGCTCAACATTACTTTCTACACCTTCTCGAGATGGGACTGGTTTATCACTTCCTTCTTCTCATCCTTCTGGGAAGGATAATTTGTTCTGTGATTATTATCGCCGGCCAAGGCATACCTGTGAGACTTGTTAGAAGCTTCATAGGACTCTATCAGGGGGTCGAGGAGATCGCTCTAGTCATAGAGGCAGGCGTTCTAGTCAGTCGAGAAGACGTGGGTCTCACTCTCGTGCTCATCAATCTAGTGCTGTAGAGATGCATAATTCAGCTCCGGTTATACAGACTTCTAATCTGGTCTGTGGTATGTCATCTTCTGAGTTTGAAGATGCTCTGCGCAATCTTCTTGATCGTTGGTCTCCTGTTCCTCCAGTTACATCTTCTGCTTCTTCTTTGTTTGCTTGTTCAGGTAACTTAGCCTCATCTTCTAGTGCTTTCTTATCCCATAAGGCCTTGCCATGGATTATTGATTCTGGTGCCTCAGATCATATGTCTGGGTCTTCTGATCTCTTCTCAAACTATACACCAGCCTCTGGTCAGGATAAAGTTAAGATTGCTGGTGGTACTATTTTTTCTATCTCCGGGAAAAGTTTAATCCGTGCCATCCCTTCTCTACCTGTCTTTTGTTTTACATGTTCCTAATTTTTCTATTAACCTATTGTCATTGAGTTATCTTACTAGAGATTTGAATTATAGTGTAACTTTTTTTCCTGATTCTTGTCTTTTTCAGGACCTTATCATGAAGAAGACGATTGGCAGTGGTAGAACAAAAAATGGTCTCTATATCCTCAATCAGTCTGACCAGCAGGCTTATCATTCCATCTCGTCTCCATCCACCAAGGAAGATTTATGATTGTGGCATCAACATCTAGGACATCCATCCTTGTTACTACTTAGACATTTATTTCCTTCTATTCTTATCAAAAATAAAGTCTCTGAGTTTCATTGTGAGTCCTGCCAACTTGGCAAACAACATCGAACCTCTTTTGCTCCTAGTAATAATAATAGTTCAGTTCTTTTTTCTTTAATTCATTCGGATGTTTGGAATCCTTCTCGTGCGATGTCAATAAAAAGTCATCGATGGTTTGTTACTTTCATAGATGACTACTCTCGTACTACTTGAGTGTACCTCATAAAACAAAAAAGTGAGGTTTTTTCTGTGTTTCAAAACTTTTATAAGATTGTTAGTACCCAATTTGGAGTGGTTGTCAAAATACTGCATTCTGATAATAAGGGTGAGTACATTGATTCTAGGTTGGCAAAATATTTTTTCACTCATGGCACCACTCAACATCTTGCACTGACACCACTCAACAGAATGGTTTACCGAGCGCAAGAATCGTCATCTCCTTGATATGGGTCGCTCTATGTATTTTTCTATGGGCATACCTCGGGCCTATTGGGCAGAGGCAGTTCTCACTGCTACATATCTCATTAATCGTCTTCCTACACAAGTCTTACAAAAAAGGACACCTCCTCAAGTTCTCTTAGGTTCTGAATCTCTGTTATTCATTCCTCCAAAAACCTTTGGCTGTGTGTCTCGTTTACAATCATTCTCCTTCTCGGGATAAGTTGGATCCTTGTTCTCTCAAGTGTGTGTTCTTAGATTACTCTCCTACTCAAAAGGGGTACAAGTATTATCATCCTCCCTCCCGTAAATGGTTTGTGTCCATAGAAGTCATCTTCTTTGAGTCTTAATCCTACTTCTTGTCGCGTCCAGTGTCCCAGTCATCTCTTCAAGGGGAGTCTTGGAGTGAAGAGAGTCCTGCTGCTTCTATTATTCTTGACCCAATGCCACCACCAACGGTATTGTTCCTGGCCCAGTACCACCTCCAATGATATCTATTACTAACAATACAGAATTCGATGTTGCCAAGAACAGAGAAGGGCAAGTCTATGTCAAGGATAAAAAAGGCAAAAAGTTACTTGGATACAAGCTATGAAGCACCGGTACGCCTAAAATGTTGCCGTACGAGTACCGGGTACGTACCTGGTACGGGTACGCGTACCGGTACGGCTGCACGCGTACCGGGTACGGCCAAAGGGGGTCTGGTACGTCTGGTATATTTGGGTACGGCATGGGTACGGGGGGTTACGGAGGGGGTACGCCATGGGTACCTTCCGGGGCAAAAAATACTCAAAAATTACATGTATACATAGAGAGAGAGATAACCTCGTGCTTTAAACATACCATAAACACATCTATAGAGGGAATCGAGAGAGAGACAGAGGAGATGGAAGAGATCGAACCTGATAGTGTAGATCAATCGTCTAGGGTTTTCTCTTCGATTGATCGATCGATCACGTCTCTCTCTTTGACCGATCTTCTGCTCACTGTTGATCGATCGTCTTCGTCTCTCTCCTTTCTCTCTCTCTCTCCGTCTCTCGATCGCCTCTGTTCTCTTGTTCTCTCTCTTCGTCCCTCGATCGCCTTTGCTCCGTCTCTCGCCTCTTCGTCTTTGACTTCTCTGTCCAAAACAAATATCTAATATAAGATATATAATATAATATATATAATATAAGATATAATAATATAAGATATATAATATAATTGGTCATACATATAATATATAATAATATAATAAATTTTTATATATAATGTAATTGATCATGTATAATATATAATATAATTGATCATATATAATATATATAATAAATTTTATAAATTATAATTTTTATCATATATAATAAAAAATATATATTTATTGACGTACCGCAGCCGTACCCGTATCCTACTTTTTTGGGATTTTGCCGTATCGACGTACCCGTACTCGTACCCGTACCGTACTCGTACCCGTACCCGTGCTTCATAGGATACAAGAGACCATTTCTGATCAATCATTGACGTCTTCTTCTCTTGATGAAAGTCCAGGTAATTCTGAAACTCCTGACATTACTACCTCTGAGTCTGAGCCTACTGATCTTGACATCCCTATTGCCAAGAGAAAATTTATGAGATCTTATACTCATCATCCTATTTCTAATTTTGCGTCTTATTCTCATTTGTCCTCATCATATAAAACCTTTGTGTCAAAAATTTCCTCTGTTAGCATACTTAATCATTTTCAGGATGCTCTTACTATTCCTGAGTGGAAACTAGTCATGGCGAAGGAAATGAAAGCACTTCATAAGAATAGCACTTGGGATTTGACTGAGTTACTTGGGGACAAACGAACTGTGGGATACAAATGGGCGTATACTGTGAAGCACAAGGCAAATGGTTTAATTGAGCGGTATAAGGCTTGACTTGTGGCTGAGGGTTTCACTCAGACCTATGGGGTGAGCTACTAAGAGACATTTGCTCCTGTTGCAAAGATGAATTCAGTCAAAGTACTTCTTTCTCTGGCAGCTAATCTGGACTGGCCACTTCAACAATTTGATATGAAAAATACTGTCATGAATGGTGACCTAGAAGATGAGGTGTATATGGATATTCCTCCTGGCTTTGAAACTCTTCAAACTAAGGGAAAGGTGTGTCGACTTCGAAAGTCATTATTGTAAGTTTTCTGAATGAAACTGTATATTAGATTGAATTAATTGAACAAAGAATACATCACTTATATAGAACACTAATTCTTAATCCTAAACGAATTCCTAATCTTAAACGAATACATTACAGATATAGAATTCTAATAGATATAGAACACTAATTCCTAATCCTAAAAGGAAAAAGGAGAACACTGAATATAGGCATATTCTCACAACAAGAATAAACTAACAAGGGAGGAAGAGGAGGAGAAGCAACCAGAGGTGAAGCAGGAGGAGAAGATGGAACAAGCGCAAGAGGAACTGTGGAGATGTACTCTTCAGACGGGACCTCAAAAGGAAATGGATCGATATAAACCAAATCCTCTTTGGAAATTGGGGCGGTGAGAGGAGGAAGCTGAAAGTAAGATAGACGTTCGAGAAAGGCAACATGGTGGGAGACATAAAGGCGACGGGAAACAGGGTCATAACAGCGATAACCTTTCTGAGTGAGACTATAACTAAAAAGACACATAGGACAGACCGGACACTAAGTTTGGTCCTGTCTTTACGGGGTAAAAGGACAAAACAAGTAGACCCAAACACACGAAGGAGGGAGTAATTAGGAAGTTGAGAAAACAGAGCCTCATAAGGAAACCAACCAGAAAGAAGGGGGGTAGGCATACGGTTGAGAAGAAAAGTAGTAGTAAGAACTGTCTCACCCCAAAACGAAGCCAGAACGAAGGCAAAGAGAATTAGAGACCTAGCTGTCTCAAGAAGATGATGGTGTTTACACTCAGCTCAACCATTTTGGGCAGGGGTGAGAATATGCCTATATTCAGTGTTCTCCTTTTTCCTTTTAGGATTAGGAATTAGTGTTCTATATCTATTAGAATTCTATATCAGTAATGTATTCATTTAGGATTAGGAATTCGTTTAGGATTAGGAATTAGTGTTCTATATAAGTGATGTATTCTTTGTTCAATTAATTCAATCTAATATACAGTTTCATTCAGAAAACTTACATGGTATTAGAACCATCGCCGGAACCCTAGAAGCCAATTGCTATTTACTGACTCTGATACCATGGAAGTTTTCTGAATGAAACTGTATATTAGATTGAATTAATTGAACAAAGAATACATCACTTATATAGAACACTAATTCCTAATCCTAAACGAATTCCTAATCCTAAATGAATACATTACTGATATAGAATTCTAATAGATATAGAACACTAGTTCCTAATCCTAAAAGGAAAAAGGAGAACATTGAATATAGGCGTATTCTCACAATTATATGGCCTAAAACAGTCCCCTAAGGCTTGGTTTGACAGATTCACTCAGTCAATGCTAAACTATGGCTTCAAACAGAGTTAGGCTAATCATACTCTGTTTGTTAAACATTCCTCTCATGGTAAGACTACAACTCTCATTGTATATGTGGATGACATAGTGCTTACAGGAGATAGTGTTGAGGAAATCCCTTTGTTGAAGAAGTATTTGGCCAGTAAGTTTGAAATCCAAGACTTGGGGAACCTGAAGTACTTTCTGGGGATTGAAGTGGCTAGGTCCAAAGATGGGATTTTCATCTGTCAGAGAAAATATGTCCTTGATTTGTTGAAGGAAATAAGGATGCTTGGAAGTCAAGCTTGTGACACACTACTAGAACCTAATCAGAAACTTTGTAATGATAGTTGGGGAGCAGCCGTTGATAGGGAGAGTTATCAGAGACTAGTAGGTAAGCTTATTTACTTAACCCATTCTCGTCCTGATATTGCTATGGCCGTTAGTGTAGTTAGCTAGTTTATGCATACTCCTCATGAAATACACTTGGCTGTAGTTATGAGAATTTTGAAATACTTGAAATCTTCTCCTGAAAAAGGTCTTTATTTTTCCAAACATGATCATCTTAGTATGGAAGCTTTTACGTATGCTGATTGGGCAAGATCAGTAATTGCTAGGAGATCCACTTCAGGGTATTGTACTTTTGTTGGAGGCAATTTGATTACTTGGAAAAGTAAGAAACAGAATGTGGTTGCTAGGTCTAATGCAGAAGCTAAGTTTAGAGCTATGGTAGAAGGGGTGTGTGAGCTCTTGTGGATCAAGTTGTTATTGTATGATCAGGGAATTGACCAGAAAGACTCCATACGATTATATTGTGATAATAAGGCTGCCATCAACATAGCTCACAATCTTGTTCAACATGACAGGATAAAACATGTTGAGATTGATCGTCACTTCATCAAAGAGAAACTCACTAGTGGCACAATATGTACTCCATTTGTGAAGTCTGGGCATGAGAAATATCTTTGCACCAACTTAAGGGGGAGTGTTAGAATATATTAGGATCATTCTATTATTTGTTTCCTTATTTATTATATTTTGATTCCTTAATTAATGCTTTAGGATTTTCTTATTCTATTAGCTGTTATTTCTTTATTCTATTATTTCTTTATTTGTGCCTCCAACTTCCAAGGTTTCCATTGTAAGCTACCTATTATCAATATAAAAGAGAGTTATTGTCTAATCATTCTCTAAGTTAGTTTTCTCTCAAATAAACAGTCAACACATGTCAAAACCACGAAGGAGCTGTCCCTGAACCCAATTTTGAACATGATAGATATGTCTAAGACACTTGTGAAGGTTTTAAAACTTCCCACCATCCACTGTATCCTTTGTGCTCATAAACCTTTCTAGAAGAGAATTTGACAAGAAAAATAGCTTTTCGATCTCACAAAAGCTAAAAGAAAACAAATTTTTAGTTGCAATATACTTAGAAAATATGAGGAAGAAGAACTCAGAAAATATGAGGAAGAAGGAATATATTTATGTTATATTCAAAACTTCTTATTCTACAAGACCAAACGAGACTCCTTATATAGGAGATATTACAGACATTATCATAACCCACTAACAGCCACTAACATATTATATACTGCCACTATATGTCCACTAACAACCACTAACATATTATATACATCACTAACATATTATATACTGCCACTAACAGCCACTAACATTCCTGATTCTATACAGCCTTTACTTTCCCTATTTACATAGGAAAAAACAGATCCTAGAATATTGACTAATATTAAGGAAATAATAATCAAATTTCCAGCACTCCCCCTTAAGCTGGTTTGAAGATATCTTCCATAGCCAGCTTGCTAGTCAGCTTATCAAATTGCTTCTTGTGTAGTCCCTTCGTTAGCACATCAGCTAATTGTTCACCTGTTGGAAGGTAGGTCATACAGATTATGCCAGCATTGATTTTCTCCTTGATGAAATGTTTATCCACTTCTATATGTTTTGTGCGATCATGTAGAACTGGATTATGAGCTATAGATATAGCTGCTTTGTTGTCACAATAGACCTTCATAGGTGTCGGGTGAGAAAGCTTTAATTCTTCAAGAATTCTTTTAATCCACATTACTTCACAGATTCCATGGGCAACAGCTCTGAACTCTGCTTCTGCACTACTTCTAGCTACCACATTCTGTTTTTTACTCCGCCATGTAACTAGGTTCCCACCTACAAAGGAGCAGTATCCGGATGTTGATCTCCTGTCTGTAACACTTCCTGCCCAGTCTGCATCTGTGTATACTTCAACTTGAAGATGTCCATGTTTCTTGAACAGTAAGCCTCTCCCTGGAGTTCCTTTCAAATATCTTAAGATCTTATAAACGGCCTCAAAGTGCTCTGCCCCTGGTGAGTGCATGAACTGACTTACCATGCTGACTGCAAAGGCAATATCAGGCCGCGTATGAGACAAGTAAATCAATTTCCCTACAAGTCGCTGATATTGTTCCCTCTCTTTGACTTCTTCAGCCTTAGCAGCTTGTAACTTCAAGTTAGGCTCGATCGAGTCTCCACCATCTTACAACCAAGCATACCTGTTTCTCCAAGGAGATCAAGAACATATTTTCTCTGATTAACGAATATACCTTCCTTGGATCTTGCAAATTCCATTCCGAGGAAATACTTGAGGGCTCCCAGATCCTTAATGTGAAATTCTTTTGCGAGTTTCTCTTTGAGGGCTGCTAACTCTGCTTCATCATTACCAGTTAAAATGATGTCATCAACATAAACAATCAAAATTGCAATTTTACTGTCTTTTGAATGTTTATAAAATATTGTGTGATCTGCTTGACTCTGCGAGAAGCCACAACTGATAACTGCCTTCCCAAAGCGTTCAAACCACGCTCTTGGTGATTGTTTGAGTCCGTATAATGACTTGTTCAATCTGCATACTTTGTCGCTACCAAGTCTCTGCTCAAATCCCGGCGGTAGGCTCATGAACACCTCCTCTTCAAGATCACCATTGAGAAATGCATTTTTAATGTCAAGTTGATGTAGAGGCCAATCTGAATTTACTGCAAGAGATAACAGTACTCTGATGGAATTTATTTTAGCAACAGGAGCAAACGTCTCCTGATAGTCGATCCCATAAGTTTGAGTGAAGCCTTTAGCCACCAGTCTCGCCTTGTATCTCTCAACGCTTCCATCTGCGTTACATTTTATCGTAAACACCCATTTACACCCAACTGTTTTCTTGTCTTTGGGTAGATCAACTATCTCCCAAGTACCACTTCTCCTTAAAGCATTCATCTCCTCCATGACTGCTAATTTCCAATTCGGATCATCCAATGCTTCCTGTATATTCCTTGGAACAAACAAGTGTGAAATCCTAGATGTGAAAGCTCTATGGTTTTTAGACAGTCTTTGATAGGAGAGGTAATTTGCAATAGGATGTTTAATGCAATTTCGGACACCTTTCCTAATTGCTATAGGAACATCAAGGTCGGAAATAGAAGGAATAGGATTACCTAAAATTTCGATGCCAGAACTCGGGTGGACATTCGGGTCATTAGGATGGACATTCGGGTCATTATTCCTCAGATGAAATCGCTTCCTAGTATAAACCTGAAGCTCAGAATTTAGATCATTTTGTAGTACTTCTCCCCCTAAACAAGAATCTTCTTGACTAGGCACCATAGAACTTGGTTCTCCTAAGTGATCATTATCAGACAGATGTGGTTTTTGTGTAGGATAAATGACATTGGGGAGCGGGATAGAAATATTCCAAAAATTGTCTTCTACTCCACTTGTCTCCCCCTGAAGAGAATTGTTGGGGAAATAGGATTTTGTTTCCACAAATGACACATCCATACTCACATGAAATTTCTTGGTTTGAGGATCGAAACACTTATACCCCTTTTTGTTTGAGGAATAACCCAAAAAAACACATTTTATAGCACAGGGGTCAAGTTTTGAACGAAATTGACTGGGAACATGAACATAGGCAGTACATCCAAAAACTTTGGCGGGTAAATCAGAAAACAACCTCGTGTCAGGAAAAAAAGTTTTGAGACAATCAAAAGGTGTTTTGTATGTTAACACCTTTGTAGGCATCCTGTTTATCAAATAAGAGGCTGTTAAAATTGCTTCACCCCATAAATATTTAGGAACATGCATGTAAAACATTATAGCACGTGCTACTTCAAGTAAATGTTTATTTTTTCGTTCTGCAATGCCATTTTGTTGAGGGGTATCCCGACATGTAGATTGATGAAAAATCCCCTTTTTTGCCAAAAACTCACCCAACTGCTCATTGAAATATTCTGTTCCATTATCAGAATGTAAAATACCAATTTTGGTTTGAAATTGGTTTTCAATCATATTGTAAAAATTTGTGAATAAATTTTTCACGTCAGATTTTTTATGCATCAAATAAATCCAACATAAGCGGGTATGGTCATCAATAAATGTAACAAACCATCTTTTACCAGAAAGAGTAGTGATTTTAGAAGGGCCCCAAACATCACTATGAATCAAATAAAAAGGTTTGGAAGCCTGGTAAGGTTTTGGCAAATAAGTAGAGCGATGAAATTTTGCAAAAATGCAACTTTCACAATGAAAAGAAGAACAATCAATCCCTTTAAATAATTCTGGAAATAAATGTTTCAGATAAGGAAAACTAGGATGTCCTAGCCTATAGTGCCATAGCATTATTTTTTCTCGAACAGAGATTGAACTAGTACTATTAAAGCTCTGAGCTTTTTTATTACTAACAGGTACTTCATCAAAGTAGTAAAGACCTTCAAGCATCCTAGCACGCCCAATCATCATCCCCGAGTTCTGGTCCTGAAATTCACAATGGGATTCAAAAAATGTAACACGACAATTAGAATCCTTAGATAGTTTACTGACAGACAAAAGGTTACAGGTAAGTTGGGGACGTGAAGAACAGCATTGAGATTAATTTTCTCAGTTAGTTTAATAAATCCTTTTCCTGCAATAGGTGAAAAACTACCATCGGCTATTCTGATTTTGTCATGACCAGAACAAGGGAAATAGGTACTAAATAAATGGGAAAAACTAGTCATGTGATCGGAGGCACCGGAATCTATGATCCACGGAGAGAAGTTTAGGCAAGAGAATGCTTTAGGATTTCTACCTGTTTGTGCCAAAAAAACACTAGGAGTACCAGATGAGGAGTTGGATTTTATCAGCTTTAAGAGTTGATCAATCTGCTCTTTGTTGAAGGGACCTGAATCGGCTTCATTAGCAGTAGGAAAGCCACGATTCTTCTCTCCTTGTTTGCTGCTTTTCCAGTTGACAGGTTTGCCATGGAGCTTCCAACACGTTTCGCGTGTATGGCGAGGCTTGTTGCAAAAATCACACCAGACCCGTGGCTTATCATCAAACCTGCGCTGGTAATTTGCAGCCTTGTTGGCCGCAGCATCGCTAATTAAAGCAGAAATTTCAATTGACTCACCAGTACCTTTTTTCTTAAGCATGACGCTCCTTCGGCTCTCTTCCCTTCTGACTTCGGCAAATACTTCGCCAATGGATGGGAGAGGAGGTCTGCCAATAATTCTTCCTCGCACTTCATCGAACTCAATGTTGAGGCCGGCAAGAAACTTGTAAATACGGCTGTCTTCCACAGTTTTCTTGTGGTGGTTGCAGTCGTCAACCGATTTCCATTCATATGTGTTGAAGATGTCAAGATCCTGCCACAACCTTTTCAACGAATTGAAATATTTGGTGATGGAATCATCTCCTTGACGAATCTCTCCCAACTTCAAAGTCAATTCGAAAACTTGAGATTGATTTCCTAGGTCAGAATACATCTGACTAACATTATCCCACAACTCTTGTGCAGTAGTATAGCACATGTAATTAGAGCTTATATCCTCCTCCATGGAATTGACCAACCATGTCATAACCATGGAGTTTTCAGCGTCCCAACTGTCGAACAGCGGATCATTAACAGCAGGAGCCTTCTTGTCACCGGTGATGTAACCGATCTTTCCTTGCCCACGGATATACATCCGGACAGATTGTGACCAGCGGAGAAAATTATCACCATTTAAGCGGATGGTGGTGATTTGGACAGAGTGAGAGTTGGATGTTTTCACCGGAATAGCAGCGGCAGGGGTTGAAGTGGTTTCGGACGTGACTTCCGACATGGCTATGACGGTTTTAGGGCTGCTGTGTTTTTTGTTGCTCTGATACCAACTTAGAAAATATGAGGAAGAAGAACTCAGAAAATATGAGGAAGAAGGAATATATTTATGTTATATTCAAAACTTCTTATTCTACAAGACCAAACGAGACTCCTTATATAGGAGATATTACAGACATTATCATAACCCACTAACAGCCACTAACATATTATATACTGCCACTATATGTCCACTAACAGCTACTAACATATTATATACATCACTAACATATTATATACTGCCACTAACAGCCACTAACATTCCTGATTCTATACAGCCTTTACTTTC
Organism: Camellia japonica; assembly: GCA_030407325.1. Lineage (NCBI taxonomy): Eukaryota > Viridiplantae > Streptophyta > Magnoliopsida > Ericales > Theaceae > Camellia > Camellia japonica. The sequence goes on from JAPPVO010000016.1 coordinate 167,930,387, forward strand.
CCTATTTACATAGGAAAAAACAGATCCTAGAATATTGACTAATATTAAGGAAATAATAATCAAATTTCCAGCAAATATACATGAGGTTTTGAGGCACTTACCACCAGAATAGACCTTCCCATTTTCACAAGCTAGCAAAATACAGTCAATGGGTCAAAATTTGTGTTATGCATATCAAGGTATAGAAATCAGTTAGGATTGTAAATTGCTCCTCTTTCCCTATGCTCAAAAAGAAACCTTCAACATTCATGAAAATCATAATGGCCATTTTACTATTTCATTTAATATAGAAGCTGATTTGGTTTTCCTAGCTATGGCCTAATTTATAAGATAATACCACGCCATAATTATGATCCACAAAAACTATTTTATAAAGTTTAATGCGTGCAATAGGATCTGAGAAAAGATAAATGAAGGGAGGAAAATTGAGATAAAAACATTCTAGAAGCCTCTTTACACCCCCACACACCTAACCAAAAAACAAGAAACTAACAATAGATGATAAAGAAAGATTTTCATTATCAACTTCGATTAAATCATGGAAAGGAATTTCCTTTGACATGGGAACAGGAAGATGTATATAAGAAACGTGATGAGTACAGGCATTAATTATAACTACCAGGAGAGAGCATGTCCTGGAACATCAATTTCAGCCAATACATTAATACCTCGCCTCTGAGCATAACTGCAAAGAACAATATTCAAGAATTCAGGAAAGCACAAGTTAGAGATCATATCTCCATTTAGCCACTAACAAGGCAGAGATCACTTGCCTCACAATTTCAGCAGCATCAGCCATTGCATATCGTTCAGAAATAGAATAAGCCCCGAACCATAGTTTGGGATATGAAGGTATCTCCAAAGGGAAAGATTGGGAATCTACAATATGCCAATGTAGCACATTCTGCATGAAAACAATCGGGAATTGATGATGTAGGTTAATTTAGCAAACTATCAAATGTCAAATCAAATTATGTACTTATAATTACATACACCAATCACAGGAACTAAATGCCAACTTAGGCTTTAAACTATCTTGAAATCGTGTGGTCGGTATTTGTTTGTGCCTAGAGGGGGGTGGAGGAGGTGAATTGGCCAAACTCAAAAAACTATTAACCAATTTTAGTTTACCAAGTAATTATTAAGTCCAAATTCAATGTTCGGTAGCGATCAAAATCATGCAATTCATGAAAAATATAAAGAACAAGTATGCACATGAATGGAAACCATAAGGAGAACACTCCCAAAGGACAAAAATCACGATTCCAACAATAAAAAAAATTCATTATTGAATCAAAAGTCACAAGACTCGAGAAGCTAGGAATTACAACTCTGTACTCAATTCACCTAACTCTAAAAGTCATCCGCAAACACTCCTTTGTGGCTCTGACACAGTTAACCTCTTCTGATCCAATAGCTCAACACAAGGCTCCTTGATCCTATCTCCATACACCCACGACTCCATTACCAACAGCCAAGGGTGTGGGTTTTAATGCAAAAGCACTCAACTTAGAAGATTCTCAAGTATTTATGTTTCTATATTAAGAAAAACATGGAATTCGAATCAAAACTCCTTGAGTAAGGTTTTGAAGCTCTTTAAAACTCTCAAGGACTCAATGGGCTACTCAATCTCATGTTTATGTTCCCCTAGTTGAAAAAAACAAGGTTCATATAGGTTTTAGAATCGCATGGCTCCTTGAGCGGATAGCAAGCAATGCTCACAGGATCTCTGCAGGTGCCTTTCAACTTGAGCGCTTTGTAAAGAACATAGCAGTCGCGTGTGCCTGCTCAAGCACACATCTAGTGAACCTTGCAAGATCTGCACAAATCAGCACTACAATAACATCGTTCAGAGCACATGACTTATTTACACTCCACATCATTTAAGTATACGTGTAAATAACTTAAAAGACTCTTCTAGGAATGAGAAAGAACTTAAAAGACTTCAATTTCGAGACGATGGGCAAAAGGGGTGTGTGGCTTTTAAAGGGGCAATGTGAGAAAAAGAAACATGTTACTGTTAGTACGCTTTTTTTCTTCATGAAAGAGTTCAGGAAGGAGTTCGATAGTATAACGTATACAATCCTACCTGTATCGTACTACAATTTTTAGAATGTGGTCAACCAAATTTCAAACTCTCATTCTACGTACCAAACTGATCCACATCGTGGGAAACATTATTCTCTCCCCATACAAGAGGTCAAGCATGAGGCGCCTTGGAGAGCTTAACACAGTGTTTGGCCCATTTCCTAATAGATCAAGCTTTTGAGGCATCTCTTGTCCAACAAAAGGGAAAACGCCCTCTATATCATTTCATATGTCTATTTTCAACCAACCTGATCATTTAGAACCAATTTCTCAACTCAATAAAAAAATAATAATAATAAATCACTGAAGGGCGACCCAATGCACAAGGCTCCCGCTAAAGGGGGGATACAATTTTTTTTTCCCACCAAAGTGACCTAAAGTCTTGGAAAATTGGGGCTTACAGGTAAAGCAATATTGGAAAAGTAAAAAACGAATCCATTTATATGAAAGTCAAAAGTTTAAAAAAACTAATATACATAAAATGAATTTAAATGAATTTGTGTACTAAATTAAATTTGACATGAGTGTATGTAACAACTTAGTCACAGTCAAACTAAATTTTGAGAAATCAATCATACAAAGCAAAATAATAAAAAAGGAAGAGCAGACCAAAAATAATGTTAAGAAATTACAAAGTCAATTATCAGGTGAAGCTGCAGCTAGCGTTGGCAGAGTCCCAATATAAGACACAAGCTAAAGCTTTAATAGATGGAAAGAATAAGGCCATTCAAAGTGGCATTGACACACGCTGAGTCACTGAGCATAAAATTAGTGAAAAGGCAAGGACATGACAATATGTATTCCTGATGATCGATTCAACCTCTGATCAATCATAACCATACCTATAAAAGTATATGTTTAAATTGCTATTAATTCTGGACATGATATCTAACACATATTTCCCCTTTAGAGGCTCCTTTGCTTAATAAGCTAGCACTAGTCGCAAATTAAATCTTAGCACAATACAAGACAGGGATACATGAGATACCCTCCATTTAAAAGGCTTTATCCTCATATGGAAAAAGAGTCTATGCAATAACTCAAGAGTTAGAAAGGTTGTAAGAAAACTAAGCCTGCTATTGTTCTATAACACATACATGCAAAAATGTGCAGGATATATACAAGTATTTGGAGACCGTGTTTTTTGCAATTTGTGCAGTGAAGATATAATTGATTATAGGCATCTGAGTTTTGAAGTGTAAAGTTTCCCCCCCAACACATTTAAGCCTCTAAAAGCATAAGTCTCACGAGTCTCCTGAAATCAATTATTTTATATTTTCCTGAAATCATTTTTGTTAAATCAATTGTTTTATTTAGCATCAGTTGTCCCCTACAATGCCTTGGCGCCATGGTGGCCCTTGAGAAATAAATGCTCAATAGAAAGACTCACTGTGGCAACACAGAGAGAAATCATACCATCATAGTGAAGGTACATAACTTCTTGTCACAAAAGTGCCAAGATTGAGAAACATGAGACTTCACTAACCTCCATCAAAAAGGTTCTACTTCAAGTCTCAATCCAGCATTTGTTTTCCATCTTAATAATAGCCTCTCTTTAGCAGTACAATATCATGCGTTCACAACCACATGGCGTGTGACCAATTTGGACCACCAACAAAGCCATCTTTCTGTTTATTAAAAACTCTACCAATATCCATGGCTCATTCCATTCAATTGAAAAAGGGAGGTCATTGGCCACACTAGCTGAGTTTCTAGATCAAGTTGGGCATCCATTACAGAAACCATTAGGGCAGACAAGGGATTATAATAAGTTCCATGAACTCTAGGCAGACTAATAGATGGTCTGGTGCGTCAATGATTCTCCTTAGGTCCATAGGTTTACCTCTTTCCACAGGCAATATGACAAAGGATGCAGGACAACTTTCTTTGAAGTATAAGATCCGCAGCAAAAAAAGTTCAAAACCAGTGGCAAAATACTGTAGAATGCCGTGAAACTGAATGGAAATCCAAACTTCCTTGAATAAAAACAATCTTTGTCACTACCTTGTGCCTCCAATGTTCTACATCAACAATAACAGATATAAAATCCCCCATACATACAAACAACATAGCAAGACTTAATGCCAATTTTGTTAGCATGAGCAGCGATGCCTCAAAATTCTCATGTCATTAAACATATATAAACCATTCCACACATCATATAAACAGTGGCAAATTCGTATTACAGGTTTTCTAATCATAAGCACTTGGAAAATTAAACAGACCACACAAGTTATGCATTACATACCAACTTTGTGTAAGCCATAGAATCAATAACCTTCTTTATCATTGGAAGTGGCTGATAGTGTCGAGATGTATCTGCAGCATTATCATTCATAAGTTAGAATAAACACATTTAGCAAGACCGGGGGGGAGGAGAGATCTCTTGTGAGAGTTTTGAAGATGCTATGAGATTGTTTGAAGTCATTGAAGCAAACTTATGTGAACACCGCAATAACCTTGACACTAGATGTGGTCATCTTTCTAATCCAACAGTGCAGGCGACCAAGGGTTCATCCTCTCAATAGGACAGAAAGAAGGAATCTTCCTATGAAGAGCCTAGATGGTTTCTGAAAGAAGATGATGCTTTCAACAATTTTATATGGAATCTGACCAATAACAGGTTTTAAGTTCCAGTTCCCATTGTTATGGAGTAATTCTTGAATTTTTCTACGTTCATCAATGAACTTGAGCTTATGGATCTTCCACTTCTTAAGGTGATTTCCACTAGCAGATTCTATCCCCTCTGTCTATTCTTCTTCTTACACTTCTCTTTCTGTTACAATCCCACATAGCCTAACAATAGGCTTGGTCATGTGAATATAAGCCTCACGAACACCCTACCCTTGCAAGCCGGTTTTCAATGGTGAGTTTTACCAAAAGCTTTGTATCATTAGGTATCAAAGTCAGCTACCACGTCGAGTATAGGATCAAATGCAACCAGTGCGAGTATAGGATCACATGGGTTTCGTCTTTGTTGTTCGAACTACAGAAGGGGAAACCAATAGGATGGATGGATTAAGACACCCTGGTATTGTGTATGGGTATCATACTCTATTATTAGAATCGAATCGTATGATTCGATTCGATTTAGTAGGTAATCGATACGAACAGGTTGTGTGAATCGCAAATAGTTGTGAATCATAGGTGCATCGGTGAACCGAATCGGTGAATCGTGAATCGTTAAAATCGATATTTGGCTTTCTTTTTTGCTTTTTTATTGTTGGAAAAGGGTTCACACAACCTTTTTAAGGTCTTTAGGATTACTATATGCCATCTTTTGACTTTTGACTTTCTCCTTCCCTATTTACTCTCAAATACTCAAACCTTAGCGGAAAAAAATGAGCTCTCTCTCTCTCTCTACAATATTCTAGGCTTACATATTCAATTTTATCTAAGTACTTGCACTTACAAAATGAATTTTTTGAAGGTATCAAGTGAGATTTTAGAAAAAAAAATTAAAGATTTTGATTTTTTAACCTTGTAAAAAGTTAAAAAACTTTGTTATTAAGTTATTGTTACTTGGAAATTGAAAGTTTGCCTTTGTTTGCTTTTTTTTATTAAGAATGGTTGATAAGAAATAGTATCTACAAGGGAAAATGTAAACTGGTAAATATGGGAACCCGTATTAACTTCTTACCTAGACCACATGACCATAATTTAAAACAATATTTTCATTGATTTAAGTCTAAATATTTCATAATTATTAGATATATTTAATATCTAAGTATGTAGATATATTTTTCTATGTAATTTAAAAAAGGTAACTAAATCTTTACAATTCACGATTCGATTCGATTCGATTAGCGATTCGATACAATACCATTTTGATTCACGATTCAAATCCCGATTTGACAACTATGGTATCATACTATCACATTTAACACTAATAGGTAAGTGAAGCCAACAAAAGAGAAAGGTCTAAGAGTGGGTCAGTGTCGATAGAGTGGGTTGTCATGAACGTCGACTGCAAGACGTGGTGGTATACTACGATCCCATATAGCTTAACAATAGGCTAAGTCATGTGAATATAAGCTTCTTGGGCACCCTCCCTTGCAAGCCAGTTTTCAAAGGCGAGTTCTACCCAAGGGTTTATCACTTTTCCTTCTCCTACTCTTCTTCTCTTCTTATTCACTATTTCTTCTTTTCTTACTCTATTTCTTCTTCCCCTAATGGTACTACACCAAGGAGACAACATCATTGGAAAGAGACGATATTAAAATTCAGCTCAAATTAAAAGTAAAATATCAAAAACAACCTTCATAAATAATTGGGCATCCAATGTCAACTCCCATAAAAAATGAATAAATCCATAATACCGTATCTGGTTATTTAATGTGTCAAGGGAAATAAGAGAAGCATCTCACCAATTAAGAGCCCTCGATAAGAGAACCTTGGCTGATCAATAATGTTCCAAGGGACCTGATGAACTTCAATTACTCTGGTAGTAAAGTTAAAATGGCAAAGTTGGCTGAATGTCTGCAAGATTTCATGTGAAAACATATATTCTAAGATGCAAATATTTCTTTCATAAAATCAAGACAAGCAACTTTTACAAGGTGTCATTAGTAAGAACATAAAACCTGCAGCCCATGTAAGGCTCCATAAACTGTTTGTGCCTGCATTGTAACAACATAGCATTTAGTCAAACAAAGATTCTCAAGTGATGAAAAGCTGCAGATGTGAATGAGCTAACTCTTTAGCGCACAACTTGTTGGCAATTTATGCCATTTCAAACAAACCCACAATAACTATGTCAAACACTATCCAGGCACAACACCAAGGCTATAGTCATTTTGACACCTCATATACTTTTAGACACTATGAGCTATGTCTTTGTGCTGTTAATAGATCTATGAGTGGTCCTCAACTGGCAACCCGAGATTTTATTCCAACTTTCAGTTTGGTTCGGAATGTTTTAAGAGAACAAAAATCAAAAGCCAAAGGGACAAAGGAACTCAACAAACTTACAAGCAAAGATATTTTAATCTTTCTAAACTGAAAGGACATCCTTAATAAATTCAATAACACCCTATCTTGATAACATGCTTTGCGGCACACAAAAAATAATTTTTAATATCTTAATCCTAAATGAAACAAAAATTTTATGGAAAAACATTACGGATTAGTTAAACCTAGTCCCAAGGTTCTGAAAAGCGATTGCAATCGCTGTAACGGTGGCGGTGGCGTGATTGCGGTTGCGGGATGTAAAGGCCGTAGCGTAACGGTTGCGGTAACCGGAACCATGAATTTTTTTTTTCCGCACAATTTGAAAAAAACTTACTGATACGCACATTTTTTTTCCATGATCATATTTATTGGGTTTTAAAATAAATATTGATCAATTTTTATAAATTTTTAAGTTTGATCCAATATATTTCATATTTTTAAATCACTATAAACTAAGTTTTTTACATTTTATTTTAATAATTAATGACTTTATATTATACAAAAAATCAATCACTAACTATTAGACATAAGATAAACAATGACAAAAGTAAGAGAATAAATAAAAGCCTAAATATATATATATATATATATTTTAATTAAGCCAAATAGATAATGATCGCACTTATTATTATTATTATTATTTTCAAACAATATATAGATAGATACACACAAACAAAATGATTGAGTGATAGCAACTGAATAGAATAGCATAGGTCTTCCAATTTCAACAAATTAATAACATGTTCTTCATCTTCCCTCTTCTCTCTGTCTATCTCTTGTTCCTCCATCTTCCCTCTTCTCTCTCTATCTTTCTTCCCCCATTTTCAACTTCTTTTCTTTTTTCTTTTTTCTTTTTTTTTTTGTATTTTTTCGAAAAAAGCAATTCGGAACCGTTACGTAATGGTGCATAACAGGCCGTTACAGTACCGTTACGACCGCTATAGCAGTCGCTATGGCCGACACACCTGTGAATCTCAATCACACTGCAAAAGCGGCCATAACGGGTGGCGGTAACTACCACAACCGTTACATAACGGTTGCAGCCGCTTTTTAAAACCTTGTCGAGAATATAATTGATGCTGAGTGGAAACCATCCTGGCACTAACTTAATAATGAATGAATGCAGCACTAACTTAATAATGAATGAATGCAAAATAGTCGAGAATATAATTGATGCTGAGTGGAAACCATACTGGCACTGACTTAGAATAACATAAGCAATAGTCACACCCACCTCAAGATGTGCATAAACCGGATTTCCAGCTGCAGGAATAGATAACTTGTATGATTCATCAATCCCATATTGTAACTGCACAACACAGAATAATTTTTCAGAAAGAGAATTATGCTTTTGTAGAGAAACCAAATTACAGAGATGTGAAATGGTATACATAAGGATTTTCAGTGACAACTACAGGTTCATTAAGAATGAATTAGAAGAACTGAGGCAAAATCAAATGCTCTAGTCATTTCTTAAGGAAATCACTCTTTGGTTCTCAATCTACAATAGCAGTGTGTTACTTTTGAAAATAAATAATAATAAAAAAATAGTCTAGTCATTTCTTTTCTTTTCAAAAAAAAAAAAGAACATAAAAATAAAGAATTTGAGGAGGAAAATAACAAAAAATGAAGTTTTTTTTTTCAAACAAAGTGACAAGATTGATCTAATAGTATCCCCTAAACCCATATCAAAATAAATAACTAAATCTCTTAAGTATTTTGCCAACTGTCAACCCAGAAAAAACAATCACACCTCATATATTCAACTGTAAATCTGAATAGGCTATGAATAAGGAACCGATCAAGGAGTACTTCTGTCAACCGATACCACACACAAAAGAAATTTCTAGGCTATGCAACTAATCAAGGAATACATCCAGATTATTGTCTCCATGCATTTAAAGCTTTTGTCAACATCAACCAATATAGGATATTCTTGCAATTGAAGCAGTGCTTGTGGTGGAAGAACATGTTCAAAAAGTTCCTAATGATTAAGGTTTTAACATTATGATCCAATTTTTGCATGCTTCTCAGTTCTAATACCCTTTTTTGCTAAGACAATGAATGCAATAGCATCTAGGAATACCTTTCATTTTTTCTTCATGATCTTGAGAATACACCTCAAAGTCAGAATTTAAGAGTGGATTAACTAATACTAATCTGGACTAGTTAGAATTATATATGGATTGAGGGGAGTTTGACACCTCTTATGTGTGCACTATGCGCTTGTGTTTTGGACTTCTCCTCTGTATGATAGTTTGCCACGTGTTACAATATACATACTTTTGTATCAATAATTCATAAGAGAGTATATCAGTCATAAGAGTGTTGCTTGTGCAGGATCCTCTATTGTTTGTTTGTGAGAAAGAAAACAACGAAAAGAAAAAGGGAAAAAACAACTAAGGGAAATTCACTACACTTGATTTGTACTGGCTTTAGGTAGGGAAATTCATAATTCTCAACTACATCTGTTGTGTTTAATTGGTTGTATGTGATAAGTGTTTAAGGTGCAACTCTTGTTAATTATGATATCTATGGAATGAATTGATGCAATGTTTTTGTCGTTATGGTAGACAGTCATAGTGTCCCTACATTTTGTCCCTTATGTCATTTTGGTCCCTACACTTTCAATTGGCTCAATATTGACCCTTAATTTTAGATTTTGCGTCAAATTGATCCAATTGATGATGTCGCCAGTATTTTTGACAAAAAATGATCACTAAATTAGTTGAGGTTAACTCACAGAGTTGAGTAAGTTTATAATTTTGCCCTTAAAAATATAATACGTGCCACTTATGTGCATATTTTTCATAAAAAAATTATTAAGAGTTGTAATCAATTTGACCAAATTGAGACAAAATCATAAATTTAGGATCAAAACCAAGTCAATTGAAATTATAGGGACTAAAATGACACAAGGATCAAAGTACAAGGACTTCTATCATAGTTTACACTTTGATTTAATGAAGTTGAATAGCATGAATAGGGGCATGGTCCCTGGATGAGAAGCCTTAAAAGGATGCGCTAATAAGGGGCATGGTCCCTAGGTGAGAGCCCCTGAAAGGGCATTATATTTCATGTTGTTGACTTGTTATGTAGGTTTAAATGCTATGTTGATAAATTCTTGGACAAGTTTGCAAGATTGGTTAGAAATTGTGAATCTATCTACAGAGGCAATTAGTTACTCTATTATTGTATTATATTTTCAGCTAAACCATTGGAAGAACCAAAGTAAGGGGGATATGAAGACTTTTTGCCTTGTTCTTATTGTTATTATAAAGTTATGAGTTGTTATTGAGTACTCAAGTGTGATGTACCTACATGACAAAACTCTCTCTTTGGTTTAATATAATAGGGTTTGAGAAGGGAGAAAAGGAATCGTGTTGTGAAATACTTTAATACACTTGTATTATGATTATGTAATAAACATTTCTTTTCGAATCTAAAGCAATTGCTTGCAAATTTTCAATTTGGGGTAAATTACACTTTGCCCCCTTTATGTTTGATCACTTTCCCACTTTGGCCCTTAAAGTATATTTTTTCCCACTTTAGTTCTTTATGTTTCAAATTTTTTCCAGTTTACTCCTAAAGCTAATTTATGTTCAAACCTAGACAGAAATGCCATAATAACTATCACATAACATAAAAAATATATGATTATATTGGAGTTTAAGATTATATTAGAAATGTGAATTATATATAATATAATAAAATATTTTTATGCCACATGGCTGGTAATGTAATTTACAGAAATAAACTTTAAGGGCCAAAGTGGCAAAGTGACTAAACATAAAGGGGGTAAAGTGTAATTTACCCTATTCAATTTCTATTATTAAGACCTTGAATGCCAAATGTGGCTTTAAATAAGTTAACTGGTTACACTACTTTATATCAGGCCACAACTAACAGAAACTTGCAACAGAATATCTCACTATTTTTAACTCATTTAAAACCTAAACAAATCTAAACCCTTAACTCTGAGTCACACCTTAGATTTCAAATACAAAATTTGGGATGTGTTAGGATTGGTGTGGCTTTTGTGTTGAATATGTTCGCCATCAACGCCAAACCTCATATCACTTTTAGTTATTTCATAGTTGGAGACTGAAAGTTGGTCAAGAGTAGGTTGTCAAGTCTATTATTGCAGCATGGTCATGAGAAATGTCTATCCTTCTCTGGCAGTTCTTTGAACTTTGCTAACACTTTGGAGTAATTGATTTCTTTCATACTTACATAGCGGCATCCCCCAAGGGAGTATTTTCTCAATAATTTTTTTTTATAAGAAAAGTAAATACATATAGACATTTGTCACAATTCAACCATATAATAAGGGGAAATATTTTTGTCACATGCAGTATCATAGTTACTCTGATTTTATTTGAACAAGTAACAACAATTACACCAGTGATTATAATTATTGTAATAATATTGAACTTCATCTTGAAAAATAAATAAATAAAGAAGAAGAATGCAGAAGAATACCAATCTCCACGCATATGTTATTAAGGAGATTCAGAAAAGACAAACAATGATTTTGCTTTGAAAATTTCATAATGTAAGATTTCCACACATAAATTGATCTCTTGAAGCGAAAAAGAGAAGACCAAGCAAACATTTACAAGAAGTATAATAATACATACAATTCAGCAAGGTAAAACCATTTTAACCCAGCGTGAATCAAGAGAAGTAAGTAAGAAGAAAGAAATGATGCAATCATTAAACAGAACAGACCTCATCATTGAGTGAAAAAATAACCACATGAATTCCCTGAAGCAGGACAGATTGGTCGAAATGCGAAAAGTTGCCATCAACAACATGAGCAGCTTGGACAACATCAAGTAATCTAGAGAATCCATCCTTCAATATCCCAGAAGCGTCAGGATATTTGGTTCCTTGAGTCATTAGCTCAAAGTCCTTACTCATATGAAGAATTTGATGCCCATTGCTTACTGATTGGGGCATTGGCCATATGTTAAGGCGGTGAACATCAACAGCAAATACCGCAAGGACTTGAAGGTAAAGGCCAAGAAGAAGACTTTGAGCCACTAACTTCACCATCCTAAAATTCTGCATATCCAAAATGGAAAAAGAATATATATATATATATATATATATATGTAATAATAAGAGGAAGGCAGAGAAATTCGAAAGGCTAATTGAGCAAAATTCACATTAGCAGGGAGAGAGAGAGAGAGAGAGCAGAAGAAGAAATTATGAGTTTCCCATTTTCTTGCCTCTTCTTCTTTCTTTCTTTTTTTTTTCAATTTAATTTTCATTAAGGCATTAAGTTGTTGCATTTTGGATGAGTGAGTAGGTTGTTGATGGGAATTGATTCCCGGCTACAACTGACATTCAGAACAATCCAAACAATAGCCATTCTCTATAAACTACAAGGGAATATCGTTCGAGGTTGAAATGTCGGTCGCTTTTTTTGTTTCTTTGCTGAGAAAATGTGGGGAAATAAAATATATATGGAAATTGTCCAATACTGAGAGATCAGAAGAGAAATAAAATGAAAAATAAAAAATAAAAAATGCAGCCTCTGCACAACTCAACCAAATACAAATATATATAGTGGGAAAGTTAAAGGTGCGTTTTTCCTTCCTTGTCATCCAAAATTCTTTCCTAGCAAAGAAACGAAAACTTGGGACGGAAAATGAAATGCTGAAGAATACATAGATAGATACAGAGAGAGAGAGAGAGAGAGAGAGAGAGAGAGAGAGAGAACGTAGGTACAAAGTGGATAAGCAAGCAGAGCAGTGATTAGAAGAGAAGAGTCACAGAAAAGTAGAAACCACAACCTACCTTGTTATATACTTACTAGACTAGAGAACGAACGAACTGACCTGAGAAGAAAGAGAAACAAGTTTGGGGCGTTCCCTCTGGGCAATGTCGGAAGAACAAAGTGGGGCGGATGGGGGAATTTGGATATTATGGACTCATTATTACATGACATATATATCGAGAGAGGAGAGAGAGTAAAGCATAACACTCACGGACTGCAAAAATTAGAAAACTAGTCGGTGATAGAGAATAATTTGGGTAATATAAACAAATATTATTTATTTATTACTCGTATTATATCATTAGTGTTTCACCTATGTTATATAATACAGATTGTTTGTGTTTATAATTATTTATATATGTATATTGTAATTTTTAAATTTTTTTTTTTTACACACAAAAAAGGAATATAATAAATACAACATATCTTCGATCAATTATTTTAGATTTGTTTTTATTCAAAATTTAAAAGTAATGTACGGGAAAAATTTATAACTAAATTATGGAAAAATGTATTCCTAACGACATTTTTTACTTCTATATAAATACTTAAAAAAAAGGGCATAGCTTCTCTCCAGTCCAAATCTGGACTGGACGATGCTGTCCGGCCCTTGGAGGCCCACTACAGGTCGTGTTTCGATAATCTAAACCGTTCAATGTGTAGAACTCGTCGAGTACTATATGCCTGTAAAAAATCACGTTGATCGGATATCAATAGCTATATGATCAAATCAGTTTTTTGTAAGCCGTTTATTTTTCGCCGTCCATTTTTTTTCATAAAAAACTGATTTGATCATATAGCTATCGATATCCGATCAATGTGATTTTTTACAGGCATATAGTACTCGACGAGTTCTACACATTGAACGGTTTAGATTATCGAAACACGACCCATAGTGGGCCCCCAAGGGCCGGACAGCACAGTCCAGTCCAGATTTGGACTAGAGAGAAGCTGTGGCCTAAAAAAAAATAAACTTAAGAAAGGGAGTCAATATAATATTATACATTAAATAAAAAAATGTGATTAGGAATTATGCTTACATAAATTTACTATAATTTTAATTTCAAATTTTTAAAATAAAAAAAAAAAACTATTTTAAAAGCATTTTATTTAGCTAATACCAAATAGAATTTTCTTAGCAAAAATGAAAGTTATAAAATTTTGTTACAAATTTTTAAATGTCTATAGTTAAACATTCTATTCTACTTGCTTATTTGTTTGCTTGCTTGCTTGCTTTAGAAGTTTTGATCTTTGATCTTTACTCCACATTCATCGTATTGTTTTATTTATTTTTTTCTTCTTACTTGATTTTCGCATGATACTTCTTTCATAGTGTATCTCCGAGTGTATTACTAAAAATATGATACACTTAAAATGCACAAAATTACAATATATAGAAAAAAAAAATTAAATAATTGCCCAAAACTAAAATTACTTTAAGAAAAAAAATAAAAAATAAAAACAAATATAAATTTGTTTGAAATAGAAAATGATTTATGTATTTATTTATTAATTTTTAAAAGGGCAAATTACATAAATAGTCCCTATAGTTTGGGACTTGTGTCACTTTAGTCCCTGACTTTTCAATTGTGACACATTTGACCCTGAATTTTGAATCTTGTTTCAAATAAGGACAATTGAATATATAATTAGATTTTTCAAGGGTAAAATTGTCAATTTGATAAAATATAAACTAATTTGACAAAAATAAATGTCAAGCAAATATTTTTGAATTTTAAAAAATTATTTCTACCTACTAAAACTAAAATTATGTAAAATTGATAAATCTTTTGGACATTTATTTATTTTTTTACCAAATTAATTTTTATTATGTGTTTGAATGATGATCATGTAAAATTAATTTTAAAAAATTAATCATGTAATTTTTGTTAATTTTAAATAATTTATCATTGGTGGATAAAAATAATTTTAAAAAAATTAAAAATATTTTTTTGACATTTATTTTTATCAAATTAGTTTATATTTTATTAAATTGATGATTTTACCCTTGAAAAATCTAATAATATTTTCAATTGTCCTTATTTGGAACAAGATTGAAACTTCGGGGTCAAATGTGTCACAATTGAAAAGTCAGGGACCAAAGTGACACAAGTCCCAAACTATAGGGACTATTAGTGTAATTAACCATTTTTAAAAATAAACTTTTAAAGAAAACTATATAAAAAAAAGTACAAAAACCAAATATAAAATATAATACAAAAAAATAAATGAATTATAGGATTTTCAAGAAGTGGGACTCACAAAATAATAAATAAATTTATTTTAAAAAATAATAATAATTAAATAAATTTATTTTAAAAAATAATAATAATTAAATAATGAAATTAAATAAAATATAAACAAAATTTTAAAATAAAAATATCTATAAAAAATTATTTTAAAAAATTAAATAAATAATACATCAATAAAAAGTTAAATAAAATTATTTTATTTTTAAATTGAGACATTTATATTTTATTGAATTTTATTAAATATAATACATAATTAAATAGTAGATGGTCAAAATAGTCATTTCACCACTTAATCCCATGGGATTATTATTCCATGAAAATTGTCCCACACACCCCTCCCGTATAGCGATCCCGGTTTCATCCGGACCTTTGTTGTGTTCCGGACTCGGATTCTGTGATTATATGTTGTTGTCTATGTCTTGTTTTCTTCCTTTAATTCTTTGAAATTGAGTTTTAGGACTTGTTAGGTGAGTTTGGAACAAGTTGGTTGTTAGTTGGTACAAATGATTGTTGCCCAAATTTTGGTCCCTTCGCTCTAGTGAGGCTTCTTGCACTCAAGCGAGCCTTGTGTAATTTGCCTCTTCGCTCGAGCGAGGTTTCTTGCACTCGAGCGAGAATTGAGGGTCTTCAGATTTCTTTCCCAAACGTAGCTTTTCTAGGAAGATGTAAGTTCTTCGCTCAAGCGTGGCTTCTTGTGCTCAAGCGTGCGTCTGCGTCTATGGCAGACCTGAAGCTTTGCATTCTGCGCTCGAGCAGCGCTTCTTGCGCTCAAGCGAGGTTACTTGTTGTGTCTAGTCGCTCGAGCGACAACTCCCTCGTTCGAGCGAAGACCGCGTATATCAGTTCGCAACAGAGATATTTTACACCACTTTTGATCTTCATTTTCCCTAGAAACCCTAACCCAGCACCTCCTCTCTCTAAAACTCTCTATCTCTCTACAAATACTCCATGATCTAGGGTCTTTTTACCCTACTTCCTTTGTTAAAAAGACAGAGTTTTGCATGGGCTTCCTTTTGATCCGAAAAATGTGGAGTTTAGTCATCTTCAAAGTTTCTTCCTTCTTCTCCTTTGAGCTTCTATACTTGAGGTAAGGATATTCTACTCTTTAATATGAGCTTTAACCTAGATATTTGTCATTTTGTATAAATGGTGGGATTTGGGAAGATTTGGGTAAAGTTAGGGTTAAGGTTTTGATATTTGAAAGAGGGGTTTTCCATATTTGGTACCATATGTGTAGGAGAGGTCTTGAACATGATATTGCTTGGGTATAATTGGTGAAATTTGGTCTTGGGTGTAATATTTGGGAAAATGGAAAGATTGCCCTAATTTGAACAAAATAATTATTTTGTATAAATAATGAAATTGGTATGAGAAATATGAAATTGGGAGAATGTGTAAATGAATGGTATAGTTGGATTTGATAAATCACTCACCTATGAGAATTTGATAATTTATTTGTTGACAGATTTATTTATCTGTTTAGAAATATCTGTTTTGGACTATCGGTGGAGGATAGCTATGATTGATGTAGAAACTGCATGAGAATTAGGAAGATTGAAACTAATCAATTGAATTATGTCATTGAATATGATGGTTTGATTGAACCATTGTATATGTATCATTGTTTTGGAGGAGATAGAGGATGTACTCCATTGTGTGAGAAGAGATAGGGGATGGACTCCATTGAGAATTAAGTTGGCCGGAGTGTCTAGGGTGAAAGTCCCGAAATCTTATATATTTATGAGTGTCGGTTCCCTCGGATGTGATTCCGTAAAATGGCAAGAAATAGAAGTGTTGGATTGATGAATGCATTGAATTATGAACCATTGAGTTGTAGTATCATCTTGGTTGTTTTGATAATAATGAATTTGGTTAATAGATTTACCCGGAATGGATGAATGGAAATGAATTGAGATATTGGTTATCTATATGGAATGGCCTTGGAAAGAATATGTGTTGGTTAAGAATATTGCACATTTATCTGATGCTTATATCTTAGTTAATTCTCATATATCGTTTAACATATCTCTACTGGGTTTTGCCTCACCCTACTTGGAAAAACATTTTCAAGTACAGGTGACATGTTACCTCCAAGGACTTAGCTTGGGAGGTTTAGGGGTTGAAGGCTCTATTTATTTTTGCTTTGTGATAAGTGTAAATCCAAGCCGAGGGGCTTTGTATGTAAAGAGCTAGAAGTCTTCTAATATCCTTTGTAACATAAACTCTGATGAATGAAAATATAATATTTCTATTATGTTTATAGATCTTATGAATGGTTGATTTATATAATATTTTGAGGGCGTTATATCCCGGGACAGTGTAATCCCACAAATGGGGGATAAGGAATCTGACCGAACTTCATGTTCGGCGGACTAAAAAAAAAAACAAACGCCGGATAAAGAGCGTTCAATAAATTACAATCCAAATAGTGTTTAGTCCCCCCCCCTAATCCCTTGAATCAAACGCACCCTTTGTGTACATTTTTTGTACTTGTAATCCCGAGAATGACATTGAAATAGTCTACACTTCTTGCATTAGGTCTATCTAATAGTTTTAGCAAACACAAATATAATAAGTTTCATAACATAAAACACAAATAATTGTGAGACAAAGTATCTAAAAAAAAATTAAAACAACGTTCGATTATGATGTGGAAGCACACGTAACATTTTAATTGGAGGTATAACCAGATAAATCGTCATAGAAGGGGAAGACAACCTTTATTTTTCATCACAACAATTACATAACTCAATATATAATTTTAATATCTTTCACTCTTCCACACGTCCAATTCTCTATCAATATTAAAATGAATGCATGAACCAAAAAAAAGGAACTATTTGAAAAGACAAAGAGATATGGTTTGAAACCTTTCAATTGCTGAATTCTATTAATTAATAATTATTAGGCTTCAATGATCGAGCTTTTAATATTTGTTAGCCGTCAAAGTTGAATTATTTGATTTCATCTATATTCATTTGATAATTTGAGAGTAGATACGTATCAAGCCTTTATACAAACAATTGGCATATTTTTTGAGCTTAATGAAATGTACAATGTAATTTTTTTTTTCTTTTTTGTTCGCAATTGCAACTTGTTATTTTTTAATAAGAATTTATATTTATTTTTGATATTTTTTTAATATACAAATTATTTTTTTAGATTAATTATTTTTTTTAGATTTTTTATAAAAATAATTTAATAATCTCATTACTAACCATAGTGTATGGGAGAAGTGGAAAAGGGCACGGCAGTAGGTATGAGAGAAGTAAAAAAGACTTGAAAAATTTAGGCAAAATCCTTTTATTGGACCCTTGTTTGATAAAAAGGACAGCCTAATTTATTTTGTTTTATAAACCCCCTAAGAAGAAAACACATAATTGAGTTAGGACAAAGTAAAATATACATTTTTTTATTGGACAATATTGTTAGAGTAACATGTAATTGTGAACTAGAGTAATATGTTACTGTTAGACAAAGTAATATGTTACTGTGAGACAAAATAACATATTATTGTCAAACAGAGTAACATGTTACTGTTACTGTTTACATCAATTTCAAAGGTAATAAATTTTTTTTTTTATACATTTCATAGTCAACGTAGATCTTATTTGATAGATCTTGATGAGAGAATTCTAAAAATATTAATTTTTATTAAAAACCGACATTTACATCAAAAGTTATATTATTTTAAAATTTAATATTTTGATAACAATAATGAGTTGGACTTTTCAAAGAAATTTTTTTATGTTTGTTCCTAATGCATTAAAATTTTTTATTATGAGGGGATTTTGACCAAATCCCTCAAAAGGCTTGTGGATTGAGAGAAAATAATAAATGCTAAGTTTTTTTTTTAATTAAAAAAATTTAAAAATTAAGATTGGGATATCGGAACTCTCATAAAGTTTGTGGGTTAGAAACCCATTTTTCTTTATATATAGATATAGATATCGAAAGCTCGCTTTTTAGCTTTTTGTGGCTTTTTTGTGTAAAAAAATAGAGAGATAACGTGACTCAAAAAAGTTAAAAAATTAAAAAATTAACTTTTTATCAACTTGTCAAAACACCTCATAATAGTTAATTAGATTGGATTTGATTGGGTGTTAAATAAGTGAGTGAGTACTGGTAGTGACGTTTGTTTCATGAGATTGAGGTGTAAAATTGGATTTCATATTTAATAAATCTATAAATTCATCATTTGATTAGTTTAGTAAAGACTGGCTAATAATTAAATACACATAATTTCTAATTAAATAGTTTAGGGATTATTTATTTAGAACTAACAATTTATTATATTATAATACACACTCTTTTGTCTATGTGTACATATTTAATAAAAGATAATTTTAATGATAATTTTATCATGAAGCAAAATGACCATAACTGACATTAATACACACTAAATATGAAATTCAAGTTTTATTTGTATACATCTTTTAAAAACAACAAATCTCAATATATATCTTTTGAAAAATACAAAACTAAAACTTTAGTTCCTCCATTGTTTCCCACTTCTTCTATTGTCCTGAATTGCTTGTTGCACTACATTGTTACACTCTATTATCCTCCTTTGCTTACATAAAATATTCTGCATCACTCTCTAGGTTCATATTCCATTATTTATACCCTTTTTTTCCTATTAAAATCCACCATCTTTCTTGATTTCTATTGATGGAAGATTTGCGAAGCAATCAGTGTGTTTAGTTTCAGTTTTCTAAATTCAATTTTTTGAAAACTAAGTTCTTTATTTTTCGTATTTTTTGTTTTTAGTGAATATTTTTAAAATTTTAAGTAATTTTTTTTTACTTTTTTAGATGCACTTCACTTAGATTTATCTAAATAGTAAAATATTTTAAAAAATTAATAAATACACAAAAATACGAAAATGTATTAAATTTTCGTATTATTTGATATTTAATATATATTTTTTTAAAAAAATTCACAAATATTATATTTTTTAAGTATGTTTATGTTAGATGTATCTAAAAATTAAAAAAAAATTACTTAAAATATTAAAAAAAAATTATTGAAAACATTAAAATACGAAAAAAAAAATTCTGAAAATTAAAACCAAACTCATGTAAAACGAGTAAATCAAATTTGAAATTCAAAGACAAACTCCTGTGAAACGAGTAAGGGGTTGTTTGGAATAATCTAAATAAGTATATTTTTTATCTTTTTATAAAAAAATGTGTAGAAAATTAGAGAAATAACGTGATAAAAAAAAATAAAAAGATGAATTATTTAAAATATGCCAAACTTAACCTAAATTATTAGATCGAAGTCCGGGCGTTAAAATCATTTGTGCACAAAGACAAGCTCCTGTAAAACGAGTAAATTACCCTCCATTTCCTTCACCCTTCTCACGCGTTTTAATTTTCTCTCAAATCTCACATTTCTTTCTCTCTTCTCTCTAGGGTTAGGGTTTTGAATTGCCACCTCCATCGAGCCCTCTCCCTCGCCGACGTTCACCGGCCATTCTCACTTCGTCGGTGAACGCGAGCTCCGTCTCTGGGACCTCGCCACTGACACCACCGCTCGCCATTTTGTCAGCCACACCAAAGATATCGTCTTCGTCGCTTTCTCAATTGACAATCGTCAAATCGTTTCAACCTCCAAAGATCGACCAGTCAAGCTGTGGAACACATTGGGAGTACACGATTCACTCATCATAGTTTCAGTACATCGATGGCTTCACCCATACAGTAGTCCACCGGGAGTGACGACGGAGGATGCCGATTTGGCGATTCTCTCTCTCTCGCGTCGCCGCTGCCTTTCTCTCTCTACCAATCGCCGAACTTCACCAGTAAGCCCTTCTGTCAAATCCCCCGGCGACTTGATGGAAATTGGCACCAGATCGTCGGCTTCAATGTCGCTCAAAACGGCGTCGTTGTCCTCCTCACCGACACTCGCCATTATTGCTTATACTCGTATGTGTATATATATATATGCAAAAGAAGTTGCTATAATGGATCGATCAAACAGAGGTCTGATGGAGAATTTCTTCTGTTGTTTCTTAGTCACGAAGTTTGGCTGAGAGATCTGATGGATTTCTTCCCCAAACGAGCCTCGATCCCCATAACCACTACCAATCGTCCTTGCAATGTCAGATAAGATTACTGCAAAATCACTCTCTGGTAATCGAAATTATACAATACAATACATTTATTCAATAGTTATTTTATGTTGTTGTGTTAGTTGGACTAACGCTATGTTTGGTAATTTAGGAGAGAAAAGAAAAGAAAAGAAATGATTACTTAAGTAATAAGAGAAAAAAAAAAAAATATTATAATTTCTCTCCTTTTTGTTTGGATAAGTAAGAAATAAAAAAAAAGAAATGATTGTGATTTCTCTTCTTTTTGTTTGGTTAGATTTCATTAAGAGAAAAGAAAAGAAATTATTTTATGTTATATTACCAAAATAACCTTTTTATATTTTCAATCATTTTATTTTTTTTATTTTTATAGGGGTAAAATTGGTATTTTGAAAATATAACCATTTGTGGGTTTCTTTTCTCTCCCAATCTCTCCATTTTTGGAAAGATTGAAAATAAGGGTTATAAGAGAAATGAGTTTCTCTCCATTTCTCTCTATTTCTCCCCATTTCTCTCCACTTAAGATAACCAAACAAGGAAGAGAAATACATTTCTCTCTATTTCTTTTCTTTTCTCTCCAAATCACTCAATCCAAACACAGTGTAAGTATAATCTGTTTGATTGTTTATTTATAATCTTGTAGGTCTTGTTTTGGTTCGCAAAGTCAATGATTGTGCTTGAACCCTTCTAAATCTATGAGCTTTCCTATTCAGTTTTTGGTTTGGTTTGAAAAATGATATGGCAAAAGAATAAAAGTTGATACCCCCTTTGGGGGTCACCCCTTTGCCCTTTTAATTTTGATTGGTCAACTTTTTTTTTTTTTTTTTTTTTTTTTTTTTTTTTTTTTTTTTTCACCCAATCCCCAACCTCCATGTATGTGAGGGGGTTGTGGGGTGGGTGTTTTAAGGGGGTCTAAATCAATGCCCTATGGCAAAATGCCATTAAAAAAAATAAATCGTTACTTTATGAGGATTCAATAATTTTCAATATTAAAGGCTGTGTTGAACGGATCAGGATCTGAGACTTCAATGGCTGTGTTGTAGCGGGTAGACCAATTAAACAGTTCAGATTAGAAAATTTAAAAGTGTGAAGAAATTTGTGCAGATAGAATGAAATGGAGAAATGAATAAATTTGAACAGATAGAACCAATTTGGACTGATAAAAAATTGTACATTTAAAAATTTGGGATTAAAAAAATATTAAAACAAATTTGACAGATGAAAATTTGGACAGATAATAAAAAATTAATACATATTTCAACAGATGGGGGAGAAAATGAAGAGATAAAGAAAAAATTAAACAGATAGGGGAAAAAATTGAACAGATAGATGCAAATTTCAACAGGTAGGTTAAAAAATTAAAATTAAATATATCAAAAATATTTGAATAGATAATTAAAAAAATTAAATAGATAGAAAAATTAAACAGATAGATAAGGGATAAATATGGAAATAAAATATCCTCTAAAAATAACAAAAGGATTTTTTATCAAACTATTTCACAAATAATGGATCTATCACCAACAAAAAAATATCAATTGGATCTAACGCCTCAAGCACTCTCCATATTAGGTTTATCACCAATTTTCTCTATAAAAAATTCAGAAGAACAAAACTGAATAAATGTAAAAAATTCAGAAATTAAGTACCGAAAACCTATAAACAATTAGGAGATATAGAATCAAAAATCTATATCCATGCAGAAGTACATAATCGAAATGTTCAAAAAAATTTGGAAGTAAACAACCGAATAAATCTATTTTATTCGAAAAACTAATATCAAATGAGTAAAACTTATTTTGTTCGGGAAAAAATCAATCAATTATCGAAAATAAGAGATAGATACACATTACTCACGAACTGAGAGGGAGATATGAAATGGGCAAAACTAAATTTATTCTAACAACTACAGAATGGGAGGGAGATACACATTACTTATCTTCAATAATGCAATAGAGCTTAATGTAAGTCTTCAATAGGGTTGTGTTTTGTTGGAAGAAGGGTCTTCAATAGAGTTGTGTTTTGTTTGAACAACCACTGTGGGTGGGTGTGTGGAAAAGCAATGTGTGGGTCTCTAAAGGGTTTGAAGGTGTATGGAAAACTTAATTAGGTGGTATGTGTACAAGATGTAAGTTAGGGGTATAATTGGAACATGTGGTATATAGAAGGATAATAATAACGGAAATTAGGGAGCTTCTATTTGCACACACACATTCCCCCTCTTTATACATCTTTTTCAATAAATAATTGATTCGGAAGTAGAATTTCGAAAATGAACAATTGGTTCGGAAGTAGCATTCCAAAAATAAACAACTTGTTCAAAAGTAGAGTTTCGAATTTTTTTCATTTTTTCGACATTCAACTTCCGAATGTGTTTATTTAATGTCCATAATAGTAATTTCACTTGAAAATAAAATTATAATAAAAATAATTTTTATTAAGTGTGTGTAAAGAGAGGAATGGGGATGTGCAAATAGAAGCTCCTCGGAAATTACTAAATGCTTTAACCTTTTTTCTTAGGACCTTCCACTTCTTTGAACCCCCATCACCAGAATTACTCTATTTCTTATTTTTCTTTGGATCTCTTCCATAATTCCAAATATACTCTTTAAACTCTCATCCTAACACTTTTCAACCAATAATCTCCCCCACATCCGATAACCTTTTTCCTTCATCAGCAACCCTCCCACAGTTCTTCTCCTCTACTGGAGACCCTCTTTCAACCCTCCTCCTTCACTGGCGACTTTTCTTTTCCGACGGCATCTTCCTTCCCCTTCTTCCACTGGCGATCCTCTACCTCGTTTCTTTTACCAAAATCTCTCATTCCACAAATCTCAGTCATTTGCCATCCCTACCAACCATACAACTACCCTAGAGCCCCTTTCCACATTCTCATGTTCAATTTTTTTTTTTCATTTGAAATTGTCTCGCTTGTTTCGGAAAACCAGTATCGAACAAACAGTGGTAGTTTAGTTATAGGCCACCGAATAAATGGTAGTGGTTCGGCATTGAACTACCGAATGAAATTTGGAGAAATCGCAAGTAGCACTATAGTCGTGACAATCATGCATAGAGGGTAGATTTGCCACCATCACTGATCTTCTGTGATCGTGATTGCGATGATCTGACGAGGGATAAATAAATAGAGATAAATAAATAGAGATAGAGAAAGAGAAAGAGAAAGAGAGTTTAAGAGTGGCGTAAGTGGTGGCATTGTTGGTGGTTGGTGAGTAAGGGTGAAGGTGTTAGTGGCTAGAGGTGATGTTGGTGATGGTAGTGGAGGTTGCTGGCCAAAATAAGGGGCAGCCACCGGTGTTGGGGTGATCGAGATGGTTGGTGAGATTAAGGTTAGGGTTTGAAAAATTAGAGTTAGAAAGTTAGGGATGGGGATAAAAATGGAATTTTATGTTTGAACAAAATTAGAATTTAAAAAAAAAAGAAAGATGTGTGTGGTCCTAAGAAAAAAAGTAAGGGTAAATAGCACTACTCAATGATACTATATAATTAAATTCATAAATGTGTGAACTAAGATATGATGTGCATAGAGATGAAAGGGTGTGTAAAAATAAAATTTCCCAGGATATTATTACCAGGTTCGGGACCCAACCACGTTTGTCTCACGTTTCATCTATTATCATATCACCCTTTTTATTTATTGGTATTTATATTTGGTTACCCATTTAATAAAATTAAATTACGAAAATGATGCTTATATTAGTCTTTCCCACCCTGTTTTGTGATCTTCTCCCACTAATGTCAAAGAGTGAGGATTCTTTCAACACTTAAAATTTTGTCGAAAGTTAAACTTGGAAAGTTTACTTATAGAGAAAGAATATCATTTATATAGTTCTAACTTAAAAGTTGACTTATTTTTAAATTTGTTTTTTAGTGATTTTTTTCAACTTCAGACCTACTATTTGAACTTAAAAATTTACTAAAAATAAAAATAAATTACTTTTTTGTAACCAATTTTACTTTTGTATTGAGATTCAAGACTCACAATTTTCACTAAAAACCCAAACTGTGACAGAACTTTACATATTCAAATGTTGATTTTGATTAATATAGTATGTATCTTTAAGTTGTGTACAATTATGTTTATTTCTTATATTCAAATTATATCGTATTACCCTGCTTTTCATTCATTGAATTTGTGAACTCATTTTTATTCATTGCCAGTTTCATATGGGACTCTATATATAACATATATTGAGGCCTACTTTTCGTGGGATTTTTTTTTAACTACTTTTTGTGGCCTCTTAGGCTTGTTAATTGTCTATTGAATTTCTATAAATTGTATCATGTTTATTGGCACTTTGAAACTCTTATTAATTCGGGAAATTTTATTTCCACATACTCTTTTATCTTTGTGCATATTATATTTCAATTCACGCACTCAATGAATTTTAAAAAAAAAAAATGTTTTACTCAATATACAACCTTTTATACTCGAAAATATTCTCTTTTTCATCCTTCCACCACTAACCCTATTCTCTAATCATAACTAGTCTCTGTTGCCACCTTCACCATAGTCACCGCTGTAGCTCATCCCAAAATACGATGCACTATTTCCAAACTTTCTATTGCCTATACAACCAGAGAGTTCACACTTGTATTCCACCTTAATTGATATAATTTATTTTGAAAGACCAAACCACTGCATGCAGTTGAAAAGAAAAACTGCAAACTTGACATATCTAACTCCATCTTTTAGGATAAGCTTTTTAAATGGCTTCTAATCATTGATTGCACTTGTTCCTTTTCTACATTAAAGTGACTCGCCTCTCTATATCTATATGGGGACATGCTATCATTAGGAATACTTGATCTGCTACGACACAGATAGAGTTGTTTCTCGTAATCCAATCTTGAATTCATACCCCTATTGAAGCGGTGAAGAGAGGAGGCCAGCGGTGGTGCGGCAACTAGTTATGGTTAGCAATTTTTTGGTGGCTTGAAAATTAAGATTTTGGATGTGGAAAATAAAAGGATATTTTGGTATTTTTATTTTAGGATAAAAATGTAATTAATTTTTTTTTCATTAAGTGTGTGGAATGAAAAAAAAATTGTGTGTGGAAAGAATTAATTCATACGTTTCATTCAATCAATGTTTATGTGCATTCACTTTTACATGCATGTCCTTTTGACACCCAAGCAAAAAAAAAAAAAAAAAACAAAAACAAAAAAGACGAAGGATTTTATTAATGGGAGCCTTAGGACACATATTTAGAAAATTAAAAATTTTGTATATCTTGTATGAAAGTGCACATGCCATAAAGAATAAGCAGCACGTTAAAAAGACCTAAATAATAAAACACCTACCTTCTCTTTAGGCTTTTTTACTAGTCGGTTCTGCTTTGAAGAGTTTTTCCTGTTTTAGTCTTGAAATTTGATTTTATACACCAATAAATCTTGGGGCTCTTTTTTTCTTTCCGTTTTACCCCTGCTTTGTTTTGCCCTTGTTCATTCTCTCTCTCTCTCTCTCTCTCTCTCTCTCTCTCTCTCTCTCTCTCTCTCTCTGATTTCTGCAATCGACACACGTTCTTCTCCGTTGCCTTCAATGTCGCTCACTTCAACCACCCCCGTTCTATATCACCTTTAACGTCGCTTGTGTCAACCATCACCGTCCTCCGCCGTTGTCACAATTATTTTCTTCTATCATCGATCTCTATATTCAACGTTGAGTTTATATATTGTTTTGAATGAATGTGGAGATTGTTTGTGTGATTTTTTCTTCAATTATTTGTTAATCACAATGTGGAGATTATTGTGTGTTTGTTGGAGATTGTTATGTATATATTTATAGTATTATTTATTTTTAGTTATAGTTGTAGTGATAAATTTATCACTAAAAGCTAATTTGTTCAATATGCTGTGGACTGTTGCTATGCTAAAATTTTGATATTAATATAGTGATAAATTTACCAGTGATTTTGTTCGATATGTGGTTATTGTTGTGATGGAATTTTAATATTAATATAGTGATAAATTTATCATTTTTGTCAATGTAAAGACATAAATATGTAGGATGGTCAATTAATCATTTGGGTCATTTGGGCAAACTTCACTTTACCCCCTTATAGTTTGGGACATGTGCGGATTACCCTCTGACATTCGAATATCACCACATAACCTCCTTGTGGTTGGTGAACTAAAACGCACTGTTCAAGTTAACGGGCTGTGTAGTTCAAACGCCCATACAGAGAGTAAGTTACATTTTAAGACCAAAATACCCCTAGAACATCTTTAAATTTGCAAAGGCATGCCATGAGTCTTCCTCATTCTTTCTCTAAAATTACAACCCAAAACAAAAACCTAAATTAATTTAAACAACATAATTTCTATAAAAAATTAATATATATATATATATATATATAATCTATAGCTATATATATATATATATATTCAAAGTATCCACAGAAGCAACAAAAATCAACAACGATTTCAAGTCCTCACCTAGATTCATCGGTCGGAATACAGTTCCAATATCTCCGATCATCAATTCCAGTAATTGCCAAGCCATTTGAAGAAATTGACAAATAAAAGCTTCCCTGTATTCTTGTCCAGCCACACTTTCTGCACATAACCCAAATCAACAAACATCCACAATCAAATTCACAAGGCTACATCTCATTCAACATAAACAAACTAAGGCATGTTTGGTTTTAATTTTTGAAGCTAGCATCAATTACATCATTATATCTGCAGTTTTTTTTTTTTTTTTTTTTTTTTTTTCTTGAGCTCATTCTTAAATTGAAGATCAAACCTCATAAATATATAACAGTGAATATATACATATATATACACTTCATAAAAACTATATATATTTTTTATATTTCTTTTAATATAGTTTGATCTTTAGCGTCTTAACAGATTTTAGGAATATATATACCTATATATATACATATATATAGATTATATATATGCAATTTGCAGGTTTATATATGTGTGTGTGTGTGTGTGTGTGTTAGAGTTGGTAGCATGAAGCCAAATCAAGTGTTTTGTTGAATGGAAGTGGAAATTTGTTGAATGCGTATGGAGGAAGAAGAAGAGAAGGAAGAGAGAGAGAGAAAGAATGGTATAACACTTTTGGGTATGATGAAGAAGAAGTGAAGGAAGAGAGAGAGAGAGAATGGTATAACTGTCAATTTACAACTTCTGTTAACAGAAGTTAATATGCGTTTTAGTCCACCAATAGGGGTGTAATTTTGGCCCGTGGCCCGTGGGCGGCTCGAAGCTCGCCCGGGGCCCGAGGTGGGCTTGGTCCGTTTAGGCCCGAGCCTAAGCCCAAGCCCAGCCCAGCCCGAGACCTTGGGCCAGGGCCTGGGCCATCGTTTTGAAGCCCTGCCCGGCCCATTTGGCCCGGCCCATTTGGCCCGACCCATCGGCCCGTTCAAGGCCCATCCAAAAGCTCGGCCCACTTGAGGCCAAGTGTTATTTTTAATGGAAAATAATAAAATTTTGGTGGGAAAAATAAATAAAAAATTTTAAAAAATATTTAGGCCTGCCCAAAGCCCGAGCCCAGGGGCCCGGCCCACTGGTACGCCCAAAGCCCGAATATCCCTAGGCCTGGGCCGGAGCCTAGTTTTCTAGCACGTGGGTCGGCCCGGTCTAGCCCGATTTTTTGCGAAAGCCCGCAATGCCCAACATGGGCCGAGCCGTGCCAAAATTACACCCCTATTCACTAACCACAAGGGGGTTATGTAGTGATTTCCGAATGTCAGGGGATAATCCGCACCCGGCCCAAACCACAAGGGGGTAAAGTGAAGTTTACCCTAATCATTTTTATCATTCTATGATCAATAATCAAATTAATTTGTGATTAAATCATCATTCAACAATCACTAACACTATACAACCAAAACACTGATGAATTAATAGCAGAAAATTCAACAAATTTATTGATAAATTTATTAGTGATAATCAATAATAATCAATGATAAATTATAGTGATAAATTTATCATTGATGAATGTATTCAGGCCATTCTTTCAGTTTTTATGCACAATATATCTAGGTCTAAGGTTGAAGATTGTAGATCGGCGTTGAAATTGGCCAGATTTGAAGTCGCTCGTGAAGATCGATATCAAAGATAATAGATCAGTAATAGAGAAGGATTATGGTGGCAATGACGGTGTTGAAGATAATAGATGGATGATAGAGGAGTGACGGTGATGGCAATGCAGGAGGAGGATAGTAGTGTGAGGCGAGCGACGATGAGGAAAGAAGACGAGAATGGTGGTTGAGGCCAATGATGTTGACGATGATATAAAAGGATGGTGGTTGAGGCTAGGGGTAAAATTGCAAAAATGACTTCATTAAATTGGGCTGGACCTAGTAGGTAATAAGTTTCCTAAGTAGGATTGGCCCGTAACTCCCCCTTTTTTCTTTAGCTAGAAGAGAAGTTCAATTCAGTGTTGTTGGGCCTACAGGACCCATTTTGATTCCCACTTTGATAATCCGAGGTCATTACATATAAATCATTCATGAAAAGAATAAAGTCAATCTGATAACTGTAACTATATAATTTTATCAAATTTATCTACAAAAATGACAAAAAGACATTTCAAAATCATAGTTGTCTTTTATTTTTTGTAAACAAATTTAATAAAATTATGTAGCTATAATCATTGAATTGACTTAGCCTGTGTTTTGTAAATGTGATTTGAGAGTATGAGTTGTATTTTGAGTTTATGGGTTGTAGAATTATGATTTGAGTGTAGAAAATTTGTTTGGTTATGATTTTTAAATAGAGTTTTGAATTGTGTTTTGAAGATGTATTTTGAATTAAGTTTTGGAAGTTTGATGTGACATGTGAAAGGTGAAAATTTGTTTGGTGATGTGTTTTGAAAGTAATTTTCAAAACTTAATTCAACCAATAATTTATCATCAAACACACAACTCATATATCGATATCCATATCCATATTTTTTTTCAACAATAATAACCAAATTATTTTTAAAATACTGAAATTAAAAATTAATTTTTTTTGTCAATTATTTTTTTTTAGTAATTTTTTTGAATAATGGTTATTTCGAAATAATTTTTTCATTTTAAAATAAACCGATGTCAATTTTTTTCTGCCAATTAATTTTTCTATCAATTCATTTATAAAATACGTTTTTAATTTTTTTCTAACATTTTGTTAAAGTCAACAACTTTTAAAAATACATATTAATAAAGAAGGAATAAATATACTAACTTTAATATTTTAAAATACA
Organism: Camellia japonica; assembly: GCA_030407325.1. Taxonomy (NCBI): domain Eukaryota; kingdom Viridiplantae; phylum Streptophyta; class Magnoliopsida; order Ericales; family Theaceae; genus Camellia; species Camellia japonica. The sequence continues at coordinate 167,960,776 of JAPPVO010000016.1, forward strand.
AATCATAATATAAATCTTACAAAACATTATCAATTTATTTTCCATTTATTACATTTTTTGCAATTTAGTACAGATGTGTAACAGAATTGCAACCTATTATTGTACCCGTTGAGCTCATATAATTGTGGGAGCTCATATAATTGTGGGAATTGACATAGGAAATGACCATTATGCCCCTCTGAACTTAAATGAGAAGTGATTATATAAAACAAAATACAAAGGGTAAGATCGTAATTTCACTTACTTAGTACCTACTCCCTACCATATAATAGCTGTGTTCAACAGTGAGGTAAAGAAAAAGCAGAGGATGCAGCTCAGTACACGCATATGAAATCATGAAAAAAGTAATAATATTATATTTAACAAATAAAAAGTAAAAAAAAAAAAAAAAATTACAAGAACCTTCTGAACGTCACCCTTCCTATTAAATCTGAATCTCATTCCATATACTCATCCAACTTCACCATCTCGGAAACACCTTCTCCAGTTACATCACAGAACAAAAATTAGACAAATAGAAGATATCCACCATCTGATTAGGTCCTCATTCTCCACTTCCATAATTTACAGGTTAGTTTTGATGCCAGTTCAACTTCATATTTGCTTCAGACATTAGCTTCAGGCTTCAGAGGGAGTGAGGGAGGGGAAGGGGAGGACGACCGGCCGGTCATCCCACCGGTCTACCGGCCGGTCATCCCGTGGGACATCCGCCCGGTCATTCCGGCCCAGTCAACATCCATTTTTTCCATTTTCATCTATATGTTCCATTTTCATCTGTTATATTTTCTAATATCTGTTATAATTTTTTCATACTATCATTTATTTTTCTGATTATCAGTTTCTAAGTTCTAATAAACTGTATGAATCAAACCCCAATGACAAATATCATTCCCTATGATTTTATTTTTTTTTATACAAATCTGTTTCTTTGGCATCTGCCTAATTAAATTTTGTCACCAAATCCTTTTATTTTTATTTTTTACATAAAAATATGTTTGTATGCACAAAAAGATACTAATGTTTGATATATTTTTCATACATTTTTCTTACCTCTCATATGTTTTAATATACATTTTTCTTTCACTTTTACAGTCATCATGCCAAGAACAATCATGCCAAGAACAAAACGAACCAGACCCGAACTTGGTGAATCGTCAAACCCTGTACCACCACCACAGCAACAAGATGATGGCTATCCAACTAATGATTTTGCAACATATTATCATGAACAAGCCTATGAACATTTCATTCCTCGACCAATTGTTACGGGGAGAAACGTAAAACTACCTTCTCAATATGATTCACTCTTACTTGGCAAATTAGATACAATAGGATGGTTACCATTAAATAATTTACCAAATAAGATATATCCCCGTCTTCTACGATTATTTTATGTTCACTTGACACCGGGTGACCAACAAAATAAACCGTTCAGTCTTACCTCTTATGTTAAGGGGAAAAGGATCACACTCTCTCTCCGTCGTTTTGCACAAATTATTGGAGTCAAAACAGGAGATTTACAATGTTATTTTCAAAATGAGTCTGCCTTAGAAAAAATTGTTGATGATGTCACTCAGATTTATACCATAATTTGTGACAACCGATTTAGCGGCACTAATTTAAAAATCAGCCATTTAAAACCTCACCTTCATATTCTCCATCGATGGATAGTTGAAAATGTCACTCCCAAAAAAGGACATTATAAATACTGTTTCATGTTTTCAAGTTTACTTGTTATATTGTTTTGAAATTGGACAAAAATTAGATTTATGCTTTATATTACTAAAAGAAATGATGGTTGCAAAATTGGATACTCTGAGTGTCCGGTCCCTACCTTTTGGAGCGTTGTTAACCATAATTTTCAAAGCCCATGATGTGAACCTTGAAGGTGAAGGATGGATCAGAATCACGTCACCAATTTCTGAGTATACACTGACCCGAGCTGGTGGTTCTGACACGTTGACGGGCTTTCTTAATCTTCAAAATGAACCAATACCTGATGAGGAAGAACCCAATGACAATGCCATGCCACCAAATGAACAACCCCGTTACTGGACTGATTATTTAGCCTTGGAACAAGAACGGTACAATCAGCGCCTACAATGGGAACAACAAATGGCTAATCAGCTCAATACACTGGGTACTCGGTTTGATGAATTTGGTACTTGATTCGATGAAATTGCCACCGCTCAGAACTCACTAATTCATCAATTTGGTGAGTTCCGTGTAGACTCCGAGAGACGTGCTGAACTGACAAGGAACCGCATTGATCTGATTGACCATCGAGTCACTCAGCTGTACCATCAGCATTTCCCACCACCACCAACACCACCTGACAAGGATGCTTAACTTGTTTAAAAATCATACGGTGGTTATATTTTTTCCCTTTTTTTTTTGTTTTGCTTATGTATTTGGTGAGTTTTGTTGTGAATGTTTTACTTTTGTTATTTTGTTATAAACTTTTCTATTCACGTAATGAATAAGAACGAGGGGTTTTTTTGGAAGCATTTAATTACACAGTTATAATGTTAATAAATAGTACGTCATTGATGTCTACGAAAACCTTCATTTCAATAAAAAAATAAAAATTACACAATTATTAAATAATTTGTGTGCATCAATTAATAGAAAAAATGAAATTAATGTTCTGAAATTAAATACAAGAAGTTACTTTTTAATAATAAACATGTGTACCCCCAAAAAAAATATTTAATAATAAACATTCTTTTTTTTAATGAAAAGGAAAAAAAAAAATTTCATATAACGTTCTGTACAGAAAATTAAAGTGAATACCCCAGCGTTTACACAAATTATACACTCTTACTTGAAGATGTACCCTGTAAATTTTTACACATTCTTCATATAAAAAAATATTTTGCTATAAAATCGGGTGATATAAAAAAGTAAAATATAATAATTATTTTATGTTATTTTATTTATTATTATTATTATTGTTATTATTATTATTATTATTCTTATTATTATTTGTTATTTGTTACACTTTTAAATGGTGAACTTATCACCACCACCACCTACCACCACCAACCACCCACCTGCCAGCACCACCCATCACCACCCACCACCCAGCTGCCACCATCACCCACCACCCACCACCATCCACCACCCATCTACCACTACCACCCACCACCGACCACCCATTACCACCGACCACCCATCTGCCACCACCACCCACCACCCATCTGCCACTACCACCTACCACCCATCACCACACACCACCCACACACCTGCCACCACCACCCATCACCACCCACCACCCACCACCCATCACCCATCGCCACCACCACCCACCACCCATCACCACCATCACCACCCACCACCCACCTGCCACCACCACCCATCACCACCCATCACCATCCACCACCCACCTGCCACCACCATCCATCTGCCACCACCACCCACCACCCATCTGCCACCACCACCCACCACCCACCACTTATCATCACCTATCACCACCCACCTGCCACCACTACCCATCACCACCCACCAGCTACCACCCACCTGCCACCACTACCCATCACCACCCACCACCCATCTGCCACCACCACCCACCACCCATCACCACCCACCACCCATCACCACCACCACCCATCTACCACCCACCACCCATCACCACCCACCACCCACCTACCACCACCACCCATCACCACCCACCTACCACCACCACCCATCACCCATCTGCCACTACCACCCACTACCCATCACCACCCATCACCACCCACCACCCACCTGCCACCACCACCCATCACCACCCACCACCCATCTGCCACCACCACTACCCACCACCCATCACCACCCACTACCCACCTGCCACCACCACCCACCACCCATTTGCCACCATCACCCACCACCCACTACCACATTTAATTTAATGACAACATATTTATTTCTGAAAGTTACTAAGAAACACATTGCATATTAATAACAACATATTTAATTGTCTTTGGTAGACTATACATAAATTTGCATATTACACATTGCATGAACAACATATTTAAGTACACATGTACTAAGAAAACCATAATCTTCAGTGCCCATGGTGAACATGATTTTGCCACATAACAATAGCAATTGCATCCCTAACGTTCGATTGGGACGTTAACCCATGTTGTGACATGTCAACGTAGTCAGCTTGGTCTCCAACAAGCCCGTCTGCTTCTGCTTCTGCGGCCATTTCATTATCAGCTTCCATAAAGAATGGATCCATAACTGCATGCAAACGGATCCAATTGTGCACTACACAACATGCAATCACGAGAGGCCCTTGTCGTGTAGACTTGTAATTTGGCATGGACCGCAATATTGGGAAGCACTTCTTCAAAACACCAAATGTTCTTTTTATGACATTGCGTAATGACGAATGTCGATGGTTAAACAATTCCTTAGGTCCTGCATAACGATGGCCACGAAACTCTTGCAAGTGATACCGTTGAGACCGAAATGGGGCAAGAAATCCAGGCATGTTCGTGAAACCAGCATCAACTAAATAGTACTTGCCTACATGTAAATAATGAATACACAGTTCTGTCAATTGATATGTATAAAAACAGACAAGGAAAAAAGTGTACCGTATGTTATTCAGGGACAGTCACCATTGGATGGGTGTGGGAACTGTAGATCAGCTCGTGTAATAGAGTCAACCAGAATAGCGTTGTCGTGAGCGCTACCTTCCCATCCAGAATTAATAAATGTGAACAACATATCGAAGTTGCAAGCTGCGAGTACATTTTGCGATACCGTTGCTTTCCGACCGCGAAATGTATTTTGTCTTGAAGCAGGGACCCATGCATCCACCAATGTGCCATCGATAGCACCGACACAATCCTAATTGACAGATATAAGCCTTTGATATTAAAAGCGAAACAAACTTCGATATTACTTTCATAATTTAAAAATAATAATATTTATTAACCCTTATTGATATGAACAAACTTACAGGACAGTCACACTGTGCGTACCTTGAACCAGGGAAAAAATCGCCTGTCATTTAAAATTTTTCCCGATATGTCCTCTAGGTTACGTGGTTTGATAACCGATGATGAAAGCTTGCACAATGCCCGCATAACAATTTTTATGTGTCGACAAATTGTTTCCGTGGAGTGTTGAAATCTATCTGCCATTATTCGATGGCGATCATTTTGTGCAAAAGTGTATAAAAAAATTCCAAGAGATTCCTCTACACTTATATGCATATGTTCAGTATCGATAAAGCCATTATGGAGTAAAGTGTCTTTCAATAAAATGAATGTTTGTGCATCTATTCGCATAACGTTCATCATTGTTTCTGGATGGCCATTTAATAGGCCGAAGATGTAATCATCACCTCTGAATGGACACGTTCGCTGCGGTCGGCGACTACTTGACGCATTGATATGGTTATGCATTAAAGCAATCATCAAAAAATCCATAAAATCATCAACAACCTCATCCTCCTCTGATGAGAGCTCCATTGTATTGTTTTCTCTGTCGGATGACATATGCCTTTGTCTACATCACAGTAAAAGCATAATTATAAAATATGTTATTCATGCAGTAACAGTTAGCGTTATTGGTGAAACAGTAAAATTCAGAGGATAACAAAATTTATTTAACACATGGTCATATTATAATAACTTCCATAGTTTTAATATAACAGAAAACACTTAAAAGTTCAAAAAAAAAAATAAAAACATACGAACATAGAAAAGGAAAGAGGATATGATGGAATGAAAAAAATAATAATAAAAACCAAATCAGGAATAATGAAATCATCAAACAGTTCAGCCAAGAAGATTTGCTAACATAAGCAAAACAGAACTTCTCAGTTCACTGTAAAGCGAGGATCATGGCTAGGCGCAAATGGGTAGGAGTGCGCATGAAAAACCTTCGCCATTCCTTATCCTTGAACAGTGTCAGTGCCCTAACGTACTGCAACGGTGGTATGTCCCTAAGCTCAAGCAATGCATCTTGGCATGCATCAAGGGAATAATCATCACCACCTGCACTTACAGCCTCAGTCTCATTTTCTCGTGCACGTGAATGTCCTGTTTTGGCTTGTACATAGGATGTGAAAGCTGCGCACACATCATCAAACCCACTTGACCGTGACTTTTTGGAACGACCACTGTCAATCTGGCTGGTTGCAGGGCCCCTCTTGTGACTTTTGCCCTTTGCTGGATCCATATACTCATCCCCGAATAAGTCAACAGGAATGGCCTCAGCAGCATTACTCCCACCAGCGTTACTCCCACCAGCATCCGCGTTCCAAAATTTATTTAACATGTCGTCTTCTTCTTCAGAGTCAAGGGGTCCTTGTGTGGATGCACGAGACAGGGCCCCTGTAGCACAACAATTTTCAACAATTTCTGCCATTTCTTGAAAATATTCAAACCCTTTTGTCCTAAACTTCTTCACATTTCTGCTAGCCTACAACAAGTACAAAACAAGAATTAATCACTGTATATATCATGAAATGTTTAAAATGAAATTAGAAAATAGTACAAATTAATGGAAAACCTTATCCCAAAATTCATCAGGTGCAACAACAGTGCCTATAATAGGATCCCATCCCAGACCAATCTGTGCCTGGAGTCGCTTAAATGTCTGGTAATCAGCTTTCAATCGCTGATATTTTTGGCGCACCTTAACACTTGAATACCGAAATCCATATATGTTGTGCAACTGATTTGCATAATGATTCCAATGCCTAATTGTCCACGAAGTAGTACGGCCCGTTGTTTGATTGTTTCTAACCTCATCTCTCAACATATTTATTAATTTTGTTTCAATTCTGGGTGTCCACATTTTGGTGTTCTCATTGTCATCGGAATTATTTCCATCCATCTATAAATATACAAATTATATTTAAACTAGTTTGGGATGAATATACAAGCATAACAGAGTATTTTAAAGTAGACTGTGATGGATATACAACAATAACAGTGCAAAATGATTTGAAGGAGAACACAGATAAAGGAAAAAGAACAGATGATTTTATTTCAAGGAAAAAAGTACAGATTAATTGAATTTAAATAGCAGAAATATAATCACCAAAAAAAAAAAAATATTCACATAATAGAAATATAACCACAAATAATAAAAAAAAAAATCAGTTAACATTGTGTTTAAATAGTAGGAAAGAAATCAGTAATTTTTTTTTGAATTAACAATGTGTTTAACATTGAAAATTAGTATTGGTTATTAACAATGTAAAAAAAAAATACTGAATTAAAAAAAACACAATGTTAACATTAAGTTAATAATGTTTTACAAAAAAAAATTCAGTTACCATTCAATGTTTAACAATGTGTTTAACATTGTGTTATATTGATTTGAATTCAAAACAAATCAGTATTGGTTGTTAATTGAAATTACGGAAAAAAAATAGTAAAAAAGCACGGTGGGTTCAAAGAGTTCAGGGGAGGACCGGTGGTTCAAACCATTGAGGAATGGAAAGGCGGAAGACAAAACCGGAAGAGAGGTGGGAAGACCGGGTGGTTGACCGGCCGGATGACCCGGGGGACGACCGGCCAGGTGTCCCAGGCACTGCCGCTTCAGGTTCTGATGGAAGAAAGGTTCAAACAGTTCATAATTTCAAATAACAACCGATCTGAAATGGAAAATACGCCTCTACAAATTCTCATAAACCATTTACGAACTAATTTCAACTTCTCCGAAATCATTTATACATAACAGATGAATGATTTATTGACTATTCTTGAAGAACAAAAAGTTGAAACAGTTCAGGAGGAAGGATCGGCTCGTCTGAAATCATTTTCAGATAACAGATTTTCAGATAACAGATGAAGGATGAAGGATTTATTTACCAGATTAGTGGGAGTTGAGTAGTTATCGCCGGTAATGGAATGTGTATACTGATTGAATGTGCCAATGTTTGCTCGTCGGATTCGACAATAAATTTGACCTGAAAAAAAAAATTAGGATGAATTTCTCAAATAATTTCCCTATAACAAAATATGTAAATAATTTTGTGAGTAATTTCACCTTGCAGTCGTCGTTGTTTGGTTGCCTGTAATAAGAATCGTCCGCAACGCACAAATCGTAACTCAGTCGATTTGTGAAATATGATACCAGTACAGAGCGGGTTGAGTGGATTCATTATTTATAAAATGAGTCTGACTTGTGAAACTCACCCGTAATGAATCTGAAGTATGAATGTTTGATACAGAGAAGCCACCCGTGATGAATCTGAAGGACTGGTGTAGATGAGGTTCACGTGAAAGTTAGGAGATGATGAAGAAGGCAGAAACGTTGAAAGGGAGATACTTGCTACCAAACAGATTTTCAAAATGTAATTTGAATTAACACGCGGAATCAATTTTTGAACATCGTATCCAAACGTCATGCGTGAGCTCACGTGTTGAAAATTGATTTCAGTTCACAACCAAACAGAGCCTTAATTTTTTCACAAATGATCTATATACAAAATCCTTTAAAAATGAATGATTCAAATTAGGGGGATTCTATTTGCACCCAAATAATAATTCAGTATACCCAACAAAATTTTAAAATTTTAGTTCGTATTATTCTCTAATGTAAATTTATTAATAAGTAAATATTAAATTCTAAAATAATTTTTTTTTTCATAGCACTCAAATCACTTATGCATATTCTTCATATTGAATTCTCCTCATCTTCTTCCCCCAAGTGTTGTCGTTCCAGAATAACTGTAATGATAAATCTGTTTAAGAATTTTTAAAAGGTTTTTTCAAAGTCAAAATTTCCAGATTTGAACAAAAGCTTGGGGTTGGCATCAAATAGAATTCTAGTGGAATTGGAGAGTCTTTGTAGATGCCTTTCCCAGAACAAGATGATTGAAGCGTGGTTGTGAGTGCGAGTGGTGGTGTAAGCTCCTGAAATTGTTTCGAAATGAGTACCTTAATCTTTGTGTTTCATAAAAGTGAATGTAAAATAGTTTCGAAGAGTACCTGCACAAACATATATATATATATATATATAAACCAGATATATCATATGTATGTATATACATATAGATACATTAGACTATAGAGATTTAAAAAAAAAAAGACCCAAAGATTTTGTCCCAAAATATACGAGAAATTTGAAGATTTAGGCTAAGTTTGGCATCTTTAAAAAAAAGTCAAAAAGTCAAAAAGTTACTATCCTATTTAAGTTATATCATTTTATTTAAGTCACATTACCTCTCTACCATATCACTTCAAACCCAACCCATATTTAATAAAAAATAAAAAAGTATACTTATTTCGAACATCCCAAACAACCCCTTAGTGTGCCTTTTGGAATTCAATAATTTTGATTTTTGATTACACTTGTATGATTAAAAATTTAGTTCTGTGGTTTTTAAAAATCTCAATTAGTTCTTGAATGTTGCTGTATGTTTAGTAAACAAATGGAAGAGATGTAATTAGAAATTTATTTAAGGGTTTTTGAAAGAGTTTTTCAAAGTGATGAAAATTAGAATTTTTGATTTATTTATTATTTGAGTGTATCTTGAAGGATAATTTAGAAAAAAAGCTAGAGTACATTGAAAGTAAATTATAATTCTAAATAATTTTATAAAGTATATTAAAAAATTGAATATACTTGATGATTTTTTAACTACAAATAGGATCCCTATTTAAATCACCATTAATGGGCCTCACAAACCAGACAACATTGAATTGGGCTTCTACCTAACTAGACAAAAGAGAGATCCTAAAATAAAATAACAAAGCACTTATGACAGAATATCCTTTGTTTTAATTTTTGAAGGGTCCTGCGAGGATGAGTCTATTTGCACTTAAATAATAATTTAGTAAATTTAATAAAAAAAATTAAAATTAAAATTTTTATTATACCTTAATATAAATTTATTAATAAGAACAATACTAATTAAACCTTAAAATAAGATATTATTTTTTTTTTATGGTACACCCAAATCATTTATATGTATTCTTCATGTTCAACGCTTTTCATCTTCTTCCCCAAGTTTCAATTATTTTCTCTTCATTTTCTTTCTCACTCCAAAATTCTAATCCATTCTACCAAAACTCACAATTATCATCAATATCATTATTTCTTATTGTGTTGTTACTTACAAATAGAACAAAATAAGAACAGAATAATATGTGCCACAGTTAAAAAAAAAAAAATTTGGGAATTGTCACGAACACAATAATTTGTTTATTTAATTAATCAAAAAAAAAAAAAAGTATCTTGTTCAATTAATCAAATCAAAAAATAAGTAATGTCTCGTTTAATTAATCAAATATCAACTAGTATTCTCTTGGAAGGCTTTAGTTCTTGGGAATTGTGAGATGGTCATTTAGAGATGCCATGGAGGTTCAATAACAAAAGTGTTTTTCAATCTTCATAGAATAATATGGGATTTTTCAACAAAGTGTTTCATGGGTTATCACTAATATAATATGAACACATATAAGTAAATATGATGCCATATAAAATAACTCACACCAATCGTTCTTTGCATAGTAAGAAATTTGTTTAAGGTTTTTTAAATGGGTTTTTCACAGTGGTCTAATTTGAAATTTTTGATTTGTTTATTATTTTGATGTACTTTAAAAGATAATTTGTGAAAAAACATAGGGTATATTGAGAGTAAATTATAACCCTAAATAATTTAATTGAGTGTACTGAGAAATTAGGTGTACTTATTGATTTTTTGGGTACAAATAGAAACTCCCATCCTGCAATCACAAAATGTCAAAATATTTATAATTTTAATATACTTTTTACATGTTTCAAAACATGTTTATATTAAAGAGATTTGGTAATAGACCTCTCACTGTCTAATTTATTTTTTAAAATGACAAGAATTATATAGGTATTTTCAAAATCCTTTAATATTTTAAAACTTGTTTCTTTTACTATACTACCCTCATATCTAACAGCTCTCTTATTAAGCCATTTTCACAGTGTATTTTAGAGCAAAATTTTACTTTGAATTATAGTAAACTTTACTTTGATTCAAAGTAAAATTTTACTCTGAAAGTACAATTTTACTCTGAATCAGAGTAAAGTTTACTATGATTCAAAGTAAAATTTTAAATCTCGTACCATCTCCACTTCCACCAACCGATGATGAACCAGATCTAAAGACTCTGTTGGTGTGCCATTGCTGCCTTTATATCTAAAGCTATCAGATCTGAATCTCTCGCCTTTTAACTTTCTCAAACTTGTTTTCATCGTTTTCCTTCCCAACATGACGACACGAGGAATAGAGCAAAAACATGAGGGTTTGGGTGTAGTGGATTTGAGAAAAGAGAGAGATAGAGAGATTTGAGGATGGTGCAGTAGAGGTGAGACATTGAGGACGGTAGTGAACCGACGGTGAGAACTAACCTTTGGTGGAAAAATCCAACTAGTGATGCACACTCTCTTCTCAACCTCGTCGTTGGTGAGAGACCACGAACCGATGATGATAATGATGTAGAAGATTGGAAAGATGAGAGGTTTTGTAGTCATCGCCGGCGGTGGTTGTGGCAGCGGAGGTGAGGTACTCGGCCGAGGATTAGCGGCGGCTTCTCGATCGGGCAATGAGGGAGATCAACTGAGATTAGGAAAGGGAGAGGGTATAATAGTTTGATAAAATATTTAAATAATAAATTTTGTCATTTATACAAGACTTTATAATTATAAGGGGGCTTTGAAAGTATAATTTTTTTCTTGATCCTTTTAACAATAAAATGAAGGTAAGAGGGGTTTATAGCCAAATTTCCCTTTATATTATTGTATATACTTTTTAGGGAGATTGACCCATAAATCTCAGATGGATGACTTGTAAACCTTGCAGTCCCAATTGTTTTTTAATAATCTCAGAAGTCCCATTTTGTGGCGATTTACGTTTCTACCCATAGAGTATGAGATTAAGGTTCACTTATACATTTTGCGTATGTTACAGTACTGTCACATTTAGAAAAACGCACTATAGTCTTTTTTGGGCTGTTACATTAGTTTGGCCCACCCACGTCATTGAAGCCACATTTTTGGACCTAAACGTACCCAGATTACCAAATATTTGGTCCACCTCTATTCGGGTTACGCAAAACTGTATTGAAGTTCGAAGTTACAGAGGAAATGATCCACACCGGAGTGTTTCATGGGCGATGGTTAAGGGTTACATCTAACATCGTTTTTCCGTCGTCGGCTAAAATATGACCACATTCCACTTTAGAGCAAGCAAAATACACCCCCATCGACGCAATCAGTGAACTACATTTGGACTAATTGTGGCAACCTAACCTTAATATATTCGATATTATTTGGAACCCAAATCTGCGAGTTTTAGGAATTCCCGAATTTGGTGCACATCGATTTGGTTTGGAAATCCTTTTGCGATTGTAGATTTGGAAGAGTTTCCTAGTGTGGCAAGCAAGTAGGTAAGTCATGTATGCAATATTGAGGCTATCATATTCCCAGATTGGTAGGGGTGTAATTGGTGCGATGTGATTGGCATCAGAACCCACATTGATAAAGGAAATAACCCCCACATCCTACTAAATCAGCGTCCGTTTGAGGAAGGAAATACCACAATGGTGATATGGGTTTTTGGCATCTGAACTGTGGTTGACACGTTTGGTACCACATGAACATTTGGTTTGCTCAACCAAAATAGTACTTCTAGTGTTGCTGTGAGACAATGTGGCAATTTGTTGTTTTTATGACAAGTATGGTAATATAGTGGTTTGTATTCCATTTTGCGTGAATGGTGTGGCAATGTGTGTGGTGTTTTGCAAACTTTTGTTGTTATGTCGTGAAATGTGCTCCTATATAATGTGTCAATATGTCCGTTTAGGTGAAGGGTGAGGTTTAATCTTAGTTGTTTTTTGTGTGGTCAGGTTGGTCAGTGAGTGGTAATGTGTGCATACCCGCCCATTGTGTGGCACAAAAGATTAGCCCCCTCTATCGTCCTTCCCATATCGGAAACGTAATCACTAGGATTCCCATAATCAAGGATGAAAAAAATCACAGAATCCAGTCTCAAACACACAAACGGGATCTTGTGGTGAACATTAGCGAAAAAATAAGACTTCCAAGAGTATTAAAAATAAGGGTAAATCACAAATATACCCCCTAAAGTTTGCGTAAAATATAGATTGTCCCTTGTGGTTTAAACAATTATAAATACCCTCTTATTAAAAATTTTTATTTAACAGAATTAACTAAAAAAATGAAATTCATAATTGCTCTTCTATACAATAATAAAATTACCTATATTATTAATTGAAACATATTTTTAACATCATTAAAAACTGTTAATTGACTTGATGATTTATTAATAAAATGATGAAATTAGAAACCTCAGGAGGTGGAATGTAATTTTCAAAACCACAGAGAACGATTCATATTTTAATTAAATCTCAGGAGGTATATTTGTGATTTATCTTAAAAATAAAGAAGGATTCCTTAGTCCAAAACTCTCCCAAATGAGATTTTTCAATAATTTTCCCTACTTTTTATATATTTCAATATATTTTTTACACATTTTTCAACACTGTAATGATTGTTTTAGCATTTTTTATTTTTCCAATGTAATTATTTATTCTCCTGTAATTACTCAATATTATCAATATAAAAGGGAATGAAGTCCAACTCATTCCCTAACTCTTTCTCTTCTCCAAAACTACAATCCCACACCTCTTTGGCAGTACTGTATTTAGAGGACATCATCCCGATATGGTCATCCATAGAGTTATGGAACCAGGTCAAAACTTGGGCATTATCACAATCCCAAGTGTCACAGGAAATCAGACATCCTTCTTATTTTAGATCCCATGGACAAGGAATAGAGCCAATTTTTTCGACCGAGAAGAAAATTTCTCATAATACTAGACCAATAAGCATAGTTGTCACTTGTAAGTTTGCATTTAATAGCTTGAATTTTATCTTCCAACATTGTAATGAATCAGAAATAAAAGAGAAGGGAACTGATGCGGCAAAATGAGAAAACCCAATAAATCTGAGAGGTCAAACTGTTATAGCCCAAAGTTGGGACAGAAGAATCAAAAACTGGTGGACTGAAATTAGAGAACAGAGACCAGAGACCAGAGAGAGAACCAAAGCAGAAAAGCTTCAATCGACACAACTAGAAAGAGAGAACCCGAAATCGAGCCAAAGCAGAGGTCGCAAGAGAGAGAGAAAGAGAGAGAGAGATCCCTCAAACCCAGACTAGAGTGGCTATTTCAGAAGTCTATTGCGACTTCGGAGAAGACCAGAGAAGTCTGTCGCAACTTCGAAGAAGTACAGAGAGGGCTATCACGACTTTGGAGAAACCCAGAGAGACCTTCGTGGCTTCGGAGAAGACCAGAGAAGACTTAGAACAACAAGCGTGAACGAAGAGAAGAACTTCAAATGATCAAGGCCAAACCTAGGGTTTCGGGTTATGTATTCTGTATATTCAATTGATCATAATACAAAGGATACAGTTATTTATATAGAACTCTTTAACCCTAAGACAAAAAAGGAAACAATGTATTCCTGACCCTAAGACTAAAAAGGAAACAAAAACATACTACCATATATCACAATACAACTACCATATATCACAATACACTACCATATATACATATATACACAATATTCTCACAACTACCCCCCCAGAGTGCATGGCATGCTTACAAAAGAAGAAAGTGCCATGTCTAAAAGCTTATACCATTGTGTACCAAAGCAACATGTTGTAGTTGATGAGTTCACAAGATGCAGTCGAGAACTTTCAATCTCTACTCGCCGAAGTTCATATTCTAACATCAGGTGCGTATAAAATTTGCAAATGAGGACAAGAAATTAAATCTGTTGCAGTTAAGCTAGCAAATAAGAAAAATGCTTTATACCCCCACCGGGGGTCGACCCCCAGTGAGGTGGAGGTCCATGATTGGCGGAAAAAAACTGTTTTTTTTTTTTTTTTTGGGCTGTCAGCCAGTGGGGGCGCGCCACCTCACTGGGGGTGCGACCCCTACTGGGGGTATAAATCAGTGTTGAGCAAATAATCATGGTCTTTTAGAACTCTCCTTTTGTTATCCTTGGTGTTCTGATCTGCAGAAAGCTAAAATGTTGGAGTGTACTTTGGCAGTGCTTGCTAACATTAGCTGCTCGGGTTTATAATAGAATTCAGAATATCTATGAAAATGGCACATTTGATTTGAATTCAACTTTTTTTTTCAAAGAGGGAGAGAGGGGGAGGGGGGGGGGGGGGTGATTGTTGTAAATTAGACGTGTAGGCATATATGTCCAATTGTGTTTTTCAATTCAATGAAATGGGTTTAGCAAAATAAGATGAAGAAATTGGAAAGAGAAAAAATAGAAAATGGCATGATGATTTGGGAAAGTAAAATGTATGAAAACAAAGAGAGAGGAAAGTGAAAAATAAAAGTACAACCACATATATTCATGCCTCTTATATTTTTATGCACTAAATTTATATTCATAAACATAGCAAATAAAAATATACGAAAAAATATTTTTATCGTATTCCTGCCATATCTTAATTTTTTTCAAAATCGGCACATCCTGTGTCCATGCCCATGTTTCTTAGCTCAAACGTAATCACCATCTCGTTGCCTTAAGAACCTTTTAAACCATTGATCCTTTTTTATCCAATCCATATTCCAATCAAAATAAATAAATAAATAAATGTTGAAGTTTAATGTTTACACCTAATACAATCTAGTTATTCCAAGATGATTATGCACCAAAAATAGATCACTAAAATGGAAAGAGAAAAAGAAAATGTAACAGTCGGTCAAGCCTACTACAACAATTTGATCAAGTTGAAGTGACTTCTCATGAATTCAAATCCAAACAACACACAATATATAAATTATATATATATATATATATATTCTCTTTCCCACTCATTTTCTAACCAACTAAATCAACAGTATTATAGAATTGCAAACCAACAGCAACCGAAATAAACTAAATTACATTTATAGACCAACAATAACAATAAATAATAATAAAAAAATCCAGTGAAAAACACATTAGTGAATAATTCCAATTAAACACTAATATTCAAGAATTAAATTGGAATTCAATTCAATTAACAAGAAATAAGAAGGAAACAAATCAGAAAGCATACCAGTAATTCGCCCGAAAGCGGCATGAAATGCACGGTGTGAAGCATATCTTACCTCCTCCTCTATACATCTTTAAAAAAGAAAAAAAAAAACCCCCAAAACCACCACAAATTGCCATCAGAATACCATAAAATATAGAACCAGCATTGATCATAGAAAGTGAGGGCAAAAGGGTCACCTAGTAATGCCTTGTACTTCTCCAGCCTCTGCATCCAACCCTAACGAAAATCACCACAACCTGCCTCCTCGTTTGTGGACTGAAGTTGATTATTAACGATTTAATGAACATGAGTAAAATGTTTCTTTATTTTTGTCATTTGTTTGAAAGATGTATCTTAATTCATATGCTTCATTTTATGTGTGGTTTATTTCTTTAAAATTTGAAAATGAATATATAGGCCTTTTGTATTTATCACTTATTTTATATTTACTATTAAGTTGGACAGAATATTTAATAGTTTTTAATAATACACTTCAATTCACAAATTATATGAAAATTATGTGGTCATTTCTAAACATTAGAGAGTAAATCGCATATGACACAAACTACTGGAGTAAAGGAAAGTTGGCCTTTTTCTTAAAAAATCACTGCAATTTATTCTTTTTATTTTTTTTTTAATTTTTTAGTAAAAAGTTAAAAATTATTAAAAAAATAAATATACAAAACAATCTTAAGAGGTGAAAAAATATCTACTTAATTTTTTATTGAGTAGATTATACCGACTTTTTTAAAAATTTGGAAAAAAAATGCAATAAATTTTATAATTTTAACATATTTATATTGAATTCCTTTATAATTTTAATTTATATAATACTTAATTCTTATTTTATCAATAATTTATTAATTGTATGAATGAAAAAAATAATATTGTCATTTTTTATATGAAAATATATATTTTACTTTATTTATTTTTGTAATTTTAAGAGAAATAAGGCCTCTTTTGGCAAGTGTCCCTTTTAGCCAAAAAGTCAAAAAGTTACTAAAAAAATCAAAAAGCCAACAACCCATACCAAAAACCCATACCAAAAAGTCAAAGATTCCATTTTCTCTCTACTTTTTACACATCTTTTCGTAAAAAGCCAAAAAATCATCCCAAACATACTAATTTTTTTTACATCACATTTTAGCTAAAAAGTCAAAAAGTTACTAAAAAAAACATGTTCCCAAACGAAGCCTAAGTGTAATTTATCATTTTTTTTTTTATTTATTTTGAAAAAGGAGCCAGTGTGTGTTTTGAGCAACTTTTAAATGTCATTTTAATAATTTTTATATAACTTTCACCTACTCATAATAGAATTGAGATATATACATAGGCAATATAGATGGTGATTTATTATTGAGTGCTGGTTTGGGATGGCATTTTAGTCTGATTTTTTTGACTATTTGAATATTGTAATCAGACTAAAAAATTTATATTTGAAATAATTTTTGAATGTTTTTATAATTGAATTGATAATTATAAAAGAAAATAATTATAATTTAAATATAATATTTTATCTTATTAATTATTTTAGTTACCAAATAGATCCAGTGTCAAATTCAATCTCTTAAACAGACAATTTCCATTTTGAAATGGGGTCATAGCCTTTTCCGTTATTATACAATTGGGAAATTTATTAAAGACCAATGAAGTGAGCTTTCACTAGGTGTCGTTTGGGAAGAGCTCATTTAGATTCTTTTGGCTCTTTGAGCCACAAAAGACAGAATAGGCTATTTGAGCCACAACAGACAAAATATCACATCCAACTCATAATCATTACACTCTTCTCTCACAAAAAAAGTCAACAAAGCCAAAAAGCCAAAAAGCTCTTCCCAAACCAAGCTTTTGAGAGGCTCAAATAGCCAAAAAAGTCAAAAAACCAAAAAGCCAACCCACTTCCCAAACGGAGGCTTAAGTATTTACTTCTCTCTCTCTCTCAAAAAAAAAAAAAAAAAAAAAACAACAAACAAATAAACTTGACATTTAGTTCTTGTTTGGAAACATGTTATTTTAGTAATTTTTTGACTTTTTACAAAAAGATATGCAGAAAAATAAAGAGAGTAATGTGACAACTTATAGTGAGTTTTTAACTAAAATATATAATTGACAAACGAGACCTTAAAGCATCTCCAGCAGTATAGCCATTCTCTCTTTTCAACCATAGAAGCGAGCTTGGAAGGGTGAAAGACTGCTCCAGCAGACTCGCTTAAGCATCACTGAGATGGTTGTGAGCTATAGTACCTCGCAAGGACAAGCGAGGTACTGTTCATGGGCGTTTAAATTTTTTATTTGTTTTTGCCTCCTGAGTTCTGTTTTTGGTGGTACAGTTGTTGGCGGTAAAAGTTCTATCAGTACCTCCCCAACAAATCCATAAAGAAGGCATTTCAAAACTTACAAACTCTCTTATCCTCTTTATCTTTTTCTCAAACTTTCTGCTCAAGCGAGGTAATAAGTTTTGTCATTTCTGTTTGTTTATGCCATGAATAATGGATAAGAAATTGGAGAATATGAAAGTAAATATTCAAATTGTTGCATTCTTGTTTCATTATTTGTTGATTTTGGCAAAAATATTACACATTGCTTTGTCATTTGTGATTATAGAAGGAAATCCATGTGAATGTATATTTTCTCCTTCACTTTGTGGTTTCCCTTGTTTTTAATCTCATCTCACAAATGGTTGCACCAAGTTATGGCTCCATGTTCTTAATCAATAGGCCATGATTTTACTACTTGTAAAAGAGGAAATACTATGTATTTGTATTGCACACTATGTGTTTGTTGTAATTTATGTTAGAATAGAGATTGTAAATTGTACCCAATTATTTTATCCCATCAGATGAGTTTCATATAGACAGAACACTTTAAATTTCTACTCCATTGAATGAATTCCATTGATCCTTTCAAATTATGCTCCAAAAGTAGTAGTAACAACAAGCTGCCAATAGCAGCAACAAGATGCCTAGTAGCAACAGTAGCAATAGGAAGCTTCTTTATTCCCCATATCTATAAACTTGCATTGATAGAGGAATTCATTAAAAGTTATGGTTTTGAGCTTTTGTCTATCTCTGGCACCTTCTTTCTCTATTGCAAAGGAGATGTCATTGAAATCAACCCCCATGCATAGCCATGGTTTGTTCAAACTTCGAGAGCTATTAGCTGTAAGAGAGCAAAGATTTTTTCTTTCACTGATTATTGGAAAACAACAAATGAGAGCCTCCACTTTCCTAAAAGGTTATGAAAAGAGCATTGGCTATCCCAAAAAAAAAAAAAAAAAAAAAAGAAGAAGAAGATGGAATTCACTAAAGTGCAAATCCACCTCTTTGTTTGAAAAAACTACTGCTCCTCCAGCAAGACTAATAGACTCCAAAAGTGAAAAACACAAATTAGATAGTTTGATTTCTTCAAATTTATTTTTTCGAACTTGTGTTTCAAGCAGACAAGTTAGTGAGGGTCTAAATTGGACACCCAGGACTTTTAATGGTTGAATTATCAAGGTAGCCTTATGTCTTGATTTAGTGAGAGCATTTAAATACTCTTATGCCTTGGGTTCATCCTTAGTAGTTTGATTTATCTTTTTCATGCGAACATGCTGGCAATTTGTTTTCAGGCTTGTATCTATAACTACCAAAGCAATGTTTTCTTCCTCTTTCTGAGAGTTGTTCTTAGCTTAATATGGAAGTCGTCTTCCTTATATCCAGTACTATTCAAATTGTTGCAGCTTGCTATAAGCTCTGTTTTTTAAATTTTAATTCTTATGTATTATTCAATCATGGGTATGGATTCAGAACAAGATGGTTACTTTATCAATCTTTTACAAGAAAGGCCCAACATTGATGAACATTATCTAATGGAATCTCAATATTTGAATCAAAATACTCAAGTCTTTGCCCAAGAGTCTCAATTTACTACTGAAATTGAATCTTTGTCGAAGAAACCTCAATGTGGAGGAAACTTCACAATAAAAGAAGACAAACTCCTTGTATCGGCTTGGCTTAATATTAGTTTAGATGTACACGGGAATGAGCAAAAATGCTCTACCTATTGGAAAAGAGTGTGGGATTTTTTCTATGAGCACAAGAAATTTGAGTCTAATCGAAATGAGAATTCTCTTATGAATCGATGGTCAACCATTCAGCTTGCCATGAATAAGTTTTGTGAGTGCTACTCCCAAATTGAATCATTGCATCAAAGTGGCATAAATGAGGATGACAAGGTATTGAATATTGTACATTTACAATTATTATTATTTGTGAAGTTGCCAAATATTATTTATTTATTTAATTTTCAAATTTGCAAGGCGAAAATTATGTACAAGGAACTCAAGAAATTTACATTACAATTCAAACACTGTTGGATTATTGAAAAATCTAGAAATCCCCTAGATATTGATTTGTGATTATGTATCAATTTTAACCAGTAAATAGCAATCCTAATCAAACAATCAAAGATAAATCGACACAACGATTTTACGTGGAAAAATCACAATTGGAGCGCCTCTAATTGTGATAAAAAACTCACAAGCAAAAGTCACAAAACAATCCACTAAGAAGACATAAAGGAATTACACAAGTGTACTCTCAATTACCTAGCGAATTTAGAATCGAACCGACCTCTATGTGCCTCTTCCAGCCCCATCTTCATCTTAGAATTGTCTTGTATAACGTTGAATCCATAACACCGATGTCAAATCCACGATAATGAGCTACTCCAGAATCCACCAAAGCTTCAAGCCCAAATTCTCAGAAATCCACCGAAGAACAACTCTCTCTTTTGTATTGAATAAATAAAACAAACAAACCCTTTGATATAATCTACTCAATTCATGATTGAAACTCTCACAAATATCAAAGGAAACAAGCAAAGAAGATCCAGAAGAAAACCTTAATACCCAAGAAGAAGATCTGGAAGCTGTCACTCTAAAAACGGATAAAACCATATATTTATAGAAAACTAATCCGCGATCTCCACTCGAGCGCAAAAATGGCTGCTCGGGCAGATCTACGCTCGAGCGCAGGAATGGCCATTCGAGCAGAAAAAAACAACTCCTAGTACTTTTGCAAGCGAGTGAAACTTCTAAAAGGTCGCGATCTCCAACATAGTCAGCGAAGTGGCAAACATGAAAGATTAACTTCTGAAATATTTCTGCAAGACACAATTCGGGTTGGATTTGCATCTAAAACTCATAGCCTCACTGAAATAAAATATCGAATAAAATTACAACTGAACGGAGTTTTGTCAAACGAGATTGCCAAGAATAAAAACCTAACAGTTATGTTACGGGATCAACCAAAATGGGTGGTAGAGTCTGAGAAGAAAAAGCAACCAAAAAGACCAAGAACAGGGGCAACCTCTTCTCTTTGTACTCTGGCTTCGATAAATCTAAGGAAAGACGATGTCTCACCTAATGCTTATGTAGACTCGGAGAGACCAATCGGTAGAAAGGCTAAAAAGGAGCAATTGAATAAATGAAAGAACAAAGAAAGCATACATTCAAGTATTACAAAGCTTTGGAGGACATCAATGAAGACAAAAAGAAAATGATTGACAAAAAAATTGAAATGATTGACAAAGTATACATTCAAGAACAAGTGAAACTTCGTATCATGCAAGAAAAACATGAGATGGAACTTGAAAAACATGAAATCGAACTTTTCAAAGAGGAAGAAAGAGTTATTTTGATGGGTCTCAGTGGCTTGCCGGAAATCCAACAAGAATTTTATCATGCTCAACAGATGAAAATCATTAAGAAAAGAAGAATGAATTAGTATTCATTCTCTATTTGCTCCTTATGATATTTTGGCTCTTGTCTAGTAGGCTAGAAACTTGATGTATGGTATTTTGGTTCTGATTTTGTCTAGTATTGCTTTGGCTCTACTTTTGTCTAGTATTGCTTTTGGTTCTGCTTTTGTTTAGGATAGATGTTGTACTCAGCAATGTTTTGGTACACAATGTAGAAACAAGGTATAATGGGGTATTTAGCACGAATGATGGCAATGCTAGTTGTCTAATTCGATGCTGTTTGTGCTGTGTTGTTCTGTTGCTGTTTATGCTGTGTTGCTGCCATTTTTTGGCTGTTTTTTAATCTATTTTTGCTGGTGTTTTACTGGTTGTGTAACCATTTTTTCCCCTTTCTTTAATCTCCTTTGAGGAGTTTGACTGAAGCTCTTCTACCTATTTTTTTTTTTATCACTTGCCAAGGTTAAAACATTAACACCATATTTCCAAACATCATGTGTGTTGTATTTTCTCTGCATTGCTAATTATTTATATATATATATATATAAAGGCATATAATTAAAATGAATATCATATAATTAAAAGACATATAAAATTATAAAATTACACATAAATCAAAAACATATACCTATTACACTCACTAATAACATACTACATAAAATGAAACTTCAAATTCAAAGCTTTTACGACTCGTTGTGTAATTGCCACAAGTTTTCGACAAGGTCCGACTGGAGATAAGAATGTGTTTGTCTGTCTCTAATGTTATGATGACATTGAATGAATTCCACAAGTTCAGTAGTTCTCTCTTGTAGCACTTTTACATGGGGACTGTCATCGATTTGATCATAATTGAAGTCTTTTACTCCATTGTCATCCTGCTCATCCTCAATGATCATATTATGTAGAATTATGCACACCTTCATAATATATTTAAGCATTTTAGTATTCCAAAAACGTGCCGGTCGACGCACAATTGCAAATCGTGCTTGAAGCACTCCAAATGCACGCTCTACATTCTTTCTTGTCACCTCTTGAGCTATAGCAAAAAAAAATTTCTTATCTCCTTGAGGAGAAGGAATTGTTTTCCCAAATATTGACCATTGTGGATATATACCATCGGCGAGATAGTATCCCATTGTATATTCATTACCATTGATTGTGTAATTGATTGCACGAACACGCCCTTGAGCAAGTTTGGTAAATACAAAAGACCTTTCTAACACGTTGTATCATTATAAGACCCAGATAATCCAAAAAATGCATGCCAAATCCAAAGATCGTATCATGTAACAGCTTCCAAAATAATTGTTGGTTCATGAATGTGACCAGTATACATACCTTTCAATGTAGTCAGACAATTTTTCCATTTCCAATGCATACAATCAATGCTCCCCAACATCCCAGAAAATCCACGACATTCACCAACCGCTAGCAGTTTAGTGATGTCATTGTTGTTTGGTGACCTCAAATACTCATTAGAAAAAATATCAACAACTGCTTTAGCAAAATATTTTAAGCTTTCTATTGCAGTGCTTTCTCCAATTCTCACATATTTGTCCATAAAATCAGCAGCTACTCCATAAGCAAGCATCCTGAGTGTAACAGTTATCTTCTGAAGAGAAGACAAACCAAGCTTTCCAGCACAATTTCTTTTTTGGAGAAAGTATGGATCGTGCGCTTCAACTGTAGCTTGAATTCGAAGAAAAAGTGAACGCTTCATCCGAAACCTCCTTCGAAATAGCTCAAGAGGACATACAGGCGATTCAACAAAATAGTCGAGCAAAAGCCTTTTATGACCTTGAATATGGTCACAATGAATGACTTTACGACCTCAAATAGAACCACGACGTGAGCTTGATCCTATCTCACTATCCAGTAGTTCTACATCCATTGTAACAGCTTTGAGCATCTCCAAATCATCATCAGATTCAAAGAAGTCAGAGTTATTTACAAGCATATCATAAAGAGAATTGGAAATCATAAAGAGAATTGGAAGCCATAGAGAGAGATATGAAAGTTTGGATTAAGCAGAAAATTGAGTTGAGGATAAAATCAAATGAGAGGGAATGTCTTATTTATAATTGAAAAGTAAAAAAATATGACCGATCCAAAAATACGACCGTTGAAAAAATATGACCGTTTGAAAAATACGACCGTTTGAAAAATGTAAGTTTCACCAAAATATAATTATATTTAAAAGAATGAAAAAAATAATAATTTGAAAGAAATTAGTTTTTTTTTTTTTTTTTAAAGACGGGAAAGAAGGTAGTTAAAGTATAAGAGCATCTCCAAGAGCCTTGCTATACCCTATTTTCAACCAAAATAGCAAGCCAAAGCATAAAAAAAGACCTCCAACAACCTCATTAGATGCTTCAACAATTTGATACAAGCAACAGTTGCTAGCTACTTGAAGCGAGGAACTATTGTTGTGCTATATAATTTTTTTATTACTTTTTCCCTATGTGTCATTGAAAGAAATAATATATATATATATATATATATAAAGGGGATAGTTAAAGTAAAGTTGAGTAAAGTTGAAATTTAAATATATATATATATTAGGGCAAACTTCACTTTACCCCTTTATGGTTTTGGCCATTTGCGGATTACCCCCTCTAACGTTCAAATATCACTACATAACCCCCTTGTGATTGATGGACTAAAACACACACTAACTTCTATTAACAGAAGTTAGAAATTGACAATTATACCCTTGTCTTCATTTTGTTCTTCTCTCTCTCTCTCCATTTCAGGGGAAACCCAATTTTCTCTCTCTCTCACAATCTTCATCTTCTTCTTTTCTCTCTCTCCATTTCAAACTTTATATGTGTACATACATATACATATACAATCTCATCTTCATCTTTTTTTTTCTCTCTCACTCTCACTCTCACTCTCTCTCTCTTTCTCTCTCTCCATTTCAAACTTTGTTCCTTGTTCTATTCCGATTCAGACTTGAGTTTCTTCTTCAACACCTTTACTTTCACTCTGGCAGCTTCAAGCTTCGCAATGACTTTTGCATAATCAGCAACTTTCTCTTTGCCCCTATATATTAATATATATATATATATATATATATATATTTATTTATTTAAAGGGGATAGTTAAAGTAAAGTTGAGTAAAGTTGATGATCAAACTATTTATAAATTTATCTAATAATATATTTATGTGTGTTTGTATATATGAGTAAAGTTGAAAGAAATAATATTTTAAAGGGGATAGTTAAAGTAAAGAGTATTGTTCGAATGTGTATTGAAAAAATGGTTAGCTAAATTAATAAAGTGAAATTTTGGATAGTTAATTTGGTGAGGATTGCTGGAGATGCTCTAATAATATTTTAATAGTAGATAGCTAAAGTAGATAGCCTTGTTGGAATGTATATTAAAAAAATAACTAACTAAAATAGTAAAATGAAATTTTGAATAGCTATTTTGACTATTCTTGCTAGACATGCTCTTAGTCTTATAAGCCATACAATAGAAATTGACTCATCTTGTTCTCAATTGTCAGGAAGACAATTGACAAGTTTGGTAACATACTAAAATAATGAAAAGGTTAAAAAATTAAGTGAAATAGCTAATTTTCATAACAACTTAGATGTTTTGATCTACTCTCCGAAACCATAGCTGGAATGGAAGAAGATGTCGTCTTGTACTTTTAAGATCTTACTTAATCTTATCATTTTTTTATAATCATCTTCTTATAATTTAAGTCAAATTTCAGTATTACCTTGTTTTAATTTAAGTAACTTTTTTGTGATGAAAATGTAAAAGACCAAATTGAATTTAGCAAAAATATAGTGCTATTGAGGCGAGAAATATATTATGTATGCCACATGTTAATTTTCATCAATTTTATTAACACTAGATCAATAGAAAAGTAATATCGCAATTTAATTTTTAAAATATAAAAAGTTAAATACAGTACATATGATGAAATCAATAAATCAAATAAATGATGAACCAATTATCTACCAACAAAGTTCCCAGTTGTAACAACAAAGTAAAATTGACGAATTAGCAAGATATTTTTTTACGAATACCTCATATAAAGCCTGCATCACTTGGTATTTTGACAAATAATTCAAAACCCACTTACTTTGCAAGTGTCTTCTCTCAAATTGCCGTGCCTTGAACCTATCAATTTAGAACAAATAGACCATTGAAGATGCATTTAATAACAAAAATGACATTATCACATTATTCTTATGCAAAAATTCTATATACTACCAGCGAATTATATAATACACTACTCCAATAAAAAAAACTAAAACGGAACAATTATTGAACGATTGGTGAGCAAACAAGAGATAGTTTGTGTCCATATAATAATTTATGCTTGAACAACCGACCCCTATGCTTAAATATAGATCTCACTTAAAAAAATAACAAATCCAAATCAATCTCAAAATTTTACTTAGCATCAACAACAAAATATCCAACAAATTACACCATGAACAGATTGTTTTTTCAAAACAAAAAAAAAATACAAGGAACAAAGATGTTTCCTTTACATGAACACTGAAATCTTGTCAAGTGTCGTTGCATTGAAGAAGAAAAATCTGTGTTTTAGCGAGCAAGTGTTCTATACAGTTTCTAATTTGGCCAACAAATACCTTTGGCGATTCTAATGGAGATGCACCAAGAGCATCCACAAGAAGGCAAGCTAAACATTAATTTAGCTAAAAGAGCTCACTAAATTCAAGAAAAATCCCTCTAGAAGACTAGTCAAAAAACTAACTCAAATAATTTTGTGTACAATAGCTACCTACTTAATGAAATGGTATTTTTTTATTAGATATTTTGATTGAGATTGCTAGAAATGCTCCAAGTCTGTTGAGTGCCAAATCCCAAAAAGTCAAAAATCGATGAATGTGTAAAAGCAGAAACATTGGCCAAAGACTATTGCAAAGTTTTTTTGTTTTATGCACCAAAGTTTCTCTGCACAGAACCCTCACAATTTCAAGTACTGACTTTCAGCTGAAAGAAGCTTCCTTGGTTGATTTTAGAGATTTTTGGTGAAAAGTCCCTTCTATGGAGGCTTTTTTGTGTGAAACTCCACTAAATAAAATAATAGTTTCAAAAGTCCCTTAAATAAAAAAATATGATGAGAAGGCTGAAATGTCCTTCCATATAATCTAAAACCCTCGCTGAACCATTTCTTTTTTTTTTTTTATCTCTATATTACTGGTATCCTCTCTCTTCCCTTTATTTTCTCTTTCAAAGCCCTAAACCCTTTTGATCTCTATTTTCGATCCATCTCACGAAATCAAAATCTTGAAATCGTCCATTGAAATCCATCACCATCTCAGATTTGATGCCTGTGAACTCATACTTGAGATCAATAATTTCAGATTTGAGATAAAATGACCTCATATATGTCAAAAAAATGATAAATTGATATATTATAATAAAAAATCGAGAGTTTTTTGTTTATTTGTTCATAGAACTAAAGTAAAATTTGACTATAATTCATTTATCTAGTATGTACTCTGTTTTCGCAACAGTAAAATTTTACTCTGGTTAATGAAAAATAAAGTTTATTCTCTTATGCATAGACAAACATTCAACAACACAATAAAATTTTACTTTAAGATTCAAAGTAAATTTTACTCTGAAATACAGCAAAATTTACTGGAAAACAAATCAAAAACTGCATAGACAAACATTCAACAACACAATAAAATGTTACTTTCAATTCAGTGTAAATTTTATTCTGAAATACAGTAAAATTTTACTCTGAAATAAAATAAAATTTTACTTGAAGATTCAGAGTAAATTTTACCAGAAAACAAATCAGAAACTGCATAAACAAACATTCAACAATACAGTAAAATTTTACTTTCAATTCGGAGTAAATTTTACTCTGAAATAAAGTAAAATTTTCTTGCATGTTAAGAAAACATAACAAATAACACCAGAGTAAAATTTTACTCTCATTCTATCAAACAAAAACAGAGCACAAACCAGAGTAAAATTTTACTTTCATCATGTCAAACAAAAATAGAGCACACATCTGATTGAACTCGGCAAATCAACAAAAACAAATCAAAAATAACAACAGATTTATACAGCTTTGCAACGTAATCTCTCATTTAATTGAGAGTGTTGATCTTGGATGGCGAGATCGTGTATTGTTGACCAAGGGTGAGATCGTCGGCGGTGAGATCTTCAGACTTTGAGATCGTCTTCATGGATTTCGCAGATCATCTTCACTTTGCAGATCATCTTCAAAATCGGTGTATGCATGAGCTAAGATTGTTTAAATATATGATATATATATATATATATATATATAAGGGCAATATGGTCACACACAAAAAAAAAACAAATTATAAAATGTCCTTATTGAGCTGAGTTTCTCTTACACAGGTACTTTTTGAAGGAGAATTCATTGAGTTAAAAGGCCCAAAAAAGGGAATTTCACCAAAAACCCCTCGATTTTATTGATGGGTTGTAGTCCCTTTCTACCCAAATTACATATTAGTTGATTTCATGACTCGAAATATTATTAAATCCAAGTCTTTTCGATATCTTGTACATGGTAGAAAACTTTCAAGAATGTTTAGAAAACAAGTGAGATCAATTAGACTCATGTTATAAAACATATCATTTTGTTTTCTTTCTTTCAGACAGTAGGAGAGAAGCAACAGTCGCCGCGTCATCGCTGGTTTTGATGATCCAATCTAATCATTTCCTAGTTTTGTGTGTAGATCATCCATAAAAATATATATATATATATATATATCCAGTAATCATAGCCACATGATTTCATTATATTTATTTTCAAAAAGATTAACAGTACTATCAAAATCATACTTCCATCTATCTTTTTGGTTTAAAACAAATATAATGAAATATATGACTAGGATTATCATATTGACTTTTTTCATGGATAATCTATACACGTGACTAAAAAATGATCCGGTTCAGATCATCAAAACCAACACCATGGTTCTTGACAAAATGACGGACTGGACTGTCCAATCAACCTCCATGACTCGAGAAAAGTCTACTCTTTTAGAAAATAAAATTTAAAAATTTCCCAGCAACGTCCAAAGACTTTGGTGCGTATGATTATGACCAATTCCATACTCCTTATAGACAATTTCCATGAAGTTACAAAGATGAAGATTAGAAATTTCCCTGGTAGAATGATAGCACTAACCCTGTCAATCACAGAGCTTCATCACTTGCTTTTGTTTTCACAGCAACCAAACAGAACACCCTAAAATTTGCAAAAGCTGTGTCATGGCTCAAATAGTAATATCACCCCTTCTACAGGTGATCTTCGAAAAACTTGCTTCACAGGTTCTGATGAAGCTTCAGTTCAGCAGCCACTACCGGAAAAAGCTCGAGAAGCTGAAAGCTACCCTGCCTGTGATTCGAGCAGTCATTGAAGATGCAGAAGAACAACAGCTCAAGGATAAGAAGGTGAAGGTCTGGCTGAGAAAGCTCCAAGATGTGGTTTACGACATCGATGACCTTCTGGACGAGGTCACCACCCAGTTTCTCCAAAGAAAGACAAAGAAAAAGAAGGTACCTATGGTTTGCTTAGCTCTTGAACCTGTTTCAAGCTACTATGTTATGCCTCGTAAGCTGACAACCATTCAAGAGAGGTTGGATGATATAGCCAGAGAGATGTCTAACTTCCAGTTCAGGGAGAGAATGGTGTATGAGTGGTCTGATATGTTAGAACGACGACAAACAGGACCTCATATAGATGAATCAGAGGTTTGTGGTAGAAGAAAGGACGCGGATGTGATAGTAAATATTTTACTGTCGGCCACCACGAATGCGGACACGGTTAGTGTTTCGGTAATTCCAATTGTTGGAATTGGGGGAATTGGAAAAACAACTCTTGCTCAATTGGCATATAATGATCCGAGGGTGGAAAGTCATTTTGATCTAAGAATATGGGTGTCAGTGTATGATAATTTTAATCCGAGAAAGATCATAAATGAAATTCTGGAGTACACAACTAAACAAAACCATGAGTCCTCACAAATAGGTGTACTACAGTCTCAACTGTTTGAATCCTTGTGTGGGAAGCGATACCTTCTTGTGTTGGATGATGTATGGACCGATGATCAAGACGAATGGGAGAAACTGAGATATCCATTGAGAAATGGTGCAGATGGAAGTAAAATTATAATCACCACCCGCAGCAAAAGAGTTTCATCAATAATGAAAACAATGCACCCTTACATGTTGGAAGCTCTAAGCGAAGATGAATGCTGGACTTTGTTCAAGCAACGAGCTTTTGAGTTGGGAGAGGAGCGAGGCTATCCAAACTTGCTGCCAATAGGGAAACAGATTGTCAAGAAATGTGGAGGGGTGCTCTTAGCTGCCAAGATTCTTGGAAGTTTGATGCGCTTGGAAAGAGAGGAAAGGGAGTGGCTACATGTGCAGAAGAGCGAACTATGGAATCTGGATGAAGGCAAGAACAAAATTTTTTCAGCTTTGAGGTTGAGTTACAACCATTTGCCATCACATCTGAAACGATGCTTTGCATACTGCTCAACTTTGCCCAAGAATTTTGACATCAGCAAGGAAAAGTTGATACGCCTATGGATTGCAGAAGGCTTGATTCAATCGTCTGACGATACTTTCTCTACTAAGAAGATGGAGGACACTGGCAACGAATATTTCAACGATTTGCTGTTGATGTCTTTCTTTGAAGCAGTAAATAAATATGGTGACAGCAATCAGACAGAGTTTACAATGCATAACCTCATTCATGACCTCGCAAAATTTGTCACTGGTAACGAGTTCCTGATGCTAGATCACGATGATACTTCTGTCAAGCCGGCACAAGTCCATCACTCATCAGACCTAAGTAGTAATATTGAGCAAACTCGCCATGCAACAATATTCTGCAATTTTTGGTCTTTTAGGGTTCCTGAAGCTTTGCTTGCTGCAAAGAAATTAAGAACTCTCAGATTTTTCTCTCCGACAAATGACTCTGGCAAAGCCCTACCTACCATAGCTGCAGTCTTTAAACACCTCAGAATGCTAGATTTAAGTGGGTGTGGGATCAGAAGTCTGCACAAATCAATTGGTGTCTTGATATATTTGAGGTATGTCGATCTCTCTAACACCCCTTTGGAAACTTTACCTAATACAATCCAGAACCTCTGCAATTTGCAGACGCTGGATCTCTCAGGCTGTCACAGTTTGATGAATTTACCAAATGGGATAACACGACTGACAAACCTGAGACATCTGATTATAAAGGACTGCACAAGACTCACCCGTACTCCAGCATCTATAAGAAGTTTACTGAATCTTCAGACCTTGCCGGTTTTTATTGTTGGCCCTGCATTTGATGAGAGCCTTTTCCAACTTGTGCATCTAGATCTTCGTGGTGAGTTGAAAATCAAGCATTTGGAGAATGTTGGTAGTATAGTACCAATTCTTTGTTTGGAGAAAAAGCAGCTTCACTCGCTGGTATTATCATGGGGGGATGATGAGGCAAAGTCAGATCATTATCCATCGAGGCAACCTGTAGAAGGGCATCATACCAATCATATTCACGCAGAGACTGTGCTTAACTGCTTGAAACCCAACAACACTTTAAGAAAGTTGATTCTAAATGGCTACTTGGGAGTCCTATTTCCACAATGGATGAATGACATCATGCTTCCAAATCTTACAGAGCTGGTTTTGAACAACTGCAGAAGATGTGAAAAGCTTCCTACACTTGGGCAACTTCCTTTCCTCAAGGTTCTAAACATGCAAGGACTAGATGAGGTGGTGACCATTGGTAGTGAGTTCTACGGTGTAGAAGGCAAAGGGACTGCATTTCCTTCATTGGAGCAACTAACCCTCAAAGATTTTCCCAGTTTACAAGCATGGGAGAGTGAGAATTCGCAAGATGCCTTAATTTGCCTGCAGAGACTTACCATCATTGCATGTCCTAAACTCGAAACCATGCCACAGTTTCCATCTCTCCAACATTTGGAGCTGCGAAACTGCAATGCTAGGATACTCAAGTCAGCAGCAGAGCTAAATTCACTCTCCACTCTTGTTATTGACTCCTTTCCAGAGCTATTGCACCTCCCACAAGGATTGCTGCAGAACAGTCCTCTTACATCTTTAACAATCAGCTCTTGCCAACAACTTAGTTCACTGCCATGGGATTTGAAAAACCTTGGAGCTCTAAAATCATTGACTTTACGCTGGTGTGAAGAACTATCTGCTCTGCCACAGCAAATTAGAAACCTTACCTCTTTGGAGTCTTTGGAAATCACAGAGTGTCCTCATTTAGTCTCTTTGCCAGAGGAAGGCATTCGGGGCTTGCATTCCCTTCGATCACTTTCTATAGAGAACTGCAATAACCTGGCTTCTCTGCCAAAGGAAATAAAGCACCTCACAGCCCTTGAGCGCCTGACAATCATGTATTGTCCAAATCTGCCCTATTTACCAGATGAACTGCAGCATCTCTCAGCACTCCGAAGTCTTAGTATATTAAGCTGTCAAGTACTGGCATTTCTACCAGAAGGACTACAATATGTCAAGACTTTGCAGAACCTGGAAATTTGCAGCTGTCCAAACCTCATGGATTTGCCAGATTGGGTGGAGAACCTCATTTCTCTTCGATCATTGGCAATCACCGATTGTCAGAATATGAAGTGTTTGCCAAAAGGTCTAGAACGTCTCAATGCACTCCAGCATTTGTCCATTAGAGATTGTCCTGACCTTGAGGAAAGATGCAAGGACAGAGGAGCAGACTGGAAAAAGATATCCCATGTCCCATACATCTACATCAGATCATCAGCATCACAGCAGGCAACACAATGTTGCTGCAAGCACTTCAAGTAGCAACAGTCATAAACTGTTCTTTTTCTAACTGGTAAAGTACTTGTATCCCTTGCTATAAAATTGTAGCAATTGATATATAATAGCAATTTGCATGCAATTGATCATTTCAATTCAATAGCTAGACTATTGTAGCAATTGATATATAATAGCAATTTGCATGCAATTGATCATTTCAATTCAATAGCTAGAACAAAGTGAGTCAAGACTCAAAAGCATACTACCCCCCAGAGTGCATGGCATGCTTACAAAAGAAGAAAGTGGTATGTCTAAAATGTTGGAACGTGCGTTGGCAGTGCTTGCTAACACCAGCTGCTCAGGTTAATATTAGAATTCAGAACATCTATCAAAATGGCACATTTGATTTAAATTCAACCTTTTTTTTTTTTTTTTGGATGTGTATACATATATGTACAATTGTGTTTTTCAGTTTGATGAAATGGGTTTAGGAAAAGGAGATGAAGAAATTGGAAAGAGAAAAAATAGAGAATGGCATGATGATTTGAAAAGATGATCTGAGAAAATAATACGTATGAAAACAAAGAGAGAGGAAAGTGAAAAATAAAAGTACAGCCACATTTACATTCATGCATCTTATATTTTTATGCCCTAAATTTATACTCATATACATAGCAAACAAAACTATACAAAAATAAATAAATTTTTATGGTATCCCCGCCATGTCCGTATCCTAATTTTTTTCAAAATCGCCATGTTCTATATCCGTGCCCATGTTTTTTAGCTCAAACGTAATCACAATCTCTTTGACTCAATAAGAACCTTTTAAACCATTGATCCTTTTTTTATCTAATCCATATTCCAATAAAAATGTTGAAGTTTAAGTTTTTACACCTAATACAGTTTAGTTATTCGAAGATGATTAAGCACCTAAAATTGTTCACAAAAATGAAAGAAAACAAAAAGAAAATGTAATAGTTGGTCAAGCCTACTACAACAATTTGATCAAGTTGAAGTGACTTCTCTCATGAATTGAAACCCAAACAACATAGAACATATAATTTAAATCTTTTTTTTTTCTTTTTTCTTTTTTTTTCTTGTTGTCGTTTTTCTCTTTCCCACTCATTTTCTAACCAACTAAACCAACAGTATTATAGAATTGCAAACCAATGGCAACCAAAATTCAGTGAAGAACACATAGGACTTTGTTAATAATTCATAATGTAGTGCATAATTCCAATTAAACCTTAACCTCGAAGAATTAAATTGGAATTCAATTAACAAGAAATAAGAAGGAAACAAATCAGAAAGCATACCAGTAATTCGCCCCAAAGAGGCTTGAAAAGCAGGGTCTGAAAAAAACCCAAAACCACCACAAATTCCCATCAGAATATACCATAAAATATAGAACCACCATTGATCATAGAAATTGAGGAGAACAGGGTGTCACCGAATACCTAGTGGACATCGAATGTAACGCCTTGTACTCCTCCTTCAGCCTCTGCATCAACCCCGCTCCGTCGCGGGTCGCTCCGGCTTCGGGTTCGGATCCCAAAGTGATGAAACAGTGTCCACTTAATTTTTTATTGGGTAAAAAATGTCTACCCTAAACCCTAACACAACTCTTGAAAATTTGGAGAAAATATACAAAGTGGTACAATTTTGATATAACATAAAATTATATTAAATTTTTTGTGATTTTAATTTATGATTTTTTTTAAGGTCTTGATATTAAGATTTTATAAAATAAAGAATATACAATATTTTCATAATAGCTAAAATCTCTCAATATTTTTATAGAGAAAATTTGACTCAAAGAAATTTTGTCTAACTTTAAGAAATTTTGGTCCCAATACAAAAAAATTTCAATTTTTACAGAAAAAGTTCAAAATTTCTCTGATATGATCACGAAGAAATTTTAAAATTTTTCTAGTATGATCATCGAAAAATTTCATCGAGAGACCTTAGCTAATAAAAAAAATATCTTAAACCTTTCCTATATACAAAGTTTGAGAGGAATATTTTATTGATTTTTCCTTTAATTTATATAACACTTATATTTTATTTTCATTAATAATTTGATAGTTATACGAATAAAAAAATAATATTATCATATTTTTTACACAAAAATATACATTTTACATTGTTTATTTATATATTTTCACAACACTGCATTATTTTCGGTACATTTACTCAAATTATAAAAAAAATAAATAAATTGTATGATTATATTAAAATTGTGAATTATTATATATTTTAAAAACTTCAAAAGAATTTCGTTTAATTTGCTCTTTTTATTTTTTATTTTAATGAGGGCAACGCGTGTTTTAGGGTTTTTATTTATTTATTTTTATGACTCGTAGTGTTTTAAACCTCTTTTAAATGCAACAATTCATCAATATCATTTTAACCATTTTTATATAACGTTCATGTGATCATAATTCACAAGTTCATCTCCAACGTTTAACTAAATTTATCATCAAATTTAAATTTGATAAAAAAAAATATATTTTTTTGATTTCCATTAGTTTCATCAAACATATATCAAATTGAGAACATTTCAAATCTTTCACCAAACTGAAGATGTCTTGCATCTTTCAGCAATTTATTATGCATAGTCGTTGAGTGGTGACCCACAAGACGACCGGCCGGACGTCCCTCCAGATGATTACCTCAAGGCAATAATTTGTAAAAATTTACATTAACCAATCGACCGCCCGGTTAATCTCCCGGATGACCACCTCTGTATTTTATTTTATTTTGACCTGTACACCATTAGCAATGCCGGCCCTGGGCATGGGCCAACAAGGCCATGGCAGGGACCCCCGTCTATTATAGTTTAGTGTAATATATTATATATGTTTTAAGTTTAAAAAAAAATTAAAGAAGGCCCAAACTAACTTAAAATAAATTGGCCCATTAAAAAATTGGAAGGCCCATTCAAAAAAATTAACATTGTTATCCACTGAAAATAGACCCAAAAAATGATCCTCCTGTTATAGTTTATTGTAATATATTAGGTATATTTTAAATCTAAAAAAAAAATTAAGGAAGACCCAAACTAATTTAAAATAAATTGACCTATTAAAAAATTGAAAGGTCCATTTAAAATAATTAGCATTGTTATCCATTGAAAATGATTTTACAAAAAAACTATATTATGCAAGTATGATTGATTTATTTGCTTCTAAAAATATAAGAAGAGCGAGGATCAAGTAACACTTATTAATTGTTGTAATGTAATACTAAGTATTTTTTGTGATTTTGACACAAATTTTATCTTTTATCTTCATTTTTTTTCATTTCATAAAAAAAAAAAATCTAAAGGACTCCAAAAATTTATTAATTGATTATTGACTTTGAATTCTAGAAATCTCAGGGCCTCACCATTAGTGCTACTGTTATCATGTTCAACTGTCACGATTAGTGCTACCCACTCTCTCTCATTGATACCCCTCACAAATCCTCCTATCATTGGCTTTTTTTGTCTTCTGGGTTTGGTGAAAAAGTTCCAAAACAACACAGTTTTCAATGCATTACTCAAATCTTAAACTTTTGTTTTGTGATCTCTTTCTTTGAGCTCTGTTCTTATCTAGGTTTTGAAAATTATTTCTTCAAAATGACTGTTGAGGAAATTAGAGGGCATTTAAGGGATGAGAGTGATAAATTTCCTATGGGTATGTGTGTTCTTGCTGTTGATGATGACCAAACTTGTTTGAGGCTAGTGGATGGTCTGCTTCGAAAATGTCAATATCATGGTTTGATTCTCATCTTTTATATGTATTTTTTTGTTTTCTTGTGAGATTCTGTTCCATTGATCAAAATTGATTCTTCAAATTTTGGCCCAATTTGTTTTTGTTTTTGGGGTTGAAGTTTGATGAAAGTTCTGTTGATTCATTTTGCTCTTTCCTGTCAACCGGCCGATTGTCCCCTGAACGTCCAGTACGTTTTGATGAAAGTTACAGTACTCATAGTTGGAGTGACTAATATTAGATTGAGAAATTCGTCTTTTTTTTTATTTAAATTTGATAAACTGTCGACGATAGCCTAATAGAATTAAGATATATATACCTAGTCAATATAGATGGTGATATATTATTGAGTTACTTGCATCGTATTATTAAAAATATGATGATATATTATTGAATTACTTGTGTCGCGTTATTGAGAAATCTAAAGAGCAATGCTTTTACTCGGCAGTATTTTATTCTCTCGACCAATATACGTATGACAATAACAAAAAAATATGAAAGACTTCAAAAATTTATTAATTGATTATTGACTTTGAATTCCAGATATCTCAGGACCGGCCTGACCATTAGTGCTACTGTTATCATGTTCAACTGTCACCATTAGTGCTACCCACTCTCTCTCATTGATACCACTCACAAATCCTCCTATCATTGGCTTTCTTTGTCTTCTGGGTTTGGTGAAAAAGTTCCAAAACAACACAGTTTTCAATGCATTACTCAAATCTCAAACTTTTGTTTTGTGATCTCTTTCTTTGAGCTCTGTTCTTATCTAGGTTTTGAAAATTATTTCTTCAAAATGACTGTAGAGGAAATTAGAGGGCATTTAAGGGATGAGAGTGATAAATTTCCTATGGGTATGTGTGTTCTTGCTGTTGATGATGACCAAACTTGTTTGAGGGTATTGGATGGTCTGCTTTGAAAATGTCAATATCATGGTTTGATTCTCATCTTTTATATGTATTTTTTTTGTTTTCTTGTGAGATTCTGTTCCATTGATCAAAATTGATTCTTCAAATTTTGGCCCAATTTGTTTTTGTTTTTGTTTTTGGGGTTGAAGTTTGATGGAAGTTCTGTTGATTAATTTTGCTCTTTCCTGTCAACCGGCCAATTGTCCCCTAAACGTCCAATACGTTTCGATGAAAGTTATAGTACTCACAGTTGGAGTGACTAATATTAGATTGAGAAATTCATCTTTTTTTTTACTTAAATTTGATAAACTGTTGAAGATAACCTAATAGAATTAAGATATATATACCTAGTCAATATAGATGGTGATATATTATTGAGTTACTTGCATCATATTATTAAAAATATGATGATATATTATTGAATTACTTGTGTCGTGTTATTGAGAAATCTAAAGAGCAATGCTTTTACTCGGCAGTATTTTATTCTCTCGACCAATATACGTATGACAATGCCATCGAATGGTTCTCGTCTTGACACTCGAGCCATACAAAAGAAATGGACTTGTCTTTCTCAAATTGCCTACCATGAACACAATTGACTAAAATATTCTCTCCGAAACCAAAGCTGGAAGAACATGATATCATTTTGTACTCTTAAGATCTAATTTTAATCTTATAATTTTTTACAATCACCTTTATGTTCATCTGATGATAATGAAATTACAAAAATTGGCATTCGTACTAAATGTGATACTTTTTAATTTAAGTAACATTTTCATAAAAATGTAAAAGACCAAATTGAATTTAATAAAAATGTAGTGCTATTGAGGCAAGAAATATATTATGCAACACACATGTCAATTTTCATTAACTTCATTAATGTCAGATGAATAGAACTTGATTTAAAATATAAAAAATCAAATGCAGTACATATGATAAAATCAATAAATCAAATAAATGATGAACCAATTATCCTACTGACAAGTTCCCAGTTGCAACAACAAAGTAAAATTGACCAATTAACAAGATATTTTTTACGAATGCCTCACCATAAAAAAAAAAAAAAATGAAAGAAAGAAAAAATTTCGAGCTACTTTGTGCGTTTCCTCAATCTCATACAAAGCCTGCATCACTTGGTATTTGGTAAATAATTCAAAACCCAAACCAACTAGAAAAGGTGGAGCAAATTCTATTCAAGAAAATTTGAAGGCAATTACATCCCTTACCGTGGACAAACACCAAAACTTTGCGACGATAACTTTTGTTTCTGCAAAGAATTTAATGGAGGAAGAAAAGAAATCTACAATAAAAATCATGATCTTCTCTCTAAAAGTATATGCCAGCATAAAATCTGGCATTGCTGATTCTGGGTATGGCAACAACTAGTCATGACGATTCGCTCAGTGTTGTCGGTATGGTCAGAGACGTGGGACCCACCAGCTTAAAATGACACCACATACTGCCCAGAACAACCAAAAAACAAATCACAAATTCATATCTGCAGCTACCCAGTTCCCCTAACCAACAAGGTCATGAATTGTATATATTCAAAAGGTGAAAAATGCATAAGCGAAACTCATGAATCAAACCTCTCCCTGGCTCTTCAGCATTGAGGTCAAAGGGTTGAAGTTTGATCATTTGATCGGTAATATGATGTCAAGGTTCTTCTGAAGCAGCCAGCCTTTGGGATAAACAAGGTCACGAGCTTCCAAATGAAGATGCCAGTTCATTATCCTTGAACAACCAAAGGGTGTACCTTTCATTTGACTTTCATCTTCCACCACTTGTTCTATAAATGTGGTTTCCTGTGGAAAGCCAAAGTCAACAGTCGTAAATATTAATTGCACATTTCAAGTTCCAGAAGATGAGAATTTTAAGAAAATTTTAAAATGGAAGTGTAATATAATATCTGAAAATGCAATGATGTGATGTATACTTGGAAACCCTCCTTTGCAGCGTCTAGCTGCCGAATAGGATTTGAAGTGGGGCGATGCCATCTCTTTGGGTCCCATAATATGGTGCTGTTGAATGCAAACCCTGACATGTCAACATGAAATCTTCGGAGTCTTTTACTCTTCTCATTTGTGTGCCATCCAATTAAGTTACTGCCGTTGCATACTGGACCTTCCAATATTGCTTTGTTTTTGCTTGATTCAAGCATGGCAACAGGCCATGTGCCAAAACGGCTATAAATCAAGAGTAAATAAAATAAATTTGCAGAAGGATAAAACACGAATAAAATAAAATAAAGAAATAAGTTGATCAGTTGTTCAATTCCATTGAATAAAAAAATTGGTGTTTTGATTTTAATTCTTACATTTCTTCTGTGACCTTAAATTGTTCACTAGTGATTTGACTAGTCTCTAGCACTTATAATAATTTTTTAAACTGCTTTTCCTTACAATCTTCGTGCCATTTCCTATATAAATGTTCCTCAAACTGGCAACTTATGTCTGAAACCTCAAATTACACTCGCATGCTATTTGTGAACACACAGACAAGTGTGTCTCTGTGTGTGTGTGTGAGAGAGAGAGAGAAAGAGAGATAAAAAACCAATTCATAGTTGAAAAGGTTTCTTGAAGGTCATCTATTTATTTAATTTTTTATCATAGGAAATATCCAAATAGCGCTATCGAATAAATGGTTGAAATAAGAGTGAGTACCAGATAAAAAATCAATTGCCAACTCAATTATATGTTTTTATACTAGCTCATTATTCAAGAGTACACACATTGGAAAAACCAATTACATACATGGTTGTTAAGATCTTGCAGTTCACTATTCAATTCACATGATTCGATACTAGGTTCAACCAACTGACTATTATCAAACATTACATGTGTGTTTTCATATGTATATATAAAAAATGTTATTATATTAAATAAATTTACAATTCACTATATTAACAAAACGATTCACGATTTAACCACAATGGTTATATGAGTGAAACTTGTCAATTAAGTAGTTCAAAGAACGGAAATTGCTATACTACAAGTTAAGAAACAAATGGCAGATAGATACAACGAATCAAGTAAACAGAATGATTTCAGGCTATAGGTGGCAGGCATCAATAATCTACAAGCTACAGGGAACATGCAATCTCACTATTCCTCAATTCTTTCATTCAACTACAACATTTTCACGAAATATTTTCAGCATTCTCAAGCATTTAAAATTTTTTATAAAAAATCTTAAAACCTAAAGTTGACTTAAAATATGTCTCCATTATTTTCGTAAAAGGCATTCAGGGCATATATGCAACAACAATCCACGTGTATGTACAACAACAATGCGCTAGGATATCTTACGTGCTCTTGCATGCACGTATCTGTACAAACGTATATGCGTGCATTTTTAGAGTGATAATACTATTGGTATAAGTTTTTCATATCTACAGTAGTTATTAACTAGTTAATAACATATAAAGAGGAGCAGCCCCTTCTGGGGTAGAAGTTCACGTTCGTGGCTCCTAAAAAGTGACGTTACTTGCTAAAACATGGCATGCTTTAGGCCCTCACTGTAAATGTGGTCATTAGTTACCACCCAAAATTTTCTGTAATCCCCGAGTTTTTCAAAAGCCCACAATATACACTCAACCACATAAAAAGGTTACTTAGCCCTGTCACTCTATAATATTTCCAAAACACCCTTCTCTCTCTCTCTTTCTCTCACATACACTCACACCCACACATGGACACCCCTAGTGGTCGTGTATCTGAATTTCGTATTGCAAATACAAAGAAAGGAAGACATACAATAAAAGTAAAGCAAACTGTTTCTATGAACAAAAGGGATGCAAAAAAAGATTATCAATGAAGGGCACAAAACATGTCTTAGTAAATCCTATGAAATCAAGCTCTAATACCTATTATCTCTCATCTAATAGCTATTGCCCTCACACTTATTCTTCACTCAAATTAGATGCACATATCCCAAATGCAAGCATACTTCCAGATTATTATAAAAATCAGATCACAAACAACAGAAATTATTACAAAAATCAAAATCAAATGAAATACCTGATTTCCCTGAGAGACTCAAACAACTCAAGCGAGTAGATATTATCATCATCTGCAAAGTAAACAATCCCATCAAGTTTGTGATGCTCAATATGCTCGAGCGCCGTGTTCCGTTGATGAACACCTCTATCCTTCAAATCAGTGGAATTATTGGTGCACACTAGATGCCTATACATAACACCACTGTTCCTCAATATCTCCGCTGTCTCCATCGACTCCACATTCATCTCCACCACAATCCACAACAGCGGCGGAGGAACAAGTCTCAGCACCTGCCCCAATCTATTCAAGAAATAAGCCTGAAGCGCCCTATTATAAGTCGGAGTCACCACAATCAACTCTTTCCTAGGCACAAAATC
Organism: Camellia japonica; assembly: GCA_030407325.1. NCBI lineage: Eukaryota > Viridiplantae > Streptophyta > Magnoliopsida > Ericales > Theaceae > Camellia > Camellia japonica. The sequence goes on from JAPPVO010000016.1 coordinate 168,002,383, forward strand.
GAACCTCTCCTTCATCTTCAACCTCCTCTCAACACCTAATTCAACCTTATCCACGAAATTCGCCGGCCTCGCCACAATCACGCTATCAACATCCTCCTGAACATTAGCCGGAGGCGGCTTGATCTCGAACGAGAAATCATGACTCCGCACATCATCAAAGCTCCCAAACGGAGTCATACCTAACAAAAACCCTAGCAAGAAGAAGAACAAACACCTATAGAACAATTTCTTTAACAACTGACCTTTACGGGAGTAGCGTGGGAGGAAAACGCCGCCGAGGAATCGCCGGAACCCGGCGGCGAATGTGGATGATTTTCCGGCGGAGAGAGGTTTGTGCTGCGGCGGAGATGGAGCTGAAAAGGGAGTCCCTCCGTTCTGGTAAGGCCGGTCATGGTAGGGAGAGAGAGTTCTGCGGATCGAAGCCATGAATCAGATTGCAGAGCATAGAGAATAGAGTCTATTACATGATTTCATCAAAAGTAGAAGCCCTAGAGGGACAAATCGAGAAGGGAAGAGATTTGAATTGAGCTAATAATTGACGTGATCGAGCTGGGAAAAGAAGAACCAATGCGAGATTCAGAGATTTTTGGCAGTGTCGAGTGAGATTTGAATTTGTGCTGTTTGTTTGGTTGTTCAGGTTCGAGAGATCGATTGTTCTAATGGAATGGAAATGGAAAGGCGGCTTGCGATTTTTTATTTTTTTTTAACCGCGCTATACGCTCTCTCTCTCTCTCTCTCTCTCTCTCTCTTCACTAGCTAGGCAGCTGGAATTGGGTGTGACTAAAGTGCGCGGTGTAGTAGTCCATAGTCCAGGTGTCACCTGGTATTTATCGGCGGAGGACCTAGGCGTCTCGAGATTATTATTATTATTATTTTAATTTTATATATAAAGTAATAAATTTTATAATTTTTTTTTTAAAAAATCAGATACTAACAATTATCATATTTTTAATTGATTTTTGTTTTAAATTTTAAATTTTACTTTTGTTTAATGATATATCATTTAATAAATTTAAAATATATATTATTACATATTTATAATGGAAATGTTTGATTACATTCTCCAACTATAAATGTTATGATTTTTTTAATTTAAAATAATTATAAATTTTTATTCTTATCGTATCTATTAAATATGTAATGAAAATTACAAATATAAAATAAAGAGAAGCAAAGTTTATTAATTTATATAACATTTTCTTTTCTAATTTAGGAACATTCACTCAGTTTTTTCTCGAATTTTAATTTGTATTTTAAGTAATTTTTTTAAATATTATAATCAATTTTTTTTTTACTTTTTAAATCTATTTAATCTAGATATATTTAATTTAAAAAGTATAAAATTTGTACGAAAAATTTTAAAAATTCATTGAATACAACAAAATATTAAAATGTACTAAATTTTTATATTTTTTGTATTTTTTTATATTTGGTAAAATTTTTAAATTTCTTTCACAAATATTATATTTTTTAAGTATACATAGATTAGATGCATTTAAAAAATAAAAAAATTTACATCAAATATTTAAAAAATTAATAAAAATAAAAAAACTCAATTTTATAAGAGTGAGTTAAACATTAGTCCTCCTATGATGACACATATAGTTTTATTATATTATATGCATTGTATTTTAAGAAATATTTTTAAAAATGGAGATTGATTAATAAGTCTCATATTTTTTTCTTATGATCCATTTAATCATTTTGGATGTATAATGACTTATTTGCCCGCTACATTAGAGTACCACATTTGAAAAAAAAATACGTCAAAGAGTTTTTTTAGTGTCATATCATATCCGTCATAGTGCCACGTTAGAGTATCACATTTGGAAAAAGTACATTAATAATTTTTAATTTTATTAGAGTGTCATATCATACCCGTCACGTTGGAGTATCATATGTCACGTTTGGGAAAAGTACACTAAGAAATTTTTAATTTTTTTAGAGTGTCATATCATACCCACTACGTTGTCACATTTGAGAAAAGTAAACTAAAGAGTTTTTATTTTTTTGAAGTGTCATATCACACCCGCCACGTTGTCACATTTGAAAAAAGTACACTAAAGAGTTTTTATTTTTTTTGGAGTAAAAGTTTTTGAATGTCACATCATACCCAGCACATTGTCATATTTAGGAAAAGTACACTAAAGAGTTTTATCATACTCGCTACGTTGGAGTGTCACATGTCACGTTTGAGAAAAGTACACTAATTTTTTTTATTTTTTTTGAAGTGTCACATCATACCTGCCAAGTTGTCACATTTGAGAAAAGTACACTAACGAGTTTTTATTTTTTTTTAGAGTAAAAGTTTTAGAATGTCACATCATACCCGTCACATTGTCACATTTAGAAAAAGTTTATTAAAGAGTCTTTAAATTTTTTTAGAGTGTCACATTAATACCTGCTATATTGGAGTATCACATCATACTTGTCACATTAATAAAAGGGTATAGTTGTCTATCAAAACACTACCAAAATAAAAAATAGGACCACACGGAAAGAAACTCGCCACTAATAGGACTTAATAGATCAATAGAACAAACTTATAACTAATTAGAATACTTGTTTGTGATATGTGATTTATTGATAAATATTCCTTTAAAAAATATATAAAGATTATAAAATAATTATTAAAAAAAAAAAGGCAAGCAAATTTTATAAAATTATTAGAATACCATTTCCTTTCTCTCATTTCTTCTTTCTTCTATAAATCCTAGCTCACCGACTAGGGATGGTAACGGGGGGCAATGGGGCTAATATTAATTCTCCATCCCCATTTTCCTATAATATTTTTTCTCCATTCCCTATTCTCCATCCCCTATTGGTATTACCTCCCCATTCCCTAATGAGTTTGGATTTTTCCTAACCCAACTTGACATTTTTTATTTTTTTTAAAAATTTTAAGGTTTAAAGCCAAATATACATTCAATAACAGAATCAAATACAGATTAATTAATTAATTAAAAAAAGCCCCAAAATTCACACGACACAGCATTGAACTGTCTGATTCAAACACGAACTAGTTGTTTCAAACTTGTAACAACCTGTTTTGAGTGGTCAATAGGTCGCTCGAGTGGATAAGCAGAGCTCCCAGTATCTTACTCGTTGGCAGGCGAGACTGCTCAAACGGGGAAGTGGTCGCTCGAGCGAAGATATCAAGCTTTTAGTAGTTTCAGTGTAACTCTGCAAAACTTCTGAGACCCTTCATTTACCGTTTAAGCGGTGGATAGTTCACTCAAGCAGTCTGCTTCTATTGTGTGAATCGCTCAAGCGGTCTGTTCGTGATAGTAGTGTTAAATTTCAATTCAAACACTCTTTTCACACTCCTCTCTCTAAACCCTTTTTTTCCCCCCGAAAACCTAGCATCTAAACACTAGATTTCATCTATTTTGAGTTAGAATCCATCCTTGCGCCTTCATCAAAGTTGTTCATCTCATCAAGGGCTACATTTTGAACCGATTGGATCTTGCTATTGTGGAAGTTCATTTTTTAGGTCTTCATCTCTCTCTCACAACTCTTGAGATAGGAATATTTTTATCCTTGTATATATATAATTTGGTTTAAATATGTGTAAATTTTATGGTATGGGCATATGATTAGGAATGGGTGATATATATATATATATATATATGGATATGTGTGATGATAGTGAGTTTTGCTCAAAATATTGGTGAAAGATTTGAGTATCTACTAATGAAAGATAGTGTAAAAAACATAAATAAAGGAATATAAAGACATGAAAGGAAAAGCTCTAAAATTATTGTGAAACCCTGAATTTTGTTCATGGATCATGATTAACAAAGAAAGAGAAATAGATGAGTAAATTGGATGAGTATTGAGATTCTTGTATTGTGATAAGCAATTAGTTTTGGAATGTGCTTGTCATGTGCTATGGCCTTACCCGTGTGGGGAAATTGAGGTGCTTACTTGTCCAGTTGTGTGAGGACGACAAATGTGGGGATGTTTTGAGGTATCCACTTGCCTGGTCGTGTGAGGACGACAAATGTAGAATGGTTGAAGTGCCCACTTGCCATCTGTGTGAGGACGGAGAAATGTGGAAATGAAGATAAAGTTGTATTTGTTTTAGAAAATTGGAAACATAGTACTCATGGGCATTGGTAGTGATCATGCATATTTTAAATCAAATATTTATATATTCAGTTAAATATATTCTCAATTGGGCAATTACTCATTTCTATCTAACAATATTTCAAGAGTCAGCGAACCGCAATTACGCCAATAAAGGAGAAGACAACCACTCTTTTTATTTATTTATTTATTTATTTTTAAATTTGTCATCTTTTGAAATTGAATTGTTAAACTTTTGGTATTATTCTCTTTTGTCATACATGTCCTTTTTGTTTTAATGGTCACATTTGAAATGTGTAAACCGAAGGGATAATGGTTTAGTTTTCTCTAACTTATCGAACTGTGACAGGTTAATATGTAATTTTGTAAGTTGAAATCTATAGTTCAATGAGAAAGATAATTATTGGAATTGTTCTTTGATTTATTTGGGAATATGGAGCATGTATGTAATCGATGTACAATTGGAATTATTAGGGGGTGTTACAAAACTTGAGCACCAAGAAATAACAAATACAATAATGTTTTAGAAAATCAAAATGCACTTTTAAGTATATCACAGAACCCTAGCCTTGACTGTGTCATTCAATTCAACAAGAATAAAAATCAACATATATCATCCAAAATTAAGCATAGAAGTTTACTGTCATTAACTTGATTAAATGCTTAGATATACTTATGTGAATATATATATGTAAATATCGATCTTTATGTTGCACTCTAGTTGATCAAAGTTGGAATACAAACCTTCACAAATTTGAAGAACAAATGAGTTGGGAACCTGATAATGGTATTGAAAAAGAGAAGTTGCTTAATAAACACGAACAAGAAGAACGTCTCGCTAGGTAAAGGTCGAGCAAATTTTGATTGGAAGCCTTTGATTTTAGAGGCTCGAGAGTGAAGAAACTGCCTTATATTTAAGCATGCTTTTCTGAGAATTTGTTGGCTGAAAACATATGGAGAAATGAATGGGTATCCATCCTTGACCCATGAATGGGTACCCATCCTTGACCCATTCCTGATGGATATTTAAAAAACACTACTTACCTGACCCAATAGGTAAGAAAAAAGGAGAAAATTCATATATTTGGGTAGGGTCTCTATGGCCACCCATAGGGTAAGTTTCCAATTGCCATCCCTATCCCCGACCAACCTCTCCCTCATTCCTCTATCCTCACCCCTCCCCACCACTAATATCATATTGAGTGTAAAAAATAAAATTTTAAATTTTAAAAAAAATATGAATAAAATAATATTTTTCATTATATGATCATATATTTTAATCAACTGTGAAAAACAATGTTTAACTAAATAATATTATTCACTTTTTCTATTATTTATAATTGATATTACTCCTATATTTTATCAGCAAATATTTTGTGTTAGAAATTATAAATTTTTGAACACCTCAAAAAAGCTATTTTTGAAAATTCAATATCAAATAAAATGATTTTTGTTTTTGGATAGTTAATTTTTAAAGATAAAAAAAAATATAAAAAGTTGATAAGGAGCAGCTCTGAGAAATGAGGCTAGTCTAATTATCACCTCTAAAATATCTAATTTTTGAAAGGGTGCTAGCAACTTGTGTATTAAATTCTTAATCCCTGGTGTCTATTCTAGCTTTGTCTGGTGACATTCTCATTATTAAAGGGAGCAACAGAATGGATGTAGACAAAGTAAAGGGGTTAACTTTCTCATAAACATCATTAACTGCAATAAAGACTTACAACTCATTTTATTTGGTGGATATGGTTAGGTTTGAGAAAGTTGAAACCACTCATAAATACTTCTTTGATTACATTATCAAAGTTCCTATTAATGGTCTTGTTAACAAATGTCATAGGGCATTAGTAAAAAATCAAAAAATTGAAGAACACGAGATTTTTTTTTTCTTTCTAAATTCAATGTACTTTTATTTAAATTAATATATTTTTTTAATATTTTTATAAATAATTTTGTTAAGAATAAATGAGATGAACAACCTCCACCATATAGAAAGTTGAAAAAACAATAAATGTACTTGAATTGTTCTTTTCTGAGAAGACTACTGCCCTTCTTTATTTTATTTTTTTTGGATACAATTCCTTCAATCTTACTTTTTTTTTTTTAATCTAGTTTTTTTAACTTTTCTTCGGACACCATAAGTTCTTATTAACAACCATATACACTAGTTTAAAAAGGTCCCTGCACAGGTTATTAAGTTTTGTGTTTTGATAATTTTTTAAAAATTAAAATATTATTTTATGAAATTAAATAGAATAAATTATTAAATATATGATAGAATTATGTGATATGATATGTATTATTTTCTGATTTGTTATGCACCTAATGATATAGATTTGTTGGCTGTATAATTTGTAAAAGCCAATCACAATTTAACACGTGGTATGAACAAGGCAATTTCGAGAGTTAATATAAGTTGCCAACCAAAGTCAGACACGTGTCAGCCCGTATTGATAATAATGGATCTGCGTAGTACTGGAACAATCGAGGGATATAAGGTGATGTGGCCTAACGGTTACTCACAAAGTTCAAATTCAAAATCAGGAAGGAAGCCTAACTGCAAAGGTGGCGTAGTGGGACTGACTGTGAGAGAGCATGTTCAACAATCATGGGAGGACATTTCGATGGTTAGAAGCTCACTTCAACGATTATCGTTGAGAAGTATAAATAGCAGAGAAGGCCCCCAGAATGAATCATCTAGACTCAGATCAAAAAATCAATTTATTTACTTTGTTTTCCCTTCCAGTTTTTACAATTTTTTACATTTCTGTACTTCAATTCCTGTACTGCACTTCATTCATAGGAGTAATTTCAAATAGTTTGTTGCTGTAAACCTCTACGAAGCTAGGTCAGATCATTATAAGTTTTTCATTTTACTTAATGAAATTCTAAAATTATTCTTCACTTGTTGTTATTTACCAAATTCTCCTAAACAAACTACCAGTAAAAGTCATCTTCATTGAGGTTGAGAAAACTAAAACACAATCGTCTAATAATTGGTTAGCAATTAATCTTCTGTAAGGACTGATTGATCCTTGCTGGCACGCTTAAAATTACAATATTAACCTTCGAAAGCCAAAAAAGTCAACATATATTTTTGGCACGCCCAGTGGGACCAATTGAAATGGCTAGACGTAGGAGACAATGAGAAAATGAACGCTTCGAAGAAGGTATGGAAGGAGAGGTAAAAGTACCTAACTTAGAGGATAATGTGATAACACATTCTATGGAAGCACCTATCTCCAATGGTCGAACAGACCAATAATTCAGAACATGTACCACATGTTCAAAATATTGGATGAGACCATGGAATTGGACCATCCATTGTTCCATCTACTCAGCCAATGAATCCATGAGGAGGCCTAGTAGATGCCATAAGACAGTAGTTAATGAACACCATGGAAAGATGGGCAATATCCTTTATGAATCGAATGAATTCCCATCAACCAACTAACACAAAGCATATGGAGGAAAATTCAAATGTTCCTCAGCAAAGATTGGCTAGAAATAACAGCCTATGCAATGTAATGGACATACTAATGGTTAGACTAGTAATCAAAATTATGAAAGGCCATCACCTATACCTTAGTCATGGTATGAGCCTCTTTCGAGATCTATGGTAAATCAAAATGCCTCATTATCTAACAGCGAAGCTATACAAATTGGTAAATCTAGGCTAACACAAGAAAATGGCATAAGAATGTTTCCAAATCCCATGTTCGAAGCCATAACTGGCACAAGGGGGTTCACTAATCCTCTGTTCGAATTCACACCCGGGAGGCTGGAAGGGTTTCCTGCGACTGGGAGAGAAACAACACTTTTTTTCTCCTATTATAGCCCCTTTCGCAGGTTCTTTCACAGGATAGGCTCAGAGAGGTCAACTATACCCTCAACAACAGCAAGTACCATAGGGACAGCCAGTCCCAAATATACCTCCCTATGGACTAAAAGGACCTCAAGCACAAGGGTTTCCACTAAATCTTATGTTTGTTCCTTCAGTGGTAGTCCAACAAGCACAAAATATGGTTCTTAGGGACCAAATCGCTGATATTGTCAAAGAAATGTGTGAACCTATGGCTCGGAGGATTCAAACTCCTGTGTATAGGAAGCCATATCCAGAATGGATGGATAGGGTATGAATACCTAAGGGGGTTTAGAATACCAGACTTTGCTCTTTTTTAAGGGAATGGAAACCAGTCAACAGTAGAACACATTGCTAGGTTCGCAGCCCAATGTGGTGAATTTACCAATAATGATTACATGAAGTTAAGACTTTTTCCAAATTCTCTAACTGAGGCAGCTTTTGTATGGTATATTAACCTTACACCTGGCTCTATCCAAACTTGGCAGCAAATGGAGGAGGTATTTCATACCCAATTCTTCCAAACAGAGCCAGAAGTTTCCATGGCAGACTTAGCAAGATTGAGTCAAAGGCCTGATGAGAAAGCGGTTCAATTTAAAGCCAGATTCAAAAGAGCATGAAACAAGTGTAGTGGCATTCTACCAGAGCCTGAATTTGTGAGATTGGCTCAAAATGGTTTAGAGTTTAGCTTTCGAAAGAAGTTCGACTCCACTGAGTTTCGAGACTTAGTGGAATTAACCTATAAGGTGTCTAGATATGAATCATTACTTGAGGAAGAACAAGATCGAAGTAATGCATCATACAAGACTTATTATTGATACCCTAATTACGAGATTGATACAGCAGAGATCGTAGGGAAAGAGCCTGTGATCTGTGAGGCATTAATTCATAAGGACACTACAATAGACCAGCAGTTTAAAAAGAAAGGCCTTCATAGGAAATACTCTTTGATTTAACAAAGGCAGATGACATTTTTGATCATTTGCTTGCAACAAATTTCCTAAAGTTACCAAAGGGAGTTAAAATTCCTTCCCCAGAAGAACTTAAAGGGAAATGTATTGTAAATGGCATAATTCTTGGTCTCATTCAATTAAAAACTGTATTATTTTTTGAGACAAGATCCAAGGACAGATTCGAAAGGGGAGTTTAAAATTCCTAACCAAAGCAGAGAAAGTTATGGGGATTGACACTAATCCATTCCCAGAGATTGGGGAAGTTACAGCTAATGTTGTTGTGCTAGACTTCCAAAACCTATCCTTGAAGAAATTGGAGGAGGTTAATGTGCAGATGCATGTTGCCAGCTAGACTATTGTCAAGAAAGATACTAGAAGTTCACCAACGAATGGGCAGAGCTTTGCGGACCAAAGGAATGACTCTAGTGAGGAGGCATTGGATGATGATTCTCTAAAGGAAGCTGTCATGCAAAGGATGTGTCTCAGATGCAGGTTAAGTTACAAATGGTTGAAAGGGCTCCCAATTGATGGAAAATAGTATTACAAGGATATGCAGAGACGTCCTAAACCAACCAATACCTACAACAAGAGGCCATACCCAACTGGTCCTAGACAACAGCCATTCTTGGTTGGACCATCAGCCACTACAGTGCATTCCCAGGGCAAAAGACCTTTACATGAGTTCAGACCACCCAACTATTACAAGATGGAAGGCAATTATCTTGAGAGGAGGCCTCAAGTGGGCTCAAGTTATGGAATCAGAGCCAAGGATTAGCCTCCAAGATCAGCCTCAAACAAGATGGAAGGTAACCACCCTAATAGAAGGCCTGAATTAGGCTCAAGACAGGGGATTAGGGCCAAACAGTGGCCTCCACAAGCAGCTTTGAAGCTGGCTTCGAAGGCAGAAAGAGCTAGTTCAGCAACTGAACTAGTGAGTTCATGGGTACTTGGGGTTCTAGATTGGTTTGTCATGCAGAACAAGCCTAAGGAAATACCTGCTCAGAGAAGTGTTTTTGGAGACCAGGGTAGAATGGTTAAACCTCCCTTGATAGCTCCAAATAATTGGATGTTACTAAAGCACCCAAAAACAAAGGAACCAAATATGGTTCCAATAATTTCTAGGTCTCAAAGGAGGAAGATCCAGCGAAGGTACACTCAATACCAAAAGGATCTGAAGGAAAGTGGATAGAGTTCTTCATTGACCCAGCCAAAAAGCCAGACAGAGGAAAGAGAAAGTCCAAAATTGGATCATAGTCCAAAATTGGCTCCTCAGAACAAAAAAAGTTTCAGTAAAGAGCAGTTGGCTAAAGTTCACACTGAATTGAAAGCCAAAGAAAGGTCCAGCTTAGCAGGTCTTGAAAAGGCCTTGATGGAAAGCGACAGTGAGGCAGAAGGAGAAATGGAACTAGGCCAAAGGAAAGAAATGGCTGAAGATGAGATGTTTAAAGCTTTCATGGCTGAATAGATATTTTTGGTCAAAAAACCAGCAAGGGCAGACCATTCGAAGGAAGTCACTAGTACTGAAGTACCAGAGTGCAACATGGAAGATGCTTTTGAAATAACTGGACAAGTTAGCTTGGAAAAGAAACGAGTGCAGCCAGCAGTTCAATTTGGCTCCTTTCCTCCAGTATCAGTAAATATGGTGCACATACTGCCACAGGAGTTCCAGGCTGAAGATAGAAACCATAAAGGCCAGGAGATTGACCATATTCTAGTTTCTAGTGAAGATTCACAAGTTAGCATGGTTCAAGATGAGTTTGAAGTAGCCACACTAATGGAAATAGAAGATGAGAGTAAGGAAGTGAATATTAATCTCTCATATCCTTTTGAGTATCCTATAACATCCATGACACAGCATGTCAAGCCCTTATATATCAAGGCTTTTTTTGATGGGATACAAATGAACATGGTATTGGTAGATAATGGGGTAGCAGTGAACCTATTTCCGAAATCCTCTTTAAAGAAACTAGGAAAAAAGAACCCCAGATTAATCCCAGCCAGCAAAACCATTGCTGGTTTCGCTGGGTATAAGCAGATGGCTTAGGGTATTTTGCTCATCAACTTGAGTGTGGGAACCAGAGATTACATAACGGCATTCTTTATTATTGATAGTAATGCCAAATATAATGCTTTACTTAGCAGGGATTGGATTCACACCAACAAATGTGTGCCTTCATCTCTACATCAGAAGATAATGATGGCCTTATGCAATGGAGAGACAAAGGAGATCAATGCAGATCCTCATCCCTTTTATTGCTTGTACTGACTTTGCAGAGGCCAAGTTGTATACTGAATGAGTGACATCACTTAGTATATTGAGTAAACCTGATGGTTTAACCGAAGTGACGGTTGATGAGGAAGTAGCACACTTGAAGCACTTAGTGCAGGAGAGTGCTGATGAAGAATTTTTCATCAAGGATGATAATGATGCCTGGTTATAGGCAAGAATATGAAACCCAAAAAGCCAGACCCTTGGCTTTAGTTAAGTTTTCAATGTTGGACATAAAATCAATAGTCCAGAAGGTTCAAGAATAAGATAAATAAGCCATGGTAGTTGGCTGTAAGTAAGGGCAACAATAGGTCAGGTCTTTGACCTTTGATAAATAATGTGCATTGGACATCGAAACAAAGGTCCAGGAGATACAGGAGGAAGAAGCTTTATGGACAGACTTTGTCTATGAGGAAGAAGGCAAAGATGTTGAACCAGAGAAAGTGGGAGTAGAACAAAGTAAAGAAATTGCTTCGAGGGTAGAAGAAATCAAAATAAAAGCATTAGTGAGTGCTCAAGTACAAGACCCCTTGGAAGAAGTTAATTTAGGGGAAGGTTCTACACAGCAACCTATTTATATCAATGCTTGGTTAAGTCCTTGTGATAGAAGTCAGTTATTGGTTGTCTTAAAACAATATAAGGATTGCTTCACTTGGTCTTATAATGAGCTGCCTGGATTGGAAAAATCATTAGTAGAACATAGGCTCCCTATGAAGCCTAATTTCAAGCCATACAAGTAAAAACCAAGAATAATGAGTCTTGAGGTGGTTTAGAAGGTCAATGAGGAAATTTTTAGGCTCCTTAAGGCAGGCTATATTAGAACAGCCAGATATGTTGAATGGCTGTCCAATATTGTGCCTGTAGTTAAAAAGAATGGTAAAATGAGAGTATGTATCGATTTTAGAAACCTAAACTTAGCAACTCCAAATGATGAGTACCCCATGCCTATAGTAGACTTATTGGTGGACAGTTCAACAGGGCACAAGATTTTGTCTATGATGGATGGGCATTCTGGTTACAACCAAATTTGTATTGCAAAGAAAGATGTCCATAAGATAGCATTTAGATGTCCAGGGAACATTGGCACCTTCGAATGGGTCAAAATGCCATTTGGTCTGAAGAATGCTGGGGCCACATATCAAAGGGCAATGAACACTATCTTTCATGAACTCATTGGAGGATATTTAGAGTGTTACACTGATGACATTGTAGTAAAATCCCAGTCCATGGAAGAACACTTGGTTCACTTGGAAACAACTTTCGAAAAAATGAGAAAGTTCAAGTTGAAGCTTAATCCTCTCATATGTGCTTTTGGTGTATCAGCTAGAAACTTCCTGGGCTATATAGTACACAAGAAGGGAATAGAGATTGATCAGAACAAAACCAAAGCCATCATTGAGGTCAAGCCTCCATCAAGGAAGAAATAAGTACAAAAGTTCCTTGGTCAGGTTAATTTTCTTCGAATATTTATTTCTAATACTGCAGGAAAAACTAAAGTATTTTCTTATTTATTAAAGCTGAAAGATGAAGAGGAGTTTGTGTGGACAACAGAGCATCAAACTGCTTTCGAAGGAATTAAAGCCTACTTGGCCAAGCCTCCAATGCTGATGCAACCAAAGAGTGACAAGCCCTTGAAGTTGAACATTGCTGCAACAGAAGATTTATTGGGAGTTTTCTTAGACCAGGACAATGAAGAAGGCAAGAAGCAAGCAGTTTATTACCTTAGTAGATTTTTAAATTCTTGTGAATGTAATATTCAACTGTAGAAAAGTTATGCCTTGCATTGTATTTTGCTGCAATGAAATTAAGATATTATCTTTTGCCTACAGTTGTCTTGGTAATTGCAACCACAGATTTGGTTAAGTATATGTTATCTAGACCTATGTTGAGAGGAAGAATTGGCAAATGGATACTAGCCTTATCAGAATTTCATCTAGAATATGTCCCCCAAAAGGCAGTAAAAAGACAAGTTTTAGCTAATTTCTTGGCAGATCATCCATGTCAAACAGAAAGTCAAGAGATAATGGATCTTAGTATGGTTAATATTGAGCCATGGCAAATGTTGTTTGATGGATCAAAAGCCAATGGTCTGATTAGAATTGATGTGGTGATTAAGTCACCACAGGGGGTGGAAACCACACATGGTTTTAGAGTTGATGAAATTACTTGTTCTAATAATTAAGCTGAATATGAAACTTTAATAATGAGACTGGAAATGCTTATTGGATTACAAGCTCATGCAGTTGATATATTTGGAGATTCTCAATTTGTGGTCAACCAAGTGAAAGGAATCTTCAAATGTCAAAATGCAAGCATGTTGCCATACTATGTTGTTGCATTTCATTTGCTTTTTCAGTTTCAGATAGCAAATATGACTTATATCCCAAGGTTCATAAATAACAAAGCCAATGATGTAGCTCAGAAAGCTTCGAATTTCAGAAGAAGGGATGACACTTAAATGAACATAAATCAAGCAACATATCAAAAATTAATACCACCTTTAGCTAAAAGGAATGTGGTGTTAGAAGTCAATCATAATGACTTACAAGATCAAGATTGGAGGCATCCAATAATGCAGTACCTAACTAGCTTATCTTCGAAAACCAGTAAAAAGATCAAATTACAATCTATGCAATACATAGTGTATGGTAATGCTCTTTACAAAAGGGAAGCAGATGGGTTGTTATTGGAATTTCTAGGGCCAAAGAAGGCATTGATAGCCATGGCTAAAGTTCATGAAGGCATCTGTGGTGCTCATCAGCCTGGTGTGAAGATGAGATGGCTACTTCGAAGGCATTCCTAATATTGGCCCACAATCCTTAAAGATTGTATACAATATGCTAGAGGTTGCCAGGTATGCCAAAAGCATGGCATGATAAGACATGTGCCAATAACTAATTTGTATGCAATTGTGAAACCTTGGCCATTTAGAGGTTGGGCTATGGATATGATAGGTAAAATACATCCACCATTTTCGAAGCACCATTGTTTCATCTTAGTGGTCACAGACTACTTCACTAAGTGGGTCGAAGCTAAACCATATAAGGCTGTAGACCAAACTGAAGTTATTGGATTTATTAAAAATCTGATTCACAGGTTTGGCATCCCACATACTATAACTATGGATAATGGGATAGTATTTGATGAAAAGATGGTAAAGTCTTTCGCAGCAGAGTTTGGAATTAGCCTTGTTAATTCTATCCCTTATTATGCACAAACAAATGGTCAGGCAGAATCATTCAATAAGTTTTTGAAAAAAGGAGTACAGAGAGTTGTGGAAGACAATTCTAGGGATTGGTATAACTTGTTGTTGGATGTATTGTGGGCTTATAAGACTTCTCCAAGGTCAAATACAGAAGTTACTTCTTATCCCTTAGTATATAGGCATGATGCAGTGTTATCTGTAGAGATTAACATTAAGTCCTTAAGGGTGAGATGCCAGGACCAGGTAACTCCTAAGACAATCCTATGTTCTTGGAATTAGAAAATGTGGATGAAGTTAGAATTTTGGTATTAAATAGCATTCTCTTTCAAAAAAAGAAAGTAGCCAAAAATTATAATAAGAAAGTCAAACACATTAGCTTTGATGAAGGTGATTTGGTTTGGAAGACAATACTCCCAATAGGAATTAAAAACCATAAGTTTGGCAAATGGTCACCTAATTGGAAAGGACCGTATCAAATTCATAGAGTCTTGCCTGAGGGAGCATACCATTTGAGAAATTTGAATGGGTATATACACCCTAAGAAAATTAATGGTAGGTACTTGAAACCTTATTATCCAACTGTATGGAAAACACAAGGAGTGTAGAAAATATTAAATTGAAAAGTATGAAAACACTCAAATAGTAAATAAATATTTCATTGCATAAGGAGTTAAGTACACATAGCCATAAATTGGTCCAAAAAATCAGTACAATGTTTCAATTGTTCCCTTATAATTGATTCTCTACTCTTAAGGGATGGGAACAACTAAATGGATGTAGCCATGTCTTGCCTTCGATCAACTAGCCCTTGGTTGGTGATTTGTAGCTTTGTAACAGTTCAATCCAAAGCCAGATTAACTGCTGATAACTCTTTCTCTAATTGAGCCTTTTTCTCCAAAAGCTGGGTTCGAAATTGAGAAGCAGAAGAATGTTATCCTTTCAATTCAGATACCTCAGCATATATATGAGAAATAAATTCCTTGTCTTTTGATAGCTTCTCCTCTGCAGCTTTGGCAGTATGGCAAATGTTGACATAAAAATCTATGGTAGCTACTGCCTGGGACAAGTGACTTGAAATAGCCATGTTGGATTGCTCAAGGATCTTGCAGCACTAGAGGAAATCTTTCTTGATAATAGGTCTTTGCAAGGCTTCGAATGAAATCCTTGAGAATAATGTTAGCAATTCCAAATAGGTGTCCAAGTCTAGTGAAGGTAAAGAAGCCTTACTGATGGTGGAAGAGCTCTAAAAAATTTTCAAGAAAAAGTCAGCCAGAACCAATGGCTCAGCTTCATTACTGGTTGATGGAATGGTAGAAGGTATGTCAAAAAGGCTAGCCAGCCTAGCTTCAAAAATGTCCATCTCTTCTACTGACATTGGTGGTGTAGAAAGGGCTCTAGTGGAAGGAAGAGATGGTTGCATAGGGATAGGAGAGGAGGATGAAGTGTTCCTAGCAGTTTCCATAGTCCTGGCCACCAGTAAGTCAAGAGAAGAGGGACTGGAGCTGGATAGTGATGGTGGACAAAGAATTGGTGAGCTACCAGTATCTTCTCTGGAAGTATCAGCTATCACTGAAGATGAAGTGATAACTGGGATCTCTTTAGGTGGGAAAGGAGTAGCTAGGATTGTAGGAAGAGTAAATTGGGCTGAGGTAAAGGTTAGATGAGGAAGATATGGAGTTAAGCCAAAGGATAAGGATATAGGAATACCCTGCCTCAAAAAAGGTATGGAGAATGTAGAGCTGGGGAGTGGAAGTATTGTTTGGATGTGTTTTACATTTAAGGGAATATTAGTGTTAACCTTCTTTCTCCTTTTCGAGGCTGTCTCTAATGATTTTTTAACTTCAGATAAGACTGAGAAAACCTTTGTCGAAGGGGAAGGTGGAAAAACTGTTGCTGCAAATCAGAAAGTAAGAAGCAATGATAAGTTTTATTGCTAAAACTTTGGGAAAGGGAATTATCAAAACAAAAACAAAAACTGAAGGAAATTACCATCCTCGAAAGTAATAGTGATGGTTGGAGAACTGCGAAGAACATAGTGTTCAGCAGTTTGTTGCCTCCTTGCAGTTTCTCTTTGACATGCATCCGCAGCAGCTATCTCATTCCTTATTATCTGCTGCTGTCTCATTTTCTCGGACCTTTGAAAAACCACAAATTCTTTGGATTGCTCTTTCTCTATTGCCTTGGCAACAGCTTGATGAGCAGGGCCATCATTGAAATCCGAGGGGGAGATTGTTATTTTCTTCTTCCTCTTAAGTGGTGGTTCTTCAGATATTTTCTCCTCTTCAGGTACTTCCTCCTCTTCAGGACTAAGCACAAGTTTTCTCTTCTTTTGCTATTGTTGCTTGTCCTTAAGAATGTTTAGGGCTTAAGCCCTTTGAGGAGAATCTACTTGTGAAGCTCCTGTATGAAAAAGAAAGCTATAAATAAAAGAGTTAAGCATTATAAAGAGAAGAGAAAAAAAAGATAAATAATACATGCCTTTCTTCGAAGCAGCCCTAGTAACTCTAAGAGAATGATTAGAAGCAGAAGGAGCTCTCTTTGTGTCAGCAGGAACAGAAACTGGGATGGCAGAAGCTATAGAAAGAGTGATGAGCCCAGTCCCCTTGGGCTGGGTCTTAGAAGGCAAGTCCAGTATCACTAACAGGTCTTTGGGAGGTATTGCTAGGAGCACCTCTATATTTGCTGACCACCAGTTTCGATACCTTTTCAGTACAGTGCCTTGTAGGATGAAGGGAATGAACTGAAATTCGATTAAGTCCCGAATGAGTTTGGAGGTTGCCTCCTTTAGCCTGGGTCTTTGTACCTTCAGCTCTTTGGTGGTAAAATTGGGGTTGGTTTGACTGTAGAGAGGAATAGGGATCCCTTGGGTAAGCCTAAATTGCCTGGCAAATTGAGCAGGGCAGTAGGCTTCTGCTATGCACTTGTAAGCTCTAAGATTTAAAGTGCCAATAAAAAGCTTTATGGAAGTTAAAATAGAAGCCTACATATCCTTATATTGAGGCTGGGAACAGTTTCTATCAGCCAAGAGAGTCCTCAACCAGGCTGGGCCAATATTGGCTTTGAAGGGACAGAAGAAGGTGTGAGAAGAAGTGGAAGCTGGGAGTTGATAAAAGAACGTAAAATAGAAGGCAAAAGTGGAAGGATAAAGTGAAACTCTGGCATATTTTGTTCCATAAGAGGTACGGTTTGATAGCAAAAATTTCAAACACCTAGAATGCAAAGCAGTGAAATATGCAAAAAGCCAGAGCTGTAATATCCAGAGTGGCCCCTTTTGATTAGTATCTAAAGATTTCACAAAATTGGGAGCATGCTCTATATACACGGCCCAGAACATATGGAGCTAAGGCTATTTTCTTCCCTAAAGCTAGAGCCTTAGCAAGGGGAGCAAACTCAGGCATAATCCTCTGAGAAGAGGTACAAAATAAGAATTTACAAAGCCAATACAAAAGAAATGAGGAGAACTCTCTGTCTGTCACAAGGCCTTCCTTTGGATTTTCAGAGTGTGCAAAATCACTGAAGGAGAAGTTTAAATGAGGGACGAAAAAGGGCATATTAAGATCGGGATAGTCAGGACCAAAAGGATTGCCAATGGGGGATAAACCTAGAAGATGGCATATATCCAGAATGGTAGGGGCCATCATACCGCATCGAAATTGGAAAAAATTAAAAGAAGAATTCCAAAAACATAATGCAGTAGGTATAAGGAAAGGGTCTTCAGGAATAGAAAACCTGGCCAGTCGAAGGGCATCAAGGAGGCAGAGTTCTTGAAGGTCAAGTGTCCTAGTAGGGACAACTCGATCATACAATTCTTCCCATTCAAGTCTCATTGTAAGCCAGCAGCGATGAGGTCGGTTCAATCTCCAGCTTCCCCAGTCAAGTGCCCCTTCGTAGAGTAAGCAATGATCCTCCAAACGAGGGTATAAGGCAGGAAGCTGAGCAAGGACCTCTCTGAAAATGGGTCCAAGCACGTACTCTCCCTGAACATAGTGGCGAGGAATAAGAATGTGCCCATCAATAGCACACTATTTACCAGCTTTGTATTTTTCACATTCTTCATTGATGAGTCTCTTTAAAGCTACACAGGGACTCACACGCTTAACGGTTTGCACATTCAAAGAAGCCATTACTGAAGCGGTGAAAAAAGAAGGTGACTAAGAAGCGAAAGTTGCAGACAAGTTCAAAATGGAGAGAAAGGAATTTTTAGGCGAGTAGATAGGTGGAATACAAAGGAAAGGGGTTTTTAAACATTTCTGTCCAAAAGTTACCCAAACCAGTTGAGTGGGTCAAGTGGATCCGAAATGATTATTTTATGATTTGGGTCCATGTGAAATTAAAACCCTTATTTTAAAATATGGAGGGTCTCAAATTTAAAATGAAGAAAAGTTTTTGGAGGGAAACGTATGTTGAATATCCGGATTGGCTTCGAAAAGCAAGTATTTGGCTTTGAAATTAAGATTTGGCTTTAAAGCCAAATGTCCAACATCCTGCAAGGGCTTCGAAAGCAGGTAGTTAACTTCGAAGCACGTTTCATACCTAAGAGTACAAGAATGCTCAAGTTTTTGTTCGCTTCAAGGGGATTAAAGACTTGTTTTTAGGTTTCTTGTTGAAAATAAAATCCTTCAAAGTAGACTTTGAAATACTTTGTAGCTATAATTTTTTGGTTTAGACCTCGAAGTTGCAAAAAACTAATATTTGGTCAAGTAGTGAAAGAACCCAAAAGGACTCCCTCTTTAAGAATAAAGCAGTGTAATCCCTAAGGGAAGTTTCCATACTTCGAAACACGTAGACTGTTTTTTCCGAAGCAAATTAGTTAAATCGAAGTTGTTGATTGCGTTAACCATATGATTGGAATGAGAAGACCTAAGACAAAGATTGTCAATTATACTCCATATGTTGGAGATATTCAAATCAGGTTTCAAGTATTCCATTGGAAATGTTCAAATCAGGTTTCGAAGGACAAAATTGGTAAATTCAAAACTCTGATTTTATTTGATTTGGGCGAATGGAATGGTCACAAGTATGCAATTGGAATATAAAACCAGACCATGCCGAATAAATAAAGAAAAACCTAGCTTTATTGATATGAAAATAATTACATTAGAAAGCCTTCTTGGCAACAAATTCAATCTCATAAAAATAAGGAATAGAGAGAATAACAAGGTCATGAAATTTGCCCCAGCAGTGGTCAATGAATTTACGTTCCTTCTTTATTCTGTCTTTTGTCCTATCCAAGCTGGGTTGTTGTAGCTGATATGTTCTTATTTGATGTAAAAGCTGTTCAGCTTTCATTTCGAACCCCATTTCCTTCAATCCTTGTCCCATCTCATCCATATCTAGATCATCCCAGTATGCAGAATCCTTATTCTTGAAGTCATTATATTCGTCAATGAGATTCTCTGCTTCGTATTGGGTTTGAATTCGATGGGCTGAGATTCTATCCAAAGAATTAGTGGTAGCCAAAGAAATTTGGTACCAATGGAGAAGAAGTGGGAGTTGATCCAAAAACATCTGAAGTTCTGCTTGAGCAATGGGGTTGAGGACATAACCCCGAGTCATAATGTCACAAGTCCATTGAAAGTTCTTAAAAGGAATATCATCTCCAAGAACATTGAAGGGCAAGTAAGAAAAGGCTGCAAGCAAAAGTTGAGCTTGGTATCGCTCAAATGTAGTGGGAAGATCTGGAGATTGGTAGGAAGGAAGAAATTGATTCTCGAAGAGTGTAAGTTTCAGTTCCTCCATCCAGTGAGGATTCTGAGGAAGAGGAGGTGCAGGAGGGTCCATCCTAAAGGAAGAAGGGAATTGGGAGTTATTCACACATTCAAGCCAGTCAGAAGAGCAAAATTTTGCCTTCTTGGCTAAGAATGACGGATTGTATCCTTGTGCTTCCTCTGGACGAGGAGTTGTTTGCACTATCTTCGTAGGCATGAAAGATGTGTACCACGCTACAAGTAAGTTGTCCTCCAGACTGCGTTGGCGATCGATGGATACATATGGGTAAACCACCGAGCTCCAAGCAAAAGGAGGGATAGACAGAGGATCAACGAATTCGACGAATCGATGGTGAATTCACTCTCTTAGTTTGGATTCATCAGGTTCCGGCCAGCTTCCCCAGCCAGTAGACTTGGAAGAAGAAGGAACAACTGTGTCCCATGCAGAGGTTGATGGGATAGAGGAAGAAGTAGATGTGTTCCATGCAGAAGATGGTGAGGCAAAAGAAGAGTTTCCAAGATCCATTTTTGCAAATGTTTGATCCAAAGGTTCGTAATTGACAAACTTTGAGTCTAAAGGTTGTACGTTGCAAAAGCTTCCATAACTTGCATAAATGGAGGTGGATAGGTGTAATCAATAAATGCATTGAGATTCTTTCGAGGCCTATAATCATCTTCCATAGACTCCTCGTATGCTCGATCAATGTAAGAAAAGGTTTGCTTGGCCATAAGGACTGTATCAGCCTTTTCGAATGCTCAGATAGTGGGAAATGTTCAAGGTGTAGAAAAGAATTTAATGCAGTATAAACATTGCAATGATGGATGTTGGTTGCATTTCTAAGAAGATGCAAAGCCCATGCACGTCCTAGGACATGGGTAAAATGCCTTGATCCACTAATATCACCAAGTATTTGGTATATTAGTGGGTTGGGTAATGTTGGCTATATAATTTGTAAAAACCAATCACAATTCAACACGTGGCATGAAGAGAGCAATTTAGGGAGTTAATATAAGTTGCCAACCAAAGTCAGACACGTGTCAGCCCGTATTGATAATAATGGATCTGCATAGCACTAGAACAATCGAGAAATATAAGGTGATGTGGTCTAACGGTTACTCACAAAGTTCAAATTCAAAATCAGGAGGGAAGCCTAACTGCAAAGGTGGCATAGTGGGATTGACTGTGAGAGAGCATGTTCAGCAATCATAGGAGGACATTTCGATGGTTAGAAGCCCACTTCGACGGTTATCATTGAAAAGTATAAATGGCAGAGAAGGCCCCTGAATGAATCATCCAGACTCAGATCAAAAAACCAGTTTATTTACTTTGTTTTCCCTTCCAGTTTTTGCAGTTCTTTACATTTCTGTACTTCAATTTCTGTACTGCACTTCATTCATAAGAGTAGTTTCAAATAGCTTGTTGCTATAAACCTCTACAAGGCTGGGTCAGATCATTGTAAGTTTTTCATTTTACTTAATGAAATTCTGAAATTATTCTTCACTTATTGTTATTTACCAAATTCTCCTAAACAAGCCACCAGTAAAAGTCCTCTTCATTGAGGCTAAGAGAACTAAAACACAATTGTCTGATAATTGGTTGGTAATTAATCTTCTGTAAGGACTGATTGATCATTACTAGCACGCTTAAAATTACAATATTAACCTTCAAAAGCCAAAAAAGCTAACAAGACTCTAATTCTATTACCATATCATTTTGGGTGAATTTATGAGTCTTTAACATTTCTTCCAAATTTAAAAATAAAAAATAAAAAATTATGGAGTGTAGTTTTTCTGAACAGATAAATATAAAACAAATACTAAGATAATTCTCCTATATATAAAAAAAAAAAAAACTACTAAGATAATTCACTGATCTAATAAAGAAGCAGAAGAAAATATATATATATATATATACAAATGACTAATTTTATTAATACATAAATTATATTCGCATAACAAATGACCAATTTTATTAATAAGTAAATCATTATGTAAATCAATAATTTTGAATGATATGAAAAATATTTTTCAGTTAACCATTTTATTAATAAATAAATCATTAAGTTAATTAATAATTTTTAAAGATATGAGAAATATTTTTCAATAAAAAATTTTGATAATTTATTATTGGAAAAAGATTGAGGCCTCGAATTGTTTTTTTTTTTTTTTTTTGGCTGTGTTGGTTTGGTTGTTTTTTTTATTTGTTGGGCTGTATTGGTTTGGTTGTTTTTATTTATTTGTTTATTTGTTGGGATTTTTTTATTTTTTATTTGTTTTTTAAAGATGGTTATGTGTAGGGGTGAGTTTAAGGTTTAGGGTTTTAGAATTTAGGGTTTTGAGGTTTAGAGTTTTAGGGTTTAGGATTTAAGAGGTTTAGGGTTTTAAGGTTTAGGGTTTAAGAGGTTTACGGTTTACGGTTTAGGGTTTAGAATTTAGAGTTTAGGGTTTTAGAGTTTGGGATTTAGGGTTTGGGGTTTTAGGATTTGGAGTTTTAGGGTTTAGGGTTTAGGGTTTAGAGTACACATAACCACCCTTCAAAAAAAAAAAAAACAATTCGAGACAAATTCGCGTCTCACTTTTCGAGGCCTTTAGCACGGCTCTTTATTATTACATAGGAGAATAGTTTTTTTTTTTTCCCTAAGTACTGTGTTAAATTAAAATTTATGACACACAATAGTTGTAATTTCTAATATTATAGAACCAATTCATATTTTACACAAACCTTATGGGTGTATTTATAATTTGTTAAAAAATAAAAGATTTATGTTTCATAATTGACCAAGAATGTTTGCTTAATTACGAAAAAACCTGTTTCATAATTGATCAAGAATATTCGCCTAACTATGAAAAAAACCTTCACTCAACATATAGGCCACCATTAGTAAGTTATTCAAAATAAAATGCCAAAATCGGACAAAAAAAAAAAAACGAACCTCAAGCAGCTAAGCGTTTCTTATATACATACATATCACTATTTCATAAATTAGATTAATCAAACTTTTTTTAATTAAAAGATATAAAAAAAATATTGATATCACCATAGAAATTATTATAAAATCAAACACAAAATACACATCAATAGACAAAACTTTACATGATTTCTTAGTGGGTTCACTTATAAAAAAATATATCAATTCATATATATTTTGCATATATTTTCCGTTATATATTATTTATCATATTTAAATATTAAAAATCTCACTTTTAAATATGCATTTGTTTTTTTTTTTTGTAAAACACTATTTGGAAAAAAGATTTTTGGTGATCATTAGCTCTATTGCAGACAAAAACGTAAAATTGAGAAAATTGCAAAATATATATATATATATATATATTGATAAGAAGGGTATATTAGTCCTCTTAAGAAGAGAACAATTTTTTTTAGTAGAGTAAATTTGTTATCTTCTCAATTTTCTATATAGTGGAGGTAATTCAATTCATTTAATGCGCTTTTAACAAGTGATAAAATCTGTTTACATATTTTTAAGATACTTTTTACACTTTTTAATATTAAATAATATTTAAATGACACTTATTAGCATTTGTCCTTATTAATTATCTAAAACTTTTTTTTATAGTTGAAACTCTAGATTCAAAATTTAAATTGATGTATAATATCAACTTGATGCTGTGGTTAGAGCAATTTAAGTGACTAGTGTTTACAAAGTCAATGTAAGCCTAATAATTAATGCCTTAAGCATTACAAAAAAATTAATAAGTGATAAAGGCATTACATATCTTTGTTCCCCACCAATCACTTACACTATATTTGGGAACTTAGGAAAGAAAAGAAAAAAAATGATTACTTAAATTATAAGAGAAAAAATGATTGTGATTTCTCTCCTTCTTGTTTGGATAAGTAAGAAATAAAACAAAAGAAATGATTATGATTTATCTTTTTCTTGTTTAGTTAGATTTCATAAGAGAAAATAAAAGAAATTATCTTATGTTATATTACCAAAATAACCTTTTTATATTTTCAATCATTTTATTTCTTTTATTTTTACAGAGACAATATTGGTATTATGAAAATATTGGTTTCTTTTCACTCCCAATCTCAACTTTTGGGAAGATTGAAAATGAAGGTTATAAGAGAAATGAGTTTCTTTTCGTTTCTCTCGATTTCTCTCCATTTTTCTCCACTTAAGTTATCCAAACAAGTAAGAGAAATACATATCTCTCAATTTCTTTTCTTTTCTCTCCAAATCACTCAATCCAAACATAGCGTTAATGTCAAGTCTTTATTGTTCCTCTATATCTCAACACAAAGTCATGACGTGAGCCCCAACACCTTTCATCAATCATAACACTTTTTGAAACCACTTGACCATGGTTAAAATCATTGAATAACTTCTCATTTTACATTACAAAAAATGCTTAGAAACACTAATTGAACAAACCTTAATTCAACTCTAATGGCATGAAATGGACCATGTGAGAGGATGAGTCCACACTCCTTATCCATCATCTCTCTATTTCTCCATTCTCTCTCTTTTCTATTTCATTAAGGGTTAAAATGATAGTGCTACATTAGAGAGATGTAGCATGGTTGTTTATATCATACTTTCAAAGATAAAATTGTCTCTGGTGATGTGATAGGAATATCCTAGATTTTTTTTTTTTTTGGATAAATGACAAAAAGTAGGTATTGCAACCATTATTGTTCACTTAATGGAGAATCTGGATCCTCTCCTTGAGGCGAGTAATTTTTATATGCGGATAGAGTATGTGCCATATGGTACCTTTCATTATAATGATTGGTTTTAATAATAAGGTCCACTACATTTTAGGTTGGTGTAGACACCCCAATTCTGATCGGTCCTAAGACTTGGGCACTTTCTTTTGATTACCAGATAATGACAATTACAATGTGTTTCTCACAGAATCCTCAGTAAGAAAGATAGAATTTGAACTTTAATCCCAACCTTCACTATTATGGCCAAATTGTTTTAAAATACTGAATATTTCATTAGTTTAGTATTTTTGTAATTTTGCATAATTTTATGTATTTGTTCATTTTTTTTGGTGTTTTTATATAAATTGGTATAAATTATATATTTTATATATATAAAAGAAAATAATAAAAAAAGTTATATTATTATATTATATGTTTAGCATTTTGGTATAAATTATATATTTTATATATTATATTATATATATAAAAAAATAAATAATAAAAAATCATTTGATGTCGGTCAACCCTCGGCTGTCGACATCAAACATCAGGCATATATATATATATATATATATTTATATTATTATTATGTTTATATTATTATTATATTATAAGCATATAGATGAGGCATATATTATTATATTATATTTTGCTTATATAAGGACAACGAGGGAGAGGCTCAGCAGGGGGGCTAATCTGAAGAGAGTTAGAAAGAGTTAGAGAGAAAAGAAAGAAAATATTTTAACTTGGGCCAACACATACCATAAACTCCATAATTTCGAATTAAGGATTTGAGAACACACTTCCTACACTTGAGGGTGATTAAGAGAGAGTTTGTAAACTAAGAAGTTCATCATTTCCTTGGAAAGTAAATTTTACAAATCTTTCATTTTCTTGCATTTCTTACTTATTTAGCTCTTTTGCTTTGATTTATTGTTATATTGTATATTGTTGTAATCTAATTGAAAGTGGTGAATTGATGTCCCATATATGTTGTTTTTTAGCATGAGAAAGAGACCTTCCATGCTAAATAGTTTAGTCTCTTCGGAGGTTCATTACCAGGGCATTACATCTCTCTCATGCCAAGAACAACTCCTTATTTGACGCTTCTTTCTATTTAGAGGACTTAAACTCACCATTGGACTTAATGAATTAAAGAACGGATGGTAATTTAAAATTGAGTAACTAAAATATGAGGCTAAAATGGTGCAAGATAATAATTTGGTTGTGTTCAATTGGACGTTAATTGAACACATGGAAACTTGAGGCAGTTTATACTCATTAGTGATGAAATGATTCAAGTTTCCAAGGTCACCACTTCCCTTGATCAATTCGTGAAAGAGAAGAGGTTAGAGTCATATTTTGTTGCATTTATTGAACTTGCACACTTTGATTCATAAGCCATCATGCAATGAAATTGCTTGAGTTAGTGGTTTGTGGCTTAAGTTTACTTCTCCTTTGATTCGTTTATGAAAGGGAGGGGTGAGTTGTGCAGACAACCCTAGAGAATACCATGTGCATGCTCTGTTTGTCCTCTGTTGCAACAAGGTGAATTGGGCAACAGTGACCGGCAAGCCACTTTCCATAGCCAGCAGTGGTCGGCAGACCACCTTTGATGGCCGGCATCCCTCACCAGTGGCCGGCTGGCCACTAATGCAAAATTCAGCAGTATGTTCCTTTGGCGGAGTAGAGCTATTTTGGAAGTGGGCAATAGTGTATGTGTTCTATTGTGCAACAGAGGCTCTCTAGAAGCAAAATAGTGACTTTCGGGTGGAAATCGAGCATGAGCATGAACATTCATCGCTTCCCGAGGTGGAGTAATTAGTTGTTTAGCTTACTTACTTCTTTTAATTATACTTGTGTTGTAATTATTTAATTAGCTAAAGTAGTTAATTAGTTGTGAGTTAATTTATTTCATTTGATTTGTAATAGTTAATTAATTAGCTTAGCTTAAATAGTTAGCTAGTTAGTTTATTCATTCGGACTCTCCTTCGTAAGAGCATAATGTTGTAATAATGTGTATGTCTTCCAACCCCACATCTTTCTCCCTTTTATTTAACTGCTTATGATGGTTAGTATAGGGACATCACGTTTAAATTAGCATTCTTCATGTTTGCATCCACTTGTATTGCATGCACCGAGGCTCGGTTCATCATTCCAACTGCATTGTTAATTTAATACTTATTTGAATACGTGCTTAAACCACATGCTATCAATTGATTCATATGTCATGTTAAGTAGCCGGGCCTATTTTAGATAATATATCGCATGTGTTGCATTAGTCATATTGCATAGTTAGGAATCCTGTATTTTTTCTAACTCTCTTATATCTTTTTGGCTTGGAGTACGAGGTAAGCCTTTACTTACTTTAGCATATTGCATAAGCATGATTGTTGTTATGTCTAGCATGCTTACCATGAGGTAAAGTGCTTAATTGATATACCTGCTTGTATGCTTGTGGATGAAGGCTAATTGCTTGAATTGGAATAATTTGAGCCATGCACATTTAAGCCCACTTTTCAAGTGGCAAATTCAAACTCTTTTCAAAACACAAACATGACTCAAGTGTTCCAATTTTTGCAAGTTAGTCTATACTTGTATATGCGCATCACATAGTAATGCTAGATTAATAACCGGAACAAGAACATATAATACAAAGTAAGATTCATATCATGATTAGTAGAGGCCGATCTTTGATCGGGCGAGCGGGGGTGCTCAATTCATGACCTTCCCCTCTTGTACCTAAGTTCCCGAGCCGAGACAATCTTGGTGATGACAGACACGTGGCCTTTGGCACGAGTCATGGGTTTCCTAAATTTCTCCAAAATAAAACATTTAGATGGCGACTCTGTATCTGGCAAAACAGTCCATTTTTTGCAATTTGATTCAAAATTGATTTTTCAAAAGATTCGTCGAATTTGGACTCTTTGGTGTTTATCTATTTCACATTGCACTTGTGGAATCAGATTCAGAACTGCGGAAGTCCGATACTGTAGGGCTTATTTCGACTTCTGAAAGGGGGCACGAAAAAGTCGAGCTACAATTGGGTGTTTTAGGAATAATAAGGGGTATATACATTTGTGATTGTTAAAGATAGTGTTACGTGGTATCCTATTGGCATACAAAAATTTCTCCCTTGAGGCTCTCTATTGTGTTGCTTGCCGAGGAGGGGGGGACAATTGAGATGGTGCCACGTCACCTACTTAGACATGGGCAGTTGAGATCGGCTAAATTAAAAAAAAAAAAAAAATTATAGTTGGGCTCGCACTAATCGACTGTGTCAACCCAATTGCAAGTTCAATCTCTCTCTCTCTCTCTCTCTCTCCCTATTCGAGGCATTATCAGCTAAAGCTTGAATTGTGTTCATTCACATTTTGAAAAAAAAAATGATGATTTATGGCATGAAAATGGTGATTTATGCTCTGTCGGAGCTTCGAAGTTAGAGAGGTTTTCCGGCAGAGCTCTGGTAAACCCTAAATTCAAGGAAGACGATGTGAAATTAAGGCTTAAGGGAAAAAATGTTCAAGTCAGTGCGATGGAGAAGCGAGAAGAACAAGATCAAATTTGTTTCCAAATTACAGTTCCATGCGACTCGGGTAATTTTAGTTTATGTCCTATTTTGGCAACTAGGAAAAAAGCCAGCTTATTGGCTTATTTGGATCATATCACCTCTCTATTTTTTTCACGTTTAAAAAAAAAAAAACCAATAAATTAGATTTTTTTCCTAATTCTCAAAACAAGCCTATGTTTCTTAAATCCAGTAAAAATGTTTTTGTTTTTGTATTAGAGTTTGAATTCTTTGAAATTGGTGGATTTGAATGTAGAAGACATTATTTAAGGCAAAGTGATTGGGAAATTGATAATGTACCCCCCTTGTTTGTTTCCTGAGAAATATATAATGTGAGAAAATAAAGTAGAATTTTGGAAATGTGTTTATGTTTATTTCAGCTTTCCACTTAATGAAAAAAAAAAAAAAAAACCACCTGAATTAGTATTGTACAGAGGGGTGATAAACGGAGAAGCCATGGATCTTCAAAGGAGAAAAAGCTTGAGCTATGACTTGGTCCACAATGTGAAGAAGGAGACTGAAATAAAAAATAAAAAAATTGTTTGTTTGTTTGTTTGTTTTTTTTTTTTTAATTCAGCAAATCTCAATTGCCTATCTTTAAGTGGGTGACATGGCACCGTCTCAGCCGTCTCTCATAAGAAACAACTATCTTATATTTTGGCAATAATAAAATTATTAGAAAATAATACAAAAGTTATTTAAATATGTAAAATTATTTTTTTCACAAAAATTCAAGAAATCTTATGAATTCTATCATTGTCATTTCTCTATATTTATTTGAAGAACTAGAAATCTTGTTAATCTTAAAAGGGGAATACTAGATAAATAAAAAATAAGAAGAAAAAAAATGACAAATTGATGGAGTGCAAGTGAAATATTATTTTTTGCATAGTTTTTACTTACACTCCATTGATTTACAATGTTTATTTTTATTTTTATTTAAAATGTTTTATATTTATCACGGATTAACTTCACTAAAATTTTCACAACTTATTTAGATGACACAACAAATGTCATGTAGATATTCTACAATTGTTAAATGTATAATTACTTTTTTGAATATATGAATTTCTATAATATATATACAAATAATGCCCATGTAAAAGGTGAGAAAAATGAATGAAATTAGTCACCCATTCAATCAAAAACAGGCGACTTGCAGACACGCAATGGCTCTAAAGCAAAGGCCGCCCACAGGTTGTGCAAATTATTTTGACTTGGCTGTTGTAACATTGCTTATGCCAGCCAATGACCAAGCCACAATGCTAAGGTAGTAAGGTGTTATTGTTGGAAAAAATGGTATTTTATATGGTTTATTTTGGGCCGACTTTGAGGCCAAAATTTGGTGGGCCCCTGTAGACACCTCATTTTTGACCGTCCTTAAGACTTGGACGTCATCGTTTGAACACTCGATGATCATCTCTGTTCGTGTTCGTCTTGAGTTCTCGGAGGTTTCGGCTACGCGCCTTGCCTCAAGACCTCTCGACTTGTTTGTTTTGTGTTTGGTTTTGCACCAAACACTTGTGTTTTTGCTTCTGAGGGTAGAGAGTAGCTTGTCAGCTACCCCTGGCACCCACCGGCCCTGGCTTGAGGCCACCGGCTGTGTATTCTTGCTACCGGCCATTGGTGAGATATACCATTGGCCGGTCGGCATCTTGTGTGGTCGGCCGGCCATCTGTTTGGCCGATGGCCTCCTTTGCTGGCCGATAACACCTTTTTGTTTTTTTTAGGCATAATGCATGCCAGCTGTGCCAGCTGGAATGCACGAACCCTACCCCCTATGCACGGGTGTGGCTGTTTTGAGCCTTTGATCCTTTTGATCCAACCTCTTGCACCCTTTGCTCAAGCTTCTTGAGGAAGCTTGACCCTTAGTCTTAGCTTCCTCAAGAAGCTTGCACCCTTAGGATAGCTTCCCTTGGAAGGCTTGACCCCTTTAGGATAGCTTTTCTTGGAAGCTTAGCCTTTTCCCTTGTCTATATAAGAGCCCCCTCCTCCTCTTTTGTGGGGGTTCAGCAAAAACCAGAGCAAAATACATATATATATCTGATATACACTTTCTTTCTCTATATCTCCCTCTCTCTCTTTATTGTGTGTGTGTTTAAGGGCCAAATGGGTGATTTCTTCTTAGTTTTGCACTAAGACACACACTACTACACCATACTTCGACTTTGAGAGGCATTGAGGGTTTGTTCTTGAGATTTTGGACTGATTTTGATCAGAAGAAGGGGGCTGCACTTGCTGTTCTTCAAGGGTTCTTCAAAGGTAACACTTTTACTTTATATTCCCCAATCTTGCACTAGTCTTTTACCTATTTTGCTTACTGTTTTAGACTTTGTGTATAATTGAAAAAAGTCTTATATTTGCATGCTTAAGATACTTCATTAAGGTTGTTTTGGGGTTGGGGGTCGACCTCCCCCTCTTAGGCCTTGTTTGGCCCTTTTGGTGCTCTCTTTGTTAAGCTTTGGTTACTGTTGTGTGTTGACCTTCTCACCACTGAAATCCAGTGGATTTTCAGTGGTGAAGAAGGAGTTTTGAAGTCTTGCATAGGGGAGGGACACCCCTCTCCCTTTGTCTCTCTTTTGTGCATGTTCTTGGCTCATAAGGGTAGCATGCATGATTAGTTGTTCTTGACTTCATTTCAGAGGTTTTTGGGTGTTGTTGGGTCACATTATGCTTCTGTTTTCGGTCGGATTAATGGCCCCTTTCATGCTTAATGTACTTGCTTGGTATTCCTCTCTTTGGCCTAGAAATGCATCATGAATGTAGCCTACCATGCCCTCATGTTTTGGCCTAACTTTGTGAAGTTCTTAGCCATGTCTTACCATACTTGAGGTCCGTTGGGTGCTGTTTTGACCATATTTTCCATGTTTGGTATAGCCTCTTTGCATTTGGGCTTGTGAGCCTTGAGGGTGTTGTAGACACCCCATTTTTGACTGCCCCTAAGACTTGGGCACTTTCTTTTGACCACCCGCTGATGAAAATTGAAATGTGCTATTTGATGAATTTCTCAGCATAAAAATCAAATTGAAGCTTTAATCCCAAACCCACACGCACCTCTCTCTCACCAAACCCATGCACCCAGCAGCCACACACAACACAACCACACAACTCACATACCCAGCACCTCTCTCTCACTCACGGTAGCAGCACACCACACACATGCACAACACACACTCTCACCACACACATACACACTCACAGCACACACGGAAGAGGGAGAGGATACACATGACTCACACACCACACCACACCACAGCCACAATGAACACACACACACTGATTCGGCTTCCTCTCTGATACACTACCCATGCACACACACCCATACACCGCTCATGGCAGCAGCACACACCTAACACACCCATACACCTCTCACACACGCCACTCACACATAGCACACCATTCACAACTCTCACACACCCACCACACACTACACGTCTCTCTCTCTCTCACTGCCATCTCACTCTCTCCCTCGGCAAACCCACTAGACACATGCAGTAAGACAACACACGGCAGACCCATGCATGGAGGGAGACTAAACCCAGCTCTCTCTCTCTCTAAGACTCCATACCCATACACACACCCACCGCTGCAACTCCACAACTAACATACACCACCAGCAGCCCACTGTCGAGCCATCACCGCTGCAATTCCACACCGGGCCGTCACCGCTGCAACAGTAGCCGCAGAAGCATCGCATCTGCCACCGAAAACACCCTCATCATTCGTCAACCCCGTTCATCAGTTTATTCGTCAACCCCGTCCAGCTCCTCATTCAGCAAGTCGTGTTCCTCCTCCGCAGCAGCACCATGGCACTAGCTTCGGCAACTCTTCTCTCCATGCATGGCCTGTCCAGAAGTAGTTTAATTAATTAGAAGGTTTTTTTAATTAGCGTAATTAATTAGTTAGTTCATTAGACTTTTATAATTAACTAATTAGTATAATTGAGTTATATAATTAATTAGTTAGCTCATTTAGTTTAAATAGAATTTTAGTTAATTACTTAGTAATTAATAATTAGTGTAATTAATTAATTAGTTAATTAGACTTGTATAAATTAATTAATTAGTGTAATTCATTTAATTAAATGTGTCAATTAAATAGTGTATTAATTAAATAGTTAATTCGAATTTTATAAATTAGAATTGTATAAATTAATTAGTTAGGTTAATTAGGATTTTATAATTAATTACTTAGTGTAGTTAATTAGTTAGTTTCAATTTGTAATAATTAGCTAGAATAATTAATTAGTTTAATTATTAATTAGTTAGTCCTAATTATTTAATCAGACTCCATTAGATAAGTTATTTAATTTGATTAGTTATTTAATTAGTTAATTCATATTCACTAGCTTAGCATAATTAGTTATTTACTTGTTGTAATAATTAATTAGCTTTGATAACTAGCTTATTTATTCAAATTCTGTAATAATTAGTTAAGTAATTTAGTTAGCTAGTTAGTTCATTCGGACCCTCCTGCGTGAGGGCGTATTACTTCATTCGGACCCTCCTGCGTGAGGGCGCACTACTTCATTCGGACCCTCCTGCGCGAGGGCAAACAAACTTGTAATAAGTGCGCGTGTGTGTGTGCATGTCTTCCAACCCCACGTCTTTCTCCCTTTTATTTATCAGCTTATGATGGTTAGTTTAGAGGTATCATGTTTAATTTAGCATACTCATGTTTGCATCCACTTGTATTGCATGCACCAAGGCTCGGTTCATCATCCAATTCGCATTGTCGTTTCAATACTTCTCTGAATATATGCTTAGACTACCACATGCGATCAATTCATTTCATATGTCATATTAGTAGCCGAGTCTAGTAATTGCATATCACATGTGTTGTATAGTTAGGAATCATGCATATTTTCTAACTTTGTTTTGTAGTTGTTCGCGGGACGTCGGTAAATATGTGAGTTGTTATGCTTTAGCATCCCGCTTGTACATAATTTTCTTATTATGTTTAGCATTCTACCATGAGGCTAATTGCTTAAATGATAAACTGTTTGAATGCCTGTGGATGAAGGCTTGTTGCTTAAATTGGAATGATTCAATGAATGTACGTTTTAAGATTCACAAACATTAAACCCACCTAAGGGTGGCAAATTCAAACCCTTTTCGAGAAACAAACATGAAATTGAATTGTTCCAATTTGGGCAAACTAGTCTATACCTTGTATGTTTCACATAATAAATTTTAGGATTTATTAACTAATCAGAATAAGAACATATATTGTACATAAGAATCACATCATAATTAGTAGAGGCCGATCTTTGATCGGGTGAGTGGGGTGCTCATTATTGACCTTCCCCTCTCATACCTAAGTTCCCGAACCAAGACACTTTGGTAACGACGGATTAATGGCCTTTGGCACGAGTCACGGGTTTCCTAAATTTCCCATAAATATTTAGGTGGCGACTCTGAAATCTGGCAAAGCAGTCCATTTTTGGCAGTTGATTCAAACATCGATTTTCCAAAAACAATTGCCGGATTTGGACTCTTTTTGTGTTTCCACTGTTTCACATTGCACTTGTGAAATCAGATTCAAAACCAACACACAAGTGGAGTCCGAACTGTAAGGGCTATTTCATTCTTCCGAAAGGGGGCGCGAAAAGCCGAGCTACAGTTTCTGGCGACTCTGCTGGGGATTTAGAGAACTTGACTTGAACTTTATGATGTGAATTTTTATCTACATTTATATGTTCTTTGCATTGCATTTGCATTGGTGCGCTTAAGTCCCTGTGTTTGCCATCTGCTATTCCTAGACGGTTTGCTGGAGGCTTGCCTACAAAGCTTGCCAAAAGGCTGACCGGTCATGGGCTCTGCCATGTTGGGAACACAACCCTTGGATCTGGATTACCGCCGTACCGTTTGATCCTCCTTTCACTTCTCGGTGTTAGGTGTGAGAGGTATATTAGGTAGTCTTGCTGAGGTACCCTTTTTGACCAATCGGCCTAGCTGCATATCGTAAAGCCATAGTGACTATTTCAACTTAGGACAGGATGCCACCCATTTGTAGGATGTTGTGAAGCCGCTTGTTTGAATAGGGAACCCTAGAGCATTTCAAAAGCTAGGACAGGGTAACCCCACCCTCCATAGGGGTGTTTGTTCTCTTTCCTGCTATGTGTTCTGTGCAATTTATTGGATCTATACAGGGGTTCTCAAATTCTGAACAGTGGTTCAGGCATTTCAGTTTGAGGGGTTGAGTTCAGTGTGTCAGTATGAGTTGGCAGTAATCAGTGATCAGTGATCAGTTGAGTTGAAAGGTTGCTAAAATTCTGATTGGGGGTCCCATTGTTTTTGTTTTGTAAGGTAGTTTGCAAACATGGCTTCCAAAAAAATAAAAAAATAAAAAATAATACCAAGTCAACTAATTTTATTTGTGTTGTTATTTTACAAAAAAAAAAAAAAAAAAAATCATCATTGATTGTGTTGTTTTAGTAATTGTTGTTTTTACAAAAAAAAAAAAAAAAAAAAGGAAAGGGGTTTGTTTTCTTTTATAATGTTTTTTTGTTTTTATATATAAAAAAAAAAAATCGTCAAATCATTTTGTTTGTGTCGTTTTTGTAATTGTTGTTTTTTTTCAAAAAAAAAAAAATGGGAATGGGGTTTGTTTTTCATAAAAAATGTGTTTTTGTTTTTTGAGTACATATATTAAAAAAAAAAAAACAAACAAAATTTTTTTTTGATATCCCACAAGTCCACCAGTGTAAATAAATAAAACTTGTGGGATATCCGACCATTTCTGTAATTGGGGAGTGACCACCTGTTGATGCTTTATTTTGAATGTTGTGGATGACCCACCTGTTGATGCTTTATTTTGAATGTTGTGGATGGCCCACATATTGACTGGCAATTTGAGAATGGTTTTATTCTGAGTTCTGAATTGAGTATTAAGTCTAAGTTTGATTCCACCAAGTTTGTAGAGTTGGGATCAGGTTTGAGTCATTCTAATGAGTCAAAGTCTGCTGATTTCGAGAGTGCTAACCTAGACATTTCTGTCCTGTCTAGATCTTCTTTGTCTTTTTCTTTTGAGTCTGTTGTCATTGCTGAGTCATAGTCTCTTTCCAATAAACCAAAAAAAAAAAACAAAACAAAATGCCATAGAGTCTGCCTACTTCTCTATGCCTTTAAATCATTGCATTGACCAAAGTTTTTTCAAAACTTTTTCCAAAACTCTGATAAAAACAAAGAGGAAGAATTTCCTCGGGATTTGCATATTTTGATCAACTGAGAGGAAGAGAGGTGTGCTAAGCCTTTGATGAATAAAATCATTTTTGTTAATGTGCGTACTGAGAAGGATCCTAGCTTGGTCCAAATTGGTTCTATCTTGTCTTCGTAAGAGTACGAGTGATTAGTCACTTTGTGAAAAGATTTCAAAAAACTATTTTTGCGTGGTCCTACGAAAACATGCCTGGAATTGATTATACAGCATAGGGTCCCTCTTGACTCAAGGTCCGACCTCCTTAGCTCCTTAGCTTTCAAACCATGATTCGAAATATTCAATGATCAACCAAAGTGTAAGACCTGCATAGCCGAATTGGAAACAGCCCTGAAACTAGGGGCAATGATGTGATTCAAATAGAGACAGCCCTTCAACTAGGGGCAATAAGGTCGAATATGATTCAAATGGAAACAACCCTTGAACTAGGGGCAAGGATGTGATTCAAATGGAGGCATCCCTTCCACTAGGGGCAATAAGGTCGAATGTGATTCCAGATTTGAAACAACCCTTGAACTAGGGGCAAAAGTGTGAGGCTTGCATAGTTGAAATGGAGACAACCCTTGAACTAGGGGCAATAAGGTACCACCCTTGAGAGGCTCGCTGGGCCAAAAACCCGGAAGGGCGACCCAGGCAAAAGTTAGAGCACAAAAAAAAAATAAAATAAAAAGAAAAATGAAAAGCTCGCAAGGTTGAAAACCCGAAAGGGCGGCTTTGGCAAAAGTTAGAGCGTAAAAGGAGAGTGTCAATACCTGAGTGAACCTTAGCCAAAACTATGTGGGCCTGTGATTCAGATTGGAAGCAACCTTTGAACTAGGGGCAAGAAGGTCGGATGTGATTTAGATTTGAAGTAGCCCTTGAACTAGGGGCAAAAAGTTGGATGTGATCAAAGAGTTAAAACTGAATCGTTTCCCAATGAAGACCGCCCAGGAAGGCAAACCCAGAATTTGAGAGAATGAATGTTATTATTGAAGGACAGTCGAGTTCCTATCCACTACACTAGGGGCAACACTAGGGGCAAATTCAGACCCAATTAGTCTAGTCCCTACATCATCATATCTACTGGTCAAGTGTAGCAGTCGTTCTTATAGATGGCCTACAGATTTCACACCTAATCAACTGAACAAAGTAAATTGAAAGTAACCCTTGAGAGGCTCGCTGGGCCGAAAACCCGGAAGGGCGACCCAGGCAAAAGTTAGAGTAAAAAAAAAAAAAATTTGAATAAAAAATATATAAAAAAAAAGAAAAAAGAAAAAAAATGAAATAATGATGAAACAAAAAGGAGAGTGTTAATACCCGAGTGACCCTTGGCCCGAACTACGATGGCCTGATTCCTATCTTTGGGATACGTAGGTAGCTTCATCTTGAAGTTCGGCCCCAATAATTTTTGTTAACTCATTCATCTCGTCCATGCTTGATTGGTGTATCTTTAGTCGCCTTGGTTGTCCTATCCGTGTTTGATTGGTATATCTTCGTTCTGCTCAGTTCAATTGGTTCAATTTAACTTGGTTCAGTTTGGTTCAATTCGGTTTGGCGGTTCGGTTCGGTCCGGTCCAGTTCTGCTCGGCTTCAGTCGGTTCGGATTGGCTTGGTTCGGTTGGCTTGGTTCGAATATCACCTTTAATTATCTGGTTTGGGACTATGCACCCCAATGGTTGATTCCATGTTAGTTGAGTAGTGGCTATTTGTAAAAATAAGTTTTGATTAATTTGAATGAAGTTGACTAATTTTTCTCGAAAATTGTTCCATTTTTTTCAAAACTTGGACCATTCTTTGGATGTGAAAAAGGAAAATTTTCAGTGCTCACAATTTAGCTTACATGGTTTCAAAACAGAAAATGGAATAAGTATGCTAATCCAACCCTCATGTTGATCAAAACATTTTTACAAAAGAAAAAAAAAAACAAAAATTCAAAAAAAAAAAAATTCAAGGTAATGAATTAGGGGCATAGTTGAGTTAGAGATTCTGTCTCCTCCACCACTCGAGTCAACTCGTCAGTGTATATAAGTGTGTATTCGTACCAGTCAGTGTATTTGTACAAGTTAGTGTATTCATACCAGTCCATGTATATCGGTGTGTATTTATACCAATCAGTGTATTTATACCAGTTAGGGAATTCATACCAGTCAGCGTATACAAGTGTGTTTGGATTATTTTGGCTTCGTTTTTCTTACGTCGTTGAGTCAGTTTTATTATTATTATTTTTTTTAGGTCAGTCCGGATCAATGTTCAATTCAGAATTCAAAATTTAATCACTTTCAAATTCAATCAAAAATATTTTCAAGTTCAAGTGATATGCCAGTCATGCCATTGATGAGCAAAAACAAAAAAGAGAAACTGAGTTTATTAAAGTGAGGGGAGGGCATCCCCGATTACAGAGACTCCAAAAAAAAAAAAAAAAAACTAACCCAACATATATACAAAAATAAAATAAAATAAAATAAAAAAAAACCAGAAATGCAAAAAAAAAAAAAAAAAAAAAAAAAAACAAACAAACCCAGAAAAATAAAAATAAAATAAAATACAAAGTCCAGAAAAATAAATAAAAAAAAAAAAAAAAAAAAAAAAAAAAAAACAGATCATTGTTCTTCTTCTTCTTCTTCGCCGGTGCCGGCCACATGCCAACTTCAGTTACTCGGCTCTTCCGTCGCCGAGCTCTTCCTCTTTTTGTCATCGGCCTTCGAAGGCCCTGCCTCAATGTTTCCGGCAAAAGAGTTCACTTTTCGCCGACCATCAAAGGAAAAGTACGCCGGCGCTCCGAACTGGTCCAGACAAATGGTCTGTCGTTTTACCTCTCTACTCTCCATGGAGGTAGTCTTCCATTTCAGTTCTTTGTTCTCTGCCTTCAGCGCACAAACCTCCGCTCGTGCATCCCTATACATCTGCTGAAGCTGATTAAGTTGGGCATTAACCCGATGTAGCTCACTCGTTCTGTTTTGTAGACGGTGAGACAAATTAGTGACCGCGGCCACTGTTTCCATACACGACTTCAGCGTGAGGTGGTTAACATCAATATCAGTTTGAGCAGCCAGCACTTGCTCAACTGTTAGGGTGGGAAGACTGGGATGAGTAAGAGCAGGGGCCCTTGGCCCAGAGGAACTCGATGGATCATTAAGATCCGGAAACAGAGAGAGAGGGTGAGACGAAGCCATGTAGAGGGAGAAAGAGGAAAGAAGGCAGTCACAGAAGAGTGGTAGAAAATAGAAGAGGAAAAGAAGAAGGCGGAGGAAGATGGAAGAACAAGAAGAAGGTGGAGGAAGTTGGAAGAACAAGAAGAAGGTGGAGGAAGCTGGAAGAGTAATGGAGAAGGAGAAGAAGAAGAGAATGGTTAAGAAGAAGAAGGCGGATACTGAAGAGAAGAAGAAGACGAAAGAGAAAGACAAATAGAGGGAGAGGGTCGAGGCAGGCCTGCAAACCGAGGGGGCTGCTTTTGTCGGCCAATCGACACAAAAGCAGAGCCCACGTGTCAAACGCGGCAAGAGACGCGGGAGAATTGTGTATGCATATATGTATATATATTGTATAGCTATGTAATATAGGTATTGTTTTGAACATTTGTGTCACAAGTATGGCTTGGGTTCAGTGGTTTGGCCCTAATGGGTTCAGGGTTCGGAAAGGCTGAGCCCGAGGTCAGGGGTTCGAACCCCACATTGAGTGTTTCTTTTGTTTTGTTTTCATTTTCTGTATAAATATGTCTTATATATTTGTTTGAACATTTTGGTCATATGAGTGGCTTGGGTTCAGTGGTTTGGCCCTAATGGGTTCAGGGTTTGGAAAGGCTGAGCCCGAGGTCAGGGGTTCGAACCCCACATTGAGTGTTTCTTTTGTTTTGTTTTCATTTTATGTATAAATATATATTTGTTTGAACATTTGAGTCACAGGTGTGGCTTGGGTTCAGTGGGTTAAGGATTGAAAGGCTGAGTCCGAGGTCAGGGGTTCGAACCCCACATCGAGTCTTTCTTTGTTTTGTTTTTGTTTTGGTTTTGATATAAATATGTTTTGTCCACTGATATATAGATATATATATTTGTTTGAGTTGTTTCTGTCACCCGAATGGCTTGGGTTCAGTGGTTAGGCCCAGTGGTTGAAGAGTGAGAGGCTGAGCCTGAGGTCAGGGGTTCAAACCCCACATCGAGTGTTTCTTTTGTTTTGATTTTGGTTTTATGTATATATATGTCTTGTATAGTGTATATATATATATATATATATATTTGTTTGTATATTTTGTCACAAGAGTGACGTGGTTCAGTGGTCGAAGACTTGAAGACCAGGCCTGAGGTCAGGGGTTCGAAACCCCGCATTCCATGTCCATCCATTTTGTGATTTTCTTTTCTTTTTTTTTGTGTGTTTTGCATACGTGTCGTGTCTCATATATGTATATATATGTCTTTGCCCAGCCCATCTAGTCATAAGAGTGGAGTGGCTCAGTGGTTGAGTACTCAGAGGCCAAGCTTGAGGTCAGGGGTTCGACACCCCGTATCTATGCATTTTGTGATTTTCTTTTCTTTTTGCGTGTTTTGCGTGCGTGTGCTGACGTCAGCAAACGGAATATGCCTTCTCAGTAACGGCATCTTCCAACTGACGGTTGCAAACGGAATATTCTCCATCTGTGTATATATCCGTGTATGTTTGTGTATAGGTCCGTATATGTTTGTGTCGTATATACCTGTATATCTACTGTATATGTTATATGTCTGTGTCGTATATACCTGTGTATATATCCGTATATGCTTGTGTATAGGTCCGTATATGTCTGTGTCATATATACCTGTATATTTACTGTATATATCTGTGTATATATCTGTATATATCTGTCTGTAAATATCTGTGTGCATTTATATGTAAATATCTGTGTATTATCCTGCCTGTGTTTGCGATGAGTTCCTATGAGACCAACTGCGACGGTGGAAACTAGAGTTCGAATGGCGATGCCTAGAACACAAAAGGTTCGGGATTTCCGAGACTAAAGCCTGGTTTAAATACCCAGGGGTGTATTCCCGGCTTGAAATCTGTATGGCAGCCCCATAGGTTGAGGTAGCTTGTATGCGCCTCAACTCTGGAAACTGAACCAACCTAGTCTGTCACCCCGTTGGAGAATAGGGAAAGTTGTGAATATGATCAGGAAGAAAATGGGCATCTGTGACTTCTACATGTAGAGCTTACCCCTTGTCAAAAAAAAAAAAAAAAAAAAACATAAAAATATATATATATACAAAAAAAAAAAAAAAATCCCAAAAAAAGAAGGAAGAAAAGGGGCATCTGTGACTTCTACATGTAGAGCTTACCCCTTGCCCAAAAAAAAAAAAAAAAAAAAAAAAAATCATTCATTCTCCCATACTTTCTTCCATTCGCGTGAGGCGCGTTTGGATTGCATATCGGTTAAAAACAACAGGTGCGCCTGTCTGTTTACACCATCCATCCCCCTTTCGTGAAAAGACGCGTTAGGACTTCCATATCACGCGTAAGGACTTCCATCTCCCCCTTTCGCGAAAAGACGCGTTAGGACTGCAATAGCCCCCTCTCGCGAAAAGACGCATGAGGACTACAATATCCCCCTTTCGCGAAAAGACGCGTTAGGACTGCAATAGCCCCCTCTCGCGAAAAGACGCGTGAGGACTACAATAGCCCCCTTTCGCGAAAAGACGCGTTAGGACTTCAATCTCCCCCTTTCGCGAAAAGACGCGTTAGGACTTCCATCTCCCCCTTTCGCGAAAAGATGCGTTAGAACCACCCATCCCCCTTTCGCGAAAAAATGCGTTAGGACTTCGATATCCCCCTTTCGCGAAAAGACGCGTTAGGACTTCCATCTCCCCTTTTCGTGAAAAGACGAGTTAGGACTTCCATACCCCCCTTTCGCGAAAAGACGCGTGAGGACTTCCATCTCCCCCTTTCGCGAAAAGACGCGTTAGGACATCCATCTCCCCCTTTCGCGAAAAGACGCGTTAGGACTTCCATCTCCCCCCTTTCGCGTAAAGACGCGTTAGGACTTCCATATCCCCCTTTCGCGAAAAGACGCGTTAGGACTTCCATCTCCCCCCTTTCGCGAAAAGACGCGTTAGGACTTCCATCTCCCCCTTTCGCGAAAAGACGCGTTAGGACTTCCATATCCCCCTTTCGCGAAAAGACGCGTTAGGACTTCAATCTCCCCCTTTCGCGAAAAGACGCGTTAGGACTTCCATATCCCCCTTTCGCGAAAAGACGCGTAAGGACTTCCATCTCCCCCTTTCGCGAAAAGACGCGTTAGGACTGCAATAGCCCCCTCTCGCGAAAAGACGCATGAGGACTACAATATCCCCCTTTCGCGAA
This sequence comes from Camellia japonica, assembly GCA_030407325.1. Taxonomy (NCBI): domain Eukaryota; kingdom Viridiplantae; phylum Streptophyta; class Magnoliopsida; order Ericales; family Theaceae; genus Camellia; species Camellia japonica. Next base: position 168,044,236 of record JAPPVO010000016.1, read on the forward strand.
AAGACGCGTTAGGACTGCAATAGCCCCCTCTCGCGAAAAGACGCGTGAGGACTACAATAGCCCCCTTTCGCGAAAAGACGCGTTAGGACTTCAATCTCCCCCTTTCGCGAAAAGACGCGTTAGAACCACCCATCCCCCTTTCGCGAAAAAACGCGTTAGGACTTCGATATCCCCCTTTCGCGAAAAGACGCGTTAGGACTTCCATCTCCCCTTTTCGTGAAAAGACGAGTTAGGACTTCCATACCCCCCTTTCGCGAAAAGACGCGTGAGGACTTCCATCTCCCCCTTTCGCGAAAAGATGCGTTAGGACTTCCATCTCCCCCTTTCGCGAAAAGACGCGTTAGGACTTCCATCTCCCCCCTTTCGCGAAAAGACGCGTTAGGACTTCCATATCCCCCTTTCGCGAAAAGACGCGTTAGGACTTCCATATCCCCCTTTCGCGAAAAGACGTGTTAGGACTTCAATCTTCCCCTTTCGCGAAAAGACGCGTTAGGACTTCCATATCCCCCTTTCGCGGAAAGACGCGTAAGGACTTCCATCTCCCCCTTTCGCGAAAAGACGCGTTAGGACTGCAATAGCCCCCTCTCGCGAAAAGACGCATGAGGACTACAATATCCCCCTTTCGCGAAAAGACGCGTTAGGACTGCAATAGCTCCCTCTCGCGAAAAGACGCGTGAGGACTACAATAGCCCCCTTTCGCGAAAAGACGCGTTAGGAATTCAATCTCCCCCTTTCGCGAAAAGACGCGTTAGGACTTCCATCTCCCCCTTTCGCGAAAAGACGCGTTAGGACATCCATCTCCCCCTTTCGCGAAAAGACGCGTTAGGACTTCCATCTCCCCCCTTTCGCGAAAAGACGCGTTAGGACTTCCCTCTTCCCCTTTCGCGAAAAGACGCGTTAGGACTTCCATTTCCCCCTTTCACGAAAAGACGTGTTAGGACATCCATATCCCCCTTTCGCGAAAAGACGCGTTAGGACAGCCATCTCCCCCTTTCGCGAAAAGACGCGTTAGGACTTCCATCTCCCCCTTTCGCGAAAAGACGCGTTAGGACATCCATCTCCCCCTTTCGCGAAAAGACACGTTAGGACATCCATCTCCCCCTTTCGCGAAAAGACGCGTTAGGACTTCCATCTCCCCCTTTCGCGAAAAGACGCGTTAGGACTTCCATCTCCCCCTTTCGCGAAAAGACGCGTTAGGACATCCATCTCCCCCTTTCGCGAAAAGACGCGTTAGGACTTCCATCTCCCCCTTTCGCGAAAAGACGCGTTAGGACATCCATCTCCCCCCTTTCGCGAAAAGACGCGTTAGGACTTCCATCTCCCCCCTTTCGTGAAAAGACGCGTTAGGACTTCCCTCTTCCCCTTTCGCGAAAAGACGCGTTAGGACTTCCATTTCTCCCTTTCGTGAAAAGACGCGTTAGGACATCCATATCCCCCTTTCGCGAAAAGACGCGTTAGGACAGCCATCTCCCCCTTTCGCGAAAAGACGCGTTAGGACATCCATCTCCCCCTTTCGCGAAAAGACGCGTTAGGACATCCATCTCCCCCCTTTCGCGAAAAGACGTGTTAGGACTTCCATCTCCCCCTTTCGCGAAAACACGCGTTAGGACTTCCATCTCCCCCTTTCGCGAAAAGACGCGTTAGGACTTCAACATCCCCCTTTCGCGAACACACCCATACACTACCCATGCACACACACCCAACACACCCATACACCGCTCACGGCAGCAGCACACACCTAACACACCCATACACCTCTCACACACGCCACTCACACATAGCACACCATTCACAACTCTCACACACCCACCACACACTACACGTCTCTCTCTCTCTCACTGCCATCTCACTCTCTCCCTCGGCAAACCCACTAGACACATGCAGTAAGACAACACACGGCAGACCCATGCATGGAGGGAGACTAAACCCAGCTCTCTCTCTCTAAGACTCCATACCCATACACACACCCACCGCTGCAACTCCACAACTAACATACACCACCAGCAGCCCACTGTCGAGCCATCACCGCTGCAATTCCACACCGGGCCGTCACCGCTGCAACAGTAGCCGCAGAAGCATCGCATCTGCCACCGAAAACACCCTCATCATTCGTCAACCCCGTTCATCAGTTTATTCGTCAACCCCGTCCAGCTCCTCATTCAGCAAGTCGTGTTCCTCCTCCGCAGCAGCACCATGGCACTAGCTTCGGCAACTCTTCTCTCCATGCATGGCCTGTCCAGAAGTAGTTTAATTAATTAGAAGGTTTTTTTAATTAGCGTAATTAATTAGTTAGTTCATTAGACTTTTATAATTAACTAATTAGTATAATTGAGTTATATAATTAATTAGTTAGCTCATTTAGTTTAAATAGAATTTTAGTTAATTACTTAGTAATTAATAATTAGTGTAATTAATTAATTAGTTAATTAGACTTGTATAAATTAATTAATTAGTGTAATTCATTTAATTAAATGTGTCAATTAAATAGTGTATTAATTAAATAGTTAATTTGAATTTTATAAAGTAGAATTGTATAAATTAATTAGTTAGGTTAATTAGGATTTTATAATTAATTACTTAGTGTAGTTAATTAGTTAGTTTCAATTTGTAATAATTAGCTAGAATAATTAATTAGTTTAATTATTAATTAGTTAGTCCTAATTATTTAATCAGACTCCATTAGATAAGTTATTTAATTTGATTAGTTATTTAATTAGTTAATTCATATTCACTAGCTTAGCATAATTAGTTATTTACTTGTTGTAATAATTAATTAGCTTTGATAACTAGCTTATTTATTCAAATTTTGTAATAATTAGTTAAGTAATTTAGTTAGCTAGTTAGTTCATTCGGACCCTCCTGCGTGAGGGCGTATTACTTCATTCGGACCCTCCTGCGTGAGGGCGCACTACTTCATTCGGACCCTCCTGCGCGAGGGCAAACAAACTTGTAATAAGTGCGCGTGTGTGTGTGCATGTCTTCCAACCCCACATCTTTCTCCCTTTTATTTATCAGCTTATGATGGTTAGTTTAGAGGTATCATGTTTAATTTAGCATACTCATGTTTGCATCCACTTGTATTGCATGCACCAAGGCTCGGTTCATCATCCAATTCGCATTGTCGTTTCAATACTTCTCTGAATATATGCTTAGACTACCACATGCGATCAATTCATTTCATATGTCATATTAGTAGCCGAGTCTAGTAATTGCATATCACATGTGTTGTATAGTTAGGAATCATGCATATTTTCTAACTTTGTTTTGTAGTTGTTCGCGGGACGTCGGTAAATATGTGAGTTGTTATGCTTTAGCATCCCGCTTGTACATAATTTTCTTATTATGTTTAGCATTCTACCATGAGGCTAATTGCTTAAATGATAAACTGTTTGAATGCCTGTGGATGAAGGCTTGTTGCTTAAATTGGAATGATTCAATGAATGTACGTTTTAAGATTCACAAACATTAAGCCCACCTAAGGGTGGCAAATTCAAACCCTTTTCGAGAAACAAACATGAAATTGAATTGTTCCAATTTGGGCAAACTAGTCTATACCTTGTATGCTTCACATAATAAATTTTAGGATTTATTAACTAATCAGAATAAGAACATATATTGTACATAAGAATCACATCATAATTAGTAGAGGCCGATCTTTGATCGGGTGAGTGGGGTGCTCATTATTGACCTTCCCCTCTCATACCTAAGTTCCCGAACCAAGACACTTTGGTAACGACGGACTAATGGCCTTTGGCACGAGTCACGGGTTTCCTAAATTTCCCATAAATATTTAGGTGGCGACTCTGAAATCTGGCAAAGCAGTCCATTTTTGGCAGTTGATTCAAACATCGATTTTCCAAAAACAATTGCCGGATTTGAACTCTTTTTGTGTTTCCACTGTTTCACATTGCACTTGTGAAATCAGATTCAGAATCAACACACAAGTGGAGTCCAAACTGTAAGGGCTATTTCATTCTTCCGAAAGGGGGCGCGAAAAGCCGAGCTACAGGTGTGAGTCATGAGTATGCTTGAGTTGGGTGGTTTCAGTGATTTGGAGTCATTTCCCATGCTATTTCAGTCCATAATCCATGCTCGTATGATTGCATTTATCATCCCTTTCATGTCTTGAAGAATTGTTTTGTTGTGCCTTGAAATGAGCATTGTGCATGCTTAAGTGTTTAAGTCTTTGGGGCTGCCATATCAGTGGGTTTTGAGGGCTCATTTTGCATGTTGAAACTCTGTTTTTGGTTGCTTAGTCCATGCCATGAGTGGTTGGGGTAGGTGTAGAGTAATGCTTCACTTGGTGGCTTTGCATGCCTTTTGTTTTGGACCCATTTCCTAGCATGATTTGACCATGTTTCATGCATGTCCTAGTCATGTTTTGTTCTGGCCCTAGACTGTTTTCAGTCATCTTGGCCTTTGCGGGGCTTGTTTGACATGGCCTTAGCTCAAGCATCTTGACTAGCTTTGAACCTTGGACCAATTGGCATGCTTGTTTGTTTGACATTGTGGCCCCTTTTGCACCACCTTTGGCTACTGTTTTAGGGTGTGGCTGAGGCCTCCCATTTCAGTCTAAGTCCATTCTTGTACATAGTTGTTTGTTTGACTTGTTACCTCTCGTTGCATGCTTACATTGTACCATGTTTGCATCACATGTTAAATTGCATCGTATTGCCTCTTGCATGATTAGCACGTTGCATGCTTGCATAATAGATTGCATTGCATTTGGCATGTTTTGCATCTTAGCCTCATGTTGCACTCTTGAGCCATGTTTGTATCCATACATTGCATTGCTTGGTTTGGGGTGTCAAACCAAGCACGGGAATGAGGGGCGTTCGTACTCAAAGTGACGTAACGCGCCTCAATCCTCGGTCGCCAATGCCCTTGACTTCAAACATGATAGGGCATAAGGCACTCATCTCTTTTGTTGCATGCATTTCACATTGAATGGCAAACTTGGCCTCTTCGGCCATCATGCATCAAAATGCATAATTGATGGCCCAAGGGTCGAGGGTCATGCTCCCTTGAGTCCATTGCATGATAGGGAGTGTGACCATGCTCACATTCACTTGAAAATTCCATGCCATACACTGCTTGCCCTCTGCTGCTGTCAACTGCAGGTTTCTGCAGGAAGAGATGGCCGGCCGGCCACTCACAGTGCCGACCGACCATCAGTGTCTGGCCGGTGGTCCAACATTCAGCCGATAAGCCCATTCCCATGGCCGGTGGAGTTTAATTGTGGCCGGTGGCACTCCAGAGCACTCAGGAGGAAGTTCAAAGCAGTTCTGGAAATTTTCATGATTTTCAGAGGAGCAAGGAAGTGCAAACAGAGGCAATAGTGGCATGGCACGGGTTTCCAGGCAGGGCGAGTCGAGCATGCATCATCCTAGCATTCCGAGGCGGGGCTGTGGCCATCCTCTTTCTGCCTTTAATTTTTTAATTAAATAGAAGATATGTAATATTTAATTAGTTAGAAGAGTTAATTATTTATTTGTTTTGTAATATTTATTCGGACCCTCCGAGCGAGGGCAATCGTGTAATAAGTGTGCGTGAGTGTGTGCACGTCTTCCAACCCCACGTCTTTCTTCCCTTTTATTTACTAGCTTTCGATGGTTAGTCTAGGGCATGTTTCTATTAGCATACTTATGATAGCATGTTTGCATACATTCATTCGTATTGCACGCATCGGGCTCGGCGCATCATACTAACTGCATTTGTATTTCAATTCTAAGTTAAATACGTGTTAACTGTAGCATCATCACATGCCATCTTAGAATAGCCGAGCTTATAGTAGTCGCATCTTGCATGTGTTGCATTAGCCACCTCAACATGAACTAGGATCATGCATATGATTACTAACTGGTTTCTGTTTTGGCTTGCAGTACTAGGTAAGCTTTTATGCTTTAGCATGCCACATGTGTGTGAATGTCGCCATGATAGCATAATTGCCATGAGGGTAGCTGCTTATGTGATATAACTGCCTGAATGCCTGTGGGTGAAGGTTGGTTTATTTGAATTGGAACAATGCATTGAATGCGAGTTTTAAGCCCACTTGGAAGTGGCAAAACCATATTTTTCTAAGCCCACTTGAGGGTGGCAAAATTCATGTCTTAGCCTACTTGCGGGTAGCATCATCAAACCATTTTCAAACAAACAAACATGAAATGTTTCGTCCCAATTCAGACGACCCAGTCTATACTTATTTACTGTGCGCATAACATAGTAAATCTCGGCTAATAACCGGAATAAGAACACGTAATGTTTTCAAAACAAGATATCATGGTTAGTAAAGGCCGATCCTCGGATCGGGCGAGCGGGGGTGCTCATAGTTGACCTTCCCCAATCGTATCCAAGTTCCCGAGCCGAGGCAATTTTGGTGATGACGGACACGTGGCCTTAGGCAAACGAGTCAGGGTTTCCTAAATTCTCCCAAAATAAAATATATAGGTGGCGACTCTGTATCTGGCAAAGCAGTCCATGTTTGGCACTTCTTTCTAAAAATCTGTTTTCCAAAACGATTTGCCGGATTTGGACTCTTTGGTTCAGATTAAGAACCGTGACAAATTGAGTCCGAACTGTGGGGTGAGGCCTTCACGCGGGGCTCGTCCACAGCCCCAAACGTCTTTTGGGGTGGGTCCGAAGATGTGACGTGTTCTTTGCCGCATGGCAAGTCACACGGTGAAGACGGAACGTCAAAACCATTTATGAGTGAATGGGAAGTTGACGTCATTTTCGGGTCTAACATTAATTTTTTAGATAAAATTCATTTGAATTTTTTTTAATAAAAATTATTGTGGGAATTTAATTTAATTCTAAATTCAAATTTTGGGTTCCTAAGTGGTTTCCTAAAGTTTGTAATTTTAGGAATTTAATTTAATTCTAAATTCAAATAGTGGTTTCCTAAAGTTTGTCAAATAGATTAATTTTTATATTCCTTCAAGGTTTTAATAAATCTATTCAACTTTTGGCTTTATTTGATTAAACTATTCTAATAGTTTAATAATATATATATTTCAACTGTTTGAATTTAGTACACCTATGGTTCTCCTTGAAATTGTTTAGAAAACCGTTCCATCTACCAACGGATCATTTTTTCAAAATTGTTTGAAATATGTTCAAAGCAACGGTGGGTTCAACTTTTCAAACAGTACTTGTTCAATTTCAAATACTACCTGTTCGGGTAAGTTTGAATGGTCACCTAGTGGGCTATAAATAAAGATACATTTCCAGCAGTCTAATGATCCGAAAAAAACAGTCTGCAAGTTTCCTTTTTGCTGTCCAGATTTTCTTTTGTGCATTTTTCTTCATTCTAGTTTTAGAATAAATATTCAGAGAGTTAGATCACAGGTTTGGTTCGCCGAACAATTTGTTTTGGACTGCTACTACAAATTGATTAAAGATCATTGTATCTTAGGAGATAGACGCCACTCAACCGTAAGCACCATAGCGGGACGAATCTGTCTTAAGGACAGAATGTCACACACTCGACTTGGTCTTGTAATTTTTATTTGGTTCGACAAAATAAATTCGGTATGTTATTTATTTATTTTGTTTGATTTTCTTTCCAATTTATTTATTTACACAGAAGATCGTTTCAACAATCTTAAGACATATTCGAATTATTCAGTTTACAGAATTTTTCGTTTGTTTCCTTTCTTTTAAGGAAATTATTTTCTGTGAATTTCCAAAATAATATTCTGGTTGGAAAAACAAATATTGATTATATGCTATTTGATAGATAGTAGTAATATACTATCTCTTTTCTTTGACAACTAATAGTACGATACTGGTGTCATTAACAATTCAGAATATATTTTTGTTGAATTTTGTCAGAAATTAATTTTGGGTTTTAGAAATTATTTTCTGAGTTTTCATTACTTAAAATTCTGTTTCAGTATTTTAATTATTGGAGTGTTACAAGAAATTTAAGTTTCTGTGTGAAATTAATTTGCTTAAATAAAATTTTATTTTATTTCCAAATTAATTGAAAAATAAAAGTTATATTCGTATTTCTTTTATTTTACAGAATTTAATTTCTTGTGTGGAATTAATTTGGTTAAATAAAATTTTATTTTATTTCCAAATTAATTGAAAAATAAAAGTTATATTCTTATTTCTTTTATTTTACAGAATTTAATTTTCTGTGTGGAATTATTTTGGTTAAATAAAATTTTATTTTATTTCCAAATTAATTGAAAAATAAAAGTTATAGTTGTTTATTTCTTTTATTTTACAGAATTTAATTTTCTGTGTAGAATTAATTTGTTTAAATAAAATTTTATTTTATTTTCAAATTATTTGGAAAATAAAAGTTACATTCTTGTTTCTTTTATATTTACAGAATTTAATTCTGTGAATTTGGTTTAATTTTCTGTGTAGTGTAAATTCTAATTATAATTTTGTTTTATATATTAGAATTGATGGCTACTGAAACTAATGCCCAAACAAGTACTACTGTGGTGGCTGCGATTGCACCAACCCCCTCTCCTGTGATGACAGTACCAATAAGTCATGGAGAGAAGCCAGAGAAATTCTCAGGAACTGACTTTAAAAGATGGCAACAGAAAATGTTATTCTATTTTACAACTCTGAACCCGACTCGTTTCCTCCGTGAAGATGCTCCTATCCTGAAAGAGGATGAAACCGACCGGCAAGTGGTTGCTGCGGTTGATGCCTGGAAACATGCCGATTTCCTTTGCCGAAATTACGTCTTGAACGAACTTGACAACACATTATACAACGTCTACAGTCCAATCAAGACAGCAAAGGAACTTTGGGCATCGTTGGAGAAAAAGTACAAAACGGAAGATGCCGGCTCAAAGAAATTTGTGGTTGGCAGATTCTTGGATTTTGCAATGGTTGATTCAAAAACTGTGATCAGCCAAGCTCAAGATTTCCAACTCATTCTGCATGACATTCACGCAGAAGGCATGTCTCTCAGTGAATCCTTCCAAGTTGCAGCCTTAATTGAAAAATTACCAAAAGGCTGGAAGGAATTCAAGAACTACCTCAAACACAAGCGCAAAGAAATTTCTATGGAAGAATTAATTGTGCGTTTGAGGATTGAGGAGGACAACCACAATTCTGAAAAGCGGGCTGGTAAGCATCCTATGGAGTCTAAGGCAAATGTGGTGGAACATGCTTCAAAAACCAAGAAACGAAAGTCTTCTGGAGAAAGTTCATCACAAGGCTCTAAAGGGGGAAAATAAAAAGTACAAGTTTAATGGCAAATGTTACATTTGTGACAAAGAGGGACATCAGGCCAAAGATTGCCGTAGCAAAGGCAAAAGCAAAAGAAAAACAAGCAAGAAGCCTGCTCAAGCCCATATGACCGAAGTGGACAAAATTTCCAAAGGTGTAGATGACATCAATCTTTCTGTTGTTGTTTCCAAGGCAAATCTTGTCGGAAATCCTAAAGAATGGTGGGTGGACACTGGTGCTATTCGCCATATTTGTGCCGACAAAAAGATGTTCACATCTTATTCTATAGTGGACAATGGTGAATAACTTTTTATGGGCAACTCCTCAACTTCCAAAGTTGAAGGACAAGGAAAGATTGTACTCAAGATGACATCTGGAAAGCAACTCACTCTCAATAATGTGCTGCATGTACCGGACATTCGCAACAATCTTGTTTCCGGATCTTTGTTGAGTAAGAATGGGTTTAGGCTAGTATTTGAGAGTGATAAATTTGTATTTACTAAGAATGGGATGTATGTAGGAAAATGTTACATGTCTGATGGCCTTTTCAAGTTAAATGTAATGACCGTTGTACCCTCAGTTATTAATAATACTACATCTTCTTCTTACTTGCTTGAGTCTTCAAATTTATGGCATGGTAGACTAGGACATGTTAATTATGGATCTTTGCGTAGATTAATTAATATGGAATGTTTACCTAAATTTGACATTGATTCAAATCATAAATGTGAAATTTGTGTTGAGGCAAAATTATCTAAAATTCCTTTTCATTCAATTGAATGAAGTACGGAATCACTTGAATTAATTTATAGTGACATTTGTGATTTTAAATCAATTCAAACCGGAGGTGGGAAAAAGTATGTAATCACTTTTATAGATGACTATACTAGATATAGTTATGTTTATTTAATTCGAACCAAGGATGAAGCTTTGGAAACTTTCATTCAATATAAAAATGAAGTTGAAAATCAACTTGGTAAGAAAATCAAGAAACTTAGAAGTGATAGAGGTGGTGAATATGAATCACCTTTTGGTGAATTTTGTAAAGAACATGGAATAATTCATCAAACCACCGCTCCTTACTCACCTCAACAAAATGGAATTGCTGAAAGGAAAAATAGGACTTTAAAAGAAATGATGAATGCTATGTTAATCAGTTCTGGATTACCTTAGAACTTATGGGGGGAAGTAATACTTTCTGCTAATTATATTTTAAATAAAGTACCCCGAAAGAAAATAAATCAAACACCTTATGAATTATGGCATGGAAGAGTACCATCCTACAAATACTTAAAAGTGTGGGGGTGTTTGGCTAAAGTGGCTATTCCTAGTCCTAAAAAGACTAAGATAGGTCCTAAGACCATTGATTGCATTTTCATTGGTTATGCCAAGAATCAGAACATTCCGAAATGCATGTAAATACTATTATTGAGTCTCGGAATGCATCTTTCTTTGAACATGTATTTCCAAATAAGACTGGACAAGAGACTAGTAATAAGAAAAGATCTTTTGATGCTATTACTAGTAATGATCATGAACATGATCAAGAACAAGAGTTAGATCAAAATGAGGAAGAGGAACCTAGGCGTAGTAAACGTGCTAGAACCTCAAAATCGTTTGGTCCAGATTTTCTAACATATTTGTTAGAAAATGAGCCTTTAACTTTTAAAGAGGCTATGTCCAGTCCTGAAGTTCCTTTACGGAAAGAAGCTGTCAACAGTAAAGTTGAATCCATCTTGCAAAATCACACTTGGGAATTAGTGGACTTGCCACCAGGTTGTAAACCATTTGGGTACAAGTGGATTTTCAAAAGGAAAATGAAAGCGGATGGATCAATTGACAAATACAAGGCAAGACTTGTGGTCAAAGGATTTAGACAAAAAGAAGGTCTAGACTATTTTGACACATACTCACCGGTTACTAGAATAACATCCATTAGAATGCTAATTGCCATTGCATCTCTATATAATCTAGAAATTCATCAAATGGATGTGAAAACCGCTTTCTTAAATGGTGAGTTAAATGAAGAAATTTACATGGAACAACCAGAAGGTTTTTCTGTTCCAAGAAAAGAAAAGAAAGTGTGTAAATTGGTTAAATCATTATATGGTTTAAAACAAACGCCAAAGCAATGGCATGAGAAATTTGACAAGGCAATGATGTCAAATGGATTTAAAATTAATGAGTGTGACAAATGTGTTTATATTAAAAACACAGAGAAAGGTTATGTCATTGTATGTCTTTATGTAGATGATATGCTCATCATTGGTAGTAATAATGACATGATTAAAACTACCAAGAAAATGTTGAATAAACATTTTGACATCAAGGACATGGGCATTGCTGATGTAATTCTTGGTATGAAAATTACCAAAACATCAGAAGGATATGCTTTGTCACAATCTCATTACATTGAGAAAATACTTGACAAATTCAGTAAAGATGATGATTATCTTGCTAGAACACCTGTAGATGTTAATTTGTATCTTTCTAAGAATGTACAGGAAAGTATTTCTCAATTAGAGTATGCCCAAATTATTGGAAGCTTAATGTACTTGATGAACTGCACTCGCCCAGATATAGCTTATGCAGTAAGTAAATTAAGTAGATATACGAGTAATCCGGGAGTAGAACACTGGAAAACAATTATAAGGGTTCTTAGATATCTCCGATTTTCTCGTAACATTGGGCTTAATTATACTAGATATCCAGCAGTACTTGAAGGATACTGTGATGCAAATTGGATATCGGATACAAGAGACTCAAAGTCCACTAGTGGGTATGTCTTTACTCTTGGTGTGGCGGCTGTATCTTGGAAATCTTCCAAACAGACTTGCATTGCTCGGTCTACTATGGAATCAGAATTCATAGCCTTAGACAAAGTAGGGGAAGAGGCAGAATGGCTTCGCCACTTCCTTGAAGATATTCCAATTTGGCCAAAACCGGTGCCTGCTATATGCATACATTGTGATAGTCAATCAGCAATAGGTAGAGCACAGTGAAAAGTTTGTACTTACCAAAAACGGGATGTATGTAGGAAAAGGTTACATGTCTGATGGCCTTTTCAAGTTAAATGTAATGACTGTTGTACCTTCAGTTATTAATAATAATACATCTTCTTCTTACTTGCTTGAGTCTTCAAATTTATGGTATGGTAGACTAGGACATGTTAATTATGGATCTTTGCATAGATTAATTAATATGGAATGTTTACCTAAATTTGACATTGATTCAAATCATAAATGTGAAATTTGTGTTGAGGCAAAATTATCTAAAACTCCTTTTCATTCAATTGAATGAAGTACGGAACCACTTGAATTAATTCATAGTGACATTTGTGATTTTAAATCAATTCAAACTAGAGGTGGGAAAAAATATTTTATCACTTTTATAGATGACTATACTAGATATAGTTATGTTTATTTAATTCGAACCAAGGATGAAGCTTTGGAAACTTTCATTCAATATAAGAATGAAGTTGAAAATCAACTTGGTAAGAAAATCAAGAAACTTAGAAGTGATAGAGGTGGTGAATATGAATTACCTTTTGGTGAATTTTGTAAAGAACATGGAATAATTCATCAAACTACCGCTTCTTACTCACCTCAGCAAAATGGAATTTCTGAAAGGAAAAATAGGACTTTAAAAGAAATGATGAATGCCATGTTAATAAGTTCTGGATTACCTTAGAACTTGTGTGGGGAAGCAATACTTTCTGTTAATTATATACTTAATAAAGTACCCCGAAAGAAAGTGAATCAAACACCTTACGAATTGTGACATGGAAGAGTACCATCCTACAAATACTTAAAAGTGTGGGGGTGTTTGGCTAAAGTGGCTATTCCTAGTCCTAAAAAGACTAAGATAGGTCCTAAGACTATTGATTGCATTTTCATTGGTTATGCCAAGAATAGTAGTGCATATCGGTTTTTGATTCATAAATCAGAACATTCCGAAATGCATGTAAATACTATTATTGAGTCTCGGAATGCATCATTCTTGGAACATGTATTTCCAAATAAGACTGGACAAGAGACTAGTAATAATAAGAGATCTTTTGATGCTATTACTAGTAATGATCAAGAACATGATCAAGAGCAAGAGTTAGACCAAAATGAGGAAGAAGAACCTAAGCGTAGTAACATGCTAGAACCTCAAAATCTTTTGGTCCAGATTTTCTAACATTTTTGTTAGAAAATGAGCCTTTAACTTTTAAAGAGGCTATGTCCAGTCCTGAAGCTCCTTTATGGAAAGAAGCTGTCAACAGTGAAGTTGAATCCATATTGCAAAATCACACTTGGGAATTAGTGGACTTGCCACCAGGTTGTAAACCTCTTGGGTACAAGTGGATTTTCAAAAGAAAATTGAAAGCGGATGGATCAATTGACATATACAAGGCAAGCCTTGTGGTCAAAGGATTTAGACAAAAAGAAGGTCTTGATTACTTTGACACATACTCACCGGTTACTAGAATAACATCTATTAGAATGCTAATTACCATTGCATCTCTATACAATCTAGAAATTCATCAAATGGATGTGAAAACCACTTTCTAAAATGTTGAGTTAAATGAAGAAATTTACATGGAACAACCATAAGGTTTTTCTGTTCTAGGAAAAGAAAAGAAAGTGTGTAAATTGGTTAAATCATTACATGGTTTAAAACAAGCGCCAAAGCAATGGCATGAGAAATTTGACAAGGCAATGATGTCAAATGGATTTAAAATTAATGAGTGTGACAAATGTGTTTATATTAAAAACACAGACAAAGGTTATGTCATTGTATGTCTTTATGTAGATGATATGCTCATCATTGGTAGTAATAATGATATGATTAAAACTACTAAGAAAATGTTGAATAAACATTTTGACATCAAGGACATGGGCATTGCTGATGTAATTCTTGGTATGAAAATTACCAAAACATCGGAAAGATATGCTTTGTCACAATCTCATTACATTGAGAAAATACTTGACAAATTCAGCAAAGATGATGATCATCTTGCTAGAACACCTGTAGATGTTAATTTGTATCTTTCTAAGAATGTACAAGAAAGTATTTCTCAATTAGAGTATGCCCAAATTATTGGAAGCTTAATGTACTTGATGAACTGCACTCGCCCAGATATAGCTTATGCAGTAAGTAAATTTAGTAGATATACGAGTAAACCAGGAGTAGAACACTGGAAAGCAATTATAAGGGTTCTAAGATATCTCCGATTTACTCGTAACATTGGGCTTCATTATACTAGATATCTAGTAGTACTTGAAGGATACTGTGATGCAAATTGGATATCAGATACTAGAGACTCGAAGTCCACCAGTGAGTATGTCTTTACTCTTGGTGGGGCGGTTGTATCTTGGAAATCTTCCAAACAGACTTGTATTGCTAGGTCTACTATGGAATCTGAATTCATAGCTTTAGACAAAGCAGGAGAAGAGGCAGAATGGCTTTGCCACTTCCTTGAAGATATTCCAATATGGCCAAAACCGGTGCCTGCTATATGCATACATTGCGATAGTCAATCAGCTATAGGTAGAGCACAGAGTCATATGTATAACGATAAGTCACGACACATTCGTCGTCGACATAACACCGTGAGACAACTACTCTCTAATGGAATTATTTCCATAGAATATGTTAAGTCTAAAGACAACATAGTGGATCCACTAACCAAAGGGTTAGCAAGAGAGTTAGTTGAGAATTCATCGAGGGGAATGGGTTGACAAATTCAGCAAAGATGATGATCATCTTGCTAGAACACCTGTAGATGTTAATTTATATTCATGGTTTATTTTAATAAATAGCCCACAAGATTATTTGTGGAAGTTTCAAGAATATATTTTAAAATCAAGTTATGATTTTAATTATAAAAATCAAGATATTACTTTTGGTTGGTGATCTCTTGAAGTTTGAGAAAATATAGAGTATATTTATTATATACTTGGTAAATTTTCTAAATGTTATTAAATTAGAATTTCTAATTTACGTAATTTGTATATGAATGGAAATTTTATATTGATTGGTCAATCTATGATTCAAAACAAATACCATCATAGTAGTTTGAGGCATCTGTTGTGTTGATTATTATTTTTTAATAATCTATTGAAAGTTATTTTTAAAGTAACTTCAAATTTTGTGAGATAGGATGTCTTCAATCTTTATTTCACTTGTGTGGTAGACTTGGTTAAGCCATGAATCATGTTCTTAATGTGAGAATTTACCTTTTGAATTAAAAGAGACAATTCCATTTTTGTCCCCATATATATCTTTATGAGTTATTTTTTGTGACTGTGTCACTTGTCTGGAAATAATTCATGTTATTTGTGTTAATTTATGTATTATCACAAATGTGGGGGAGAGAGATTAATGGGAAAATTATGCAGTATGATTGACTTGTTAATCTTTTCCGTGTCTACATATGTTCTAGAGTTGACAATTAATATCAATTTAGTTTGTGGTGTATTATAAATGGATGTCATTTATTTATTAAAGTGTTGATAAAAATGTGAATCTATGTGTTTTGACATAAGAGGAATTCTAACTATTCTTTAGAATAATGACTAAAATTGGTGTGGCGACTGATCCGTAATGAAATATTATATGAATTAAAATATTTCATGGGTAAAAGACACTTTGGTAATTGTCGACGTAGTCACCAATACTGGATAAGACAAATAAGATGTAAATGTATTTATACAGTGATATTTATATTCCATGTTGAGATTGGAATTAAGGGTTGCAGTAAACAAAAAGAAATTAATCATGGCTAAAAAAATGTTATTTGACAAAGTGTTGTAGCCATAACCGGTATTAGTCATTTCTTCTTTATACTGCAAAAGCAAGTTATGAAGTCTAATTGTCTTTTAGACAAATTAGTATTGTGATTATATTCACAAAGCAATTTACATCTTGTTATTTAGTTCAAGCACGCCAATTAATGATATATTCTGATTTATCTCAGAATTGTAGGGGTGTATTAATATTTTTTATAATTATACATCAGCAAGAGAAATTAAGTTTTCTTGGAATGCTTAAAATGTGGGGGTGCTTGGTGTATTTTACGAAAGTAACGATTCTGATTGTAGGTCCACAAAAGAATCTCAATTCTTTCTATAGGACAAAGTTACAGTAGAAGCAAAAATAGTTTCATTAACTCCTAAAGGAACAACTTTATGTTTATTATTTTAAATTTGAAAATTGGGAGTGACATAGAGTAACGGTAAGTCTCGATGTAATCAAAGACTTAATACCGTAGGACATTTGCTTTCAGTTGTGAATATTGTCTAAGGATAATATAATGGATCCACCAATGATATATAATTGAGAAGGTCAAACGAAAAATAGCGGCCGCTAAACAAAAAATTTGACCAGAGAGCAAATGAGGGAAAGTTCATCGAGGGAAATGTGATTAAAGCCAATTACACCAGAGTCATCATAATGGTAACCCTACTTAGATGATTGGAGATCCCAAGAACTAAGTTCAAAAGGACAACTAAGTTATGTGTGGCTCGTCAGAAATCACTAAAGGAGTCTATCTCCTATTCATTCCTATGATGAGAGTGATATCTACAACATGTGTTGTATGTAGGGGATTTAGGGTAAGCTATGCTTTTAATGATTACTTATATCTTGAAAAAACCTAGAGGGGTATCTTTCAAGAGGAATATTTAAGAAACTCGAAATAAGGATCACCTATATGAGTGTGAAGGGGTCGCTTCTATGAGAATTGATAAGGCTAAATTTTCTAAAGAACTCATGAAACACCAAGACTTGCCCAAGGCCAAAATGGGCACAACCGTGAGAACTAAACTATGTCTGGAAATATTCTGTATGACTTCTATTGTCTTGGCTTATATAAACGGCTGAACAGTTCAAGGCATCATGTCCACTGATTAGCTAGTAAGTCCGATAGACTTTCACTAGGGAAGGTTCAAAGCCGAAAGCTACCTATCCCGATGCAAGATATTTTCTTAAATGTACTCTCTCTTTGTCTGCATGTTGTTGCATGTCCTTTCCGTAAATTTCATTCATGTGGGGGATTGTTGGAAAATTTGAATTAAAATTTACTCCAATGGTTGTGTCTCTTGAGATGAAAGAGTGTGTCCTTTTGAAGGATCACAACTTTTATGAAGAGTCACATAGAAGTCTATATATTTCATCTCCCTCACAACATTTTGGATAGTGAATTGTCATTCTTCTTCACTTTGCATTTACTCTTCATATTTCCTGAGTCTAATTTTCTTATTAAGAGAGTACATGCACAGCAAAGTTCGCTAGGCTTGCAATAATAGTGCTGCTAGTGCAAGACATTGATCGTTGTATCCTGGGAGATAGACGTCTATTGAATCCTAAGCACCGGTGGGAGGACGAATCTGTCTTAAGGAAAGAGTGTCACACACTCGACTCGATCAAGTTTTATCTATTTATGTGATGTAAGTTTGGTTACATTATTTTGTCAATTTAATTTATTTTTGGTTTTGCCCAAAAATCGTTTACATATTTTTAAATTATATATTTCAAATAGTTTGGTACTATTTTTCTAACAATCTTAAGACAGATTCTAAATTTAAATAATCAATGAACCTATGAGAAAAATAAAAACTCAAAGAAGATATGATTTGGCCCAAGCACCAATATAGAAAAATCAAACTTGACATGCATTATACACCGATAATTCGAAGGTTCTTCCTTAGCAAAGGATGCAGACAAAAACTGTAATGACCCGGAACCGTGCGTCACAATTATGAGCAATTAATTATGCTTTAGTATGATTTAATTGAAGAATATCTGTTTGAATTGGAAAAAAATATCTGTTGGAATGACAACTTCGAGACTGAAATTGATAACCATAGTGGGTTCGGAAAACGAAATTGAGCACGCCTATGTGATACCAGGAATTTTTAGAACCATTTGGGAAAATAAATTGAGGACTGAATTTCGTCTGATTCGCTAAGCTCCGTTTGGCTTGTAAGTTTTGGCACAATTCCATTTTTATGATATATAGATAAGGATAGAACTATGTTGACTCATTCACTCAACAAAAGAGAAGAAAAATATCTGGAAAAGAGAGAGAGAGAGAGAGAGAGAGAGAGAGAGGGAGAGATAGAGAGTTCGGGAGAAAGAGGAAAGAAAGGGGAAGAAGGTAGAGAAAGGGGGGAAATTAAGCTTAACGTGCTCAAATTGATTACTCTAGGTAAGGGTCTTCTTCTATTTTCTTGAAATAAGGTAGAATCATCAACGATCTTATGATATGTAAATGAATTGAAAGGGGAATCATGTGAAATTTGAACATGCATGGCATGAATTTATGATTATTTGGCATATTTGAGAAAGAACCTCCATGGATGTTTAGAAATGAAGCTTTTTATGTGCAAGTTCATGGTTTTCCAACTTAACTCATGGGTTGATCTTATGTATGATGAAATTGGGTTTGAATTGAAGTTGTAATGTTTCATTTATGTTGTTGATCAAGTGTTTTGAGCCTTGGTTTCATAAGATTGGAAGTGGTTTTGTCAAAGGAGAGATTGAAGCTTGGAAGAAGAACCCAGAATTTCAGATTTTGCTTGGTCCGCTCGAGCGGCAGGAAGCCCGTTCGAGCGGGAAAATTAGCCTCCCAGCAGTTTGGGAAATCGTATGGGCCGCTCGAGCGGCCAAAGTGGCGCTCGAGCGGAGGACCTATTTTCAAGAAATTTTGGGAAGTTGAATTACATGATTTTCACATGTTATTTGCATCATTTGGCATTTCATGAACATGAAATTAAATAAGGGAAGAATAGAATGACATGAATTATGTGATGTATTGATGAGGTGTATTGAAGAAATGTGTTATAATATTGATAATTGCAGGTCAAGAGGCGAAGACCGTGCAACCGGTTTTAGAAACCCACTGTGAGTAACATTTCTGTAAAGATATGTTAGTACGATCTATGTTTAAAAGTGCTATGTTATGTATGATTTTGAAATGATAATGTTTTCTGTGAACGAATGTCCTAATTGCGAATCTAGTATGGCATCCACGGATAGTTTGAAGTCATGGGGGACGGCATGAAAATGTAGGCCCATGACCAGTTACGAGATCTCGGTATGTGTTTAATCGGTGTCCGGGACCGGTTACTCTAGTCGTTGGACGACAAATGTTATGTTCTATGGAGTATGCCATTATGTATGTTCTATGATGATTATAATTTTGATTATGATTGATTTATTACGGATTTATGAAAAGTTGGACTTCGTTCACTATCCCCTTTACTTTAATGTTACTTCCTGAGCTTTAGCTCATTGTTTGTATATATGTATTTATAGGTGAGCATTCTGGGAGTCAAGCCTAGGCGGAGTCCGAGCCGAGCCGAGCCGCCGTTTTGAAGTCTACCCGGTGTTTTGATGCCTCCGAGCTGGGGCTAGGCCTGGAAGGCCGTACAAGCTTTGTTTTTGGTTGTATAGCTGTGGCGTGAGCCTATGTTTTGTATATGAATTTTTGATTACATGTTATGTAATGTAGTGGGTAAATTAACATTTTTGGCATGTAATGTATATTCATATAAATGCACAGCTCTTTGGACTATTAGTGTTTTGTTTTCGCTTCCGCGAGCCCCGGTTATTTATGTTTTGTTCAGAAAGGCCTGTGGTAATCTAGGATTACTGGCCGGTTACGATGCCAACCTTCTCGGGGCGGGTTTGGGTCGTGACAAAAACCGACATGACTAAACAATGCTCAAAACTAGATCGTTTGCATGAGGTAACTCTAGTTTGTTTAATATTCAGTAATTTTTGTGTAATTCGTGGGTAGATCATCACACAAAATTTAAAGAGAAAAAGGTGTCTTATTGTATAATGTCAAAGACACTTCGAATAATTGAAAACAAAATTTTAAACAGGCTGTAAAATTTTTCTTCTTTTTTGTTTTTTTTTAAAAAAAAATAAAAATAAAAACTAATTCTATTATCAATTCACCATATACATGGTTTTAAATTAAAAAATCAAAACCCAATGGTCAAAATTAAATAACAAACAGAATCTGAATCCAATTTCCTAAACAAACTAGGAAATTCAATATCAAACTCTACATCGAACCGGAAGAATTTTTCCCATACAAATAGAACTAATGTAATCACAAACAAAATTTGTATTGCAACCCAAGCTATTTTGGTTATAATCACAACAGATTAACATTTGCCATTAAACTTGTACTTTTTATTATCCCCCCCTTTAGAGCCTTGTGATGAACTTTCTCCAAAAGACTTTCGTTTCTTGGTTTTTGAACTATGTTCCACCACATTTGCCTTAGACTCCATATTTTATATGGCTTATTTTGGGCCGACTTTGAGGCCAAAATTTAGTGGGCTCCAAACGTCTTTTGGGGTGGGTCCGAAGAGGTGACGTGTTCCTTGCCGCGTGGCAAGTCACACGGTGAAGACGGAACGTCAAAACCATTTATGAGTGAATGGGAAGTTGACGTCGTTTTCGGGTCTAATATTAATTTTTTAGATAAAATTCATTTGAATTTTTTTTCAATAAAAATTATTGTGGGAATTTAATTTAATTCTAAATTCAAATTTTGGGTTCCTAAGTGGTTTCCTAAAGTTTGTAATTTTAGGAATTTAATTTAATTCTAAATTCAAATAGTGGTTTTCTAAAGTTTGTCAAATAGATTAATTTTTATATTCCTTCAAGGTTTTAATAAATCTATTCAACTTTTGGCTTTATTTGATTAAACTATTCTAATAGTTTAATAATATATATATTCCAATTGTTTTAAATTTAGTACACCTATGGTTCTTCTTCAAATTGTTTAGAAAACCGTTCCACCTACCAACGGATCATTTTTTCAAAATTGTTTGAAATATGTTCAAAGCAACGGTGGGTTCAACTTTTCAAACAGTACTTGTTCAATTTCAAATACTACCTGTTCGGGTAAGTTTGAATGGTCACCTAGTGGGCTATAAATAAAGATACATTTCCAGCAGTCTAATGATCCGAAAAAAACAGTCTGCAAGTTGCCTTTTTGCTGTCCAGATTTTCTTTTGTGCATTTTTCTTCATTCTAGTTTTAGAATAAATATTCAGAGAGTTAGATCACAGGTTTGGTTCGCCGAACAATTTGTTTTGGACTGCTACTACAAATTGATTAAAGATCATTGTATCCTGGGAGATAGACGCCACTCAACCGTAAGCACCATAGCGGGGCGAATCTGTCTTAAGGACAGAGTGTCACACACTCGACTTGGTCTTGTAATTTTTATTTAGTTCGACAAAATAAATCCGGTATGTTATTTATTTATTTTGTTTGATTTTATTTCCAATTTATTTATTTACACAGAAGATTGTTCCAACAATCTTAAGAATAAAAAATTATTGTGGGAATTTAATTTAATTTTAAATTCAAATTTTGGGTTCCCGAGTGGTTTCCTAAAATTTGTAATTTTGGGAATTTAATTTAATTCTAAATTCAAATTTTAGGTTTCTAAGTGGTTACCTAAAGTTTGTACCTCTTCCTTTATTTATTAAACGATTCAAATAGTTTAATATATATATATATATATATATGTTTCAAATGGTTTAAATAATGTGTGAGTGATTTTCCGATCACACTGCTCTCCTTAGGAATTCAGCTGTAGAACACAGGCAGAATAGATGGCACCTTGCTGTCCTGCACAGAAAGAAAAGGCTCCAGCGGTGGTTCTTCCACCCGGGGGCACTCCGACGATCAAGTCAGTATATCTCTCAAAGATAATTAAGTATTCAACTCACAAGCTTGAGTATTAAAAACGTACCTTTGACCCATGGAGGTGCCTACCTTTTATAGTCAATACAGTCCTAGTCCCAATAGGAGCCTAACTCCAACGGACTCAGGACTATTGCTAATCTAGAACTCCCAATGGGTTTAGGACAAAGCTCTGCAAGAGTTTTACCTTTATCCACACTGAAGTCTTCTCTCAATCTAGGACTCTTGTCCTTTATCCGCTTATCTCGGATTCCGATATCTTCGGAGATAACCTTGGCAATTCCGTGATTACCTCGGCATAACTTACCATGACACGTGGCACCTCGGTCGACACGTCGGTGTCACCATGCCACGTGTTAGTACTCAGAAAATATGTCCCCACAATTGCCCCCTAGGTTCTATTACCTCGGCATTCTGAGGTGATGGAACCTACATTGTTCCTCTTTCCAGTACATCGGCGTCAGAACTTTTGAGCCGAAGTCATTCTCTTAAAGCCGACATGTCTGCTTTCAAGAACAAGAATTCAAAATGCACTCTTCTACGCGCATGAGCTGTCCTGCATTACTTCTCAATCGTTTCTCTTTCGTGTTTTATCTTCATTGGCCCGTGCCTGTGACGCGCTGGTAAGCCGTCTTTCATCTGTTCACGCCGTCTGACTCGTGCGTTGCCCTAGGCACAATAATTGCCTTATTTTGCCGCCGTTTCAAGTTTTTTAACAAAACTTTGTTTTTTCCCTCTTTCTTTTCTCACTTTTGCATTCGATTTACTTGTTTTTCTCTCTCTAAAGCTCTTTCTTCTTCGAATCTGCCATTGCTCTAAGCTCCAAACTCTGCAACTGTCTTCATTCTGCCATTCCTATGAGGCTTTCGCTCCTGTTTCGACCGTCGTCTGTCCTCGGCGAATTTTATTCCGGCCTCACTTTATCTGGTAAGCAACTGGCCCTTCTTCTCCAGTTCTTGATTATCCCTGGAATTTCCTATTTTTACTGTTCTGTTCAAGCATTCAATTTGTGAATCATTCTCCTGAATATATCTTATTCTATGATTTTGCATATGTCACGAACACTTTGCACTGTTTCACCACTGTTCTTGGCCCTCAACCCTTTGTAATTTTCGTGTTAATAACCCATTGTTTGTTCTTGAATCTGAAATTCGCCTTTGTTTTCTGCCTTTTGTATTTTTTCCAGATCCGTGCCCTTTGATCTTCGTCTTCATAGTTCTAGGTTTGGGATTTGTTTATAGAACCTTCGATTCGTAGGAAAAACTGAAACAAGCCTTACCTGTACTTTCCCAGATTTGTAGCCGAGGTTCTTGCAACCCTTCTGAAATAACCCTCTTCTGAAACCCAGCCCTTTATACTCAGATTGACACAATGGGCATGTGGAGACATAGGGTAAACACCCCAACTAAACTTGAATTTTTCAGGCAAGAGTTCTCTATTCCCAATGACGTCCACCTTAGGCTAGCTGGGGATGATGATTCCATCATGCCTACAGATAATACAATGCCTTTCCCTGTTGTAGCTTTTGTTGAATGTGGACTTCGGTTCCCACTCAATCCCCTCTTTCGTGAAGTTCTTCACTACTACACCCTCAACCCTATGCAACTCACCATCAACTCCTATAGAACACTTAATGGTATCATAGCTTTAGCTCGGCAAGAGAATGTTAGGATCACTCTCGCCGATATCCAATACTGTTATACTATGTGCGCCCTTGACCTGAAAGAAAAGGGTTATGTGTATTACCTTAAGCCGAGGTCTACCGAATTTAAAATCGTAGCCGACCTCCCAGACTCCAACAAAGGGGCTGGAGACGATTATCTTATTGCTTCTGGAAATTGGGAATTTGGCCTAGACGAAGAAGTTCATCTCTTCCCTCTTCCCCGAACAGTCAAAGAGGGCAAGGGTAAGAGCCCAATGCGAATTACTTAGTTGTTGGTTTTTTTTTTTTTGTTTTTTTTTTAAAAAAAAATTTATCTGTTTCTGATGTTGTGTTCTTCTTTGCAGACGTTCGCAAGCCACCAAAGGACTTTCGCCAGTCCTATTTCGTTAGAAAAGACCTGAAGAAGCTCCTGGACCTTCCGATCCAGAAGCGCAAGGCTCCACTGGTGTTGAACTTCATCCCTACCTACAAATCTACTTTGCCCGACGTTCCAAGGAGAAAGAAAAAGAGCCTCTCTCCACCTACTGCTACCACTACACATTCCGTATCAACATCTCGGGCTGACCAAGGATCAACTTCTGATCCAGCCGATCAACCATCTACTTCAGCCCCATACTTAGTCCCAATTCCAGAGAGGAAACGTCGGCGACGTCTTGTCAAAACAGCTGAGATGGGTCGCCCGAAGCCCGTTGTGCAAGATCTTCTGGCCGACCTCCCAGTCGATGCCGACGTTGTACCAGTTCAAACAATGCCTCCGCCAAAACCAAAAAGGCCAAAAAAGCCCAGCCTAAGACCAAAGCAACTGAGACTGAGGCTGAGGATGCCATGCCTATCTCCCAATTGGCCGAGAGCAAGAAGACCGCTTCTGCCTCGGTCAAAAGGTCTGCTGAGACTCAACCCTCAGAGTCCCACAAATCGAAGAAGCCGAGGTCATCTTCTGCGTCGACTTCAAAATCCAAAATACCCAAGGTCCCTTGGACACCTGCAATTACCTTGGAAGACAAGCCAATCTTGGCTAGTGACAGCGCCGATGACATAAACGTTGGTGTTGCACTAAGCACAGCCCTCCTTCTCCCAGGCGATCTTGAGAAGAACGCCGAGATGAGTGAATACGAAAATTACGCTCTGATACTGCAACGCTGTGTTCAAGTAAGTGTCTTCATCTTTTAACCTGTCTGTCTTCATTTTTTTTATACTTGTAAATTTTGCACTAACTTCTGTTTTTATGTTCCTACAGGCTTTTCAGCACGCCCATTCTTTTTCCATGCAATCGTTTGAAAAATCGGAGAAGTTGTCCGAAATGAAGAAGGAGTATGCTGCCCTTCAAAAAATTAATAAGAATCTTCAAAACAAAATGAAGACTTTAGAGGATCAGGCCGAAGCTGCCACTCAGGCTCAACAAATAGCTGAAGAAAAGGCCGAGGCTGCTGATGCCATAAAGACTGTGGTTGAAGCCCAAAAGAAAGAGGCCGAGGAAAAAGCAACCCAAGCCGAGAAAGAACTCCAAGAGGCTTTGGCTACCAAGGATGCCGAGATCAAGGCGGCTGATGACAAAGCATACGCCCAAGGCATGGCCGACGTTACTGAGGAATATAAACTTCAAGTCAGGCAGGCATGCAACAGGGGCTTCTCCCTTGGTTGGATGTCTTTGTCAAGAAGCTCAATATCCCAGATGACTCGCCATTGCGCAAGGCTGATGCTATTCCTCTGCCATTCCCTCCTCCTCCACCTCCAAGTCAAACTGGTGATGAAGATGAATCCGAGTCTGAAGCCGAAGATGAGGATAAAGATGATGATGCTCTGGTAAGGAAGCCCAAAGATACCAATGAGACCAAGTTTCCTCCTCAGGGTGATCAAGTCCTTGACTTGACTAATGAGGAAGATGAGGAGGTTACTAAAGAGGCTACTCCTGAACAAGCATTATCTGATGTCCCGTTGGTTGAAAAAAGTCTTGATCAAACAGTCGCAGAAATTGACGCCGAGATTGCGGCAGAAAAAGACGCCGAGGTTGTGGAAAAGGATGCCGAGGTCGTGGCAGAAAAAGATTCCGAGGTGGTTCTCCCAGAGTCCTCTGAGGTCTCAGCCCAGCCATCTGTTGATGTTTGAAGAAAATGTCTTTTGTACTTTTGTTTTCTGAACAATGTAAGCTTCCTCTTTATGGCCGACGCGCCTTTCTTTGTCACTTGTGAACATTTAACTTCTGCTAGGCCATAGTGCCTTTATTATATACAACTGTAACTGTTTTTCTCTGAATGCTTTAGTCTTTAATTTCTCTTCATTGCTTCTGTGTGGTTCTATACTTAGAATATTTTGAACGATTTACATAATTCTTCCTTTGCACAATCTTCTCGGGGTTACATACCTCGGGTATAATAACAGCAGATTTTACTTCGGCAAGATATTGACCTGCAATCTTTTCATAAATTTCAACAAGTATAAAACATATACTATTCAATGTTAACCTTGCAGACTTTTCTCAAGTTTCAATGAGTGTTTAAACAGCAATCTCAATCTGTCCTATTTGTAAATTGCTACAAATTTCAACAAGGATCAATATATACAGTAAACTTTTCTCAAGTTAGAATAAGTATTAAACAATGATCTACTTGTAAATTGCTGCAAATTTCAACAAGGGTTCACACAATTATATTTACCTTAACCTGTAAATTGTTGTCAATTTCAACAGATGATCATAAGTCGGCTTAACTTTAACTTGTAAATTGCTACAAATTTCAACAAGTGTTAAACATCTTCTTTGGTTTATCCAACCAGTAGATTGCTATAAATCTGTAAGCAATAACCTCGGCTTCACTTCGACTTGTAAATTGCTACAAATTTCAAAAGTGAGGTTAAGGAACCATCTCGGCTTACTTTTAACTTGTAAATTGCTGCAAATTTCAACAAGTGGTAAGCTTTGTATCGGTTTGACCAACTTGTAAATTGCTATAAATTTCAACAAGTGGTAAACTTTGTATCGGTCTGACCAACTTGTAAATTGCTGCAAATTTCAACAAGTGGTAAACTTTGTATCGGTCTGACCAACTTGTAAATTGCTACAAATTTCAACAAGTGGTAGACTTTGTATCGGTCTGACCAACTTGTAAATTGCTACAAATTTCAACAAGTGGTAGACTTTGTATTCTCTGTGCCCCCAATGTGAACTTAAGTTCCACTTGGGTTCTCATTTTTTGTCTTCCAGAAACAATGTTAAGTATCTTAATCAATCATATGCGCTTGAAGAATTCTGAAAAGATTTTATTGATGACATCGGCCAAAAATAATGAACATCTCAATGATAGAAAAATTTCAAATTACAAGTGTTCCAGGGTCTTGGTAATGCTTTGCCCTCATTGTCTTCAAGCCGATAAGCTCCATTGCCTAACACCGAAGTAATTCTGTAAGGTCCTTCCCAGTTTGGGCCAAGCTTGCCCTCTCTGGGATCTTTCTTGTTGCCGACGACTTTTCTCAAGACTAGGTCGCCGACTTGAAAGTCTCTTGGGTTGACCTTCTTGTTGTAAGCTCTGGCAAGCTGTTGCTGGTATACTGCAAGCTGAATTGCAGCCTTCTCTCTTCGTTCTTCTAGAAGATCCAGATCTCGGGCTAGGAGTATGTCATTTGTCCCATTCTCAACTCCTTGTGTTCGGATCCCTGGAATGTCGACTTCCAGTGGAATTACTGCTTCTGTGCCATAGGCCATGGCAAAGGGGGATTCCCTCGTTGATCTCCTCGGCGTAGTCCGATATGCCCAAAGTACGTTGGGCAATTCGTCTACCCACTTTCCTTTTGCTGCCTGCAGTCTCTTCTTTATTCCATCCAAAATTACTTTGTTGGATGCTTCCGCTTGCCCATTACTTTGGGGGAAACTTGGTGTTGAAAAGTAATTCTTGATCTTGAATTTTGCACAGAAGTTCTTGATAAGTTTGCTGTCAAACTGCGTTCCGTTGTCGGCAACGATGGCTCTAGGGATGCCGAATCTGGTGATAATGTTTTTCCATATGAAATTCTTGACGTCCACATCTCGGATTTTGGCAAGAGGTTCTGCCTCTATCCACTTTGTGAAGTAATCTGTTGCTACCAGCAAGTATTTTCTCTGCCCAGTTGCTTGGGGGAGTTGTCCAACCAGATCCATGCCCCATTGGGCAAACGGCCAAGGGCTGGATACTGGGTTCAGATCAGCAGCTGGCTGATGAATCAAAGGTGCGAACCTTTGGCATTGTTCGCACTTCTTCACGTATGCTTCTGCATCTTTTTGCATGTAGGGCCACCAATACCCCTGGGTAATGGCCCTATGGGCTAATGATCTGCCCCCAATGTGGCTTCCACAAATCCCTTCATGAATTTCATATAAAAAATCTTCAACTTGTAAAGGATGTACGCACCTTAAAAGTGGTCCAGTGAAGGACCTTCTGTAGAGATGTCCGTCTGCAGTTAGGCTGAATCTTGCCGACTTCAATCTGACTTTGTGCGCCTCCTTGCGGTCTTCTGGCAGCTTTCCTTCTTTCAGGAATGCCACAATTGCATCCATCCAGCTTGGCCCCATGTCCACACACATTGTTTCTTGCTTTGCGTTCTGTGGTTCTATGCTCGGGCCCGACATGTAGTCGATCATAATTGTTCTTGTCTTTCCAGTCTGCATTGAACTTGCCAGGTTGGCCAACGCGTCGGCGTGGCTGTTATCATCTCGGCTTACTTGAAGAAGTCGGCAGTTCTGAAATAACTCGGCTAATCTGATAACCTCTTTTGCATATGCCGACATCCTCTCGTCTCTGGCAGCAAATTCTCCTGTTGACTGGTTAACAATTAACTGTGAATCACAAAAAACTATTACCTCATCTGCTTCTGCTGCTGCTGCTAGCTTTAGTCCTGCAATTAATGCCTCGTATTCTGCTTCATTGTTTGAGGCCTTGAACCCCAAACGGATGGATTGTTCTATTATTTCTCCATCTGGGGATATCAGCAGTACTCCTGCCCCCGCTCCCTGTCGGTTTGAACTTCCATCGACAAACAGTCTGAATGAGTCGCCGATGTAGATGCTGCAAGGTCTGAGCTTTTCCTTCCTTTGTGCCTTGGCCTTTGGCTGGGATTCTCCCTGCTTGCTGGGACCTCGTTCATCTTGGCTCACCGGAGCCCGATGTTCGATGGACTCAGGTGTGAACTCTGCCACGAAGTCGGCCAGAACCTGGCCCTTAATCGCTGTTCTGGGCCTGAACTCCAAGTCATACTGGCCCAAGGCCACTGCCCACCTTGCAATTCTACCTGTAAGGTCTCCTTGTTGCAACAAGGACTTCAGTGGGTGCTCTGTAAGTATTACAATCTTGTGTGCTTGGAAGTAGTGGTTCAACTTTTTTGAGGCCATTACTAAGGCCAGCATTAACTTTTCTAGCGGGAGATACCTTGTTTCTGCGTCGGCCAAGGTTTTACTTACATAATAGACAGCCTTCTGTTCTCCCTGCTCTTCTCGGATTAACACTGCACTTACTGCGTGTTCTGACACAGCTAAGTACAGAAACAACTCCTCCCCAGGTTCAGGTGTTGAGAGGACTGGGGCCGTGGTCAGATACTTTTTCAGGTCGGCCAAAGCGGCCTCACATTCTTCAGTCCATAGGAAGTCTGCGGTCTTTTTTACCAGGTTGAAGAAGGGTTTACACTTGTCTGAACTTCGGCTTATGAATCTGTTTAGGGCTGCGGCCCTGCCAGTGAGCATTTGAACCTGTTTTGCCGATGTTGGGCTCTGTAGATCTAGGATGGCCTTGATCTGATCTGGGCTGGCCTCTATTCCCCTTCTTGTTACCAGGTAGCCTAGGAACTTACCAGATCCAACTCCGAACGCGCATTTAGATGCGTTGAGTCGGAGCCGATATGTTTTGAGTATGTCAAATACCTTTTTAGGTCGGCAAGATGACTTTTAGGCTCCTTGGTCTTCACGACCATGTCATCGATGTAGACTTCAACTGTTTTGCCTATCAGGTGTTTGAACATTTTGGTTACCAGCCTTTGGTAGGTTGCTCCTGCGTTCTTCAGCCCAAAAGGCATCACCCTGTAGCAGTACAGGCCTTTTGGGGTGATGAACGCTGTCTTCTCTTCGTCTGGGGGGTACATGGCTATCTGATGGTACCCCCTATAAGCATCCAGGAAGCTCATCCTTCCGTGTCCTGATGTGGCATCCACCAGCTGGTCAATTTTTGGCAGAGGGAAGCTGTCCTTGGGGCAGGCTTTATTTAGGTTTGTAAAATCTACGCAAACCCTCCATTTACCGTTTTTCTTCTTTACCACCACAGTGTTTGATAGCCACGTTGGATAATTGACTTCTCTGATGGCCTTGGCTTCCAGAAGTTTGTCTACTTCTTCTTCCACAGCTTCGACGTGCATCAACGTCGGTCTTCTAGCTCGTTGTATTACAGGTTTTGCCGACCTGTCGATGTTCAGTCTGTGGCATGTGACCTCGGGGTCAATGCCAGGCATTTCGTAAGGTGTCCAGGCGAACACCTCTATGTTTGCTCTTAAAAAAGCTTCCAGTTCTCTCTCTTCTTCTTCGGCTAAGCCTGAGCCGAGAAGAAAGAAGCGTTCTTCGTCGCCCTCCTGGACGAGGATTTTCTTTAGTGATTCCTCACTCTTCTCGGCCGGCTCCTTGCCGACATCATCTAGGACCTCCATGTCCTCATCTTCAATCTCTGCCTTTGCTGGTTCTCGAATATTGCAGGTAGTCTTCATTGCTGCCATGGAGCAATTTTTTGCCTGCAGTTGATCTCCTCTGACTTCTTCAATCCCATGTTCTGTTGGGAAGCGCAGTAGTTGGTGCAATGTCGAGGGAACTGCCCCCATTGCATGCAACCATGGCCTTCCCAATATGATGTTGTAAGGAGAAGGCGTATCAATCACGATGAATTCTGTCCTGATCTTCTTAGTACCGGCCTGTACTTCCAAGTTTGTGGCGCCCAGTGGCCACGTCGGCGTTCCATTGAAGCCGACCATCGGGCCGTTCGATTGCTCCATGTCGTCTGGGTGAAGGCCTAGCTCCTTGTAACATCTAACGTACATGATGTCACAAGAGCTGCCTTGATCTATTAGGATGCGTTTCACTTGGCACTCCCCAACCTGGAGGGATACTACCAAGGCATCATTATGCGGGTGCTGGACCATCTCTAGGTCGGCTTCGGTGAAGGTTATTATCGGTCCTTGGCTCTCTTCAGGCCGATGTCTCTTTTCCCCGACTTGGTAGACATGCTGCAGATGCCTAACCCTTTGAGTTTCTCCTCTGACTTCATTCTCATTAACTTTTGAGTGGATCACATTAACTATCCGAGGTCCTTCTGCCCGAGGTTGCGGAGGTGGTGGGGCTGCTGGAGCCTGAGGCAGTCTTGCCTGTTCTTCTCTTGTTCTGGTTTCATCGACAAGATCTCTCAGGTGGCCTTGTCTTACCAGATCTTCCAAGTGTGCCTTTAGGGCTCTGCAGCCCTGTGTTGTATGTCCGTTCTCATTGTGATAAGCACAATGTCTGTCCATGTTTCTTCCCATGAATTCTCCTGGTTCCCTTGCTGGTGTTCTGAAATAGGGCTGGCTCCGAATTTTTCCTAGGACTTTTTGAATTGGAATTCGGAACACGGTTGTCACTGCCTGTTTAGCCCTTAACTCCATCTCTGTTTTGCTGAATCCGTTGTTACTTCGGCTTTGCTTCGGCGAGCCGTTCCCTTTTTCCTGTTTGACTTCCTTGTGGGCCGATGTATCCTCCTCGGCTCGTGCATACTTTTCGATTCTTGCCATGAGCTCCTCCATGCTCTTCGGCAATGTCTTTGCCAAGGATTTCCGTAGTGAACAGTTATCTTTTAGGCCGTTCTTGAAAGACACGACCGCTACCTCCTGATTGCATTCAGGTATTCGATTGAACACCTCGTAGTACCTTTTCGCATAGGCCCTGAGGCCTTCATCCTTGCTGATTTTTAAAGCCATTAGCGCGTCCACCCTTAATGGCTGTAGTTTGTTTGTTACAAACCTGGCCACAAACATCTCGGCCAGGCCTTCCCATGTCTTCACGCTTCCCTTTGGTAATTTATGGAACCAATCTGATGCAATTTCCCCAAAGGACGAGGGGAACACTTTGCAGAGTAGTGGCTCGTTTCCACTGTACAACGCCATTGAGTTCAAAAATAGTCCAACGTGGAAGTTAGGGTCTGACTTACCATCGTATATTTGAAACCTCGGCATGCTGAATCTTTTTGGTGCTTCAAATTTGTCCAGTTCTACCGAGAACGGTGTCCTCGGCTTGACGGGTGAGGTTACCTCGGCTTCAGCGTTCTGTTCCTTCCTCTTGAGGTAGTTTCTCAAGTCTTCTTTACTTCTCCCCGGAGCTCGGCTGTCTAAGGACTTTAGTCTCTTCGGCACACTACTCTCGTCCTTGTGAGGGGCCCGTTTCGATCTTTCTCCGTGGGTTGTGTCAAAGCAGAGCGCCTGCTTTTGAACATGCCGATGTTCTCTGGGTTCCTGATCCTTCGTTCGATACGTTCTCTGGGACTTCTCTTGTCTTGGCTCCTCTCGTCTAACCTCGCCGGAGGGTGGGTGAGAGTGCCTTTTGCTCCTGGAGTGCTGTGGTGCTTCAGGAATTATTTTCCTTCCTCCCTTCTAGGTATTAACTGCTGGAATTGGCGTGTCCTGCAACGGGTATGGTGGCTGCATGACATTGTTTTGCATCATGAAGTTGACGACCGACTGTAGGTCAGCCAACTTGTTTGCCAGTTCTTTTACTTCGTCATCCCTCCGTAGGCACCTATCCCTCCATACCTGGAGGTTGTCTTCATTGTAGTATCTGCCCTGGTCTGTTTTCTTCGAAGTGTCGCCCTCCTGGACGACGTCCTTTCCCCCGTGTCCCTGGCCACGGGCTTCTTCGTTATGGTTGTCTCCTTCGGCGTCAAGGTCGATAGGCCTGCCACTCCCAGCGGGAGCGTCGTCCCCAACCTTTTCGTTTTGTGCGTTACCGGCCATCTATTCGTCTTTCTTCCCACAGACGGCGCCAAATTGTGTGAGTGATTTTCCGATCACACTGCTCTCCTTAGGAATTCAGCTGTAGAACACAGGCAGAATAGATGGCACCTTGCTGTCCTGCACAGAAAGAAAAGGCTCCGGCGGTGGTTCTTCCACCCGGGGGCACTCCGACGATCAAGTCAGTATATCTCTCAAAGATAATTAAGTATTCAACTCACAAGCTTGAGTATTAAAAACGTACCTTTGACCCATGGGGGTGCCTACCTTTTATAGTCAATATAGTCCTAGTCCCAATAGGAGCCTAACTCCAATGGACTCAGGACTATTGCTAATCTGGAACTCCCAATGGGTTTAGGCCAAAGCTCTGCAAGAGTTTTACCTTTATCCACACTGAAGTCTTCTCTCAATCTAGGACTCTTATCCTTTATCCGCTTATCTCGGATTCCGATATCTTCGGAGATAACCTCGGCAATTCCGTGATTACCTCGGCATAACTTACCATGACACGTGGCACCTCGGTCGACACGTCGGCGTCACCATGCCACGTGTTAGTACTCAGAAAATATGTCCCCACAAATAATAAAGGTCAAATGGTTTAAATGATAAAGGTCCAACAGTTTAGAAACTGTTCACCAACAGATCCTTATTCAAAATTGTTTGAAAGTTGGTTCTTAGCAACGGTCAAAGAAATGTTTGAATAGTGGTAGCACCTTTTCATTTTGTTTTGGAACCTATTCGGGCTGAGATTTTTACCTATATATATAGCCTTTATTCCAGCAATCAAGTACCCCCGAGATTTAGTCTACATTATTTATATTGTTGTCCAACTTTTATTTAGGGGATTTTCCTTCATTCTAGTTTTAGAAAAGTTACAAAGAGAGTATAGAACATAGGTTTGGTTCGCCGAACAAATTGTTTGGAGTACTACTACAATTTGTGAAGATCATTGTATCCTGGGAGATAGACGCCACTCAATCGTAAGTACCGTAGCGGGGCGAATATGTCTTAAGGACAGAGTGTCTCACACTCGACTCGATCTTTGAATTTTTTAATTCAGTTCGATAAATAAATACGGTACGTTATTTATTTATTTGTTTGGCTTTATTTCAATTTATTTTATTCTGGTTGGAAAAATAAATAGTGATTATATTCTATTTGACAGATAGTAGTAATATATTGTCTCTTTTCTTTGACAACTAGTAGTACGATACTGGTGTCATTAACAATTCAGAATATATTTTTGTGGAATTTTGTCAAAAAATTAATTTTAGTTTTTAGAATTTATTTTCTGAGTTTTCATTAATTAAAATTCTATTTCAGTATTTTAATTATTGGAGTGCAACAAGAGATTTAAATTTCTGTGTGAAATTAATTTGGTTAAATAAAATTTTATTTTATTTCCAAATTAATTGAAAAATAAAAGTTATATTCGTATTTCTTTTATTTTACAGAATTTAATTTCTTGTGTGGAATTAATTTAGTTAAATAAAATTTTATTTTCTTTCCAAATTAATTGAAAAATAAAAGCTATATTCTTATTTCTTTTATTTTACAGAATTTAATTTTCTGTGTAGAATTAATTTGTTTAAATAAAATTTTATTTTCTTTTCAAATTAATTGGAAATAAAAGTTACATTCTTGTTTCTTTTATTTTTTACAGAATTTAATTCTGTGAATTTGGTTTAATTTTCTGTGTAGTGTAAATTCTAATTATAATTTTGTTTTATATATTAGAATTGATGGCTACTGAAACTAATGCCCAAACAAGTACTACTGTGGTGGCTGCGATTGCACCAACCCCCTCTTCTGTGATGACAGTACCAATAAGTCATGGAGAGAAGCCAGAGAAGTTCTCAGAAACTGACTTTAAAAGATGGCAACAAAAAATGTTGTTCTATCTTACAACTCTGAACCTGGCTCGTTTCCTCCGTGAAGATGCTCCTATCCTGAAAGAGGATGAAACCGATCGGCAAGTGGTTGTTGCGGTTGATGCTTGGAAACATGCCGATTTCCTTTGCCGGAACTACATCTTGAACGAACTTGGCAACACATTATACAACGTCTACAGTCCAATCAAGACAGCAAAAGAACTTTGGGAATCGTTGGAGAAAAAGTACAAAACGGAAGATGCCGGCTCAAAGAAATTTGTGGTTGGCAGATTCTTGGATTTTGTAATGGTTGATTCAAAAACTGTGATCAGCCAAGCTCAAGATTTCCAACTCATTCTGCATGACATTCACGCAGAAGGCATGTCTCTCAGTGAATCCTTCCAAGTTGCAGCCTTAATTGAAAAATTACCAAAAGGCTAGAAGGAATTCAAGAACTACCTCAAACACAAGCGCAAAGAAATTTCTATGGACGAATTAATTGTGCGTTTGAGAATTAAGGAGGACAACCGCAATTCTGAAAAGCGGGCTGGTAAGCATCCTATGAAGTCTAAGGCAAATGTGGTGGAAAATACTTCAAAAACCAAGAAACGAAAAGTCTTTTGGAGAAAGTTCATCACAAGGCTCCAAAGGGGGGGATAAAAAAAAGTACAAGTTTAATGGCAAATGTTACATCTGTGACAAAGAGGGACATCGAGCCAAAGATTGCCGTAGCAAAGGCAAAAGCAAAAGAAGAACAAGCAAGAAGCCTGCTCAAGCCCATATGACTGAAGTGGACAAGATTTCCAATGGTGTAGATGACATCATTGTTTCTGCAGTTGTTTCCGAGGCAAATCTTGTCAGAAATCCTAAAGAATGGTGGGTGGACACTAGTGCTACTCGCCATATTTGTGCCGACAAAAAGATGTTCACATCTTATTCTACAGTGGACAATGGTAAACAACTCTTTATGGGCAACTCCTCAACTTCCAAAGTTGAAGGACAAGAAAAGATTGTACTCAAAATGACATCTGGAAAGGAACTCACTCTCAACAATGTGCTGCATGTACCGAACATTCGCAAGAATCTTGTTTCCGGATCTTGGTTGAGTAAGAATGGGTTTAGGCTAGTATTTGAGAGTGATAAATTTGTACTTACTAAGAATGGGATGTATGTAGGAAAAAGGTTACATGTCTGATGGCCTTTTCAAGTTAAATGTAATGACCGTTGTACCCTCAGTTATTAATAATACTACATCTTCTTCTTACTTGCTTGAGTCTTCAAATTTATGGCATGGTAGATTAGGACATGTTAATTATGGATCTTTGCATAGATTAATTAATATGGAATGTTTACCTAAATTTGACATTGATTCAAATCATAAATGTGAAATTTGTGTTGAGGCAAAATTATCTAAAACTCCTTTTCATTCAATTGAAAGAAGTACGGAATCACTTGAATTAATTCATAGTGACATTTGTGATTTTAAATCAATTCAAACCAGAGGTGGGAAAAAGTATGTAATCACTTTTATAGATGACTATATACTAGATATAGTTATGTTTATTTAATTCGAACCAAGGATGAAGCTTTGGAAACTTTCATTCAATATAAGAATGGAGTTGAAAATCAACTTGGTAAGAAAATCAAGAAACTTAGAAGTTATAGAGGTGGTGAATATGAATCACCTTTTGGTGAATTTTGTAAAGAACATGGAATAATTCATCAAACCACTACTCCTTACTCACCTCAGCAAAATGGAATTGCTGAAAGGAAAAATAGGACTTTAAAAGAAATGATGAATGCCATGTTAATCAGTTCTGGATTACCTCAGAACTTGTGGGGGGAAGCAATACTTTCTGCTAATTATATACTTAATAAAGTACCCCGAAAGAAAGTGAATCAAACACCTTATGAATTGTGGCATGGAAGAGTACCATCCTACAAATACTTAAAAGTGTGGGGGTGTTTGGCTAAAGTGGCTATTCCTAATCCTAAAAAGACTAAGATAGGTCCTAAGACCATTGATTGCATTTTCATTGGTTATGCCAAGAATAGTAGTGCATATCGGTTTTTGATTCATAAATCAGAACATTCCGAAATGCATGTAAATACTATTATTGAGTCTCGGAATGCATCATTCTTGGAACATGTATTTCCAAATAAAACTGGACAAGAGACTGGTAATAATAAGAGATCTTTTAATGCTATTACTAGTAAAGATCAAGAACATGATCAAGAGCAAGAGTTAGACCAAAATGAGGAAGAAGAACCTAGGCGTAGTAAAGGTGCTAGAACTTCAAAATATTTTGGTCCAGATTTTCTAACATTTTTGTTAGAAAATGAGCCTTTAACTTTTAAAGAGGCTATGTCCAGTCCTGAAGCTCCTTTATGGAAAGAAGCTGTCAACAGTGAAGTTGAATCCATCTTGCAAAATCACACTTGGGAATTAGTGGATTTGCCACCAGGTTGTAAACCTCTTGAGTACAAGTGGATTTTCAAAAGAAAATTGAAAAGCGGATGGATCAATTGACAAATACAAAGCAAGACTTGTGGTCAAAGGATTTAGACAAAAAGAAGGTCTTGATTACTTTGACACATACTCACCGGTTACTAGAATAACATCCATTAGAATGCTAATTGCCATTGCATCTCTATACAATCTAGAAATTCATCAAATGGATGTAAAAACCGCTTTCTTAAATGGTGAGTTAAATGAAGAAATTTACATGGAACAACCAGAAGGTTTTTCTGTTCCAGGAAAAGAAAAGAAAGTGTGTAAATTGGTTAAATCATTATATGGTTTAAAACAAGCGCCAAAGCAATGGCATGAGAAATTTGACAAAGCAATGATGTCAAATGGATTTAAAATTAATGAGTGTGACAAATGTATTTATATTAAAAACTCAGATAAAGGTTATGTCATTGTATGTCTTCATGTAGATGATGTGCTCATCATTGGTAGTAATAATGACATGATTAAAACTACCAAGAAAATGTTGAATAAACATTTTGACATGAAGGACATGGGCATTGCTGATGTAATTCTTGGTATGAAAATTACCAAAATATCAGAAGGATATGCTTTGTCACAATCTCATTACATTGAGAAAATACTTGACAAATTCAGGAAAGATGATGATTATCTTGCTAGAACACCTGTAGATGTTAATTTGTATCTTTCTAAGAATATACAGGAAAATATTTCTCAATTAGAGTATGCCCAAATTATTGGAAGCTTAATGTACTTGATAAACTGCACTCGCCCAGATATGGCTTATGCAGTAAGTAAATTAAGTAGATATACGAGTAATTCGGGAGTAGAACACTGGAAAGCAATTATAAGGGTTCTAAGATATCTCCGATTCACTCGTAACATTGGACTGAATTATACTAGATATCCAGCAGTACTTAAAGGATACTGTGATGCAAATTGGATATCGGATACTAGAGACTCGAAGTCCACCAGTGGGTATGTCTTTACTCTGGGTGGGGCGGCTGTATCTTGGAAATCTTCCAAACAGACTTGTATTGCTAGGTCTACTATGGAATCTGAATTCATAGCTTTAGACAAAGCTGGGGAAGAGGCAGAATGGCTTCGCCATTTCCTTGAAGATATTCCAATTTGGCCAAGACCGGTGCCTGCTATATACATACATTGTGATCGTCAATCAGCTATAGGTAGAGCACAGAGTCATATGTATAACGGTAAGTCACGACACATTCGTTGTCGACATAACACCGTAAGACAACTATTCTCTAATGGAATTATTTCCATAGAATATGTTAAGTCTAAAGACAACATAGCGAATCCACTAACCAAAGGGTTAGCAAGAGAGTTAGTTGAGAATTCATCGTGGGAAATGGGACTAAAGCCTATTAAATAAGAGTTGCCACAACGGCAACCCAACCTAGTTGACTGGAGATCCCAAGATCTAGGTTCAAAGGGACAACCGAGTTGTGTATGACTCAGAAGGATCACTGGGGAGTCCAACTCCTACCCATTTCTATGATGAAATAGTGATGTCTGCAGCGTTTCAGGTTAAGTAAAATTTTAATGATTCTTATATCTAGGTGAACCTAATAGAGTATGGCAGGATACTCTTCATAAGAATCACCTATGTGAGTGTGAACTAGGCCGGTTCTATAAGATTTGTGAAGGGCTACAAATCTTTAGAGCACTCATGAATTGTTCAGGGCCAAAATGAACACAATAGTGAGAACTAAACTGTGTCTGGGGATATACTGTGTGACTTCTATTATCTTGGTTTACATAAACGGCTGAACAGTTCAAGACATCATGTTCACTGGTTAGCTAGTAAATCCGATAGTGTCTCACAAGGGAAGGTTCAAAGCCAAAAGTTACCTATCTTTTGCAGAATATTTCCAATTTCTGTACTCTCTGTATTTAGATCATGTTGTTGCATTTTATATCCGTCAAATTCCATTCATGTGGGGGATTGTTGGAAAAATGGTTTAATATATGCATATTTTTTCACCAAATTTGAGTGGGCCCCAAACGTCTTATGGGGTGGGTCCAAAGAGGTGTAGTGTTCCTTGTCGCGTGGCAAGTCACACGGTGAAGAAGGAACGTCAAAACCATTTATGAGTGAATGGGAAGTTGATGTCGTTTTCGGGTCTAACATTAATTTTTTAGATAAAATTCATTTGAATTTTTTCAATAAAAAATTATTGTGGGAATTTAATTTAATTCTAAATTCAAATTTGGGTTCCCGAGTGGTTTCCTAAAATTTGTAATTTTGGGAATTTAATTTAATTCTAAATTCAAATTTTAGGTTTCTAAGTGGTTACCTAAAGTTTGTACCTCTTCCTTTATTTATTAAACTATTCAAATAGTTTAATATATATATATTCAAATAGTTTAATATATATATATGTTTCAAATGGTTTAAATAATAAAGGTCAAATGGTTTAAATGATAAAGGTCCAACAGTTTAGAAACTGTTCACCAACAGATCCTTATTCAAAATTGTTTGAAAGTTGGTTCTTAGCAACGGTCAAAGAAATGTTTGAATAGTGGTAGCACCTTTTCATTTTGTTTTGGAACCTATTCGGGCTGAGATTTTTTCCTATATATATAGCCTTTATTCCAGCAATCAAGTACCCCCGAGATTTAGTCTGCATTATTTATATTGCTGTCCAACTTTTATTTAGGGGATTTTCCTTCATTCTAGTTTTAGAAAAATTACAAAAAGAGTATCGAACACAGGTTTGGTTCGCCAAACAAATTGTTTGGAGTACTACTACAATTTGTGAAGATCATTGTATCCTGGGTGATAGACGCCACTCAACCGTAAGTACCGTAGCCGGGCGAATCTGTCTTAAGGACAGAGTGTCTCACACTCGACTTGATCTTTGAATTTTTTAATTCAGTTCGATAAATAAATACGGTACGTTATTTATTTATTTGTTTGGCTTTATTTCAATTTATTTTATTTACACATAGCCCAATTCTTTTAATCACTCTTCATATAATTCTTTACAGGTGTTCCGTAATTCTTATTATTGGTACCATTCTGATTATGTTGTTTTTATCTTTTTCATAAGGTGTTTGCATACCATCCGAATGGTGTCAATTCTAATGGGATTGTTTCAGTCATATGGACATGTTATATTGTTTGGAGTATTACTACAATTTGTGAAGATCATTGTATCCTGAGAGATAGACGCCACTCAACCGTAAGTACCGTAGCGGGGCGAATCTGTCTTAAGGACAGAGTGTCACACACTCGACTTGATCTTTGAATTTTTTAATTCAGTTCAATAAATAAATACGGTACGTTATTTATTTATTTGTTTGGCTTTATTTCAATTTATTTTATTTACACAGAAGATTGGTCCAACAATCTTAAGACAGATTCGAATTATTATGTTTACAGAATTTTTCGTTTGTTTCCTTTTCTCTTTCTTCTTTTAAGAAAATTATTTTCTGTGAATTTACAAAATACTATTCTGGTTGGAAAAACAAATAGTGATTATATGCTATTTGACAGATAGTAGTAGTATACTGTCTCCTTTCTTTGACAACTAGTAGTACGATACTGGTGTCATTAACAATTTAGAATATATTTTTGTGGAATTTTGTCAGAAATTAATTTTGGGTTTTAGAAATTATTTTCTGAGTTTTCATTACTTAAAATTCTGTTTCAGTATTTTAATTATTGGAGTGTAACAAGAGATT
This sequence comes from Camellia japonica, assembly GCA_030407325.1. Taxonomy (NCBI): domain Eukaryota; kingdom Viridiplantae; phylum Streptophyta; class Magnoliopsida; order Ericales; family Theaceae; genus Camellia; species Camellia japonica. Next base: position 168,084,866 of record JAPPVO010000016.1, read on the forward strand.
TAAATTTCTGTGTGAAATTAATTTGGTTAAATAAAATTTTATTTTATTTCCAAATTAATTGAAAAATAAAAGTTATATTCGTATTTCTTTTATTTTACAGAATTTAATTTCTTGTGTGCAATTAATTTGGTTAAATAAAATTTTATTTTATTTCCAAATTAATTGAAAAATAAAAGTTATATTCTTATTTCTTTTATTTTACAAAATTTAATTTTCTGTGTGGAATTATTTTGGTTAAATAAAATTTTATTTTATTTCCAAATTAATTGAAAAAAATAGAAGTTATATTTTTTATTTCTTTTATTTTACAGAATTTAATTTTCTGTGTAGAATTAATTTGTTTAAATAAAATTTTATTTTATTTTCAAATTAATTGGAAATAAAAGTTACATTCTTGTTTCTTTTATTTTTTACAGAATTTAATTATGTGAATTTGGTTTAATTTTCTGTGTAGTGTAAATTCTAATTATAATTTTGTTTTATATATTAGAATTGATGGCTACTGAAACTAATGCCCAAACAAGTACTATTGTGGTGGCTGCGATTGCACCAACCCCCTCTCCTGTGATGAGAGTACCAATAAGTCATTGAGAGAAGCCAAAGAAGTTCTCAGGAACTGATTTTAAAAGATGGCAACAGAAAATGTTGTTCTATCTTACAACTCTGAACCTAGCTCGTTTCCTCCGTGAAGATGCTCCTATCCTGAAAGAGGATGAAACCGACCGGCAAGTGGTTGCTGCGGTTGATGCTTGGAAACATGCCGATTTCCTTTGCCGGAACTACATCTTGAACGGACTTGACAACACATTATACAACGTCTACAGTCCAATCAAGACAGCAAAAGAACTTTGGGAATCGTTGGAGAAAAAGTACAAAACGGAAGATGCCGGCTCAAAAAAATTTGTGGTTGGCAGATTCTTGGATTTTGTAATGGTTGATTCAAAAACTGTGATCAGCCAAGCTCAAGATTTCTAACTCATTCTGCATGACATTCATGCAGAAGGCATGTCTCTCAGTGAATCCTTCCAAGTTGCAACCTTAATTGAAAAATTACCAAAAGGCTGGAAGGAATTCAAGAACTACCTCAAACACAAGCGCAAAGAAATTTCTATGGACGAATTAATTGTGCGTTTGAGAATTGAGGAGGACAACCGCAATTCTAAAAAGCGGGCTGGTAAGCATCCTATGGAGTCTAAGGCAAATGTGGTGGAACATACTTCAAAAACCAAGAAACGAAAGTCTTTTGGAGAAAGTTCATCACAAGGCAATAAAGGGGGGATAATAAAAAGTACAAGTTTAATGGCAAATGTTACATCTGTGACAAAGAGGGACATCGGGCCAAAGATTGCCGTAGCAAAGGCAAAAGCAAAAGAAGAACAAACAAGAAGCCTGCTCAAGCCCATATGATTGAAGTGGACAAGATTTCCAATGGTGTAGATGACATCAATCTTTCTGTAGTTGTTTCCGAGGCAAATCTTGTCAGAAATCCTAAAGAATGGTGGATGGACACTGGTGCTACTCGCCATATTTGTGCCGACAAAAAGATGTTCACATCTTATTCTATAGTGGACAATGGTGAACAACTCTTTATGGGCAACTCCTCAACTTTCAAAGTTGAAGAACAAGGAAAGATTGTACTCAAAATGACATCTGGAAAGGAACTCACTCTCAACAATGTGCTGCATGTACCGGACATTCGCAAAAATCTTGTTTCCGGATCTTTGTTGAGTAAGAATGGGTTTAGGCTAGTATTTGAGAGTGATAAATTTGTACTTACTAAGAATGGGATGTATGTAGGAAAATGTTACATATCTGATGGCCTTTTCAAGTTAAATGTAATGACTGTTGTACCCTCAGTTATTAATAATACTACATCTTCTTCTTACTTGCTTGAGTCTTCAAATTTATGGCATGGTAGACTAGGACATGTTAATTATGGATCTTCGTGTAGATTAATTAATATGGAATGTTTACCTAAATTTGACATTGATTCAAATCATAAATGTGAAATTTGTGTTGAGGCAAAATTATCTAAAACTCCTTTTCATTCAATTGAAAGAAGTACGGAACCACTTGAATTAATTCATAGTGACATTTGTAATTTTAAATCAATTCAAACTAGAGGTGGGAAAAAATATTTTATCACTTTTATAGATGACTATACTAGATATAGTTATGTTTATTTAATTCGAACCAAGGATGAAGCTGTGGAAACTTTCATTCAATATAAGAATGAAGTTGAAAATCAACTTGGTAAGAAAATCAAGAAACTTAGAAGTGATAGAGGTGGTGAATATGAATCACCTTTTGGTGAATTTTGTAAAGAACATGGAATAATTCATCAAATCACCGCTCCTTATTCACCTCAGCAAAATGGAATTGCTGAAAGGAAAAATAGGACTTTAAAAGAAATGATGAATGCCATGTTAATAAGTTCTGGATTACCTCAGAACTTGTAGGGGGAAGTAATACTTTCTGCTAATTATATACTTAATAAAGTACCCCGAAAGAAAGTGAATCAAACACCTTACGAATTGTGGCATGGAAGAGTACTATCCTACAAATACTTAAAAGTGTGGGGGTGTTTGGCTAAAGTGGCTATTCCTAGTCCTAAACAGACTAAGATAGGTCCTAAGACCATTGATTGCATTTTCATTGGTTATGCCAAGAATAGTAGTGCATATCGGTTTTTGATTCATAAATCAGAACATTCTGAAATGCATGTAAGTACTATTATTGAGTCTCGGAATGCATCATTCTTTGAACATGTATTTCCAAATAAGACTGGACAAGAGACTAGTAATAATAAGAGATCTTTTGATGCTATTACTAGTAATGATCAAGAACATGATCAAGAGCAAGAGTTAGACCAAAATGAGGAAGAAGAACCTAGGCGTAGTAAACATGCTAGAACCTCAAAATATTTTGGTCCAGATTTTTTAACATTTTTGTTAGAAAATGAGCCTTTAACTTTTAAAGAGGCTATGTCCAGTCCTGAAGCTCCTTTATGGAAAGAAGCTGTCAACAGTGAAGTTGAATCCATATTGCAAAATCACACTTGGGAATTAGTGGACTTGCCACCAGGTTGTAAACCTCTTGGGTACAAGTGGATTTTCAAAAGAAAATTGAAAGCGGATGGATCAATTGACATATACAAGGCAAGACTTGTGGTCAAAGGATTTAGACAAAAAGAAGGTCTTGATTACTTTGACACATACTCACCGGTTACTAGAATAACATCCATGAGAATGCTAATTGCCATTGCATCTCTATACAATCTAGAAATTCATCAAATGGATGTGAAAACCGCTTTCTGAAATGGTGAGTTAAATGAAGAAATTTACATGGAACAACCAGAAGGTTTTTCTGTTCTAGGAAAAGAAAAGAAAGTGTGTAAATTGGTTAAATCATTATATGGTTTAAAACAAGCGCCAAAGCAATGGCATGACAAATTTGACAAGACAATGATGTCAAATGGATTTAAAATTAATGAGTGTGACAAATGTGTTTATATTAAAAACACAGACAAAGGTTATGTCATTGTATGTCTTTATGTAGATGATATGCTCATCATTGGTAGTAATAATGATATGATTAAAACTACTAAGAAAATGTTGAATAAACATTTTGACATGAAGAACATGGGCATTGCTGATGTAATTCTTGGTATGAAAATTACCAAAACATCGGAAGGATATGCTTTGTCACAATCTCATTACATTGAGAAAATACTTGACAAATTCAGCAAAGATGATGATCTTTTTGCTAGAACACCTGTAGATGTTAATTTGTATCTTTCTAAGAATGTATAGGAAAGTATTTCTCAATTAGAGTATGCCCAAATTATTGGAAGCTTAATGTACTTGATGAACTACACTCGCCCAGATATAGCTTATGCAGTAAGTAAATTAAGTAGATATACGAGTAATCCGGGAGTAGAACACTGGAAAGCAATTATAAGGATTCTAAGATATCTCCGATTCACTCGTAACATTGGGTTGAATTGTACTAGATATCCAGCAGTACTTGAAGGATACTGTGATGCAAATTGGATATCGGATACTAGAGACTCGAAGTCCACCAGTGGGTATGTCTTTACTCTTGGTGAGGCGACTGTATCTTGGAAATCTTCCAAACAGACTTGCATTGCTAGGTCTACTATGGAATCTAAATTCATAGCCTTAGACAAAGCAGGGGAAAAGGCAGCATGGCTTCGCCACTTCCTTGAAGATATTCGAATTTGGCCAAAACCGGTGCCTACTATATGCATACATTGCGATAGTCAATCAGCTATAGGTAGAGCACAGAGTCATATGTATAACGGTAAGTCTCGACATATTCGTTGTCGACATAATACCATAAGACGACTACTCTCTAATGGAATTATTTCCATTGATTATGTGAAGTCTAAAGACAACATAGCGGATCCACTAACCAAAGGGTTAGCAAGAGAGTTAGTTGAGAATTCATTGAGGGGAATGGGACTAAAGCCTATTAAATAAGAGTTACCACAACGGCAACCCAACCTAGTTGACTGGAGATCCCAAGATCTAGGTTCAAAGGGACAACCGAGTTGTGAATGACTCAGAAGGATCACTGGGGAGTCTAACTCCTACCCATTTCTATGATGAAATAGTGATGTCTGCAGCGTTTTAGGTTAAGTAAAACTTTTAATGATTCTTATATCTAGGTAAACCTAGTGGAGTATGGCAGGATACTTTTCATAAGAATCACCTATGTGAGTATGAACTGGGCCGGTTCTATAAGATTTGTGAAGGGCTACAAATCTTTAGAGCACTCATGAATGACCAGGTTGTTCAGGGCCAAAATGAACACAATAGTGAGAACTAGACTGTGTCTGGGGATATACTATGTGAGTTCTATTGTCTTGGTTTACATAAACGGCTGAACAGTTCAAGACATCATGTTCACTGGTTAGCTAGTAAATCCGATAGTGTCTCACAAGGGAAGGTTCAAAGCCAAAAGCTACCTATCTTTTGCAGAATATTTCTAATTTCTGTACTCTCTGTATTTAGATCATGTTGTTACATTTTCTCTCCGTCAAATTCCATTTATGTGGGGGATTGTTGGAAAAATGGTTTAATATAGGCATACCTTTTAGCCAAATTTGAGTGGGCCCCAAACGTCTTGTGGGGTGGGTCCAAAGAGGTGAAGTGTTCCTTGCCGCGTGGCAAGTCACACGGTGAAGACGGAACGTCAAAACCATTTATGAGTGAATGGGAAGTTGATGTCGTTTTCGGGTCTAACATTAATTTTTTAGATAAAATTCATTTGAATTTTTTCAATAAAAAATTATTGTGGGAATTTAATTTAATTTTAAATTCAAATTTTGGGTTCCCGAGTGGTTTCCTAAAATTTGTAATTTTGGGAATTTAATTTAATTTAATTCTAAATTCAAAATTTTAGGTTTCTAAGTGGTTACCTAAAGTTTGTACCTCTTCCTTTATTTATTAAACTATTCAAATAGTTTAATATATATATATATATATATATTCAAATAGTTTAATATATATATATATATATATATGTTTCAAATGGTTTAAATAATAAAGGTCAAATGGTTTAAATGATAAAGGTCCAATAGTTTAGAAACTGTTCACCATCAGATCCTTATTCAAAATTGTTTGAAAGTTGGTTCTTAGCAACAGTCAAAGAAATGTTTGAATAGTGGTAGCACCTTTTCATTTTGTTTTGGAACCTATTCGGGCTGAGATTTTTTCCTATATATATAGCCTTTATTCTAGCAATCAAGGACCCCCGAGATTTAGTCTGCATTATTTATATTGCTGTCCAACTTTTATTTAGGGGATTTTCCTTCATTCTAGTTTTAGAAAAGTTACAAAGAGAGTATAGAACACAGGTTTGGTTCGCCGAACAAATTATTTGGAGTACTACTACAATTTGTGAAGATCATTGTATCTTGAGAGATAGACGCCACTCAACCGTAAGTACCGTAGCGAGGCGAATCTGTCTTAAGGACAGAGTGTCTCACACTCGACTTGATCTTTAAATTTTTTAATTCAGTTCGATAAATAAATACGATACGTTATTTATTTATTTGTTTGGCTTTATTTCAATTTATTTGATTTACACAGAATATTTGGGGATTGCTTATATGGTGTCGTTTTTTTCCTTCACTTTCTGGTTGTTGTTGTTGTTTTTTTAACCTTTTTGTGATGATGTTTGGGATTTATTTATTTATTTATTATACATGCGTCACCCAACCATAAAAAGGAATGAGAATAAATTTGTCATTTGATGACTCAAAACAAATGATTTTTTTTTTTATATATATATATATCGGGTAATATATATTTTGCATACAATTTTATTTTGGTCTTATATATGAAATTATAATAGTCAACTCCCTATATTTGTGGTCAAATCTTACTTAAATCACTGCACATAAAATCGTGACAATCAATCCACTACACTTTTAGTCAAATTTCACTTTGATTTCTACACAAATGTCAATGTCTCATTCTCTTACTGCACTGTTTAAATTTTTAATAAAATCCAGTCATATGACAAGAATGTGACTACAAAATGGCGATAAGAGAGAAAAATCATCTATATTTCTCACTAATATAAAAAGTTTAGTGATTCCAATTATGCAAAATGCTAATTTATCTTTTTAATCGTTCACAATCTGCATTTTATTTTAGCATAATACAATAATAATTTGATATAAATTTTGGAACAAAGTGTGCATTGGTTAAAAATGTGAATAATTTTCCTCTCTTGTTTTCATTTTATGGTCATATTCTTATCACATAATTGAATTATATTAAAAATTTAAATAATATGCTACAAATTAATCTAAACCATTCATTTGTTTGTGTCTTATTAGCCCCAATGGTTTAGATTGATTTGTGATAATGTACATGGGACATGTAATAATTTTTCTACTTTGAGGTTCCCAAATACCTACTAAAATTTGTTAAGTGTATCCCCTTATTATAAGAGATTTATTATTATTTATTTTATTTTATTTTATTTTTTTGTGTGTGTAAATTTGTTGTCAAACAATAATTTTAAATTTGGACATTTAGATGACGTGTTTCACTAATGCTCTAGATAGATAATATAAGAAAATAAAAGAAAAAAGATTTTTTTTATTTTTATATATATATTTGTTTAGATAGAGAGTTCTAAAAAGTAATGAAAATTAAAATTTTCTGTACAAGTCAAATTAGCTTATTAGTTAGGCTAAAAATTTCTTGCAAAATATACAGAGAAATTTATTTTTTCCCATAAATCTTGATAAAGTTTATTTTATTTTCTTTTTTGCCTATTTTTCTCTCCACAACTCCCTATTATGCAATTTCATTCTTTTCATAATTTTGTTACAAATTTTTTCATTTATTCAAATGTATGCAAGAAAATAAATTTTTTTTTTTTTTCCTTTCACTTCACTTTCTATCATTTTCATTTTTTATCATCCGTTTCTTTTTAAACAAACGAAGCCTAAGGTATTTTGTTGTGGTAAGAGTTACAAGACTACGAAAAAATTTAGGCATTGTTTGAGAAATTAGTTATTTTAGCCTGGCCAAAATAGTTGTGTTTAAAAAGTTAGTTGATTTTTTTTTTTTTATAGTTGATTTAACGGTTATGAGAAAAGAAATCAAATGATTATGGAATGGATGTTGCATTTTATCTTATTAGTTATTTTATTCCATTTTATCTTTTAACAAGCTATTTTAACCTAAATCTCTTCCCAAAAGGTACGGATTGTATGGTTCCCAATGATTTAGTTGTGTAATTTATTGGTTATTGTGTGTAAATCATTCTAAATATTTGAATGAAATAATGAGTTAAAAAAAAAAGATTTTATTAAAATTGTTATTTAAAAATGAGTTAATTTTTTCTTGCAGAAAAAATATATATATATATTTTTTGATTTTCAAATTTAAAGTGTCTTGAATTTGCAATTTTAAAAACAATATGATTTTTTAAAAATAAATTAAGAAATATTTCAGGGTGTTTTTAGTTTGAGGTTTCTGATATTAAGATTTTATAAGATAAATGACATGTAATATTTTTATTATAGTTTGGGTCTTTCAACATTTTTACAAAAAATTTTATTCACAGTGTAATTTTCAATTCTCACAAAAAAAAAAATTTACAGAAAAATTTCAATTTCACAGAGAAATTTTAACTTTGTAATGAGTTAAATTTCCTCTAATAAATATTATTGAAAGACCTTAACAAGTAAGAAAAAAATATATTAGACATGTTTTACCACCCAAAGTTAAAGATGGATATTCCACTAACTTTTTCACATTTCAATCATGAAAACAAGTTTTTGTATCTATCATTTATTTTTTAGTAAAAAATCTCTATTTGTGCATAAAATACTAGGAATTCACCCTTATGGTTCCTAACTTAACTTGAATATGTTTGTATGGTAAAAATTAAATTAATAAGTGTGATATTTATGAATAAAATAAATTTGAATCATTAATTTTTATTTTTTAAAAAAAATAAATTATGAACGGCTAAGGGTGAGTTTTTGTAGGAAAATTTTATCTCCACACACCTAATTAGCTCAAGACACACACTTAATAAAATATTAATTTAATGACAATTATATCATAAATAAAAATTATCATATAGGCATCCAGTAACATCCATAATATTATGTAGAAAAATTCTTTGTACACATCTTTACACCTTTTGAGTTAAAAAAAATAAATCCTAGTTTTTCCATTGTTTACTTTACTCTCTAAGTTTATACTGCATTGATTATATCGTTTTGTCATTAGAATCCACCATAATTCTTATTTTTGTGATAGAAAAGTTACAAATCAATGGAAATTCAAATTCAATTAACAATATGCCTTGTTACAACAAAAGCAGTTATGAAAATGTAAGTTTGTTTGTGCAATTTTTTTTTTTTTTTCACGATTTTAATTCGGTAAACCAGTGCCAAAACATGTTACTTTTTTCAGATATCAACTGCCGAAATTATTAATTCTATTCGAAAATCAAGTTCCGAATTTGGATTCAAAACTTAACTTTCGAATTTAAGAATTTATTTCGAAAACCAAGTTCTGAATTTTTTTACATGTTTCGGAAGCTAAAAATCAAATAAACCCTTTTTCATTTGGATAACCAATACCGAATAAGCAAAATTGAATTGCTTCAAAAAAAAAAAAAAAAAACGAGAGTTTATGAAAAATAAGAGATAGATGGAGTTGTACATTTTTAATGGAGTTTGATACAAAACGATACTATTTCAAGATCTATGTTGATATAAGTCGATGCCAATTAATGACTTTTCGATGTTGACTAGATTGTTGATTGAAGGAATCAATTTGATGATGTAACTGGAAATCAAAGGAGCTAGTTTGTTGTATAATTTGAAAATTCATAAAGCGATTTGCTAAGAGATTTCTTGTGAAAGATGTTGCTATATTTTCAAGGTGGGTAGAATAAAACATGGGTCTACACCATTGATTCTCTGTAAAACAAATGTTTTAAGTGGTACGTGTATAAGAGCATCCTTATCAGTCTACTTATATTTTACCCTAAAATATTATTAAAAAATTCATTCCCTATTTTAGGAATCACGTTTTCATTTACTTCCTTCAACAAACTCTTTATTCTTTCTCTATTTTATTAAAATAATCTTTTCAATTCCTTTTAAATTTAAATTTTTTTTAATAATAAAATCATGAAAACATGCCAACCAACCCAGCAATTTCAGGCAATGGGCTCCTACTCAAATTTTGGAATTTTTCAAACAACAACGTCATTAATTTTAGTTCAGGCAATGGGAAGCTTCTCAAATTGTAGCAACACTTCAAACAACATCGATCATTTTTTCAATAGCCTAACAATCATGTTTTTCAAATTATATAAATAGCACTATTTGATGTCCCCATTTCAATTTGAAGCCAATTTCTTTCGAATTCATTTTCTAAATTTTTTCTATGGCTCGCAATCATGTAATCAATATGATTACTAATGATGAAAACTCTTATGATCAATTAGAGATATATACAGTGGTTGTAATAGAAGAAGAACGACTTGAAAGACGATCAAGCTCATGTCGTGGTTCTCTTGAAGGCCACAAATATATTTGACGTGATTTTGGTCAAGGCCATGAAAGGCTTTTTCTTGACTATTTTGCTGAACCGCTTGTATATCCCTCCAATTTATTTCAGAGGAGATTTCAAATGCGCCGTTCTCTTTTTCTCCAAATTCAAGCAGCAGTAGAAGCACATGATCCATACTTTGTCCCAAAAAAAAATGCTGCTGGAATGCTCAGTTTATCTTCTGTTCAAAAATGACTACCGCACTTAGGATGCTTGCTTATGAAATAATGGCTGATTGTATGGATGAATATCTAAGGATCGGAGAAAGCACCGCACTGAATAGTCTGAAAAAGTTTATTAAAGCTATTGTAGTAATTTATTCGGATAAGTACTTAAGGTCATCAAACAACGATGATATTGCTAGATTGCTAGCAGTTGGTGAAAGTCGTGGTTTTCCTGGAATGTTGGGGAGTATAGGTTGTATGCACTGGAAATGGAAAAATTGTCCGACTGTGTTAAGCGGAATGTATACTGGTCAAATTCATGAACCAACAATTATTTTGGAAGCAGTGGCGTCGTATGATCTTTGGATATGGCATGCATTTTTTGGGTTACCAGGATCTCATAATGACATCAACGTGCTAGATCGATCTCCTGTATTTGCCGAGCTTGCTGAAGGCTACGGTCCTCCAGTCAATTACTCAATCAATAGTAATGACTATACAATGGGATACTACCTTGCTGATGGAATATATCCACAATGGTCAACATTTGTAAAAATAATTCCATGTCCATAAGGAAACAAGAAAAAGTATTTTGCTGTAGCCCAAGAGTCCACCAGAAAGGATATAAAGCGTGCATTTGGAGTACTACAAGCTAGATTCGCGATAGTACATCAACCTGCACGTTTTTTGAAAACTAAGACTTTGAAATATGTTATGAAGGCATGCGTGGTATTGCATAACATGATTGTTGAGGATGAGCGAGATGTCAATGGATTAGAGGACTTCAATTATGATGCAATCGATGAAAGTTCACAAAAACCAGTCTCACACGAGTATACACCTGAATTTATGGAATTCATTCAAAATCATCATCTCATTAGGGACAAGGAAACTCATTCTCGACTCCAAGCTGACTTTGTTGAGCACTTGTGGCAAGTGCATGGACAATCATGCTAGAACTTTATTTTAATATAAATATTTAAATTGTTATCACTTATTTTAGTTTAAGAAGTCTTGTATTGCTATGTGTTAGACATATTGATTTTGATGATTGCTTTTGATTATGTTTTGATTTTTTTTGACACATGGATTATAATTAAAAAAAAAACTTAATGTTTTGTACGGGAAAGAAATAAACCTTCTCGTATAATCCTGTTGATCAAGATTGCGCTCCTCCGTACGACGTCGCTTTACTCCCTGAAAACACAAACGTGAGCTAGCCGACGGGGGTGTGCTGGATACCTCTCCAATGCCTAAGTCAGCAAAATAGACAAATAGACAAAAAACTCTGTGTATTCGGGAATCAAAGTTCAGTTACCTCTCCATAGGTGATGTTTGTGAGCTTTTGTAGGTTCCGTGTGGCACAATCCTAGTAGGACTTTTACTCCTCCATATAGAGTCCTTCTAGGATTCGTACTCTTGAAAGATAATGCTTATCCTTCAACACCCCTCTCACTGCATAAACCAAGTGAGATGGTTTTACCATGGTCAGACTTCAATATGACCGAGGTAAGCATGGCTATGCTAAGCCGCAGACTAGACCGAGATAACCTTAGCTCGGCCTTCCATTTACTGCTCTTACCTCGGCTTCCCCAATGCTTGCCATGGTATGTCTTGACCGAGATAACCAATACTCCGGTGCCGACCGGGATAACTTTGTGTGTGACGACCGAGCTTACCGCAAATCTTTGAGACCGGAGTAACTTCAAGCCTTTCGCGGACCGGAGTAACTTTACGTCCCTAGCGGACCGAAGTAACTTTACGCCCCTAGCGAACCGAAGTATCTTTATGACCTTTTTACTCAGCCCTTCGTACTACTGGCCCATAACGGCCCATGGCCCAGATCGGCCCAATTTTCATATAAATTACCCTCTCAGTTGCCCCTTAATTCCATCTGCGTAGCATGATAGGGATTATCTGTTTATCAGCCGAGCTAACAATTTTAGCCTGACGACCGAGCTAAATTCCTAAGCCTTTCCAGTCGAGCTAAAACTCTTCAGCTTTTCCAGCCGAGCTAAAAAACCTTTTTAGCCTTCCCAGTCGAGCTAAATTCACACCGGGCTGTACCTGTCCGGTCAAAATGTCTCTTCAATCACAGCAACTGAATCGCTTCCCATTCCAATGGACACATGGCACACTCCGATTGGCCTAAGGCAGCTGTCACGCCGTCTTCGTATCTCGCGAAATTTGAACAGTCCTGCCCTTTTTGTCCTGCCTTCTACACAAAATAAGCTTTTCATTTTGAATCTGCCATTCACACTATTCATCTCCTTCATTCTCTCTCTCTGTGTCTCTATTTCTTCAACCCCTGAGTTTGCTGAGTTCGTGTTCTTTCATTGTCGTTGCTTCCATCTTCGATTTTTCTGCGTAATCTGGTAAGTAACTCAACCTTCTAACTCCTTTTGGTTGATTTTGCACTTTTTTTTGCAATACGTTACATGTTTTTCAAAACACACTATGTCTGCTTCCATTTTCCGTTTAGTTTTTGTGTTTTCTGAAAAAACCATGTTAGAACGATTTGTATTTGTGAAATACCCTGAGAAACACTAGTTTTCGATCCAAAATCAATATGTAACCGAACTAGGAAGTTGTTTGTAGTTGATGTCAATCTAGGCAGACCATTCAACTGAACCAACACTTCATGCGATACCAGTAGTTTTAGCAAGTCAAACCATCTTTTGATTTATCTTAGCCGAGCTATCGAACTGTACTAGGTATGTGCAACAGCAGGCTTGTAAGTCTCAACCTTGACCGAGCTATAACTTGGGGCTAAACCAGCCTTCTTAGTTCAGACCAAACTAAGAATGCTGCCCCTAGAGTCTCAACCGGGCTAACAATTCCTTCATTCACACCGAGCTAATAGACCCCCTACTCACACCGAGCTAAGTCACGCAGCAATTTCACATAGCCGAGCTAGGACTTTATTTATCTTGCGTTTGTTTCTTATATCACGGTCCAGTGATCAGTGCTTAACACTTCTCTTTTTTCACTTTGTAGACTTAGGTTGCCCAGGCACTCCTTTAAGCGCTCAACCGAGCTACTCAACATTATTCTTCGACCGAGCTAAAAACTCAGATTAATTTATTCATAACTTAAGAATAAAATGGATAAATATAGGTTTTTAGTAGAAACACCTGGTGGCTTGGCCGAATTCCGAAGGGAGTATAATATTCTTGACGATGTCCATCTCACCTTGGCTAAGCAAGATGACACTCCATGGGGAAACCATGGCTTTGTACCTTTTATCCTTCTATCCATAATAGAAACCGGACTAAGATTTCCTGTTCAACCCTTGCTTTGTGAATTTCTTAGGCAAACTAGGATATGCCCGACCCAGCTTTCCACAAACTTATACCGTGTAATAAATGGCATAGCCGAGCTAAATCGCCGAGCTGGCATTAACCTTGGCTTAGCTGAACTCTTTCATCAGTACTCCATAGGATCAAAAGAAGATGGCTGGGTCTATTATCTAAGAATACACCACCGCCGAGAGAAAATAATAAAGGACACACCGGATAAAGACTTGAACGACGATGATTTTTTCTGGGTATCTGGGAATTTCGAAGATCACCAAGCCCAGATCCTAGGTCGTAGAATAAACTGGGATAAAGGAACCCCCGGTATAATTACTTCGGCTCTATTGCATGTTCCTCTTTATTTCGGTTTTCTATACCTCAACCGAACTAACAGTTGTCTTCTTTATGCAGATTCAGCCCACCTCAAATCACTGTATAGCTACCCCAACTTAGGCGTACTTCGTGCCGCACTACGATATCCCGAAAGAAGTTGGGCTAAGCTACTGAACTTCGAACCGATGTACAAATACAACAGTCGACGAAAAGCCAGAGTAACAGATTTTTTACTAGAAGCCTCCCCTGAACCGGACCCCAACTTGCCTCAAATCAACTTGGTCTGAACTACCGTCGAACAAGAGATGGCAAAGAGGAACAGAGTAAGGGCTTTGCTAACCGAAACTCACCAAGCCGGTGTACCACCAACCGGTCAATCCACTAAGACCGTGGTAGCCCTTCCATCTCAACAACCCTCCTCATCTCGCCCAAGTAAGTGTGCCCGGACTACCCCAACCGAGCAACTTCTTGTTGATGAAGACGAGACTATTCTTCCACCTAGCCCTCCACCGAGCCCGCAACCGGAGCGCTCCGATCGAGCCAGCTCCTCCAAGTGGGCACCCAAACTGACTTTTCAAAACCGAGATATTCAGGACACTGACTCAGTGGTCGCTGAAAAAGATCACTTGATGGCATTTAACCTTGCCAAGAGTGTCTGCCTTCCAGCAGACATGGAGCACCCCCAACACCTGACCGAACTAAGGGCTATCCGTTCGGCCACGAAATCCATGGTTCTTGTAAGTAGCTTCTTCTGTTAATCTTTCTAACTGGCACAACTTTTATCGCGGTTTGATTACAAGTCTTCCTTCCTTTTTGCAGGCCATGCAGAAGAGCCACATCGCTCATAAGCGTGTGCTCGAACTTCGCAAGACTACAAGGCAAGCGCTAGCCGAAGTGACTGAGAAGACGGCCGAGCTCGAACAAGCCAGGCAGCAAATAGCCGAGCTAAAATCCGAGAACGGTCGTCTGACCGGACTTGTTAGCTCGGCCGAAGCAGAAAAACAAAAAGCTACAGCCGTTATAAAAGACAAATATCTGCGCGAACTGGCAAAACTTGAGGAAAAGAAAAATGCCGAGATAGAGCAGCTGAGGAAGAGTGCTGAAGACGCCGAGCTCTGGGGTTACAAGGAGGGGGAGGCGACTTACATTAAACAATATGAAGCTGCCAAGGATCTCTTCTTCAAGTGCGGTTGGAGGGCAGCTGTAGAGCAGCTCGGTCACGGTCCAGAGACCGAGGTCTTTAATGCTCCTGCATACTTCATTTCGAGCTCTATGACGGAATATGCTGCTACTCTTCAGCAACAATTTCTTGAGGACTCAGATGATGAAGAAGACACTGTGCCCAAAGATACTCCAGCTGTCAATGATCCTGTCGATCAGTCAGTTCGACTGGAGCCAATGGTGGAAGACCTGACCAGCGAGCTGCCTACTGAGACCGAGCTCCCAAACGAGACTGTACTCCCGTCTGAAACCGGGCTTCGGGTTGATATTGATGCTGATCTAGATGACTTGTTTAACTGACTTTGTATTTTTCTTCTTTTTACTTTTTTCTTTTCTTTGCTTTTGGAAAAAAATTGTAACCGGGCTGAGGCCCCACCCTTGTACTCTCTTTAAATTTGCAATGAAATCTGTTTTTTGTTTCAACTCTTATTTCGGTTGATTTCTATGCTTGTTCTTTACTTTCTTACTGAAGTCTAGGATGAGGTACAGTATTCACTTGCCGAGATACTTTATATCGGTCTTAACATTGCAACTATAAGTATACCTGCCAACAACTCTTTAGCTGAGATAGCTACCTCGGCTGAAGAGTACTAAAAGTTAGTTTAGTCCAGCCAACCACTCTTTAGCCGAGATATCTACCTCGGCTGAAGAGTACTAAGAGTTGGTTTAGTCCAGCCAACCACTCTTTAGCCGATATCCTTACTTCAGTTAAAGAGTACTAAGTGTTGGTTTTATCCAGCCAACCACTTTTTAGCCGATATAGCTACCTCGGCTGAAGAGTACTAAAAGTTGGTTTAGTCCAGCCAACCTCTAGATTGGTTTTTTCCAGCCAACCTAGAGTAAAGTGTTTGGTTATTCCGACCAAACGTCCTGCAGCCTGGATCCTTATCCTGGGCTTAGGAAAGGTGTTGGTTTGTCCAGCCAACCTCTAGATTGGTTTTTCCAGCCAACCTAGAGTAAAGTGTTTGGTTATTCTGACCAAATTCCTGCAGCCTGGATCCTTATCCTGGGCTTAGGAAGGGTGTTGGTTTGTCCAGCCAACCTCTAGATTGGTTTTTTCCAGCCAACCTAGAGTAAAGTGTTTGGTTATTCCGACCAAACGTCCTGCAGCCTGGATCCTTATCCTGGGCTTAGGAAGGGTGTTGGTTTGTCCAGCCAACCTCTAGATTGGTTTTTCCAGCCAACCTAGAGTAAAGTGTTTGGTTATTCCGACCAAACGTCCTGCAGCCTGGATCCTTATTATGGGCTTAGGAAGGGTGTTGGTTTGTCCAGCCAACCTCTAGATTGGTTTTTCCAGCCAACCTAGAGTAAAGTGTTTGGTTATTCCGACTAAACGTCCTGCAGCCTGGATCCTTATCCTGGGCTTAGAAAGGGTGTTGGTTTTTCCGGCTAACTATGTTTACAATGTTCCTAACTCACTAAAACTATCTTTTACAGAAAATAACTTATACTGAAAGGAATCTACTTGTTTTATTGAGAAAGGAAAAGGAAAATTACATATGCTTGAAAAAAATTTAAAATAAAATAATCTGAGATTGGCAGTGTTCCATGGCCTGGGAATGGCTTTGCCATCCTCATCTTCCAAGTGGTATGCCCCTTTTCCTGCTAATCCAATCACTTTGTAAGGTCCTTCCTAATTGGGCCCTAACTTGCCATCTCTTGGTACTATTGTGTTTCCCATCACTTTGCGCAGCACCCAATCGCCGATCTTGAATTGCCTTGGATGCACTGTTTTGTTGTATTTCCTGGATAATCTTGTTGATATGAGGCAATGTGAACCAGTGCTTTTTCTCTTCTTTCTTCTGCAAGGTCGAGCTCCAATGCTATGGCTTCGCCATTTAAGTCTGGATCAAACTTTTCGCTTCTAATTGTGGGGAGGCCAACTTCCAGTGGGATTACTGCTTCCATGCTGTAGGCTAAGGAGAATGGTGTTTCTCCTGTTGATCGTTGAGGTGTGGTGCGGTAAGCCCATAAAACATGGGGAAGTTCCTCAGCCCACTTGCCTTTTGCCTTCTCTAACCTTTTCTTCAGTCCATCCAAGACAACCTTGTTTGATGCTTCTGCTTGGCCATTTGCTTGAGGATATGCCAGTGTAGAATTGTAGAACTCGATCTTGTATTCTTCACAAAAGCCCCTAAAGATTCTGCCATCAAACTGAGTGCCGTTGTCTGATATTAGGGCTTTAGGTATGCCAAACCGAGTGATGATGTTTTGCCAGACGAATTTCTTCATGTCTTTTTCCTTGATTGATGCTAAGGCTTCTGCCTCCACCCACCTTGTGAAGTAGTCGGTTGCTACAAGAAAGAACTTCCTGTTGTCTGGTGTTGTTGGAAGTGGTCCCACTATGTCCAAGCCCCACATTGCAAAGGGCCATGGGCTGGTTAAGGGTAGAAGTTCTCTGGCAGGTTGATGTATTTGGTGTGCGAACTTCTGACATTTCTCGCATTTCTTCACATACTTCTCTGAGTCTGCTTGCATGTAAGGCCACCAATATCCTTGTGAGATTGCTCTGTATGCTAGTGACCTTCCCCCTTGATGGCTTTCGCACACGCCTTCGTGTATTTCGAACAAAAATGCTTCAACTTTGTTGGGATGAACACACTTTAGATATGGTCCTGAGAATGACTTTTTGTACAATGCCAAAGATGGGGAGAGCCAAAATCATTGTGACTTTGCTCTTATTCTGTTGGCTGCTTTCTTTTCTTCTGGTAGGGTGCCATCTTTTAAGAACAGTATGATGGGGTCCATCCAAGAAGGGCCTAACTCGGTGCAACATACTTTTTCTGCTTCGGGGTCTTCAATGCTTGGTCTAGGTAGGTAGTCGATCAGCAATGGATGAGGGATGGAAGTATCTGCCATTGAAGCAAAGCCTGCTAATTCATCTACTCTGCTGTTTTCCTCCCTGCCGATTTGTTCTATCCTGACTACTTCAAATTTCTTGATTTCTATTCTGACCAACTCCTGGTATTTAGCCATCCTGTCGTCCTTTGCTTTGTAGTCGCTTGAAATTTGGTTTACCACCAGCTGCGAGTCGCTGTAAACCATTAGTTCGGTGGCCTTCATGTAGAATGTTGTTTTGAGGCCTACAAGAAGCGCTTCATACTCCGCTTCGTTGTTCGATGCTGGGAAGCCCAGGTTGACCACTTGCTCCACTACTAGGCCGTCTGGAGAGATGAGGACTATGCCGAGTCCTGCTCCGTGCCGGTTGGATGCTCCATCCACGAAGAGCTTTCACATCTCTCCAACGAATAACTTCCAGCAAGTGGAGGGATCTGATGATGTTTTGGGGTCCAGAATGTTGCTGGTGTTTTTTTCAAGGTCCATGCTTACTGTTTGCCTCTCGCTATCTGATTATACCAAGTCTTTATTTGTTGGTGAGTCTTGGCTTGGTGTAGCATGGTTTGCTTCTTCCTTGTTTTCTTTATTCTGGTCTACCTTGGGGTCTGACTGAGTATTCTGTACCAGGGGTTGCGCTATTCCGACGTCAACTTTCATCCCTAGTTCGGTTGTGTTAGTCAGGTCGACTGGGCAAATATGATGACTTCCTGGGGTAAATTCAGCGACGAAGTCTGCCAAGGCTTGAACCTTTATCGTGGTTCTGGGCTGGAACTTGATGTCGAATTGTCCCAACTCTACTGCCCACTTCAAAATTCGCCCAGAAAAGTTCGCCCTCTCAAACAAAGCTTTTAATGGGAAAGTTGTGAAGACGACTATGGTGTGGGCGTGAAAGTAGTGTGACAACTTCCTTGAGGCCATCATCAAGGCCAAGGCCAGTTTTTCTAGTGGCAAGTATCTTGTTTCGGCGCCCAGCAATGTCTTGCTGACATAAAAGATGGGCAGATGTTGGATTCCTTCTGCACGGACCAACACTGCGCTAATTGCGTACTGAGAGACTGCCAGGTACAGGAAGAGTTCTTCTCCAAGTATTGGGGTGACAAGCAGTGGTGGAGAAGACATGTATTCTTTCAAGTTTTCCAGAGCGCGGTCGCATTCTTCGTCCCACTCAAATTTGGCCTTTAAAGCATGGAAAAATGGTCGTAGTCTGTCTGACGACCGGCTAATGAATCGGTTGAGTGCAGCTGCCATGCCAGTGAGATGCTGCACTTCTTTTACTGAGTTAGGCCTCTCTAGATCCTGAATAGCTTTAATCTGGGAGGGGTCTGCCTCTATACCCCGGTTGGTCACCAGGAAGCCTAGGAATTTGCCAAATCCTACTCTGAATGCGCATTTAGACGCATTGAGGCGCAACTTGTGTTTCTTTAGGATCTCAAACTGTCACGACCCGAACCCGCCCCCATGGGTTAAGGACGTAACCGGCTAGTAATCATAAGATTACCTACGGCCTCAAACCAAACCAACCGTATTTTAACAGAGTTAATGGGGGCCAAACGGAAGCAATTTAAAACTTTGTCCATAGAACTGTGCTTACATGCACGTAATAACATTTCAGACACAAATATGTTAACAACTCACATCAAAAAATACAGTAACAAAAGGTTCTGTACAGACAGGATCATTAGTCTAAGTCACCCCGTCAAAACTGTACACAACAGATACAGAGTCCTCGCCAACATGACAAAATATAAAATACCAAACAAAAGGGCGAAGACGAGTCTTGTGCGTGAGACGTAGGGCTGACTCTCGAAAACTTGTTTGTTCCACACTGGCTTCACTGGGGCTGGGTCTGGACCTCTCTTAGCTCACCTACAAACACATGAATGAGCGTGAGCGAAAGCCCAGAGAATAATATCAAATAAGAAGATACAACAATATGCAGCACAACATATTCCGAACGGCCTTGGGCCCAATTCATATTTCTATTTAACATATATATACAATTTAAGTCAAGTGACTGTGGTTCCAAACATACTAGCCTTGAGCCCATTTATCTTTCCATAACAAACTGGCCTTTGGCCCATTCAGACTTTCGTTCATGTCAAAATGGCCTCTGGCCCATTCATTCATGTCAAAACGGCCTCTGGCCCATTCATTCTATTATTCAGATCGAACTGTTATTCGTGTCAAACTATTACTTATATCAAACTATCATTCGTGTCAAACTATTATTTATGTCAAACTATCATTCGTGTCAAACTAGCCTTTGGTCCACTCAAGTGACAAACTGGCCTTTGGCCCATTCAGACTTTCATTCATGACAGAACGGCCTCTGGCCCATTCATTCATGTCAAAATGGCCTTTGGCCCATTCATTTGTGTCAAAATGGCCTTTGGCCCATTCATTTGTGTCAAAACGGCCTTCGGCCCACTCATTCATGTCGAAACGACCTTCGGTCCATTAATTCATGTCAAAACGACCTTCGGTCCATTCATTTATGTCAAAACGACCTTCGGTCCATTCATTTATGTCAAAACGACCTTCGGTCCATTCATTTATGCCAAAACGACCTTCGATCCATTCATTTATGCCAAAACGACCTTCGGTCCATTCATTTATGCCAAAACGACCTTCGGTCCATTCATTTATGCCAAAACGACCTTCGGTCCATTCATTTATGTCAAACTGGCTCATAGGCCTTTCATATCAAACTGTGTCCACCATTCAAATTAATGAACTTTACAAAACTTACATAGAAGTAGCCATTGGACAATAACATATGTCAGATATTACTCACAGTGATCGGTTGGTTGAATTGCCCTGGAGCTTGACCCTACATATCACATAACACATATGGGTCACAAATAATTCAATCCGTTCTTTAATTCACATATTCCTCTTTAGGCTTCATTCTTATTTCCTTAACTCAATTACAATGCTCAATGTATGCCTAAGAGTGCTTAGAAGTGAAAGGGAACGGAAAAACAGAACACATAATGCATTTCCAAAATTTCAGAAAACAGGGTTCTCGCTCGAGCGTGAAATACCCCGCTCGAGCGAACCCTTAAGGCCTGCAAAAGTACTGGTTGCATGAAAAATACGCTCGAGCGTTAAATATAGCGCTCGAGCGGAAGGCCTGTCTACAAAGCTCCCCCGCTCGAGCGTGAAATACCCCGCTCGAGCGGACACCAAGTCTGCAAAAAGTACTGGGAGCACGTATTTCCCGCTCGAGCGGCACTTCCCCCGCTCGAGCGGACATCAAAATTCTGGATTTTCCAGATTGAGTTCTTGAGCTCCCTTCAACATTCAAACCATCATTTCTTGCCTTTAATGGCTCCAACTTCACATATACTTGTACTAACATGGTATAAACACCAAAACACATCTTCATGGAGCCCAATTTCATAGATCAAATACATGCGTGGCTCAATTTAGTTCAAGCTCAACTTTATCATACACATTCATGCATTCAAAGCTCCTATCTTTAATTATTCAAACATGCATGCTAATCTTGACTTCATTTCCATTCCAAATAATGCAAATGGTGTTCATTCTCATGGAGCTCAACAAAAACATGCTTGCATGTATGATTCAACACTCACATTTCCATATTCAACTTAATACATGCTAGATTATGCAATTCCACAACAATTATATACATGCATGCCTTCATTGACCTTCAATTGAACATAAACAACTCAATTTCCTTATAATCAAGCTAACTCATGTTCTTGGTCATTAACCACACTTGAATTTACAAATTTACAAACAAAAATCCATGAGTTTACTTACCTAAGAGTTCAATCTCCCAAACTATAACAAAATATTGGGCTTGATCTTCAAGTTCTCCAAACCTTGAGCCAAAATCACCCAATTCTCTCCCTCTCTCTCTAACAGCCGACCCTCCTCTTTTCTTCTTAGGGTTGATCAGCCAAAATCAATGTAAAGGGAAGGAATTGGTTTTAATAAGGCTTATAATAGCCCCACTCACATATTGTTTTAACATAAAATAATTGGGCACTCAATTTAATCAGTTTAATCTGACCAGAATCAATTTCTAATTAAATTTCACTGTAGGTTCTAAAAATCATGCCAATCACAATGGCCTAACCAATTTCAGGTTCCGTGGCCGATAAGGCCCTCAATTTAATTTCCAAAGCAGATTATTCAAATAGATATTCCTACGGTGAACAGATAGAAATTTCAAAATCGCATATATTCACATAATGGCACATAAAATCATGCTAAACACATAATCATACTCAAATTAAGGACCAATTAGCATTCTACAGAACAGGGATATCACACAAACATCTCACCTAGTTCCTTGAGATGGTCATTCTTATCCTTACTCTTGACTACCATGTTGTCGATGTAAGCCTCCATTGTTCTGCCTAACAACGGCTCAAACATCTTGGTGACCATTCTTTGGAATGTTGCCCCTGCGTTCTTTAGACCAAAGGGCATGATCTTGTAGCAATACAGTCCTCTTGGAGTTGTAAAGGACGTGACCTCCTAGTCTGGTTCGTACATGGCGATCTGATGGTAGCCTCTGTACGCATCAAGAAAGCTAAGTCGGTTATGCCCTGCCGTTAGGTCTACCAGTTGATCAATCCGTGGTAGGGGGAAGCTATCCTTTGGGCATGCTTTGTTAACTATTTTGTAGTCGACGCAGACACGCCATTTACCATTCTTCTTTGGTACTACGACTGTGTTGGAAATCCATCTGGGGTAGTGCACATCTCTAATTGCTCCTGCCTCCAGTAGGTTTCCTACTTCTTCCGCCACTATCTCGGCGTGGTGGAGTGCCGATCTGCGTGGGCGTTAAATGATTGGTCTAGCGGATGGGTGGACATTGAGTTGGTGACAGATAAAGTTGGGATCAATGCCTGGCATGTCGTATGGTGTCCAGGCGAACACTTCGATGTTAAAGGTCAAAAATTCCAAGACCTCTAATCTCTCAGTGCTGGACAACGACGAACTGAGCAAAAAGAACTTATCCGGGTTCTTTTCATCTATTCTTACCTCTACCAAGTCTTCCACCGCTTTTTGATTAGCTGCTTTGCCGACCTCTGCGAACAGTTCATTACTCTCAGGTTCTTCCACCGAATGAACATATCCCTTGGCAGCGCGGCTACCATTTACAGTGACAAAGCATTGCTTGGACATGATCTGATCTCCAAAGACTTCTTCAATTACCCCGGCTTCGTTGGGGAACCGCATTACTTGATGGTAGGATGACGCTACCGATCGCATGGCATGCAGCCATGTTCTTCCCAAGATTATGTTGTAAGTGGAAGGAACTTTCAACACCCAAAATTCCACTTGTTTTGTCACGCTTCCTGCTCTGACTGGTAGGATTATTTTGCCGACTGGCCATTCTGGCATTGAGTTGAATCCAATCAGGGGAGACACGGCAGGTGCCAAGT
Source organism: Camellia japonica (assembly GCA_030407325.1). Classification (NCBI taxonomy): domain Eukaryota; kingdom Viridiplantae; phylum Streptophyta; class Magnoliopsida; order Ericales; family Theaceae; genus Camellia; species Camellia japonica. The sequence goes on from JAPPVO010000016.1 coordinate 168,108,265, forward strand.
CTTTGTCTTGTAGCTTCAATTGTTTGAATGTTTCGTAATACATTATCTCACATGAACTACCCTGGTCAATCAAAATCCGCTTGACGTCAAAATCCTTGACTCGGAGAGTGACAACCAGGGCGTCATTGTGAGGGCAATATATCCTCGCCAAGTCTCTATCTGAAAAAGACATGATGTTGGTGGCCTCTGTCTTCCCTTTTTTGATTGTAGGTTGTGCACTTAGTACCTCCCTTAAGTGCTCGGCCTTCTTGATTGACCCTTTGAGCTCGCATACACGCTCAGGTTCGAAGATTCCATGTATCACATTGATTACGCCTTGAGGTGGGGCGTCGATTGGCATCCCGTTGGGGTTATTGTGGTCTTGGGGGGCTGGTTGCGTCCCTCCTTCAATGTATTTATCCAGGTGACCTGCTGCCACCAACTTCTCTAGGTGCTGTCTCAATGGCGTGCAATTTTTAGTGCGGTGCCCCTTTTCTTTATGGAAGGTGCACCGTGACCTTTCGTCGTAGTCCTTCTGAGCCTCTCCTAGCTTAGCAGGCCATCTGACGAAAGGTTCGTCGCGTATCTCGCTTAGAATCCGGTAGATTGGTTTTTTGAATACCGTGGTAATGGCAGTGCGGACTCTCAACCATCTTTTATCCTGGTCTTCTCCGTTGTCCCGCCTGCCTCGTCCGTTTTTGCTCGGACGATCTACCGTGTTGACCTTTGCTGAGGCCTTTTTCTCCGGTATTGAGGTCGTGCCAGGTTTTGTTTTGGCACGGGCGCTATCCTCTTCCACCCTGATGTGCTGATGCACTCTTTCCATCAAGGCCTCCATGGTAAGGGGTGGCGTCATGGTGATTAAGTCCCTTAGTCTATTCCCGATTGGAAGGCCTCTTTTGTACTGTGCAATGGCTAGATTGGTGAGGCAGTCCCCAATCTGGTTGAAGGTCTCCCAGTAGTAACTATTGTAGGATCTAAGTGTCTCCTTGTCGCCAATGTCAATGGAGAGAAGCTGGTCGATCTCCACTGGCATTTTGGTGTTCGTTCTGAACCTTGTTACGAACGCCTTTGCTAGTTGTGCCCAGGAGGCTATGCTGCCTTCTGGAAGTTTTTCGAACCAAGTCAGGCCTAGGTCACCCAGGCTTGATGGGAAGAGGATGCACATCAAAGCCTCGTTGTGTCGATATACCGCCATAACCTGGCGGAAGTGGCTTAGGTGCATATAGGGGTCTGTCTTCCCCTCGTACGTGGTGAATTTGGGCTGAAGGAAGCCTGAAGGTAGGGGCGCGTTTTCAATTGCCGGAACGAATGGCGAGGTCTGCAGCCTTGCTAATGCTTTGTCCGTTGGTTCGTAGGCAGGCCGTGGTAATGGCATTCCAACCTCAACGCTTCCGTGCGTCCGAGGAGCTAACCACTGAATGGCAGATACCCTGCGAGGGTTGCGCGCCCTATTGTCTTCCTTCTATCATGCCCTTTTTTCTAGTACGGTCCGTAAGTCGGATGATCTTGGCAACTCCGTCTGCCTGGATGATGTCTGGTGTGTGCGCGAGGGCCGATAGGTGCTTCCCTCAGTATACGTCCTCTCAGTCCTCGTTCTCTCAGACCTGGAGCAACGAGTCCTGGAGGTTCTGGATTGAGTATCGCCCGTCCTGAGGCTTCTATTCTCTGCTTGTGATGGCGTGGTATGCCTACTGCGATCTTCTGAGTGGCGAGGGGGCGTGTTGCCTTTATGCCCCTCTCCTGTCGCCACCCCTTTTCCCTTGATCTGGCGTTTCATGGCCTCCATATCTGCCGCCATCTTCCTTATTAATTCATCCTGTTCTTTCACGCGATCCTCCAGAGTTTGGGGGTTGATCCTCCGCCTTTGTCTATCAGGACTTTGTAAACGAGAGTGACGGGGGCTGTTATTCCGCCTCCCCCTAGCATCCCTCTTGGGGTTATGTCGTTGGGCCTCCAAGTCTGCCATGGGAGGGACATGAGACAACCCTTCGCGCCTCCCACCTCCTTCTGGGGTCTGTCCATCAATGACGAATTGTGGCAAATCTTCGTTGTGCGCCATTACTTTTTATTAGTAAGGAAAACTTAATCAAGAGGTTTTGTTCTTGTCTGATGTTCCCACAGACGGCGCCAATTGTACGGGAAAGAAATAAACCTTCTCGTATAATCCTGTTGATCAAGATTGCACTCCTCCGTACGACGTCGCTTTACTCCCTGAAAACACAAACGTGAGCTAGCCGGCGGGGGTGTGCCGGATACCTCTCCGATGCTTAAGTCAGCAAAATAGACAAATAGACAAAAAGCTCTGTGTATTTGGGAATCAAAGTTCAGTTACCTCTCCATAGGTGATGTTTGTGAGCTTTTGTAGGTTCCGTGTGGCATAATCCTAGTAGGACTTTTACTCCTCCATATAGAGTCATTCTAGGATTCATACTCTTGAAAGATAATGCTTATCCTTCAACACCCCTCTCACTGCATAAACCAAGTGAGATGGTTTTACCATGGTCAGACTTCAATGTGACCGAGGTAAGCATGGCTATGCTAAGCCGCAGACTAGACCGAGATAACCTTAGCTCGGCCTTCCATTTACTGCTCTTACCTCGGCTTCCCCAATGCTTGCCATGGTATGTCTTGACCGAGATAACCAATATTCCGGTGCCGACCGAGATAACTTTGTGTGTGACGACCGGGCTTACCATAAATCTTTGGGACCGGAGTAACTTCAAGCCTTTCGCGGACCGGAGTAACTTTACGTCCTTAGCGGACCGGAGTAAATTTACGCCCCTAGCGAATTGAAGTATCTTTATGACCTTTTTACTCAACCCTTCGTACTGCTGGCCCATAACGGCCCATGGCTCAGATCGGCCTAATTTTCATATAAATTACCCTCTCATGTTTGATTTTTTTATTTTCTTGTTTTTTGATCAACAAAACCCAGATTAAGAATTTTATAATTTTTGTGGCAAACAATGTAAAAGCATATAGTTCCAACTTATAATGGAGATGAAATGGACAAGGGATTTTGTCTGAAAACAGAGAAGCAAGTCCTAAATGTAATAATAACAAGCAAAACCCACATGAAGATTATTATAATTTTTGTTCCGACTCCAAATAGAGCTGAAATAAACAAAAACCCAGATGGGGTTTTCTGTTGATCTAGCTAAATGCATTGTGAAAACATGGAGACCTAGATGAGGAAATGCTATACTGCCCAAAACCCAAATAAGCATTTGTGTGATAATGTGTGGAATGTTGAGAGGGTGTGATGTTTACCTCTGGACTTCTTGAACCACAGCTTCAGGGTTGGGGTGTTAGTGGGGGAGGGTGAGATTGAAGGTGGCTCTAATGAGAGGAGAGAGAGAAGTTAAGAGGCAGAATAAGATAATGCAGGTGTTAGGAAGCATCCTCGGAGGAGCAATAATGGCGTATGGTATATGTTTTGCTGTTGTTTGCTTCTACCAGCAACCAATAGTAGAATTGAGTGGAAATAGAGGAGCAATAATGCTTCTTACACTTAGACCATATTTTTTTGAGTGGAAATGGTGTTTAAACAGGTCAAGAATCAAGCACAAAATAGGCCCAAAACAGAGTGCAAAATAGCAGCAGCAACAGCAACAGCAACAGCAAAACAGCCGAAAACAAAGATGGGGAGACATCCCCCTGGACGTCCGGCCCCTTGTTTGGGCTACTATGTTCGCCTACTCTGCTGCAGCTATTCTGCTTGTTGTTTTTCTGCTGTTTTGGTCATGAAATAACATCTGTTTAAGCTTAGTTTTGATTCCATAAACAACATATCTATAACTTATCTCAGAAACATGATCTCATAAACACCATGGTCCATTCCAACATCATGGTCCATAAACAAAATTCCTGCATTATAGTAAAAATACATTACATTTTCATACCATGGTCAATTATAAAATTCTTGCACTATAGTCAATATACATTACATTTTCATATCATGGTCAATTACAAAAAATTCCTGTAAAATTGAGTCAAAATACATTAATTTCCATATCATAGCTCATACAACAAAATATTAACTTCTATAACCTGCAGTTATGCAGTTACTTTCCTTTTTCAAGGATTTCCAAACGGCGACGATTGTAATATTGTTGTTGCATAAGAGACAAACCATTAGTATTCATCAGCATAATTCTCTCCTCCTGTTTAAGTTGTTCTGCTTTGAACATTTCATTTTTCATAGTAAGTCTTTCTTTCTCATGAAGAAGTCTTTGTTCCTCTTGAAAAAGTCTTTGTTCCTTGTGTCAAAGTCTTTGTTCCTCCTGAACATATGCTTTCTCGAGGATTTCTATTTTCTTCTCACTATTTTTTTTATTATCTTCCTTTATATCAGTTAGTATCCCAACAAGAGGCGAAGTCATACATTCTCCACTCTTTCATTTCTTTATCCGTTCCTTTTCAACTTTCCTGCCTATTGGTCTCTCCAAGTCTACAAAGGCATCAAGCGATCCATCATCATCCCCTCGATTAACTATATCTGGAGTAAAGGGAGGAATGGTGGTTAATGTTGGCTTTTTTGTTGGTTTTTTCTTTTGACAATCCTCCACCCATTTTGCTTGGAACCTCAACAAATTCTAGCAATGATCAAACTGAAATGAACTTTTATACAATTCTTGGTATAAAAGTTTTGCTTGAGAGATCTTAAATTAAAAAATAAAAGTCTTATTAAAAACAGTAACAATTGCAAAATGTATAATTTTAAAAAAAATTAAAATTACCTTGTCTTGCTCATTTATACCACTTTGATTCCTTGATTCAATTGGGGCAAAACATCCACAGAACTTATTTGTGCCAAGTTGAATGGTTGACCACCAATGCATTAGAAAGTTCACATTACGTTCATGATTGGAGGTCTTGTGTTTGTGAAAGTACTCATATACTCTTGACCAATATGTCTTATGTTTTTGCTCATTCCCATACATTGCATCCAAGCCAGTATTAAGCCATGCCGATACAATGAGATTGTCTTCATTTATAGTGAAGTTTCCACCACGTGATCTTTTAGTAGTGGATCTCATTTGAGGTGAGAATTGAGTTGTTTCAACAGGTACTTGAGTATTTTCTTTTAAATTTTGACCCATTTGATCTTGAGAACCACAAAAATTAAATCATCAAAGTTGGAATCCTTGTGCAAAAGATTGGTGAAGTATTTGCCACCTTGTAAATCCATCCTTACATATTGAATAGAAAACACAAATAGAATTCAAACAAGTGCTAACTATTTTTAACAATTTCATGTGCAACATATGCAATAATTCTATCTACTACAAGCCCATCAACAAAATTTCATAATAATCCACCAAAATTGAGTAGTACAAACCAAATAAGATTTGAAACCTAGCAACAAGGAAGCAAGTCCCAAACTAAGAAAACAAATACGAAAGGAAGAAACAAAAAAACAATAAGTCTAAAATGTTGACCAAAGTGATCACTTCATTACTTGGAAGTTACCAATTCAAAAATACATGAGACATTAACAGGGCATTACCTTTAATCAACAACTCTTTATATAAAATATCTATTCCTACCACAAAGTCCATAAACCAGAAAAGTCACAAATTCTCGCATAAATTTCTTCAACTCATTGATTTCTTCAATTTTTAGGAAGTAAAATTGATTGCAATCAAATTATCAAAGCCCTCATATATATAAAATGTCTATTCATATTCAACCATAAAGTCCATAAATCAGTAAATTAAGACAAATTCTCATATAAATTTCAAATTACCATCACCAAAACCAAAGCATCACATATATATTTGCTTTGGTGAAGAAGCAAAGAGAGAGATACACACTACACAGAGAGAAATAGAATAGAAAAAGTAAGGTTTAGATTGGGAACAACACAAAGAAATTACATACCAAAAATTGCCTTTGGTGATGAGGATGGCGAGAAAGAGCGACCTACACCAATGAAAGAGATTCTTCAAAGAGTCTTTGGCGCCCTCCAATTTCCTTTTGCGCCTTCAACAAAATAAAATAAAAATTTATCAGATTTAGGGAGCTACAGTGACTAGCAACACTTATATTTGAGGGATTGGATAAGAGAACTGCTGGGAGTGTGTTTTGACAAAAAACCTCCTTATCTTGGCGAATGAGGTAATATAAGGGAAAAGATGGAGATGCTCTAAAGATATGAGTTTAGGGTATAATTGGAACATGTGAAGTATGGATTGAAAATAAAATCATAAAACTAATTTTATAAAGATGTACATTGAGAAATTATGGGGGTGTTTGTTTGGGCTCTTTTGAGCCAACTTATGGCTTCTGCCTTTTGAAAAACTATTTTGGACTGTTTGGTTAAACTTATTTTAAACAGTTTCTGATTCTAACAACTTATTTTAAGTAAAAAAAACTGATTCTAAGAAGCTCCTCACCCCTTACTTCTGATTATCAATTTCTGCTGTGAACATGTTGATTTACGGTTATACTCTTAAATTTTTTTATTGTTTATTTTTTTAAAAATAGAAAAAGACCTAAATAGATTATAGAATATTATTATTATTTTTTATGATAAATATAGACAAGTAGTGAATAACAAAAAATAAAAGTTAATTGAAAAAACTACTTCACAGTTTATTTAACAAACTCTACTCAACAACTTAAATCTATAATTCAATAGTTACTCTAAATAAATTAACAACTTCTGATTAAAGTCATAATTTATAATTCAATAATTACTCTAAATAAATTAACAACTTCTGATTAAAGTCATAATTTATAATTTATAATCTATTAAGTTATAATATGTAATTTGTTTAAACAGGTACACCAAACGGACCTACATACACGGAGATCAAAAGGGGCCGTGAAAATAGAATTTTCCGTGTTTGTAGGTTGTTGTATTCGTGCATCAAATGGAAAAACCCTAATTTATAACCGCCAAAACCATTCCTGTGTATGATAAAGTTGGGCATCGTGACAATTGATTAACTCCGAATAGTGAACAGGGCTTAGAAGTAGGTTCAGTCTTCTCCTTGTACTGATTCAAGTTTTCCTTTTATCTGTAACTATATTTTTGTGTGTGTATCTATGTATGATAATTATTAGGGTTTTGCTAAAAACTCACAAAAACCCTTAAATTTTTACCCTTTTTTTGATAAAAACAATTCAGAGCTTTACGTGTTTGTTTGTTTGCTTTTAATGCACAGATTAGATATGAAGATTGCAGTGGAAGGGTGTATGCATGGAGATTTGGACAATGTTTACGCAACTCTTTTGCATTTGCAAGAAGTAGAGAACACGAAAATCGACCTCCTTATTTGCTGTGGTGACTTTCAGGTATACAACGAAAGCACTGCAATTACTCTCTTTGATGTTGGATGTTTTAATGCAGTAATTTATTTATTTGATCTGTCCCAAATTTTTTTTTTTTTTTTTTTTGTTTCCTTTTATTGTTTTTGTTAATTTCATTCCTAGCTTTAGTGTGTTTGCATATAATAAATTTAGGGTTCAGAGGTTAAACTTGGAGCTATTAACTTTTGAGGTTGTGGGTTTGAACCTGAGAGCAGCTACTCTGTGCAAAAATTGCCAAATGTTAGGTCTGCCCCCAATCTACCCGTCACAGACCTGATTCAATTGGGACTAAACTGGGTGTACTTTACTTTTTTTAGTTAAAGGAGCGAATTTTTTGAAGGGATGAATTTTTTTTATTAACACCTGTTGTTGCTATTTAGTATCTTATGTTACTTGATTTTGGCTGTTCAAATAATTTATTGCCTATTATTCTTTCTTCACGTTATTTTTTGAAACTTGAGTTGCTTTCAATTGAGAACAGGCTGTTAGGAACGAGAATGATTTGGAAAGCTTAAATGTGAAGCCTAAATATCGTAGCATGAACTCGTTTTGGAAGTACTACTCAGGGGAAAAAGTAGCTCCATTTCCAACTATATTCATTGGTGGAAATCATGAAGCATCTAATCACCTGTGGGAACTGTAAGTAGCTTGTTATTAATGTTTTTGAGTTGATTTGTTTGCCTGAAATGATGACACACTGCCAAAACCCAGATAACTGTCGTGTGAGAAAATCTAATCGAGGATGGGTCGCTTGTTAGGTTTTCTTATGTTATGCATATCTGTTTAAATGAAATTGCAACTGATGTACCTACTAAAATTCCAATGTCTTGGTTTGCTATTAATTTTTTTGAAATTATTTATAAATTGCATTTGAGTTAGTTTATACATTTGCAATTATCTTGAAGGCAGTGATCTGCATCAACAATTTTACGTACCTTTGCTCTTTGTTGGACCTTCCAATATTCAAAACCCCCAAAGAGTATTCTAATATTTCTCTAGAGTTTTGTGCATCTGCCTTGAAAATTTGACACCTTCCACATGCCTCTTGTTAGATTTTCTCCTCGGAATTCTATAGCTTTTGTATGGTGCATAATTCACGGTGCTATGAATGATCTATGTTGATGACCAACTTTTGATGGTCAGGTCATTTTTATTGGGATTGCTGGTTCTTTGAGAACTGATAACTGAAATGGTTCACCAATGTAAATCATAAATTTATGTGGTTTATGTAGATACTATGGAGGCTGGGTGGCGCCTAATATATACTTCTTGGGGTTTGCTGGAGTGGTCAAATTTGGCAATATTCGTATTGGTGGACTATCTGGAATTTATAAGGCCCAACATTATCATTTAGGTTGGTTAATTGTTGTGGACTTCAATAAGTCATGTATTCCTATGAAGTATCATGTTCTGTTCTACATGTTATGTTGTTACATTGCTTACCTTTGAGTTAATTGATTTGTAACTTCATATGTTACAATAGTCCCTAGGTATCAAAGGAAAATAAGCAAAATAGGTGTTTCATGAGCAGGACATTATGAGAGGCTTCCTTATAACGAGAATGATATCCGGTCTATATATCATGTACGTGAATATGATGTTCACAAGCTCAGCCAAGTTGAGGAACCAATTGATATATTCCTTTCACATGATTGGCCTCTTGGTATCACTGACCATGGGAATTGGAAGGAGCTTGTGCAATATAAACCCTTTTTCAAGCAAGAGGTAATGTCTTGACATGCTGCACTAATTTGTTGATAACTTATATATTTAAATATATATATCTACTGTCCACATATGTATCTATTTTTTAATATTGGTCCTAACTCCTAAGAAGGTTTGGTTTGATTTGTAATGGTGTTGATTAGTTATAATAATTATGAATGATTATCTAATAATGGGTGTGGGTTGTGGATAGTCATGAACATTATTTAAAAAGAAAAAAAGAATGCAAAAACCATGGCTCGTCAAGAATTGTAATGGTGGACTCTTGTTCTCAGCTGGCTTGCCCCGTTGAAGACAAAAGTTGACTCATGCATCCAATATCCTACGTCCCTACTGGTAATGATAAGAGGAAGATAATTGTTTGCTAAACTTGGAGTTGGATATACTAAGGTTTCCATGATTTAATTGATGGTATAACAACAATCATACATTTTCAAGCCACCTCAGGAATTTTTTCCTTTCATTATATTTATATAGATTGTTGTTTGAGAAGTGATGCATCTTATATTGGATTTTATTTGCCTATACTTCTCTTGGTGCGACTTTGATCTTAGACTTTGGTATGGGTGCTGGTTGAAATTGGACCGTCACAAAAATTTAACTTTGTTGGAGAGGAGAGGGCAGCTTCAGTGGTAAAGAAGGAGACATAATTAAGTAATCCCGTCTCACCCCCTTTTTCCTACTCTCTGTAGGCTATGTGGTTATTGAAGAAGCAATTTAGAAATTCCCAGAAAGATTCTCAGAAATTCATTATGCTTGTTCATATACGTACAAAACCTCAAAGTAACATTTACTCAATAAATTTTAGATAGATAGTTCAGAAAGAAAGTTTTTGGAGTCAAGGAACTATCATGTAGACTTCTTTTGTCTAGATTTTTAGTATTTAAATGGTTGGTATTCACAACACTGCCTGTAATAGTATTTAACTGTGATACAGGGAACTAGGCTTTTGAGGTAGATGTAAACATACATATTGCCCCAATCTACCATAGAAAATTTGTGACCTTTTCTTTTTCTCATGCTATATGAATAGGCAAGTTTTCTTTCTAAGCATCTTATATGCTATTCTTGATACTATTGTAATATGATGATTTTCTTTGTGTTGATCACTTGAACACATACTTATTCAGATTCAGGAAAGAACCCTGGGAAGTAAACCTGCTGCAGAATTGCTGGAAAAATTGAAACCAGCTTATTGGTTTTCAGCACACCTACACTGCAAATTTGCTGCTCTAGTTCAACATGGAGAGGGAGGCATGGTCACAAAATTTCTTGCACTTGATAAGTGCCTCCCAGGACGCAGATTTTTGCAGGTATCCTTGGGCATCCTTACTTGTTGTCTATGTGGCCTTTATTGTAATAATTGCTTGCAGCTAATGTCTTCAGTTGTGGGATTCACTGAGGTTTAGATTATTGAAATTGAATCGGAGCCAGGACCTTATGAGATTCAGTATGATGAAGAATGGCTTGCAATAACAAGGCAGTTTAACCCTGTATTTCCTGTAACCAACAGACGTGCATATTTTGGGTGTGTACATTCTTGGGATGTGCTCTATTTGACTTTCTTTTACAATAACCATATATTAATTTTGTCCTTCGGTTACAGGGGTGTACAATTTATCATGCAAGAATGTCGCCAATGGGTCAGCAATAAGCTACAAACAAGAGGGGCTAAACCTTTTGAGTTTGTGCGGACAGTACCATGCTACAATCCCTCTCAGTCTGTTTCTAATGGTTCCTTTATGGGTAATGTTCTGAGATGCTTCTTGTTGCTTTTGTTTGTCTGATGAGCTCATATCAATAGGATCCCTCAATATGGCCCTTGCTTGGGTGCGCATGAATTGGAGTTAAACCATTTATGGAAGTATAAGTGTTAACAAAAAATTGAATGTGTGTTGGTTTGTGGACAGTCCTGTGCCGCAATCCCTCTGAGTCTGTTTCTAATTGGTCCCAACTAATGACAATTTTAGTATATGTTGTTTTCGTTATTAATGCTACTTGCTGGATTAGCTCTTACCTATAATGACCATAACCTGGATTGCTAAGTATTGTCTCTAACTTGCTGCAAATTTATTCAAAACTACTGTATATGAACAACTGAATATGTCTAAACTATTTCATGCAAATTTATTCAAACTACTGTATATGTTGTTTTCTGTTAATGATTGTTTAATGTCACTAGAAATTGATTCTTTCAAGTACTTCAAGTTATAATACTTTTATAATTAAGAATTGTGTTATTGTCTAGAACTAGAACTGCATCTGACGGAGGATAGGTTTGCAAAGGACTTCTCTGTTTTGCTGTGGATAATGGTCCTTAGCAGGTCCAAATTTTGCAGTTTGGAAGAAATTAATTTCTTTAAGATTATTTTCTTTTGCTAAAGGACTTTACATGTTGCTGGTCCTTGTTAATCAATACTGGGAGGGGTAATACTGGAGACAGACCTAACCTATGGCATTCTTCGCACAAAGTAAGATATTAGTAAAATAATGTATTCTTTTGAGAAAGCAGGTTCAAGTCTTAAGTGCAATTATGAAGGTTTTTGGCAGAGTTCATCCTAAGTTTTGTCTGTTGATACTGACTTTGAACTTTCACTCTCATGGTTCCCACTCATTTTAGTTGCTCATTTCTTGCCTGAATATATTAGGACTATTTGCTCTATTTTACTTGACATAAATTGCTTCCTAAATTACTTATAAAGAAAATCTTGTTAAAGGTGGTTTAAAGTCTCTGCAAGCTTGTCAGCAACTTGGGATCGAACCATGGTCATGCACTTACTGCACCGATTAAGAAAATCCAACATGCCATCTCATGTTGCTATGCTCTATTAAGTGATGGTTTTTATGGTTAACTGCTCAGTCTATAATTCCACATATCAGAGTGCTTATAGATTTAGTACATTTAAATTTTGCTTTTGAAATTATTTCTACGAAATTGGTGTTGTGTCTGCAGATGTTGTATCTAAATGAATCCAAAATATGTTGTATTGTTTGATATTTGTTTTTTTTCACCTTGCATAATGTCTGAAATTTTGTTGTTATTATCCTTTGTTACTGAAATCTTACTACCGTGGTAGCTTGAGAAACAATGCTGTGGATATTCAGAGCCATTATGTTTTAACTGGTATCATACTACTTTCAGTGTAAGAATCAAATGCTTAGGAAAATATATGTTATAATTCATTTTCGCTATGTTGCAGGATATAGTAGGAACCCTCAAACAGAAGCTTTCTTGCAGTTTCTAGAACTTCCTTATATTCTTGATAACAACACATCAGAATCAAGGGAACAAACCCGTAGTCCGGCTTCCTTTGTTTCTACAGGTACAGGAATACGTTTCGTCATTCTTTTACTGCAATTATTGAAGTATTGGGCAACAATTCTGGTCAGACCAGTGTAGGCCCAAAGTTGAACTTCATTGCTGGCCTAATTGATTGATTTAAAAGTTGAACTTCTCGTGTCAAAGACCAAACGGTGACCTGCATTATATGAGCTTTTGGGGACTGGTTTTGACGAAGTCCCAGAGTTAGATTTGGTCAAAACTTTCCTATGTCTGGATGTAATTGAATGTGCGAATCTTCATGCACTTCAATTTTAGTTTGTTGTAGTTCAGGCATGCGAGATTTGTAGGTGGCTTATATTTCTTAAATGCCAGAAACTTTTGTTTCCATATACACATGTTTACAATATGTCATGAGCTTTCTGATGTGAAGATTTTCATATGTAAGAAACTCCTCGACTGTTTTCTTTGAAACTTTCATCTGGAGTTGTGTTGATGTTTCCATTCCTGGAAGTTCGTTACTTCTATATTATAGCAAACTTTTTCCACCTTCCCTCTCCTCCATCCACACTGCGGGGAATGACACCCTTGTTATTGGTACAGGTGTAGGTTCCTTTGACCATGACAGTGATGTGGATGAAATAGAAGAACTTGCTGAAGCTCATGATGCAGAAACCCAGGAGGAAATTTTATAGATCTTTGGTATAACATTTTCTCAGCCATGTCCACTTTTTTTTTGGGAAAAGCAAGTTTCTTCTGTATATATGAACAGAGTTCACCAGCCTCTGCCTGATGACGAACACATTTTGAATTGTCTCTTCTATCTGTATCTCTGTCTTTCTTTTGTCTTGCACGTCGTTTGAATTGTCTAAATTTCCTGCTTTTAAGCCTCTAGTTTTATGTACGAGGCTGAGAATTCTCAAAGTTCTTGGACATGTAAAAAACTACTCCATACTTTGTACCAGTATGCATTTCTGTAAGACATTTTGTGGACATCATAGAAAACTGTTTTCTTACAGGATGGTTAGGCATGCTGAGAAAGCAAATTTTGGCCCCGATTCCCTGCCCAAAAAATATGTCTAGTGATGAAAGTTATCTTGATTTTCTACCCCTGTTCTAATACTCATTCGTAAGATCATATGAGAATCTTAAAACACATATATCTTAAAACATGGGAACAAACAGATTTGGTATTGTGAAAATCTCAGACACAAGAATTTTGAGACAGAGACAGAGATTTGAGAATAGATGATCCAGAGTCAAATTTTGACCTCCCATTAAAAGTTATTTTTAGAAGTTGAGACTGCACGAGCATTTTGACTAGAACCACTTGGGAGAGGAGCACTAGTTGTGTTCTTATCCTAGTGAGAATTGCATTGTAGGCCATACACTTTGTCTGAGTTCTGTTTACTACATCCCCAAGATGAACCTGACCCACATAGAAATCTCCATTGTGGACGTTACTCGCAGACCTTGTTATTCATGGCTTGTAAGATAGAAACTTTTGACTAGTCACTGTGTCTTTGGCTGTTAAATACACCTACTTAGGACTTGGTTACAATTCCAATTGATAGTTTTGATTAAGATGAGCACTCTTTGACATTTCAAATTGGTACAGTATGAATGTTGTCAAGATGAGTTTTGTTGTTCGCATGTTCAAGAATATATATATATATATATATATATCTGCCTGTTGAGTCAGTGTCCTAGTGGTCACCGTCATCATCATTTTCTCGGATTTTGACCTTTGCAAACCCTCCACCCAGAAAAAGGGGAATGTATCCCGGAGAAGTTTCGCATCTTCCTCCAATAACTCCATGGCATTCATGGCTTGTTGGACCCCTTTCTTCTATATCTTTACTCACACACATGCACTAACATTTGTTAAATTTTAAATTTTCAAGGACAGTCGGAACACCGACCCTGATACAGATTGTCAAACCATTAAAGAAAAAAAAAAAAACACGAGTCAAAATACTAATGCAGAAACAAGAAGAAATGTCAAAGGCCACCAAGCACAATAGAGGAGTTGAATATTTTTTCTTTTCACTTTTAAGTGAAGCTACGTGCAATCGATTATGATTTCTAATTATTTATTATTTTTAATTTTCTCTTCTTAATTAAAAAAAAAAAGGCAATAGTCCACGCGTTTTGCATAAAAGAGCTCGATCAGCTTTCACTCATTTGAAGTAGTGGGAAAAGGAATGGCTAATCTTGCATACTATAGAGACCAGTTCTTGTCGTAGCTTTGGAGATTGACTTTGTGGTAAGCTACAATGACACTTATTGGTTGAGTGAGAAAACACAAAGTGGGTCCCACCCATGGTTTTGTTTGTTTTGTGCAAAAAAAAGTAGGAAAAATAACAAATCAAAAAAAAAAAAAATTTAATAGATTAATGGTAAAATTTATAAACTTTAATTATTAAAATTATAAACTTGTCTGTTGTATGTAATTAGTTTTGAAAAGTTCACCTGATTTGTAATTTTTTCAAAAAAGTACACACATAAATTTAAAAAAAAAAAAAATGCACTTAATTATTATATGTTATTTTTAAAATTAATTTTTTATGTCATCGGATTATATGATAAAATATTATTTATTTTCATTAATTTTTTAATAATTATCTATGAATAATAAAATTAATCATAAATATCTATGTAAAAAGTGATAAAATATCTACAAATAGTAATAAGAAAATAGTGACATTTAGCATTTCTCTAAATGCAAACATTTGTGTGTGATTGGTGATTTTGATGATTATAGAATAGCTCTTTGTTTGTATAAAGTTTTCTTTTATATTATCTTTTCGAGACATTCCAAATTGGAGGTGAGGCTATGATATGAAATTATTAGACCTTGACTCGTGTTTGGTTTGTCAAAATTTTATTTTAGATTAACATGATATAAACAAGGTTAATTTGAATATATTTTGAAATTTATTAATTTTTAGAGCTTAGTTCAATAAACTATTAAGTATTTTCAGATGAAAAGTGTGTTACAAGTAGATTTTTTTCATACATAAAATTCATCAAGAATAATATTATAATGATATTTTTGTAATTATAAATCACAATGATATATAGTATTGACTGAAATAAAAAATTACAAAAAATACACAATTTTGCATGTAATTTATTTTATGAAAATTATGCTTGCATAGTATTAACCTTTTTAAGACTATTAAGAAATTAAATTATTCAAATTCAGCTTCTAATTAACCCAATTAAATATTCTTTTAAGATTGCCTTCAAACTTAAATAAATCAAATTTGGATATATATATATATATATATATACATATACATATATATTTATAAAACTCAAAGCACTATTTGGCTTGACTTTGCATGTTTGGCGTATTATCATTTACAAAAGCTGAAAACGCTTCCACCTCTATAGAGACAAGAATTACCCTAAAATCATAAAACTGCCCTTGTTCTAAAGAGTCCTACAAAAGACAAGGATTGTTCCCTTAAGTGGTGCCCATGCCCCACAAGGTGACACTCAAAAAGTCATCAAACATGTCGTGTCCCTTAGTGCCCTCTGATAGTGTTAGTAGGGTTGGTCCACATTTGCACCATATGACCATATGATAAAACTAGGGGTAATATTACAATCATGAAAATTTGAGATGTATAACATTTTCTAAAATGAAGGGCCCCTTACCCTTTGCAAAGGCATGAGGCACTTGCAGTCCCATTGTTTGGATTATTGACACACGGTTGGCATATTTGAATGGTAAGATCATCCAATTTTGAAATCCAACTTTAGACTTTTTCTTCTTCTTTCTTCTCCTCCCTCTGCCTACCACACTACCAAATCAGCATGCCATGTTAGGCTAGCAATATAGTAAAAGTGGTGTTTATGTATCAAACTTCCTTTACTTTTTGTTCCATTGTCCGATCACCATCAAATAGAGTCAGTTTAGAATCCGGAAAAAGATCAAAATTTGAGAAAGAATCAATTCAGGGTAATGAAGAGGACCAAAATTGCATTAAAGAGTCAGTTCATGAGCGTGCTCTTGTTAAAAAACAATTGGTCCGGCGATTTCGGAAATTTTTTCACTGAGATAAATAAAGAATTTATATCAATTTTATAATTGTTTGTAGTAGTCTGATAAAAACAATTTAAATTTCTTAAAAACACAAATAAACAAGAAGCTTTTTTTATTTTTTTAACTTTTACTAAGATAAATAAAGAATTTATGCAAATTTTACATTTTTTTTTTTTTAAAACTCTCATCAATATCTATTCTTGATAATTTGATAAAGACAATTTAAATTTCTCAAAATCACAAATAAACAAGAAGTTCAATACATCATTTCTACTAATGTCTTCATATATGAACTAGCATAATTACCCGTGCTGTGCATAAGTATAAATAAATAATTAAAAATTAATTTTTAAAATTAAATAATAATCTCAAAAATTTATCTACAATATTTAGCAAAAATGATTTAGAATTAATTAACTTTTATTTATTTTTATCACAGTTACATATAAAAGAGTTTTTTTTTTATTTTTTTATTCTTATGTCATTAATTGTGTGTTCTAAGTTCTTAATAACAAATATATATTATAATTTAAGTGGTAACTATTAAAAAATAAATTAAAAAAATTATAGTTATGATAAAATATAAATACAGTTCGTCTTTATGAGTTTCACAAATTTAATTTATCATATGATAGTGGTAAATTACATTTATCAATATAGTAATTTTTTCATGTTTTGTGAAGTCTAAAAATTATAATTTTGGGTACTTTTGTACAACTATAAAAAATTATTGTAATCACATGTTACTTATCATTTGATATATTATTGTTGTATTATCGTAATGAATTTTATCATTAATATCTATAATCAATGCAGTGGTGAGACGTCACATTATAAATAAAAATATATATATTTTTATTATTATTGATAATATATTTCTTTATTTACTTTTTTACAATGTTCAAAAAATTAATTTATGTTTATTGTTAGTTTTTGTAGATAAGAAGTCAAAAATAAATTTTAACCAAATTCAAGCTATAACTAATTTGAGATTTAAAAGGAAATTTCAAAAGAAATTATAATTATATATAATTTTTAGACTTCACAAAACATGAATAAATTACTATATTGACAAATGTAATTTACCACTATCATATGATAAATTAAATTTACGAAACTCTTAAGACGAAATGTATTTATATTTTATCATAAATATAATTTTTGTGATTTTTTTTTTTAATTTTTACCACTTAAATTATGACATATATTTGTTATTAAGAACTTAGAGCACACAATTAATGATATAAGAATAAAAAAAATTCTCTTATATATAACTGTGATAAAAATGAATAAAATTTAATTAATTCTAAATAATTTTTGCTAAATATTGTAGATAATTTTTTTAGATTATTATTTAATTTAAAAATTCATTTTTGATTATTTATTTATATCCGTGCATAGCACAAGTAATTATGCTAGTTATATAGTAAAAAATAATATATAATCCATATTCAATTTTTATATGGTAAAATTTACGCTTAATGTCAACCACACATTAATTTTCTAAATCAATTCATCACCCAAACTATCTACTATTCTTTTAATATTCACCTTTTCAAAATCCACTAGGGATGGCAATTTGAAACCGAACCGACGGGAACCTGATCCCCCGACCCCGATTTGAACGGTTATTCCCCGAAAAATACCCCCGACGGGGCGGGGATGGTATTAAAAAATTAACCCCCGATCAATTTTGAGCCGGGGACGGTGATAAAGTGTCCAACCCCGGCTCGGCCCGGCCCCGTTCTGTCCCGAAGTGGTACATATTATATATATATATATATATATATATATTGATTAGTTTCTCTCTCATTTTCTTTCATTTCATTATTTCATATCTTCTCTCTCTTCCTCACCTCTTCTCTCTCTCTTCCTCACCTCTAATCTCTCTCTTCCTCACATCTGATCTCTCTCTCTTTCTCACTATCTCTCATCTCTCATCTCTCATCTCTGTCTCTCTCTCTCTCACTCACTCAGAGAGAGGAAAAGCACCAAATCAGAGTCGATCTGAGCAAAGCACCGAACCAATGCCGATTTGAGCAAAACACAGAGTCGATCTAAGCAGAGCACCAAACCAGAGCACCAGATCGATCTCTCTATGCCGCGATGCCAAAGTCGATTTGAGCAGATGAATCTCTCTCTCTCTAGATCTGAGCAAATCGATCTCTCTCTCTCTCTCTCTCTCTCTCTCTCTCTCTACTTAGATCTAATATAAATTGTTAATGATGTTATTTATATAAACTGTAATGTTGATGATGTTGGTAGATGATGTTTGCTTTTTTTTTTCTTTTTTGGATCGGATGTTGATGATGTTGAATCTGCTGTTGCTGTTTGTTTTTTTTTTTTTTTTTTTTTTGGTCCGGGGAATTTTCGGGGTCGGGGAAACCCAATCCCCATTAGGGGGCGGGGACGGGAATGGTGATTGGCTCCCCGTCAGGGATCGGGACCGGGGAGATGTTTACCATTGGGGATCGAGGACGGGGAGTGCGATCCCCGGCCTTGCCCCACCCCGCCCCGTTGCCATTCCTAAAATCCACCCAAACAATGCTTTGGTAAGCTCATCATCACCCTTGTTGTTGCCATGCTCACCACCTCCACTAACCATTATGCAACTCCGGTCTAATTTTTTATCTTTTTAAATATAAAAAGGCAATGTTGGAGAAATAAAAAGGTACCGTTAGAGTTTTAAAGAGTAAAAAATAAAAAATAAAAAAATTCGTGATTTTAGGTTTTCTTATTCCGTATATGGGTGTTAAATTTTGTTTTTTAAAATGTATAAATTATGGAATAGTGTTTATTATTCAATACTTTATTTATTGATGGGCAAGTCAATTAAATGTTTTTAATTTTTTTACAAATAAAAAATTTGAAAATTTTGTTTAAGAAATTTAAAAAATGGCCAAATCATAAAGAACAATATAAGACGCCTTATTCTATAAATAATAATAATAAAAAAAAAACACTCATACCTATATTATCAATTCACACATATCAAAAGAAATAATAACAACAATATAAAAAATACACAAACATCCACCCAAAAAAAATTTCAAATCAACTCCCAAAACAAAGATAGTTAACAAATATATATTTATTATCAATTTAGTTGGAAAAAAAATACATTGGAAAAAAAAGTCAGACAGAGAAAAAAAATACTCACACGAAAATATAAATTTACAAAAAAAAAAGAAAAAAAATTACAAACAAACAAACAAACAAACAAACTTGAAATAAGTTTGGACAACTGGCAAAGAGAGAATAACCATTGCATCATTACATTTGGGGAGGAGTTGGCCGGGCTGAAAAAAAGATCAAATATTGAGTATTTTAAAGAGAGAATTGTATTGAATTTTTAATTTGATTGGGTTTTTAAAATTTTATATTTATATTATTTTCGAAAAAAGTGAGAGTGGGATGAAGGTGACTTACCATATTATTTTGAATTTTGAAATTCAAAATCATAGATAATTAATGTCTTTATTTATTTATTTATTTATTTGAATTGTTTTGATCAACATTATTTTTAGAAAGAGTGAGGGTGATTTATCATATTGTTTTGAATTTTTAAAATTCAAAATTGAAGATAATTAGAACTTTTTTATTTTTGGATTTTTGACTTAAGGACCTAACCAATAGATTTTTTTTTTTATTTCTTTAAAAATTAACAAATCAACAAATTGACAAAATTAGTTTGGGAGTTTGGAACTTCCACAATCATTGTTCTTAAAAATGCCATTTTTCTTATATATACAAATTAACAAAATTAGTTTGGAAGTTTGGAGCTTCCACCATCATTGTTTTTAAAAATGCCTTTTTCTTTATATATATGGATGGGACTAAATGGATTAATAGGTTTTTGTTTTATTTATTTTTTATTTTTTATTTTATAGAATTTAATACAAAACAAAACCATATAGTAGGACTTTTCATTAATTAATCCTTAAATAAAATACAAAATCATAGAAAAGTAGGAAGAGGAACATATTGTAGGGGTTGATATTATTAGAGTTTTTTTTTTTTTTTTCCTTCTATTTATTTATTATTATTATTTTTTTTACCAATAACACAATAGAGTTAAAGTTAAGAGGGCGAATTACACCAACAGTCCTTTAGTTTGGGACTTATGTCACTTTAATTCTTGACTTTTCAATTATCATATATTTGATCATAAATTTTAAATCTTATTCCAAATAAGGACAATCAAATATGTTTCATTTGCAAACGATCAATTTCAAAGGCAAAGTCATTATACAATTTATTTTGTGTTAGTTAACTTGTATGTTGTTTGAAATATAATGACATTTTTTAATGAATAATGTTGAAACTTTTTAAGTTATGAAGTTCGGTTTGGTTTGGTTTTACAATTTATTTTCAGAAATTTTTTCTAAGAAATTAAAAATTAAATTGGTGAAAAAAAATTAAAAACACATCATTTTTATATAATTTTATTTTTTGGAAAGGTAGAAATAATTTTTTAAAATAATTTTTTTGATATTTATTTTTCATTAAATTTGTTTCTATTTTTTCAAAAGTTAAACATGGTGACAACTTTAATGTCATTATTAAACCAATCTATTAAATCAAAAAATCTAAAACTAAAAACATTTCATATATTAAGATATCAACTACACATTAAAAGCCTAATAACTATTCATTATGATAATCATAAAAAAAATATCTGTTAACAACACATACAACCATCTATTACATGATAGCCATCGAAAAATGTTAATAAAAATAATCACTCATTACATAATCATTATCCAAATATATTCTAAAAATTAATTTAGTAAGAAAATAAAAAAAATATGTAAAAGATTTATCATTTTTATATAATTTTATCTTTGGTGGATAGAAATAATTTTAAAAAATTTAAAAATAAATTTTTAACATCTATTTTTGTCAAACTAGTTTATATTTTATCAAATTAATAATTTTACTCTTAAAATTAAGTAATGATATTTTTAATTATTCTTATTTAAAACGAGTTTTGATGACTACAATAATATAGGTCTCAAATTACATTTATGATTTGTATGATTCGCCTAAGTTAAAATTGCTCATGGGTCCTTTTTGGAGCACTTGTTATAGTGGCCAAAGCCGTCCATTCACATCCATTAACTTTGAGCTTTTTGGCTTTGCCTTCTCTATTCACCTTTTCTCATTTGGGAATGACCAAAGTTAAGAATAATTTTTAAATATTAAATATTAAATTAAAATACAGAATGTCTGGTTTGGCATACCCTAAATAATTTAAAAAGTTAAAAAATTACTAAAAAAGTTAAAAAGTTATCACTATTTATCAAAAAAAAAATTTAATTTTACACACAAATTATTACAACTCAGTCTGACGTCCCACAGACTGTTGCTGAGTTTTTTGAAAAAATTACATAGGCAGGGTGCACAAACAATACTACGTTGTTCGGCCCGTGGGGGCCCATCACGAGTCTCGTTTTGATAATTTGAACCGTTCAATGTGTGGAAATCGTCGAATACTATATGTCTGTAAAAAATCACATTGATCGGATATCGCTAACTATATGATCAAATCACCTTTGTATAAAAAAAGATGGTGTTATAGTTAACGGTTGAAAAAAATTAATTCGATTAGATAGCTATCGATATCCGATCAACGTGATTTTTTACAAGCATATAGTAGTCGACGAGCTCTACACATTGAAAGGTTTCGATTAACAAAACGGGACCCGTGATGGGCCTCCACGGGCTGAATAGCACCGTCCAATGCAATGCCCAAAAAGGAGGCAACCATTTCTTATATCAAATCCCTCTGTCCAGACGGTACGGCCGTACTGCCTACTTTCCCTAACTTCTGATACACACTAATTTATTCAATTTTTTAATACATATTTTTTTCGTAAAAAGTCAAAAAATTAACTTAAACAACCATATTTTTTTCCTCAACTTTTTAGTCCAAAAAGTTAAAAAGTGCACTTATTTAGGACATCCCAAATAATAAATTACGGAAAATATAATAATAAGTTAAGATTTCTTTTGAATGTAAATTCCTTTATAATTGAATTTAAAACACCATTTGAATGATTTAAATAAGTACATTTTTTGACTTTTTACGAAAAAATGTATAGAAAAATAAAGAGGTGATATGATTTAAAAAAATATAAAAATAAAAAGTGTACTTATATAGCACACCCCAAATATTTCGACTTTTAGTCTCAATTTTTTATAAATTATTCAATAATTCATTTTGTATTTTCAACATTACTCTTAAAAATAGAGCAGAATAACTTACCACTTGGGATCTTCTAATGAATGGAAAGAACGACTTTAAAAACTCATTGATATAGAAATAAGCACAAATAAATACTAATCAGTTTGTTTAATTTTAAGATTTAGGATTGATTTTTCAGAAAATTAATTTTTTTATTTTTCACATTTTTTATTTTCACTGAATTTTTAATATTTTAATTATTTTTGTTAATTTTTTAGATACACTTAACATAAATACACTTAAAAAGTATAATATTTGTGAAAAAAATCTTTAAAAAATTCACTAAATACCAAAAATATAAATAAAATAAAAAAAACAAGAATTTAGTATATTTTCATATTCTTGTGTATTTATTAATTTTTTAAAATATTTTTTTACAAATATTTTACTTTTTATATAGATCTAAGTAAGGTATATCTAAAAAACTAAAAAAAAAATTTAAAATTTTAAAAATATTCACTAAAATGAAAAAAAATATGAAAAACAAAAAAACTTAATTTTCAAAAAATTAAATTTAGAAAATTAAAATCAAACACATGCATTTTAAGGAAGACACTTCTTTTGCTTAAATTACATAAAGACAACTCGTGTAGAATTTTGTTTTTAAAAAAAGAGTTTATTTTCTATCTTGTTATTCCCACTTACTAAACACTTTTGGGTTTCTTTTTGTGGGTGTGGGTGTGGGTGTTGGTGCATCAACCCTACCACTTCCGCTCCCACCACATTCAAATGGGGCGGTTTTGATTGTATTTTAATCTTCTAATTCTTCTTTTTGTGCCACATAGAATGATGCTATTGGTGGTGGAGTGCCAAGTTAAGAAAAACTTTTTTGATTAGAGATGTAGGACACATGTCACTTAGGCTTCTTTTGGGTGGAGGGTTAAAAATTATTTTTTGATTTCTAATTTATTTTAAGTCATATTATCTCTTTATTTTTTTACACGTTTTTAAAAAAAAAAATCAAAAAAGTCAAAAAATTAGTTTTTAACCAACTTTCTAAAATAACCCTTAATATACTCCATAATAATCAAATACAAAAGCTTATAGAATTTCTTTTGTGATGACATATGATTAGAATTTATTCGATACCAACTTATCACGATATGTTTTGAGAGAGATGTATTATAGCATGAGTTATTTTGAAATTCTTTTTAAAATTTAAGAGAGGGGAACTATTTTCTTTAATGATTCATCATAAAGCGAAAGTATTTCATGTATTGTGACTTTAAAATGTGACAAATATAAGTAGAATTTTTGTATTGAATATTTATATAAAATGGTGTAATTGTCACATTTTTATTTCAAACTAAAACATATTTAACATTATATATGCACAAATCTTAATGTAACTATAAGGAGCAATCGTTTTTTTGAATGGGAAAAATAAGGGGCAATTGTTGTTTTAAAATTTGTTTTTATTTGTTTTAAAAATAAAGTCATATATGGGTTCCAATAAGAAACATCCGTATTGGTCCCCCCTCCCCCTCTTTTTTTTGAAACAGCAATAGAACTATACGATCCCAATTAAGTTGGTACCAATAAACCTCCACAATCATCTACTAGTACCACTCATAGTTGGTGAGTAACTTGTTGGAAATTTGATTTTGGCATGGTTTGAGAAGTGGGTTGACTTTTTGATTTTTTTAGCTATTTTAGTTTGGGGCTAAAAAATCTGGTTTGGAAAGGACTTTTGGCTTTTTTGATATAATGTTTTGTCTTATTGGGCTAAAAAACCTATTTTATTTTTTGTGACTATTTTAACCAAAAAAGTCCCCAAACTCTCTTCCCAAACCATGCCAACTAATTTTGAGTCCAAATTCTTTCAAAAAAGGACTTTTATGCCAAGGCCACCTTGCTCCACACTTTTGGTCAACTCCTCTCACTTAACCAAGTGGACTTTTCTTCTTATATCAGACCCACTACAGAGAAATGAGGCTTGCAGCCTATCCAATTCTCTAGCAACCCCTCTAGGCATCCTGAATAAGGACAAATAGTATACAGGTAGAGAGGAAGTAATAGCCTAAACCGTATTGATTCCCATTAATTTTACAAGGTGACAATCTCATAAATTCAATTTGGTACACAAATATAGAGCTGATTTTGTTCATACATTTTAAAAGAGGAAGAGTAACAGGGAGTTAGAATGGGAAATGGAAGGGGCGGCAAGCGTTGAGGAGGGGTTGACAGACGAGAGTCGACAGTAAAAATAAGTGGGTAGGGATGGAGTTAGCATGAATTGAGGTGTTGAAGGAAGAAGAAAAAAATAATAATAATAATTTAAGGATGCAATATCTTAAATTTAGAGTAATTTTACGGTACACACTCTTAAAATGTATACTATATGCAAATTATAAAATTTGTGGATTTAATTTCTACAAATGTCATAATTCAATCTCATGGGAGTTATAACTAAAAAAAATATTTGAATTATAAATATATATTACATAAAGTATAACCAAAGAGTTCTTTAATGATAATCAAGATAATATTATAACTAATATCACAATAAGTCATAATTAATATCATAATAGATCATAACTAAAAATTATAAAAATCGTAACTAAAGTTGCAAGAATTTATGTATTTATTTTTAAGGATGTGTTTATGGAAAATGTTTGGGATCCTTTTTGGGGAGATCCTCACCACCCCTACAGTGATGTGGACCAATGATGTGTTTGTATATATTTTTTTTTCCTTTCTCTTTCTTACTTGGACCAATCACAAATGAGTGGGGATTGTGAGGTGATATTTTGTGGGGGTCTGAATCATTACTGATGTATTTATAGACTCTAAAATAACCCTTTAATTTATTTTGGAGGACAAAATTACCCTTTAGATTGCAGGCCTTCATTGAGAAGAGTACACTGAACAACACTGTAATTTTGGAAGAAGTGAAGTTGTCTTATAGCCTCAGGGACTGGAGGGGTACCCCACATATCCAAATTGAGGGACAACAGTACCAATGTTGGAAGGAGACACTCCACTTGTCTTCAAAGTTGGCGTCTTTTATTTTTTATTTTTGGGCCAAGTCTTGAATGCATATATATTTGTGAGGAAATTCTAATATACATCCCTTTAAAAAAATATCATATTTATTTTTAATTATATATTTTTTTAATTATAATATTATTTTAATTATGACTTATAAATTTTTTAATGGGTCATTTTTTAATATATTTTCTTTTTAAGTGTTTTATTTCATGTAGCACATATTCTTTTTTAGTATTCCATTAAGTCTTGTTTAATGTAATATGACCAAATCATTATTTCTAATTTTTTACATATGTTTTGATTTTGAAACTAATACATAATAATAGTCTCTCATTTTATAGAAAAAAAATCTCTCCATTATTCTAAAAAGAAAATCTTTCATTTATTTCGCGGAGAAAATCTCCCCTTTATTCTAAGAAGAAAATCTCTCCCGCATTCCATGGAGAAAATCTCAAATTATGAACTTTGAACCTTTTTATAATTTAAAAATTTTAAAAATAATGTAACAAAAAATTTGAATGAAAATCAAAATATAATGTGAATGTTCACAGTAAATAATAAATATACAATTAACTTTTGAAAAAACAAAACACATACTAAAGTATAATGGGAATGTTCACAATAAATAACAAACATGCAATTAACGTATTAACGTATTAACATTCGAAAAAATAAAATTCATACTAAAACACAATGTGAATATTCACAATTTATAATTAACATACAACTAACTTTAAAAAAAAAAAAACTTATACCAATGCAAATATTTATACTGCAACGTGAAAACGTAAAATAAAATTGAAAAAAAAGTAAAAATCGACTATTTCAATTGTTCAATAGTAACAAAAATTATTGTTCAACTAACAAGTATAGTAACAAAAACAACAAACACACAATTAACTTTCGAAAAAATAAAACTTATACCAAAATACAATATGAATGTTCACAATTTATAATTAATATACAACTAATTTAAAAAAGAAAAAAAAAACTCATATCAATGTGAACATTCACATTACTATGTTAAAATATAAAATAAAATTGAAAAAAGTGAAAATCGACTATTTCGATTGTTCAATGGTAATAAAAATGATTGTTCAATCAACAAGCATAGTTAAAAAAAAAAATACAACTAACTTTCGAAAAATTTTCAAAAAAAAACTCATGCTAAAATACAATGTGAATGTTTACAATTTGCAATTAACATACAACTAACCTTAGAAAAACCATACCAATGTGAATATTTACACTACAACATGAAACAAAATAGAAAGAAAAAAAAAAAAAAAAACTATTTCAATTGTTTAATGGTAACAAAAATGATTGTTTAAACAACAAGTATATTAACAAATAACCACTGATATGTGAACATTCACATTTTGTAAAATATATAGTTATGTCCATATCTATATTCCAATACTTATTTATCAGATTTTCAAATAATGTGAAATGTGAAAATTTACACTGATTAACAAAAAAAAATAGAAACAATGGCAACAATAGAATTAGAAATCCAAAAAAAAACTCAATCGCCCTAAAAACAAAAAAATATCACCCACATCCTCATCTTTATTATCATCACTATCATTAACAATCTATATAATGTCACTATTCTACCAATCCAAATCAAACCAAACCCACATTTGAAAAATATATTTGTAACAAAATTTACTAGACATAAACAGAGTTTCGACTTACAACAATGAAGAAACATAGAGTTTCGAACTCGAAGCAATAATGGACGAACACAGAACTTTGAACACAAAATGACAATGGAGGAACACAAAGTTTCACCACAATAATGGAAGAATATAATATTATTTCACCACTATGTGTAACCTAGTGTTTTTAAACCATACCAAATAGAGAGTTTCAAACCCTAACACAATAAAACAATACCACAAATATCAATGAAACTGATCAAAAGAAAAATGTGAATAATGGTAACTACCAAAATAGATGTGGTAACAAAAAAGAAATGCTTATATCATTTTTCTATTTGATACATATCAATAATAAATATAAGGGTATAATAGTCCAATAAATAATATAAATCAGGAAAAAATGACATTATGAAATAAAAGTATAAATACATGGGACAAACTAAATTATAATTTTTCTTAGTGGACTTATTGGGTTAGAACACCTCCAAATAAGATTTATCAATAAAAAATCATTTTCATGTCTCATATCGTGTTTAGTTATAATATATATTTTTTAATTATGACTTAAAAAATTAAAATTATATTATTCAGTGTGTTTGGTTTGAGTTTTCTAGATTAAATTTTTTGAAAACTGAGTTTTTTTATTTTTCATATTTTTTTGTTTTTAGTGAATGTTTTTAAAATTTTAAGCATTTTTTTTTACTTTTAGATGCACCTTACTTAGATGTATCTAAAAAGTAAAAAATTTGTGAAAATATATTTTAAAAAATTAACAAATACATAAAAATATGAAAAATATACTAAATTTTCGTATTTTTTTAATATTTTTGGTATTTATTGAATTTTTAAAAAAAATTTCACAAAAAATATATTTTTTATGTGTATTTATGTTAAGTGTGTCTAAAAATTTTAAAAATTTGCTTAAAATATTTTTAAAAATTCAGTAAAAACAAAAAAATACGGAAAATAAAAAAGTAAAATTTTCTGAAAATTGTTTTCAAAAAAATGAAACCAAACAAGCTGATTATTTTTTTTAGTTATAAAATGTTTCCAATATTTGTCACATTTATTATAGAGGTTACATCATCATTTGTG
The DNA here is from genome assembly GCA_030407325.1 of Camellia japonica. Lineage (NCBI taxonomy): Eukaryota > Viridiplantae > Streptophyta > Magnoliopsida > Ericales > Theaceae > Camellia > Camellia japonica. The sequence continues at coordinate 168,136,620 of JAPPVO010000016.1, forward strand.
TTGTAAAAAATGTTAGAGACTCTAAATATTTTATTAAATATCTCACATAGACATAAGACCCACATTATATAAATCTTATACCCATATAAGATATTTAATAAAATATTTAAGGTGTCTAATATTCCCCTTGTGTTGTCAATCTACCTCTATGTACTGGAAAGGTACTTCCATGGGGTATATCTCACTTAAATCACGACAATATAGTAGTGTCTCATTTACCAAGGGGAGGGAAAGGGCAGTCACATAAAATTCATTCTTCTGCTGAGTTTGGACCATCAATCAACAATTATTGATCTCTCACGTTTACTCAGCCTGTGGAGAAATTATTCAGTGGTTTTAGGACATAATCAAATGATATTATAAAAGTGTTGTGACTGATAATGAAAGTGAAATTTATAAATTTTTTGATTAAACATGAAAAACAACATGAGAGTTTAGTGGCCCCGTTTGGTAGAGCTGTGAGAAAGTGATTATAGCTTATAGCATAACAGCTTATAGCTTATAGATGTGAATATAAGCTGATTTTTGACTTATAAATTAAGTTTTTCCTCCCCCACTCAAAGAATAAGTTAATTTTTGACTTACAAAAAGCTATAAGTTGTATTGTTAAGTTGAACCAAACACATCAAAATAGCTTAAATTAAGATAAAAGCTGAAATAAGCTGGAAATAAACCCTACCAAACAGGGCTAGTATCTGGTGACTGGTAGGGGATATGATTCCCCTACACCCCCTAATAATTTTTCATAAAACACTAAAGAGTGTACTATATATACTTTATAATTAAAGAAAAAAAAGACATAATTTTATATTTTTTGAGTCATAATTAAAAAATATCATAACTAAATACAAGATAAGGTATAACTAAAGATATCATGAGTCATAACTAAAAATTTGTCATAACTAAAAAAAAATGTGACATAATTAAAAATGAATATAATACATGATTTTCAAAGGTATATATATTAAAATTTGCCTAATTTTTCAAGCCAGTGTAGTTCATTTCATACATCTTGCAAAGTTGGCATTCACCTTGAGAGCAAACTCTGTGGCTATGTTTGGGGAGCAAGTTTAGGTTAAAATAATTTATTTAAATAATTATATGGGATAAAATAAATTATTTTAGTTAAATATGATAAAATATCACATCTAATTTATAATTATTTTTTTTCTCACAAAAGTTAAAAAAGTCAAAAAATTAAAAAGACTATCCCAAACAAAATTTTTTAACCCAAATTAAAATAGTCAAAAAATTAAAAAACTAAAAAATCAATCCATATCTCAAACGAAACCTGTGTAGGTAGGGGTACAACTCGGGCGAGTTCGGTTGGGTTGAGAGGTTGTCCAAGCCTAGCTTAAGTTGTGCTGAGACCTGCCAAAACCCGCTTAGGCCCGAATTGTAACCTGAGGTTACCTACCCAAGCCCAACCCGAGTTAAATCCGAATTGTCAGAGTTGCCCGAATTGTAAATGAATTTCAGTTTATTTATTTATTTTTTTTTACAACTACATTATTAAATTATTAAAATTTGACTATATTTACATTTTTTTTATATAGAAAATCATTAATACCACCAAAACAAATAATGTATATAATGTAAGTGAAATGCCGCTATAGTAGTCCTTACAATTTTTAAGTGAAAAAAAAAAGAGTAAGATTTTATGTTATTTGTATATATAATAATATATATTCAATATGATTTGGTAATCTAAATTACTTTAATATCATGTAATGACTAATAATTTTTATGTATATTTAATATTTTTATATATCTATATACGTATAATTCGGGTTTTTGGTTGTTCGAGTTGTTTGACGTCTTTACCCAAGCTCGTTAAAATTTAATTCGGACTTTTAAATTTTTATCCAAATTCATACTGAATTTAAAAATATCTTGTCCAAATTTTAAAAAAATTTGAATTGGATTTGCGTTGCTCGAATTGTTCGAGTTGAGCCCGCCCAAATTACACCTCTATGTGTAGGTGACTTTCACCCTAGGGACCCGATTCCCTCCTGTTCAGCAATCGTACATGAGAGTCCAACTGAGGGGATGCGTACCCATATAGGGCCCACCCCGTTAATTCAAATCACTGATTTTTTAGCATTTTCTAAATAGATCCGTACGTTAAAAAAAATGATATTAATAATCATATGGTAAAAAAAAATGATATTAATAATCATATGATTGAACTATTTTTATCTTGAATAAATAAATAAGTCATTTTTAAAATCAAATTTTATATGTTTATTTTTTGAAAGACAAATTTATGGCAACAAAAATCTGATCAACTTTTTTTTTCTTTTTTTCTTTTTGCATGTTTGGTCTATTTGAAAAATACTAAAAAAATAAATGATTCGAACAATGAGCCTACAATCCTCCAGTTGGACCCTCTAATCCAATTATGAGATTGGAGGGAAATTCCTGCCTTCACTTAGAGCATGCATGTATAGTATGTAGAAATGGAATAAAGTGTGTTGAATGTTTGGTTGGCAATATGGGACCAGGTAGGAATAAAATGACAATTTACATTAATTATCATGTTTGTTTATATCTATTTGACAAACAAGTTTTTATTTTTTCGTGTTTTTAAAATAAAAAAAAAATTGAAAATTCATTATTCTAATATCATTTTCATTTTGTGACAAAACAATTTTTGAAAATTTAAAAATCACTTTATTATATCCCAAAAATTGAGTTGTTTTTAGAATTTTCTTTTTATAAAAATAGATCGACAAACAAATTTTTTTTTTTGTTTTCTCCAAAAAAAAAAAAAATTGAAACTAAAAATGAAAATGCAACTAGTGTTTTCTAGAAAGTGGGTTCTTTTATAAAAAAATAAAAAATAATAAATAAATAAATTGAAAACAATTTTCTAAACACAGTTCACACCAAACATATTTTTTCAAAAAGAAAAGAAAACATCAAAATGATACCAAACAAGTAAGGAATTTCATTCTAAATGGAAAAAACACCAGTGATGCAGCATTGCATTGGATGCTTGTCCCCCCCCCCCCCCCCCCCCCGCCCCCCCTCTATTCTTACTTCATTGGTTCGAGTAATGTTACAATAATAGTTTATTTCTATCATATTAACTTTGGAGAAATTACAAAAAAAAAAAAAAAAAAAACTAATCTTTGAGTCCTGTAACAAAATAAATTCTAAAATTTTAATTTTATCAATTTAAATTTTAAACTTTTAATTTATTTTTAATCTAAACCATTTGCCTATTTTCATTAAGTAAAATAGATGAAAAAAATAGATATTTTAGTTATTAAACTTAATGAAAATAATATTTTGAACATTTTATGTACACCGACATTTAGTTTAATGATTAAATTACTTTTTTTTTTTTTTATCAATTTTACTTAATGAAAATAGACAAATGATTTAATTAAAAACAAATTAAAAAATTAGCCTTTATATTGACAAAATTAAAAATTAAAAATTTATTTAATTACAAAATTCAAACCTCGAGGTTTTCTTTTTGTGTGTGTGTAATTGTCCCTTTAACTTGTCTTCTAATTAGTCAATCTAGTTGTAAGCACTCTATGGGGGACCATTATACTAACACTATGTTTATAAATAAATAAAAAAATGACAAAAAATTTATATAATAAAAATATGATAAGTATAGTATTATTGTTGGTTGATTCACTCCAATTCCCATTTCAGTCAAATTCTAAGCATCAAAGCATTTTTGTATTCTAAGAGAGGAGGTTTAAGATGCCATTTTTCACTGTGTATTATGCTATTCTATCTCTACTTTGTGTGATGCATTGCATTGGATTTCTTTATTGGTGTTTGGTACAAATTACTATTTTTGTAATAGTAATTTACTACAGTCGAGACCAACCAACTTTAAAAAACAGAAGGTCATACATATCATATTGCAGAACTTTATTATAAAAATGGGATATTGGAACTTGGAGTGTATATATATGCATGAGAAATAAAATAGAGCAATAAAGATATAATTTCTCTTTTCAAATGAACACCAAAAACTATGACACCAAGATAGAGTCTGAACTGAGCTGTTGATGTAAAGCTAATCTTGAAAAACCACACATGTTTCAGAAAACAATTTCTTGCCTAAAAGAAAGAGGTTATGCGATAATAAAGGAAAACTCTATCTACTAAGAAAATTGACTTATGAAACGTGATGGAGACCCCCAGTTTTCCCACCCCCACACACACGTGGGGTTGGTTATTGGAAGAAGAAAAATATATATATATATATATATATTCTGGCCAATCAGACTCCACTGGGGGTCCTGGGAGTCACCCCAGTGGAGGTCTGAAACGTTATGCAGAAAAATATTATGAAGGGTGAAGCGTGGGTGAAATTTAATTAGTGTATTAAGAGATTTGTGTACAGAATAAATCTAAAACATATATTAAGAGAAAAGCTAAGGATCATAAAAAAAATTTCATGAAAATGATCATGAAAGAATTATGACTCTTGGATTACCTTGATTAGGATGTGGTGCTTTATTTTAAGTGTAATCCAAGAGTCATAAATCTTTCATGATCATTTTCATGAAAGTTTTTTCATGATACCTAGTTTACATGTTTATGTTTCTGTGTAAAATTCAATTATGTAATATTACTATATAATAAATTGACCAAGGGGATAATAAGGAAAGGCGAAATGAGAGGTGATTTTAAGGCACTACCATTTTTATTTTAAAGGTACTTTGGGATTAAAAGGAAAACATTTAAAAGCTTTGCTTTTAATGAGTAGGCTTTTTTGGCAAGTTATTTTGAACTTTTTAGACTGAAAAGCCATGGAAATTGAAAAGCAGAATCATACACCTTAAACTTTATAAAGTATAATTGCCTAAATATGTGATTGTAAATTTTATATTAAACAAGTTGTAATTAAATACAACCAAACAAGACATACAAATGAAAAGATATTTAAATTTGACGCTAATGACAGCTCATTGGACTGTCAATATATGAGGAAAATGTCAAAAAATTAAAATTTGAAGATATTCTTTTACACAATTCAAAATACTTTCATATAATTTTATACATTTTCACATTATTTAATGTATAGTAATATATTTTCAGTATGTCTATCAAAATTGATGACAACGATATTGTAACAAATTAATATTTTAAAGACAAAAATTTAGAAACGAAATTATTTTTTAGAGATAAAATATTTTAGTTGTTAGAAATATTACTATTTTTTTAATTTTTAGAGACGGAATTAAACATTTAGTGATAAATTATTATCCTTTTGGGATCAAATTTTTGTCTCAAAAAATAAATATTTTTGTACCAAATTGTTTTGTCCCTAAAAATTTATTTATTATTGACATTTTCAACGATTATTTTTTAAACTTTTCAAAACGATCCTTTAACGACGACCCTAACAACGACCCTAGCGACCACAAAAATTAGTCTTCAAATATGTTTTGCTATAAATTTTCAATTTTGAAGATTAAAAAAATTTAGTCCATAAAACTATGGATAACCATTTTAATCCGATTCACGGAAACCTGCCCATACCCGAATGAGGCGAATTTTACCCGACCCAACACTTATGTGGGGCGGGGATAGATTATATTTTGGTCACCTGCAACGGGGGTGGGGCGGGGACGGCTATCGCCTCTCCCATTCCAAATCCGATCCGATATAATTAATAATATATATATATATATATATATATATATAATATAATTAGATATAAGAAAGAAATACTAAAAGTCAGTTATTTTGTTTAAATATAAATAAATGATAATCTTAAAAGTCTCACTGTTTATATATATATGGAAACAAAAAAAATTATTTCGTATGCTAAGGATTTAAATAGTTCTTAATTTTTTCAACTATTTTAAATATGGTCGGGTATTCGCAAGTATCTGCAGAGGTTGGGATGAGAAATGGCAAACCCGTCCTATGCCATCCCTACATAAAACCCTGAATAGTATTTTTAAATTTAGGATAAATTACAAATACACTTCTTGAAGTTTGTTTAAAACCCAGATCGCGCCCCGTGATTTGAAAAATTACAAATACTCCCTTGTTATAATTTTTTATTTAACAGAATTAACTAAAAAATAAATAAAATTCATAATTGCTCTCCTATATAATAGTAAAATTACTTAAATTATTAATTGAAATATATTTATAATATCATTAAAAACTGTTAATTGACTTGATAATTTATTAATAAAATGGGTGATTTGTTATAAAATTAAAAATTTTAGGAGGTGAAATGTAATTTTTACAATCACAAAGAGTGATTCATATTTTAATTCAACCTTAGAGGTATATTTGTAAATTACCCTTAAATTTATTAATATGTAAATACACATACAGAGAAACACACAAGCAAGCATATATGTGTAGTGCATGCATATAAATATATAAATATAGCCGTTCTAATATATATATATATATATATATGGATTTGACTTTTCTTATGTTGGGATCTACATGAGAGAATATTTGGACTTAATGGGCCATTGTAAGCTAATCTCGGTAATTTAAACTGTTTATTTCTTTTTATTATTTGTTGAGAAAAATATTTATATAAAAAATTAAAATAATTAGATTTCAGTAACTATATATTTGAATCACATTTATTTATTGATGATCTAATTATCTTAATTTTTTAAATGAATATTTTTTTTAATGAGTATTAAAAAGTGAACAATTTAAATCACTGTGATTGAACTTATAATGAGCTCACTAAACTCGCATACTCTCTCAAGTCGGATTCCTAACATGAGATAAACCAAACCCTAAATATAGATATAGCCTCTGGTGGTGGAGTTGTTTGTGGCGGTTCTGTTCTGTAGACCCAATGGAGGCAGGGTGAGGGTGGTGGGTGGTGGGGTGGGGGGGGACTGGGGAAACTGCTGTGCAGAGGCACTGCTCCCATTTTTGTCATCTGAGAAGTAGACAGATGCAATAATGTTTGGATTTTGTTTCTTCAATTAGAAGCAGGGGCCCCCCTCACTCACTCATCCTACTCCTCTCTTCTTCCTTCAACGAATGCTTCTCTCTCTCTCTCTCTCTCTCTCTCTCTCTCTCTCTCATGTTAAGGTTCCAATATGTTTTTCATTAGAAGTTTTGCTGGAACATTACTTTACAGCATGGTAACCATTTGTTTCATGATGATGGATATCTATACTATCATATTAAGGTTATACTATTATATTAAGTGAGGTTTTAATTTTGTTGGTCGAAGTCAGTCCCGTTTGGTAGAGCTGTGGGAAAGTGATTATAATTTATAGCCTAACAGCTTATAACTTATAGCTGTGAACATAAGCTGATTTTTGACTTATCAATTAAGCTTCTCCTCCCCCACTCAAAGAATAAGTTGATTTTTGACTTACAAAAAGTTATAAGCTGTATTGTTAAGCTGAACCAAACACATCAAAATAACTTAAATTAAGTTAAAAGCTGAAATAAACTGAAAATAAACCCTACCAAACAGGGTCGTCATGTGACATTTACATAATATTAATAAAAAAATTATTCATTTCTGCTGTATCAAAAAGAATAAAAAAATTATTCTACAATAACTTCTCATTAAATTATGGGTGATTATTCAATATTTTTGGAGCATGGACACGTGGTGATCTATAAAGTTTTGATTAGTAGAGAGGGGTAGGGACTCACAATTTGTGTTGGAGATGAGAGAATAACATGGGACTAAGTAATTGGTAATTGACTTAGAGTATGACCACGTGGTGTTTCGAGATCATTCAACAATTTTCCCTAAATCACATTTTTCGAGATTATTATGAGTAATGCTAGAGGCTCCAAAAGATTTATCAAAATTTCAACCAAATGTATCACATAGGTGTGAGACCCACATGGGGTAGGTCACATACCCATTTGAGACATTTGATAAATATTTTGGGGTCTCTAATATTTTCCTACTTTTATTATTGTTCTTTTTTTACTTTTTGCTTTTTTTTCCTCTCTTTCTACAATGGTTTTCTATTTTAAAGAAAGTACAAAAGTCTTTCATTCAATTATGACAAAGGAAGTACAAACCAATAAAAGACTATCTTTTATTTCTCTTTAATGGTAAGGGATCTAAGAGTTTTCAATTTTTATATTCTCAATGATCAAAACTTTTGTTTGTTTTTTTTTTTTTTTTTGGGTATAATTTTTTTTTTCTTCCTCTCCTTTTACAACCATTTTGCTGTATGATATTTTTTTTTTTTTTGATTTTTCAGAGAAGGAGATTGATTCTATTGAAGATGCTCAAATGGATTGAAGAATAATATGAAATTGAAGACGAAAGAGATGTAATAGAAAAAGGACAATTATTAGGTTTAGAGATTCAAAGAGAGGTCTTTTGGGGCCAAAATTTGTAGATTTTGAATGAGTTTGCAGAGAGAGTATAAAAGCAAAATACAAACCTATACAAGAGTTGACTATTTGATGAGTCATTATACAGAGTTTATACTTATAGAATTTGTATTCCTATTCTTTTTCCAGGCTATTTTACACAAATTTATACAATTTTTTTTTTTAAAGGTTGTCTCACAACTTATATACGTAATTTGTTTTTTTCCAAATTGTTTTACAGCTTTGTGTTGTTCAGAAGAAATATCTTTTCAAGTAGTTATCAATATTTATCTTTTGTTTTTCTTTGACTGTAAGTGATCTAAGAGTGTTAGTTTTTTATTTTTTTTTTAAATTCTCAATGACTAAAACTTTTTTTTTGTTTATTTGTTTGTTTGTTTGTATAAATTAATTCTTTAATAATTTTTATTTCTTCATTACGTTCATTGCAAAAAATAAAAAACTCCATTTTCATTTTATTCATTATGTTGATTAAAAAAATACAAAAAATAAAAAGAATAGTACATATTTTGTGTATATATTATCTTTGTGAGTATATTTTTATTTTATTTGTTTATAAATTTTGTGCACATATATTTTTGATGCTTTGTACATAGTATAGATAGATATGGATTTTACAATACAAACTTGAATTTAAATTATATAGATTATCATTCTAAGTATAAATTTATTCTTTTTATATAATTTTTTTGTATACATTTTAAATATATGAAATAAAATTTTTACGACTTTGTGTTCTTTAGAAGAAAAGTTTATTATTTCTTTTTGCACATTGATTTAACAGGTTAATAAAGAAGTCATAAAAAGAAAACAAAAAAAGGAGTACTTTTTTTTTATTCATTGTGTTTTCAATTTTTTTCTTTCTATCTTTCTTTAAAACGTAGGCCAACTGCTTATTAATTTTCAAATTGTTTCCAAAAAAATAGTATTTCAAACTTTTCAAAAAAAAAAAAAATCGCACACACACAAAAAAAGAATGAGGATGTTCTTAAACACAAATAATAATAATAATAATAATAATAATAATAATATATTAAAAAAAAATACCCTTAATTTTTTGATAGCTGACAATAGTAAGTTGAAAATATATTCTGAAAATTTACATATTTAAAAAAAAAGAAGAATGAGAAAGAAATAGATATTTAGAAATTTTTTTAGAATATATATATACGCTCATATATATTTCAAAGTTAATAAAGAAGTTAGAAACAAAAACAAAAAAGGTAATAATTTTTTTTATTCATTGTGTTTTCAATTTTTTTTTTTCCATTCCATCTTTCCTTAAAACGTAGGCAAAGTACTTTTCAACTTCCAAACTGTTTCCAAAAAGATAGTATTTTAAACTTTTCAAAAAAAATTGGCACACACACACAAACAAAAAAAATGAGGATGCATTAAAAAAAATGAATATATAAATTAAAGGAAACAAATTGAATATAAAAATAATTTCCAATATTCTTAACTGAATACATCCTCATTCTTAATTCAAAGAGATTCGATAAATAAGGAAATAAATAAATTAAAAACTCAAAAAAAAAAAAAACTCAAAGATAATGCAAAAGTATATGAGAGTGTGTATATATATATATCGTATCAAATTCAAAAAAAAGTTATGCGATTGGATATTTAAATTAAAAAAAATATTTGAATGAGGATGCATTAAAATTTTTATCAATTGAAAAGCAATTTTCCTTAGTTCAATTTTTATCAACTCAATCGCATAACTTTTTTCTAAATCTCAGCCGCTAGTTCAAAAACTAAATGAAGTCCTAAATTATTTCTGATGTACTAAAGAAAAAAATAAAAAAATGAAGTCCTAAATATTATAACTAATCCTAAATAGTTCAAAACTAGATGAAGCTGTAATATTATAACCGACTTGAATGTCCTTACATTAGTAAGTTGCTCTTTTACCAACATTACAAGAATTTTCATTTTTGATGACTAAATTTTTAGTCGCCAAAAGTCAATTTTTAGTCGCCGATGGGCTTTAGCGACTAAATTTTTTGGTCGCAAAATTAGTAGCCGAAGAGTAGTCGGGAAAGCTAATTGGCGACTAAACTTATTTTATTCGCAAAATGTATTCATTTGCCGACTAAATATTTAGTCACCAAAAGGTTGGAAAATTAATTAAATAATACATTTTCGCTGACCAATTTTTTTGTCGCCAAAAGCCTCAATTATTGTTAACGACCAAAGATTTAGTCGCGGAAAAAGTTTTTAGCTACTAAATTTATTAGTCACCTAAAGTAAATACTAGTGTTTTGGCTACTAAAATTTTAGTCGCCTAAAGTCAAACATTTTTTGCTACTAAAATTTTAGTCGGCAAATAGTATTTGTTTTGGCTACTAAAAATTTAGTCGCCTAAATTCCCACATTTTTTGCTACTAAAATTTTAGTTGGCAAATAGTTTTGTTTTGGCTACTAAAAATTTAATCGCATAAACTCATATTTTTTGCTACTAAATTTTTAGTTGGCAAAAGTATTTTTATTCTTCAACTTTTGTTTTTAATTACGAAATATTTTAGTCGTCAAATGTTTGATTTTTTTTTTGCTACAAAACTTTTAGTCACCAAATGTTTGATTTTGTTTTGGCTACAAAATGTTTAGTCGCCAAATGTTTGATTTTCTTTTGGCTACAAAATGTTTAGTTGCCAAATGTGTGAATTTTTTTTTTTTTTTGGCTACAAAACGTTTAGTCGGCAAAAACATGATATTATGTTTTATTGCAAATATTATAATATGTCCATAACCTATCTGTATTCCATGCAACCTATAATACGTATATAAATAAAATGATATGTAAACTATCAATTATTCCACAATCTGCATCTGTATACAAAAAATAAATAACTTTAACTGTCCAAGTACATACAAACCAACTATTGTCCAAACTAAAATAATAATTCCATACAAAATGTAGAATCATACAAAAAGCAAAGCCTTCCATATACAAAAATTACATTTACTACTGTAGGAAAATTGATAGAGAAAGGGAGAGAGACTAAATATGTATATTTTGATCTATATTGTTGAATGTTATCTAAATAAAGAGCTACACTCTCCATTATATAGGAGAAAACATTAGAAGCATCATCATGCCAAAAATGGATCCACTAACTAAAAGGAAATGCACTCATCTAAAACCTAACACACTAACATAAAATAATCTAAAACCTAACACACTAACATAAAATATTCTAACAGCCCCCCTCAAACTCAAGGGGGATAGGAAACAGTTTACTGGGTCATATCGGACCGTTGTAGAAAACAGTTTACTGGGTCATGTCGGACCGTTGTAGAAAACAGTTTACTGGGTCATGTCGGACCGTTGTAGAAAACAGTTTACTGGGTCATGTCGGACCGATGTAGAAGACACTATATGGCTGTGTCGAACCGTTGTAGCTAAGAACCGAAATCAATGTCGGAACAGTTTACCGAGTCTTGTCGGATCCACATAGGAGCTAACCGGAATCAATGTCGGGACAGTTTACAGAGTCTTGTCGGACCCATATAGAAGCTAACCGGAATCAAAGTCGGGACAGTTTACAGAGTCTTGTCGGACCCATATAGAAGCTAACCGGAATCATTGTCGGGACAGTTTACAGAGTCTTGTCGGACCCATTTAAGTCGCACCCTCAAAAGGCGTGCCCAATCTTATCAAAAGGCGTGCCATCAAAAGGCGTGCCATCAAAAGGTGTGCCCGACAGCCATCAAAAGTCGAGCCATCAAAAGGCGTGCCATCAAAAGGTGTGCCCGACAGCCATCAAAAGTCGAGCCATCAAAAGGCGTGCCATCAAAAGGCGTGCCATCAAAAGGTGTGCCCGACAGCCATCAAAAGTCGAGCCATCAAAAGGCGCGCCGATTTGTCGTCTAGTGCCGAGCGGCGCGCGATACGCGTGGCTGTTGTGGCTATTTAACGAAGACGGAGGCTGAGGCTTAGACAGAACAAAACACTTGCTGAAAAACCTCTGAAAACCTCTTCGTTTTTGCTGAGAGAGATTATCCCTGAAACACTCTACAACCAACCCTGAATATGGTATCTTCTTCCCGTTCAGCTACCCAAAACATAGCCTCTTCGTCCCGTGGTCTCACTCTCTTTCCCGACCTCAACGAGGCCACAACCCAGAATATGGCCCTTGAACCTCAACCAAGCGCCCTTGGGCCTAGCCCCCCTGGTTTTGCGCCGTTGAACTATCCGATGGTGGCAGTTGAGCAGATAATGGCTGCTCAATCTGATGTTGAGGCCAATTATTATACATTAAGGTCATGTGTTGAGACCATGACTGCGGTCAACAACCTGTCGCACCGGCTGCAAAGTAGAACAAATGAGGTGCAGCAGGTAAAAGCCCAACTGGCTCTGCTCCAGCGCATGTATACGGATGCCCGAGCAGAGATGTGTGTGCTGAAGGCAGAAAATAAGGAACTGAAGCGGAAGGCCACCGTGATGCTCCGATTTGGAGGGCCGCCATATGTGACAGTTGAGGAGCAACGGGAAGTGAACGTGCTCGGCGGCGTGGGAAGCACGGACGCAGCACCGGCAAGGGACGCCCAAGATAAAGGCAAAAAGAAGAGAACAGCTGAAGAGGCGAAAAAATAAGGCCAGTTTTTGTTGTGTGGGTTGTGGTTGATTTGTTTTGGTGAGGGTTTTTTTTTTTTTTTTTTTTTTGGTGTAAAAATGTGATCGGGGTTGATCCCCGAAATGAATAAATGACAAGTTTGGAAAATGTTGTTGGTGGTGTTTTGTTTAAGAATAAAAAATGTTATAATCAAGAAAACTTCAGAGCAGGATCTGGAAGTTCATCAGTGCCCTCAAATACAAATACACCCGCTGCTGGCGCTTCTAATACAGGTGGTGGGAAAGATGGAGCAAGTAAATCCAGTGTAGCAGAGGCTGCTACATCAACCACCGTGGCATCAGCTGCTGTACCCAAAAAATGATAGCTCCCAAAATACGACATCTGCTTCATTGCCTGAAAGTGAGAGTGCACAGCATGTGGCATCTGCTTTGCCAAAAAGTTGAATGGAGCAGTTTTTCACTCTCATCATAGTAATAAACGTCATGGAAGAGAGAACAAGTTTAGTGGAACTGATGCACACACTCGTTACGGTGAGAAGGACCATGCAAGGGGAAAAGCCAACTGGCCAAATAAACCTGCTGTACACACCCATCGCAGTGATGGGGGTCATGGACGAGGAAGAGGAACTCAGGTGTCTCCACCAATTACCAAATTTACAGAGGATTTTGATTTTGATGCAATGAATGCAAAGTTCAACAAGGAGGAAATAGGGGGTTTGAAGAAAGGAATGCTGTTGCAAATGAGAAACTCCTCCTGAGGCCCCACCTTGTCCTGGCCAACAAGTGGGCATGGCAATCCCATTATCATTCACGGTTGGAGGATGAGGGAATGAACCCCAAGACCCTAAGCTTCCCACAGGTTGGTTTAGGGTGAGATTGCCTTGGAAAGTTGAATTGGGGAGTCCCAACTGTGCATGGGAACTGATATTTGTTGCAGTGATAGCACTATCACACGGAAAGCTAAAAGATGCTGATATTGAGCGAGGATAATGAGGCTGTATAATAGCAGGATCATCTGGTACAACTGGGGTACTATGAACAGATGGTGAAGATATAACCTGCAGATCCTTGATGTCACTTCCTCGGAAGAATATGTACTCATAAACTTTGTCACTTGGAAGAACATGTGGCCCATCCTTCCTTCGTCCTTCTGTTCCAAAAATGTAGGCATCGGCGGACCCACTGGATTTGGTTGATTCTGCTGCCATTGATTTGCTTTGGAGAGCTTTGCTTTGCTTTGCAGTGTGGACTGCTGCTGTGCTAAAATTGCTTGCTGTTGTTGATGCAGGTTTTGTAAAGATTTCTGTGTAGCTGATGGTTCTGAATAGATGGTTGCTGCTGAAGAATATTCTGAGTTTGGCCAGGAGAGGCAGTGGCAGCACCACCTGCCCCAGAGCTATTGACTGAAAAACTAACTGAGGTGGCAGCAACAACAGAGGAGCCAGCAGCTGCCCCGAAAGCTGAAGCTCCGGCAATGGAAGCCAAGATTAAGGAAGTTGTTGAGGTCCGGCGGGCGGCCAAGACGAGGTTGCCGCCCGCCGGTGAAGCGAAAAATACTAGGTGCTAAACCCGCTCTGATACCATGTAGGAAAATTGATAGAGAAAGGGAGAGAGACTAAATATGTATATTTTGATCTATATTGTTGAATGTTATCTAAATAAAGAGCTACACTCTCCATTATATAGGAGAAAACATTACAAGCATCATCATGCCAAAAATGGATCCACTAACTAAAAGGAAATGCACTCATCTAAAACCTAACACACTAACATAAAATATTCTAACAACTACCATGTGAAATGACCGTTTGACATAGTACAAATTACCATCGTAATCTGTACCACGACAAAATGTGATGTATGTATCAAGACAAAAGTACATCTATGTGATGTACCACAACAAAAAATCATATATATGTACGGCGACAAAATGCAGTCTATGTACCATGCCAGTAATTAGCTATTGGTTGCCAAAAGTTTTCTGTATCAGTAATAGTTAATTGCACAAAAGCTGGGGACGACAAACGTATTATATTACTTCTATACAAAACTACAATTTCTTCTCCATACACCAAAATATTTCTCTGAAAGTCCACACAACAAAGTTATCTACAAAAAACAAAAACAAAAAAACATTAGAATTAGACCAAAAAATGCCCAACTTTATAAATGAATTTGGCAACAAGTGACAAATAACATATCAAAGAAGAAACCTTCCATGATGAATCAATTATCAGTCTTTCTAAAGTCTTTTGTTATAAGGAACATTGTTAAATGCAGAACAATCATTACTAAATCTTTCATTACTAACAAAAAGCTAATGTAACAATCTTCTATTTGTATGCAACATGTATCCAAATTCTGTGGCTAAACCAATATCAAAGTCCAATGTGAATAGAAAGTATTCTTTTTACCAACTTCCTCATTATTTGTTTGCAAAAGGCACTTGAATCATTAGATTGGATATAAAACCATCCCTACTTATTAATGTCTGTCAGTGCCATTTCATTCAGGATATTAGAACATGTGAGAAAAATAATAACAAAAATAAAGTTCAATCATAAAAGGAAATATGTAGAAATGTATGTTGAGACACCTATAAATGGTTTATCAAAGAAAGAATACTTGATATCTCATGAAGCACATGGCCTCAAAAACACCATTCATAGTTAGATACTTGTATGAAAGCTTAAATATAATATAACACACTTGTGTACGTTCAAGAAATTAATATAATATAACAAGGCATAAACTGAGTTAATATTGGTTTCTGAATATTTTCCCATAATTTTCCATTACTATACATCTCCAATACATTCCGTCAGTTGTCACAAGTCCTATTTGTCATAGGGAAGTTGGCCATGAGAGTCACACGGAGGTTCGGGGCTATTTTGAAGTTTCGCCCCCCGAAACCCCGTTTTCGACTAAATTTTGGGCATATTCGGCTCTAACTCCCAACCTACGGGTCCGAATAACATTCCGTCAGTTGTTACAAGTCATATTTGGCATGGGGAAGCTGCCCGTGTCAGCCACATGACGGTTCGAGGGCTGTTTTGAATTTTCGCCTCCGAAACGTCCTTTTTCGATTAAGTTTTGGGCGTATTCAGCTCTAAATCCCAACCTACGAGTCCGAATAACATTTCGTCAGTTCTCAGAAGTCATATTTGGCAAGGGGAAGCTGCCCATGTCAGCCACACGGTGGTTCGGGGGCTGTTTTGAATTTTCGCCCCCGAAACGCCCTTTTTCGACAAAGTTTTGGACATATTCGGCTCTAAATCCCAACCTACGGGTCCGAATAACATTCCATCAGTTGTCACAAGTCATATTTGGTATGGGGAAGCTGCCTGTGTTAGCCACACGGCGGTTCGGGGGCTGTTTTGAATTTTCACCCCTAAAACGCCCTTTTTCGACAAAGTTTTGGGCATATTCGGCTCTAACTCCCAACCTACGGGTCCGAATAACATTCCGTCAGTTGTCACAACTCATATTTGGCATGGGGAAGCTGCCCGTGTAAACCACACGGCGGTTCGGGAGCTGTTTTGAATTTTCGCCCCCGAAACACCTTTTTCGACAAAGTTTTGGGCGTATTCTGCTCTAAATCCGAACGTATGGGTCCGAATAACATTCCGTCAGTTGTCACAAGTCATATTTGGCATGGGAAAGCTGCCCGTGTCAGCCACACGGCGGTTCGGGGGCTGTTTTGAATTTTTGCCCCTGAAACGCCCTTTTTCGATTAAGTTTTGGGCATATTCGGCTCTAACTCCCAACCTACGGGTCCGAATAACATTCCGTCAGTTGTCACAAGTCATATTTGGCATGGGGAAGCTGTTCGTGTCGGCCACACGGAGGTTCGAGGGCTGTTTTGAATTTTCGCCCCTGAAACGCCCTTTTTCGACTAAGTTTTGGGCGTATTCGGCTCTAACTCCCAACCTACAGGTTCGAATAACGTTTCGTCAGTTGTCACAAGTCATATTAAGGTCTTTCTTTTTATACCCCAAGACATCTTCTCATCCTATATAAAGCAGAGTATGCTTCTTTTCTTTTCTTTTTTCTTTTTTTTTTAAAGTGCTATGAAAATGTAGTTTTATTTTTATCTGAATGAAAATGACACCTAAGACCAAGAAATAACTCTGGACCAAGAAAAAACAACAATCATAATCTGCCACCAGTAGCAACCTCATAACAGCAGTACACACCAACAACACCTCTACCTTATAGACAATATCTGTCACTAAGCTGCTATTGCTACTGCACCTCTACCCCAAGTCATCTTCTCATCCCAAGTTTGACCCAGCCATCCACCTTATAAACATAATCTAACCTTAGACACATTCCTTTACCACACAACACCATCAGCACAGAATATAGCAGCAACCAATCTTTAAGCCAATCAAATAAACATAACAAACCAGAAGCTTTGCTAAGCAGAGCATCTGTTTCAGGTCCCAGAAGGGATTCACACCTTTTATAGACTGATGAACCATTAAAAAGCTCATATTGGCAAGCAGAGTATTAGCAACAGAGTGATAGTAGTAGAGTAAAAGACCAGTGACCCTGTACACCTAACCAAGCATCTGTTGCATGCCACTAGACTTGAGCCTAATCATTCAACCTCCAATCTTGATACAAATCTTAACCAATACAGAACAAAAAAAAACCACCAGCAGAGTATATAATAATAACAGCATATACTCTTGTTTATTAGGTCTCCTAGTCTTCTTCACCAATGAGACTTGTAACTTGGTGGTAAATTGAACCCAATTTGGACTCCCATCTCTTTCCCAAAGGCACTTCAGTATATTAGTTAACAAAAAAAAAAGGGTTAACAAATTTCATAAAGAGCAACAACAATAGCATAACAAGCCACTTATGGATCTAGCTATAGGTTGTTTAATAAATTGATTAGCATAAAGCTCCACCTCTAATTTTAATTTAATCCCTTTTAAATAGGCTATGGTGTTCTTGATGCATAATACTTACAAGAGTAACATCAAACACCAAAAACTAGTAAGGCTTATTGTACTAACCATTATGGTAACAATAGTAACACAAAAATGGCAACAGTGAATGCTAAGATGATAACCTGCCTCTCCTCCTATAAACATTATCACAGAGAGAGAGTCCAAATTTATGTTAATTGTTAGACAGGCACCATACATGTGCATGTGCTACAATTATTTATGTGTCGTACTAGGATGAAAACCGACATAACATAAGCTTTTCAGTACACGCTTGCAACACCATTTTTGCATTCTTTATTCTCAACAAACTCAAGAGACTACATATTTAATCGATAATTACAATCATAAATCAAATATTTGATAGTCGCCATCATAGATCAAATGCCATGAATATGCTTATTCATATTTGGTATACCTAAAACCATACTTGTCAACAAGACGGCTAAGGAAGGATCGGTGTTACTCATGGACGGTCAAAGAATCTCATGTCCCACTGCTCGGTCCAAAAATGTATTTCAAAGGGTTGTGGAAATGAACTACTCTCAACTACCACAATACATGAAATATGCAATCAAAGCCTAATATGCAAAACTGAATGCAGTCTTCAATCAAGAGAGGGGTTCCAAATTGAAGATCCTCATTGATCTACTTGTCGTCAACTAATTCAATTAATCAAGTTCGCATATCAACTTTTAAACAGCCACGTAATTCATAATTTCATTTGTTTTCAATATAATTTATTGACTAAATATTAATCCTTGCAACAGTAATTTGAAGACAGAATAATTCATGCATGGTATCACATTCTTCACATTGTGCACTGTGCATTTCACATTATATTTTCTCCAATAAATCAATGCAAGTCCTTCTCGTGTTCATGACTGCTTGCAAGATGCCTAGAAAGTATACAGTTGAGCTGAGTCTTCTTGTGCTAGTTTGAACTAACTTAAATTCCACCAAAAAGAAACAGAAAGAAGAAGAAAGAATTCAAAGGGTTTTATTAACGTGTAAATTCACTAAAAATAAGTACAGGCTTCAAGCCAATAGGTGGGATTCT
The DNA here is from genome assembly GCA_030407325.1 of Camellia japonica. Classification (NCBI taxonomy): domain Eukaryota; kingdom Viridiplantae; phylum Streptophyta; class Magnoliopsida; order Ericales; family Theaceae; genus Camellia; species Camellia japonica. Next base: position 168,155,554 of record JAPPVO010000016.1, read on the forward strand.
AAAGTGATTAACTAGAAAAATTCATGTGCTCCCTGGAAATGCATTTCTCAATTGTTGGGTTTATTCTATGATTTAATTTGTTTCATGAGGATAAAATTCTTAGAATTTGTAGAATTAAGGTCCATCTTGCAAAATCATTCGCAACACAAAAACACAAAAACAGAACAGTAAAGTATCAAGCTATGCTTAAACTCACAGATCTGAAATAGGGCAATTATCTTTCTTTAAAAAAACTGAATTAAAAGATTATAATATTGTGCAATAATTCAAAGTCCTATAATCACATTACTCTTTTCAGAAATTAGAAAGTACTTCCTAGGTTTCTTTGGGGGCAAATCTTGCTAATCTAAGCCTTTCTTTTTAAAACTTGATCATAGACTTTCAATTGAGCCCAATGAATTTCTCACATAGCCCTCTTTGAAATAACCAAAGCCTAGAGGACATGGTTTCTTAAAAGAGCCTTGTTGGCCAATAGCTAGTCCATAATCTCATTTTCTCATATTACTGTTAGTAGCACAATATAAAAAATAAGGTTAATTACATCAAGACATCTTAACTATTAGAGAATATCTACTTACTTCCCACATCTATGAACCTATACATTGTGACTAGAGATTTGATGAAAAAATGGAACATGAATTTTAAACACACAATTTTAATAGTGGATAAAGAACACTTGACTTCTATATCGATTCATACAATTTTACACTGAATAATGCTACTTTAACAAAGAGAATAAAAATTTTCACTAACATTGTATGGTTATTAAAGCCATAAATCTGCTAGGTTTTATAATCTCCAAGCAAGCTTGAGATCAATTTTGTAGGAATTTCCAATTCACCTTTTGAGATCAAGAAGTATGACCAAAGCCAAAATCAGCATTCTCTGTCAATTGGTAACACTTTTTATTTTATGATTTAAATTTCAATTGATCTTAAAACTACAATTTAAAGTCATGAATGGACTTAAAACAGAGAACCCATGTAAAATGTGAACATCAATTTTGCCAACTAGAAAACCTGAAGTTAAACCACAAACTAACTATGTTATTTATACACAAACACGGCCAAAAATAAATAGATAAAGCAAAGTCAAAGCCACTAAGATCATAAAACATGTCCATTCCATATCAATAAAACCATAAGATCATTACACATGGTGATGATGGCGAGATTAGTATCACACATGCAGACACACATCATTCAAACAATACCAAGATAACTGAAATAGGCATAAAATGAAATTTGTTTTCCCAAGAAAATAATTTTTGAAAATATTGGTACTCCTTCAACCCCAAATAACTAAGTAATCCAATAGTTCTTTTACTTTAATACAAAATTGACACATTAACACTAAAAGCAAACTTAGGATTCATAAAATCATTCCTGGAAATAACCAACTTTCAGGAGCTTCCTAAGTAAGTTTGGGCCAACCAAAATGATATTTTTTGCTCTTCTTTATTGTGACAGTTTGGAGACTAACTTTAGTGTGGCAGTTTGAAACAAAGTAGTGGTTCCAAAGTCCCATTGCGGTTGTGTTTTGAGCTTATCTTAGCATAGGAAAAAAAAATGTTGCATTAGTTTTGGGACACTGGTTTTAGTTACCTAAAATTGGCCTATTTGACTTAACATTAACCTTGATATTTTGGAACTAAAAATTGTGAAAACAAGATTAAGGGGCAGAAACTAGATCCTCACTCAAAGCCTGCTTGAAAAGAGCTTGAGCGGAGCACTCAGTGGTTTCTAAAAAAATGTAAAAATCCCAAGAGGCTCCTTTTTGTAGCTTGCTCAATGAGCGGTCACATGGGTGACAACATTACATGAAAGAGAGCAGGGATAGTAGTGTGCTTGAGTTTGGTAACATGCACAAGTTTTTGTAATTCATGCAATGTCCTTTCTAAACAAACTATAAATAGACATTAGGCTAAGGGCTCTCAAAAAACTCTGATATATTAATCAGTGAAGAGACCTAAATGTTCTAATGATTCAATAGCTTTAAATGATAGTTTTCTTTTGACAAAAGTCCATGGACCAGAAAACATGGTTGAGACCACCGCAAAATCATCAGATCATCAGATCGACAACAAAAGTTGGTAGTTAAATATGAGAGAGAGAGAGAGAGAGAGAGATTAGCAGTTAAATATGAAACCCCATTGAATCATTGGGTGCTACTTTATTGTAGTTGAGCTTGACTTGTTTTGATTTGATCAAACTTGTTAGGTAGATAAGTTAAGGTTGAACATATTCCTAAATTGGAACTCAACTCGAACTCCGCTTGTGTCCTGCTTAGCATTTAATTTTTAAACAAGTGGTCTCAAGTTCAAAAAAAAAAGAGGGTGGTCGTGTGTTAGGTAGCATAACAGTCAACACGCAAAAATTATTGAAACTTGTTGAGTTTCTAAATCAAACTTGAGAAACCCATTAGTGGGCTTGACCCCTAGCTACAAAGCGACTGGTTCGTGTTCAGTTTTCAACTACAAATCCTAGGAAGAGCCAGAGACTCTTTTGCATCCTCAATTGAACTAATAAATGAAGGATGCCTCATTTGTACACACATATATTGGTAGCATTGTCTAATAAATGAACCAATTGGTCTGTGAAAGGGAGAGAAAACTAACCAGTATCAATGAAACCAATGACAACATTAACTTGATTCTTGGAGGGAGTTCACAGATATAGTGTGGTGTGGTGTGGTGTGATGTGATGTGATGTGGTGTGTATTGCTAGGCCAAGCATCCTCTATCTTTAATTACTCAGTTCCCCCCTTATCTTAATGTAACTATTGAATCATATAAAAATCTTGAAACGTAATTGAATAATTGAAATTGTATTATCCAAGTATCAGCCAATTCTAATGTATATTTCCCAAATATGTGCCAATATAAGCAGGGTCCACTTCAGAAATAGTCAGGTACAGTAATTCAAGTAAAAGCAGTGCCTCAAAACAATCATCTCAAGTACATGGCGACACCTCTGTATATTGCATCACTAATCTATACACCATACTGCACAAATCGAAAAACTTAGATTGTGAAAACATTAAATATCTTATCTAGTGATTCTTCCCAATAAAATAAACAAATAATACTAATAGTAACAGAAACAAGACTATGTAATAACTACAAATTTTAAACAGATGAAATTAAAAACTAACAATCAAAGTGTGGAAGTCATCCAACCTTTTTTGGATTAGCTATGGACAAATTTTGTTGCATCATTGAATACTGGATATCCACAACTGCCTTTAATGGTTTTCCTTGTACTGAAACAAACCAAAAAAGTTTAAAATTAGTATATGGAGACAGGTATCTTCAATAGAAAACAAGAATGAATTCAGCAAAAACAATTGCTGAAGTCCAGAAAATACGTCAGTGTACAGCTAAACAACTTATTAAAATATTATAGGCAAAATTATTAAGCAAATGAGGGAAGCCATACTCACCAACAGTGAGCATCCCATTTCATGAATCCAAAGACCTATAAAATGCAACAAAAAAAAATAAAATAGATTAAATTTCATAAAAACATAACTGGTCATCCAAAGACATTTAATGTTTTGATCCAAACCCTAGAAGTAGATTCAGATCATAAAATAAGAAGAAACAAAGAGAGAGGAGATTCGAAAGAGAAAGAAAAAGAACGAAAAGATTAGCAGATAAAGAAATTGAGGGAGTTCGTACCGTTGGAGGTCTCTTATTCACACAACCATGGCGATTTATAGAGCGAGATACATAGCGAAATTGAGAGAGGAAGATCGAGAGCAAAATCGAGAGAGAGAGAGAGAGCAAAATCGAGACAAATTTGGGAAATAAGAGTGAAAGGATATAGGGCAAGTTTTATACGATTTGGGGATACGGCAAGCTCTAGAGCGAGAACGAGAGAGAGCATGAGACTGAGAGAAAGAGCGAGATATAACCTGGTATTGCGGCAGTGGCGGTGATGATTTGCAATGGTGGCGATTTGTGACGGTGGCAATGTGCGACGTCGAATGCTTCTCGGTGGTAAGCGCCTGAGATGAGGTGAGGTGAGATTTAGTGGTGATTGTGTGTGTGTGTGTGTGTGTGTGTGTTTGTGTGTGTGTGTGTGTGAGAGAGAGAGAGAGAGAGAGATAGTGCTCTGTATTCCTAAACAGAGGAGAATACCTGGGAGGGCGCCAATAGGTTTTCATTTTTCCACTAAAATTTTGGTAGCTTTGGCGACTAATTTCAAATTTTGTCGACAAAAATGTAAGTAATAACAAGTAAATTATTTAGCCAAATCAACTCAAACAGTGACTAAAATGTTAGTCGCCAAAACTCAACCTACGGTGACTAAAATTCTTTTTGTTGTTGAAAATAAACTTTTGGCAACCAAAATTTTAGTTGCCAAAGGTAAAAAAATAATTTTTTATTTTTTATTCGGCGACTAAATATTTTAGTAGCCAAAACTCAACCTACGGTGACTAAAATTATTTTTGTCGCTGAAAAGAAACTTTGGTGACCAAAATTTTAGTCGCCAAAGGTAAAAAAATAATTTTTTATTTTTCATTCGGCGACTAACTGGTTTTAGTAGCCAAAACTTAATATACGGCGACTAAAATTCTTTTTTGTCGCTAATTCTGGCAATATTTAGCGACTAAATTTTTTTTAGTCGCTAATAACCAATATACCCCTACTAAAAAAAATTAGTAGCTAAATGTTGTACTTTTGCCGACTAAAAAAAATTTAGTCGCCAATTCCATAACTTTTGGCGACTAAATTTTTTTTAGTCGCTAATTTAGTCGCCAAATGTGCATTTTGTTGTAGTGCAACATCGTGTCTAAATTCGAGTATTACATTATACAACTTTTCCTTTTTCTATGTTCTTTCTAATGATTGGAAAAAAGAAGAACAAGTAATAGAATAGATATACAATATGCATAAACAATTTGGTTTGCATTTAGGGATTTTTAGTTTAAATTTCTCAATATTAAAATTTTATAAGATAAAAGATATGTAATATTTTCATAATAATTGGAATCTCTCAATATTTTTATAGTGAAATTTCAGCTCTTTATAGAGAAATTTAAACTCTTCAGAGAAATTTCTCTGTGACGAGCCAAAATTTTTCTAATAATATTATTGAGGGATTTTAACTAATAAAAAAAACTATTAGACCTCTCCTACTACTCAAAGTTTGAGAGAGATATTCCACTAATTTTTTTCTTCCATTTACTGTTATAGTTACTTACTAATTTACCATCATCCAATGGTAAGAGTGTCGAGTGATGGTAGGATGATAATGGTGGTGGTGAGTGGTGGTAATGGTCGTGTGGTGACATGGATAATATTTTATGGTCAAATAAATTTATTTTTCATTGACCATCGAAAATATTTTATTGACTTTTATTTTTTATTGCATCAAATACCACCAAAAAATAAATAAATAAATAAAATTGTAGAAAACAATTTTCACGGAAAAAAATAAAAGCTTTATTGAAGCTTTGATAGGGTGGTCCTATTCCTACTCCCATTTAAACCAAATACACCTTTTATACTTTTGTCAACTACCAAAAATTGCCCCTTCTCAAACCTTTACATTTCCCCTTTTTCATCTCTGAAGAGGGATAATTTTGTCATTTGGCAAAAATTATATGAAATATATTTACTGAAAAAGGGAAGTGGGAATATGGAATCCTTTTAATACTAAGGGAAATATCATTTCAATATAAGTAGAAAAAATATGATTAATGTAAAGTTTTGTAATATTCAAATAGAAGTTCATAAACTTTTCCATTGAGTTGATAAATATTAATTTTTACTTCTCACCAAAATGATATTTTCCCTTAATATTATAATTGACTTGAACTCCTTATTGCAAAATTCAGCCAGCTTAAGTAATGGAATAGATACACAATATGTATAAAAAATTTGGTATGCATTTAAATTTATTGCTACACAAACTAATTCATTAATTTATTACATGAATATGAGACTCACACTCATATAAATATTATAAATTACTGTTGTGTATCTATATTGTTATTGAAAATTAAAAATCCATTAAATCAATGGAAATATAACTTTTGATTTTAATTGGTTCCCACAACTTTATTCGAGTATCATTGCATTACTTTTTTAAAAAATTAAAAGTATGTTATATTTTTTTTTTATTAATGTGATATTTATTATATTATTGAAGCAGCATCTATCAAATTTTAAATTATTATTATTAAATGATAAATGAATTAATAAGGTTTTTAATTTTTTTTTACTATAAAAAGAAACAAGTTTAAGCTATCTCAGAATGGGATGAATGATTTTCTAAGCTAAAGGCTGGTTGTAGGAGGGGTATGGAGAATTCATTTTGGTGAAGGAAAGGATTTTAAAAAAAGTAGTGTTACTTTAATTTAAAATTTATACTTATTTTTTAAATTTAATGATTTGACAGTCTATTAAAATATTTAAGGTAACTCTCGCTCTTATATTTTTTTAATCATCAATCAATCCTCTTTTTTACAGATCACTGAATCTTAAAAATGAATATTTAAACTTGAAAATAGACTTCCATACTATTTTTCATTTTTAAAAGATGTATGAAAGAAAGAAGATAGATAGAGGGGGGTTGTTTTGGCAAATCAGATTGATAAAAAAAAAGTATTATCCTAATTTCCATTTTAGGGTAGTCAATGTTGTGGCCTAATATAGGAAAAAAAGAAGAAAAAAAGGGATCACTAAAAAAAGGTAGGCGGATCCTCCTCATCACCCTTAAAACAACCGACAGCTAAACTCCCTCTTCTCTCTCTATCTTACTTTCTCTATCACAAATCTTAATCTTATGTACTCATAAAAATACTAAAAAATATAAAAATAAAATAAAATATTATAAAAACAAAAGTATAATGAAAGTAGAATAAAATAATTATTTTTTAATCTCCCTATTGACTCTTTTAACATTCGTATAGAATGTTGATATTCTGTATTTATTTTAATGAATCAAATAATGAAACGAATACATCAAGATTGTGACACCTAGCATGAATCAAGCATTTCAGGAGGTTTCGTTTACCATGAATGATCTCATAATGTATATTAGTATGCAATTGTAAAAGTGTACATCTTTGCTTATTTTGTAAAAATATAACATTAATGTCTCAAATTCTATTTTTACATGTAATTATTTTTTCAGCAATGTTAGGTATCATGAAAAATCTTTCATGAAAATAATCATGAAAGTCTTGTGACATTTGAATTACACTTAGAATAAAACACCACACACTAATCAAGGTAATCCAAAGATCATAAATCTTTCATGATCATTTTCATGAAAATTTTTTCATGATCTCTAACTTTTCTCTTATTTTTTAAAATTAGGGTATCGTGTAAAAGTTAATTTTTGATAAGTGGTTTAAAATTATAACCCCTGCACACACTTAAAATTTGTTAAGTATCGACCGCACCAAATAAATCTAATTCATAGCTTTTGAATTTTAAGAATTTTCCAAAGTATCTTATTTATTTGTTTATAATGCCACTTTATAAAGTGGCATTGGAGTTTTCTCAGCTTTCAATGACAGTACGGAGAACTAACACAAGATGTGTTCTTCCATTTCTATTATGCAATTACATTATTACAGCATCTTAAATTTTTTGTTTTTTTGTTTTTTTTGTTTTTTTGTTTTAAAAAAAAAAAGAGCAAATAAGGAAGAGAGAGCTAGGAATAGAAAGTACAAACAAAAGCTCTCCTCTCTACAGTACAATGGAGTTAATTTTAAAGAACAATTTTCACATCAACTCTTCAGAGAGTGGGGGCAAAAAATGGTGGCCATGGACAAGCAAGTACTCTAATCAATGAACAACAATCTTTGTGGTAGTAGTAGTAGTAGTGGAAGATATGAGAGGCTCTGTTTCAAGCGGAGAAGAAGCTGTCTTCACCAACTCACCATTATTGTTATCACTGCACAAAATATCTTCCAAATTACTCATCATCTTCTTCTTCTTCTTCTTCATCATCCCCTCAACACCATTCTCTGGCGACATTGATATCGGTAATACAGAAGAAAATGAAGAAGAAGAAGATTGTGTGAGCTCTCTAGCTCTCTCTGCCTGAAGCTTCCAATCTGTTTTGTACAAGACAAAAATCATGAGCAAAGCACAGGTCGCCTGAGCCGCAAGCAACCCGAGCCACAGTCCGGCGAACCCCATTTTCGTTACGAACCCCATATAAATCGCCACCGGCATACCCACCAAGTAAAAAGACCCCAAATTGATATTGGCTCCGATACTCGGCCGTGCACTGCCTCTCAGCACCCCACACCCGGTGGTTTGAGGGCAGTTTCCGAGCTCACATAGTCCGGCGATCGGCAATGCCACTGCGGTCAGTTCCAAAATCTCGGAATCTTTAGTGAAAAATTTCCCCCACCTGTGCCTCATCAGGGTGGTGAACATCATTGCGGCGCCGCCTAATGCCGCCGCGCAGGCTAGGGAAACGATAGTCGAAATGCGGGCTTTCGTGGGGCGGTTGGCGCCGAGCTCGTTGCCGACTCTGGTGGAGACTCCGAGGCTGAGTGATGATGGGAAGACGTAGACTAGAGAGGTAGTTTGGATTAGAATACCCATTGAAGCGATTGTTGCTTTGGGATTTGAAAGGAGTCCACAGAGAAGAATCATGAATTCGTACCACCACCATTCGAGACAGACTGAGATACAAGTTGGGATTGCGAGTGTGAGAAGAGAAGACCATCCTCGAAGACAATCCATGCTCGGAGCAACCCATGAGTCTTTGAACACTCCCGACAAGTATACGAATGAACATAGCAAAATGAAGAGATTGAGGTTTGTCCAGACCATTGCTATGGCTACTCCTGCAATACCCATCTTGAAATAGACTACGAGAATGAAATTGAGTGGTATGTGAAGGAGCACACTAATGGCTGAACAGTAAGTTACTGGTAATGTAATGTTTTGAGTCCTTAGATAGATTCGTAGTGGGTGGAGAAGAGAGAGGAAGAAAAGGTCTGGAATGGCAAAAACGATGAAAGTATGGGCTGCTGATGAGATTTCTTCGTCTTGGCCACACCATAAGAGGATTCTCTTCATGTTGAGCCACATGAAAGAGATGGGTATGGAGGTGGAGAGGAGGAGGAGGACTGTTCTTTGTAGAGTGAGGCCTAGAAGCTTCCATTGTTTCGCTCCGAAAGCTTGTCCGCAGATGGGTTCCATGCCCATGGCTAAGCCGGAGATCACGGAGTAACCGGTAATGTTGGCGAAGCCGATGGAGAGAGAGCCTCCGGCGAGCTCGAGCTCGCCGAGGTAGCCCAGGAAGATCATGGAGATCATGGCTCTGGAGAAGAGTAGAAGCCCTGTAACGGTTGTTGGGCCTGAGATCTTCCCTATGGCTTTGATTTCTTCCAGGGCCTAAAATGCAAGAAAACCCAATCAAGAACATGCAAGAAAATGAGAAATGTGATACTGCCTTTTTTTATTTTTTTTATTATTTTTTTTTATTTTTTAAAGATAAAAAGGGACTAATGTATAAATATATGTTTTTATGTGTGAAGGGTTGTTATGGGTTGTGTTTACCTCAGTAGGAGTTGGCCATCTATGGAGTTGATCATCAAGATCAAGATCAAGACCATCATCATCAGTGTGAAGATCCATGGTCTTGTTGGGGTTTATGAAATGGGTTTTGTTAGAAGAGACAAACAATGAGGGAGAAGATGGCTTTGGTTTACACATATATGATATGATATGAGATAATAACTTTCTTGTTAAAAACTATACAAGAGAAGTAGTTTAATGGTATGGAAGTTGATTGAAGAAGGCAAAAGAAAAGAATGAGCAGAGATTGGGTGGGTTTATTAGTGTGTGTGTGTATGTGTTTTTCTTTTGGAGAGCTTTGAATGGGGATGAAGAGATATCAGATCAGTATATATACACATGAAAGGATTGGACCTTCCTCTGCTTTGGCTTCCCTCAAACGTGTCAATATGGCAAGAGGAATGCTGTGGAAAGCGGCTACTTGTTTAAAGTGATGCTTTTCTGGGCCTACTTATCTTTTTCAGGTCAATTTTTTTATACAGAATGATGTGACACCATGTTCTTTTTATGCACTGATAAATAAAAATTCTTATGATTTGGATGCTATGATTCAAATTATACATTGAAAAAATGGCAAAACAAAAGCCTAGATCTCACCTGGTAGGAATGTGAAGAAAAGTCATAACAGAATGATATATAATTGGTTTCGTCTACTCAAAACTAAGAAGGGACGCTGACTACTACTAAAATTTCATTTTTTGCAACATTTGTGTTCTTCTATATAGAAGCAAAGTTAGGAAGAGCAAAGAAGTTTGGATTCCAAAAAGGTAAAATAATCTCTTCATACTATCTGATCTTTCCAAATTCTACAATGATGAAATTTTAATTGATTTTACTTGATGTGTTAACACATTATTAATGAGATTGTTGTACATGACTGTGTCACATTTCGTCGCGTACTTACATGATTTTGCTTTGTTGAAACATTTGTCAAGATTGTTTTTTTTTTTTTCTCTAATGGGTGGAGTTCACTTAAAAAATAGGAGAAGTGCCTCATGGTAAAGGGCAAAAGAAGCTCTAATCTTATCTCAATAGTGAAGCCCCCATGCAAATGATTGGTGGGTATAATTGTTTTTTACCTATGGCGGTTCCAGACCAAGAAACAAGCCTTATATGATAATCTTTTTAATGGTAGGTTTGCTCTATTTTAATTGAACTTTTTGCTCAATTAGTGTAACCCCTCTCAAGAAGATAATCTTTTTAACCCATCTCTTCAGGTTTTGATACATACCCAAAAAAGAAAAAGAATAAAAACTTATCTTTGGAATGCCAAGTGGGGTGAATTGATAAGCAATTTCAGTTGATCTATTCTTACTATATATATTGTGAAATGACATGGCAATGAATTGTGGCCATGGAAATTAAATGTTGGCATGTTCAAAAGCTATCCATGCATGTTCCAATTCCCTTACAACTCGCACTACCTCCCATGTGATATGCAACCCTAGTTCGAGCATGACTTGAATTGTCTACAATCGACTTAAACAGAGAAGTACTGCACGATTATTACAACAACAAAAAAAAAAGGACAACTCAATGCACAATAATACTTGCCCCAATTTGAGACGTGGACACACCTATTGAAATTTGTCTTAGGCCCCATCGATTATCGGTTTTTTGTTGGTTTTTATTTTGTTTGGACGAAACAGATAGAATGGAGAGTAATGTAAATCCCTGAAAGAGAACTACTTGTGTTGTCTTCGTTTTCTGATTAATAGAAGTGGACAATGGGGTTGGGAGCATACAAAGATTTGTGCACCATCAAAGAGAGTTTCTTGTAATGTATGAAACATCATATTACAGCAAGTCTAATCAATCTTTACATGGCCATTTTTTGGTGGGCCTTAGATATGTGGGATTAGTTAGGTCCCTAATAATCATCAAGTGGCCCCCTACTTTATGATCTACCCAATCAATAATCCACCCAGGTAACGGGGTTCTTGGTTTAAGACAATCCAATTTTCAATCAAACAAAAAAAAAAAAAAAAAATCAAAAACCCTCTCTCTCTAGCATTTGTTCCATAAAAATGCAACATATCAAGAAAACAGAAAGTGCTCTTAATTTTAAATATGGTACAAATATATGAATCACACGTAAAAAGAATCTGATCTAAATGTTTCAATTTTTGAGATTTTTTTTTATAAATATTTTTCTGAATACATAGTATTCTTATTTGTTCCATAACTTGTTAGGTGGGGATGTCAACTGGCCAAAATGTGTCAAATCTAATGGATCTTTTTTATCTTTCTACCTGGTTTTTTTTTTTTTTTTTTTTGGTAAAAAGATAATTTCATGGGTACTTGTTGGGGGTGGGAGATGTTGTATGCAAGGGACCACAAAGTGTTAATGGGGATGGTGACAGAAAGATGGCTGTATGGAGAACCAGCAGATGGGAAGATAGGAAGCAGCAACAACAACACTAAAATCCAATAAGTGCTCCAATTCCAACCATTTAATTTGTATCCCTTTTCTCACAACAACAATAATAACAGGAGAGAGATGAGATATAGATGAGATCATGAGAGAGAGATAGCCTAAACTAAATTTGTCCACACACTAACAGAGTGTGTGAAGTGAACAATACATACTATTCAATTGGTCTAAAACTATAAATTTAAAATATATATATATTTATCTCATTTAAATTTATGAGTTTTACAATTTTAAATCAATTAAAAGGCATGTTTTGTTTACAGTGTGAGCAAAATCGGATTCGAGAGGGGGTGGGGGGGGCCCTTCTGTATCTTGTCTATAAACTGTAAGCCAACAGAACAGAAGCCCCTACCATCACCACCACTCTCTCACCCTTCAAACAACAACTAGCACTTACTCACAGACTGGGCAATTTCAAGAATCATATAAGCTTTTTCTTTGTTTCTTTATATTAAACAATTCATTTCCTTCAAAACCATACCCCCCCTGCTTTGTCAGCTACCACGTGTCCCCATATCAGTTCAAATTTATTTTTTTTTTAATTATTGTTTTATACTTTCTTTTTTTAAAAAAAAAAAAAAATCGTAGTAGAGTAAACATCTGTAAACGAATCAAATTATTTGGACTCGATTTGTGTTTGATTGGTTGAAAACTCATTCAAAATTAGTTACTTTTGAAACCAAGCTTGAACAACTTATTATTCAACTTGATAAGTATATATACATGCATTATAAAAAATTAAACTACTCAATCTCAGCCCAAAATGTAAACAAACTTAAGTCACATAAACTTTTGAACAATTTACTACTTGACTCGAGAAGCATACTGTAAAAAACAAGCTATTTGAGTTCGACTCAATTAAAACTCATTTGAAATTGACTCATAAAACAAATAAGTCAAACTTGAAAAATTTACTAATTGACTCGTTGGTTCATTCAAGTATAGGTTGTGCAAAAGAACAGAAGGTAGATATAGAAGAGTGTACTGTTATTAAATACTACATCACTCAGTTCTTGTCTTGCTCAGTTGAATGCTAAAACAGAGAAGTGATAAAACATACATTGAATATAACACTCTAATGAATTTGCCATCCTAACTGGAAAGTGTGGTACACCATAGGCATATACCATTGAATTGTAGGAATAAAAATAGACAAAGGTCTAGGATCAAACAGCCACCTAACCTAATTCACTTCTTCTAACATCCAATCTAGAAGTCATTCTCATTCTTTCTTTCACATATATTGCAAAATACCTAACCAACCCTAGAAATTCTTTTGTTAGGAAAAAGTATTTTCAATATTAGCCGTTCCTGTGACCCAACGATGATGATTTACTGCAGAAGTCAAGCAACTTTCAAAGATAATTATTCTTTATGGAAACAAGAATAGATTCAGATACTCTTATCCCTCACCTTTCCTTTCTGCAAAAGGATAATGTCTACTCTCTCTCTCTCTCTCCCCCAGTTGGTTAACATGCTAATTTTATTTTTATTTTTTTTAATTTTAAAATGGAAACCTTTTCAAGGTCCCTTTGATCCCATCCCTACAAAATAAACCCCAAAACACACAAATCACAAATATTAGTGAAGTTGAAAAACACCAGCAAAAGTCAAGCCCTAAACATTCAAGTTTACAGCTCGCATCAGAATTGACCAGCATTAGAAGTTAAAGAAGAGTCCTGCCAAGGACCGCCCACTTGAGCATTAGAAGTTAAAAATTCAATACACATTTCAACAGTCTCACACACTTTTATATATTTCTATACATTTTTCACACATTATACACATATTTCATGTTAACCACCCCCAATACGCAGTGGTTATTCCTAAAATTAAAGAGGCTTCTAATCAAGAATCTTAAAAATAGAGAGAGAAAATGTCGTGGATGTGTATGTGGATGATGACATTGTACATTGTGGTAATCTGACAGTGCATATTAATGTGCTATGGAAGTTCTTTTTTTCCACTTCCGGTCGCGTTTCCATTAAAAAATTTAACAGTACTCTGGAATGAACCCGTACAGAAAAGACAGCTTTTTTAAATGTTTCTATCAGGTATTGATAACAAGCATTGTATAGGAACATTGAAGGCAAACCAGACTCCCCTAGATACTTACGTGCAATAAACACTGAGAATTTATTCCAATGTTCAAATGCAAAATTCAAGTGAGACAGAGAGAGAGAGAGTAATAACAAAGGGTATCATCCTCTCTAAAAATCAGGTAAGCTTTCCAAAAAATCAAAGCACAAAAGAGATGTGTCTCAATCAAGGTTTCAATCAGCACAATTTCACATAACTGTTCCCACCAACAAGCACAATTAAAAATATCCATACAGCAGATATATGCACAAACTGCATGAGATTCCACAACATCACAACTAAACCACTGATGAGCAATCAATTAAAGGGAAGAATCATACTATTCATAGAGGAATAAATCCCAATCACTTATCAACAGCGACTTATCTTGGTAAGGAAGTCTAGAAAGCAATCCAGAATGTGCAATCTATTTGCTTTTAGATGGTGATTGGCCTTAAAGCTAACCTTTCTGTATGGGTTTTGTTCCTCATCAAAGAAATTCTCCACTAAATGCACACACAACTTCTTTCATACAACATTCAATCACAGCTGTTGCATATTATCAATTAGGGTGCAATTTATTGTGCTTAAACAAGATGTCTGGTATGTATGTTGAATAAGGTTGAGTTTGGATTTGTGGATTTGAAACAAAAGTTTTGGGGAACTATTCATTTAAGAAAAATAACTATAATTTACATATGGATTTCAAGCTTGACTTTGAGAGCTTTATCATTATTGATTTGAAATAACAATGTAAAAGTAGTTATTCCAAATCCTTCATGTTAAGGATTATAGTCGTACAAAAACAATTCTTTTCTTACTCTACTTTATCTTCCCCTTTAGTTTCACGATCTATCTATACGAAGCCAACTCTCTTATATTTTTATAAAATTTAAGGGTAAGTTATACTTTCATCCCTAAAGTATGATTCAATTTTCATTTAGGTCTTGAAATAAAAGATTTTTCCAGTCTGGTCCCTAAACTATTTGTCATTTCTTACTTTAGTCCAATTACCAACTTCTATCAAAGTTGAGGCACAGTTTTGAAAATTAAGTTTCCACTTTGGTTTGTAAACCCAAACCCAAACCCAAACCCAAACCCAACCTAATCTCAAAACCATCCCCACTTCAAAACCCATCAACAAACCGACCTAATCTCAAAAACCAACTTCACATAAGACGAAAATGAAAAAAATACAATGGGATGTGTCATTCAAGGAGATCAGGTGGCAGGTTGGCAAGGGAGAGGTGGTGAGCTTTACGGGAATGGTGAAAAGGGGGGAGGTTGGTTGTAGTAGGGTGAGAAGGTGCATAGAGGAGGGAAGAGAAGGAGAAAGTAAAAAGAAAGGGAAGGTTCAAGTGTTGCATGAACATTTTAGTGGATGATGTAACAAGTTGTGACAGTTTTTTTTTCACTCGTTGTTCTGAGTAACAATTTTTTGGGGGCTTAGTAGGGATGGTCATGGGACGAGTTTAGGATGGGTTTGTCATCCCCCACCCCAACCCCGCTACAAGTGAAATTTTTCTACCCCATCTCCGCCTCTGCCCACGCGAATACCCGACCACATTTCAAATAGCCAAAAAAATTGAAAATCATTTAAAACCTTAACATACTAAATAATTTATTTGATTTATTATTTATTTATATTTAAACAGAATCACAGACTTTTAGTATTTCTTTCATATATCTAATTATATTATATACATATATATATATATATATTATTTATTTATTTATATATTATTAATTATATTAGGTCGGATTTAGATTGGGAGAGGCGATACCTACCCCTACATAAGTGTTAAGTCGGGTAAAATTCACCTTATTTGGACGGGTATGGGCGGACCCAGGCAGATTGAATTAAAATGACCATCCCTAGGGCTTAGGGATCAAAGTAGGAAATTTTTTTGTTTTTTCTTTTTAAGGAGCAAGTAGGAAAAGGCACATATTTCAAGTGGTAAACAGTGTGATTTACTCTATTTTCGTGAATTTACCTTGGCTATGGGTTAGTTCTGGGTCAACCTGAGTTATGTGTCATTTTCCATTAAAAAAAAGTACAGCAATCGTTGAAATTGGACCAAAGTAGGAAAAAATGATAGTTTAGGGACCAAAGGGAGCGAGTCTTTTGAAATTTAACATCAAATCACAGCATTTGAAATCCAAAATTTAACATCAAATTGTGTCATTTGAAATCCATCTGTCCAACGGCCCCTAAATGTTGGGACACTAGAACATGGCTCCATAATCATAGCGTCAAATTTTTCTTCATATCTACCTATGGAAAAATGGAAATTCTCAACATATTAGTTGGTAGGCACAGTTATTTAATATATTTTGGAAGATACATGAAATAAAAGAAAAACTAAACACATTAAGCTAAACAATTTCTAATATCAAATACTCCTAATACCCCCACCCCTCCCAAACAACCCCAAACACCATGCCAGGTCTTGAACCCCCAACCTCCCTTGTAGAAATGTTGGGGTGATGCCACTAGGCCACAATCGATCGATAACCTCTTCCTCTGTTGCATATTCCTTGGAATCTATGAGAAGACAGGTGAGATAAACACATCCAACATGCCCATTCACGCATCATTTATGTCACAAAACTACCCTATTGTTGTTGTTGCTCTGCAAATACAGGAACTCAAAGTTGGCATATGCCCGACAATAGTTGCAACAAAAACATATATTATGCCCATAAATGAGTCATTTTCATCTCACATAGACAACAATGTTGTTGTTGCTCTATTACTGAACTCAATTCTTTATCCGTCACATGGACTAAAGATTATTGGGAAATTAACATAACAGTAGTCTTTGGGACAAATATTTACAAATCATTGCTAAGGTTTTAAGAATTACAGCTAAAATAGAACTTGCAAAACAAATAAGTGGAAACCACCCCATAGTTTGTAATATGTGCATGGTGCAAGTTACAAGTGTACAAAACCCTACACAGTTTGCATTTGCACCCAGCACAGTTAAAATTTGCAGCTGTTCACATATTGCACTTGTTCTAAGCACAAGTAACACGAACCTAACAAAACTTTGCAAATTGCACTTTAGCTGTCATTTCAAAAACCTTCCCACTGATTTGTAAATTTTTGCCCCAAATACCACTGTTACGTTATTTTCCCTAGATTATTTCATGTGCGAGTTTCCATTACTTAGTCAATAACCAGTAAAGGGAGATTGTATCCAGCTCAACAGTAGTTCGAATAATGAAATACACACAGAATAACAAAACAACACAAAAACCTTTACTAAGGGAAATTTAAAATGAATTGACACTATTATAAATCAACAGAACAATATATACTTACAAAATTCTTGATACTTGTCCACATTTTACTTTCTGTGTAAATAATGCAAAAATTTGATACAACAAATTACCTCATTGGTGGTCTCTGGACTTATCAGACCTGCATCATGGAATAGACAAAATGGCTATAAGCCCAATGACAAAGGCTGCAACTGCTGCCACCACTAAAGCTGGTGACTTACCAACACCAATGGGTCCAATTCTGATAGACACACCTGTTTGCGGATACCAAAACATCAATCATCTAAATGGTTAAATACACAAACATACATTTATGACTAAAGGTCTTTCCTCTGAGAAATCTTCTTTTGACATAATGTGTTATTATACAAGTCCACTCCTGGATTGAACCGCTGATGGGAAATTAACAATGCCGAAGGGAAGGCACATACTTTTCATGAGGAATAAATCCGAATCACTCATCAACAGCAACACTTATCTGGGTAAGTCATTCTGGAGAGTAATCCAGAACGTGCAATCTATTTGCTTTTAGATGGTGATTAGCCATAGAGCTAACCTTTCTACAATATGGGTTTGTTCCTCATCAAAGAAGTTCTCCACTAAATGCACAGACAACTTCTTTCATATCACATTCAGTCACCGCTGTTGCATTATGAGTTAAGAGTGCAATTTTGTGCTTAAACAGTGTGGCAAGATGTCTGTTATGTATGTTGAGTAAGAGTAGTTTGTTCAGATGTCAACTTCATCCATGTTGCAAAATCCTAAGGTTGCATTTGGATTTATGGATTTAAAATGAAAATATTTGGGCACTAAACATTCAAGAAAAATAGCTCTAATTTAGATATGAAGTTTAGATGTGGATTTCAAAATTGAATTTAAGAGCTTAAACCATTACAGATTTGAAGGCCTAATGAAATAAGAACTCCCCTATGCTGAGGATTATAGTTGTACAAATATCATGATAAAACAATTCTTTTCATGAACACCTTTATCTGTCACATGGACTAAAGCTTATTTCACATGGGTTCTCATTACTAAGTTAATAACCAATAAGTGGAGATTGTATCCAGCTCATTGGTAGTTCCAATGATGGAATACATAGAAAAACAAAACAAATAAAAACCTCAAGGGAAATTCAGAAAGAAAGACACTATTATAAATCAATATAACACAAACCATTTACAAAATTCTTGATACTTGTCCACATTTTACTCTCCGTGTTGACAAAGAAAAAAAAAATTGCAAAAAATTGATACAACAAATTACCTCATTGGTGGCCCCTGGACTTAATAATAGGCCTGGATCGTGGAATAGCCAAGATGGCTATAAGCCCACCGACAAAGGCTGCAACTGCTGCCACAGCTAAAGCTGGTGAGTTACTACCACCAAATAGCTGATCCAATGGTCCACTCCCGAGAGAAACCACAATCTGTGATTAAAAAACAAAATATCATCACCTAAATGGCTAAAAACACAAACATTCAACTATATGCTACAGATGGCTTTTCCTCTGAGAAATCTTTTTTGACATAACATTCTATTAGACAAGTCCACTCCTTTCACTTATTTAAAACAGGTAGTAGAAAGGTTAAACAAGAAGCACCAATAAAAACAATAGCTAAACATATTGCAAGGATAAAGAAAACCAATCGTGAAAATTTCTCATAATCAGTAAAGACACTGTCCTCTAGCTAGGGGCAGTTGAATTGCATGCTTCATGTGAATCTCATTATTTTGGAAAATAATCAAAACATGTCATTATACAATTGCCTAAGCATGATGTTAAGGTTGCTTCAATGTGCTTTTGGTGGGTTGGCAAAAGATGAAAATTATTATAATTATCTATTTGCTTCGCTATGAAGGCAACGTCTTCCCAATTAGACGGTGTAATTGTGCCCTTATATAAGAACTATTGTATAGCATATGCCAAAATCAATTTATTTTATTTTTTCATACATATGATTGTCCAACATTATTTTTTTATAGCCATATCTTATAATTTTCAATTCAATTCAATTCACGATTGTCAAAATTATGATTTTGATTCACCATGCAATTAGTTATTAAATAGATTCTGTAAGACTGCCAACTCATGCCATTTTAATTTTGTGGTGCATAAAAAAGGAAAGGAACTGATTGATATTTATTACCAGTACCAAAAAATAACAAGGCAACAGTAAAATATACCTGTGGGATCACAATTGCCAGATTCAGAACACCCATTGATAAACCTGCAATAGATTAAACTATCAACATAAGCACTCTAATCACCACATCTGCAAAGACAAAAGTAAAAGCATCCAATAATAACCCACCTTGGCCAAGTCCTAGAGACTCAGTACGTGTAGATATCAAGGCATATGGAACACTGTAAGTGATCTGCAAAGAATTGTTTCAGGAAACACAAATCACATGGTCAAACAGAATTCTATCAAAATTCACAGCACCACTGAAAGAATATTTAGATGAAAATGTTGGAACTGTCAACCTCACTCTAGTCCAAGGCAATCCCAATGTCTAGGTTCAAATCTCACAACAGCTGCACAATGCAACTTCCCCTTTCCCTATTCCCCTCTTACCGATTGAAAAAAAAAAAACAAAACAAAACTCACTATGACCTCCTCCTCATTGGCTCAGAAACTGAAACAGTTTGAGAATGTTTAATTGTTAAAAATGAATATCTGGAGATTCTGGACTCTTAGATTTATCAATAATTAGTTTGAGAATTAAACAAGACTTTTATAGGTGAAAATGTTGGTACTGTAAAAAGTATTTAAAACTCCACAAGAGAAGGCAGTTAATTTTTGAAATTTTTCCTCTAAATTCAGTGAGCAAATGACCAGAAGATGACACAATAATCTTGTTAAGGAGAATGGAGCAACTTACTGCCAAAGGAATCCCAAGAATAGCAAAAACTACTACTGCAGCAGTTACAACACCATTTGGAGGTAGATTATCACCTACTTTATCCATATTGTTTGCAATGTAGGAAATTATGATCATTAATACAAAGCACAGAGACATCATGATGTTTGAAATCCCCCACACAACACCGGACCCCAATTTCCGGCACAATATCTCCATGAGCAATGAAGTTGTACCAAGAAGCACTGAATTCAACATCAGACCAAATGCGCCCATGCTGACTCCAAGATTATAATTCTTCCCTTCATTTGGCTCGCCTCCATATATATCTCGACCCATCCAATCAGTATCATAGAGAAGAAACGGAAACCAGCCAATCCAAGTCAACGAAGTAACAAGCAAGATAACCCAAATGGGCCCCGAGAGATATTTAAATGTTCCAAACAGTTCCCAGAAGAAAGCTTCTTCAGCATGGCTCGACTGTTCAGGCATTTGTTCATGCAAGTGGGAGGACCCATGGTTCAGGGGCAGCTCATCGGTGGCTGAAATGCTTATATATGTAGTGATAGCAATGAAAGCAATGTCAAGAAAGAAAGCAGACTTGAGATTGGCACAGTTGGCATTGCATGCAGAGGTGACTGTGAATGTGAAAATCTTAAACCAACCGCTGTATGATCCAGTAGCATAGCCAAGTATATTACCCACAGCCATAAACAGTGAAAAATATGCATTTGCCACTCGATTTCTGCGTTGATCGTTACCTAAAATGAAAGAAAGTTTCAAGAATACAAACATCCATTTTTTCTTTGCAAATTTTTTAACAGACAAGTGCGTGTGCTGGTGCAAAGGAGTGGAGCTGGCGTTTTTTTCAAAAGAAAACCACAAAAGCTGCATATAACCTAAATAATATTTTACCCTCTAAAAAAAAAAAAAAAAAAAAAAAAAAAAAACCTAAATAATATTTTCTCTAACAAAGAAATCAATGCTAGGTGCATCATTCTTATCTTCTAGTGTAATAACTATTTGGTAAAGGATAAAATAAATAGAGCCTGCCCTACCCTATTATGATTTCCTTTAAAAAAACTACCATACAACTTGAAGACAAATTGCTCTAGCCCACCAAAAAACCTTTGTTTATGCTCTCCCCCTAAAGATTACATCAAAAACAAAGCTTCCAAAAGGAAGTTGATAAAGTTTATTACATTGTGGTTAATCAATTTTAGTATGAAATGTAGTGAGGTCAATGACTCAATAAATGGTAGTGTCTCCATTCACCAACTAAAAAAGGATATAAAATGCTTTTATAACAACTATATATTCAAGTGCTAAAAATTTGCTAATAATCATTATAAACATTAAAAAAAATTTAAATTTAGTGCTGAAATATTTTTTTGAAATAAGTTTATTAAGTTGTGGTTAATCAATTTCAGTATGAAATGTAGTGAGGTCAATGACTCAATAAATGGTAGTGTCCCCATTCACCAACTATTAAAGGATATAAAATGCTTTTATAACAACTATATATTCAAGTGCTAAAAATTTGTTAATAATCATTATAAACATTAAAAATGTTTTAAATTTAGTGCTGAAATATTTTTTTGAGTAGTAAACTTTAGTGTTTAAATATGTGCATTGGCAATGTGTTAATGATGGTTTACTAGATATCTAAGAAGTGCAGACATAAAAACGCAACATGGACATGTTGACATGATTTTTTTCAAAAAAATGCATAACATTACACATTACACATGGGAGACACTTGCAAAAATATAAAATTTTCTATATTTATTTTATGACATATATATCAATATTTCATTTAAAGATAATACAAAAAATGAAGCATAACACTAATTTCTAAAGTCTAAATAAGTAAGGATTAATAAGGGTAAATCTATATTACTTTTCTTTTATCATTCAATCCCAAGTTATTTTCTTCAAACTTATAATATGTTTCATGTGTGTTTACAAGATACATATGTCCCCCCAAGTGTTGAAAAGTGTGTACGAGTTTTTTTTTTTTTTTTTTAAAAAAAAAAAAAAGAAAGAAAAAAGAATAAGACATATTTGGAAGTGTTTGACAAGTGTCAACGTCAAAAACAGACACAATACCTTCTTACAAGTGTTTGCACTTCTTAACTAGCTACAATTGCAACTTTTACCTTGATCTATATTACAATTAAAACCATGCTTGCTAGCAATTACACAGTTACAAAAATTCTATAGGTATGTGACACAACCAATAGTTCTAGTTGTGGCTGCAAGACCTACCGATAGTGATACCACAATTACATAATGCTTACAAAATATAATAAAAACAAAAGGAAAAAAGGAAAAACAAGATAAATTACTAAGGCCCTTTGGTACATTAAAAATAGAACAAACACCCTTGTAATCACTAAAATTACAGTAACTCCCCGATTAGAGTTTGTTTGGTGGTGTTAACATATCACACATACTTGCCATTTTATCTTTAATATAATAACCATAATTTTCAAAATTTCAACAAAAGTCAAATGCAATAAAATAAAATAAAAAGTTAGTTAAACATGTTTGTAAACAATACATGAAAGCCTCCATCGCTACTTTCTTCGGGATGGTCATGATTCTCACTATTACCTTCTTTAGTGTGATAACAACCACTTCATCACCATCATAAGCAACCCACTATCTATTTATTTATGTGTAATGACTCCCGAACCCCCTATCACAAGCAAAGGATAATTTTGGTACTAAAACACTTAAAAATGGTTGACGTTATGAAAATTATTAACGGTAACTTAACAGAGGAAAGGTTCGTGTATATTGACAAATAAAATAAGGAAGATAACGTAATTTTAGAAAACTCGGTGGAGATCCCTATAATTTTCGGATACCTCAGGGTGACATCTATGTAATTAATCATTTATTTTATCATCGTTTCTCAATTTAAAATTTTCAAACTTACATCTCTAGGGCAAATTTCAATTACTCCCTGTTATATCTGACATGTGCACGTAACTCCCTACCATTTGAAAATAACCATTTTCAACCCCAGTGGATTGCAGACTAAAATGCAATGTCACATTTTTTAATCTAAATTACCAATAAATGCATTACACGTGCCTATATTTTCAAAATGACAAGGAATTATCTACATAACATATACTACCAAGAGTAAAATGAAAGGATCAGTTCAGAAGAGAAGAAGAAGAAGATGAGGATATTTACATAAATTTGTAAGTGTGGTTAACGTGCAGCGCCCAGAGAAGATTAAATGGTTATCTAAATGACATCTAGAATCAAAAAAATAAAAATAAAAAATTTGAATCGAAAAAAAAAAAAAAAAGAAAAAAAAATAAGGTTATCTAAATGACATCATGTGCACATGATCTATACCACAGGACTAAAATGAAATTTATTCTTGTATCTAAACCATGACATGTGTGTCTCCCAAGGAAAATTCTACAGTACGCACTCCTTGTAAGGGTATGCATGCCTCATGCCTCATGTGATATGTGATATTTTTATAAAATTTTTTTTTCTTCGATTGGTACAAACAAGCAGAGACATGGAAGCTGCCGTAACTTTTGATACAGGTAAAGCTATGATGGATATAGATAGCGTTGATTTTAAATGCTAATTTTAATTTTTCAGGACCGTATGGTTCAATCGAACCCGGTTTATTCCGGTTCACCAGCTAAACAAGTTGTTTTTGGCAAGCATCTCCAATCCAATCCTTAGAAACACTGATTAGGGTTTCATTCAGCACCAAATAAACGAATATTTACAATAAAACCAGAATTTCAACCAACAACAAGAAGTATATTGATTTTACCTGTGAGATCGGCAAGCAGAGCTCTGCAAGGTCCCTGAGTCACATTATTAGCAACATCGAGCAACCAAAACCCTACCACAAACGCACAGATCGCTGCCACCTTAACTTCGCCTCTATTTCTGTCACCAAACAACCATCCAATATCGGCAGCGTATCCGATGATGACAACGGCGACGATAATCGAAGCGGCTCCGGCGACGATAAAGGGCCTCCGGCGGCCGAACTTGCTGGTGCAGCGATCGCTCATGTGGCCGACCAGCGGCTGCACGAAGAAGCCGGAGATCGGGCCGCAGAGCCATATCACGGAGGCGAAGGCGTGAGGAATCCCTAGCTCCTGAACGTAGGGAGTCAAGAGAGAGAGCTGTAGAGCCCATCCGAACTGTATTCCGCAAGCCACCGAGGCTACTCTGAACACCTTCCTCAGAGGCACTCTCGGTCGAACAGGCGGCACCACCGCCGGCCGATCCCTAGTACGGCGGCGATCGGCTTCCGGAACCGCCATCCCGATGATCGAGAATCAATCGATTTAACAGAGCATGAAATTTGATGAATTTGATTCTCCCTTATTTTCTCTCTCTATAATGGATTGTTGGGGGTGGCAGTGTTGATGAGTTGCAGTGCGGCGTCAGGTGTTAGAGAGTGTTGCAGGATAAAATGCCCTTTTTTGTGGAGGTAATTACGGATATGGGATATGGGAATGGAATAGGGGATTTGAGTGAAAGTAATTGATGGATGGATGGATTGGAAGGAAGGAAGGAAGGGCGGGCAAAATATGTAGGGGTTAACACTATGTTCGAGAACTTAAGAGGGAAAAGAAAAGAAATGATTATTTAAGTCAAAAAAAAAGAAAAAAAAAGAAATAATTGTGATTTTGTTTTTTTTTTTGTTTGAATAAGGAAGAAATAAAAGAAAAGAAATGATTGTGATTTATCTTATTCTTGTTTGGTTAGATTTCATTAAGAGAAAAGGAAAGAAATTATTTTATATTATATTACCAAAATAACCTTTTTTTTTTTCAATCATTTTTTTTCTTTTATTTTTATAGGGACAAAATTGGTATTATGAAAATAGTGATTTCTTTTCTCTCCCAATCTCTCCACTTTTGGAAAGATTGAAAATGAGACTTATAAGAGAAATGAGTTTCTCTCCATTTCTCTCTATTTCTTTCCATTTCTCTTCACTTAAGTTATCCAAACAAGGAAGGGAAATACATATCCCTCTATTTCTTTTCTTTTCTCTCCAAATCACTCAATCCAAACATAGTGTAAGAGAGATTACAGAGTGTGGTTTCGTACTGTAGTGGCGAAACTCAACCACCAGTCCGTTTTCAAAGTTGACGAGGAATGCACATACACATAGACAATGACAATGGAAAAATTATTGGAATGGAAAAATTATTCATTGTGTTTGGTTTGAGTTTTCTGGATTAAGTTTTTTGAAAATTGAGTTTTTTAATTTTCGTATTCTTTTGTTTTTAGTGAATATTTTTTAAATTTTAAACATTTTTTTTACTTTTTTAGATGCATCTTAGTTAAATGTATTTAAAAAGTAAAAAATTTGTGAAAAAATATTTTAAAAAATTAATAAATACATAAAAATACAAGATACAAAAAATGTACTGAATTCTTGTATTTTTTTGTATTTTTGGTATTTGATGAATTTTTAAAAGATTTTTTCTTATAATATTTTTACTTTTTAAGTGTATTTATGTTAGGTGTCTCTAAAAAGTAAAAAAATTACTTAAAATATTAAAAAAATTCAGTAAAAACAAAAAAAATACGAAAAATAAGATCGTAGAATTTTCTGAAAAGTGTTTTTTGAAAAATGAAAACAAGCAAGCTGATTGGAATCGTTTGATTTATATCTCAAGATATAACTTTTTAAAAAAAAATTTTAAATTTTGTTTGGTTTGAATGTTTAAAAAATAAAATAAAATAACTTTTTTTTTTACATATCAATTAATCACTTTTTTTCTCTTCTCTTTTCTCTCTCCTTCTCAATTTTTTTTTCCTCATATACATCTACTTAACTGTAACAAAATATCAAATCATCTCAAACTCTCAAATTCTAAAACTATTTTCAAATTATACAATCAAACAAATCAAAAAAAATATTCTAAACTCTGTCTCTAAATTTTTTAAAAAAAAATTATCTTAAAACACAAACTAAACACACCCATTATTTATTTCCGGATAAGTTGAAGTGATATTTTAATATGATTATTATTGATATCAGTAGGATGTATTACATTTCTGTCTCTTTTATGGAGATAATGAGACATTAACACCAACCAATAACTTTCCATGACAATATACCTGTTTGGTAAAGCTTATAAGTTGTTTATTTTTTTAGTTTAATTTAAGTTAAAATATTATATTTGGTACAGCTTAAGTTAATCAGCTTATAACTTAAATTAAGTTATTTCTCAGCTTATCTCAAAAGCTGGTCAGAGGGTGCTTAAATTTTTTACTTAAGCGCGCAGCTGGTATGGGGGGCTAAAATTATTTAAATGTCCTCGTCAATACCCAAATATTAGTATTAATTAATATTAATATTAATTAAAAAATAAAAAAATTATATATTTTTGAAGAAAAAGAAAAAAAAATCAATATTAATTGGTATTAATTATTAATAAATTCATATTGTATATTTTTATATTAATTAAAAAATAAAAAATTGTATAGAAAAAGAAAGAAATCAATATTAATTGGTATTAATTATTAATAAATTAATATTGTATACTTTTGTAATGAATTAATTATTAATTGATACTAATTAATAACAATTGTTAATTATTAATATTAATTGATACTAATAAAAATTAAATATTAATATTAATTTATACTAATTAATAATTTTAATACTAATTGAGACTAATTAAGCCATTAATTGATACTAATTAATAATTTTAGTATTAATTGATACTAATTAAGCAATTAATTGATACTAATTAATTTATAATGGAAAATAATTGTGACAATAATACTTCCATTACATTTTTAGCAAATGTATCAATTTTTATATTAATTGATACTAATTAATACTACTTATATTAACTTTTATTAATGAAATATTTTTTTTAAAATTAAAACTGAAAAAAAAATGACAAAATAATCATTTTTATATCATATAAGGACAGAAACGACAATTATACAGTAAAAAATTATTTTACAGCTTATTAACCAAACAATATTCTGCTGCTTAAATCCATAATCTCACAGTTGCACCAAACAGGTTAACCGCTTTTGTTCACAGCTATAAATCATAATCTGTTAAGTTATAATCTATAATCACTTTTCCATAACTTTACAATATATATGTTATAACAACACATCAAAGGATTTTAAAAAAAATTAAAAATATATATATAGTCAAGAAAAATTATTGATTGGTTCAAAAATATTATGTGACTATATTTTTAATTAATCATAAATTCTTATGTCTTTTTATATTTTCAAATTACTTGATACAAAATTATAAGTAGCGTTTGGTAGAGTTTTAAAATTATGATTTAATAATAGAGTTGTATTTTGAGTTTATGAGTCTTTGAATTATGATTTGAAAATAGAAAATTTGTTTGGTTATGAGTTTTGAAAAGAATTTTCAAACCTTAATTAGAAAACTTATAACTCATAACCAAACACACAACTCAAAACTCTATTGAAAATTCTATTTAAAACTCATAACTAAACTCTTTTTAAAATTCAATTCAAAAAAATAATTTGTCATTTTGGTCTAAAAAAATAATTTCTATATTTAAACAAATATCAAAAACAAATATAATTTTTATTTTCCAAATAACATGTGGTGATTGGTAATTGTAAAAAAAAAAAAAAAAAGGGGAAAAAAATACTGTTTCGGTCAACCAGCCGGACATCCAGAAGGATGTCGGGAGATTACTACGTAGACCAAAAATTCAAAAATTATCTAATTTATTAAACATATTTGCTAAAATATGTTTTGAAATTAATTTAAAATCATAATTTAAAAATTAAAACCAAACATAATATTCAAATATAAAGATAAAAAATTGAGTAGAAACTCACGCCAAAAACAGTCAT
The DNA here is from genome assembly GCA_030407325.1 of Camellia japonica. Classification (NCBI taxonomy): domain Eukaryota; kingdom Viridiplantae; phylum Streptophyta; class Magnoliopsida; order Ericales; family Theaceae; genus Camellia; species Camellia japonica. The sequence continues at coordinate 168,183,651 of JAPPVO010000016.1, forward strand.
GAATTTCACTCTTTTCACTAGGGGTGGGCACGGGTCGGTTGCGGCCATGGAACCTCCAATCCGCCATCTGTCCGCCAGATTGGCGGATTGGAAAAAATCAATCCACATCCGTCTGTCAATCCGACGAATGTGGATAGAGCGGATTGGCGATTTGGCGGATGGATGCGAATCGGTTTGACGATTTAAGATTTTATAAATTTTCAACATAATTCAACTTGTGCACTTTCTCAAACAAAAAAAAAAGAAGAAAGTATTACAGTCAATGACTTAAAAAACTATTACAATCACTGTATGTCTCATCAAAAAAAAAAGTTTGAAACTTTAGAATATCACAATCACTGCATAGCTCGTCCACATATTACAATCACAGCATGATTCATCCACATAAAGTATTACAATCTGTGGTTCTTAAAATATAATAACAATTCAAACCACCAAAACCATGAACAGGGCATTAGTAGATATTGTATGTTTCTGTATTGTTACATCTATATATGTTTTTGAAAACAAAAACCAACCAGCATATATCATATTTTCTATTTATTATTTTTAGAGTTAAATTTAAAAACCAAAAAATATAGATAAATAATACGTTTATTTTTTTCAATTCAAAAAATATATTCAAGTTGAAAACTTTTTTTCAACAGAATATTTAAACTTTTTTTCAATTAAAAACACAAACAAAATATTTAAACAAATTGAAAACATAAAGTCTTATAAATTATTAGGGGTGCTCGCGGTTTGGCGGTTCGGTTGCGACCAAAGGAATCTCAAATCCGCCATCCGTCCGCCAAATTGGCGGATTGGAGAAAATCAATCTGCAACCGTCCGCTCGTCATCACGCATCCGTCCAAAATGCGACAAATCAGTTCGATTCAGTCGATTTTGACGAATCGATATATCCGCTGCTCACCCCTAACTTTTCACCCACCAGAAGAGAAGTGAGGCACGGTATTCAGAACTAACCAATAACCTCTCATCAGACAGCCAGATATTTCTGAAGTCCGCTAATTGGATGGCCGGTTTATTCTGGATTTCCAGAAATTGATTTGATTGGTTTATTGGGATGAAATCGCATAATTCATAAAATAAAATGAAAAAAAAAAAAAAAGTTAATTGGACATTAATAATTATATTTCAAAATATATTGGAAATATTTTTTTTTTTTAAATTAAGATTTGATTTCTATAATAAAATAATTTGAGTTCTTTGCTTTGTCAATTTAAATTATAATTTTTTGATTTATTTTTAATTTAAAATATTTATTTAATTTCATTAAGTAAAACCAACACAAAAAATTATATTTTAGTCATTAAATTCAATATAGATTTATATAAAATGTCTAAATTTTTTTTTTATCAACTTTACTTAACAAAAATAGACACATGATTTAAATTAAAAATAAATCAAAATATTATGATTTAAATTGACAAAATTAAAATTTCAGAATTTATTTTGTTATAAAGATCAAATTCTAATTTTTTTTTAATGATTTTTATAAATATATTTGTATTCAAATGAACTGAAAATATATTTTAAAACAACAATGCTAGGTGGCCCGAAAAATCATGGCTCGAATGGCTCGAAACACTCAAAACGACGTCGTTTTAACACATTTGAGGCATAAAAATTCAGACCACCAAACATTTTTCATTTTAAAATTAAGTATTTTATTTTTAAGACATAATTTGACCATTCGGAAATGTTCCATCAGAATAAATTTTTCATTAAGCTTTATGCAAAGATTAATTTGTGTATCGGATGAACACTCTAGGGAAAAACAGTTTGTTTTAAGTTTCAAACCATGATTTCACCCTTATATTTGAATTTTATATTTGATTTAAGTTTTTAAAATTTGATTCAAAAGTCACATTTGAATACACATTCCAATGCATGTTTAGCAGAGTAGAGTTTTTAAATTTTGAATTTGCGGATTGGGTCTACTCGGTCGTCCGTCCGGACATCCTCCAGACGTCTGGTTGGTTGACCGGAACAATTTTTTTTTTTTTTTTGCAATTATAACTTGTTATTTGAAAACAAAAAATTTATATTTGTTTTTGATATTTTTTAAATATAAAAAATTATTGTTTCTAGGCTGTTCTTAAACAAACAATTAAAAAAAAATTCCAACCAAATATATAATCAAAAGTAATTTTAAAGCACTAGCTAAATGTTTTTTTTAACAAAAAATAATATATATTTTTTAATATTTTAAATAAAAAAATATTTGTGGAATTTTTAAAAAAATTTATATAAAAAAATTATTTTTTTCAATAATTATTTTTTTGAATTAAATTTTAAAAAGAGTTTGGTTATGAGGTTTGAAAAGAATTTTCAATAGAGTTTTGAATTGTTTGTTTGGTTATGAGTTATAAGTTTTTAAATTATGTTTTCAAAACTCAACTAAACAATTTTTCTCATTTCAAAAATTCAAAACTCTTTTCAAAACTCATAATTATACAAATTTTCTCTTTTCAAATCATGATTCAACAACTTACAAATTCAAAATACAACTCCATTCTTAAATTATCATTCTAAAGCTAAACCAAACACTACCTAATAAATCAATAATCTTGCTTTAATTGTCTCCGCATATTCAAAATCTTATGATATAAGGATAAAAAATTCTTATAAAAAATTTAACCAGCATTAATCAAACAAGGTGATCCAAGATTATTTCTCACCACTCTTCCTTAAATCAATTTGATCATATCCCATCTTATTTCTTGTGATCACATGTATGAACTAGTTTTTACTTAATCCTTTTTTAGTATGACTAGCGGTTGTGGAAGAGTAAGAATATTTATCCAAAACTCAAATGCAAAAACATTAGCCGAAAGCCCAAGCCCAACCAAGTGGGACGAATCAAGAGAAAAGCACATGTTATCGATAGGTCCATTAGATGAAGAGACAGTGTCAAGTGACCAAAGCTTGAACAAAAATCGCCTTCCAGAAGGAGATCTACAAAATGCAAGGATGCCCTTAAATCCATTCATAATCAACGGTGAGGACCACAATTGTCAGAGATAGGGGCATAAGTTCAGCATACCTAAACGACACAGCCATATAATGAACTTAATCGAATGGAGGGAGCAATCGACAAGTTGGCCACTAATGCTTGAGATAATCTAAGCCACACACAACAAGATGATTTAACGGTAAAGGATCAAACAACCTGGCCACTTGCTCGACCAAAGTCTGGTAGCAAGTAGAGCCCTTAGATACTAATCCAATGACCGAAGCCCAAGACAAAAACATTATAAAATGAGGAATAAGTAAAAATAGAAGAGGTAACAAAAAAGAAGACGAGTCTTTCTTCTAACAAAAGACCATATGACAGGATATCATTCTAACTTGACCGTCGAAGGGTCCTCCCGACCATCTCTGATCGAGAGTGATCACTAATGAATTGGTTTCTCTTTGTAAAGTAAATGAATGAGCACTTCATCTCGCTTTCCTTGTGGAGAAGATTTTTACCTTCCACAATTGACGCCGTCTGTGGGAAGAATGAGAAGATGAGTGCCCATCATTCTCTAGAAGAAATACTAAGCGATCATCAAAACGTATCGATTGGAAATATTGAGAGTCTAAACTTCGGCCATAATTCCAAAGTGGCACCCGAAAACTCAGAAAAAATAATCCCCTCGCCAGATGATGAAGATCAACGAGCTCAACTCATAGATCGATTGATGGCACAAGTCGAAGCCCTCAAAGAAGAACTATGCTTGGCCCGAAGTAAACCCAACACCCAAATAAAGACTACCAAGATTCACAGGAAGACCGGTCCTCAGGGAACGGCCAGCCAAACAGCTAGCAGCCACCTTGATCGGATACAGAGAAAGCGCCAGGTCATCTGAAGAGAGGACTCCAAGGATTACCAGAAGAATGACTTAAGAAGTTGGCTTGATGAATGAACATGGGGAAATTCTAAGGCCGTTCTTCACATAAGAACTAGCTTCACTATTCTCCCAAGTAATAGATAGTGTCGACCCACCGAGAGGTTCACCCCACCAAAGTTTAACCTATATGATGGCAAAGGAAATCCGACTAGCCACATTCAGCATTATACTCAAGCCATGACATTGTGGAGCAATAATGATCCAATCATGTACTGAATGTTCTCCTCAAGCTTAAGTGAGATGGCACTTCGATAGTATTATAAACTAGAAGTCTGATCAATCAGTGACTGGAAGCAGTTGCAGCAAGCGTTCATCTCACACTTTATCACCAACAACCAACCACGAAAAGAATTATAGACATCCATTCGTTTTCAAATAGTATGTTCTCCAACTTGGCGAACCACACTTCATAGATGGCAGTGGCTTCATTACATCCATCCTCCTTGGTAGCCTTGACCCCATTCGAAAGACTTGCCTTCAAAGCAAAAAGAGCAACAAAAAGTTACTTTTTCTCCTCTTTCAGAGTAGTAATCTCCTGTGACGAAGACTTCAGCGCAAAATTCATTGTTTGAAGCTTCTTCTCAGCCTCAGCTGTCTTACCTTCAGATGCTACCAGTCGAAGCTCCAGCTCATTTACTCTCTCATTTTGTCTATCCCTAGAAGTCTTCAACTTGTCGGTTGTCTTAATCATTCTATCATGATAAGCCATAGCCTTATAAGTAGAGAACAAACCCTGCAAAACAACAGGAGGAGAGATATAAAGCAAGAGGAAATCCACAAATACTAAAGAGCAATGAGAATAATGACAAAACTATTTACCACTAGGGAGAAGTGTAAGGCCTGCGAGCAAACGGCCACGTCAGATTGTTCGGCTTGCCGAGCAACATCCGTATGAAAGATAGAGTTGCGTATAATGGCAGATGTAACTTCAGCACTGCCCATAGTTGTATCAACGTTCATTATCGAGTAATCCTTTAGGGCGAGCATAAAGATGATCGACGAACTTGCGGCCACCGTTTCCGAAGCAGAGGCTACAGAAGAGGTAATAACATCGAATGCAACAAAAAGATCTGATCAGATTTTTTTACGAACCTCCATCGCTTGGTCAAAAAGATGCTTGCCTGACCTCTGACTGGACGGATGAGGATGAACATTTTCAGTAGAGGCCGCGACAAAAGAGGGCAGAGAATTATCCACTACCATAATTGGCAACCACGAGGCAGATTAGTGGCAGTAAAATCAGAAACAGCTTGGGAGGCTAAGTGTAACAACCCCCACCCATAATTAACGTTAATCCATACTTAACTATACCTAATAAGTAATTAAGATGAAATTCTAAGTTAATTACATGTGCATTGCATTATTTGTGTTTATATCTGTCTGCAGTAGGAATATCTGTTTCTGTTTCTATTTTGTTCTGTGAATTGAAGGCCTTATCGGCATCCAATCACGAAATTGACTTGGCTAGATGTTTGCACTGCCAACAAGTTAAAACTGAACATCAACGACCCGCTGGTTTGCTACAGCCGCTTCCACCGGAATGGAAATGAGAGTACATTACTATGAACTTCATTGTGGGATTGCTTCATTCTTCTCGAGATATGGATTCTATCTAGATCATAGTTGACCGTTTGACAAAATTTGCTCATTTTATTCCTGTTAAAACTATTTATAATGCGGACAAGCTGGCTAACATTTATATGAATGAGATTGTGAGGTTGCATGGTATACCATATCCATTGTATCTGACAGAGATTCGAAGTTCACGTCAAGATGTTGGCAGAGTTTGCAACAGGCTCTGGGGACTGAACTGCGATTGAGTAGTGCTTATCACCCACAAATAGATGGCCAATTTGAACGGACCATTCAAACATTGGAGGACATGTTACGGATGTGTGTGTTAGACTTTCAAGGCAATTGGGAGACCTACTTACCATTGGCCAAATTTGTGTATAATAATAGCTACCATTCGAGTATCGATATAGCCCCTTATAAAGCTTTGTACGGTAGAAAATGCCGTTCTCCGATCTGTTGGGCTGAAGTAGGTGACAGATCTTTATTGGGACCGGAACTTGTGCAAGAAACAACGGAAAATGTGAAATTGATTCAACAAAGATTGAAAACTGCACAAAATCGCCAAAAGAGTTATGCAGATGTCCGAAAAAGAAATAGAGAATATGAAGTCGGGGATCACGTGTTTATCAAAGTAACTCCGACGAAAGGCCAGACGCAGTTTGGAGTGAAAGGCAAATTGACAAAGAGATATGTTGGACCATACGAAATCCTTGATAAAATCAACACAGTGACGTATGTGGTAGCCTTACCGCTAGTCATGGAACATATGCATAATGTTTTCTACGTCTCTATGCTTTAGGACTATCTACGAAATCCGTTACATGTCATTCAACTAACACATGTGCTTTTGAAAGATGACTACACCTATGAGGAGAGGCCAATTCAGATTGTGAACCGCCAGATCAAAAGATTGAGAAACAAAGATATACCGTTGGTAAAAGTTGATTGGAAAAACCATGGAGAGACTTATACAACTTGGGAATTGAGGAAGATATGATGAGGAGATACCTTGAATTGTTTCCTTTAGATCCGATATTCTTCTAAAATGATGGTAATTCGAGTTTGGAGGACCAAACTCTTTAAGGAGGGAAGACTGTAACAACCCCGACCCATGATTAACATTAATCCATGCTTAACTATACCTAATAAGTAATTAAGATGAAATTATAAGTTAATTATATGTACATTGCATTATTTATGTTCATATCTATCTGCGGTAGGAATATCTGTTTCTGTTTCTATTTCTGTTTTTGTTTTATTCTGCGAATTGAAGGCCTTATCGGCATCCGATCACAAAATTGACTTGGTATATGTGTTAATTGGAATTTTTAGAACATTGTGGTAGGTTTAATTGAAATTCGATTCGGAGTGAAATAATTAGAATAATTAATATTCAGTTGATTAGTGGAATTAATTAATTTCCTTAACCAAGCCTATAAAAGGCTTATACACCACTTTGAGTCACTTTCTACTCATCATTTTGAGCCTATACAACGTGAGAGAGAGGGAGAAAGAGACCAAGAGTGAGAGTTTGATATCAACAATTGAGATTGGGAGGAATTTGATAGAAATTGAAGGAATTGAACTTATAAACACAAGAATCAAGCTTCTAGCTCTCACATTGACAAGCCTAGGTAAAAATTCAACCCTTAGATTGTACAATTATGATGTATAGGACATGAACTCTAGAGAATTAAAGTTGGATGATACAAGGATTGAGTTAGAATTGATGAAATTGAGCCATATCTTGCATGCATGCATAATTCTCATGATTTTGTAGTTGAATTCAAAAAATTTCCTTTTGCATGTCCTCATTTTGGCCTTGTTCTAAGAATTCAACATGTTTTCGAGTTAGACACCTCATTTGATCATGTTTTGGAAACTTTTAAGTCAAGGTAAAGCATATATGTTATGTTTTCAAAGAATTAAGTGTTGTTTTGCACAATTGGCAAGCTTTTGGGTCTCGATTTTGCGAAATGGTTTTGAATTCATGATGTTTTCCAAGTTTACATATGTTTTCTTAAGTTTTGGGCCCAAAAGGATGTAAATTGTGGCTTTGAAGTTGAGTTTTGCAGTTTGGAGGTGAATTTGAAAATTTGAGAATTCGACATCTCCGCTCGAGCGACAGAACTTGAGCTCGAGCGACCACTCTGTGATCTTGCACTTCCGCTCGAGTGACCAAAACTTCGCTTGAGCGTGAAATACAAGCACCCAGAAGTTTATGTTTTTTTAGACCGCTCGAGCGACAAGAGTTGTGCTCGAGCGAAGACCTCAGTCTCACGCTTGAGCGACCGTCGAGTAGCCGTCGACCGGAGAATTCACATAACCAATATTTTTGCAGAGTTTACAGACCGCTCGAGCGATAGAAGTTGTGCTCGAGCGGCCACTCATATTTTGCATGTCCGCTCGAGCGAAGGAAGTTACGCTCGAGCGAGACCCCTGTTTTCCAGCAATTTTTATTAAGTGTTTCCAAGCGCATTTGAGCACCCTTATTGTATCTTAGGCATTTCTAGGCCAAGATTAAGACATAATAATGATGATAAGAAGTAGAAACACACCAAGATAAGAAAGAACTAAGTTAAGGATTCCGGGTATGTAATTCAGTACGTATTCGTTCTGTATCTGTGTAGGTCACATGCCACAAGATATCTGATTTGCCTACTCTATTTGTTGCTTAGAGCCAACTGTGAGTAATAACTTAGTAAAGCTAAATTCAACTTTAATTATTTTCTGTATGATGAAATAAGATATGTTCTATGAAATGTTATGTTCTGTTTAAGGAATGATTGTCCAATTTCTGACAAGTATTCGGGACTCAAGCAAGTTATCTGTTCTCGGTTCGAAGGTTCCTTTATAAAACTAACAAGTTATATGTACCTAGCCAGAGGTTCCTTTATGGAACTAACAAGTTATCCATACCCGGTCTAGAGGTTCCTTTATGGAACTGACAAGTTATCTGTACCCAGCCGAAGGTTCCTTTATGGAACTGACAAGTTATCCGTACCCGGTCTAGAGGTTCATTTATGGAATTGATAAGTTATCCGTACCTGGCCGGAGGTTTCTTTATGGAACTGACAAGTATGATTGTCGATGCTCGGTATGTGATCTTTCAATACTAACGGATGTAAGATTAAGTATAAATTCTGACTTCTGTCATTGACTTGAACAAAAATATGAATATGAATCTGTTTCTGATATGAACTCTGATTTCTGAATATGTTATAGACATCATTCATTAAAACCCTTTACTTTGTTATTTTTCACTGGGCTTTCGCCCACTGTTTATATTATGTATGTAGGTGAGCAAGCATGTGACCAAGCCTAAGCTGCTGTCTGGCGAGTTTTTGGGTCAGCCAGTCACCGTGTCTCCCGAGGAGGTTCCTTTTTGAGAAGTCAAGTTTTGTGATCCTGTTGAAAATGTTCTTTTGTTTTCGTTTGGTTTGTCTACTGGTGCATTGGGCGAAATCCTTTATGATACTATGTATATGGCAGCTTGACATCACATAAGTTTAAACTATTATATGTTTCATGTATGTCTGCACAACTCAATTGACTATGTATGTTTTATATAATTACTTCTGCAGCCCCTAAATATACGTTATTCTATTCAGAGGCCTTCAGTAATCCAAGGGTTAATGGCCGGTTACGACGCTAAATCTATAGGGGGCGGGTTTGGGTCATGACACTGAGGCTGACTCACCAGCCCTTGGACGATTTCTGGCAGCAGTAATATCTAAAAAATTCTTTGGAGGCCTGATGCCTGAAATGGTAGCCTCCGAACTAGATGACTTTTCTTGATGTTGTTCTTCTTCAGGTGCTACTTCTTCGATGTTCTCCCAAAAATGTGTAGGAATGTAAAAATCAAAGCCACCATCAGCACCAAGGTCTATACAGTCAGTCACAATTACGGTACCGTAGTAAGGGACATAAAAAAGTAGTACGTAAGCCGCCCGACCTTGGCTTTGTTGTTCTGGTGGCCCTTTGTATGACCAAGCTGATTGCAGAATAGGAAGGTTTACTTGATCTTCCCACTTGCTCGGATGAGAAATGACCTCAGAAGCTACAAAAAGTGACAGAAAAGCATTAATAGAAAGAAATCATGAAAGACGACATCACAGGCTAATAGAAAGATAGAGGATAACCTTGTTGGCTAGTGACCTTGGAAATAGGTCGGATCCGATCGGCACTATGAGGAAATTCCCAGTTCCCCTCTATTATGATAAACACATCGTTGATACCCTTGCCAGAGTCAGAAAAGTATCTGAACAAGTTGATGCTTTATTGATCTAGGCTTGAAATAAAATTTTGACCTTTCTTTGGTGGTAGGGACAAAATTATAGCAATAACTAATCTTGAAAAGGCCTAGATTGATCCATAAGATATTGTTTAAAGTAACTATGTCCATAACTATTCTAAAAAAAATTAGGCGAAAGCTAAGAAATAGGTACCCCATAAAAATGAAACACCTCCCTGAAGAGGGGATGTAAGGGGAATCGAACTCTCCCCTCGACTATGTTTATCAGAAGAAGAGGAATTTGTTCCGCTGATCCTTTTGTGATGCTATCATCATCAGAAGAAAAATGGACGATAACATCATCAAGAATATTATACAGAGTTTTAAACTCCATAATACTTTCCTCACACTCAAAGAAATATCTCAGGCGATTCATAACGAAAATAAAGGAAAACAGCAGAAGAAGAAACAAAAAGAAATTCAAAATCGCAATAAGCAAACAAGAGGATAAACTTATGAGGATTACAGACTGGAACTTCAGGCGAAGAACAAAGAAGAACACGTATAGGATTCTGAGAAAACGATGAACAAAGTGGCGAAGGGCAAGGGACAACCCCTCAATTAATGTGTCAGAAACGAAATGGTGCATTGAAAGACAAAATGACGGTCATCATCATTAAATTTAAAACTGCAGAAAAAACACGTGTCACTAGCAGAGGTAACGACCCAAATTCTGATTAGATCGGCTACGATGTCTTCGGCAATCCGCCACAGAAGATCGCCGAAGAGGGGCAATAGTAGAGGGGTAAAAACATTGTCAAAGCCCAGAGGTAAAAACATTAGCCCAAAGCTCAAGCCCAACAAAGCATAACAAATCAAAAGAAAAGCCCAGGTCATCGATTGGTCCATCAGATGAAGAGACAGTGTCACGTGACCAAAGACTGAGTAAAATTGCCTTCTAGAAGGAGATCTACAGAATGCAAGGATGCCCTTAGATCCATTCATAATCAACAGTGAGGACTATAATTGCTAGAGATAAAGGCATAGGTCTAGCCTACCCACACGACATAGCCATCTAATGAATTTAATCAGACGGGGGGAGCAATTGACAAGTTGGCCACTAATGCCTAACATAATATAAATTGCACACAACAAGATGATCTAATGGTAAAGGATCAAAATAACCTGGCCACTTGCCCGACCAAAGTCTGGTAGCAAGTAAGGCCCTTAGATTAAGATGCTAATCCAACGGTCGAGGCCCAAGACAAAAACATTATAAAAAAATGAATAAGTAAAACCAGCAAAGGTAACAAAAAAAGAAAACAAGTCTTTCTTTTTAACAAAAGACCATATGACAAATCATCATTCTAACTTGACCGTCAGAGGGTCCTCCCGACCATCTCTGGTTGGGAGTGATCACTAACGAATTGGTTTCTCTTTGCAGAGTAAAGGAAAGAGCACTTCATCTCACTTTTCCTGTGGAAAAGATTTCTACCTTTCACAGCAGTGTATGTCTATTCGATGGTGTAACATCGCCCAAGGGGTTCCCAAGCGCGTTAAACAGTTCAGACCCTCGATTTCTTTGATGTAGTCTTACGAGTGCAATGTGAAACATAGATGAAAGTCCAGATTTGACAACTTTTATAGAAAATCCATGTTTATTACAAAACATTTGCCAGAAATGGACTATATTACCAGATCTTAGAGTCACCACCTAATATTTTGGAAAAATTAGAAAATTCGTGACTCATACCAAGGCCACTATTCGTCGTAACCAAGAATGCTTGACTCGGAATCTTAAGTATGAGAGGGGAAGGTCTTTAATTGAGCATCCCCACTCACTTGATCAAAGATTGGTCTCTACTAAACCATGATATGAGTTTTATTAACTTTATATATTCATATTCTGATTTACTTAATAAATCCGAAAATTTACTATGTGAAGCAAAAAAGTATAGATTATGTCATTCATTTTAGAACAATTTGATTTTATATATTTTGAAAGAGTTTTGAAGATGTACAATTCAAAGAAATTGAGTTTACAAACATGAAAATCAACATCATGCCAAATTAAGTGACACAATCTCCATCCACCGGTATTCATATAGTTATATCAAATAAGCAAGTAGCCTCATGGTAGGATACTAAACATAGTAAGGAAAACATACACAAGCAGAATGCTCAAGCATACAAACTTACATATTTACCGATGTCTCGCGAACAGTTACAAAATAAAGTTGGCGAAATACGTATAATCTTATATACAAAATCCTAATGCAATTCACTCATGAGATGCAAATAAAGATTTGATTTCTACCATATGACATGTGAATCACCTCAAGAACATAAGTTAGTGCACATAATCACATAAGAATTGATTAAATCTATAAATGTAAACTTAGTCAAATCAAGATGTATGAAAGATGGATGCAAAGCATGGATATGATGAAAAGAAAAATATGATGCGTATTTACAAATAAGAAAAGCAAGCGAAAGAAGCGGGGGTGAGAAATTATTACGACACTTGAATAAATAATTACAAACCAAACAAGAGAGAGATGAAGAAAATATTACAACAAAATAAAAACCTCACAAAACTCTCAAATGAAAATAAAACAGAAGATGTAGGTCTCAAGGATTGCCAGAAACTATTATGCTTAACGACGGAAGACTACTATGTTTTGTCTAGAAAAAGTTAGCTGGCCGGCCAGCCAACTAGGCCTAGCAAAACATGTTTTATTGCAACACCAAGAAAAGAACAAACAGAGAATATGTAGATAGCTCAACTAACAACTTCTAGTTAGATTATAATAAGTTTATAATATGAAATCAAAACAAGAAAATTAATATAAGAAAGATAATAAAAGAAAAATAAGATAAATTGAAAATTCACCTTTCAAAGAAATGATGAGCTTCTTGATTTCCAAACTTCCATTTGATCACCCTCAAGATTGTGAAGTATGTTCTCAATCCTCAATTGAAAAGCTTGGAATTTGAGCTAGAATGGTGACTTGAATTGTATAGCACTATATGTAAGGGGAAATTGGCGAACTCCTTGATTTTCTCTCTTTCAACAACAATCACTAACAACAATCACTCTCTTTTTGATCAAAACTCTAAAATTTGACTACAATAACACGACTTGGATGATTTTTGTAATACAAGATGAGATATATTGTATAGCTTGAAAAAATGAAAGTTCACAACTAACACTCAATTTTGACCAACTCTTGAATTCAAAACTTAGACTCTTTCTTTCTAAGTCTTTAGCTTTCTCTAATCAATCTATCATCTTTCTCCTCCCAACAATCTGATGTGTTTATATAATGCAAGTGGAGAAATGATGGAAGACATGAATGGAGCATTGAGGAAGATAATGGAGCAAATAGAGCACAAATGGAGCTAATAGAATATAAAAATGGAGTATTACCTTTAATGGATCAAGCACTAGACAATAGAGACTGAATATGTATGTTTTTAATGCATTAATGGGTCAGAAAATAGGGTTGTGAAGTGCTCTACCTGAGCTAACCAAAATCTAGTTAAAACTGTCATTGGGTGGTCGACCAGCCAGTCTATTGGCCGGACAACCGGGCAGTCGATCAGTTGGTGAAAATTTTGCCCACTTTGCTTCGGTTCAATACAGCTTTACTCTGGCTGTCAGACGGGTCTTAAACACTTGCCCAAAACAGGCTTAGGGTTGGGTGTAAAGCTCAAATTCCATCTTTCTTACCGAGGATTTTGTGAGAAATACATTCTTATTTTCATCATTAGGTAATCAAAAGAAAGTGCCCAAGTCTTAAGGCTGATCAAAATAGGGTGTCTACAAATGGGTGTGTTGTTAAATCTGTAAAATATAAATTTTGATTTTGATTTAAAAACATATATATTATACTAAGGCAGTAAGAGTCTTGCAGGAATCTTAACTGGTAAGACTATTAAATTGGTAGATGTCATGATTAAGAGGAGAGTTGGTATACCTTGCGTACAATAAACTAAGTAGATGGGTAAGAAAGCTAGAGAAATAGAGGATGCCGGTTTTAAACTATACTATAGTAGTAAGGATAGACATAGGAATAAAATAGGAATAATAGTTGCTAAGGGTGTTGTAGAAAATTTAGTTAAGGTCATTAGGAAAGATGATAGGATTATGTTAGTTAAACTAATTATTGGAAAGAATATAGTGAACGTTATTAGTGCATATACCCCCAAGTAGGATTAGATGATCAAATTAAGAGAGATTTTTTGGACCAAATAGATGAGGTATTACAGGAGATACCCGAAGAAGAAAACCTTATTATAGGTGGAGATTTCAATGGCCATGTGAGAAAAATAAATTAGGTTATGAGAGGGTGCATGGTGAGTACGTTTTTAGTGATAGAAATGTGGATGGAAAGAGTATTTTAGATTTTGCGTTGGTTTCTGACTTAGTAGTAGCCAATACTATGTATTAAAAGAGAGATGAATATTTGATAACCGTTAAGAGTGGGTCAATTAGGAATCAAATAGATTACTTTCTAGTAAGAAAGTGGACCGTTTAAAATGCAGCAGCTATAAAGGTGATTCCTAGAGAGAGCCTGACGTCTCAACATAGGATTTTGGTATTAGATTTATGCTTTAAAGGGCAACACCAAGTTAAGAAGGATAGTAGGCGTCGTAGGACGAGATGGTAGGATCTAAAAGATGATAAACTAGAAATATTTAAGAATAGAATGGACAAAGAAGGTACTTGGGACTTGAAAAATAATGTTGACACTGTGTGTAACTCGATGGCCAATTATATAAAGAGAATCCCAAGAGAAGTCCTTGAAGAGTCGAAAGAAAGGGACCTAACTCTAAAGAAACTTGGTGATTGAGGGATGAGGTTCAAGTGGTAGTTAAGACGAAAAAAGAGTGCTTTAAAAAGTGGCAAAAGAATAGAACTGAGGAAAACCTTAAGAGCTACAAATTGACTAATTAGGAGGTTAAAAAAGTAATGAGAGATGCTAAGTTGAAAACCTATAATGACCTATACACTAGACTAGATATTAAGGAGAGAGACAAGATAATATACAAACGTGTTAAGATAAGAAAGAGGAAAATAAGATATTTTAATCATGTTAAGTGTATTAAGAGTAGGGACTCTAAGGTGTTGGTGAAAGATGAAGAGATTAAGGAGAGATGAAAAAACTATTTTGAGAAGTTGTTAAATGAGGAACATAGAGAAAGGTCAAAAGGGGAGAAAGTAGCTAGTGGTAAGGAAAACCAAAACTATAGGTTCTATCGCATGATTAGGAACTTTGAAGTGGAGATTGCATTTAAGAAGATGAAATCGAATAAGGCTTTAGGACTCGATGATATCCCTATTAAAGCTTGGAAATGTTTGGGTAAGAAGTGGGTAACTTGGTTGATTAGGTTATTTAGCAAGATTTTGTTAACTAGGAAAATGCTAGAGGAGTGGAGGAAGAGTATTTTAGTGCCAATCTATAAGAATGAAAGAGATGTCCAAAATTACAATAACTATAGAGGAATTAAGCTGATATGTCATATAATGAAAGTATGGAAGAGAATAATGGAACGTCGATTACGAGATATAACAGAGGTGTCAGAGAATCAATTTGGATTTAAGCCCGGTAGGTCAACAATGAAAGCAATCTATCTTTTGAGGGGAGTAATAGAAAAGTATAGGGAGAAGAAAATAGACATTCATGTAGTTTTTATCGATCTTGAGAAAGCACATGATAGAGTGCCTTGAAATATAATCTAGTGGGTGTTAAAAAAGAAAATGAGTGACAAAAGACTACATTGATGTGAATAGGGATATATATGAAGGTGTAATGACCACTATTAGATCGTCGGTTGAAGAGACAAATGAATTTTCAATTACTGTGGGATTACATCAATAATCAACTTTAAGTTTTTATCTTTTTACTTTAGTTATGGATGAGTTGACAAGAAATATTCAAGATGATGTGCCATGGTGTATGCTTTTTGTAGATTATATCGTGTTAGTGGATAAGACTAGAGAATGAGTTAACACTAAGTTGGAAACTTAGAGAGAAGCACTTGAATCTAAATGATTTAGGATAAATAAGACTAACAATGGAAACAAAGGAGAAGTGAAGATTGAAAACCAAGAATTACCTAAGAGTGAACATTTTCATTATTTTGGATCGATTATCACAACAGCTAGGGAGGTTGGAAAAGATATAGTCTATAGAATTAAGGCAGTGTGGCTTAAGTGGAGGAGTGTGTTTGGGGTACTGTGCGATAAACGAGTACCCACTAGATTGAAAGAAAAGTTTTATAGAACGGCTATTAAACCAATAATGCTATAAGGGACAAAATGTTGGGTAACTAAGAAATAACATGTAGATAAGATGAATGTTGTTAAGATAAGGATGCTAAGGTAGATGTGTGGAAAGAGTAGAAAAGACAGAATTAGGAATGAGTATATTCACGAATAGGTAGGAGTAGCACCGATAGAAGATAAGCTTCGTGAATGGTTAAGAGTAGCACCGATAGAAGATAAGCTAAAAAGAATAGATTGAGATGGTTTGGTCATATATAACGGAAACCATCAGAGACAATAGTGAAGAAATGAGATACAGTGACAGTAGAGGGAAGTATTAGAAGAATGGCCAGACCTAAATTGACATGGACTAGTGTAGTAAATAGATATATAAATCTCCTTAATTTGATTAATCAGATGACCTCTGATAGAGTCGAGTAGAGAAAAATGATTCATATAATCGATCACATTTGATGGAATTTAAGATTTGGTTTGATTTGGTTTAGTAAGAGTCTTGTTTACTAGAGCGGAGATATTAAGTTCAATTCTCAATCTCCTCTCAAGTAACATAAAGAAAAGAAAAACTTTAAGAAAGATATCATACAAATTAATAAATTCTATAATTTTTTTATTATAATGAGAACATTATTTTAAACAATAATACTATATTCACCGAATTTTGACTTGTCTAAATTTGTATATATTGACCGTTTAATCAATTATCTAAAAAAATGTCAATCATGCAAACAAATATCCATTGACACATTAAATGACAAAAATAATAGTCACAATTAATAAGAATGACATGATCATCCAAAGAATCGTTCAATCAATCGAGCAAAATCGGCCTCCCTCTATTTCGGTAAAGCATTTTTCTATTTTGACATGTGAAAAATGACTGATTTCACTAATCTTACTGGTATGTCACTCTCATGGTAGACATGTTCCACCAGATATTTAATTAGGAGTAAAGTGGGGTGCATTTTACGCGTGTTGAAAAGTGAATGGTCCATGGTTAAAGTTAGGAATTAGGATCTCCTTCTGACATTTCCTTCTTACAGGGTTAGTGGAGTTCAATTTTAGGCCCAATTTTGATAATTCGAATTATTTATATTTTAAGATTTGTTCAGTATATTATATCTGTAAAAAAATTAAGTTGATCGAATATCAGAAAGAATGTATTCGGAAAACTTGAACTAAAAACTATTTTTTTAAAGAATTTAATAAACAATTTTCCAAATATATACTTTCTGATATTCGATCAATTTGATTTTTTATAGGTATGATATACTGAATAAATTTTAAAATATAAATAATTCAAATTATTAAAATTAGGTCTAAAAGTGAACTCCATGACCCTGTAAATAAAAAACGTAAGGAAGAAGTATAATGAGGGAATCTTGACTCTAAAGCTAGTGCGTGCATCTTTTTTTTTCTTTTTTGGATGTCAATTAAATTATTATTAAAGGACACATACTTTAATAATAATACACATACTTGATGTCAATTTAATTATTATTAAAGGACACATATTTTAATAATAATACACATACTTGATTAGCAAGCATTCCCCTTCAAATGTCTAATTGCTGCTTTTTAAAGCAATTTTAATGATTGTCATATGGCCCGCGATGGATTACACATTTGTGTCTAGACATTTTTAGGATTGATTTGGCAAGAGGATTTGGGTTGGATTGTTGTTAATTTCAGTCATAAATAAATAAATAAATAAAATATAATAATAACAACAAGTTAAAAAGTTAATAAGATAAAGTGATACATTCAAATCATAATTATTTCATTTTTTTCTTACAAAAGTTCAAAAAGTTAAAAAAATTAATCCCAAACGAGATTTTTTAGTTCCAGACTAAAGGGACACTTTTTCATAAATTTTTTTCACCTACTTATGTTCCGTTTAGTCCACATTATTTTCTTATATTACAATAAGTCCAATGGGTGACATAGTTATTAAAATACCCCTAATAATATTCACATTTACAGTGTGAATATTTCGTGATATGAATGTTCACATCGTAAATGTGAATGTTCACACTATTAATGTGAATGTTAACATATCAATGTGAATATTCACACTGTCAATGTGAACATTCATACGTCAATGTAAATATTTACATTCTAAAATATGAATAACCGTTCAAAAAATATTTGTAAGGGTAAAAATGTCCATAAAATACTTTAAATATGAAATTTAGGATTTGGTAGATCAAATGTTCAAATAATAGGACTTACTGGAATATAAGAATATCTTATGGACTAATTGAGATACAAACATTAAAAAAGAATTTTCTAATAAATATCCCTAGACTAAAATAGTTAAAAAGTTAAAAAGTCAAAAAATCAACCCATATCCCAAACGAAGGCTTAATTTCATTTTGGATAAATTACAAATACACCCCCAAAGATTTTCTTAAAATACAGATTGTCCCTTATAGTTTGAAAAATTACAAATACCCCCTTATTAAAATTTGTTATTTAACAAAATTAACTAAAAAAAATGAAATTCAGAATTATTATTCTATATAATAATAAAATTACTAAATTATTAATTAAAACATATTTTAATATTATTAAAAACTATAAATTAATTTGATAATTTATTAATAAAAGAATAATTTATTATAAAATTAAAAACCTCAAAACATAAAATATAATTTTTAAAATTATAAAAAACAATTCATATTTTAATTAAATCTTAAAGAATATATTTATAATTTACTCTTTCATTTATTACACGAGAAAGAGTCCGAGAGGAGGTGGCGTGCACGTTGTATAAATATTAATTAATAATTAGTTTTTATTTATCCTTTGTGTGTCTATTCTGATTTTTATTTTATTTTATTTTATTTTTCATATGAGATGCTGAATTCAGAATTCACTTCCCTTCGACATGGGTGGCTCAGCTTGTGACAGAACATGTTATACAACCATTAAAAAATTGATTCCATAAGTTGTCTTAGGCTCCGTTTGATTCAGGTCTTGTTTGGCAAGTTAATATTTTAATAAAAAAATCAAAAAATTATTTAAAAAGTCAAAAAAATTATAATTTATACTAAAAAGTCAAAAATTTCCTTTTCTCTCTATTTTTTACACATCTTTTTATAAAAAGTCAAAAAATCACTCCAAACATACTAATTTTTTTTACCTCATATTTTAGCCAAAAAGTCAAAAAGTTACTAAAATAGCATGTTCCCAAACGTGACCTTAGTTTTAAATATATGATTTAACTGTGAAGTTATGATTTAAGTTTGGAATTGTGAATTAAATTTTGAAAAGAGAAAATTTATTTATTTATTATTATTATTTTTTAAAGTTTTGATAAAGGTTTTTAAATTTTGAATTTTGAAAAGAATTTTGAATTGTATTTTGAATTTTGAGTTTTTAAATTTTGAGTTGTATTTTAAAAAAATTTAGATTTATTTTTTAAAATATTAAAAATGTTTAAGAAAATTTTATTTTTATTTTAAATATATAATTTTTATTTTGAATATTTTATTTTATTTTATAAATATTTTAATTTTTGGATAAATTAAAAATACACTTCCTGAGATTTGCTTAAAGTACAGGTTGCCCTCTTTGGTTTGAAAAATTACAAATACCTCCTTATTAGTATTTTTTATTTAACAGAATTAACTAAAAAAATGAAATTCATAATTACTCTCCTATACAATAATAAAATTACTTAAATTATTAATTGAAATATATTTCTAACATCATGAAAAACTATTAATTGATTTGATAATTTATTAATAAAATGGGCAATTTGTTATGAAATTAGAAATCTCAGGAGGTGGAATGTAATTTCCAAAACCATAGGGGCGATTCGTATTTTAATCAAATCTTATGAGGTGTATTTGTAATTTACCCGTAATGTTTTTAATATTTTAAACTCAAAACACAACTCTTCACTCAAATCGTAACTAAACACATAACTCAAAACTCAATTCAAAAATTATTTTCAAAACTCATAACCAAACCGATAACCTGAAACTTCACACTCAAATTATAACCAAACACATAACAAAAAAAATTAAAATATTTAAAAATGTATTTATAAAATAAAATAAAATATTAAAAAATAAAAATATATTTAAAATAAAATACATCACACAAATGTCTGAAATATAGTGCATATTAAAATAAATAAATAAATATTAAAATATAAAATATTTACCAAAAAAAGAAAATTAAGAAAATTTTTAAATATTAAAAAAAATAAATCCAAAAAAAATTCAAAATATAACTCAAAACTCCACACTCAAATTGTAACAAAAAACATAATAAAAAAATTAAAATATTTAAAAATATATTTATAAAATTTTTAAAATAAAATTTTTAATATTGAAAATAAAATAAAGCATACAAATGTATGAAATATAATACACATTAAAATAAATAAATAAATATTTGAAATATAAATATTTACCCTAAAAAAATAAATTTAAGAAAAATTTTAAATATATAAAAAAATAAATCCAAAAAAATTTAAAATATAACTAAAAACTCATTTCAAAATTCATAACCAAACAAATTTTCTATTTTCGAAACTTAATTCAAAACATGACTTCACACTCAAATCATGATTCTAAAAATAATTTTAAAACACAATATAAAAAAATATTTTTTTGATTTTTTTTTTTTAAATAGAGTTTGAAAAGAGTTTGGCTTTGAATTTTGAATTGAGTTTTGAGTTGTGTATTTGGTTATGAGTTTTGAAAATAATTTTTAAATTAAGTTTTGAGTTGTGTGTTTAATTATGAATTTTGAAAAGAATTTTAAATTTTTTTTATTCGAATCGCAATTTGAAATGAGTAATGTTAGAAATTATAAAAATTCTATCAAAATTTATACCAAATATCTCATATGGGTATGATACCCACACAATATAGGTGCCATGTGAATCTCACACCCATACAAAA
Organism: Camellia japonica; assembly: GCA_030407325.1. Classification (NCBI taxonomy): domain Eukaryota; kingdom Viridiplantae; phylum Streptophyta; class Magnoliopsida; order Ericales; family Theaceae; genus Camellia; species Camellia japonica. The sequence continues at coordinate 168,204,567 of JAPPVO010000016.1, forward strand.
TATTTAATAAAATTTTTGAGGACTTTAATATTTTTAATTTGAAAATACAACTAAACGCTTCCTTAGACTAAACTGTTAAAGAAAGAATTAATTATAATGATGAAGTCGTTTTACATCGGTAAAATAAAGTAATGTTATTGTTCCAATAAATTTATGTTGGATGGGTACTTCAATAAATCCATCCAATTTGATGGGATTTAAAATTTACTTTGGTTTAATTTAGTTATGAGTATTTCAATAATTAAGTCAACACTATCTCTATATGAATATAATAATAATTAAATTTTTGTATTTGAAAAAAAAAAAAAAAAAAAAAAGGACAAACTATATAAGAGTAACTTCTGGAGTTAGACCTTAAGGAGCCGAGACTCCAAAGTATACTACTAAGTGGTTGCTACACAGCAGTGCCACTCAATCATGTAGCGATAAGTCACAGACTCACATACAGGCGGGGAGTCGAACCTCTACTCTAGAGGTTAACATTGGGCGGTTGCTACACAGAATGACCACTCAACTATGTAACGGTAAGTTACGAACTCGCACACAAATAAGCATCCGAACTTACACTTTTGATACTGGGTATAGTTCGCCTAGACCTGAAAGATTTATCCTACTAATCTGTCGTCCAAATAACTAACCTCAGAGAAAGTAAAATCTAAAATCTCAAGATTTATATCCCAAGATGTTGCCAGAATGCCACAACATTTCGATTATTATATTTGAGATTATAGGTTGCATACATAACTCTTTATCTTTATATAGAGTACGGATATCTCTACGTGGGATGGTGGAATAACAATTTCAACTCATTTATCCACTTTTGGTGGGATAGTGCCATCTCCACAAATACAGCCTAACAGATTGGTCAAGCAAAATGTCTAATAGAGCGCCCAAACGTGTCTAACAGTGCACCCAATAGAGTGGCCGAATAGTGCATCCAATACCCACGACTATGTGACGACTCTTATATTTCTATGCTAATTTTTAACTCCCACAAGTTTATTTTTTAATATTAGAGACTGTAATTTGAAGAGTAGTGTTGCTAGTTGATGATACAGTTCGTCCAAGTGATGGGTCGGACAAGTCCAAGCTCTTCAGTTGCCACGTCCAGTTGATCAAGCCCACCAGATTACCTGCAAACAAGTCCAACGGGGAGCGGGGTAGTCCCCCAGTGGACCCTCCGACGAGCAAGTTAGAAGGAGAAGTAGGGTGTAAGGAGAGTTTAGAGATAGAAAGCTTAACCTTCTTCTTGTCTTCAACGTTTGTTTATATCTTTTGGTAATCATTTCGCTGTCCCTTCCGACCTGCCCCTCTCGCTGAAAGTCTATGCTGTAGCTTACCTTGTTCAGGGTAAGGGGGTCCTGTTCCGACGGGGAGGTGTTGTCGCAATAAATGCTGTAATGGGCTGCATTAATGGTGATGTACAGTGGCAATAACTTTGCAAATTTTTGTCTGCTGATGTGGCTCGTCCTTCACCTGCCATGTGTCTGAATGTCATTGGCTCTTTATGCCATGTTGGATTCCAGTTGTTCTGGACTTCACTAGCTGGGTTATGTATTGGGCTCTGAGTGATGGGCTTGGGTTGTTTATAGTGGTTCATGGCCTTTGTGGGCTTGTACACGTCAGTAGTCCCCCATTCCCGAGTACAGCTTTAGTCCAATGAAGGGAATAGTAATGAAGAGGGTGAGGGTGTCAGGGAATGGTAATATGGAGGTCGGCCGGCGGGAGTGACCGAGCGGGTGAACCGATCGGGAGGTGGTCCGACCGTTCAAGGTGACCGAGTGGAAGGGCCGACCACGAATGTTGGCCGAGTGGGAAGGTCGACCACGAGGAGGGGTGACCATGAGGGTTGGCCGAGCGGAATGGCCGACTGTGAAGCGGGTGACCGTGAGGATTGGCCGAGCGGGAGGGCCGACCGTGAAGCGGGCGACCGTGAGGGTTGGCCGAGCGGAAGGGCCGACAGTAAAGCGGGCGACCGTGAGGATTGGCCGAGTGGGAGGGCCGACCGTGAAGCGGGCGACCGTGAGGGTTGGCCGAGCGGGAGGGCCGACCGTGAAGCGCGCGACCGCGAAGGTTGGTCGGGCAGGAGGGCCGACCATGAAGAGGATCGACTACGAAGGGTGAGGTGGAGGGGCGTGGGGCTCAAGAGGCGGCGTGTCACGTGGTGATTTGAAGTGGAAAAGACAGGGTAAGGGCAGGAGACAGTGGATCGTGGTCGTACACGTGGTAATACCCCGTGATGGGGGGAGATTAGGCGTTGGATCAGAAATGAAACGTTAGGTCATTATGGGTGTTGAAAAGACAGTTTTGGCGGATGATTTGAAAAGTTTTCAAGTTGGCGAAAATTAATTGGGATCCTTGGAATACGGGTAAACCGTGGGCTTTTGGCATTATTCGATTCACCTACTTGTTTACGAAAAATCAAAATATTCCAAGTGTGAATTCATTTGTTGCTCACGATACACCTCTGCAACACTTTTTCAATTTCCTTGCACCTGCCACCGAAGCGATTCGCAGACACACCATAGAAATGGCCCAAGAAGAAACTGCGAATGTCAGGCTAGATCCCCTTGGCGATGATGATGCTGTGGAGTTAGCGCATCAATACAAGATGGAGAGGGTGAGGGAGTCAATTGTACGATCCCACGGTTCCACCATGATAGCAGCTCCAAAGCCTATCAACCAGGCGGGACCTGATCATTGGCATACAAAGGCAGATAAATCAACGGTTACTGCAGCGGATTTGGAGGCTATTCGCGAAAAATACCAGGTGCCTGCCGAAGTAGAGTTGTCGTTGCCAATGTCGACGGAGAGGCCATCCGATGCCAGTCCAGGGCAGTTTGCCCTTTATGAGGAGGCATTGAAAGGAGGACTGAGGCTGCCCCTGCCACAGGTGGTAGTAGATGTCCTAAATCGTTTGGAGGTGGCGCCGGGCCAATTAATGCCTAATGCATGGAAGATCTTGCTGTCCTGTGCAAGTGCCTGGCCGAAGGCAAACGAAGGGGCGGCTATGACTGTGGACGAATTCTTCGCATGTTACAAGGCCTCAGGGCAGCAAGAGACGTGGGTCACTCTGCAGGCCACAGTAGGGAAAGGGCTGGTGGCGGGGCTACCGTCGTCGATCAAGGGATGGAGACCACGGTGGTTTTACGTGTCTGCCAGTGGAGGAGTTGGGGTGCGCACCATTTGGAAGGTGCCGACCAAGTCGATGGAGCCAAAGCTGGGGGCGGCAGCAGAGGAGAGGGTGAAAAGGGTGAAGGAGTGGAGGGAGAAAGAAGGGGCCAAATGGGACGAGCTCGTTCAGCCGTCTGCATTGTTTAAGGCAGGGTTGGGTCCAAAGCCGAGTAGTGGGGACCTCGACCGAGCGGAGTTGGAGCGAGGAGAAGGGCTCAGGAGGCGGAGGATCAGACCATCCTTGTGAAAGCCCAAAAATTCAAAGAGTCCCAGGCTGATCGACCACCAAAACCGGTTGCAAGGGAGAGGATTCGACCTCACCGCAAACCCTTCGGAGAGAAAGACTTAGGCGAATTTGTGACACGACCGCCCCCAATAGACCCTTTGAAGGAGAGGTCTTTGAAGGAGATAGAGGCATTGGGCGTGGTGAAGAAGAAGAAGAGGGTAAGACGGAGTGAAGAAGAGCCTGCCTAGAAGATGAGGAGAGAACCAAGGGTAAATGAGGCCAGTATGGCCAAGGAGGCGGAGGGGGGGGGGAAGTGGAGGAGGCCCCAGGAAAAGTAATTACCCCAGAAGTGGTGGACATCGCCTCAGAGGGCATGGAGGTGGTTCTAGTAGTGGCAGTGATCGCCGTAGGGGTCACGAGGGCCGCCCCTGAAGTGCAAGCAGAAGATGGGGCAACTGGCCCTGGGCCAAGGAGGGAATAACAGCCCCAGGGGGGTCCTGCACCCCAAGGAGGGGGAGTGAGTCTGACCACAGCCATCTACCACGCTCGTGCGGTGGCGGGGCGGCTGGAGGGAGAAGAAGGCCCAGCCAGGGCAAGGGCAGACCGCCTGGTGGGGATTGTAGAAGAGGCAGCCTTGCGCTCGGCATCCAGATTCAACGAGACTGAACTGCTGAGGGGGTTATGCTTCGCTCAAATGGAGGTAACCACCTTAGCAGGGGCTCTGCTGAGGAAGGTGGAGGCTGCCAAACTCAAGGCTGATGAGGCCAAGGCGTAGCTTGCAAAGTTGAAGAAGGAGAGTGCAAGTTGGGAGAGTACCCACGCTGATCTGCAAGCGGTCAAGGTAGAGCTGGAGAACATACGCCGCCAGGTTGTGTCGCTCGAGTTCCAACTGGCTGGCGAGCAGAAGAGGTTGGAGGAGGCCTAGAAAGCCTGCGCAGTCGCGGTCGAGCGACATGAAGAGGCGATGAGTAGCAATGAAGAGCTGGTCAGGCAAAAAGATGAGCCAGATGTGAAGATGAGCGATCTGCAGAAGGAGCTGGCGAGCGAGCGGGTTAAGGCAGTGGAGGAGAGGAGGAGCCTTGAGAAGGAGTTGGAAGTAGAGAGGGCCAAGGCAACGGCGGAAAGGGAGAGCCTGAAGAAGGAGTTGGAGGAGGAGAGGGCCAAAGCTGCGTCTCAAAGGGCGACCCTGCAGAAGGAGCTGGACGAAGAGAGGGCGAAGGTAGCCTCTGAAAGGGCGGCTTACCCCGATCTATGCGTCGCAGCAGTGGAGCAGTTCAAAGGGTTTGCTGAATTTGAGATGGCAGTTGATGCTGCAGTCGCCAGCAACTTGGCCAGGCAAGAGTCTGAGGGGGCGGGCCCATCGAGGACGACCACTGGAGGCAGAACTGAAGTAGAAGTTATTGAAAGCTTCCAGCAGTCAGACTTCTACAAACACGAAATGGCTGAGTTCTGGGACAGTGGCTGGAAGATGTTCAAACGTAGAGCTGAAGAACTGTTCCTAGACTTAGACCTCAGTAGTGTAACAATTGGTGAGGACGATGTGGCCCAAACCCCCCTGGATGAGGGTATTGAAGAAGAAGACCTCATCTCCAGTGAGGAGGAGTAACTGGAGAAGAAGAGGAAGACTTTGCACAGACATTGTTTTGGTTTTGTTTTATTTGTTTTCTTCTTCTTTTTTTTTTTTTTTTTTTTTGAATTGTTGTAATGAGCTTATGTACAAAGTTGTGGATAAATAAAATTTCAGTTGTGTTTTGCATTTGACTGTTTTTGCTTGTGCGTCTGAAATGGATGAAAACTTGTGATAAACACTTGTGATAAACTTGTGATAACAACTGAATTTAGGAATTCCTCAAGACAGAGTGGGATTGAAATTGTAATAAAAACTGAGTGCAGAATAAAGTTAGACTTGTGATAAAAACTCAATGCAGAGTAAAGTTAGACTTGTAATAAAAACTCAATGCAGAGTAAAATTAGACTTGTAAGAAAAACGCAATGCAGAGTAAAGTTAGACTTGTAATAAAAACTCAATGCAGAGTAAAGTTAGACTTGTAATAAAAACTCAATACATAGTAAAGTTAGACTTGTAATAAAAACTTGATGTAGAGTAAAGTTAGACTTGTAAGAAAAACGCAATGTAGAGTAAAGTTAGACTTGTAATAAAAACTCGATGCAGAGTAAAGTTAGACTTGTAATAAAAACTCAATGCAGAGTAAAGTTAGACTTGTAAGAAAAACTCAATGCAGAGTAAAGTTAGACTTGTAATAAAAACTCGATGCAGAGTAAAGTTAGACTAGTAATAAAAACTCAATGTAGAGTAAAGTTAGGAACTCTTTAAGGCAGAGTGAAATTTAAAATGTAGTAAAATTACAAGTTTGCGTTTGCCACACTGCTCAGGTAGGTTAGTGGTTTATGGAGTGAGGCTTGGTTTGTGAGAAGGAGAGGGCTAACTTGTGAGAGTTTGATTGAGAAAAAAATAACCTAAGTCTGACCATAAAACTGGGGCGCTCGGTCTAGCTAAGACTTGTTAGGCAAGCTGAGTGCTTCATACTCGGTTTGGTAGAGGCTCTTAGAGCTTGGTTTGGCCGAGGCTTCTGGTGCTCGGTCTGGCTGAGGTTTTTTTTTTTTTTTTTTTTAGTGCTCAGTCTGGCTGAGGCTTTTAGTGCTCAGTCTGGCTGAGGCTCTTGTAGTGCTCAGTCTGGCTGAGGCTCTTAGTGCTCAGTCTGGCTGAGGCTCTTGTAGTGCTCAGTCTGGCTGAGGCTTTTGGTGCTCAGTCTGGCTGAGGCTCTTGTAGTGCTCAGTCTGGCTGAGGCTCTTAGTGCTCAGTCTGGCTGAGGCTCTTGTAGTGCTCGGTCTGGCTGAGGCTCTTGTAGTGCTCAGTCTGGCTGAGGCTTGTAATAAGTGCTGCAAATGAGAATGTTATTGAGACAACACACAGATAGCCAAGGTATAGAATTGTTGTCATGGACAGTGTAATCCAGTCGATCCAAGTTTTACATTATGTAACAAAAAGAAAATACAACAACTGAGCAATACGACAGTAGGAATTTTATTGAAAGTAGCGCTTCAGGTGTTCAGCGTTCCAAGGATGGAGGAGGTCTCGACCTTTCATGTCCTGAAGTCAGTAAGTGCCCGGACGTGGTCGGGCTTTCACAACGTAAGGTCCCTCCCATTTGGCTGCCAGTTTACCCTCAGTCGGATTTTTGGTGGCAAGGGTTGCTTCTCTCAAGACAAGGTCCCCTACAGCGAACTCCCTTGGTCGGACTTTGCGGTTGTAGTGTGTTCTCATTTTCTGTTGGTATGAGGCCAGTGTGACAGCAGTGGTTTCTCTGAGTTCTTCAATTAGGTCCAGGTCTGCCCGACGGAGCTCTTCCGTTAGTGCTGGATCCGGATGTAAAACTCTAGGGGTAGGCAGACCGACTTCTACCGGAATAACCGCCTCAGCGCCGTATGTTAAGCGGAAAGGAGTTTCCCCAGTAGGAGTCCGAGCTGTAGTTCGGTAAGCCCAGAGTACATTTGGTAGTTCCTCAGCCCAAAGGCCCTTAGCAGCTTCTAGCTTGGTTTTGATGATCTTCAGAAGAGAACGGTTGGTGACCTCAACTTGGCCATTAGCTTGGGGATGACCGGGGAAAGAAAAACATGGTTGAATTTGGAGGTCTACACAGAACTTCCTGTACTTGGCGTTGTCGAATTGTTTACCGTTGTCGGAAACAATAGCCTGAGGAATGCCAAATCTGCAAACGATCGACTGCCAGATGAACTTGGTTGTGTTCCGTTCGGTAATGGTGGCAAGGGGTTCTGCCTCTACCCACTTAGTAAAATAATCAATAGCAACAATGGCAAATTTGGTCTGGCCTCGGCCGGTGGGTAAAGGGCCAACTAGGTCGATCCCCCATTTGGCGAACGGGTAGGGGCTACAAAGTGTGATCAATTCAGTGGAAGGAACATGGGGGATATTTGCAAAACGCTGACACTTATCACATTTGAGCACGAAGTCAACCGCATCTTGGTTGAGAGTAGGCCAGAAATATTCAGTGCGAAGTATCTTGTGGGCCAGGGACCTGCCGCCTGAGTGATTGCCGTAGATACCCTCATGAATTTCTTGTATCACATAAGTTGCTTGAGTCGGATTGAGGCACCGCAGATAGGGGCGTGAGAAACCGTGTTTGTACAAAATACCGTTGACGAGGATGTAATTGGACGACCGGGCCCTGACTTTGGCGGCTTGCTGTTGGTCGTCTAGGAGTTCCCCTGTTGTCAGAAATAGAAAGATGTCCGACGCCCAAGGGATGGGCTCATTTTAGAGGAATTGTATTTCGTGCCGGTCAGGACAAATGATGGAGTGGCATAGGTATTCTAGGCGGACACCACGGCTGAGGTCGGACTGGTCTGCGGAAGCCAACTGAGCCATCTCATCCGCCTTAGAGTTTTCTGCCCGAGGAATGTGCTTGATGTGGAAGGAATTGAAAAGGCGAACAAGGGGAAGTGCAATATCCCTGTAAGCCCGCATTGTGTCCTCCTTGGCATCGAATTCTCTCGTGATCTGTCCGACGATAAGCTGGGAGTCGCTGAACACTCGGATGTGGCTGACACCAATATCCTTGGCTAGGCGAAGTCCCGCAATCAATGCCTCATATTCGGCCTCATTGTTACTGGCCTCAAACAGGAAATGGTGAGTGCATTTGAAATAACCACCCTCAGGGGCGGTGAGGATGAGGCCAGCCCCACTACCTTCCCTACGGGATGATCCGTCGACGTTGAGAGTCCAAGAATGAGGGTCTTCTGGTTCGATGGGAGCTGGTGGGGGTGTCGGGGCAGTGGTTGAGGTAGAATTAGTGAATTCCAGGATGAAATCGGCGATAGCTTGCCCCTTAATTGTTGTTCGAGGCCGGTAAGAGATGTCAAACTGGCTGAGTTCCACTGACCATTGCATGAGTCTGCCGGAAAGTTCTGGTTGCTGCATGACCTTCTTCAAGGGTTGGTCGATAAGGACCACTATAGAGTGGGCTTGGAAGTAAGGACAGAGTTGTCTAGAGGCGGTGACCAAAGCCAAGGATAATTTTTCTAACAGTGGGTAGTTCTGCTCCGCTCCCCTGAGGGCTCGACTGATGTAGTAGACCGGTCGTTGGATGGAGCCGTCTTCCCTGATAAGAGCTGCACTGACAGCGGTGCTTGATACGGCTAGATAGAAGAAGAGGGGCTCGCCCGTGAGTGCTTGTGAAAGGAGGGGGGGATTGGCCATGCACTGCTTCAACTGTTGAAAAGCCTCTTCGGATTCAGCCGTCCATTCAAAAGTTTGCCGAAGAACTTTGAAGAATGGTAGGCACTTATCCATTGCGCGGGAAATGAAGCGGTTGAGGGCTGCAACTCGGCCAATGAGTCTTTGGACCTCCTTAACCGTTCTCGGTGACTGCATCTCGATCAAGGCCTTGATCTTTTCAGGGTTAGCTTCAATGCCCCGCTGACTAACCATAAAACCCAAAAACTTCCCAGATCCTACGCCAAAGGCGCACTTCTCTGGGTTGAGCTTCATTTGGTACTTGCGTAGGGTGGCGAAGGTTTCTCGCAGGTCGGTCAGATTATCCGCGGAGAGTTTGCTCTTGACCAACATGTCGTCGACATATACCTCTATATTCTAACCTATCTGGTGATGGAAAATGACATTAACCAACCGTTGGTAGGTGGCCCCAGCGTTCTTCAATCCGAATAGCATCACACGGTAGTGGTAGGTACCTTGGTTAGTAATAAAGGATGTATGTTCCCGATCGGACGGGTGCATCAGGATTTGGTTGTAACCAAAGAAAGCATCCATGAAGCTGAGCATTTGATGACCGGCCGTGGCGTCGACCAGCAGATCTATGCAGGGAAGAGGATAGCTGTCTTTGGGGCAAGCTCGGTTCAGGTCAGAGTAATCGACACAGAGTCGCCATTTGCCATTGTTCTTGCGGACTAGGACCACGTTTGACAACCATTTGGGGTAGTCCACGTTTTTGATGAATTGGGCCTCAAGGAGTTTGTCAACCTCTACGGCTATAAGAGTATTGCGCTCCGGATGAAAAATACGTTGCTTCTGGCGGTAAGGTCGGAAATGGGGTTCAATGCTGAGACGGTGAGTTATGAAAGAGGGATCAATGTCGGGCATGTCTGAGTGAGTCCAGGCAAATACATCATTGTGCTCGGTCAGAAGGGCAGTAAGGTTAGCCTTAGCTTGGGGGGATAGTTGGCTCCCGATCTTGGCCATTTTCATTGGGTTGGTGGGATCGATGGGAACCTCGACGAGCTCCTCCACCAGTTTTCCTCTGACCAGCTCGTCCTCATCTCGTACGTCAAGTCCTTCAATGATCATGGCCTCCTTTAACTTGACTTCCTTGAGACATAACATTCCCTGGCTACGGTCTGCTCCCCCCTTACTGTCCCGACGCCCAGGTCGAGAGGGAACTTTATAGCAAGGTGGTAGGTTGAAGTGATAGCTTGGAAAGCGTTGAGGGCGGTGCGACCAAAGATGATGTTGTAGGCAGAGGGACAGTCGACCACAAGGAAAGTGAGCAACTTCGTAGTCTGCCGTGGGTATTCACCGATGGTAATGGGGAGATCAATGGAACCAATGGAGGTCACCCGGTCGCCAGTGAAACCGACCAAAGGGGTTTGGAGGGGCGACAGACTTTCCTCCCCAATCTTGAGCTAGCAGAAACAGTTGAGGAATATGATGTCTGAAGAACTGCCATTGTCGATGAGAACCCGTCTGACCTTATAGTTGGAGAGGAGGGCAGAAATGACGAGGGGGTCATCGTGAGGATAACGGATGCCTGTACAGTCGGCGTCCATGAAGGTGATGGGCTCTGTCCACTGCTTGGGGTGTTTGGAGGGTCGGCCCACCGTGGCAACGGCCCTGTCTGAGCCTTGCCTTATCTTTCTGAGCTCTGCCCTCTGAGCCGAGCGGGATGACCCCCCACAAGCAAGGCCACCTGAAATGACTCGGATTTCGCCAACTGGTAGAGGGAGATTACCTGGCGGCCGAGGCTGTTATGGAGGGCGATCATGGCCTTGGTTAGTTGGAGCTGGCTGCCGGGGTGGGGTGCGCCGGCGGTCGTTTCTGAGGGGCTCGGTTCTTTGCCTCTGTTGTGGGCGGGTGTCCGTGAAGCGGCTGAGACGTCCCTGACGTATTAGGGCCTCGACCTGATCCTTGAGGTTGACGCAGTCATCAGTGTTATGGCCATGGTCCTGGTGAAAACGACAATATTTGGACTGGTCTTTCCGATTGGAAGGGGTCCGTGAGGGTAGGGGCCATTTGATGAGGTAGTCCCGTTGGATCTGGTTGAGGACTTGTTCCATGGGAGAATTGAGGGGGGTGTACCGCTCGAACCGACCGGGCGTCGGGCTGATGCCGACCGGTTAGCGCAGGGGGGTCGGTCTGTATAGTGAGGTGTTTGGTTATTATACTGGGTGTTTCTGGGTTCTGGGTTTTTTCTCTTTTCCCTGGGGGTCGGGTTTTTAGCTATTGGATCCTGCCGAGCGGCTAGTGAATCTTCAGCATTCATGTATTTCTGGGCTTTGAAAAGTAGGGCTACCATGGAGGTCGGGGGGTTTTTGGAGAGGGAGAAGAGGAAATCGGACGATCGTAGCCTGGCCATGAAAGCCGTGAGGATGACCTTGTCATCATTTTCTGCTACTTGTAGGGCTTCGGTGTTGAAGCGGGTCACGAAACTGCGCAACGACTCCCCCTCGATCTGACGGATGTTGAGGAGTTGGGTTGCCAGGCGGCGTTGGCGCTGGGGTCCAATGAAATGGCTAAAGAAGGAGTCGTTGAGGTGCTGGAAAGTGGAGATAGAGTCTGCTGGTAACTGACTGAACCACAGTCGAGCTGACCCTTTCAATGTCACGGGGAAAGCTCGGAACATGATCTCGTCAGGGAAGGCATGGAGGATCATGAGGGTTCGGTAGGTCTTCAGATGGTCGACTGGGTTCGTCGTACCGTCAAAAGAGTCAATAGTGGGCATCTTGAACTTGGCGGGCAGAGGTTTGTCCCGAATGGAGGCAACAAATGGTGAGTTTGTCGTGGTAGAGAGTTTATGCTGAATGTTCTACATGACCCCTTGGAGTTGGAGCTTTATTGCTCGGAGTTCAGCGTCCCAGAGGGGAATGTTATCACCATGGTCAGTCAATGGGGGCTGGACGCTGCTGGCTTCCCCTTTAGGGGCTGGTACCACGACTGACGAGCGTGGGGGTCGAGGTGGTAGATTTATATGTGGAGGAGGAGGTTGCAAACCTTCCAGGTTGGGTGGATAAGGTTGCGGAACAGTATGGCTCGGGGCTCTTTCTTGGTTGGGTGGGATATCTGGAGGTGGTGGTGGAGGCATCGGAAGGTTTCTTTGGAGTAAGGCATTTATCGGGGCCTGGTTTTTCTCGGCCATGCGGTTAATGCTGTTGGTAAGCTCGATAAGATACTGCGGTGGGTTGTGTGGATGGGGGGGGTCGGCCTGATGGTCGGCAGCATTATTATGAGAAGCCATGGATCTAGTCGTGACCATACACTTTGATGGGTAGAAGGAAAAGGTTGTTGGGATTGGGTCTCCGGCGACAATGAGCACAACTGGCGCGCGGAGCAAATACGTTCCCACAGACGGCGCCAACTGATGATACAGTTCGTCCAAGTGATGGGTCGGACAAGTCCAAGCTCTTCAGTGGCCACGTCCAGTTGATCAAGCCCACCGGATTACCTGCAAACAAGTCCAACGGGGAACGGGGTAGTCCCCCAGTGGACCCTCCGACGAGCAAGTTAGAAGGAGAAGTAGGGTGTAAGGAGAGTTTAGAGATAGAAAGCTTAACCTTCTTCTTGTCTTCAACGTTTGCTTATATTCTTTGGTAATCATTTCGCTGTCCCTTCCAACCTGCCCTCATCGCCGAAAGTCTATGCTGTAGCTTACCTTGTTCAGGGTAAGGGGGTCTTGTTCCGACGGGGAGGTGTTGTCGCAATAAATGCTGTGATGGGCTGCATTAATGGTGATGTGCAGTGGCAATAACTTTGCAGATCTTTGTCTCCTGATATGGCTCGTCCTTCACCTGCCATGTGTCTGAATGCCATTGGCTCTTTATGCCATGTTGGATTCCAGCTGTTCTGGACTTCACCAACTGAGTTATGTATTGGGCTCTGAGTGATGGACTTGGGTTGTTTATAGTGGTTCATGGCCTTTGTGGGCTTGTACACGTCACTAGTGATATAAATTAAACCCGTAACTTTTTAGGGGTCTTTTGGGAAGCAAAAAAAAAAAGCTAACTTTTATCTTTTCATTTATTTTGAGTCATATCACTTCTTATATTTTTTATTCATAAAAAGACAAAATAGACTAAAAAAGTCAAAAAAATTAACGTTTTACCAATTTTCCAAAACATCATTTAATGACATAAAAAAACTTTTTACTACAACTTTGTATATTTCATTCAAAAAAAAATTAAGTCAATTCGGTAACTGTAATTAATTCAATTTATTGCGTTTGTCATCAAAAAAATGTATATTTTATTTTTTTTGTTGCCCATTTTTATTTTGTGAAAAATGCTATAAATTGAATTAGTTGTAATTATCAGATCGACCCAATTTTTTTATAATAAAATATACAAAATATTTGATAAAATAAATAATTTAAATTATCAAAATGAAACTCGTGATGAACCCTACAAATTGAAACAATGTCTTTCAATCCAGATTTTAGAGTCCTTTCAATTATATATATTTATATATTGGTTAGGAAGATATATATATATTTTTTTCCAATGAGTCTTGAGTGTATGCATTCTTTTATTTTTTATATATATATATATACATCGGGTAATTATTGAGCACAAACTTCATGCCGTTGAATGGAGTCAAATATTTAATAAATTTAAACAAACAACTTACATTTCTTGATACACTTATTATAGGGTATGGCTTCTGTTCAGTCCGGGATCGGACTGGACCGTGTTGTTGGGTTTGTAAGAGTCTACTACGGGTCTCTTTTTGATAATCTGAACCGTTCAATGTGTAGAATTCGTCTAGTATTATACGCCTGTAAAAAATCACATTGATCGGATATCGATAGCTATGTGATCAAACCAGTTTCGTATTAAAAAAATTAGACGGTGAACAAATTAACGGTTGACAAAAAAATTAATTTGATCATATAGCTATCGATATCCGATCAACGTGATTTTTTACAAGCATATAGTACTCGACGAGTTCTATACATTGACGGTTCAGATTATCAAAACGAGACCCGTGGTGGGCCTCCACGAGCCCAACAGCACAGTCCAGTCCGATCCCGGACTGGACAGAAGCCATACCCCTTAATAAACCTGCGTGGCCGGCTAACTTTTCGATTAAACAATCCAATTTGGTATTGGATTTTATTTTTGAAACAGCCCCTAGAAGTTAAAGACTAGAGTTGGTAGAAAGCGACTTTATAAATTTTAAATTTATAAGACAACAAGATGTTTCAAGTCCTTACTTCTTTTTTATCAGAAAAATATACATATACTGCCTCATAAAATGACAGTACAGAAAAACTCCCTATTACACCATCATATCAACCACCCTTCCTACCACCCGTCTACAACTTACAAGCATCTCAATAATAGAAGAAACAAAGTAAGAAATTGCGAACCGTTGGCAATAGAGCTGTCACAGATCGGGTTGAGTGGGGTAATTTTTCGCTCCTCATTTATTTTCATTTAGATGAATTGAAAAAAATCAATTCGCATTTGTTCACTTAATTAACAAGTGTAGATTAAGCGGGTCATACGAGTTAGCGGATGGATGCTAATCAATTTGGTGATTTAGATTTTACTATTTTATATATTTTTTAAAAACTATTTTACAATAATTTTTTACTATTTTAGACCTTATTTGAATCTAAAATTTTTTATTCTTCATTTTTTATAATTAAAATAAAAACCAAATTTCATATTTCATAAATACCTAATATTGTTATTAAATAAAATATCTTTTTTTTAACATACAAATTATAGAAACCTAATATCATTTTCTTGAGAAAGGTTGGAAGATTGGGTTGGGTAGGGTGGCCTTGTTGGAAAATTGGTTTTTATAAAGCTTATTTTGGATCAACTTTGAGCCCAAATTTGAGTGGGTCCCAAACATTTTTTTGGAGTGGATCCAAAAAGGTGACGTATTTATTGCCGCATGACAAGTCACACGATGAAGACGGTTCGTCAAAACCATTTATGAGTGAATGAGAAGTTGATTTCGTTTTCGGGTTCGTAGAATGGGAAATTTAAAGAAGTAAATGTGGGTTTTCTTGAAATGGGTTATCCCACATTGAAACTTTAAGAGAGTTTTTGTGGATATATAATCTCTATAATACAATACTTGGGTTGGGCCCCAAGGGGCACCTCAAGTTTGTAGAAGGGAGGAGTTATGGACAAATGAAACCTTGGCTCAAACCACCACACGTGCGTGCCGCCGCCGCCGTCCTATCAGCCCGGCCATGCCGGGTGCGAGTCGGTTCTAATATTAATTTTTTGGACAAAATTTATTTGAATTTTTTCCAAATTTCTTGCGGGAAAAATTAATTTAAAATTTGTACTTTTGTAATTTCAATTTGAATTCAAATTTTTTGTCCAAAATTTTGTGTCTCTTTTTAGATCCAAATTCAACAACAGGTTTAAACAGTCCAAATAGGTTGCCAATCTATTGAACCCCGAACAGATTCAGTTTCTGCCTAGACAGATTCAAATTTGTTGCAGTTTTTCCAACAGATATAAACTGCCCAGCAGTTATCTGTTTAAACTGTTATGCACCTGTTGGATTCAAATTCCACATGTTCAGGTCTTTAAATAGCAGGCCATTTTCCAGCAGTCACTCATTTCGAAAATTCATTTTCCTTGCCTTCATTTTGCTCTCTTGCATCCTTTATTCTTCATATTATTTTAAGAAAAATTCAAAGAGTTATAGAACACAAGGTTCTAGTTCGCCGGACAAATTTGTTTGGAGTGCTACTATAAATTTGTGAAGATCATTGTATCTTGGGAGATAGACGCCACTTAACCATAAGCACCGTAGCGGGGCGAATCTGTCTTAAGGACAGAGTGTCACACACTCAACTTGGTCTTTAAATATTCATTCGGTTCGGTCAAAATAAATTCGATATCTAATTTATTTTATTTGTTTGATTTGTTTCAATTTATTTATTTTTCACAGAAGATTATTCCAACAGGCCTCTCAGCCACCATTTGTCCTATTATAAGATTATTTGAAAAATCTTTATTTGCATCTGTCCACTTATACTATCGAAAACACTTAAAAGCAAATAGATTGGATCAGATCGATTTTGACAGCTCGGTTGGGTCCATAAGCACCCCTAGTTGATAAGATAACAACAAACCTCACAACCACAAACCAAAAAAAAAAATAAAGAAAGAAAATTGTATCTTTTGGATGGGAATAATCATAAACAACCTCGGATTTATATTTGAATGAATTTGAACCAGTTATTTAAATTAAAATTGAATTTCACTTAAAATCTACTTAGGTTGCTCTCTTCTACCAATTGACCCCAAAAAAAATCATTAAAAAAAATTCTTATTTTTACAGCATTGGTTTTTTAATTTAAAATCGATTAATATATATGTTGAGTTTTAATTAAACAGCACCCTAAACCTAACAACACCATGATACAACCAACTTCAAAATGGACACCCCACACTATAATAATAAGAGTTTTAGAAATCAAATTTTTTAGTCTCTTAAAAGTAAAAATTTTGTTGTAAAAGATAGGTAGGAACCAATTTTTATTGTTGTGAAGATAGTCGCTCAAAGGTCTCCCGAAAAGTCAAAAAAAGGCTTTTAGTAACAAAATTTTAAAAATGTCACTAATAAATAGATTTTTAGCGACAAAATAATTTGGTCTCAAAATGATTTATTTTTTGAGACAAAAAATTGATCCCAAAGGATAATAATTTATCACTAATATTTAATTTTCGTTGCTAAAAATATAATAACAATATTTTTCGCAACAAGAATATTTGGTCCCTAAAAAATAATTTTACCTCTAAAATTTAGTTTCTAAAACCTTAATTTTTTGTAGTGCCAATTGATTGTGACTTGAATTTTAACTTGCAAGTCTTTTTTTCCCTATGTTTATTACGATGTACGTAGATCATAGAGCTTATTGTATATTAAGAGCTCATTTGAAATGCGGGTCGGCTTTATAGTTTTTTTAGCTATTTTATCAGAGGGGTTAAAAAGTCTCGTTTATATAAGCTTTTTAATTTTTTTGACTTTTGTGAGAGAAAAAATAAAATGATTATGGATTAAATATGACATGTTGTTCTATTCAATTAAAATAATTTATTTTGTCTTATATGACTATTTTAATCCAAAGTGTCCTCCCAAACGAGCTCTAAGACCCTGACAGAAAGGAAAATCCAATTTGACATGAATCATGAAATCAACTCCACTTGATAGAATTCAACATACAATATTAGCTTTTCATGTATTAGTAACAAGATTTTAAATCATAAATTAAACATTTCAAATATGTAAAATATTAGAGAGGGCTTATATCTACACCTAAAACAACTTCGACATACATACCAACATAAATAATAATAATAATAATAATAAATCATACATTCAGCATTTCTATGTACATTTTTTTCTTTATGTAAGTAAACACATGCTTGGACTTTCTCCACCAAAAATAACCTTATAGATAGCAAATCAGATTTAATTTGACTATCAATCAATTAATTTGCTCGAAAGTTTTAAAAAAAATAAAAATGTAAAAGACCGAAGGTAAAAATAGAACAATAGTAAGTGGGTTTCAATTCCTTTTCGAAAGACAAGTGGGTTTCAATTCTAGATCCAAGGATTTGTTTGGTATTAATTAATTAATAACAACCGTGATTGGTAGCTCGAAACCCAGCCCCTCGAATCGCCCGAATTTGAAAAACGACGTCGTTTTTGCATTTTTTTTTTTTTTGGGTTCGATCAGAAACGAAGAAGAAGAAGAAGAAGGAAGAAGAAGAAGGAAGAAGAAGAAGAGAAGGAAGAAGAAGAACTGGAGGGGCCATCAACCAGGGGAGAAGGAAGAAGAAGGAAGAAGAAGAAGAAGAAGAGAAGGGAGGGGCCATCAACCAGGGGCGGAGGTACGGCGGAGGCCGAGCTGCTGCGACGATCGGCCGAGCTGCGACGGAGAGCTGCGATCGGCCGATCTTCTCTCTTCTCTCCCTCTCTCTCTCTGTTTCCCTCTCTCCTCTCCTCTCTCTTTCTCCCTCTTTCTCTCTTGCCTTCCCCCTCTTCATTTTTCGGGGGATTCGGGGGGGATTTTCGGAGGAAAATCATTTCCGTTAATAAGTTGTCAGGTTGTTCGTTTGCACACCCAATGCACATCTCGACCAAAAATAATAATAATGATACAAAAGTAAAAATAATCCACAAATTAAAAACATATACATACATTTTCATATGTGAATAATGAGATAATAATGACTTTCTTATTAAAACGACTGGTAATTTGTATTTAGATATCTCAAAAATTCTATCAAAATTTTTATCAAATGTCTCAAATGGGTGTAGGACCCACAAAATGTGGGTCGCATGTGGGTCCCATACCCATGTGAGACATTTGGTAGAACTTTTGGTAAAATTTTTGAGATTTCTAACATTTTTGTTTTTAATTTAATCTAATCTCTTAGATTAGAGAATGAATTTTAACATAGTTCATAAATTTTTGAAAAAATGCTATAGATCTCAAATTTTTTACTAAATAAATGATCAAATGTCTGACATAGGTGTAGGGTCTACAAAATTGCGGACTGACATGTGGGGTCCACAAAATTGCGGATCCCACATCATATGAGACATTTGACCATTTATTTAGTAAAAAATTTAATATTCTTAACATCACCTAAATTTTTATTTATTTTTGGGTAGGCATAACTCATAAACTTTGGTTGTGATATCTAAAGTTATTTAACAGTTCGGTGTACCTTAAGGGTGTGTTTGATTGGATGGACTAGATAAGGGGGGATTAGAATCCATCGGACTTGAGTGTTGGGACTATGAATCCCCCGGACTATTTGGTTGGATTGGATATGTATCTTGTGTTTATTTTTTCATGGGATTAAATGTCTGAAAATGACTATTTTTAGTGAATCCAACGTTTGGTTGGACAAACTGGATAAGATAAATGAACAAAAGACTATTTTACCCTTTTTCAATTGTTTACTAAGTAATAGCAATATTAAACATATCTTTAATATTTTAATTATTTTTAGCTAGATTAAATAAAAATTTATTTTATTTTATTTTTTACACAATTAAATAAATTTATTTTTTTAAAAATAAATAATAAAATAAATAAAATATCAATAAAAATATATATTATTTTTTTTAATTAAAATTTTAAATAAATTTGTTTTTAAAAATAATAATAATCAAACAATGAAATTAAATAAAACATCTATTAAATTTAAATAATTAAATAAAATATAAACAAAATTTTAAAATAAAACATCAATAAAATATCTATAAAAAATTATTTTAAAAAATTAAATAAATAAAACATCAATAAAAAAGTTAAATAAAATTATTTTATTTTTAAATTGAGACATTTAAATTTTATTGAATTTTATTAAATATAATACATAATTAAATAGTAGAGGGTCAAAATGGCCATTTTGACCACCTAATCCCAACAGTGGATAGTCTCCCAAAAACTATCCCATACCCCCCCAGGACACAATAGTCCCCCATATGGGGGATAAGGAGTCCGGCGGACTAAAAAAAAATCAAACGGCGGATAAGGAGCGCTATTTGGATTACAATCCAAATAGTGGATAATCCCCCCCTAATCCAGCGAATCAAACACCCTAAGGGGGTGTTTGATTGGACGGACTGGATAAGGGGAGATTAGAATCCATCGGACTTGAATCTTGCGACTATGAATCCCCCGGACTATTTGGTTGGAATGGATATGTATCATGTGTTTATTTTTTTATGGGATTAGATGTCTAGAAATGGCTATTTTTAGTGAATCCAACGTTTGGTTGGACGGACTGGATATGATAAATGAACAAAAGACTATTTTACCCTTTTTCAATTGTTTACTAAGTAATAGCAATATTAAACATATCTTTAATATTTTAATTATTTTTAGCTAGATTAAATAAAAAATTATTTTATTTTATTTTTTTACAAAATTAAATAAATTTATTTTTTTAAAATTAAATAAATAAATAAATAAAATATCAATAAATAATTTATATTATTTTTTTAATTAAAATTTTAAATAAATTTGTTTTAAATCATTACTGTATAACAAATACCACTAAATTATGTAATAAAATACAGAGGACATTATTTTTTTTATATTATTTAATAAATCATTACTGTATAACCTGTATAACCACTAAATTTGATTTAATACCTGTATAAAAAAATTTATATTATTTTTTTAATTAAAATTTTAAATAAATTTTAAATAAAACATCTATTAACATTTAAATAATGAAATTAAATAAAATATAAACAAAATTTTAAAATAAAATATCAATAAAATATTTATAAAAAATTATTTAAAAATAAATAAATAAAACATCAATAAAAAGTTAAATAAAATTATTTTATTTTTAAATTGAGACATTTAAATTTTATTAAATTTTACTAAATATAATACATAATTAAATAGTAGATGGTCAAAATGATCATTTCACTACCTAATCCCAACAGTAAATAATCCCCCAAAATTGTCTCACACCCCCTAGGATAGTATAATCCCCCATATGGGGGATAAGGAGTCCGGCCGGACTCCATATCCGGTAAACTAAAAAAAAAACAAATATCGGATTAGATTTACTGTGCGGATTACAATCCGCACAATAAATAATCCCCCCTTATCCCCCAATCACACACACCATAAGTGTGTGTTATTATCACACACTTCATAAATAACATAAAACAAGTGTGTGCTATTATCACATAGGGCATTAAATTATGTGCGGGCATTGTTGGGCCAACTGTTATCACCAACCTAGTTCTGATTACGCTTTTGGTTGGCGGTCCAATCCTTTCGAAATTAATTGCCACCTGTAGAGAAGGCTGCTTTTAGCCTAATTCTGGTTACTTTTTATTATTATTATTTTTCTTTCTTTTGTTGAAAAGAAAATTGTAATTTGGCTTGGAAAGTTTAAAAATAATTTTTTGAGTTTTCAATTTATGCTATATTTTTAATGAGTTTTTGAAATATTTTAATAAACTCCTTTTTTCTTTTTCTTTTTAACTTTTTAAGATTCACTTAATCTAGGTATACTTAAAAAGTATAAAATTTGTACAAAAATTGTTAAAAAGATTCATTAAATACAATAAAATATGAAAATGTATTGAATTTTCATATATTTTTTTTGTATTTGGTAAACTTTTTTTTAAAAAAAATATCACAAATATTATACTTTTTGAGTGTATTTAGATTAAGTGTATCTAAAAAATAAAAAATAAAATAGATTGTTCTTTTTTCTTCTTTTTCTTAAGCCAAAATTGTAGAATATTAGTTTATAAGTAAACTTATATTATAACTAAAAGGGTCGTCGCTATTCCATTGACTTAAACTGTTGGCATTTTTCTCACCACACTTTGGAGCAGGTTTTGCTTGTTTATTGAGCATTCAAAAGATTGGGTAGAAAAATCATATACAAAGTATATTTTGTTAGTAATGTTATGCATCTGAAAATATAATGTATAGAAAAAAAAATTGAAACTCTTGAAAGTGTTTACTAATTTAATAAGAAAAAAAAAATTGAAACTCTTAAAAAGTCTTTACTAATTTATTCACAATGACATGGCATATTACGTGCCAAGTTTTAATTGCTTACAAACTCAACCATATCATTATAGATGAAAAAAAATATATATATATATATTTTAAATATGACCCACGCCACACCACACCACACCACACCACACCAAATTTGAATCTATATTGGTACAGAAATTTAGCAACTAATTGCACTTCTTAACATTAAGCTTAACAGTAAACATTTGCTAAATATTTTTTCAAAGAAAAGAATTAAGAAAATGCAAGTGAGGAACGGGGGCCCATAATTTTAGCCCATAATTTCCGATTAATACATGAAATGAGAGCCCACTTAATCTTCAAGCCCAGCGGTCTGTTTACTTCACGACGCAGTGAGGAACGAGTGTATCCATCATAATTGTGTGATTTTGTTTAGTGTATATATTTGGCCAAGTCACGCGATGTACTAAAAAGGATAAATTATAAGGAAAATTTACCCATAAGTCTTAGTTTTTGAAACGTTGAACCATTTAGTCTTAAAATTTTTTTTATACTCTATTTAGTCCTATTTTTACATCAGCATGATGTAAATGATCTGATGTTTCATTCTATAATTTCAAAATTTATTGAAATCTGATGAACATTAGATGTTTTTCATCCTATATTTTCAAAGATTATTGAAATTTGATGAACATTAGATGTTTGAAATCTAATGTTTGTAACATGACTCTGATGTTATTAACATTGTATCTGATGTTATTAACATTGTAATGAGACCTTTCAGTCTATAAGAAAACCTTTAGGACTAAACAGTGCATAAGTTATTAATTTAGGATTTATTGGTGCATCCCCCAAATTATAAATATATTTTCTAAAATTTATTTAAAATATAGATTATTTTCTATAATTTTAAAAATTATATTTTGTCCTCTATAATTATAAATTTCTCATAGCATAACAAATGATCTTTTTTATTAATATATGATCAAGTCAATTAATTTTTTTTAATAATGACATAAATATATTTTAATTACAAATTAAAGTAATTTTATTGTTATATAAGAAGTAGATAAGATTTTTTATTTTTTTTGTTAATTTTGTTAAATAAAAAATTCTAATAATAAAATATTTATAATTTTCAAAATCACAAATAAAATTCATATTTTAAGTAAATCTCATATAAAAATCACACCAAGAATAGAAAAGGAAAATAACTATACTCTAATAAAAGGACAAAACAATCTTTGTAAAAAAATTCACTACTCGGTTGTTCTATGTATCAACCCTAGAGATTTCGGTAGACTCACATCTTATAACACAAATTATTTTAAAAAGATATTAAAAGTCATCTTTTAACTCTTAACGTATTTTTAGTCATATCATCTTTCATATTTTTTATATATTTTTTCAAAAAAGTCAAAAAAATTAAAAAATTAATGTTTAACTATCTTTCCAAAACACCCTAAAAAAAAATGGTTCAAACTTGGATTATTTTAATACCTATTGATTCTTTTATGTATTTTTTTATACCCATAAAACTTCTTCTTTAATTATTGTTTTAAGAGGCCTGAGTGGCCTCAAATATTATAGGTTTGAGCTTATAAATTAGTTAATGCCTTGGTCAAAGATTAAGTGGAATTCTTTAGAATTCCCATCATACATATCTTTTGAGCTTATAAATTAGTTAATGCCTTATAGAGGTCGTGCGAATGATTAAGATTTAAGTGGGATTGCTGAGGAGATCTCGTTTTGCAAGTAGTTATTTTAGTTTAAAAGTCAAAAAATTATTAAAAAAATTAAAAAACTTATAACATATATCAAAAAGTCAAAAATTTCATTTTCTCCCTACTTTTTGCACATCTTTTCGTAAAAAGTCAAAAAGTCACTCAAAAAATATTAATTTTTTTTACCTCATATTTTAGCTAAAAAGTCAAAAAGTTACTAAACTAGCTTGTTCCTAAATGAAGCATTTCTTCTTAAATTCTCCAACTAGACATAACGTAAATATACGGGTCTGTTTGGTAACGTTTACGTTTTCAGTTTATATTTACAAAAATTTTATAAACTGGTTTTTGTTTATTTTTTGAAAAACATAAACTACAAACGCGTTTGGTAATTGATAAAATGTTTAAAAAAATTTAGAAATATAAAAAAGAGTGAGAAATGGTAAGTGGTGGCAAGTGGCGGCGGAAGACGGGATAGAAAGTGTGACGGTGGGTCGGGTAGCGGGAGTGGTGGGTGGTAGTCGTGGTGAGTGGTGTGGTGGGGGGTGGGTGGTGTAGTGGCGGGTAGTGGTGGTGGTTGGTGGGGGGTGATGGTAGTGCGAGTGGTGTGGTTGTGTTGGGTGTGTGTGGAGGGGGTAGTGACGGGTAGTGGCTGGTGATGTGGTGGGTGGTGGGTGGCGGGTGGTGGTGTGGTGGGTGGGTGGACGGGCTGGGTGGGTGGTGAGGGTGGTGTGTGCGGGTGGCGGGTGGAGTGGCGGTGGTGGGTGGGGTGGTGAGGTGGGTGGTGGCTGGTGGTGGGGGTGGGGTGTGGCGGGTGGTGGTGGGGTGGGGGTGGGTGGTGTGTGTGGGTGGTGGCGGGTGGTGGCGGTGTGGGTGGTGGTGCGCGGGTGGTGTGCGGTGTGCTGGTGTGGTGGCAGTGGTGGGTGGTGGCGGTGGTGTGGTGGCAGGTGGTGGTGGTGTGGGCGGTGGGTGGGTGGTGGCGGGCGGGTGGGTGAGTGGTGCGGCGGTCGAGGTGGTGGGTGGTGCGGCGTGTGGGTGGGTGGTGGGTAGTGTGGTGGTGGTGGGTGGTGCAGGTGGCAGGTGGGTGGTGTGTGGTGGTGCAGGTGGTGGTGGTGGTGGGGGTGTGGTGGTGGGTGGGGGTTGGTGGTGGCGGAAGACGGTTGTGGAAATGGTGGTGGTGGTGGCTAGTGTTGGGTGATAAAAAAAAAAAAAATGTAAACTCAAAACGGAAACACATTTTTTGAGTTTACATTTTTTGGCCAAATTTATAAACTGAGACCACTGATTTATAAATCAAAAATTTACCAAATAAGTTTTTATTTGAGTTTTTAAATTTTTGTAAATATAAACAGAAAACTGAAAATATAAGTGTTACCAAACGGCACCTACATAATAGTTCATTAGAAAAATATATTTAGAATATAGTGGGAATCACAATTTAAATTAATATGGACCATTTATATAAGTATCATTTGGGAAGGAAAATAAAAGCTGCGTTTTGCAGCTTATCAAAAAAGTCAAAAGCTAATTTTTTTGGCATCAAAACCATTTGGAAAAGTAGTTAAAAACTACCTGTGACATTACAGTTATATCCTCCATATTTACATATGTGGGCTAGGCAAAATCCTTTAGGTGAAGATAGTTTGGTTATTTGAATGTGATGCGATAGTATAAACAAATATTAACCAAAAAAAGTCAAAAAATAGCTTTTACCAACTTTCCAAATAACTTTCTAAAAAAGTAAAAAAACTTGACTTTCAAAAATAATTTTTTAACATTTATTTTTGTCAAATTAGCTTATATTATATCAAATTGACCATTTTTTCCTTGAAATTAAGTAATGGTATCTTCAATTGTCCTTATTTGGAACAAAATTCAAAATTTAGAGTCAAATATGTTATAATTGAAAAGTTAGGGATGTAATACAAGTCCCAAACTATAGGGACTGTTAGTGTAATTCGCCCCTTTTTATTATTATTATTATTTTTCTTTCTTTTGTTGAAAAGAAAATCGTAATTTGGTTCGGAAATTTTAAAAATAATTTTCTAGTTTTCAATGTTTTATATTTTTAATGATTTTTTGAAATATTTTAATGAACTCCTTTTTCCATTTTTTTTTAAAGATTTACTGAATCTGTGTATACTTAAAAAGTATAAAATTTATAAAAAAATTATTAAAAAGATTCATTAAATACAACAAAATATGAAAATGTATTGAATTTTCATATTTTTTTATTTGGTGAACTTTTTTTTAAAAAAAAAAAATTCACAAATATTAGACTTTTTAAGTGTATTTAGATTAAGTGTATCTAAAAAATATATAAAAAAAAATAGGTTGTTCTTTTTTTTTTTTTAGCCAAAATTGTAGGATATTAGTTTGTGAGTAAACTTATGTTAGGACCCTACTTATTGCCAATTCCGCGAACAAGCTTGGGTTAATCAAGTTATAATTTTTCTTTTATTTTTGGTCTTTCCGTTCGAGCAGGGAAAATTGCGCTCGAGCGGAGTTTTCACCTTCTCAGTACTTTGGTTCATCTACAAAAATACTATGAGGTGTGTTTTTACACTCGAGCGTAAGTTTCAGTGCTCGAGTGTGAACCCTGGTTTGGAATACGCATTTTAGTATCTCCGCTTGAGCGGCCATTCTTCCGCTCCAGCGGAGATCGCGTATTCAGTAGCTATAAAACCGTAGTTTGCTCCAATTCTAGGGCACGACTTCCAAATCTTCTTTGAGGGTTCTAGGGTTTTCTTTTGGGGCTATTTTGCTATTTTTTTTTATGCTTGATTGAGTATTAAACTCACATGATTTGACAAACATATATCAAAAAATTTAATTGTTTGAGTGTTCTTCTTCGGTGGAATCCGGAGATTCAAGCGTGGAGTATTCATAGGAGTTCGAAGCTGTGCGCAGTGGTTGATTCGACATGGATGTTGTGGATTCAATATCAATTTGATCAATTCTGTGACGAAGGTTACGATGAAAGAGATACAGATTATTGAAGACAAATTGATAGAGTTTGGAAAATTTGTTTGGTTAATTTGTGTTCTTTTTTACTTTCATAGTGGATTGATTTGTGACATTTAGCTCGTAGTTTTTTAATCACAATTGGAGGTGTTCCAATTGTGGTTTTTCCACATAAAAATCTATTATGTTGATATATTGATTTTGAAACAACAATCTAAATCACTTTCGTATGTACTAGATGATTTAAATTATCTGTTTTAATTGTTTAAGTATTATTGCAATTAATCTAGTTTGAATCACGAATCACTTAGTTTTTTCAATTGGTATTAAAGCATGCCACTCTTTATTTTTCTCAAAACTATAGGAGTGTGATTTTGTCTAATTTGTGATATGGATTCAATTCACGAAGGTAACTCGACCCATAAACCTCCGTCACTCGATGGTAAAAACTATTCTTATTGGAAAGCTTGTATGAGGGCGTTTTTAAAATCTATCGATGAAAAAGTTTGGCACTGTGTGCTCTATGGATAGAGTGAACCTGTTGTCACCATTGATGATGTTGATATCCCCAAACCACTCAATAGATGGGACGCAATCGATTTTCAAAACTCGAGTTGGAATTGTAAAGCTCTCAATTCTCTTTTTTGCTCCGTCACACCTGAAAAGTTTCTTCGTATTTGCACGTGTGAGGTAGCAAAAGAGGCTTGGGACATTTTTGAAACTATTCACGAGGGTACTACTACTGTTAAAAGATCAAAACTTCAACGTCTCACCTCCTCTTTTGAAACTCTTTTTATGCGTGATGATGAGACATTAAAAACATGAATTCCTGTTTCACTATCGGTGAAAAAATCCCTGAAACTAAGGTTGTTGGAAAAATTTTGAGGTATTTACCCGAGAGGTTCCAATCAAAAGTTACAGTTATTGAGGAGGCTCAAAATGTTGATACCCTCAAGCTTGATTAGTTGGTTGGAAACTTGCAGACTTATGAAGCCCACCAGATTTTTAAGAAAAAACAAAAAGATAGTGTGGCTTTTACTAGTGCTCATGAGACTGCTAAGACCCCTGAAGTTGAGTTTGATCTAGAGTCCGAAATAGCGGCTATGTTTACCAAACAGTTTAAAAAAATTTAAAGAAAAGGAAGCTAAATTTTAAGGACTCTAGTTCAAAAGATAAGGGTAACGAAAAATTCAAAACTTTTCCACCAAAAGTTGCTCCTAATACTGAGAAGAAGACTGTTACGAGGCAAGGTGTCAAGTGTTATGAATGTCAAGGATTTGGACATATTGGACTTGAATGACCATAAAAAAAAGAACCGCAAAAAAGTCTATACTGTGACTTGGGATGATAAAAACAGGTCAGAGCAAGAACCTAAAGAAATCGAATCCGGTGAAGACGGAGATAATACCTACATGGCATTCTGGTCTACTGCCACTCAACCATCTACAAAGCCAGTTAAGTTTGCTCATGGTCAGAGTCTGCACTGTGCTCCTACCTTTGATGGGAGTGATTACGTATTCTGGAAGATACGAATGAGGATGTATCTTGGAGCTCATGACCCTGAAGGTTGGCAAGTAATTGAAGAGGATACTGAAAGTGTTGATAATCCGAGCAATCAAAGAGTTCTGACTACCATCGTTGAAACAATTTCTAAAGAAGAACAACAACGAATTGCTTACTGCACGAAGGCTAAAGATGCATGGGATATTCTTAGTTAAGTCCATGAAAGAGGTGAGTCATCTTCACAACCATTCATTAATTTTCATGCTTTAGTTGCTTGACTGAATGAGATCGAAAAGAAAGAGAAGCAAAAGAAGATGATGAAACCTCGAAAGACAATGATGAGATTGATGGTGATGAACTACAACAAGCTTATGAAAAGCTTTAAAATGAATCTCTGAAGTTGTCTAAGAACAATGACAAACTGACTTGCAAGCTTAAAGCATGTGAAAGCGAGAATGTCAAGCTAAAGGGAGAGGTTGCAACAGCCAAACAGCATGTCATCAAGATCTCTAATGACAGACAAGACCTATGTGGAAAACTTTTGTCTTGTGAGACCAAAATGAATGAACTTCTGAAAATCTATGCCACATAAGAAGAGAAGATTGAAATTCTTAAGATGTCACAAGCTGCATTGGAGGAGATGGTCGGTCAGAAAGATGAAGAACTCAAAGATGCTAGAGTCACAATTGCTATGTGGAACAAAGGGTCAAAGACATTGGAAGACATCCGTGGGTCTCAACAGATGAGTTGTGACAAAAGTGGGCTAGGCTATGGTAATGCAACAATTCAAAAGGGACAGAGCTCTATATCATATAACATTAAGACTCAAACAAAGGAAAGTTGAAGGTTCAACAGGGTGATCCCTCTCTTCATCTACCTAAAGGGGGTAAGATCAACAAAAAAGAGGTAAAACTTGTTTTTGTTTGTCATCACTGTGGTAGGTATGGCCATATTTGTCCTTATTGTTTTGAGTTATTTGGTAAGGTGTCTCAAAAGGGTAGAAATTCTAATACTTTTTGGGTTAGGAGACAATCTTACATGTCTAGGCGGAACACCAAGATTCATGAGGGTGTTTACAACGCTATGACGTTTACCAAGGCTGCTAGTCCTATTTCTATTAAGACCAAAGAGATATGGGTGAGAAAGAGTGACTTAACTTGTTTTGTTGTTCACACTGCATTGAAAGCACGTGACTCACATATGTGGTATCTTGATAGTGGGTGCTCGCATCACATGTCTGGTAATAAATCCTACTTCACTTCTCTTGAAAAATATGAAGGAGAAATTGTTACCTTTGGAGATGGTGGCACCTCTAAAGTCATTAGTAAGGGCTCTATAAGTGTGGTTGGTCTTCCTAAACTCAAGAATGCCCTTCTTGTTGATGGCCTTAAAGCAAATCTTTTGAGCATAAGTCAAATGTGTGATTCCCATCATGAAGTATTATTTTCAAAAAATAAATGTGAAATTTTGGATAAGAAGGGAAATACTGTCATGCATAGGGTTCACACATCTGATAATTGCTATAGGATTATTACCACTAATGATCTTACTTGTCACTCGGCTGTCATAAGTAATCTTGACTTGTGGCATCAAAGATTAGGTCAAATGAATTTCAAGGACCTAACCAAGGTGGCCAACAAAGAGCTTGTGAGAGGAGTACCCAAAATGGGTAAAAATGTGAACCATGTGTGTAGACCTTGTCAACTTGGAAAGCAAACTCGTGCTCCTCATAAAAAGGTGAACAACTTCATAACCGAACAACTTCATAACCAAACATCCTCTTGAACCGGTTCATATGGATCTTATATGACCCACTCGCACAAAAAGTATTGGAGGTAAGAGATACATTTTTTTAACTATGGATGATTACTCTCGTTTTTCATGGGTTAATTTTTTAAGAAAAAAATTTGATATGTCTAATGCTTTCCAAGCCTTAGTCCTTAAAATCCAAAATGAACAGGGTGTCTTTATTGGGCATATCATAAGAATCCGAATTGATCATGGTCGTGAGTTTGAAAATAGCTCATTTTCAGAGTTCTGTGACATGCATGGAATTAAGCATGAGTTTTTTGCACCTATTACTCCACAGCAAAATAGAGTTGTTGAAAGGAAAAACAGGGTTGTTTAAGAGATGGCTAGGGTCATGCCTCTTAGCAAGAAAGTTCCTCTAAAGTTTTGGGCTGAAGCCTTAAATACTGCTGTCTATGTTGTGAATCGCGTGTATTTAAGGCCGACACTTTACAAACTCCATATGAATTATGGAAAGGATTGAAACCCAATGTAAAATACTTCAAAACTTTTGGGAGTAAATGTTACATTTTCAAAGATAGAGAGCCCTTGGGCAAATTTGACTCCCGAAGTGATGAAGATATTTTTTTAGGGTATTCAACCACTAGTAGAGCTTTTCGTGTCTATAACCTGCACACTTTATCTCTAATGGAATCAATCAATGTGGTTATAGATGACATAGGTTCTCGTATGCCAGCAAGACATGATGAAGAATATGGTGAGTCTCCAATCTTGGATACTGAACCACAAAGACAAGGAGAAGCACAGGGTCAAGCTCAAGAAGGTGAGCCGACACCAACTTCAATGGTAAGTCCAAGTCAAAAGAATGCACAAAGAGACACCACCTCCAATGCTCTTATCGCTACTAGTCCAGAGTTAAAACCATCAGCAAGGGTAAGACTGAATCATCTAACTCAATAGATAATTGGAAGTGTCTCTGACAAAATGAAAACCCGGAAGCAAATTCGGGAAGAAGTATCCCAAATGTGTTATGTGTCATTAATTGAACCTAAAAATATAAAAGAGGCCTTACTAGATGATAGTTGGGTTAATGCTATGCATGAAGAATCAGGTCAATTTGAATGTAACAAAATTTGGACTCTTGTTTCAAGACCTAAAGACATGAATGTGATAGGTGCCAAGTGGATCTTTAAAAATAAATCTAATGAGAACGGTACTGTGGTTAGAAATAAATCGAGGTTGGTTGCTTAAGGGTATACTTAAGTAGAGAGTGTTGATTATGATGAGACGTTTGCCTTTGTTGTACGTCTCGAATCTATTCGCATTTTACTGGATGTTGTATGCTTTCTTGGATTCAAATTGTTCCAAATGGATGTGAAAAGTGCCTTTTCGAATGGGTACTTGAAAGAAGAGGCTTATGTTGAGCAACCAAAAAGGTTTGAGGACCCAAAATGTCCACACCATGTATACAAGTTAGACAAGGCATTATATGAGTTGAAACAAGCCCCTCGAGCTTGGTATGATAGACTTACTACCTTTCTGCTTGATAATGATTTTCAAAAGGGTAGTGTAGATAAGATCTTATTTGTGAAACATACTAAGTCTTATATACTTGTTGCTCAAATTTATGTTAATGATATTATGTTTGGATCTACTGCTGATTTTCTTGTGAAATATTTCTCGTATTGCATGACACATGAGTTTGAAATGAGTATGATGAGGGAGTTGTCTTACTTCTTGGTCTTCAAATTAAACAGTCTCCTTCGGGTATGTTTGTTTCTCAGACCAAGTATGCCAAAAACCTTGTGTCTAAGTTCGGTCTAGAGTCAGCCAAACATGCTCGCACTCCCATGAGCACTAGCCTTCACCTTTCCAAAGATTCCTCTAGTGCTAATGTTGATCCTACCATTTATAGGAGCATGATAGGGAGTCTCTTATACCTCACAGTCAGTCGTCTTGACATTGCATTTAGTGTATGTGTTTGTGCCCGTTACCAAGCCTATCCTAAATAGTCTCATCTGCTTGCAGTCAAACGTATCATTAAGTATATTAATGGGACATTGGGGTGTGGGATTTGGTTCACGACTGACACTATCGCTGAAATCACTGGTTTTTCTGATGCCGACTGGGTAGGGTGTGCTGATGATCGTAAGAGCACATCTGAAGGGTGTTTTTACCTTGGGAATAATCTGGTTGCCTGGCATAGCAAAAAGCAAAATGCCATATCTCTTTTGACCGCTAAGGCTGAGTATATTGCAACAAGGAGTTGTTGTGCACAAATGTTGTGGATGAAGCAAATGCTTCATGACTATGGTATAGATTAGAACACTCTCACCCTTTTCTGTGATAATACAAGTGCTATTAACATCTCTAAAAATCCTGTCCAACACTCTCGCACCAAACACATTGACATTTGTCATCATTTCATTCAAGAGTTAGTATAAGAGGGCCTTGTTGTTCTTGAACATGTACCCACTGAGCATAAAAAAGCTGATATTTTTTTACAAAATCCCTTGATCTTTTTAGGTTTGTGTTCCTTATATAGACCTTGGGTGTAGTGCTCAGTCACTAGGGTGTGACCTGTTACTTGAGTAGGTGAGAGTAATTGGCTTTATGTGTACTTAGATGCTATAATCTCATTGTCATTGATTCTTGTCATCTCTGCATTTAGACTCATATGACCACCTTTCATACTGCTTGCAAGATTTCATTTTTCTTTATTCATAGCCCATTCTGAATGCTCATACTCATTGACTTCATGATCTCATTCTGTACACATTATTGAGATAAACTGTTGTAGGGGTTTCCGCACAAATGATCAAAGTTCTCTATGGACCTCTAACAGTGTCTTGTATACATTTTCAGAGGAATTGACCTATACTGGCATATCATGGGTGATGTTGAGTTTCTTAACCATCTACCATCATTTTTCACTTTCACGGTTCCTCCCTCAGTTCACTGAAGTCCGGGCATTAGGAAAAGGCTACCTCAGAGGCACCAACCAGGACATCCTTATTGTTTTCATGCTTCTCTGGTTTGGTCCCATACTCTTGAGCGTGCATGCCATTTGTGAGTGCCCACAAGAAGAGAAGTCAAAAATCAAATGAAAAAATAACATAAAAACAGGGACTCATTGATTGAGGGGGAGTCTCCGTTTTTACTCAACAAATATCCCGTGATGTATAGTGGTTTGACTTTTCTCAGTGATGTTTAGTACCTCTTGTCGGAGGTCCAACCATCTGATCACTACGAGGATTAACTCTAGCGTTGTGGCCTCTCAAGGATTGCATACACACATTCATTTTGTGAGCTCTCATGTTTGTCTTTGAGTTGTGCATTCCTATGTAGCTTATGCTCATTGATTAATATTTCTCTGTTTTGCTCATGAATATTCTGCTTCATATTGTCAAAATTGCGAGGTTGCAGGCTTTATGGTTTGTGGATTATCTTATCTTAGTATCATATTCTTGCTATTGTTCAAATCTCTTCTTATTTCAGGTCCCACTTGTCAATGTGAGTTGGTTTTATTTATTTAGACGGGTTTTTTTTTGGGTTTGTTGTTTTTTCTTACCCTCTCGAGCGTAAAATTTAGCGCTCAAGCAGATTTTTCTCTCATCTAGCATTTTTGCAAACTGCGTGAGATTCTGTAGGCATGTTTTTTGTGCTCAAGTGCATGAATCTTCGCTCAAGCGAAGCCTCACGCGTAAAGAAGCATGCTCGAGCGTCACAATACTCGCTTGAGCGGACTACATTTTTTTTTTAACCCAGCCCTTGACCTTTTAGTCCATTTTTCCCCAATTCATCTCCTTTCCCCTAGGGCTCTTTTGGCGATTTCATTTTTTTTCTGGTGCTATGGTTTCGTTTGTGAGCTCATATCATTTTCCTCTATTTCATGGTTCCTCCTCTTAGGTATATTTTTCATCCGTGTTTTTTTTTTTTTTTTTAATGTTTTGTTTGTTGTGTCTTGTTCTGTCTCTCAATCTGTGTTGTGGTTTGGTTGTGGTGACTTGGTCGTTGTGTTCATTTTTTTTTTCTTGGTCACACACTTCTATGAAGGCTTTGAGCATGTTGGTAGGTTATATTATTATTTTTTTCTTGTTTTGTCCTGTGCTTAGGGTTTTATGGGTTGTTTCTGGTCTTGGTCGTGTCGTATCTTGTCTCTTTGTGTGTCATCTAATTTTACCAGTGTTACTCATGCCTTTCGCTTGTAAGCTTTTTGGTTTTAATCATGGTGTTAAATTCTGATTAGTAATAATACAATATTGTTTTACCATTTGATTTTACCATGTTGGTTTTACTGCTCTTTTCTTGGTACTAATATTGTTTTTTTTGTTGCCTAATGGTTTTGGTTGTTGTTTTGGATTGGGGATTGTGGTTGTAATTGGGTTTGCTCTTTGATTTAGTCATGTCCACTTCTAAACGCCGTAAGTCTACGGCCAACCGCCCTGCTTTTAACCCCGACCGATTTCCCTCTGCCGCAAAAGCCAAGTCATTTATTGAATTGTACGTCTCTAGGACTGTGTATTTAGAGCGCAATGTTCAGCCCAACTACTTTGAGTCCATTCCTATTCGGCCTCTGTTTAATCTGTTAGGAGGTGACTTAGTTTTATCTTTCTTCGGCCGTCAAAACCTTGACTGGGTCCAGGAGTTTTATTGTAACATTGAGGGTATTGATGATATTGGTCCTTCTTTCACGACTTGGGTTCGGTTTAAGTCCATCACCATTTCCTTTGATCTTGTTTGTGAGTTATTAGGCATTGGCCAAGTCTTTCCGTATTACTATCACTTCCCTGTTCGGCCCACGTGTGATTTTAACGAGGTGGCCACTGTATTGTGTGGTACATCCCGTACTTGGATCAAAGGAGCCTTGATAAAACAAAATGAGCTCATTCCTCAGTTCCGTTTGCTCAACCTTATTGTTTGTGCAAATATCATCGTCACCACTCATTATTCTGAAATCAATTAAGAATAAGGTTTTGTTCTCTTCTACATAGCTCGCCATCTCTCCATCAATCTTGCCACTCTTATCCTTCGCAAGATGACCGCTATTATAGGCAACAAATAGTTAGGGTTACCGTATGGTTGTCTAATCAACCGTTTACTGTCCAAACTTGAGGTTCCTACTTTTGAAGAGGATGAGTTTGCCTTTTCTACCCGATCGTTCACCAAAAAGACTGTCTCCCAAAGTCAGTCACATATCAAGAAGGGTCCTTCTGGAGTGGGTGGCTCTGGTGCAGGTGATGATCCTCTGGCCAAGGAGGCGGAGTTTGATGCTGCTGCTACAGGTGAGGGGGAGCAACCTCCTCCAGCTCGTTCTATCAGAGGCCAGTTGCGTCAATTTGAGCAGGCCATGGTTTCCGATTTTGATCGCTTAGGGGGCCGGATGAATATCTTTGATGCTCGGCTTTTTGATCTTGAGACCTCTACCGATGCCCGGCTCACTGTCTTTGAGGCCTCTTCCAGTCGCATTGAGGAGTTTGTTGCTCAGTCTTCTCAGCATATTGCTCAGATCTTGACTCTGCTTCAGCTACAGCAGCCTCCGCTGCCGCTGGATCTTTGATGCCTGTTTCTCTCTCCTTGGATAATATATTTTTTCTTTGCACAGTTTCTATTCTTGTTTTGCTTCTTTCTCTTTCTTTTCTTTTTTTTTTTTTTTTTTTGTGCTTGTCTCTCGGACAAAAAGGGGGAGTAGCTTTGTTTGGTTGGCTTCTTTTGGTTTTGTTTTGCATGATTACTGGGATTTGTTTTGTTGCCAGACATTAGAATTTTGGTTTCGCTAACACATGAACATGGATATTGGGATGTGTTTAGACTTTTGGAATAGACATCTTTGGTTATTCATATTTGGCAATTTTGCTTATCTCTATATGTTCATCTTATATTGTTCCACAGTTTTGGTTTGTGTGATGTTTTCAAAACAAGTGGTTTGGTTTGTTCATGGTGTTGCTACCTTACTTTGACCTGTTTGGTTTGTTCATGGTGCTGTGCGTTGGTTTGCTTTAGTTAGTGTGTCTAGTGCGTGTGTTTTTAGGAAAAAAAATTGTTAGCAAGTTTTGTCCGGGAATTGACAAAGTGGGAGATTGTTAGGACCCTACTTATTGCCAATTTCACAAACAAGTTTGGCTTAATCGAGTTGTAATTTTTTCTTTGTTTTTGGTCTTTCTACTTGAGCGGAGAAAGTTATGCTCGAGCAGAGTTTTCACCTTCTCAGTACTTTGGTTCGTTTGCAAAAATACTGTGAGGTGTGTTTTTACGTTCGAGCATAAGTTTCAACACTCGAGCGTGAGCCCTGGTTTGGAACACGCATTTTAGCATCCCCGCTCGAGTGAGCATTCCTATGCTTGAGCGGAGATCACGTATTCAACAGCTATAAAACTGCAATTTGCTTTAAGACACGATTTCTAGATCTTCTTTGAGGGTTCTAGGGTTTCCTTTTGGGGCTATTTTGCTAGTTTTCTTTAATGCTTGATTGAGTATTAAACTCATATGGTTTGACAAGCATATATCAAAGAGTTTGATTGTTTGAGTGTTCTTTTTCAGTGGAATCTGGAGATTTAAGCATGGAGTATTCGTAGGAGTTCGAAGCTGTGTACAGTCGTTGATTCGACATGGATGTTGTGAATTCAACATCAATCTGATCAATTCCGAGACGAAGGTTACGGTGTAAAAGATACAGATTGTTGAAGACAAATTGACAGAGTTTGGGTAATTTGTATTCTTTCTTACTTTCATAGTGGATTGATTTGTGGCGTTTAGCCCGTGATTTTTTAATCACAATTGGAGGTGTTCCAATTGTGATTTTTCTACGTAAAAATCTATTGTGTTGATATATTGATTTTGAAACAATAATCTATCACTTTCGTATGTGCTAGATGATTTAAATTGTCTGTTTTAATTGTTTGGATATTATTGCAATTAATCTAGTTTGAATCACGAATCACTTAGTTTTTTTAACTTATATTATAACTAAAAGGGTCGTCGCTACTCCATCAACTTAAACTGTTGACCTTTTTCTCACCACATTTTAAAGTATGGTATAAGACCACTAGTTAGTTTGATTCAATCATGCACAAGGCATGATTATTGTTGATTGTATCGTTTTGCTTGTTAATTGAGCATTCAAAAGATTGGGTAGAAAAATGGGACACTTTTTCATAAATCCTTTTTCACCTACTTATGTTCCATTTAGTCTACATTATTTTTTTATGTTCCAATAAGTCCTATGGGTGACATAGTTACCAAAATACCCTTAATAATATTCATATTTACAGTGTGAATATTCCGTTATGTGAATGTTCACACCATCAATGTGAATGTTCACACCATAAATGTAAATGTTAACATGTTAATGTGAATATTCACATTGTAAAATACGAATGTTCACATCACCAAATTGCTAACCGTTCAAAAAATATTTGTAAGGGTAGAAATGTCCATAAAATACCTTAAATATGATAATTAGAATTTGGTAGATCAAATGTCCAAATAATAGGACCCATTAGAATATAAAAATATCTTATGGAGTAATTTAGATACAAACACTTGAAAAATGATTTTCTAATAAATTTCCCTAGAAAAATCATATACAAAGTATATTTTGTTAGTAATGTTATGCATCCGAAAATATAATGTATAGAAAAAATCTTAGAAAAAAAAAAAAATTGAAACTCTTAAAAGTCTTTACTAATTTAATAAGAAAAAAAAAATAGAAACTCTTAAAAAGTGTTTACTAATTTATTCACAACGACTTTCCTCAAAAAAAAAAAAAATAATAATAAAATTTATTCATAATGACATGGCATATTACGTGTCAAGTTTTAATTACTTACAAACTCAACCATGTCATTGTTGATGAAAAAAAAAAAAATCTATTTTGAATATGATCCACATCACACCAAATTTGAATCAATGTTGGTACAGAAATTTAGCAACTAATTGCACTTCTTAACATTAAGCTTAACAGTAAACATTTGCTAAATATGTTTTCAAAGAAAAGAATTAAGAAAATGCAAGTGAGGAACGGGGGCCCATAATTTAAGCCCATAATTTCCGATTAATACATGAAGTGAGAGCCCACTTAATCTTCAAGCCCAGCGGTCTGTTTACTTCATGATGCGGTGAGGAACGAGTGCATCCTTCATAATTGTGTGATTTGTTTAGTGTATATATTTGGCCAAGCCACGCGATGTACTAAAAAAAGATAAATTATAAATATACTTTCTCAAATTTATTTAAAATATAGATTGTTTTTTATAATGTTAAAAATTATATTTTGTCTTCTATAATTATAAATTTCTAATAGCTTAACAAATGATCTTTTTTATTAATCAAATCAATTAATTTTTTTTTAATAATGACATAAATATATTTTCATTACTAATTAAAGTAATTTTATTGTTATATAAAAAACTAGTTAAGATTTTTATTTTTATTTTTTGTTAATTTTGTTCAATAAAAAATTCTAATAATAAAATATTTATAATTTTTAAAATCGCAAATAACAATTCATATTTTAAGTAAATCTCCTATGAAAATCACACCAAGAATAGAAAAGGAAAATAATAAAAGGACAAAACAGTCTTTGTAAAAAAATTCACTACCCGACTGCTCTATGTATCTAGGGGTGTAAATTTAGCCCGGCCCGGCCCAGACCATCCCATGTCGGGCCTCACGGGCTCCAGCCAAAATTCAAGTCGAGCCGGCCCACAGGTTAAAAAATTAGGCCCATTCCCAAGGGTATTTGGGCCAATGGACCTGACTATTTTTTTTTTAATTTTTTCTTCCAAAATTTTATTATTTTTCACAAAAAAAGACATTAGGCCTCAGGCTGGGCCTTAATTGGGTCGATGGGTCGGGGCCAGGCAGGTCAGGCCCATAGGCCAAGATGGGCTTGGGCCCCAGGCCCAAACGGGCAGGTCCCACCCTGGGCTTTGGGCCGCAGGTCATTTTTACACTCCTATATGTATCAACACTAGAGATTTTGGTAGACTCACATCCTATAACACAAACTATTTTAGGAAGATATTAAAAGTCATCTTTTAACTTTTGACGTATTTTTAGTCATATCATCTCTCACATTTTTTTACATATATTTTCAAAAAAAATTAAAAAATTAACTTTTAACCATTTTTCCAAAACAATCTAAAAAATGGTTCAAACTTGGATTATTTTAATAGCCTATTGATTCTTTTATGTATTTTTTATATCCATAAAATCTCTTCTCTAATTATTGTTTTAAGAGGCCTGAGTGGCCTCAAAGATTAAGTGAGTTAATGCCTTTGGTCAAAGATTAAGTGGAATTGTTCAGAATTCCCATCATACGTATCTTTTGAGCTTATAAATTAGTTAATGCCTCATAGAGGTCGTGCCAATGATTAAGATTTAAGTGGGATTGCTTAGGATAAGAGATTAGTTTCACTACACATACATTTTCTTAATTTAATGTTATTAAAGTTGTTTTTAGTTAGAACATTTAGGAAGAGATTTGAAAAAATAGAAAGAAAAAAAGTAAGTGAAATATGCATAAAATATATTTACATTTCACCTAGATTCATACACCTTTTCCTTTTTATTTTTTAAATCTCTTCACAAATCCTCCAACTAAACATAACGTAAATATATAGAACAGTTCATATAAAAAATACATTTAGAATATAGTCGATCACAGTTTAATTAATATGGACTATTTATATAAGTGTCATTTGAGAAGAAAAATAAAAGCTGTATTTTGCAGCTTGCCAAAAAAGTTAAAAGTTGACTTTTTTTGGCATTAAAACCATTTGAGAAGGTAGTTAAAAGCTACATATGACATTATAGTTATACCCTCCATGTTTACATTTATGGGCTAGGGTAAAATCCTTTGGGTGAAGATATTTTAATCATTTGAATGTGATGTGACAGTATAAACAAATATTAATAAAAAAAAGTTAAAAAAAAAGTAAAAAAACAGTTTTTATCAACTTTCTAAATAACTTTCTAAGAAAGTCAAAAAGTTTGATTAAAAGTTAAAAGTTAACTTTTAACCATCTTTCCAAAACATTTCACCTTTTTTTGTGAACAATATTTTGAGTTTATGCATCTAACATTTTTTATTTTTTCTTGACCAAGTGTTATTTGCTATATTCGGTTTCAGTGTTGTGATTTGGTTTTTAGTTATAAATTAGCCTCGCTTAAAAAATGTGTGGAGAATGAGTTTTTACCTATTATTTTTCCCAAACGTTATTTCATATATAGGTGATGGTGTTGAAGTCTAACAAAGGCTTATTCAGTGTTAGCAAATTTAGAAGGTTTAAAAGGTCATATATATTTAGGAAAAATTATACATGAAGCGTATGAATAAATAACTTTAATAAAAGGGATAGTGAAAGGAGTGGTAATAGCTCGGATTCACTGGTTATATTTCTTGCATTGGAGTACTTTTTATGAAATAAAATTTGAGTAAAAATTTAAATAAGAGCTACATATAGTTGAATTGCATCCCTAAGCTAAGCTAATGGACAACGCACGTAATCTTCACC
The DNA here is from genome assembly GCA_030407325.1 of Camellia japonica. NCBI lineage: Eukaryota > Viridiplantae > Streptophyta > Magnoliopsida > Ericales > Theaceae > Camellia > Camellia japonica. The sequence goes on from JAPPVO010000016.1 coordinate 168,244,204, forward strand.
AAAATTGTAGTACTATTTCACCTTTGTCATTGTGTGGATATTACTCCAGCAGCCTCTAAAACTAATCACGATTGGTTTTATATATGCTGTGTGCATGTTAGGCTGCCTACCGACAGAGACAGATTCAAGATTGAGGCTTTGGGGGCTACTCTATAGTTTGAAAAATTAGGGACTATTTTATATAATTTTGAAATTATTTAAAAAAAATTTGAAGGTGCAAACTTTTATAATTTTAAATTATTTTAAAATTTTTAGTATAATATATGATATTTTTAAAATTTTTGGCTGTGAAGCCGCCCTCTAGATCCATCATTGCCTATGGATTGTAATTATTTTATGATTAAAAAAAGAAAAAAAATTTAAGGATAATCAAGTGAGCACTAGGAAGGTCCAAATCAACATTAATATAGTGGGCTGCTATCCATCATAGAGGGTATTTCATTAGATTTTTTCACATTTTACTAACAAAAGATAAGAGTAATTTTATTATTTATATTCATAACATATTTTTATCTGGGTAATTTATAACGAAAAATTGAGCCGAGCCACGATCCTTTGATTTCTGTTGTGGGCCGAATTAAAGGGCCGGAGTGTGGACATCGAGTAGCTCGGTCCCTTTTTTTCTGAGTACCAAATGGGGCAAAGGCGGTGACCGAGCTACCTAATACTAGGCCCAAGGGTTGGCCGAGGTGTTTGGTAAGATGGAGAGCTGAGCTAGGTGTAGCTCGGTCGATGCTTCTTTTCCATTACTTAGTTAAGCACAGAGCCGGAATAACTTGGTTGACCGCAATGTCAACCGAGGTAAAGGGCTCAGCCGAGGTAAAGGGAGTGGCTATCTCACTTGGCTTGCAGTGATGAGGGTGTTCTAAGGGTAAGCATTATCCTTGGGCATCAGACTCCTAGTAGGACTCTGCTAAGGAGAGTTAGAGTCCTACTGAGATTGTGCAAACCATCTCACTTGGTTGGTAGTGAGTAGGGTGTGTGATTCCTAGGAGGACTCTTATAGGGAGAGTTGGAATCCTACTAGGATTGTGCCAAAGTAAAGTCTATAAAAGCTCATGACCAAACCTATGTACAGGTATCCTCATTCTTATTCTAGAATACACAGAGCTTTTGTGTCTATTATCTAATTTGCTGACTTAGGCATCGGAGGGGTTTCTGGCACACACCCGCCGACTAGCTCACGTTTGTGTTTTCAGAAAGTAAAGCGACGACGTTTGGAGGAGCGCAAACTTGGTCAACAGGATCATACGAGAAGAATTATTTCGTACTCGTACAATTGGCGCCGTCTGTGGGAATTACACATAGAACAAAACCTTTTGATCGAGTTTTCTTCTCTAGTTGAAATCAATGGCGCACAACGAAGATTTTCTGCAATCTGCTATAGATGGGCAAACCCCGGAAGGGGGTGGAAGGCGCAAAGGTTTACCTTCTATCCCACCTATGGCGGAATTAGATCCCCAGTGAAGGAATCCGCGGAGAGAAGCGAGAGAAAGACAGGGCTCAAGTCCACACCGCTCTCAAAGCCCTGATAGACAGAGGCGGAAGATGGATCCTCAGGTTCTTGAAGATCGCGTAAGGGAGCAAGACGAAGTAATAAGAAGAATGATGGCTGACATAGAGTCTATGAAGAGCCAGATAAAAGGCAAAGGGGTGGAAGCAAAAGAGGGGCACAAAGGCAACACACACTCTTGCCACTCAGAAGATCGTGACAGACAAGTTGATGGGTCGTTGAACACACCAAAATTAAATACTAAACTATACCAAATTCAATTAGAATAATGGCAAGTCCAGGTATCGATCCACAGGGACTATTGTGAAATTAAACTAATTTAATTGTTAAATTCCTAAATTAATTTTGATAAAAAGATTGATTGTTCATAACCTAATTTAATAACAAATAAATTAAACTAAGGAATTAAATTATCAATAATAAATGAAATTGGGTTTACCAAATTGGGGGAAAAATTAAGGCAAAGAGTCCACCACTAGCCACGTAATTAGGGTTTCCAATTGAAATCAATTATGCTATGGTTTGAACGGATTAATGCTTCGCAACTACAAGCTCAAAGCATTTAACAAAAAGATTATCACATTCAATGTACGAGCACGAACCATCTCAAGTAATACGAATCGTTCACTCTAAACTAGGGTAGTGATACGACTCGTTCCTCGTAGTATTGTTCGTCTCATACCTTGAATGTGAAGGAATAGAAAACTCATGTATGGATAACATTCAACAATCGCAGAAAGTCAAATATTTGAAGAAATAATGAAAGATGTATAAAAGAAACTTCTAAATCTCCATACAAATGTTCAAACCTTTACATAATTAAAAATCAAAAAGAAAACTAAATAATTACATGGCTAGGGTTTCATCAAAACCCTAGAAAATGAGACTAGCCACTCATGGAGGAGTGGAGGGAGGTAGATGGAGAAGGAACCACCATGGGAGACATCCTTGAAGCTTTTAGTTTTTCTTACCTTCCAAACCCTAGCCTCTCTCTTTAGGTCAAAATAAGTTCAAAACCCTAGAAAAGCCTTTTCCTTTTCTTTTTATACTTCTACTCACTTCCAAACAGGTTTAAAACGTTGGTTTGACTTTCCCAGAAAAAGTCAACGCACGTGCGGGAAAAGTCAACGCACGTGCGGGACAGTCAACTCTATCCAAATTCTGTCTTTTTGCCCATTTTATGCTCCGACGATGTACAACCTGATTGACACTCAACACACATAAAGTATACAGTTTGACCAGCAAGTGAAGTTAAGAGATTCTAATTAATGGCTTCAATGATCTACATTTCGGCCTTAATCACAAGTCACACCATCACAAACTGAAAGTAGAAACCTCAGGTCGGGCGATACACAATCAAAGACTTCCAGGACACGCTACTACAGGCCTGAGAGAATGAGGACTGAAAGGGCTCGAAGGAGAGAAGACACTCAGGCTTGCGACCCCTGCAGAGTCTTCGCACTACAACGATTGGCTCTTAGAACACATGGGAGTGTCGAGGTTGGAATTCCAGAGCCACGCCTTGCCTATGAACCAGCAAACAAAGCGTTAGCAAGGTTACAGAGCTCACCATTCATTCCGGCGATAGAGAACGCACCATTACCCTCTAGTTTCCACCACCCTAAATTCACTATTTATGAGGGAAAGTCGGACCCCTACATGCACTTGAGCCACTTCCGCCAGGTTATGGCCGTATATCAACGAAACGAGGCTCTAATGTGTATCATGTTTCCTTCCAGCCTTGGTGACCTGGGTTTAACATGGTTTGAAAGGTTGCCAGAAGGTAGCATAGCGTCGTGGGCGCAACTAGCGGAGGCATTTGTGACCAGATACAGAACGAACATCAAGACACCAGTGGAGATTGACCAGCTTCTCTCCATAGACATGACGAGGAAGAAACATTGAGGTCTTACAATAACCGGTATTGGGAGACTTTTAATCAGATTGGAGATTGCTCTACAAACCTAGCTATCGCACAATACAAACGAGGTTTGCCGGCTGGCAATAAATTGAGGGATTCAATGACAATGACGCCGCCCTTCACTATGGAAGCCCTAATGGTGATAGTGCACCAACACATCCGGGTAGAGGAAGAAGGGGCGCGCACCGAGGCAAAGTCCAGTGCAACAGGGATACTAGATAAGAAGCTTTTTGGCCAGAGTTAACACGGTTGACAAGTAGGATTGACCGCACAAAAGTCTTTGCTCGACTGGGGGGCAATTGGGAAGGTTGGCAGGTTTGACCAACTCTCTCTAACAAGTCTTTGCCCGACTGGGGGGCAATCAAGAAGCTTGGTAGGATTGGCTAGCATTTAGCTCTTCTTCAGCCGAGATAAGGATCCGCGCTGAAGAAAGTTGGCAGGAATAACCAACATTGAGCTCTCTCCTAAGCTGAGATAAGGATCTAGGCTGCAGGACGTTGGCAGGTTTGGCCAACACTTTTTTTCATTCCTAAGTCGAGATAAGGATCTAGGCTGCAGGACGTTGGCAGGTATGACCAACATTTAGCTCTCTTCAGCCGAGATAAGGATCTAGGCTGAAGAAGGTTGGCAGGAATAACCGATATTTAGCTCTCCTAAGCCGAGATAAGAATCTAGGCTGTAGGAAGTTGGCAGGTATGACTAACAAAACTTTTGCACTCTTTGGCCAGGATGACAGTTACCTCGGCCAAAGTAGGTTGGTAGGTTTGACCAACATTTAGCTCTTCTAAGCCGAGATAAGAATCACGGCTCAAGAAGGTTGGCAGGTTTGACCAACAAAGTTTTTTGGATTCTTCAACCGAGAGGCGTACCTCGGCCAAAGCAAGCTGACAGGTTTGACCGACATATTTTTGAATGCTTGGACCGAGATGGTTATCTCGGCCAAAGAAGGTTGGCAGGGTTAGTGTTAACCGAGTTAAGTCTGCTTGGCGAGACACAGAAAGAACGACTCGCCATACGATTGCAAACTCAAAAGACATAAATGTTGAAGGCAAAAAGACGGGGTTGTTCAAATTTTTTGGAAGGACATGTTGAGCTACAGACAAGACTTATTGGGGCCGAACGAGCTATGAAACCGAACAACTTTTTAGCTCGGCAGAGTGGGGCGTTCTTAGCTCGGCTGGAGGAAAAATAATCCTAATCATGCTATGCAGATGGAATTAGGGGGCAATAGAGAGGATAATTTATAACGAAAAATTGGGCCAAGCCACGATCCTTTGATTTCTGTTGTGGGCCGAACTAAAGGGCCTGAATGTGGACGTTGAGTAGCTTGGTCCCTTTTTATCTGAGTACCAAACTGGGCAAAGGCATTGACCGAGCTACCTAATACGAAGCCCAAGGGTTGGCCGAGGTGTTTGGTAAGATGGAGAGCCGAGCTAGGTGTAGCTCGGTCGATGCTTCTTTTCCATTACTTAGTTGAGCACAGAGCCGGAATAACTTGGTTGACTGCAATGTTAGCCGAGGTAAAAGGGTCAGCCGAGGTAAAGGGAGTGGCCATCTCACTTGGCTTGCAGTGATGAGGGTGTTCTAAGGGTAAGCATTATCCTTGGGCATCAGACTCCTAGTAGGACTCTGCTAAGAAGAGTTAGAGTCCTATTGGGATTGTGCATATCATCTCACTTGGTTGGTAGTGAGTAGGGTGTGTGATTCCTAGGAGGACTCTCATAGGGAGAGTTGGAATCCTACTAGGATTGTGCCAAAGTAAAGTCTATAAAAGCTCATAACCAGACCTATGTACAGGTATCCTAATTCTTATTCTAGAATACACAGAGTTTTTGTGTTTATTGTCTATTTGCTGACTTAGGCATCGGAGGGGTTTCCGACACACACCCGCCGGCTAGCTCACGTTTGTGTTTTCAGGAAGTAAAGCGACGACGTTTGGAGGAGCGCAAACTTGATCAACAGGATCATGCGAGCAGAATTATTTCGTACTCGTACATCTATTATGATTATCAAGTAGATGTTGATGTTCTCAAATATCATATTACTTGTTAACAATTAAGTCTATTTTGGATATGATGGGCGTTATATATATATATATATTATATTAAAAAATCTCTTGCATTTTTTTTTTGGGTATTATTTTCAAGAGAGGTTGAGGCTTGTATATTTATTTTTCCATTTTGCACTTTCTCCTGATATTAGTTATAATTCTTTGTTTTTTTTATTATTTTTTATTATCTCTATCTAATGTATTTAAGGTAAATTACAAATACATTTCATAAAATTTGTTTAAAATATAAATTGTTCTCTATAGTTCTAAAAATTATATTATTGTCTACTATGCAACAATAAAATTATTAAAATTGTTACTTAAAATATATTTTTGATATCATTAAAATTATTAATTAACTTAATGATTTATAAATAAAATGAACAATTTGTTATGTGATTTGAAATTAGAAGAGGAGAGATGTAATTTTCAAAATCATATAAAGCAATTTATATTTAAAGCAAATTTCAAAGGTTCATATTTTAAGCAAATCTCAATGAATGTAATTGTAATTTAGCCATGCATGTATCTATTTAATATAAATAAGGGAAAATTACATTTTAACCTTCTCAATTATAGTTCCATATCATTTCACCCGTTTAACTAAAAATTATAACACTCAACCTACTCATCCATTAATTTTTCCCAATTTGAATCTTAGGCCCCGTTTGGGGACTTACCTTTTTAGCCAATTAGTCAAAAAGTTATTAAATTAGCCAAAAAGCCAACAACCCATACCAAAAAGTCAAAGATTCTCTTTTCTCTCTATTTTTTGCACATCTTTTCGTAATTAGCCAAAAAGTCATCCCAAACATACAAGTTTTTTTTAGCTACCTTTTTAGCCAAATAGCAAAAAAGTTACTAAATTAGTCTGTTCCCAAACGAGGCCTTAATGACAAAAGTATCTCACAAAGTTGTTGTTGTTGTTGTTGTTTTTTTTTTTTTTTATCATGAAAAACGTTCACTAAAAAAAAAAAAAAAACCTGAAAAGCTCAAAAATAGTTTTTAAAAATTAAATCAAATAGACTGATAATATAATTTTAAGTATTTCACTTGGGATGCCATGTGTAACTCACATGTCAAGTTTTTATTTATTTATAAAACAAGTTCTTAATTGAATATTTATATTGATACAAATTAATAGTTTAAGATGAAAAAAAAAAAATACTAGCATTTTTTAGTTGGAGAGGTAAAGTGATATTAGGTAATTAGTTTAAGGAGGTAAGGTGTAAATTACCGTATTGCTGAAATGGTATTTTCGTCATAAAGATTTAAATTGAAAAAAATTCATAGATGATGGAGGTAAAGTATTACAATTTTTAGTTAAAGGGATAAGGTAACAAAGAACTATCAGAATAAATTGTAATTTACCTTATAATTGATGTTGCATTTATTTATCCTCGTGTAATTTTATTATATAGTTTAGAGAAAAAAAAACTTCAAAATAATATATTAACAAACGTAAATGCCAAAAAATTTAATTATTAATAGTGGAAAATAAGTTTTAAATTAAAAGAGTTCCGTTTGAGACCTCGAATTTGGTAGCCCCGAATGCCCCTAATTCCAAAAACGGGGTCGTTTTTGTTTTTTTTGTTTTTTTTTTCTTTTTCAACAGAAGAACGAAGAAGAAGAAGAAGGAGGAACGAAGAAGAAGGAGGGGGAAGGGGAGGAGGAGGAGGAGGGGGGGACTGGAGGGGGCCCAAAAAATGGGGTTGAAGGCGGAGGCGGAGGCGGAGGCGGGAGGCGGGGGGCGGAGACGAGGCAGAGGCGACGAGCCGATGGCGGGCAAGGCGACGAGCAGCGACAGAGGCGACGAGCCGACGGCGGGCGAGTTGACGAGCAGCGACGATCGTAGCAAGCTTGGCGACGATCTGGCGACGATCGGCGACGATCTCTCTCTCCGCTCGCTTCTCTCTTTCTCACTCTCCCTCTCCCTCTCCCTCTCCCTCTCTCTCTTTTTCTCTCCCTCTCCGTCTTCCTCACTGCGTATCAGACTGGAATGGCTGAAACGACGTCGTTTCAGCCATTCGGGGCATTCGGGGGAGAGATATTTCGAGGCACAAAACATTTCTGTAAATTAAAATATTAATATGTATAAAATAAATAAAATTGTTACATTTAAATTTTAGCGCCTAAAATTGATAAAAAAAAATTATGTCGTCTATGCTTCTCATAAAAGATAATACATAAATAATCTAATTAATTTACATTTTCTCATACGAACCTTTTCATTTTAACATTAGAAAATAATATAGGCCCCAAATTTTCTATCAAATAAATGGCTAAATATCTCACATGAATATCCATGTGAGACATTTGGCCATTTATTTGGTAAAAAATTTGATATTCTTAACATTATGCTTTAACATTTGAGCCGTGCCTTGCACGAGTTTTTATTTTTATATATTTAGTATATATTATGTGTATATATATATGTATGTCATGGTGAGTACTTCTGAAACATGGTCACCTAGTAATTCATAGTATTATGATTGATAAAGAAAGTGAGATATTATAATTTTATATTAGATGATTAAAAAATATAAAAGAACATGATAAATAATGAGTAATAAAAAAAAAAATGAATGCGTAATATTTTGAAAATATCTAATAATTTTCCGTATGTCATTTGTTGGTTAGATTTCCATTAACTTTTAAAAATTATTATTTTTCTTATTATAACATTGCTTACTAAACGCATTAAAGGCTAACATTGTTTACTAAACGCATTACAGGCTAAAAACAGTTGCAAAAACCTCATGATGACTTTTTGTCTTTATTTGTTTGAATTATTTAACCTTTTTTGTTTTCTCATCCTCTTATGGTCAGCAGATAAGGTCAAATTTATTGAATAATCAATTGGATTAGTGGATGGAAAGTTTACGGCAAAATTGTAAATAAGTGAGAAAAGTAAAATAATTATAAATAAATTAAAAAAAAAGTATAAATGGGTCTATACTATAATATAAATGAAAATTATGATCTTACTTCCACCAAAGGGCATATTCTTGCACCTTTATATTTTTGTAAAATTAATAATGTTTCTTCTTATTAATTCACAATTGTTTAAAATTTATTGATTTAATTAGACGAGGTAAGTGATGAGTTGTGACATAGTAAGTATTTAAGAAATGTTTATAGTTTTCTATTCATCATTCACGAAAAGAGAGCTCAAATAAAATTTTTATATTCACTCAAAAAAAGAAAAAAGAGCTTTTATACTATTTTTTGTATTTTTAATTTGAAATCGTATGAAATTCAAATAAAATGTTCAAAAAAACAATGCTAATAAATATGTGCACAATAGAGTTTTACACATATTCAAAGGAAACATATTAACGTAGATAAAAAGTTTACTCACGACTCTAAGCAGACTAGGCCATCTAGATAAAATTTCTCTAGAAACAAAACCAACAAATTATATTAGATTAGCCCCCTATAAAAAGATTATCATGAACCATTACAATTTAAAATTTAATTTTTTGGAATTTTCATAGCAGACTCATTGTGGGTGTGCACTATCTTCTGTGTAATACTGCTCATTTGAAAATCTTATTGAAAGCTGTGTGCGGACCATTGTTTGGGAATAAAGTTGGTCAATCGGGCTGGTTCTTGTATGAAGTGGGGTGTCCACTGTTCAGTGACGGTCCAATCAGGAGAGCACAAAGTGCGACCCTTAGAGCATCCACAATGGTCATACTAACCAGTGTGTTAGTGTCAGGTGTTAAATTTTGGCTAACTGAGAGTATTGTTTGGGGCTGCAATGGAACTGTTAGCGTGTGTGTTAGTGGTGTGTGTTAATTTGTTTGTTATCTGCAGCTAGTGTTTTAGCTAGCGAAGGAGTGCGTTTGTTTGTGTTACAGGTTGATCGGCCAGTTGCTCGGTCAACAACAATTTTTTTTTATTTTTATTTTATTTTATTTTTTTTTTATACTTGTTGGGATTTTTTTTTAGACTTGAAATTTAATTTTGGACTTGAAATTTTTCATTAAACTAAATTATTTATTTATTTTATTTATTATATACACACACATATATATATATATATATTTAACACACACCTTAACACATTCATTGCATCACCACTCACTTTTTAAAATTAACAAACTCTTAACACATCTTAACAAATATTTTTAGATCCTACTTTTATTATTTTTTAGGATAATGTTTCGTAGCTCGAAAAGGCCGGGCTCGAATTGGCTCGAAAACGAAAAACGACGTCGTTTTTTGTTTTGTTTTGTTTTTTTTTTTTTCCTTCTTTTTCTTCCCAGCTCGGCAAGAAGAAGAAGAAGAAAGGAGAAAAGAAAAAGAAGAAGAAAAAAAAGGAGGAAGAAGCAGAGGAGAAAGAGGGAGAGAAGAGAAGAGGAAGAACAGAGGAGAAAGAGAGAGAGAGGATCGTCGCTGCCTTGCCACCGCCGTCGCCTCGCTGCCGGCGATCGTCGCAGCACCAGCGATCGCCGACTCTGCCTCGCCTCTGCCGCTGCTCGCCTCGCCTCACCACCGTCATTTTGATGGCCCCCTCCAGTTCCTCCTCTTCCTCCTCCTCCTCCTCCTTCCCCTGCTTCTGGTTCTGCTTCCCGAGCTTTCTCCTTTTCGAGCTTTTCGAGCCCCATAACTTTCGAGCTGTGTATCAGCTCCGTATTTTTTATCATATAATACACTTTAATACATTTTTTCAATCATTTCATTGTGGATGCCCTTAGATAGCAAAGGTGGCGCATAAGTACAGTGTGGGCCTTGTGGCCCAGATTTAATTGACTTTTGTGGTCTTTGATTGCCTGACTATATATGTGGTTTAACCTTCCAGAAGTCTAAATTATTGGGTCCTCAAAAGGTGCAGTTGGGCAGTCCTCTCAACATTACAGCTGACAAACTTCCCAAGGTCAGCAATCAAAAAATCACAACCCAAAAAAAAATCACAAGACTCCCAACTCTAATTTGAAAAATCAAAAATGTTTCGACCCTTTAAAGTTGAGCATTTTCATAATCTCTAAAATGATGTAGATTAATTATATATTTTTATTTTTTTATTATTATTTTTTTTAATCAATCACAAGTGAACGAGAGTTGTAAAAGTTCTATAGCATTGTTATTTGAAAATAGTGGTCTTGATTCCATTCTAGCCAAAAAAAAGGGAGGAATTTAATTTAATTTAATTTAATTTTTAACGCCACTACAAATAGATTGGCATATTTATTTTTCCATTCCGCCCTTTCTTCTGATATTATTTATAATTCTTTTTTTATTTATTATCTCTGTGGCGTTTTGAAAAGTTGGTAAAAAAATAGTTTTTTGGCTTTTTTAGTCTATTTTGTCTTTTAATAGATAAAAAATGTGAGAGGTGATATGATCCAAAATGGATAAAAAGCCAAAAGCTGGCTTTTTACCTCCTTGCCTAATGTATTTAAGGTAAATCACAAATACATTCCATAAAATTTGTTTAAAATATAAATTGTTCTCTGTAGTTCTAAAAATTATAAATATTTCTCCTGTCATAATTTTTAATTATTCTCCACTACGCTATAATAAAATTATTTAAATTGTTAATTAAAATATATTTCTGACATCATCAAAATTATTAATTAACTTAACGATTTATAAATAAAATGGACAATTTGCTATATGATTTGAAATTGTAAGAGGAGAGATGTACTTTTCAGAATCATATGAAGCAATTCATATTTTAAGCAAACTTCAAGAGTTCATATTTTAAGCAAACCTCAAGGGATGTGATTGTAATTTAGCCATGCATTTATCTTTTTAATATAAATAGGGGCAAATTACATTTTAACCTTCTCAACTAGAAATGGCAAGGGAGCGGGGTGAGGCCAGGGATCACACTCCCTGTCCTCAATCCCCGATGGTAATAATTTCCCTGTCCCCGACCTCGATCCCCGACGGAGAACTTGTCACCTTCGTCGTCTTCGCCCCTTAACGGGGATCGGGTTCCCCAGACCCTGAAAATTCCCCGGCCCAAATCTGTTTCAACAACATCATCAACAACAACTTTTAACATCAACAAAATCATCAAGAACATAGTGGTGACAAAATTATCATTAACAACAAAATCATCATCAACACTTCGTGCATCAACTAAAAAAAAAAAAAAAAAATGAACAAATAGAGACACACACGTACATTATGAAATCCTATCACAGCTCAACAAAGGAGCTTCTATGGAAGAACTCTCCGAACCTGTGGAAACGATGGTGCTAGTTTTGGGTCTCATTTTCTTCATCTTCTCCATCGCAAGGACGCGGTGTTCAAGTAGGCGAGTCAAGGACTGAGTCGAATTGGATCGTTGAGCTAGGTTTGAGATATGGGATTGTCGGAGATTTACCATTGTTATGTTCGGCTATCAGATCTATTGTGGGCTTTGCAAATCTGAAATCAGAGAGAGAAAGCTAGGGATGAATCTGAACAATTATCTACAGAGGAGGACAGTGGTGTGAGGCAACAGAGGCGGTGGCACTGAGGAGGAGAAGAAGTGCGAGAGTGAGAGAGAGAGAGAGAGAGACTTTGAATGAGTGAGAGAGAGAGAGAGATGTGAAGAAAAGAGAGAGAGAGTAGCGATGAAATGAGAGAGAGAGAGAGAGAGAGAGAGAGAGAGAGAGAAGCAGTACTACGTGTATATATATATATTACGTCGGGGACAAATCGGGTTGGGGCCGGGGCTTGGACGCTTATCATCGTCCCTCGCCCGAAATTGATCGGGGATTAATTTTTGAATACCATTCCCGTCCCGTCGGGGGTATTTTTCGGAAAAAAACTGTTCAAATCGGGATCGGGGATCAGGTCCCCGTCGGGCCGGTTTTAAATTGCCATCCTTATTGTCAACTATTGTTCCATATCATTTCACCCATTTAACTAAAAATTATAACACTCAACCTACTCATCTATTAATTTTTCCCAATTTGAATCTTAATGACGAAAGTATCTCACAAAGTTGTTTTGTCTTTTTTTTAAAATTTTTTTTTATATCATGAAAAACGTTCACTAAAGATTTAAAAAAAAAAAAAACCTAAAAAGCTCGAAAATAGTTTTTAAAAATTAAATCAGATAAATTGATAATATCATTTTAAGTATTTCATTTGGGATGTCATGTGTAACTCACATGTCAAGTTTTTACTTATTTATAAAACAAGTTCTTAATAGAATGTTTACATTGATACAAATTAATAGTTTAAGATGAAAAAAACAATACTAGCATTTTTTAGTTAGAGAGTTAAAGTGATATTAGGTAATTAGTTTAAGGAGGTAAGGTGTAAATTATTGTGCTGCTGAAATGGTATTTTCATCATAAAGGTTTAAATTGAAAAAAATTCATACATGATGGAGGTAAAGTATTACAATTTTTAGTTAAAGGGGTAAGGTAATACAGAACTATTAGAATAAATTGTAAATTCCCTTAGAATTTGGTGTTGCATTTATTTATTCTTGTGTAATTTTATTATTTATTTTAGAAAAAAAAAACTTCAAAATAATATATTAACAAACGTGAATGCCAAAAAATTTAATTATTAATATTGCATAAAATAATTATTAATATTGCATATGGAAAACAAGTTTTAAATTAAAATATTAAAATATTAAAATGTATAAAATATATAAAAATGTTACATTTAAATTTTAGCGCCTAAAATTTATAAAAAGTTAAGTCGTGTATGCTTCTCATTAAAGATAATACATAAATAATCTAATTAATTTACATTTTTTTATACAAACCTTTCATTTTAACATTGGAAAATGCTATAGGTCCCAAATTTTCTACCAAATAAATGACCAAATGTCTCACATAAATGTGTGGTCCACGTCACAATGGAAAATGCTATAGGCCCTAAATTTTTTACCAAATAAATTACCAAATGTCTCACATGGATGTGGGGTCCACAAAATGTGAGACATTTAGCCTCCGTTTGGGAAGTAGGTTGGCTTTTTGGCTTTTTTGGCTATTTTAGCCTGGGCTAAAAAGCTTAGTTTGGGAAGGACTTTTTTGCTTTTTGACTTTTTTGACTTTTTTTGTAAGAGAAGAATGTAATGATTATGAGTTGGATGTGATGTTTTGTTTGTTGTGGCTAAAATAGCCTGTTTTGTCTTTTGTGGCTAAAATAGCCACAAAAGCCCTTGCCAAACGAAGCCTTAGTCATTTATTTGGTAAAAATTTTGATATCCCTATCATTACCCTTTAACATTTGACCCGTGCCTTGCACGAGTTTTTTTTTTTTTTTCAACTAGTATATATTATGTGTACATATATATATATATATATATATATATGTATGTCATGGTGTGTACTTTCGGAACATGGTCATATAGTACTTCATATTATTATAATTGGTGAATAAAGTGAGGTATTATAATTTTATATTAGATGATTGAAAAACATAAAAGAACATGATAAATATGATTAATGAAACAAAATGAACACATAATATTCCGAAAATATCTAATAATTTTCTGTATGTCATTTGTTGGGTAGATTTCCATTAAATTTTAAAAATTACTTTGCTTGATTAGAGTTTTCCAAAAATATTTTTTAGAAAATTCTACTTTCTTGTTTTTCGTGTTTTTTTGTTTTTACTGAATTTTGTTAATATTTTAAGCATTTTTTTTTAATTTCTAGACATGCCTAACATAAATATACCTAAAAAGTAAAAAAATTATGAAAAAAACCTTTTAAAAATTGACTAAATACAAAAAATATAAAAAAAATATGAAAATTCTTGGTATCAGAGCCTGGTGATGTTGTATCCTGTTTCTAACTGTTTAGTTTCTTCTAATTAATCGTTTCCATTGTTTATTCGGTTAATCTAGTTTTCGGTTCCATCTTAATCACCCACGAGATCAGTCTGTTATCCACCTGGTTTCAGTCACCCACTTCCATTTCTTGTCCAAAGTAAGTCCTTAGAGTTAGGCAGTGTGGACATTTAGGATAGGGTCTGTGCTAAACCATTATGGTCTGTGGTAACTTGACAAGAATAGGGTATGTATTAAGATATCTGTAAAACTGATTAATTAGAAAGAACAATGAGTCGATTATTCAGAAGTAACTCATCAGTCAGTTCTAGGTCAACAACTTTACCTTCCATACCTAATCAAGGATTAGTCATTAATGAAGAAGATGTTGAAATACAAAATGATCAATTTAATAGAGATTGGAATATACCAAAATTACAAATCAAAGAAATTTATAAAACAACATTTCTACAGAATGTTTTTAAAGTTGCATTACATGTTAAAACAATTGAACAAGTTTATGCTTTAGAAAAACCTCGAGAAACTTGTCAGTTATTTGATACTAAATTAATTAAAAGACATAAAGATAATGGTTACAATTTTATTCACATTGGTCTAATTCAAGTTGGTCTTAATCCACTTACACCTGTTGGAAAAAATACTTCTGTTTTATTATGCTTAAGAGATGCTCGTTTTCTTAATTATAATGATAGTTTAATGGGAATGATGGAAACTGGTCTTCATAAAGGTCCAGTACATTTTAATTGTTTTCCTGATTTTACGCTCAGTTTAAGTGATCCAAATATTTTACATGCTTTAACATTAAATATTCAACTACATGGTTCATTCACTAATATGATGGCTAAGACACATAATATTGCTTTAATTTATCGTGTTCACTATAAATGTATGCAAACTAATTTAAATGTTCATGCTCTGCATAAATCACCTAAAGATAAAACTTTACTTATTCAAAGTAGTAGTCATAATGAATCCCATATTAATATTCCTAAAATGATTGAATGGAAAGATATTGATTTACCTGATGAATGGATTACTGTTAATGAAAATTACAAACATAATCAGCAACAATCCTCTGAACAAGATATTAAAGATATCAGACAATTTAATGATGGTTCTGTTCATATTAAATTTAACCGTAGTCAATCCTCTAGACATAGTACATCTAGTGTCCCTAGCGAAATAGAAACTGAAGATGAAATATTTACCACACCTCTATTTAGAAAAAATAGTCAACTTAATATCGGTCCAACCATAGGTCCTACAATCAATCCAAAATTAAAAGGAATTGATAATTCCTCAACTTCTCAAATTAGTAAACCTGTTTATTCTACACATACTCATTTCCCTGATGAAGAAGTTCAGTCAACTGACTCTCCGACTCAAACTGATATGGAAGAATTTACACCACCTGTCAATCCCCAATTATTGACAATTAAAAAGGAATTTACTCCCAATCTTGATAAATTACTTATTGATTTTAAATCTAAAGCTAATCGCACCCAGCGCCATGCTTATTATGCTAAATATACTTCTGCTCAAATGTTTCAACTCTCCCAAGAATGGTATAATTTTATGGTTCGATATGGTTTTGAATTACCCTTACTAGAATATGAAGAAAAATATTATAAAACACTTACTACAATTACTAAACATAAATGGAAAACTTCTGCTACCACTACAATTAGTTCTAGTCATCCTCCCTTAGAAAAAATTATTCTTAATCAACAAGGTTCTGAAATTCCTGCCTCTCCTTTTAAATTACCTGGAGATGATAATGAACTCAAAAAAGTTATTGAACAAAATAATTATACTAACCAGTGTTTAAATACAATTGGTAAACAATTAGATAAAATAGAAACTAATTTAGAATCTGTTCACACTTCATCATCTAAACAACCTTTAGATGCACCTTTACTTAACCTACCGAGTAAACGTTCTACCCGAACTAGCCTCGTTACAAATAATCAATCATCTACGGTCCAAGCCATTGAAAAATTATTTACCAAATTAGCAGTACCCGATACTCCCTCACCTTCTAAAGATAAAGGTATTACTGTCCTAAATCAACAATTTGATATTAACCCAAATTCTACTTCCTCTGATACTGACAATGAAATTAATAACTTAGCTCAACAATTCCAAGTTACGAAAATACATTATCCAAAAGTTAATCCTCAAACTACCAAGAATTGGTATACTAAGCCTACTCCTGTCGATTTACAATTTGAAGAAAATAATGTTAATAATCAATTTTCTGTCTCTGCTAAAAAATTATACGAATGGAATATTGATGGTCTTAGTGAAGATCAACTCCTCCAAAAATTAAATCATTTATCTATGGTCTCGAATAGTTATCTCTCTAATTATCCCCAATATACTCAACCTGAAATTGTAAATTTAATTACTACTGGCTTTACT
The DNA here is from genome assembly GCA_030407325.1 of Camellia japonica. Lineage (NCBI taxonomy): Eukaryota > Viridiplantae > Streptophyta > Magnoliopsida > Ericales > Theaceae > Camellia > Camellia japonica. The sequence goes on from JAPPVO010000016.1 coordinate 168,260,866, forward strand.
GGTCAGCTCAAATCTTGGTGGGAAAAATATTTAACTGACACCCAACGAGACTCTATCATCTATGCTAACCAAACTGATGATCAAGGATTACCTATATTTGATGAAAATTTAGGATGTTGCCAACCTGATGGTATTAACCAATTAATTTATACAATTATTAGACATTTTATTGGTACCCCAACTAATATATATTCTCGCATACATGATCAACTCAGTAATCTTACTTGTCCAACCTTAAGTGATTTTAGATGGTATAAAGATGTTTTTACCTCTAGAGTTATGTTGAGAGAAGACTGTACTAAATCATTCTGGAAAGAAAAATTTATTAATGGATTACCTAGTTTATTTGCTCACAAAATTCGGGATGTTCTTAGTCAACCTACTGGTGTTATTGAATATGATAATTTAACATATGGTGATATAATTAGCACTATTCAAAAAGAAGGCTTAAAAATGTGTATTGATTTAAAACTTAGTCAAAAAGCTACAAAAGATAAACATAAAGCTAAATATGAATTAGGAAATTTCTGTGAACAATATGGACTACCTCCTATTGCACCTTCTCGTAGGAAATCACACAAACATTCAAAAAATTATAAATCCAAATATTATCATAAAAACAAGAAGCCTTATTCACCCTCCAAATCTAATGACAAATTTTATACTAAACCCAAAAAGAAATATCATAAATCTAAATCACATCCGAGATCAAAATCTACTAAAGATATTACGTGTTATAACTGTGGACAAAAAGGCCACTATGCTAATAAATGCAAAGAAAACAAAAGCTCAAAGACAGAGTCAATCAACTCCAAATTAATGATGAATCCAAAATTCAGTTATTTGAAATCTTCCAATTAAATCAATCTGATAATGGTTCCTCTTCTGTACTTCCATCTACCTCCAATTCCCCATCTACTAGTGATAATTCTGATTCTGATAATCAAATTACCTTAGGATGTAATGATGTTTGTTGTAAACCTGTTAAACAAATTTCTGTTCTTACTAAACATAGTCAAGAAGAATCTGCTTTAATTGATTTAATTAGTAAATTAGATGATCCTCAATTAAAACAACAATATATTGATAAACTCAAAGGTCTAATGCTTCAATCAGAAACTAAACCTAAGTTTAATAAACCCATTATTAGTTTATCTAAAACTTTAGAAAAATTTAAAAATAAAACTAAAGAAGTTACACTTCAAGACTTACAATTTGAAATCAATCAAATTAAACAAACAATAAGAGATCTTCAAAATAAAGATAATAAATTAGAAAATGAAATTATTAATCTTAAACTTAAACAAAACTTAAATGATTTCCAACCTAATGCACAATCACCTCATGAATCTGAACATAATTCTGATCATGATTCTGATCATACTGATCCAACTAAACTCATATTTGATAATCGATCTCAAGCTACTAACCTTGAAGATAAACGATTAAATTTACTTAATAAAATTTATATGCAAAAATGGTATTCAAGAATTAAAATCATTGTTGAAGATTTTGAATTAGAATTAGTTGCATTAATCGATACTGGTGCTGATTTAAATTGCATTCAAGAAGGATTACTTCCTACTAAATATTATCACAAATGTCAAGAAAAATTAACTTCTGCTAATGGTAGTAAAATGCATATTCGATATAAATTACCTAAAGTACATGTTTGTCAAAATAATGTTTGCTTTAACACTACATTTGTTTTAGTCAAAAATATGACTGATCGGATTATTTTAGGTACACCATTTATATCTTTATTATATCCATTTACCACTTCTACTGAAGGAATTACTACTCATGTTTTAGGACATCCTGTTACATTTACATTCTTATTTCCACCTGAACAATTAGAGTTAAATCAATTACAAGATTGTTCTATTACCCACACTATTAAACGACTAACTCGGCATATTAATTTTCTTAAAGAAGAAATTAATTACAAACGAATAGATCAACAGTTAACTGATCCCGTTCTCCTCTCTCAAATTAATGATTTCAAATTAAAACTTGAATCAACTGTTTGTTCAACTTTACCTACTGCATTCTGGCATAGGAAAAAGCATGTAGTTACTTTACCATATATTAAAGGTTTTAATGAACGACAAATACCTACTAAATCCCGGCCTATTCAAATGAATCATGAATTGTTAGAAATGTGTAAAAAGGAAATTAATGAATTGTTAAAAAATAGAATTATTAGTCCTAGCAAATCACCATGGTCTTGTCCTGCTTTTTATGTTAATAAAAATGCTGAATTAGAACGAGGTGTTCCTCGCCTAGTTATTAATTATAAACCATTAAATGCTGTTCTTGAATGGATTAGATATCCTATTCCTAATAAAAAAGACCTAATTAAAAGACTTAATCAAGCTGTTATTTTTAGTAAATTTGATTTAAAAAGTGGTTTCTGGCAAATTCAAATTCATCCTAAAGATCGATATAAAACTGCTTTTAATACACCTTTTGGCCAATATGAATGGAATGTCATGCCATTTGGGTTAAAAAATGCTCCTAGTGAATTTCAAAATATAATGAATGATATCTTTAACCCATTTAGTCATTTTTCTATTGTTTACATTGATGACATATTAATCTTTTCTAAATCAATTAGTGAACATTGGAAACATTTAACTGCATTCTTTTATACTATTAAAAGTCATGGTCTCGTCATATCCGCTCCTAAGATTAAATTATTTCAGACTAAAGTTAGGTTTTTAGGTTATGATATTCATCATAATACTATTCTCCCAATTAGTCGCTCTATTGAGTTTGCGTCTAAATTTCCTGATGAAATTCTTGATAAAACTCAATTACAAAGGTTTTTAGGTTCCCTCAATTACATTGCTGAATTTTATAAAGACCTTAGGCAAATCTGTCAACCATTATTCGATCGGTTAAAGGATAATCCTCCTCCTTGGTCTTCTACTCATACTGCTGTTGTTCAACAAGTTAAACAATATGTCAAGTCTCTTCCTTGTCTTGGTATTCCTACTGAGAACTCATTCAAAATTATTCAAACTGATGCTTCTGATATTGGTTATGGTGGCATTCTCCTCCAGAAAGTCACTCCTCAGTCATCTGAACAAATTGTTCGTTTTCATTCTGGTGTCTGGAATAAAGCACAATTAAATTATAGTACTATTAAAAAAGAAATTTTATCGACTGTTTTATGTATTCAAAAATTTCAAGATGATATTTTAAATCAAAAATTTTTACTTCGTGTCGATTGCAAATCTGCTAAATATGTTTTGGAAAAAGATGTTCAAAATCTTGCTAGTAAACAGATTTTTGCCCGTTGGCAATCTATTTTAAGTATTTTTGATTTTGATATTACCTATATACCTGGTTGTCAAAATTCCCTACCTGATTTTCTTACCCGAGAATTTTTACAGGGGGGTAAGGGATGAGTGCTACTCCACATATTTCCTATGTTAAAACCCAAATTACCTATTACCAAACCCTGATCAAACAAGTTAACCGCCGCATTAACCGCCTTAAATCAGCCAGACCAACTACTAAAAGAGCCCAATACATCAATCACCAACAGTTACAAGCTCGCCGTGTTTTACGACATAATTATTACAATGATTTACATTATTACCAGAATTACTTAGATCTTCTTTCTGGTTGCTAATCTTTGTTTCCTATTCAACAGATGTCTCGCCCAAGGCCTCCTTCTAAGGCTTTGGTCCCCTCTTCCAGTAAACCTAATCAACTCATAGTTCCTCCTCCTTTGGAGTCAATTAAACCATCCTCTTCCATTGACATAATTAATAGATACCATACTCTTGGTACTATTCACCGTCCTGATTACTCATCTGCACTGGCTAATGATCCTTTTGCCTCTAGCCAATCAGTTTCAGTTACTCCACTTCCAATTAACCAAGTTCGACCCTCTCGAACTGAGTACACCAAATCACATGTTACTAACCTGTTCTACAAAGAACCTAGTCACCCCAGAAGTCAAACCATTAATGAAATTGCTCAATTCCATTTTGGCTCTGGATGTCATTTCATTTCTTCACCTCCAGAGAAGAACCTCTCTTATTACAAAGATATTCTGCTCAACCATCATTCCATTCTGATCAAACCAATTCAGGATCGTGTCTATGCTTACAAGATCCTATACCATTCACTTTACATTCACAACATTGTCTCTCTTGCAGAATGGGGCAATCCTAATCTGCTTCGAGATTTACCTGGTCATTCTATTCAATATAATTATCATGATTATATTGATGCTTGGTTCAAATTGTTCTTGTACCAAAATGAGTCATTTAGTCACTCCTGGTTCATCTCCTTTGATCAAAAATTCAAATCTGAATTACCCACCTGGTTTCTGCGATGGTGGACTCATTATGGCCCCATTTCAGATATTCTTCCCAGTTCACTCAATGAAACAATTGCCTATTTTGCTGCTGTTTACCCATTTACTATTCATCAAAAACAATTTCCTATCTTGCTCAATTTTATATCCAAGTACAAAATCCCATGGATATTCAAATGGCATTATGGGATTGATAACAACATCATTATTCGCCAACACTCTGTTAAATGGTGGCCTAAGTTCAATGTGCCCAGAATTCTTGAAATTGTTTATGAGGAATTTCCTCCTGATTCATGTGCTCCAACACCTGCAATAGTCAAAGCCCAGCAAGCCCAGCAGACCCCAACTGCTGTAATCAGCCAAGGAAGTCAGCCCAGTCTTCCTCCAGTCAATCTTGGCAGTCCCTCATCTAGTGGCTCCAAGCCCAAATCATCAAAGATCAAATCCAAGGGAAAGTCCAAAGACCAACCCAAGTCAAAGTCCAAATCACAGGCTCAGTCCAGTATTCAACCTCCTGCTCAGCCCATTGTTCAACCTGGATCCGCCAGTGATCAATTGCTTCAAATGGCCCGTCTCCTAGTAGATCAAGCCCAAGCCCAATTAAAAAATGAACAATCTCCTGCACCGGCCCAACAGTCTAGTTCAGAAGATAGTTCAGACAGTTCAGAAGGATCCACCAATCAACCTGGTTATGATCGTCCTGAGTTTCATGATGCTCAGGACCCATTTGCTTGAAATAATCAACATAGGATTCTTTATAAATATAAAATTGACTTCAATCACTACTCTTTTGAGAAAAGCTGTCAATTTATATTTATTCTGATTCCTTTACTCACATGCTGCATAGTTTGATTCCTTTACTCACATGCTGCATAGTTAAATTTCAATCAATCAGCCGAAAGTAACCGACAGCCCTGCTCAGTCCTCAATGCTGCCAGCTGCTTTCATCATTTAGCCAACTCACATGCTGCATAGTTAATTTTGTTTTCTATATATTTGTAATTGATTGTAATCGTTCGGCAGATTCCAATTTTCTTGAACCTTTAAGTTTGCAAGGAAAAGAGTGTTCTGCTGAGTGAGATTTACCTTGTTCTGTTCTTCTATTCAGGATCCTTGCAGATTACAATAATTGTAAGTGCAAGTTATTTTCTGTAATGAATTAAAATTGTGTTTTAATTAAATATTTTGATTTGAATTATATTTTGTTTTGTGCATTCCAATTTTATGTTTAAATTGTTTCATCTTTGATTTCGTAATCCATTTCATTTCTTCATTCTTGCTGCTGCTTCTATATTTTTTTTATATTTTTATATATTTATTAATTTTTAAAATATTTTTTCATAAATTTTTACTTTTTAGATACATCTAAGTAAGGTGCATCTAAAAAGGTAAAAAAATATTTAAAAATTTAAAATTATTCACTAAAAAAAAATAACAAAAACTAAAAAAATTAATTTTTAAAAAATTTAATTCAAAAAATTCAAATCAAACACACCGGTTATTTTTTTTATTATAACATTGTTTACTAAACGCATTAAAGGCTAAAAACAGTTGGAAAGACCTTATATTATGATACTTTTTGTCTTTATTTGTTTGAATTATTTTACTTTTTTTTTTTTTTATGTTTTCTCATCCTCTTATGGTCAGCAGATAAGGTCAAATTTATTGAACAATCAATTGGGATTAGTGGATGGAAAGTTTACGGTAAAATTGTAAATAAGTGAGAAAAGTAAAATAATTATATAAAAAAAAAAAAATAGGTATAAATGTGTCTATACTATAATATAAATGAAAATTATGATCTTACTGCACTTGCACCTTTATATTTTTATAAAATTAATTTTATTTCTTCTTATTAATTCGCAATTGTTAAAAATTTATTGATTTAATTAGACGAGGTAAGTGATGAGTTGTGACATATTAAGTATTTAAGAAATGTTTATAGTTTTCTGTACTGTGTGAGTGATTTTCTGATCATACTGCCCTCCTTAGTGATTCAGCTGTAGAACACAGGCAGAATAGATGGCACCCTGCTGTCCTGCACAGAAAGAAAAGGCTCTGGCGGTGGTTCTTCCACCCGGGGGCACTCCGACGATCAGGTCAGTATATCTCTCAAAGATAATCAAGTATTCAACTCACAGGCTTGAGTATAAAAAGCATACCTTTGACCCATGGGGGTGCCTTTCTTTTATAGCCAACACAATCCTAGTCCCTATAGGAGCCTGGCCCTAATGGACTTAGGATTACTGCTAATCTGGAATTCCCGGTTGGATTAGGGTAAACTCTCTAAAAGTTTTATCTTTACCCAAACTGAAGTCTTCTCTCTATCTAGGACTCTTGTCCCTATCCGTTTATCTCGGATTCCGATATCTTCGGAGATAACCTCGACAACTTCGAGATTATCTCGGCGTAACTACCACGACACGTGGCACCTCGGCCGACACGTCGGCGTCACCATGCCACGTGTTGGTACTCAGAAAATATATCCCCACATGTACATCATTCACGAAAAAGAGAGCTCAAATAAAGCTTTTATATTCACTCAAAAAAAAAAAAAAAAAAATAAAGCTTTTATACAATTTTTTGTATTTTTAATTTGAAATCATACGTAGTTCAAATTAAATGTTCAAAAAAACAATGCCAATAAATATGTGCACAATAAAATTTTATACATTCAAAAGACACATATTAACGTAGTGAAAAAGCTTACTCACAACTCTGCGAGACTAGGCCAACTAAATAAAATTTCTCTAGCAACAAAAACCAACAAATTAAATTAGATAAGCCCCCTATGAAGTGGTTGATTATTTTTTTTTTATCATGAACCATTACAATTTAAAATTTAATTTCTTGAAATTTTCATAGTAGACTCATTGTGGGTGTACACTATCTTCTGTGTAATGCTCTGCTCATTTGAAAGTGTTATTGCAGCCGTGTGGACAATGGTTTCGTAATAAGTTGGTCAATCGGGCTGGTTCTTCTATGAAGTGGGGTGTCCACTGTTCAGTGATGGTGGCCCATAAACACAGTGTGGGCCTTGTGGCCCTGATTTAATTGACTTTTGTGGTCTTGATTGGCTGACTGTATATATACACTTTTAACCTTCCAGAATCTAAATTATTGGGTCCTCAAAAGGTACACGGTCAATTCTCTCAAATACTACAGTTGACAAATGTCCCAAGGTCAGCAATCAAAAAATCACAAGACTCCCAACTCTAATTTGAAAATCAAAAATAATAATGATACAGACTTCCACTATTCCTCATTCCCACCATCTCACACACACGTGAGGATTAGTGATTGGAGGAGAAAAAAAAAAAAAAATTGACCAATGACAGTCCACTGGAGGTCATGGGGTCTCCCCAGTGGGGGTCTCAAGTATTTTGGAATCAAAAATACTTGGACCTCAAAGTTGGAGACTCTCATGATCTTTAAAATGATATAGACCAATAATGTATTTTTTTTTTCTTTCCTTCTTGTACCAATCACAAGTTATTGAGAGTTGTGAATGTTATGTTTTTTTGAGAGTATGTAGCATTGTTGTTTAAAAATAGTGGTCTTGATTATATTCTGACCAAAAAAGGGAGGAATTTAATTTAATTTAATTTAATTTTTTAACGCCACTACAAATAGGTATTATTCAAGACTCACCAAAAAAATCTATTAATATAATAAAATAATTGACAAAGACTACAATTGTGGAAAGACTTAGTAAAATAGGTCTGGTTTTAATGTTTGGCATGTGACACAAATTTTTGAATCGCTATTGCATTTATGAGATATAAAAATATATTTAACTTCTCTCTAATTGGAGAAAGATTTGATTGTGTTTACATTGGATTCGTATGCCTCAATTATAAAGAGGGAGGTCTGGTCGTGTTACGTTGGATTTATGTGCCATCTTTATAAATTGTATTTCATTAATTCAAGTTATTCATATTGTAGATTTTTATTTACAAATCATTCATAAAATAAATCAAATTGATTCGATAATCATAATTATATGATTTCATTATTTTTTTCTTTTTTATAAATGAACGACTAATTTAAAACAATACTTGTCTTGTTTTTAAATCAAAAAATGATAAAATCATGCCACCACAATTATCTAATATATAATGATCTGTAAATAGAATTTACAAAATGAGCAACTCAATTTTTCTAAATCAAACTTGGTGATGGATATACGAAATGAATAGCTCAAATTTTATGGAAAAAAAGACTTGTGATGAAATCAATAAACCCAACTAACATAACTCGACTTTTCTCCCACTAGAGAAGCCTGTCTTTAAAAATGCATCTGAAACATAAACAAAGGTGAGGTTCTAGAAGACCTCATTCTAAGTATTGTTAATGTTTTAATTAATTAAATAAATTAATCTTCTGCCAATATAATTGTTCTATTATTATTTACTTATTTAATATTATCGGAACAGGACCATATTACTACCTTCGGATGTGACGTCATGGTCTTCACTGACCAAATATAACATTATTTTTAAATATTTAAAAACTGAATAACAAAAGTATGATAGTAATTAAACTAACAAATTTAGGAGCCATATATATATATCTATCCAACAAAAAGGTACTGAGAACATACTGTCAGAATATTAATCGGTGAATTAAATTGCTGGTTCTTTAATTTGAGCTAAATTTTACTTTAATACTTATAATTTTAATTTCATCCATTTAAATCTAACCGTTTCAATTATTATGTTTCAATATAGTTCCTCTATTAATTGTCATTAGAAAAAGGTCATGCACAACTAACGCGAAAATTTTATAAATTCTCACACAAGAAAAAAAAATAGTTATACCAGTTTCAAATTTTACTTTGATTCCTTTAATTTCGCATATGATTTTTATTTAAATTGTTAACAGTAAGAATGTTCAAATTAAAAATATAAGGTCTAAATTAATAAAATTAAAATTATGCAGATCAGAATAAACTTTTTTACTCAAATTTGAAAGGACCAATGATGTGACTTACTCAATAGTAACAGTACGGCTAATAGTGATTGTTTTGTCAGTTATAATAATTAGGCTAATTAATGTTAGAAATTTGAGTATATAATATATACGTCCTAATCTCTTAGTTGAGTAATCAAGTCTCTTAGTTTAACCGAAGGGGTTGTGGCACTGTGGTAAGGTCTTAGGGTTTAAGTCCCAAGGTTACAAGTTCAATTCTCTCCTTGAACTAATCTCTTGGGCGAAGCACTGTTGGTTAGGAGGTTGGACCTCAAGTTGTCTAGTCAGCACTTAGTGTAGGTTCAATGCTCTCCCGCTGTGCGAGTCCTGACTTAAGTGGAACTTGTCTTGGGAGGTTCAATGCTCTCCTGCTGTGCGAGTCCTGACTTAAGTGGAGCTTGTCTTGGGAGGTCGGGGCAAGTTCCCAAGTTATAGTCTTGACTTAAGCGGAGCTTATCTTGGGAGGTCGGGGCAAGTTCCCAGATTATAGTCTCCTCGCTCGGAACGACTAACAGAACACCTTGGTGATCTCTGCAAGGGGCGCTGCCTTGGACCTGCGGGAGGGTAGGGAGGATTTTCCTGTAACAAAAAAAAAAAAAAAAAAAAAAAAAAAAAGAAAAGAAAAAGTATCATATGTTTTACAACATGTAGCATCCAAATCTAAAAATTCCAAAATGTTGTCAAGTTTATTTTATATATTTTTTTTTTGATGGGAACTGATTAAATTATTTGGAGCTAGATTAGTTATAAGGAAAATGATTTGGAGCCCTAAAAAGAGGCTCCCTAATCCCCCTAATTTTCTGTTTTGGCAACTGTTTTTTTTTTTTTTTTTTTTCTTACTTGATATGGAAATTAGGGGGATTAGGAGACTCCTTTTAGGGGGATTATAATATGAAATATTATAAGTGATTTAATTACATTGATGACTTGTCCGTTCAGCAAGAATGGCGTAAGGCTACCTTCAACATATCATCATCAAAGATATATAATGGAATTATTTTATTTTATTTTGTTTTTTGCCGAGGTTTGTTTTTATTTTTTAGGCACTATTTGTTATTAGAGTGATGCTACATATCTCGAATTTGAGCTTGCCTTGAATGACTCGAATTTTATCTGTCGTCCGGCCAGTCGTCCGACAAAAAGGTTGACAGTCGCGGTTGACAAGGTGACAATCGTGATAGACAAATGTTTCATCTGGTCGTTCGGTGAATACAAAATCGAGCCATTCAAGATAGCTCAATTCGAGACACCAAGAATTTATGTTGTTATTATCAAACAAATTTCTTCGTTTATTTTCTTCTTATTCTTGGTCAAAACGCCTATTCTGAAACAATTTGGAAGAGGAATTTATAATTCTTATACAGATGAGACTGATTGATCAGTGAATAATTCTAAAATCGATAATTTATTTACAATTGAGTATCACAGAATTGAAAAGCGGAGATCTTAAGTGAAATAACAAGGTCAACTTGTTTAATTGTATACTTGGTTTCTGTTTTTTTTTTTTTTTTTTGAAAAACAGTTTGAAGAATTATTTCCTAAAATTGTAATATTTTTTTTAGGGCATTTATACACAAGTACTAATTTATGACTTTCAAATCTCAATTAAGATTTTTTGGACCTTTAAATCCCATTAAAAAAAAAATTTATTATTATTTTTTGAATAATGCTTGGGACCCCCTTTTGGGGGTCACCCCCTCACTCCCCTTTGTCACGTGACGGGTGGTGATTAGAAGAGCAGGAAAAAAAAGAAAAAGAAAAAGAAAAGGGGACCAATGAGAAAGAGAGGGGGTCAAAGGGGGTGGGGGAAAAGGGGGGATGAATCATTGTTGTTATTTTTTTAAGTTTGAAGAATCATTTCCTAAAATTGTAATTTTTTTTAGGGGCATTTACACACAAATTTTAATTTATGACCTTCAAGTCTCAATTTTGAACCTTTAAGTCCCATTAAATTTTTTATAATTAGAATTACCTTTCAAATAATGATTGTTCATCAATCGGGCTGGTTCTTCTATGAAGTGGGGTGTCCACTGTTCAGTGACGGGGGCCCATAAACACAATGTGGGCCTTGTGGCCTAGATTTAATTGACTTCTGTGGTCTTGATTGGCTGACTATATATACACACTTTTAACCTTCCAGAAATCTAAATTATTGGGTCCTCGAAAGGTACAGTTGGTCAATACTCTCAAATAGTACAGTCGACAAATTCCAAGGTCAGCAATCAAAAAATCACAAGACTCTCAACTCTAATTTGAAAATCAAAAACAATAATGATACATACTCCCACTATCCCACATTCCCATCACTCCTATACATACGTGAAATTAGTGATTGAAGAAAAAAAAATATTTGATCAATGACAGTCTACTGGGGTCTTGGGGTTCTCCCCCAGTGCGGATCCCAAGCATTTTGAAATAAAAAATACTTGGATCTCAAAGTTGGGGACTCTTATGATTCTTAAAATGATATAGACTAATTATGTATTTTTTTTTCTTTTCTTCTTGTACCAATCACAAGTCACTGAGAGTTGTAAATGTTGTGTTTTTTTGAGAATCTGCAACATTGCTGTTTGAAAATAGTGGTCTTGATTATATTCTGACCAAAAAAAGGGAGTAATTTAATTTAATTAAAATTTTTTTTAACGCCACTACAAATAGGTATTATTCAAGACTCACCAAAAATCTATAAATATAATAAAATAATTGACAAAGACTACAATTGTAGAAAGGCTTAGTAAAATAGGTCTGATTTTAATGTTTGGCATGTGACACAAATTTTTGAATCGCTATTGCATTTATGAGATATAAAAATATATTTAACTTCTCTCTAATTGGAGAGAGATTTGATTGTGTTTACATTGGATTCATGTGCCTTCATTATAAAGAGGGAGGTCTGGTCGTGTTATGTTAGATTCATGTGCCATCTTTATAAATTATATTTTATTGATTCAAGTCATTCATCTGATAAATTTTAATTTACAAATCATTCATGAAATAAATCAGATTGATTTAATAATTATAATTATATGATTTTATTATTATTATTTTTTTATAAATGAACGACTAATTTAAAACAATACTTGTCTTGTTTTTAAATAAAACAATGATAAAATCATGCCACTACAATTATCTAATATATAATGATCTGTAAATAGAATTTACAAAATGAGTAACTCAATTTTTCTAAATCAAACTTGGTGATGGATATACTAAATGAATAGCTCAAATTTTATGAAAAAAAGACTTGCGATGAAATCAATAAACCCAACTAACATAACTCGACTTTTCTCCCACTAGAGAAGCCTGTCTTTAAAAATGCATCTGAAACATAAACAAAGGTGAGGTTCTAGAAGACCTCATTCTAAGTATTGTTAATGTTTTAATTAATTAAATAAAGATTAATCTTCTGCAAATATAATTGTTCTATTATTATTATTTATTTAATATTATCGGACAGTACCATATTCCTTACCTTCGGAGGTGACGTCATGGTCTTCACTGACCAAATATAAAATTATTTTTAAATATTTAAAAACTGAATAATAAAAGTATGATAGTAATTAAACTAACAAATTTAGGAGCCATATATATCTATCCAACAAGAAGGTACCGAGAACATACTCTCAGAATATTAATCGGTGAATTAAATTGTTGGCCCTCTAATTTGAGTAAAATTTTATTTTAATTCTTATAATTTTAATTTCATCAATTTAAATCTAACCGTTTCAATTACGTTTCAATATAGTTCCTCTATTAATTGTCATTAGAAAAAAGTCATGCACAACTAACGCGAAAATTTTATAAATTCTCACACAAGAAAAAAAATAGTTATACCAATTTTAAATTTTATTTTGATTCCTCTAATTTTGCACATGATTTTTGTTCAAATTGTTAACAGCAATTAACGAAAGAATAAGATTGAAACAAAATTAAAAATATAAGGTCTAAATTAATAAAATTAAAATTATGGAGATCAGAGTAAACTTTTTTACTCAAATTGAAAGAACCAATGATGTGATTTACTCAATATTAATAGTAAGGGTAATAGTGATTGTTTTGTCAGTTATAATAATTAGGCTAATTAATGTTAGAAATTTGAGTATATAATATATACGTCCTAATCTCTTAGTTAAGTGAGTAATCAAGTATCATACGTTTTACAACATGTAGCATCCAAATCTAAAAATTCCAAAATGTTGTCAAGTTTATTTTATATTTTTTTGATGGGAACTGATTAAATTATTTGGAGCTAGATTAGTTATAATATGAAATATTAGAAGTGATTTAATTACATTGATGACTTGTCCGTTCAGCAACAATGGCGTAAGGCTATCTTCAACATATCATCATCAAAGATATATAATGGAATTATTTTATTTTATTTTATTTTTTGCTGAGGTTTTTTTTTTATTTTTTAGGCACTATTTGTTATTAGAGTAATGCTACATACCTTGAATTACAGTTTGTCTCGAATGACTCAAATTTCATTTTGCTGGTCGTCCGGCCGGTCGTTCGATAAAAAGGCTGACAACCGCGGTTGACAAGGTGACAACCACGATAGACAAGTGTTTCACCCGGTCATCTGGCCAGTTGTCCAATAAATACAAAATCAAGCCATTCAAGACAACTAGACAGCTCAATTCGAGACACCAAGAATTTCTAGTGTTATTATTAGAAAAATTTCTTCGTTTATTTTCTTCTTATTCTTTGTCAAAACACCTATTCTGAAACAAGTTGGAAGAGGAATTTATAATTCTTGTACAGATGAGACTGATTGATCAGTGAATAATTCTAACACCAATAATTTATTTAAAATTGAGTATCACAGAATTGAAAAGCGGAGATCTTAAGTGAAATAACAAGGTCAACTTGTTTAATTGTATTCTTGGCTTCTGTTTTTTTTTTTGAAAAACAGTTTGAAGAATTATTTCCTGAAATTGTAATTTTTTTTTTAGAGGCATTTACACACAAGTCTTAATTTATGACTTTCAAATCCCAATTAAGATCTTTTGGACCTTCAAGTCCCATTAATTTTTATTTTTATTTATATTTATTTATTTATTTATTTTTAAGTTTGAAGAATCATTTCCTAAAATTGTAATTTTTTTTAGGGGCATTTACACATAAATTTTAATTTATGACCTTCAAGTCCCAATTTTGAACTTTTAAGTCCCATTAAATTTTTTTATAATTAGAATTACGCTTCAAACAATGATTGTTCATCATTTATAATTATTTATAAAGGAACATGATGATTTGACATTTTTTGTAATTTTTAAAATTTTAAAACATCAACTTTCAAATTAAAAAAACTAAAAAAAAAAAAATTTATGTGCAAAAAAAAAACTAATCAGTGTGTTTGGTTTCAATTTTCTGAAAATTGTGTTTTTTATTTTTCGTGTTTTTGTATTTTTAGTGAATATTTTTAAAATTTTAAGCAATTTTTTAATTTTTTTTTACACCTTACTTAGATGTGTCTACATAGTAAAGTATTTGTGAAAAAATATTTTAAAAAATTAATAAATACACAAAAATATGAAAATGGTATTAAATTTTCATATTTTTTTTTGTATTTTTTGTATTTAGTTAATTTTTTAAAGATTTTTTAAAAAAAATATTATACTTTTTACATGTATTTATTTTAAGTGTGTCTAAAAATTAAAAAAATTGATAAAAATATTTAAAAAAATTCAGTGAAAACAAAAAAATATGGAAAACGAAAACAAATAGATTGAATTTTTTTTTTTTTTGAAAAAATTGAAAAAATATTTTTTTTGGGTGCAAAACTAAAATTTTGTATCTATAAAGGAGCATGATGATGGAACATTGATGTGCAAAACAAAACTTAAAAAATGAAAAAACATATGTTCTCAATTTTAAAACTAAAAAAACTGATAATATTCTCGATTTTATTGGATAGTTGAATCAAACTAATAAATAGAAGGGCAAAAACGTTTAATCCCATGCTCTGTTTCATTTTCATCAGTTAGTGAAACAATTATCTGGAATATTATTATGCAAAATTGATAATATACTTAGTTTTAAAAGTTGAAAAAAAATTGATAATATTCTCAGTTTTACTAAATAGGTCTTATTGGTTCAAAAAATGTTCAATATAACTTAAATTACCATAACATTTATAAATAAGACTTTTAGGTAATTAACTTCTTTTTTTTAAAAAAAATCTAAAATTAACTTGATTACTTAGGAAACGCCAAAAATTTGTATGTATTCTCAAAAATTATTTTCGTACAAAACGAAAACAATGTTTTTTTTAATTTAATTGTCATTGCACTACTAAAATCGAAGCTTTTGCGACGGTTGTAAACGTTGCAAAAAATTCGCATATAGTCGCAAAAGACTTTTTGCGACGGAGTAGCGACGAGAAATGGGGCGTGGCGGAAGGGGGCGTGACAAAAAGTATTTGCGACGGTTACAAACCGTCGCTTTCTTGTAGTGACGGCTAATTAATAGTTTTTACAACGGTTTAACCTGACACAAAAACGAGGAAAAATTTCATTTTTAGTGCCGAAGTTGTTGCCGTCCCCAAAAACCTTTTTTGTGATGGTTTTTGATGTTGCAAAAAGTATTATTAGCGACGGTCTAAAACGTCACCAAAAAAGTAGAATTAAATTAATACCGTATTTGCAACGGTTTAAACCGTCGCGAAAGATTGGAACTAAGATGCATATACGATAGGTTAACCCGTCGCTAATAAAATGTAAGGAAATGATGATTACATTAGTGACGGTTTATTATTGACACAATAAAATTATTTTCATAAAATTATATTTTATTAATTTATTCCATGTACAAATTATTAATGCTTTCTAAAATACAATACATCCACATCCAAATTTACATTCACAAAATCATATACCAAGAATAATATATATGTATTCTGTAACAATTGTCAACAAAATATTCTTTACAAAAATATATAAAACAGCCTTCAATTTTTGATATTCAATAACTCAAATTTTTAGTATCGACAATACAAATAAAAAAACATATATATTGTAGCTTGTTTTGATATCAATGGTAAGCTCCAATATCGACATACGAAGATATCATCACAACTCAAAAGGGTTGTATCTGTAAAAAGAAAAAAAAAATATCATTTACAACATAATACTACTTGTAATTTTTTTTAAAAAAAATACTGCTTGTAATATTTTTTTTTTAAAAAAATTGTATAACAGAACCTAAATTGTCCTTAAGCAAATGACCAAGGATGGAAGTGATAGGCATGGTTAAGTTACTACCTATAATTCTGACATGGTTGCTAACTTTGCTTTATAGAGAGAGTGATGGCTTAAAGTTGTGGGTCAATGCTCTTTCTTTTGAGCCTTTTGAAGTTTGTAGTATACATTTAAGGCATCTTTGAAATCCCCAGAATTATAAGCCTCAGTTTTTATAATATAGTTCCAAATTCCAATTCCAAAAGGGGGAATTATAGGAAGGAGCAAATCCCATGGTAATTCTAAGCTTCCAAGCAGTAGTAGTTTAGTTTCCAACAGTTAAGTATGCATTACACAATATTTCCACACACCACATTCAATTATTCAATTAAAGAGATCCTTAATTTTTACCTAAAGAGAAAAGAAAAAAAATGTTTCAACTACCAACATTGGCAGAGGAGAGCAGAGGAGAAACTAATTTGAATTAGCAGAAGGAGCTGACTTTTGAGAAACTAATCAAATCACGGGGTTAGTCAAAACAAATACCCAAAAATATACATAGATAATCAAGAGAAGGAACCAAAAAAACTACAAAATTGAACAATTCCAATAAATTAAATGATGAAATCAAAAGTTCATGTAATCATAAATACCAAAGAAATCAATCAATTTGAAAGGTAAGAATCGACTTATATGTATATCTCAAAAGGAAAAAAGAAAAAATTGGAGAAAACATACCTGAAGCAGTCGCCATGGTTTACCTTGAAGTTGCGAAACCCTAGAGAGAGAGAGATGAATAATTTAGGCAGTAACAGAGGGAAAAGAAACCCTAGAGAGAGAAAGACGAACAGAGATAGAGAGAGACGTAAAGGGAGAGAGAGAGGATTGTAGGGATGAGTTTTTGTTACAAATAACAAAGAACTATAAAATATATGTGGGCCGTGTTCGGAGTGGGAAGTCGCCGCCGCTGCTGCTATAAGCAGTCTGTGAGAGTAACACGAAAGCGAGGAAGAGTGTGTGTGTGTGTGTAAGAGAGAGAGAGAGAGAGAGATTGTTAGGGTCTGTGTGAGCGAGTGTGAGAGGAAAGAAGAGGAGATGAGGGTTACCTGGAACTCTTCCCACGCTGGAGGTGTTGGGGATGCGAGAGAGAGAGAGAGACAACTGGGAGCAAGAGAGAGAGAAAGACAGTGACGACTGGGTGAAGATGGATGTTTTTTTTTTTTTTTTTTCTTTTTTCTTTTTTGATCTGAGAACTGAAAGGATATGGAAGAGGGTGTAGGGAAGAGCAGGAAAAGAAGGAGGGCAAAAATATAACATTTTGCGACAGAGGAATAAAAGGCATCGCAAAAAAATTAAAACAATCACAAAAAGAAAAAAAAAAAAACGACGGTTAACAAACCGTCGCATATGATACTATTTTTTGCCACGGTCTTAGATTTCCGTCGCAAAAAAATTAAATTGACGACGGCTTCTTTTGCTGTGGCAAAAACATGATTTTTGCGATAGTTTTCAAACCGTCACAAAAGGTTCCGTGTCCAATACTCCCTTTTATAGTAGTGTTGTTTCTGTTTATGTGAATGGAACATAAAAAACGAAAATGGAAAAAACATAATTCTTGCACAGAAGAAGAAATTCTAGATGTAAGTCATCTAATTGAGGAGATTAGCATCATTAGGAGGAGCTAAGATTGCCCACCACAGATTTCTTGATTAGTCCATAACTTTAAAAAAATCATAAGATTATTCTTTTAACCACTACCAGAACATATTTTTTTGGGGATAATTTGAAATAAATAATAAAGGAAAAAATTAATCGAGAGAGATGTGTACTCTGGTGGTGAAAAGTCAGTGTTGTACCCCAACTGAGCCCAATTGTCACTTGTACTCCACTGAATAAATTTACAATTAATTTCCTCATTGCCTATATTTTTCAATATTTTTTTTAACATATACATCTTCAAGTGATCCTAGAAAACTAATATTAAACATTTTGAATTGTAATATCTAAATCGGCAAAATTCGTGTAGTAATTACGAACCCATTGTTTTTAAGAAAAATTACAGATAAGTGGAGTTTTACAAAATAATTACATATCATAAAAAAATTTAAGACTTTAATCATCAAAATTTGTAAAATTTATTGTTGATATTTATAAATTTATATATATATTTTTTTACAAACTTCAACATAATCTAAATTTTTAAAATTTTTATGTAATCATTCAGTGTTATTATATATATATATATACATTAGCGGGAGGTATACGCGAAACTTGTGTAATTCAGTTGAGTTAGGATAAAAATAAATAATAAATAAATTAGTATCATAATATGTATGTTATCTAAGTGGTAGGAATGTTTTTAATGAAACCTAAGGTCTTGGATTCAAATCTTACTCACACCTTTGAATAATAATTTTTATTTTAGGAAATAAAAATTTGTCACATGACAGAAGGAGAGCTACCAAATTCTTAAAGTATCTCCAATGGTATTTGTTATAATGCCATTGTTATTGCTATAATTTGACAATGAATAGTAATAATTTGCCAAATTATAACAATGGTGCTCCAATGATACACATGCTATTTTGGCAAATCTCAACCAACTTTTCCTCCAAGTTTGTAGGTGTTGTTTAGATATAGGTTTTTTAGTGATTTTTTTTGTTTATATTTTTTTTTTATCTTTTGTGACCTTTTTTTAATTGTTTGTAAAAAAAAAATTATATATTTACATTATACCTGACTAGACAAATATAAAAAATGAAAAAAAAAATTGAAAAATTGAAAAAAATATATATATAATTCACCCTACCAAAAAACAAACCACTACAAAAAACTAAAATTACATTGAAACATAAAAAATACTCAAAATTAAATGGACCACTACATTACATTGCAAAATAAAAATTACATTGCAAATAAAGACTAAAAATTACATTAAAAAATAAATGACATTGCAAAATTAAAAAATACATTCTCCCGTAATTATTCATTAGGAGGCATAGTAAATTTAGATTGCTGACATTTGCGCACCACTGGGCGAAAATCTCATTTTTTCGCATTATGTAATGTGCTTTCGTCTGAGGGTCCAAATGAGAAATGTCCGTAATCATTATCAAATGTTCTTCCTTTTTGATATCATGTTTTTGTCTTTTAATTTCAAGTTCTTTCATCTCCTGCAGTGCTTGAATCTTTTTTTTTCTCTTTCAGCTTTTTTCATTTCTTTCTCAGCAAGGTGTTGGTTAAATGTCTCAAACACATTGCTAAATTTGTGAATTTCAGCTTCAACGATTTGATTTCTCCGAAATAATTCTTTTGTAGCTTTCCTACCCATAGGCCTTTTACCACTTGCAGAGACACTATCTTCACCGATTGGATTATTACCAACAGTTGAATTGTTACCAATATTTAAACTGTTGTCATCTTCAAAAGAAACGCAGTTATCCATAGGTGAATTGGGGCTGAATTAGGAGAAAACGATGTATGTATCCTTGACTTCACTGTGTTCATAGGAGTTACATTTTGCCACCTGATATTATTTTGCAAGATTGGCCAACAATGTTTAAAAGTAAAATATTTGTTTTCATCTTGATGGTGTAAAAATTTAGCTTAAAGCATCTGTATCAATAAAATATTAAATTAAGTAATTAGTTAATTTTTATATGGGACAATAATAATAATAAAAAAAACTAACATAATAAATGAAGATGAAATCTTACTATATCAACTTGAGACATCCCACTTAGGTGTAGATTTTCTATTTGCACTAAACATCCACGAAATTTGTTGCAACATTTCATGATTATACCCCATCAAAATGAGATAAACACTTGTGTTCTTGAGTGATCATTCTACAGCGTGCAATAATTTTTAAAAAAATTTCCCCAAAAATGAGCATGAGATTGCGAATTCTTAACAATTGGGTTTTCAGTAATGTGACACCAAGCTCTACAAATTGCCACATCTTTTTGAGTGGTGAATGATTTTCCTTTCTTTGTTTTTGATGAACCTTCCATATTGATTATGTAAACAAGCAAACAAAAAGAAAAAAAAAATAAAAGATTTATGTAGATTGAAAGTTGTGAATTCAAATTGAGATTGGTTGTTTTTTTTTTTTTAGAGAGTAAACATGTGACCTTTTTTTTTATCCGTTTAATTTATAGCCGTTAAAAAGAGCCGTTTTAAACTTTTTTGAATTGGAGGAAGAAAAAGAATTGTTGCTCAATTTGTTCATTCCAATGACAAAAGAGCACCGTTGGATTAAAAAATCCAATGGTCTAGATGAAGCATCTGGAATCATCTCTTCCCCTTACTCTTTTCCCAAGACGACTCTCTTCCTCTCTTTTACTCTCACCTATCTGTTTCTCTTTCTCTCACTCTTTCTCACTCATCATCGACCACCGATTACCTTATCATCGATCCTCATCATCGATCACTGACTCTCACCTTTCTATTTCTCTTTCTCTTTAGCTTTCTCTCACTCATCACCGATCCTCATCATCTCTCTAATGATGAACCTTTCTCTCTCTCTCTCTCTCTTCTTCTGTTTTTCTACCTCTCTCTATCTGTTTGTCTTCCATCTTTCCTTTCTCTTCTATTTCTTCCCTTTATTTTTCGACATGAAGAGCTCTCTCTCTCTCTCTCTCTCTCTCTCTCTCTTTCCCTCCCGCTCTTCAAATCTTAAACCCTAAATCGTTTGAGAAACCTGAAACCCATGAAATCAGATCTATTATTCTGACGAAAATTAGTCCAACGAAGATCAAGATCAGTCCAACGAAACCCTTTATTGATCAGTCCATCTTTCTATCACAATCTGGGCATCTCTCATTTCTTGGTGTTTGGCGATCCCTATAGTTTTTTTTCTTTATTTATTCTTAATATTTTTTTCTACAACCATTTTATTTTTTCCCCTCATTTTCTGATCTATTTTTTCCTTAAAAATATTTGTTGTATCATTTATTTTTGAAAATATATGTAAAAAATTGTTGTAGAAATTTGAAGGGAATTTAAATTTTTGTTGGTATTCTTTTGTTGTTGGTTGTTTGGTGTTGGTGGGAAATCCAAAATCAGTTGGTTGTTGAGCTGGCAAGTTTGGCAATTGCCAAAGCTCTTGTCAAATTTGGCAATAAATATGGCATTGCTATAATTTGACAGGAGGTATAGTAAGTCATTGGAGAGCAAATTTTGTGCATACCTGCTATAATTTGGCTTTGGTAGCTCTAATGGCAAATCATTGGAGATGCTCTTAGACACTAAATCCATTGTTCACCTATTGCTAGCTTATTTTTCCTACGAAGAAAAATATCATAAATGCAAGTGTATTAGTAAGGATTGAAAAATCCTTACAGATTAAATTCAAGCCAATTATCAAGCTATTGTGTTGCCAATTTTTTTGCCCCAATGAAGAGGACTTCAAAATTGCCAAGTGTGAAAAAAAGAAAAATTAAAAGAAGAAGGAGGGAGACGGAGAAAAATGATTGAATGAATAATCGGGGTGATTGAGTGAACAATCAAACTAACCATTAATTTACCTCTGCTCCTATACTTCGAAAAGAAAGTGCATAAAATAAAGTGTAGAAAATTAAGTGCAAAAAATATAAATGATAAGAAAAATAAAAATTAATTGTCTTTGATTTGAGTTCTAGATCTTTACAATGTAGCTATGAACGATTATTTATAAGCAAACATTTGTAGGAAAAAACTACTTAATAAGTACCATATTCTTCCATCTCCCACACTTTACATCCCATGATCTTCCACTTCATCTTCATGTTTCCATAACTTTCTTTAACCTCCAATTTATGCTCCATGTTCTCCACTTTGTCATTTATCATCTTTCTACATGTGTTTAATACTTTATAACTTCTCATAACTTTCAATGTAGAAGAGTGTTACATATCTTACAATTATATAAATAATAACTAATAAAAATTATTTATTTATAATACCAACAGCTATATAATAATATAGATAGATATATATATCTCCCAATAATATCACATTCAAGATCTTCATTACTCCTTGTTTGTTTCCACTGTGGAATCTCAAACATGTTTATGCACTGTGCCAACGACAAGTGCAAGTGCTTGCTAGTGCCAAGTGCCAACCTTTGTATCGCACGTACGTAATGTATAATTTGTCTTCCGTAAGTTGTTGTCTTTTCTTAAAGGGTCGATGATTTTATTATGTCATAATTTATCAACTTATATTTTATTAAGTTTTAATTAAAATTTTTAATTTTTATTAAATTTTTAATAATCAAAATTATTCTTCAAATAATAATTAATCATTATTTATGATTATTTATGAACATTATGATTTGACATTTATTTTGATTTTCAAAACTTTAAAATATTAACTTTCAAATTGAAAAAAACTAAAAAAAAAATTATGTGCAAAAAAAAAAAAACTATGAATATTGTTTTTTTTTTGAAAAAATTTGAAAAACTGAATTGTTTTTTTTTTGTGCAAAACTAAAAATTTTGTATCTATAAAGGAGCATGATGATGGAATATTGATGTGCAAAACTAAAAAAAAAAAAAAAACTTTAAAAATGAAAAAATTGATAATATTCTCAGTTTTAAAACTAGAAAAAAAAAATGATAATATTCTCAATTTTATTGGATAGTTGAATCAAACCAATAAGTAGAAGGACAAAAACCTTTAATCTCATACTCTGTTTTTTTTATTACCAGCTAATGAAATAATTATCTGAAACATTACTATGCAAAATTGATAATGTTCTTAATTTTAAAAATAGGAAAAAACTAATAATATTATCAATTTTACTAAATATGATTTATTGGTTCAAAAAATTTTAGATAGGACCTGAGCTACCATAACATTTGTAAAAAGAACTTTTAAGTAATTAACACTTTTTTAATTCGAGTTAAATAGATTATTATTATTAATGATTTATTTAGTTAGTTAAAAAAAAATTATGAATTATAAATACACTCTTGAGATTTACTTGAAATATGAATTGTGCATTGTGATTAGGAAAATTAAAAATACTCTCTTGTTAATTTTTTTTATTTAATAGAATTAATTAAAAAATTAAAATTCATAATTTATCCAATACAATAATAAAATTACTTAAATTATTAATTGAAATAAATTTTTAACATTATTAAAAATTATTAATTGACTTAACGATTTATTATTAAAATTAATCATTTGTTACGAAATTAAAAATTTTCAGCAGTGTTATATCTACACAATTTCCTCCCCCTACAATCTTGAGATGGCAATAAGTGGACTTATATAGAAAAAATTTGTCATAAAAAAGTTACTAATTGTAAGTTTTAGCAAAAATTTATAAAAATCATGATAAAAAAAAGTTACTAATTATCAATTTTTAGCGACATACATAAAAAATTGTCACAAAAAAATTATTTTTAGCGATAATTTTACCAAGACTTATTTTCAATAGGACTTGATGGAAATTAAGTCTAACTATTAGGACTTATTGGTAGTTTACCCAAGACAAAATACATGTAAGGAGAGTTTTGAAGAAACATTTGAATGCAAATTAACTTTTCAAATTTTATTTGCTATATCATTTGGGAGGTTTAGGAAAAGAAATTATGAGTTCGTTGGGGATGTGAGTTCACTTTTTAACTTTTTAATTTTTTGACTATTTTAGTCTAGGATTAACAAGTCTCATTTGTGATAGTTTTTTTGACTTTTTTAACTTTTGTAAAAGAAAAAAGGATTAATTACCAAAAAGTCCTATCTACATATTTGGTGGTAGCTTAGATCCTGTCAAAAAGTTTTTGAACCATTAAGTCCCATTTATAGGTAAAAAGACGTTTTGCCCTTTAATCCCAAAACTGAGAATGTTTTCAATTTTAAAACTGAGAATATTCTCAATTTATAATTATCAAAACTAAAAAATTTCTCAATTTTTTCTAGTATGAACTAAGAATATTATCAAAACTAAGAAATTTATAATTATCAATTTTGAGAAATTTCTCAATTTTTTTCATGATTAAAATTGAGAATATTATAAACTGAGAATGTTCTCAATTTCAAATTAGAATTCAGAAAAACAATGTAGTCGAGTACATAAGGTTATAATTTCAGATCTGGTGAACTTTTTGACTTAAAAGGTTGCAGTTTGGCGTTCGATTTGAAGGACATCATAGATAGACGATAGTTCGGAGGCTGAAACAGAGAAGAGATAGGTCGAAATTGAAAGCAGAAACAGTATCAAGAATTGGGGAAGCATGTTGGGTTTTTGTTGGTGTTAGAGCATATGAGACCCCCTGACCTGATGAAGAATTTTAGAGAGAGAGAGAGAGAGAGAGAAGTGTGTTATATCATATGAGGATTGTGGGTATGGTTGGTGTATGTATAATTGTGTATGTATAGCTAGGGTTTAAGGAGTTGGAGAGAGATGAGGGGGAAGAAGGAGGAGGAGATTGGTGCCAACAAGAATACAGAGGGGATTATGGGGGAATGATCAATTATTGGTGGCAGGGGTGGGGTAGGGTTGAAATTTGCTACGAATGATGTTTGGTAGCTATGAGGAGGTCTTGGAAGAATAAATTGGGCTATTAAAAATTAATGAGACTTGAATGAACAAATAATTTTATTTAGGATTTAATAAATTATAAGTTCACAAAATGGGACTTGTATGTAAATGTCCCAAAAAAAAATGAAATAATTATAATTTATTTTATTTTATTAACTTTTTAATTTATTTTACTAAAATAATTTTTTAATCTTAAAATTTTATATGCCAAACGAGTGTTTTGTAAATAAATTATTTTTTTAAAACATTAAGAAAAACATATACTCCTTCCGTCCCAAAATAATGGTCCCTTTTGGGGAATCTAACTTTTTTTGGTAGTACAATTATTGTATTTGAAAAAGTTGATTTTTCAAAATTATCCTTTTGATAGTATATTTTTTGAGAATATCAATGCCATAATTGTACTTTTTATATTATTTATTAATTTAAAAGAAGGGTAAAATAGGAAATTTATATTATTTTTGTACTTGATTTTTGAAGAGGGACTAATATTTTGAGATAATAAAAAATAGAATAAGGGATTAATATTTTGAGACAGAGAAAGTATTATTTAGATGAATTTATGTGGAGAGAAGCCATTCACAAAAGAGGAGACTGGTAGAGGAAAGTAGCCTTGGCATGGACTGGGGAAGATACGGGTCATCTGCCAGGAAAATCATCCCCCTCCATCCAACTCATCCATATCCACTGGGGCATTACCAATCAATGATTACAAAGCAGAGCAGCTGATCTTCACCCGCACGTGCCCAACACTTTTCTACGATTTTCGATTCCTCTCCTCCAACAACATCACAAAATAATGGAGTACAGTACACGCTCCGCAACAAAGCGTGTGATTGGAATAGCAAGTTGCATTGGAGCAACAGCAACATATTAACCACGTGATGGATTTGTCATCACTCATCTGGTCAACGTGGGCGGCCGTTTGAGTTTCCGTGAAATTTTCTACTACATACTTTGGACAGGTTCATGAAGTGGAGTGAAGTGGAGTGAAATGACATGAAAATGGTACTACTGTCTGATCGCCACGGTTTTTTCTGCCCAGCTTCCATTGCTTTTCGTGTCTTTTTAACGAAAAATTATTGATTAGTTCACGAGGATTATATGATGAGGTTTCTTATCCATTATAACTTATTTTTTCATATTTCCTAATTATTCAATATAAATTTATTAATTCTATCTCTCACCAATTATAAATGAATAATATTAAAGGTTTCAAAAATTTTACTAAAATTTTTATCAAATATTTTATATGGATGTGAAACTTACACAATGTGAATCTCATATAGGTCTCACATTTATGTGAGGGATTTGGTAAAACTTTTAATAAATTTTTTAATATCTTTAACATTTTTGTTATAATATTATTGAAGCATCCGTGACGGTGCACAAAATCAACAATAACACACTACCATAGATCTATTTTTAAAATTATTAATTCAATAGATTCAAATTTAATTTAATTTTTTTTTATGTTAAAAAGATATTATTTGTTTATAAAGAGGTTATGTGTTCAAAAGTTTAATTCTCTGTCTATATATTTACAATGTCACTTGTATGTTCAAATATATTTATATGTACATGTATCATTTACTTGTTTAAATGTGTACACATTTCATCTATCTATACAACTATTTGTTTAAATATTTAACTTCAGTTCAAATATCTCATTATCTATATACGTGTTATAAATCTATTTGCTTATCTGTTCAATATTGCATATATGTTTAACTCACTGCTACCAACTGTCAACACTAAGGACTTTTTGATGAGTATCATTTTCACCAATAAGATTAATCATTGAACCTCATATCTAACGCATCCCCTCAACTTGGATTTACTAACAAATTTTCTTTTATTTTCTTTTCTCTTTTTTTTTAACCTTTTTTTTATAAAACTTTTTTTCTTTTATTCAACAATTTACAAATTAAAAAAATTACCTAAAAAGATAACTCAAATGGATTATTTTATTGTGAGTATGGCTCACATTTCACTAATTTTAAATTTATACTGCACACTAACTCCTCAGGATAAAATTCAAAATACATTTACATAGTTTACAACATTTTTTTTAGGGGAAAGCACCTAAATCCCAAATTTGAGAATGTTAACCCATTTAATCCCGAAAGTTTTTTGTTGGACTAATAGGTCCTATTTCCCAGGAAACTTACTATAGGCCTTTTTATGATTTCCATTCTTTTCAAACATCAAACATTATTTATTAAATATCAAACAAACATCACAACATCATCATCAAACAACATCAAAACATCATCATCAAAACAACATCAAACATCACAACATCATCATCAAAACAACATCAAAATAACGATTAAACA
This sequence comes from Camellia japonica, assembly GCA_030407325.1. Taxonomy (NCBI): domain Eukaryota; kingdom Viridiplantae; phylum Streptophyta; class Magnoliopsida; order Ericales; family Theaceae; genus Camellia; species Camellia japonica. Next base: position 168,288,223 of record JAPPVO010000016.1, read on the forward strand.
ATTTTTTTAATAACGATTAAATATCAAAATAACAATTAAAATAACATCAAACATCAAAATAACGATTAAATAATTTTTTTTTATCAAACATCATCATAACAATTTTTTATTGATCAAACATCATCATCAGATCTAAAGCTTCGTTCATCAATTTCAACCCTTCGTTCACACCAAGCTTACTATAGGCCTTTTTATGATTTCTATTCTTTTCAAACATCAAATATTATTCATCAAACATCAAACATACATCACAACATCATCATCAAACAACATCAAAACATCATCATTAAAACAACATCAAACATCACAACATCATCATCAAAACAACATCAAAATAACAATTAAACAATTTTTTTAATAACGATTAAACATCAAAATAACGATTAAACAATTTTTTTTTGATCAAACATCATCATAACAATTTTTTATTGATCAAACATCATCATCAAATCTAAAGCTTCGTTCATCAATTTCAACCCTTCGTTCACACCAATAACCTCATTCTTCAACAGCACAATTTTTCCAACATCATCAAAAACATCTCAGATCGAATTCGAGCCCCTCTCTCTCTCAACTTCGATTTTTTTTTTTTTTATCAAACATCATCATCATAACAAATTTTTTTGATCAAACATCATCAGATCTGGAAGAACCCAGATCAGAATACGAGTCGATAAAACAGAGATCAGTATATTTATCAAATAAATAAATAAAACAGAGATCAGTACAGTTGACTAAGGTGTCGTTTGGTAACACTTACGTTTTTAGTTTTCTGTTTATATTTATAAAAATTTAAAAAACTCAAATTAAAACTTGTTTGGTAAAATTTTTGATTTATAAATCAGTAGTCTCAGTTTATAAATTTAGCCAAAAAATGAAAAAACAAAAAATGTGTTTCCATTTTGAGTTTTTAGTTTTTTTTTTTTTTATCACCCAACACTAGTCATCACCCGCCACCATTTTCCACTACCGTCTTCTGCCAGCACCACCCGCCACCACCACCACCGCCACCACCACCACCACCACCACTCACCATCCACTTGCCACCACCCACCACCACCAGCCACCTGCCACCCACCCGGCACCACCACCACCATCACCCACCACCCACCTGCCACCACCACCTACCACACACCACCACCACCCACCCGCCACCCACCTGCCACCACTACCCACCACCACCACCACCACCACACTCACTACCACCTACCATTCGCTACCGTCACCCATCCACCCACCACCATCACCACCACCCGCCACCAGTCGCCATTCGCCACCCACCTGCCACCACCACCCGCCACCACCATCACCACCACCCACTCGCTACCACCTACCACCCGTCACCGTCACCCACCCATTCACCCACCATCACCACCCACCCGCCAGCACCCACCTGCCACCACCCACCACTACCCGCCATCCGTCATCCGCCTGCCACCACCACCCACCACACGCCACCACCACCCACTCGCTACCACCCACCACCCCCACCACCTACCACTACCCGTCATCCGCCACCCACCTGTCACTACCACCCACCACACGCCACCACCACCCACCACCCGCCATCGTCACCCACCCAACCACCCACCACCACCTACTCGCCACCACCACCCACTCGCTACCACCCACCACCCGCCATCGTCACCCACCCACCCCCACCACCACCCGCCACCTACCCGCCATCACCACCTACCCGTCATTCGCCACCCACCTGTCACCACCACCCACCACCACCACCACCCACTCGCTACCACCCGCCACCGTCACCCACCCACCCACCACCACTAGCTACCTACCACCCACCGTCACCACTTTCCACCACCGTCTTCCGCCGCCACTTGCCATTTCTCACTTTTTTTTATATTTTTAAAATTTTTAAAACATTTTGTCAATTACCAAACGCGTTTGTAGTTTATGTTTTTCTAAAAATAAACAAAAATCAGTTTATAAAATTTTTGTAAATATAAACTGAAAACGTAAACGTTACCAAACACACCCTAAGAAATTGAGTTTCAGCAAAGACCTAATGACAGAAACCCAAAATTCATAGGGTTTGTCAGATTCAGATCAGATCAAATTGCATATGCTCATCAGCGTATAGAAAATATAAGAGTACATAGAAAAGTGAAATTCTTGCATCAAGATTAAATCGCCGCCCCTCTCTTTCAGAATTGCTGATCAATTGGCCGGAAAACAATTACACAGTGATTCTATTCCTTGCGCAACGAGATCTCTGCAGATCTAATTCAAAATAGGTAACTATATATATATATATATTTGTGTATCTTTCTTCTTTTTTTGAATCTGGACGTTTACATGTTCCAATTTATTTTATTTTATTTTTTTTGTGGGTTTGGTTCGAAATCGATTTCTGCGTATTGGGTTAATTTAGGTCCAATCTGTTCGTTTGATGATGATTTTGTGATGTTTGATGTTGTTTTGATGATGATGTTGTGATATAAAAAAAGGACTAAATGGTTTATAAAAAAACACTCAGGACTAAATAGAGTAACATTTTCTAATATGGGATTTATGAGTAATTTTTTCCTTTTTTTATCAATTTTTTATTCTTCGTTTCCATAAGACACATTTATGTATTTTGTTTTGTTTATGTTTATAAAAAAAATTAAAATTAAAAATATATATATATATATATTAATGTCTACCAAAAAAAAAAAAAAAAGTTATTCCATTCTTTTGAAAATAAATATATTTTTCATTATTACCCATTTATGATCACTTTGATCACAACAATAGATGATCACTTTAAACAAGTGTCTCCACCTCTAGCAATCAGCTTCCACATGTGACCCTCTCCAATTTCTCCCATTACTTTTTGTTGAAACAAACTTTACAAAACATGTACTAAACATATTTTTTTGTTTTGGCTGTTAGCAAAACAAGTATTTTATGTTTTCTTTTAAAAAAAGAAGAAGACAGGTAGTAATCATTACCAGACACTACTAATATATATCCACGTTTTTTAAAATTGATTTTATTTTCATAAATTTTGAATAAATTATGCAAAAAAAAAAAAAGAAAAGTAAATCAGTAAAATTATAAGAATGATCTGGTAAATTGCATTGTGAATGTTAGATTAACCCTTTTCTTACATAAATCATATTACTAATTTTATTAATATTTTAAATTTTTTTTAGAGCATGCGGATTCATTTATTATACTCTACATGTGAAACTTACAACATCAAAATATAATAATAATAATGAATTCAATTATTTTGTAAATAATAAGTCTAAGCATTACTGTGGGGATATATTTTCTGAGTACCAACACGTGGCAAGGTGACGCCGACGTGTCAGCCGAGGTGCCACGTGTCGTGGTAGTTATGCCGAGGTGATCTCGGAGTTGCCGAGGCTATCTGCGAGAATATCGGAATCCGAGATAAGCGGAGAAGGGACAAGAGTCCTAGGATGAAGAAAGACTTCAGGATGGATAAGGGTAATACTCTTAGGGAGTTTATCCTTATCTCTTAAGAAATCCAAAGTAAGTACTGAATTGGAGTCCATAGAAGTCAGGCTTCTAGTGGGACTAGGATTGAGTAAACTATAAAAGAGAGGCACCCCCGTGGGTCTAAGGTACGCAATTGATACTTTGAGCATTGTTTTTAGCACTATTGATTATCTTTGAGAGATATACTGACTTGATCGTCGGAGTGCCCCCGGGTGGAAGAACCACCGCCGGAGCCTTCTCTTTCTGTGCAGGACAGCAGGGTGCCATCTATTCTGCCTGTGTTCTACAGCTGAATTATTAAGGTGGGTAGTGTGATCGGAAAATCACTCACACAATTTGGCGTCGTCTGTGGGAAAGAAAGACGAATAGATGGCCAGTAACGGACAGAAAGAAAAGATTGGGGACGACGCTCCTACAGGGAGTAACAGACCTATCAACCTTGACGTCGAAGGGGACAACCACAATACGGAAACTCGTAACCAGGGGCACGGAGGAAAAGACGTCGGCCAGGAGGGCGACATTTCAAAGAAGACAGACCAAAGCAGGTACTATAACGAAGATAACCTCCAAGTATGGAGGGATATGTGCCTACGGAGGGATGAGGAAGTGAAAGAATTGGCAGACAAGTTGGCAAACCTGCAGTCGGTCGTCAACTTCATGATGCAAAACAATGTCATGCAGCCACCCTACCCGCTGCAGGACACGCCGATTCCAGCAATTAATACCCAGAAGGGAGGAAGGAAAACAATTCCCGAAGCACCTCAGCACACCAGGAGCGGAAGGCACTCTCACCCGCCTTCCAGGGAAGTCGGACGAGAGGAGCCGAGACAAGAGAAGTCCCAAAGGACATATCACACGAAGGACCCAGAGCACAAAGAACATCGGCATGTCCAAGGGCAAGCGCTCTGCTTTGACACAAACCATGGAGAAAGATCAAAACGGGCCCACCACGAGGCCGAAAGTAGTGTACCGAAAAGACTGAAGTCCAAAGATAGCCGAGCTCCGAGGAGGAGTAAAGAAGACTTGAGGAATTACCTCAAGAGGAAGGAACAGAATGCTGAAGCCGAGGTTACCTCACCCGACAAGCCGAGGACACCGTTCTCGGTAGAACTGGACAAATTTGAGGCACCAAAGAGATTCAGTATGCCGAGGTTTCAAATATACGATGGTAAGTCAGACCCTAACTTCCACGTTGGATTATTCTTGAACTCAATGGCATTATACAGTGGAAACGAGCTGTTGCTCTGCAAAGTGTTCCCCTCGTCCTTTGGGGAGATTGCATCAGATTGGTTCAACAAACTGCCAAAGGGAAGCGTGAAGACTTGGGAAGGCCTGGCCGAGATGTTTGTGGTCAGGTTCGTGACAAACAAGCCGCAGCCATAAAGGGTGGACGCATTGATGGCTTTGAAGATCAGCAAGGATGAAGGCCTTAGGGCCTATGCAAAAAGATACTACGAGGTGTTCAATCGAATACCCGAATGCAACCAAGAAGTGGCGGTTGTGTCTTTCAAGAACGGCCTGAAAGATGATTGTTCACTACAGAAATCTTTGGCAAAGACATTGCCAAAAAGCATGGAAGAGCTCATGGCAAGAATCGAGAAATATGCCAGAGCCGAGGAGGATACATCGAGAAATAAGGAGGTAAAACAGGAAAAAGGAAATGGCTCGCCGAAGCGAGGCCGAGGTAACAACGGATTTAACAAAACGGAGATAGAATTGAGAAGTAAACAGGCAGTGATGACTGTGTTTCGAATCCCGGTCCACAAAGTCCTGGATCAAATCCGAAATCAACCCTATTTCAGAGCACCAGCAAAGGCCCCAGGGGAATACATGGGAAGGAACGTTGGTAGGCGTTGTGCTTACCACAATGAAGAGGGGCACCCAACTCAGGGCTGCAGAGCCCTAAGAGCACACTTAGAGGACTTAGTAAGGCAAGGCCATCTGAGGGACCTTGTCGATGAAGCCAGGACAAGAGAAGAACAGGCAAGATTGCCTCAAGCACCAGCAGCCCCACCTCCCCCAGCACAGCAACCACAGGCAGGGGGACCTAGGGTGGTTAATGTAATTCACTCAAAGGTAAACGAAAAACGACATACGCGGGGAGACCCAAAAAGTCAAACACCTGCAGCACGTGAACCAGGTCGGACAAAAAAGACCTCGGTCTGAAGAGTGCCAAGGACCGATGATAGCCTTCACCGAAGCCGACCTAGAGATGGTCCAGCATCCGTATAATGATGCCTTGGTAGTATCCCTCCAGGTTGGGGAGTGCCAAGTGAAACGCATCTTAATAGATCAAGGCAACTCTTGTGACATCATGTATGTTAGATGTTACAAGGAGTTGGGCCTTCACCCAGACGACATCGAGCAATCAAATGGCCCAATGGTCGGCTTCAATGGAACGCCGACGTGGCCATTGGGCGCTGCAAGCTTGGAAGTACAAGTCGGCACTAAGAAGATCAAGACAGAATTCATTGTGATTGATACACCTTCACCTTACAACATCATCTTGGGAAGGCCATGGTTGCATGCAATGGGGCAGTTCCCTCAACGTTGCATCAACTATTGTGGTTCCCAACAGAACATGGGATTGAAGAAGTCAGAGGAGATCAACTGCAGGCAAAAAATTGCTCCATGGCAGCAATGAAAACTACTTGCAACATTCAAGAACCAGGGAAGGTAGAGATTGAAGATGAGACAATAGAGGTCCTAGATGATGTCGGCAAGGAGCCAGCCGAGAAAAGTGAAGAAACACTAAAGAAAATCCTCGTCCAGGAGGGCGATGAAGAACGCTTCTTTCTTCTCGGCTCAGGCTTAGCCGAAGAAGAAGAAAAAGAACTAGAAGCTTTTTTGAGAACAAACATAGAGGTGTTCGCCTGGATACCTTATGAAATGCTTGGCATTGACCCCGAGGTCATATGTCACAGACTGAACGTCGACAGGTCGGCCAAACCTGTAATACAACGAGCCAGATGACTGACGTTGATGCACGTCGAAGCAGTGGAGGAAGAAGTAGATAGACTTCTGGAAGCCAGGGCCATCAGAGAAGTCAATTATCCGACATGGCTATCAAACACTATGGTGGTAAAGAAGAAAAATGGTAAATGGAGGGTCTACGTAGATTTTACGAGCTTGAACAAAGCCTGTCCCAAAGACAGCTTTCCTCTGCCCAAGATTGACCAGCTGGTGGATGCCACATCTGGACATGGAAGGATGAGCTTTCTGGATGCTTATTGGGGGTACCACCAGATAGCCATGTACCCCCCAGATGAGGAGAAGACAGCGTTCATCACCCCAAAAGGCCTGTACTGTTACAGAGTAATGCCTTTTGGGTTGAAAAACGCAGGAGGGACTTACCAAAGGCTGGTAACCAAGATGTTCAAACACCTGATTGGCCAAACAGTAGAAGTCTACATCGATGACATGGTCGTGAAGACCAAGGAGCCTAGGGGTCATCTGGCTGACCTAAAAGAGGTCTTTGAAATCCTCAAAACATATCGGCTCCGACTCAACGCATCAAAGTGCGCGTTTGGAGTTGGAACTGGTAAGTTCTTGGGGTACCTGGTGACAAGAAGAGGCATTGAGGCCAGCCCAGATCAGATCAAGGCCATCCTAGATTTACAGAGCCCGACATCGGTAAAATAGGTACAGATGCTTACCGGAAGGGCCGCAGCCCTAAACCGGTTCATAAGCAGAAGCTCAGACAAATGTAAACCTTTCTTCAACCTGGTAAAGAAAGCCACGGATTTCCTTTGGACAGAGGAATGTGAGGCCGCGTTGGCCGACCTAAAGAAGTACCTGACTAAGACTCCAGTCCTCTCAACACCTGAACTTGGGGAAGAGCTGTTTTTGTACTTAGCAGTTTCAGAACACGCAGTAAGTACGGTGTTAATCCGAAAAGAAAAAGGGGAGCAAAAGGCTGTTTACTATGTAAGCAAAACCTTGGCCAACGCAGAAACAAGGTATCTACCCCTAGAGAAGTTAATGCTAGCCTTAGTGATGGCTTCAAAAAAGTTGAACCATTACTTTCAGGCGCACAAGATTGTAGTGCTGACAGAGCACCCTTTGAAACCCTTGTTACAGCAGGGAGACTTAATTTGAAGGATAGCAAGATGGGCAGTGGCCTTGGGCCAGTACGACCTAGAGTTCAGGCCGAGAACGGCAATTAAGGGCCAAGTTTTGGCCGACTTCGTGGCCGAGTTCACCCCGGAATCCAACAAACATCAGGCTCCGTTGAGCCAAGATGAACGTTGTCCCAGCAAGCAAGGAGAATCCCAGCCAAAGGCAAAAGAACAAAGGAAGGAAAAACACAGACCCTCTTGCCAAAATCCGAGATGTGGACGTCAAGAACTTCATATGGAGAAACATCATCACCAGATTTGGCATTCCAAGAGCCATAGTTGCCGACAACGGAACGCAGTCTGACAGCAAACTCATCAAGAACTTTTGTGCGAAATTCAAAATCAAGAATTACTTTTCAACACCAAGTTTTCCCTAAAGTAATGGGCAAGCAGAAGCATCCAACAAAGTAATTTTGGATGGAATAAAGAAGAGGCTGCAGGCAGCAAAAGGAAAGTGGGTAGACAAATTACCCAACGTGCTTTGAGCATATCGGACTACGCCGAGAAGATCAACAGGGGAATCCCCCTTTGCCATGGCTTATGGCACAGAAGCAGTTATTCCACTGGAAGTCGGCATCCTAGGGATCCGAACCCAGGGAGTTGAGAATGGGACTAATGACATGCTCTTAGCCCGAGATCTAGATCTTTTGGAAGAACGAAGAGAGAAAGCTGCAATTCAGCTCGCAGCATACCAGCAATAGCTTGCCAGAGCTTACAACAAGAAGGTCAATCCAAGGGATTTTCAAGTCGGCGACCTAGTCCTGAGAAAAGTCGTCGGCAACAAGAAGGATCCCAGAGAGGGCAAGCTTGGCCCAAACTGGGAAAGACCCTACAGAATCACTTCGGTATTAGGCAATGGAGCCTATCGACTTGAAGATAATGAGGGCAAAGCATTGCCTAGACCATGGAACACTTGTAATCTGAAATTTTTCTATCATTAGATATTCCTTGTTATTTTTTCAACATCATCAATAAAATCATAGCAGAATTCCTCTACACTGATAAAAGATGCGCAATATTATTTCTGAATAATGAGAACCCAAGTGGAACTCAGGTGCACATTGGGGGCAAAGAGAAGAAGAATATGCTTAACACTTGTTGAAATTTGTAGCAATTTACAAGTTGAAGTTAAGCCGAGATTATTCCTTATCTTCACTTGTTGAAATTTTTCCTTATCTTCACTTGTTGAAATTTGTAGTAATTTACAAGTTGAAGTTAAGCCGAGATTATTCCTTATCTTCACTTGTTGAAATTTGTAGCAATTTACAAGTTGAAGTTAAGCTGATTCCTTATCTTCACTTGTTAAAATTTGTAGCAATTTACAAGTTGAAGTTAAGCTGATTCCTTATCTTCACTTGTTGAAATTTGTAGCAATTTACAAGTTGAAGTTAAGCCGAGATTATTCCTTATTTTCACTTGTTGAAATTTGTAGCAATTTACAAGTTGAAATTAAGCTGAGATTACTGTTTCTCTTCGCTTGTTGAAATTTGTAACAATTTAGAAGTCGAAGTAAAGCCGATGTTATTGCTTAAACACTTGTAGAAATTTACAAGTTGGTTAACCCGAAGAAGATGCTTAACACTTGTTGAAATTTGTAGCAATTTACAAGATGACGTTAAGCCGACATATGATCATCTGTTGAAATTTGCAGCAATTTACAGGTTGAAGTAAAAGCTAAGCATATTGTTTAAACACTTGTTGAAATTTGTAGCAATTTACAAGTAGATCATTGTTTAGCACTTGTTATAACTTGAGGAAAGTTTATAGGTTGAAATTAAAACAGTATGTGTTTTACACTTGTTGAAATTTATGAAAAGTTTGCAGGTCAGTATCTTGCCGAAGTAAAACTTGTAGTTATTATACCCGAGGTATGTAACCCCGAGAAGATTGCGCAAAGGAGGCAAAGTATGAAAGGCATGCAAAATATTCTAAGTATAGAATCATACAGAAGTAATCAAAAGAAAATAAAGATTAAGGCATTCAGACAATACAGTTGTAGTTTTTTATTAAAGAGGGAACAATCAAAGTGTAACTGTTCAGAAGAAGGCACATCGGCCACGTAAAAGCTCACAAAGTACAAAAGAAACGAAAGAAAAGACATGTAAGCTAAGATTCCTCAACAGTAGCAGTTGGTTGAGTCTGAGGTTCAGATGATTGCTGGGTCGATACTTCGGCTGCCTTTTCTGCCAAGATCTCGGCATCAATTTTGGCAAGTGTTTGATCAAGACTTTTCTCGGTTGAAGGAACGTCAGATGATGCTTGCTCAGGAGTAGCCTCCTTGACAACCTCCTCATCCTCCTCCTCATGAGTCAAGTCTAGGACTTGATCATCCTGAAGAGGAGACTTGGTCTCATTGGCGTCTTTAGGCTTCCTTACTAAAGCCTCATCATCATCCTTATCCTCATCCTCAGATTTGGACTCAGATTCGTCTTCAGCTTGACTTGGAAATGGAGGTGGAGGGAATGGAAGAGGAATAGCGTCGGCTTTGCGCAGTGGTGAATCATCAGGGATATTGAGCTTTTTTTCCAGGGACATCCAACCAAGGGAGAAGCCCCTGTTGCATGCCTGCCTGACTTGTAATTTGTATTCCTCTGTACGTCGGCCATTCCCTGAGCATAAGCCTTTTCGTCGGTCGCTTTGATTTCAGCGTCTTTAGTGGCCAAGGCCTCCTGAAGTTCCTTTTCGGCTTGGGCCTTTTTGTCCTCAGCCTCTCTCTTCTCGGCCTCGGCGACCTTCCTTATGGCCTCGGCAGATTTAACTTTTTCCTCGGCTATCTGTTGGGCCTTAGTGGCAGCCTCGGCCTGGTCTTCCAGCTTCTTCATTTTTAATTGAAGGCTTTTGTTGGTCTTCTGAAGGGAAGAAAACTCCCTCTTCATCTCGGTCAACTTCTCTCAATTCTTAAACGATTGCATTGAAAAAGAATTGGCATGCTGGATGGCCTGAAAGAAAACAAAAGTATTAGAAAATATTTTAAGTATGAAACAGAAAGAAAGAAAAAGTACCAAGCAGAAACACTTACTTGAACTGAGTGCTGTAGCATTAGAGCATAATTCTCGTACTCATTGTACCCGGCATTTCGCTCCAGATCGCCAGGAAGAAGCAACGCTGTACTGAGGGCAACGCCGACATTAATGTCATCGGCGCTTTCACTGGTCATAATTGGCCTGTCTTCCAAAGTAATTTGGGAGGCCCAAGGGACATCAGGTTTTTTGGACTCCGAGGTAGTTGCTGAGGACGACCTCGGCTTCTTTGACTTTGTGGACTCAGAGGGTTGGGCTTCAGCAGACCTTTTGGCAGAAACAGAAGAAGTTTTCTTACTCTCAGCCAGTTTGGAAATAGGCAAAGTGTCCTCAGATTCAACCTGAGTTACTTTGGCCTTTGACTAAGCTTTCTTGGTTCTTTTCGGCCTCGGTGGGGGCATGGTTTGCGATGGTTGATCGTCGACATCGGTGGAGAGGTTGGCTAGGAGATCTTCAGCAACAGGTTTTGGGCGACCCATCTCAGCAGTTCGGACAAGTCTTCGCCGACGTTTCCGTTCAGGTACAGGGATCAAGTATGGAGCCGAAGTTGATGGCTGATCAGCTGGATCCGATGTTGATCCTTGATCTGTTCGGGATATAGACACAATTTGGGTTGTGGCAGAAGGTGGAGAAAGGTTTTTCTTCTTCCTTTTAGGGACGTCGGGCAAAATCGACTTGTATGTTGGAATGAAGTTAAGAAGCAAAGCCGCTTTCCTTTTCTGGACTGGCAAGTCCAAAAACTTCTTCAAATCCTTGCTGGGGACATAGGATTGGCGAAAGCTTTTCGGTGGCTTACGAACATCTGCAAGAAGAACAGACATTAGAAACAGACAGAATATTGAGGACTTGAAAAGAAACAACTACATATTGACACTGGGCTCTTACCCTTACCCTCTTTAACTGATCGAGAAAGAGGGTAGAGATGGGCATCCTCGTCTGGGGCAAACTCCCAATTTCCCGAGGTAATGAGGTAGTCATCTCCAGCCCCCTTGTTGGAGTCTGGGAGGTCGGCTACAATTTTGAACTCTGTAGACCTCGGCTTAAGATAATAGACGTAGCCTTTTTCTTTCAGATTGAGGGCACACATGGTGTAACAGTACTGAATATCAGCTAAAGTTATCCTAACATTTTCCTGTTTGGCTAAGGCTATAATACCATTAATCACTCGATAAGAGTTAATGGTAAGTTGCATGGGGTTCAACTTATAGTAATGGAGAACTTCACGAAAAAGGGGATTAAGTGGAAGCCGAAGTCCACATTCAGTAAAAGCAACAATGGGAAAGGGCATCGTATCATCTGTGGGCATGATAGAGTCGTCATCCCCAGCCAGTCTCAGATGGACGTCGGCAGGAATGACGAACTCTTCCCTAAAGTATTCAAGTTTGGTTGGGGTATCTACCCTATGTTTCCACATGCCCATAATGTCGGCGTAAAGGTATTCGACTTCAGAAAGGGGATGTTCTTAAAGGGTTTTTAAGACCTCGGCAAAACCTAGGTAAATACTGGTAAGGGTTGTTTCAGTTTTTCCTAAGAATTGGTAGGTTCTATAAACAAAACCCAAAACTGAATCTATGAAAGCAAAGATTGGGGGCACAGATCTGGAAGGAAACACAGAAAACAAGAAACAAAGAATGAAGTTTCAGAATCAAGAACAGAGGTAGGGTTCTCAAAAGTATAAAGAATACAGGAGATATAGGGTCAAGAACAGTGACAAAAAAGTGGTGAAACAGTGCAAGTGTTCAAGACATGGACAAAAGCAAAATTAAAGCATTCAGATATGTGGTTTGCAAGATAGATGTTTGAACAAGACAGTAATGGCAAACTAATAATGAAGAATATCGAAGGCGTTAAGAACGAAAGGAACGGTGGCTTACCAGGAAAAATGAAGCCGGTATAGAGATTGCCGAAGTCAGGCGACGGTTGCAGACACAACGGAATGACGAAAGCTTCACTGGAATGGAAGAATGATAGCAATTGCAGATCTTGAGGTTTGAGCAATGACAGATTCAAGGGAAAGAGTTTAGAGAGAGAGAAAGTAAGTAAAATCGATTGCAAAAGCAAGAGGCAAAAGTTTTGTCAAAAAATTTGAAACGACGACAAAAATAGAAGCATTTATTACGCCTGGAATATCGCATGTGTCAGACGACGCAGACAGATGCAAGACGGCTTACAAGCGCGTCACAAACACGAGCCAATAAAGATGAAACACGTAAAGTAGAACGGTTGAAAAGTGATGCATGACAGCTCATGCGCGTAAAAGAGTTCAGTGGAATTCTTATTCCTGAAAGAAGACATGTCGGCCTAAAAATGAATGATCTCGGCTGAAGAGTTCTTTTGCCGACATACTAGAAAGAGGGACGATATAGGTTCCATCACCTCAGAATACCGAGGTAATAGAACTTAGGGGGCAGTTGTGGGGATATATTTTCTGAGCACCAACACGTGGCAAGGTGATGCCGACGTGTCAGCCGAGGTGCTACGTGTCGTGGTAGTTATGCCGAGGTGATCTCGGAGTTGCCGAGGTTATCTGTGAGAATACCGGAATCCGAGATAAGCGGAGAAGGGACAAGAGTCCTAGAATGAAAAAAAACTTCAGGATAGATAAGGGTAATACTCTTAGGGAGTTTATCCTTATCTTTTAAGAAATCCAAAGTAAGTACTGAATTGGAGTCCATAGAAGTCAGGCTTCTAGTGAGACTAGGATTGAGTAAACTATAAAAGAGAGGCACCCCCGTGAGTCTAAGGCACGCAATTGATACTTTGAGCATTGTTTTTAGCACTATTGATTATCTTTGAGAGATATACTGACTTGATCGTCGGAGTGCCCCCGGGTGGAAGAACCACCGCCGGAGCCTTCTCTTTCTGTGCAGGACAGCAGGGTGCCATCTATTCTGCCTGTGTTCTACAGCTGAATTACTAAGGTGGGTAGTGTGATCGGAAAATCACTCACACAATTACAAAAATTGTTTAACGAGATTCGTTTTAAAGCTTTGTTGGTCGATTTTAAGTTGTTTCATTAATAGACTAGAACAACATTTGGTGAACAATTTTATAAATTAAGGGTTATTTTGAAAAGTGATTATTTTAAATAATTTTTAAATTTTTTATAAAAAGATATATAAAAAATAAAAAAATAATTAACTTTTAGATGATTCCAAAATAGGCTTTAGAGAGTTCTAGTGTTTCCCGTGTGAATCCACAAAAACGAATCGGTGAAATTTGTCTGAGTCAAACATCATTTTTAGTGTTTTGGTTTAAATTTTTTAGATTAAATTTTTTAAAAATTGAGTATTTTGGTTTTCATATTTTTTATTTTTAATGGATATTTTTAAAATTCTAAACATTTTTTTACTTTTTTAGATGTACCTTACTTAGATATATCTAAAAAGTAAAAAATTTGTGAAAAATATATTTTAAAAAATTAATAAATACATAAAAATATAAAAAAATATATTGAATTCTCGTATTTTTTTTGTATTTTTGATATATAGCGATTTTTTAAAAAAAAATTTCACAATTTTTTAACTTTTTAAATATATTTATATTAGGTATGTCTAAAAAATATAAAAAATTATTTAAAATATTAAAAAAATTTAATAAAAATAAAAAAAAACATAAACAATAAGATAGTATAATTTTTTAAAAAGTATTTTTGAAAAACTCTAACCAACCAAATTCATTCTTTTCAAAAATACAAAGACGATGAAACCATTATTCATTCAATACCGTTAAAACGCCGTTAGACAAATGCTCTCTTTTTTCTAAGGTTAAAATCGCGTTCTCTCGTCTTCCCTCCATTCGCGCCTCCCTCAACTACTCCCCAAAATTATCTCTCTTCCATCAACATGTCGCCGGCGAAAACTTTCCGGCGAAACCTTCACTTCCTCTGTCTACTCTCACTCATCTGCCTCGTCTCCGGCGCCATCTCCGACGAGTTCCAAATACTCCTCACCATCAAAACCTCCCTCCAAAACCCCAACACCAACGTGTTCGATTCATGGAATTCAGGCAATCTGCCATGCAATTTCACCGGAATCACCTGCAACCCAGATGGCTCAGTTAAAGCAATCGAACTATCGAATCAACGCCTCACCGGAATCGTTCCTTTTCATTCAATTTGCCAATTACAATCACTCCAAAAGCTCTCTCTAGGTGGAAACTCGTTAATCGGACCTCTCTTGGAGGACTTGGGGAAGTGTGTTCGGTTACAGTATTTGGACCTCGGCAAAAATTTGTTCTCGGGATCAATTCCAGACATGTCTTTTCTCAACAGACTAATATATCTGGATATGAATGGCAGTGGATTTTCCGGCACATTCCCATGGAATTCGCTTGCGAACATGTCGGGTCTTGTCGTATTGAGCCTCGGAGACAACCCGTTCGATCGGACTCCATTTCCAGATGTGGTGGTGGGGCTTACTCAATTGAGATGGCTTTACTTATCGAATTGTAGTATAGAAGGTCGAATTCCTCCGGGAATTGGAAATCTCACCGAGCTGATCAACCTAGAGCTCGCCCTGAATTCTCTCTCCGGCGAAATCCCACCGGAGATTTCGAAGCTTTCGAAGCTATGGCAGCTGGAGTTCTACGCCAACAACTTGATTGGAAAAATCCCAGTTGGGTTCGGAAACCTCACGAGTCTCGAGAAGTTTGATGGTTCGAACAATACACTCGAGGGTGATCTTTCCGAGCTCAGGTCCTTGAATAATCTGGTGTCTCTGCAACTATACAAAAACGGGTTTTCCGGCGAAATACCGCCGGAGTTGGGTGAATTCAAGAAGCTTGTGAACTTGTCGCTTTATATGAACCAGCTCACCGGTCCTCTTCCTCGGAATCTCGGGTCGTGGGCCGAGTTCGATTTAATCGACGTTTCGGAGAATTTTCTGACTGGTCCAATACCGCCGGACATCTGCAAGATGGGGAAGATGAGGAAGCTTTTGATGATTCAGAACAAGCTCACCGGCGAAATTCCGGCGACGTACGCGAATTGTACGTCGTTGTTACGTTTTCGTGTGAGTAACAATTCGCTTAGTGGTGTTGTTCCGAGTGGAATTTGGGGACTACCCAACGTCGGATTCATCGATGTTGCCATTAATCGATTCGAAGGTCCGATTACGTCTGATATTGGAAATGCAAATTCTTTAGCCCAATTATTCGTCTATAATAATCAATTTTCCGGTCAATTACCGCCGGAGATTTCAAAATCCAATGCGTTAACTGATATCAATCTTGGGTACAATCAATTTTCCGGCAACATTCCGGCGACAATTGGCCAACTCAAACAGCTGAACAGCCTTCGTTTAGAGAACAACATGTTTTCGGGTCCAATACCGGAGAGTATAGGCTCCTGTGTTGCTCTCAACCAAATAAACATGGCTCACAATTCACTTTCCGGCGAAATTCCAGCTTCAATCGGGCAATTACTGGGTCTGAACTCCTTAAATTTGTCGGAAAATGAGCTCTCTGGTCAAATTCCGGCGAATTTATCATCGCTGAGTCTAAACCTCATCGATCTCTCCTACAACCGATTAACCGGACCCATTCCACAGTCTCTCTATTACGGTGTTTTCGCCGGAAACAGTGGCCTCTGCAGTCAGAAAAACAAGAATTTCAAACGTTGTTCGTCAGATTCCGGCGATTCTCAGTACCTCCGAGTAACCATACTTGCCGTGGCAGCGGGCACAATTGTGTTGCTTCTATTAGTTCTATGTATTTCGTACTTTAAAAAGAGTAAAAACAATGATCAAGACCGTTCTCTAAAGGAAGATTCATGGGATGTAAAGTCATTCCATATCTTGACATTCACCGAGGATGAGATTCTTGATTCGATCAAGCAAGAGAATCTAATTGGAAAAGGCGGGTCTGGGAATGTTTACAGAGTTTCACTTGCAAATGGCAAAGAATTGGCTGTCAAGCATATTTGGAATTCGGATTCCGGTGGCTGGAAAAAGTACCGGAGTACTAGTTCGATGCTCACCAAGCGTGCCGGAAAGTCCAAGGAGTTTGATGCTGAGGTGAAAATTTTGAGCGAAATTAGGCACATCAATGTGGTGAAATTGTATTGTAGCATTACAAGCGAGGACTCAAGCTTGCTGGTGTACGAGTACATGCCGAATGGGAGTTTGTGGGATCAATTGCATACTTGTAAGAAGACGGCGATTGATTGGGAAACTAGATATGAGATAGCGGTTGGGGCGGCGAAGGGGTTGGAGTACTTGCATCACGGGTGTGAGAGGCCGGTGATTCACCGTGATGTTAAGTCAAGTAACATTTTGCTGGATGAGTTTTTGAAGCCGAGGATTGCTGATTTTGGGCTAGCAAAGATTGTTCAGGGTCAGACCCATTCAAGCAAGGACTCAACTCATGTGATTGCCGGAACCCCAGGCTACATCGCTCCCGGTATGCCTGTTTTCGTGTTAATTTATGTGTCGTTTGATAATATTGTCAAATTCCTATTTCTGCTTAGCATACACAAATTTTCGTTTCTAATTTTGAGAAAAATGAAAATGAAATAAAAAACAGAACTTAATTTATTTTCTTTCGATGTTTGGTATTTTGATCATATTGATTCTAATTTATGTTTTTAAATTTGCAGAATATGGATATACTTATAAGGTGAATGAGAAGTGTGATGTCTATAGCTTCGGAGTAGTTTTAATGGAGCTCGTGACAGGAAAAAGGCCGATCGAGCCAGAGTTTGGGGAGAACAAGGACATAGTGAATTGGGTATCCAACAAACTGAAGAGTAAAGAAATTGTGTTGAGCACAGTGGACTCCACCATCCCAGAAGCTTATAAGGAAGAGGCAATCAAGGTACTCAAAATTGCCATTCATTGCACATCTAGGCTTCCAGCTTTGAGGCCTACAATGAGAAGTGTGGTTCAAATGCTAGAAGAAGCTGACCCTTGTAAACTAGTCAGCATCATTATTAGCAAAGATGGTGGTAGTAAGAAAGAGGAAGGGATGGATTACGATAAGGTTAAATCTAGGCCTGTCAATAGATCAGATTCAGACTTATTCTAGTGTAATCTAAATTCAAACCCGATCCAATTAATCGAAAGTAGCTAGTTGGTGTTGGTTTAGCATAGTTGATTCACCATGGCCGATTTGTAACATATATGAAGGATTTTGCTTGAAGCATCTTCTACCATATTAAGTAGGGCCTTGTAATATAATGTTTGTCACTTGTGTGTGCATAATTTTGCTGTTTTTCCTTTGGATGAAGTAGTGGTTGTTTATCATTTAAGAAGGGGACCATTTGGATGAATATTTTTATGGAAAATGAATTTTTGTACATTATTTTCTGTTTGAATCAATGTTTCAACAACAAAAATAGAATGGGTTCCTAGTAGTGATATAAGAGGGTTAATTAGGTTGCACCATTTTCACAATTTCTTTATCTTATAATTTGTTCTAAGGATTAAAATTGTAATAATCCGATCGTGAAAATGGTGCAATCTAATTGTAATAATCCGATTATAAACCAACTCTAGGCCAATGTTTACATGAAATTTTTTTTAATCACAATCGGTGCAAAAATGGTCCAACTAGGCCCACACCGCGTAAAGCCTGGGCCTAGCATTTTGAAGCCCAATATAGACCTGGGTGGGTTCTACCAAAACAGCATAGTCGGGCTCACTACACAACATTTGGAAGAACGGCTTGGGCTGGAGTTGGGTTTCACAATTACTTTTTTAATAAATTTTTTTGAATTTTTTTTTTTACTTCAATGAATTCTTTTTTTAAAATTTTTAAAAATATTTTCATACTTAGACTACTTGAACTTGAAAATATATAAATAAATAAAAAAGAAAAGAAAATTATGCTAAAGACCACACAAAAAAAAAAAAAGCTTTTTTTTAACTCTTTTTTTCGGTTTTTTTTTTTTTAAAAAGAAATCTTCTAGACTAAACAGATTTGGAAAAATAAATTTTTTTATACAAATTTAAATTTTTTCATGACAAAGTTTTACGACTTTTTAAAAATTGTAATCAAACAGAATGCACAGTAAGAGGCAGGGGCAAACCCTAGAGGAGGACATCACTTGAGATTTCATTTGGGAAGTTGATTGACTTTTTGACTATTTTAATTCAGGCTAAAAAGTTCATTTGGGTTATTTTTTAAATTTTTTTAATTTTATTAAAAAGATTATAGTTTGAATGTAATATTTCGTCTTATTAATTTTTTAATTTATTTTATCTTTTTATAATTAATTTAATAAAAAAAAACTAACCTAACCTAACCCAACCCAACCCAATTGCCAAACCACACCGAATCATAGGACCTTCAAAACCCACAATACACTAAAATTATTTATAATTGGAAGATGAGGACTTCATAAAATAGGTTGAGTTATCGTTTGGGAATAGATTTTTTTAATAATTATTTAATTTTTAGGTTAAAATATGATATAAAAAATTAGTATATTTAGGATGATTTTTTAATTTTTTTACAAAAAGATATATAAAAAATAAAGAGAAAAACGAATTTTTGATTTTTTAATAGAATAAAGCTTGGGAGCTCGAATTTACTTCCCCCGAATCCCCCTAATGCCCAAAATGACGTCGTTTTGGGCATTAGTTTTTATTTTTTTATTTTTTATTTTTCCCTTTTTGTCTGAACCAGGGGAGAAAGAGAGGAGGAGAGGAGAGAGAGAAGAGAGGAGAGGAGAAACAGAGGGAGAAAGAAAGAAGGAGAGGAGAGCCGATCGCTGATCGCCGAGCCCGGTCGTCGTCCAGCCCAGCTCCGTCGCAGCCCAGGCCCGCCGCCTCCGCCTCCCACCCCTTCCTCTGCCCCCTACCTCTGCAGCCCAGCCCCGCCGCCGCTGCCTCCATCTCCCACCCCTTCCTCTGCCCTTTGCCTCTGCCTCCAGCCATTGAATAATTTGCCTCCTCCAGTCCAGTTCTTCTCTTCTCCTCCTACTCTTCTCTTCCTTCTTTCTTCTTCTTTCCAAATTCGGGGAGTCGGGGTGGGGGGCTTTCGAGCTCCCAATCACAACCCTTTTTAATATAGATTGTTAGTTTTATAATTTTTTAATAATTTTTTAACTTTTAAATTAAAAAGTAATTTTACCAAACGAGACTAGAATCTAAATCCTAGTAAGAAAAAAGCTAAAAAAAAAAAAAGTTGATCTCTATTATTGGTTTTGTAATGGTACTTTCCGTTGTACCTAAAAAACAGTAATGGCTACCTAGCTTGGATGTTACTTGTTGCCCAATTCATAGGCTTCACATTGATAATTGATCCCCAATGATGTACAAGTTTTTGCCCTTATTTGCCAAGTGAATTTTTATTTTTATTTTTTAAAATTTTTAGTTAAATTTTATTAAAAAAATAACATAAGTTAAAATGTTAATAAGATAAAATGTCACATTTAAATTATAATTATTTTATTTTTTTTATAAAAATTAAAAAAAACTAAAATATCAAAATCCAAAAAGGTCTACCGACCTAAAAAAAAAAATATCAATACAAAGTTAACAATATCACATTGTACTTTCAAAATATCTAAGTTTCCGTACAGTAATTGGTGAGGTTTTTGACAGGCTCCTAATAGCTCTCCAGCGAAGAGATCATCCTTAGGCATAGTTTGGGAAGCTGGTTTTGGTAGGTTAGGGGGCTAAAATAGTCACAAAAAATAAAATAAGCTATTGTAGCCATAAAAAATAAAACATCAAATTCAACCCATAATCATTACACTCATCTCTCACAAAAAAAGTCAAAAAAGTCAAAAAATCCTTCATAAACTAGGCTTTTTAGCCTTAGGCTAAAATAGTCAAAAAACCAAAAAGCCAACCCACTTCTCAAACGGAGGCTTAAGCTCCTTTCAAAGATTTTAAATGGAAGAAATTGAGGAAGAATTTCTTTATATATAAAAAAATAAATAATAATAATAATAATAAAGTAGTTATTGAAGGTAGCCAATAACTTTAAGAGAAAATTATACACCAGTTGTATATCAGAAAAAAAATTATAAAAAAATTAATAAATATTAATAATTAAAATCGTAAACATTTTCATTTTTATGTAATAATTGTTCAAATACTCCTTGACAGTAGTTTTCCTTGACTTTAAAGTGAAGGATTGAATAAGAATATATTTCATGTATTTTGGTAAGATCATACAGAAGAAGAATCTTTTATGAAAGGCATTTAAAATCCATTAGTATAAAATTCTTAAATCCATTCTTTTCTTTCTTTTTCTTTTTTTTTTTTCCTCACTCAGGCAAAGAAAACCAACTTTTGGTAATATCTTAATTTTAAAATATTACATTGACTTAAACATCAAACTATTAATATCAAATTCATTCATTTCAATTTTATAAAATTCAAAGAGAGCCTCAAATTAGTACCCCATAGTTATTTATTTGGGTTTGGCTTCCCTCAAGTTCGTAATCGGATAGAAGGGTACTGTTGGACTCGTGAAGTCCTACCACAGGTCCCGTTTCGATAATTTGAACTGTTTAATGTGTAAAATCTATCGAGTACTATATATTAATAGAAAATCACATTTATCGGATATTGATAATTATGTGATTCAATCAGTTTTGTATAAAAAGAATAAACGGTTGACCAAAATCTAATTCGATGAAATAGCTATCGATATCCGATCAACGTGATTTTTCTTAGGTATATAGTATTCGATGAGTTCTATACATTGAACGGTTCGGATTATCGAAACAATACCCGTGATAGGTCCCTACGGGCCCAATAACATTCTCCATTTCAAAGACCGAAAGGAAGTCAATCCCTTTTTATGTCTAGTTAAATTCATGATTACTATTCGAATTGATTGGGCATGCCAGAATCATTAAAAGCAACCGCATTAGTTTTAACAAATTTTAAGTTAAATTATAACCCAAAATTCACTTTTGCTATTTTAATTAGTTACTTTTTTAGTATTCACTACATCAAACTCTCTATTTCAACTCAATCTTATTAAAATATTATTTTCTTATTATATTTTTTATTCTTTTTTTTTTATTAAATTGATGAGGTGGCACCCAAATAATTCTTTAAAAAAAAAAAAAAAATGCCGTTGACCGGTCAACCGGTTAGGTTAATTTTGAGCATTTTTCTTCTTCTGCTACAGGCACTCACGGGACATCCGGGTGGACATTCGAGAGGACGTCCGGTGGGTGAGAAAATATAATAAAAAATATATTAACCTGTCTCAAAAAAATAATAAAATATTGAATAACTAATGAATAATACTTCAACAAATTTGTTGAGGTATTGTAGCAAATTCAACAAAAAGTTAATTTAGAAAAAAATTTGTTGAGACTGATAGAGAAAGAATTTTATGATTTACTAGCTATATTTTACCTTTTTGTTATTTTGCCTCAGTTGATGCAGATGCTCCCCCAAACGTCTTTCCAGATGTCCAGCCGGATGTTTCGTGAGTGCTTGTAGCAAAAGAAGAAAAATGCCCAAAATTAGCCTAACTGGCCAATCAATCAGTCAACGACAAATTTTATTTTTTTATTTTACATTTTTTAAGAATTGTTTAGGTGGCACCTCATCAATTTAATAAAAAAAGAAAGAATAAAAAATAGAATATAAAAATAATATTTTAATATGATTGAGTTAGAATAGAGAGTTTGATGTAGTGAGCATTTAAAAAATGACTAACTAAAATATTTAAAATAAATTTTAAATTATAATTTAACTCAAAATTTATTAAGACTGATGCAGATACTCAGAGGCCTCGTTTGGGAACATGCTAATTTAGTAACTTTTTAGCTATTTGGCTAAAATATGAGCTAAAAAAAAATAATATGTTTGGGATGATTTTTTAGCTTTTTACGAAAAGATGTGTAAAAAGTAGAAAAAAAAGAGAATATTTAACTTTTTAGTATAAATTATTGACTTTTTAATTTTTTTAATGATTTCCTAATTTTTTGACTAAAAAAATCACTAACCAAACGAGACCTCTAAGAGCTGTAGTTGTTTTAACTCGCTACAACAGGCTAACTCGCTACTACAGGACCAAATCCATCAAATCATTCTGCCGTATAATTTGTTTTTTTTGATAGGACAAATAATAATAATAACTTTACCCGCTTTGTTTGCATATCAATATTAAAATTAAGGATAAATTACTAATAAATTCTAATAGTTAGACTTAATTTTTATAAAGTCTTAATAAAATCATCGTTAAAAATAATTTTTTGTGATATTTTTTTACATATTTTGTTAAAAATTAACAATTAATGACCTTTTTTTAATTATGATTTTTATAAATTATCATTAAAACTTACAATTAATGATATTTTTTGGTAACACAATTTTTAAACTGTCGTTGAAAGTTAAAATTTAGTAACATTTTTTTGTGATTTTTTTTTAAACTATTGCTAGAACTTATAATTAAGACATTTTTTGTGACAATTTTTTAAATATCGTTAAAAATTAACAATTAGTGATATTTTTTAATAATGTTTGATAAAAAACACCATTAATTATCATAGGACTTATTAGATAATAAATTTACTTATTAAGACTTACATATAAATCCCTCATTAATTAATATATAAAAGTATGATCATGTAAAAGATAAAAAAAAGAAAAAAAAAAATATATATTTTATTTTGCGACGACTTACTGGTTCATTGGGCCTGAACTTACGGACCTGAATCCGTTGCACGATTTTACTGGACTGGACTGTTAGCATGGGTTTGAAGAGTGTGCCCAATGTGGTATTAAAGGAGTTGAACTAAAAACCCTCAAAGCTGTTATTTTATTTTATTTTATGGTTATTTCATTTCAAGTTGAAACACAATCATTATTACTTAAACGTAATGGGTGACCTCCTCCCAAACTCAATTTTAATGATTCAAATTGTTTATTTTTTAAAATTTATTCAGAAAAATAAACATGTAAAAAAATCAAAATGATTAGACTTCGGAAGCTAGATATTTGACTCACATTTATCTTTAAAAAATGATGGAAAATATAATTTTAAGAATAACCGTCTATTTTTTTAAAAGAAATATGATTTAAACACATAGTTATTGAAGTCCAATCATTTTGATTTTTTACATGTTTATTGTTTTCAACGAACCTTAAAATGTGAACATTTCGGATCACCGAGATTGGGCTCATAATGGCCCCACTAAGATCAAATACTCTCTCAAGTTAGATTACCAAACCCTATAAAAATATCACTATCACATCACTTATACAAATTTTATGTACTATAAAAAAAGGAAAATGTCTCGTAACTCAAATTTTGTGGCTCAAAAGTGGCTCAAATGGTCAAAACGACGTCGTTTTGGCTATTTTTATGTTGTTCTGTACTCAAAACGACGTCGTTTTGGCCATTTGAACCACTTTTGAGCCACAAAATTTGAGCTACGTAGCATTGTCGATAAAAAAAACGGAAGTGCTACGTTGCTCGAGGAATACGGCTCGAATACAGGCTCGACACCAAAACGACGTCGTTTTGGTGTCGAGTCTATTTTTTTTTTTTTTTCTTTTCTTTGTTGCAGATCGGGAAGAAGAAAACGAAGGGAGAAGAAAAAGAAGGGGGGGCTCTGCAGACGGGGGAGGAGGGGGGAGGACTGGAGGGGAGGGGGCCATAAAAATCGGGGGTGGGGGGGGCTGCGCTGGGCGAGCTGCGGCGGGGCAGACGACCGGACCGGGGCTGGCAGACGACCGACGAGCTGCTGAGGCGGCGGAGGCGACGAGCTGTCGTGCTGCGGGGCTGGGTCTCGGCGACGACGGGCCGACGGCCGACGGCCTCCTCCCTCCCTGCTTCCTCTCCCTCCCTTCTCTTCTCTCCCTCTCGAATTTTTCGAGCCGTTTCGAGCTCTGAGTCATTTTCTTAAAAAAAATAGTGATAGTTTGATAGATAAAAAATTAAATTAACCCAGTTAACAAATTTGAAAATGTGATAAAGCTTCAAGTATTTACGTAATGAACAAATCTCAAAATAATTTTGTAACAAATCAAACACAAGCCGACTTAATGTAACTTAATTTATTTTTATAGTTTGTGAAAATGGTAGAAACAATTTTCACTTCAAAACCGTAACCATTTCTTTAGGAATTCCGTAGTTAGGTTAATATTATTTTCATTTCATTTATTTAAGGGCAAATTATACTAATAGTCCTATAGTTTGGAACTCATGTCACTTTAGTCCATGACTTTTCCATTGTGGCACATTTAACCCTGAATTTTGAATCTTGTTTCAAATAAAGACAATTGAACATACAATTGCTTAATTTCAAGGGCAAAATCATCAATTTGATAAAATATAAATTAATTTGACAAAAATAAATGTCAAAAAAATATTTTAAATTTTTTAAAAATTATTTCTACCCACCAAAGATAAAATTATGTAAAATTGATAAAAATGAATAAAAATTACATGATTAATTTTTAAAAATTAATTTTACATGATTATCATCCAAATACATAATAAAAATTAATTTGGTAAAAAAAATAAATGTCTAAAAGATTTATCAATTTTATATAATTTTATCTTTAGTAGGTAGAAATAATTTTAAAAAATTCAAAAATAATTTTTTGACATTTATTTTTGTCAAATTAATTTATATTTTATTAAATCAACGAATTTGCCCTTGAAAAATCTAATAGTATTTTCAATTGTCCTTATTTGGAACAAGATTCAAAATTTAGGATCAAATATGTCATAATTAAAAAGTCAGGAATTAAAGTGACACAACTTCCAAACTATAGGGACCGTTGGCATAATCCACCCTTTATTTAATCTTTTATTCGTCTGCATAAAGGAAAATTGAACACATCCATGCCCAAAATGCCTTAATTACTGCACCACAATAATTTTGTCACACCACTCGAATTTAACATTTTTTAAAATTCATATATAATATTCTAATCAAATTTAATAAATTACAATTAAAATATGAAAATTAAATATAACACACAAAGGGGTGAGTAGCAGATATACTGATCCGCCAAAACCGACCAAACCGAACCGATCCGCCACATTTTAGACGGATGTGTGATGACGAGCGCACTGTTGCAGATTGATTTTCTCCAATCCGCCAATCTGGCGAACGGATGGCGGATTTGAGATTCCTTTGGCCGCAACCGAACCGCCAAACCGTGAACACCCCTAGTAATTTATAAGACTTTATGTTTTCAGTTTGTTTAAATATTCTATTTACGTTTTCAATTAAAAAAGAGTTTAAATATTCTGTTGAAAAACAGTTTCCAACTTGAATATTTTTTTTGAATTGAAAAAAATAAACGTATTATTTATCTATATTTTTTGGTTTTTAAATCTATCTCTAAAAATAATAAATAAAAAATATGATACATGTTGGTTGGTTTTTGTTTTCAAAAACAGATATAGATATAACAATACAGAGACATACAATCTCTAGTACTGCTCTGTTCATGGTTTTGGTGGTTTGAATTGTTTTTATATATTAAGAACCACAGATTGTAATATTTTATGTGGATGAGGCATGCTGTGATTGTAGTATGTGCATGAGGCATGCAGTGATTGTGAAATTCTAAAATTCCAAACTTTCTTATTTTGGATGAAGCATGCAGTGATTGTAATATTTTTTTAAATCATTAACTGTAATACTTTATTCTTTTCTTTTTTTTTGAGAAAGTGCACAAGTTGAATTACGTTGAAAATTTATAAAATTTTAAACCGCCAAACCGATTTGCATCCATCCGCCAAACCGCCAATCCGCTCAATCCACATCTGCCAGATTGGCGGACGGATGCGGATTGATTTTCTCCAATCTGTCAATGTAGCGGACGGATGACGGACTGGAGGTTCCGTGGCCGCAACTCACCTGCGCCCTTATTATTGAAAGACTTTCAAAAGGGGAGATTGAAATCCCAACAAATAATAAGACACAGATTTGAGTTTATAATCTCTTAGTAAAGTGCGTAATTGAATAAATGATATGTTTTAGAATGAATGAAAATTTTGAAATTTGACTCCAATTGTCACTAATTGTCCACTTTACTTAATTAAAGTGGGGCCCAACGTCTTATTTTTTCTATTTTTCAAGAAACATTAGACTCTAATTTTATTGAATGATACTTTTATAATTGATTGAGATCATTAATAATATAGTAATCTAACACCACAGACTCTTTATACCCAACCTTTATTTTTTCTTCGTTAAAAGTGAAAGGGAGAAAGGTGATATATCCAACTGACTAATCTGTTACAAAAGCATCCCATGCGCCTAACTTTTTTCCTCTCATCCTAGTCATTCTTGATCCTGGGATTACAAGTTTGTGTCATCTCATAGTCATTAATTCAACTTTTTATTTATTTTAGTCTCATTTGTAAAGCAATGTTAGCTCAAAGCCTCCAAACTAATGTTAAGAAGGATGAGAAAGTGGCTTTTTCAAAAGTATAATATTAAGCTCCAAATTAAAGTCTCCTAATATTGTGTTTAGCTAATGGATTTGAGGGATTTAGAAAAAGAAAGAAAAAAAAAATGTGAAATGTAAGTAAAATGTAATTATATTTCATTTACATTTTCTCTTTATCTTTTCAAATTCTTTTCCAAATTCATGAATTAAACATAACTTAAATACAATTCAGAAAAAAAAAAAAAAAAAAACTTAAATAATTTTTAATAGGATGGGAAAACGGCTGTCACCATCTCCCAGCACTAAGCACAAAGGAAGCTGGTGCGATGATTCTAAAGATATCTTACTTGTGTCCCTTTGCGGTCACTTAATTTAGATTTTGTATTCAAGGAATTTATCAATAAAAAGTTAATGAGTAATGTAGATTTATTTAATTTTTTATTTTATTTTATCATACACGAATTGAATTTGAATAATTTTAAAAATTCATTTTGGTATGAGCTAAGGCTTCACTTGGATGTGAGCTGACTTTTTAGGCTTTTAGTTTTTTGATTATTTTAGCCTGAATTTAAAAAGTCTCGTTTGAGATAGGTTTTTTGACTTTTTCGACTTTTGTGACAGAAAAAATAAAAGATTATGATTTGGATGCGATATTTTGTCTTATTAATTTTTTAGCCTATTTTATCTTTTTGTGACTATTTTAGCCAAAAAATCCAAAAAATTCATATGGCAAATGAAGGCTAAATAAGCTAATCTTTTTGAACTAATAGTCAAAAATATATTTGTCACCGGTTTAAAAAATTTACTCAATTGTTTTAGTCACAAAAAAATTACTTTTTAATCAACTTTTCAAGTACATTAACTTTTTTTAATTTTAAAAAGTCAAAAAAAAAATATTAAAAAATCCAAGTCAAAATCCATACGAAACAAAGACCCAAAGAAGGAACTTTCACTAGAAGAAAAGGGACTTTATAACACGGAAGTATTTGCGACGACATCACTTACTATCGCAAAAAGTGATTTTTTTGTGACGACACCATTTGTTGTCACCAATAAATCGGTTTTTAGCGACGGCACCCCTTCCTGTCACAAAAAAATAACTTTTTTGCGACGGTAACAACTGTCGTCGTAAATAATGCGCATTTTTTGCGACAGTAACCTATGCTGTCACAAATAAAGTTGTTTTTTGCAACGACATGAACTGCAGTCGCAAATAAGAGAGTTTTTTGCGACGGTAATAGTTGCCGTCGCAAAAAAAAAAAAAAAAAAAAAGAGTACAAAAAACGAGATTGTTTTGATGAGACGACATTGGAAGTATTAGCGATGGCATTTTGCCGTCACAAAAAACTGAAATTTTTGTAGTGTTTCACCCATTTTTTCATCTTTTTGTCTCTTTGTCTCTCTCTAACTCTCTCTCTCTCGCTCATCTCTCATCTCTTTCTTTTTTTCTCTCTCACTCATCACTCTTTGTCTTTCTGTCTGTGTCTCTCTCTCTCTCTTTCTCTCTTTCCCACACTGTGCTCGTGTTGCTCACTCTCTCCCTCCCCTCTTCTCAATTTATTGATCTCTCTCTTCTTTCAATCGCTCATCTCTCATTTCTCTTAATCACTTATCGAAAGAGAAAAAAGACAAAAAATGAATGGGCCTTTCTCTCTCTCTCTCTCTCTCTCTCTCGCTTATTTCTCTTCTCTCTTTCTCTTTGTCTCTCATCTCTCTTTCTTTCTCTCTCTCACTTATCACTCTCCTCTCTGGCTCTCTTATCTCTCTCCGCTCTATATCTCTCTTGCTCATCTTTCTTCTCTCTCTATGTCTCTCTCTATATTTCTTGTTCATTTCTTTTTGCTGTCTTTCTCTCTCTCTCTCCTTGTTTGTCTCTCGCTCATCTTGTTTCTCTCTTTTTTTTCTTTCTCTATCTCTCTCTATGTCTCTCTCACTCACTCACTCATTACTCTTCTCTCTGGCTCTCCCATCTCTCTTGCTCATCTTTCTTCTCTCTTCCCCTCTCTCTATATCTCTTGTTCATCTCTTTTTGTTGTCTTTCTCTCTCTCTCTTTCACTCATCTTGTTTCTCTTTTTTTTTTCTTTCTCTCTGTCTCTCACTCATCTCTCTTCTCTCTCAATCATTCATTTCTCTCAATCACATTCATCTCTTTCTCTGAGCCCATTGTTGTTGAAAGAGGAAAAAGCCAAAAAATTAAATGGGTCTCTCTATCTCTCTGTGTCTCTTTCTCTGTAGCGACCCTGATTTTTTCGTAAGCCTTTATTTATTTATTTATTTATTATTATTATTAACTTATTTTATTTTTAGCTTTATTAATTGTATGGTTATATAAGAATTTAATGAGGCATTTAATTAATTTAATGTGATATTTAATTATATATAATTAATCTGAATATTTATATATATTTTATATATGTATATACATGTGTTGATCATAAATAGTATATTTATATATATTGTATTTGTATAATATAATATTATATAAAAAAAGAAAGGAGAAGAAAAAAAAGAAAGAAAGGGAGAGACGGCTAGAGAGAGAAAGGAGAAGAAAAAAAAAAATATTAGGGTTTTGTTTTAGTGGCTCAATTAGTTGTTCAAATAATTCTTTGATCTTCAAAAATAATAGTAAGTACAAAACCCACTTCCCTTGATTTATGTTTAATTCATTGTTTTTATTTATTTATTTATTTATATTTATTTGATGTTACTTTGATTTTGTTTTTCCATAAAGATGATAGATTGATTTTAATTATTTTGATTAGTTGTGTATGTAAGGTTTAGGATTTTTAGATGATTGATTGATTTTAATTATTTTGATTAGTTGTGTATGTAAGGTTTAGGGTTTTTAGATGATTGATTGATTTTAATTATTTTGATTAGTTGTGTATGCAAAGTTTAGGGTTTTTATATAGATTTATTTTATGGTTGTAATCACACTCATAAATATATGAAATTAAAATAAATTAGGAACCCATAGATAAATTCCTTATACTCCACCATGACTCCATGGATTGTTGTTTTATTTGAGTGTTGGTGAGAAAGAGTGTATAGAAAAAAGTGAGGATTATGAGATTAATTTGAATGTCTTAGGCTTGGCATTGTTATGTTTGTTCTCATGGGTGACATGTTTTGTATATATATATATTGTTGCCTCGTTCTCATGAGTAGACGAGTGCTTTGATTTATGAGCGTACGTATATGCTAACCATCTGGGGAGTGTGGGTCAAACTCGGGACGATATTCCTGTGCAAGTTGGGCTTCGGAGCGGTGTTAGGTATACGGGAAGCACATGGGATATATGTGTAGGCCGGAAGTGAAAGGCCGAAGTAGTAGAGTTAAGGTATAAATAATTTAATTATGAGTTTATTGTTATAGTGTGAATTGTATTGATTTGTACATCTTGAAAAATAGTAAACGACCTCGATAAATTATGAAATTTGAGCAGAGACATTTACACGTGATTCTAGACAACTTTTGTGTTTTAACTTTTTATTAAAAAGATCGATTAGAACTTATAATCGGATGATCTTGGTTATTGTAGTTTTGATTCATTTTAGCAATGCATAGTTTAGAGGCTGTTTTAACCCACGAAACGAGTTCATTTTTATTGGTTTCGCATAAACTGAAGTAAAACATTATTCTGAACCTTTTTTGTATTTTGAACTTTTCCGAAAAAATTCATTACAGCAGTTTCTTTTCGTTTTCAGCTCCAGATTTTTCGATCGAATTTCGGTTAGGATTTTCTATTAAGTTTTTGGCTCAACCTGTTCAGTTTCTACTAAATTTGTCCACATTACCCTTTAGGAAATTTGATTATGTACAACTTTTGTTCTTTGATTTTTGATCAATTCGAATTATTTAAGTATGAAACGGTGCATTTTTATACTTCTTCAGTAAGTTACTTATGATTAAATTATACTAACTTTATTTTTTGCAGGATGGTTTACTAACTTTTTTATACAGGGCTGACCCACCATATTTTTATTTTTATTTTGTTTATTTTATAATCAATTTATATTTCGTTGTGTACGGGTAAGAAACTAAATGCCACCGTATCTCGGGAAACTACCCATTCGTCTTGGTGCGGTTGGAACTACTTGTCTTGTCCCGTAACAAGAATTAAATGTATTTTTGTTTGTGTCTGGTGGACACGTGGGTGTTAAATCTTGTACTCATACCAGTATATCTGTATATTGACCCGTTTTGTCTCTTGACAACTCGGGTGCGTTTTGTTTGAGCGCAGTTGAGCTTCCTTTGCAGGATTAGTTGAGGCTATGGTGGTGACAAGAAATAACCATGATCGTAGGACATGTCTCTTGGATTTTTTTTTTGTTTTCTTGAGCTTAGGGTTGATATTAGTTTATGTATTTATTATTTTTTTTATGACTTTAGTATTTGGATAATTTGGCATGGTTTGTAACCTGAAGCTATTTTTGACTATTTATTGTTACTTTAATATTTGAGGTATTGGTTAGTTATGAAATTATGGTAGATGGTTTGGTTGGCGTGTAGTTTTTTTGTTTCTCTCCTAGGATTTGAATGATGGAATATTAATTGGGGGTTAGTCAATTGTCCAAATTTTGGATTGTGACATTCTCTCTGTGTCTCTCGCTCATCTCTCTTCTCTCTCTCTCTCACTCATTTCTCTTCTCTATTTCTCTCACTCATTTCTCTTCTCTATCTCTCTCATCTCTCTTATCTTTTTTTTATGTCTCTCTCTATATCTCTTTCGTTCATCTCTCTCTCTCTCTGATCATCTTTTGTTTCTCTCTCTTGCTAGCTTTCATTGCGTAGCAAAATGGACACGGAGGTTTTTGGCCAAAGAATGAGGAGTTTTTTTTTTTTTTGCCACAGCAACCTTCCCCCATCGCAAATACAAGTTATCGGCGACGGCAATACCCTCGTCGCAAATAAAAAAATTACTAAACAAGCCATAGATTCATTGTTTAGGGCCTGTTTGGTAGCCATTTCGTTTTCAGTTTTCAGTTTATATTTACAAAAATTTACAAAACTGTCATAAAAACTTGTTTGATAATTTTTTTGGTTTGTAAATGGTTGTCTCAGTTTGTAAATTTAAGAAAAAATTGTAAACTCAAAAAATGAGTTTACGTTGATTTTTAAACATAAATTTAAAAATTTGACTAGCAATTTTTTTTTTAATTAACTTTTTTTCAATTAATTTTTTTCGCAATTAAACATTACCAAATGCTACCTTAAATTTTCACTTGTGACGGTTATATTTAACGTCACAAAAAAAAAAAAAACCCAAAATCTGATTCGCGCTCGTTTTTCCCTCCCTCAACCAAAAATCCCCAATTCTCAAATCCCTAATCTTTTGAACCAAAAATCCTCATCTCTCTCTCTCTCTCTCTCTGTCTCTCTCTATCTCTTTTTGTCGCGATTGTGAGCAGGGCAAACAATGGCATCGAGCAGCGGCAGATGACGGCGTCGAGAGATGGCAGCGACAACGTGAGACGGCATCGAGCAGCGGCAGACGACGGTATCGAGCGACGGCGAGAAGCGTGAGACTTATATTCATCATTAATCTTAATCATTAGTTATATCTGCTTCTTGTACATGTACAGGCGAGGTCGTTAGAATCCGATTTCTTTGTGAGTTCGATTCATCGTCTGTCTCTCTCTCTCTATACTCTCTTTCTCTACATGTATAAATCAATCGTATATACTTTTTGATTTGTCTGATTATTTTCTCCATAAATTGTTTTCTAATTTTTATTATTTTCTTAACTGATCTGTAGTTTAAATTACACAAATCAAGATCTCTCCTCTCTCATTCACCAGGTAACTAATTTGTACTTCTAGAGAGAAAAATGAGATAGCAATTTCTTATTTGATCGAACATTGGTTTGGAGGAAATCGAAACCCTTAGATTTGTCCGAAATTGTTGTGTTTTGTTACTTTGTTTTTGCATTGATTCACTGAATTGCATCCTCTCCTGACTGTATTTGCTTCAAAATGCCAATTTATAATGTGACATCAGGGTTCGCTTGGAATTTTTTGTTTTTATTTTGGATTTAGTATGAAGTGAAGAATAGAAAAATGATCTCTTTTCTGTTTCAACTTCCCATGTTTCTTAGGGAGTGAACAGAGCTTAAATGATTCAACGATGCTATTTTCACTTCCAAGTTCCAAATGCCATTTTGAGATGCGATTTGATGCCAACATATCAGTTTAAAAAGATAAAGGTAACTTATTCAGTTATCTCATTATAACTATACTTAAAGATGATACAGTAAGTTAAATCAAAATTGCTCTTCTTAGTATACGATGGTTATGCTTGACCTTTTTTTAACCAATACCTTTATAAGTTTTGTTTAAGTTGCATACTTAAATCTAATCCATTGGTCAATACTACAATCGATGAGTGTGATTTTGAAGCTTATTACCTATTTAAGATGCAAGGAATTGTATTATTTGTTGCAGAGACATACACTTCTAATGGTCAATGTTTATATGCGTCACACCCAACATGTTTCTGCCTTAATATTTTCAAATCTATTTTTCTCTCTACAGATCCTCTACAAACTATGCAATCATAAATTGCTGCATTTCATGCCAATGTTTGTGTTTAGTTTCTATTTTAAAACATGATCAATTATGTCAACAAAGGCATTAGCCATTGTTGTGATAAATAAATTCAAGATTATAGAGGAGAGTAAGGAGAATAAATGTCAGACCCTTATTTTCTGGATGTTTTTATGTTTAGCTATGAGTTTGAGATGATTTAACAAACTACTATTGTGTAGGTTATTAAAATTAAGGATATTATACGGCCACCAGAGAAAGATGAGTTCAATGATGTGTATATTGCATATGAACTTATGGATACCGATCTACATCAAATAATACGCTCTTCCTAGGAACTCACAGATGATCATTGTCAGGTAGCTTTTTCATATGATTTACTCTCTCGTAAAAGGTGGTCACTATTGATTACTGAGACTTGTGAACTATGCTTGTAACTCTACAGTGTATTAAATTCAACACATTCAGATACAGTAAATCACATAAAGTTAATATTATATATATAAACATGTACCATGTATCTGAAAACAGGGTGAGATCTAGTTTCAGATCCTTTATAAGCCTATCTGTCCAATAATTTCTCACTGAGTTGCACGAATCCATTAATTCTTGTGTTTGTGTAACTCAAATTAAAAGTGAGTTATGTCTAGCAAAAGTGACCTAGAAGGCTAACCATGTAGGCTGTAGGTGAGTGTAGACACCTCATTTTTGACCGTCCTTAAGACTTGGACGTCATTGTTTGAACACTCGATGATCATCCCTGTTCGTGTTCGTCTTGAGTTCTCGGAGGTTTCGGCTACGCGTCTTGCCTCAAGACCTCTCGACTTGTTTGTTTTGCTTCTGAGGGTGGGCAATAGCTTGTTGGCCATCCCCACACCTCACCGGCCATGGCTTGAGGCCACCGGCCCTGTTTTATTGCCATCGGCCATTAGTGATGGCCGACTGGCACTGTTTTTGGTCGACTGGCTATTTGTTTTGGTCGATCGGCCACTTTTTCTAGCCGAGACCTTTTCTTGAGGAAGCTTGAACCTTTTGAACTCTTGGTTTTTAGCTTCTTGAGGAAGCTTGAACTTTTTGAACCCTTGGTTCTAGCTTGAACCTTTTAAACCTTTGCTTTAGCTTCTCCAAGAAGTTTGACCCTTTTTAGCTTCTCCAAGAAGCTTGAACCTTTTTAGCTTCTCCAAGAAGCTTGACCTTTTTAGCTTCTTAGAGAAGCTTGAACCCTTTTAAGCTTCCAAGAGAAGCTTGCACCCTTTGCTCTAGCTTCTCTAAGAAGCTTGGACCTTTGGGTTAGCTTCCTTGATAAGCTTGACCCCTTTGACCCTTTTTATGTTAGCTTCTCTTAGAAGCTTGGCACCTTGCCTTGGCCTATATAAGGAGAGCCTCTCCTTCCATTTCAAGGGTTGAAAAATCTGATATATAAGATATATATATCACTCTCTCTCTATATCTCCCTCTCTCTCTACATTTGTGTGGGTTAGAAGGTTCAAAAGGGTCTAGTTCTTGGCCATTTGAACTACACCTCCAAGCACAACACCTCCATCATCAACCTAAGGAACTTGGAGGCCATTTTCAGAGGCTAAGGGATTGTTTTTTGGACCAAGAGGCTGCTGTCCCCTTTTGGCTACAAAGGTAACTCCTTTTCCCTCTTTATTCCCCGTTTTTGCACACACTTTTAGCCTATCTTGCTTGCTGTTTTGAGCTTTCTGTATAACATAAAAAAGTTCTGTTTTTTTGTGTTTAAGATACTTCATTAAGGTCACTTTTATGTTTGGGGTCGTTTACCCCTTCTTAGGCCTTGTTTGGCCTCATTTTTGTGTGTTTTTGGTGAGCTCCGGGATCACCTTGTTTGGACCTCCTCACCACTGAAATCTTGAGGGATTTCAGTGGTGAGGATGGTGGTTTGAGGTCCTAAGAAGGAGAGGGTCATCCCTTCTCCTTGTTGTCTTCAAAAAGTGCCATTTTAGCCTCATATGTGAGCATCATTTTTGAGTTCATGTTGGCCATGTCTTAAGTGTTATTTGTGCTTATTTTGTCATGATATAGCACTGTTTTAAGTTGATTTAGACACACCATGCATGCTTAGCATACTTGTTTTGTAATGCCATGAAATTGCCTTAACATGTATCTAGCATTTGGACCAGCATGCTTGCATATTTTGGCTTAGCTTTGTGAAGTTTTTGGTCATGTTTTAACATGCTTAAGGTCTGTCTTGGGTCTTTGGAGTCATGCTTTCCATGTTTTGTATAGCTTCTTTGCATTTTAGCTTACTAGCCTTGGGTATGTGGATCACTAGCATGCTTTACTTGGCCTATTCTCATGATTTGGCATCATTGGAAACCATATTTCAGTCCATGTTCCATGCTTGCATACTTGCATTTTCCATCCCTTTCATGTTTTGAAGAGTTGATGGCTTATGCTCCATGTTTAGGCCATTATGCATGCATGCATGCTTGTGTGTGTGTGTTTTCATGCCTTTGTTGCATCGTTTTGGCCGCTGTTTTGGACCTAGTAGAGAGCTGTCCAAATTAGTTTAAGACCATCCCTTTGGCATGTTGTTGCATGCTATACGTGTTTGTATGTTTAGGTACTTAGCCTATTAACATGTTGCATGTTTAAGTGTCATCACATTTGGCATGCTTCTTGTGTTGAGTTGCTTTGCATATTTACATGTGTTATTCCTTTCATGTTATTGCATGTGTGTCATTAACATTGATGTTATATGCCTTGCATGCTCACTTGTTTAGTTCATGTGCCTATTGCGCATGGTTTCGATTGTTTGCATGATCATGTTGCACACTTAGCTCACATGCCTAGGTTGCATTACATTGGCATGCATGCTTTGCCTCTTGAATTGAGTATGATAGAGGTTGAGCTCATTGTTTGTTTATGTGCATTTCATTCTACATTGAAAATGCATACTTGGTCTCTTGGGCCATCACGCATTGAAATGCGCGATTGGTGGTCCGAGAATCGAGCACCATACCCCTTTGAGTCATAAATATGATAAGGGATGTGGTGGTGCATACATTTGATTGAAATGCATTGCCATGCCTTGTTTTGCTTTCTGCTGTTGTCAAAACAGGTTCTGCAGGAAGCTTTGGCCGGCCGGCCATCTATACTGCCGACCGGCCATCCATTGTTGGCCGATGGCTTTACAAATGGTCGATGACCATTCGGACATAGCCGGTGGTGTTCTGTCTTAGCCGGTGATGTTCCACAGTGTCCATAGAGTGCTCCTTGGGACTTGTGCAATTTTCAAAGGAGCAGAGCAGGGAAAACAGAGGCAAACTTGTGCATGGCATTGGATTTCCGAGCAAACCCGAGCACGCGCACATTGGACCCTTTTCCCGAGGCCTTTACTTCTTTCTTAGCTTAGTTAATTTGCTTAATTAATTAGGTGGTCTGTAATAATTGTAATAATTAATTAGCTTGTAGGTTAATTAATTTGTATTATTCTTTTGGTCCCTCCGAGCGAGGGCGAATTTGTAATAAGTGTGGGTGCGTGTGTGCATGTCTTCCAATTCCCACTTCTTTCTCCCTTTTATTTAACTGCTTATGATGGTTAGTATTAGGGCATATTTGAATTAGCATACCTTATGCTATGCATGCGTGCATCCATACATTTGTCTTACATGCACCGGGCTCAGCACATCATGCTAACTGCACTTGTATTTCAATTCCAAATTGAGTACTTGTTAGTTGCAGCATTTCACATGCCATCTTTAGGGTAGCCGAGCCTATTCTAGCTGCATCCTGCATGTGTTGCATTAGCCATCTTAACATGAATTAGGATCATTCATATGATTACTAACTAGTTTCTATTTTGGCTTGGAGTACTAGGTAAGCTTTTATGCTTTAGCATACTGCATGCATGTGAGTGTTGCCATAATAGCATGATTACCATGAGGCTAGTTGCTTATGTGATATAACTGCTTGAATGCCTGTGGATGGAGGTTGAGTTACCTGAATTGGAATGATGCATTAAAACTGCGAGTTTTAAGCCCACTTGAGGGTGGCAAAAATCTGCATTTTTAGCCTACTTGCGAGTAGCAAATCATTTTCAAAACAAACATGAAATGTTTTGTTCCAATTTAGGCGATTTGGTCTATACTTGTTTGCTGCGCGCATAACATAGTAATTCTAGGCTAATAACCGAAATAAGAGCATATGATGTTTTCAAAATAAGATATC
This sequence comes from Camellia japonica, assembly GCA_030407325.1. Classification (NCBI taxonomy): domain Eukaryota; kingdom Viridiplantae; phylum Streptophyta; class Magnoliopsida; order Ericales; family Theaceae; genus Camellia; species Camellia japonica. Next base: position 168,325,906 of record JAPPVO010000016.1, read on the forward strand.
ACGGTTAGTAGAGACCGATCTTTGATCGGGCGAGAGGGGGTGCTCATAGCTGACCTTCCCCAATCGTACCCAAGTTCCTGAGCCGAGGCAACTTTGGTGATGACGGACACGTGGCCTTTGGCACCGAGTCAGGGTTTCCTAAATTCCCCCAAAATAAAATATTTAGGTGGCGACTCTGTATCTGGCAAAGCAGTCCATGTTTGGCACTTCTTTTCTAAAAATCTATTTTCTTAAAAAACGATTTGCCGGATTTGGACTCTTTGGTTCAGATTTAGAACCGTGACAATTTGAGTCCGAACTGTAGTGAACCCAAATGAACAGAACGGGATTTCCCTCCCAGGACGTTCGGGGACGTCTACAGTTTCTGGCGACTCTGCTGGGGATATTAGAGAACTTGACTCGAACACGTGATATCTTGTTTTGACTACACTTATGTGTTTCTTTGCATTGCATGTGCATTGGTCCGCCTAGGACACCGTGTTGGCCATCTGCTATTCCTGAGCGGTTTGCCGGAGGCTTGACTTTGTCAAAGCATGCCATAAGGCTGACCGGTTGCGGGCTCTGCCAGTATGGGAACACAAACCCCAGTTTTCACCGGGGCACCCTTTTTGACCATTCGACCTAGTGCATATCGAAATCCATAGTGACCATTCCAAACTAGGACAGGTTGCTTACCCGATGTTAGGTTGTTTGAAACCGCTGCGTGCGTAGTGAAATCCTAGCTCCTGACAAAATAGGACAGGGAAACCCTACCCCAACATAGGGGTGTTTTGGCTCTCTTTTACATGCTATGTGCTTTTAGAGTGTATCTCTACAGGGAATGCATGTATCAGTTTGTAAGTCTGGGTATCAGGCCTGCGGGCATTAGTATTTGGGGAATCAGTTTTACCTGAGGGTATCAGTTTTGGGACAGTTATTTGGGGAACAGTGATCAGTATTGAGTACAGTTGTTCCGCTATGCTCATATCCGTTCCAGTGAAATTGAGCTGAGATGCTGTCTGTTTTCTCTTTTGCTAGGGTAGTCCTGGAATTATAGCTTCAGAAGGCTCCACTATCCCCCAGGTACATTGGACTTGTGCTGATAGACTTTGTCGGGTCAGAGATTCAGTTCAAGGGCAATCAGTGTTCCTTTGCCAGAGGCAGGGTAAAAACGCCAGTTAGGCACAGATCATCAGTTCAACAGTCTTCGGATCAGCGGTCATTATCCATCTCACCTGTGCGCAGTTGGGTTGAGATATCTGTTTTTTACCTCAGGGAGATATACCGGTTGCTCAGTTAGACCAGGACAATATGTCGAGTCTGGAAGAGATGGTGCGCCAACTCCAGGATAGTATGAAAGCCATGCAGCAAGACGCTGTCTGTCAAGCAGAATTCGCCAAGCAACAGGCTGTGGTCATAGCCCAACAGGCAGAGACAATTGCCAGGCTAGAGTAGCAAACTGGAGTATCTACTTCACACCAGGCTCCTCCCCCACCAAGAGTTCCCATACTCGGGGAGGCAACCCACGTCCAGGATGATGTGGACATTCCAGTCGGGCCAGCTCCGCCCCCGGTTCTACCCCAGCTATCTAAAACACTCCACCAACCTACCAGACTCCCCCTTTGAGTTCAAAACGGACCCCACAGCATTGAAAGTAAGCAAGCTTGAGAAATTATTCAAAAAGTCTCAGGGGGCCCACTCTATTCCTGATATAGAGGATGGTTATACCGACTCAATGGTGACATTACTGGATCGGTTCAAGATGCCACATATCGATCGATTCGGTGGCTCTGAAGACCCAATGGTGCACCTCCAACTATTTTCTGATATCTTGAGGCCAATGGGTTTGACCACAGCCCAGAAATTGTCACTATTCGGCCGAACCTTGTCTGGGATAGCCGCAATCTGGTATGCGAAATTGGAGAACTCTGTGAAACAGAATTGGGAAGAGATGGCTGAGGCCTTCAATGATCAATACTCCTATAACACACAGATTGAGGTCACAACTCGTGATCTTGAAGTCACCCGCCAAGAGCCAAAGGAGGGTTTCTCAGAGTTCGTGACGAGATGGAGAGCAAAGGCCTTAATGATGACTACAAGGCCTTCCGACAAAGATCAGATTCAGATGGTTGTGCGCAACCTCCAGCCCAAACTAATGCAGAAAATGATCGTGCTCCCCTTCCCTACCTTTTCAGATTTGCATGAGATGGGAATACAGATCGAGGATGCGATGAAACAGGGTCTGATTGACCAAGACCGAGAGCAGCCCAAGAGGGCATTCAATTGCAGTTCGAATGCAACCACCAGTGGTGATGCAGCTACAAGATCTTCTGAAGTTGGAATGGTCACCACCACTCCTAAAACAGCCACCCCCTTTGTTGGTGCATCCAATCCAAACCCCCGAACTTTGGACTATCTACCTCGAGGCAAGAGGGTTTTCACCCCACTCTTTATGCCTTTGTCTAAAGCTTTAGGGGTCCTACTCAGGAAAGGACATCTGAAACCGTTAGAACAACGGCCTCTACCCGATCCTCTCCCTGCAAAGCATGACCCGACTAAGTACTATGCTTTCCATCAACAAATCGGTCATGACACTGACGGTTGCGTCCGTCTTCGTCACGAGATACAAAATCTGATTGACAATGAGGTCATCGTCGCACCAAGCTCTGGAAAGTCTATTGGCACTTGATCAGTGAACCTGTGGGGGATAATGTGACTGTGATCGGGGAATGAACCATCTGCGGATGGTGCTCGATTTACTCCAGATATGGCGTATGGCACGCACTGTTTTGAGCATTTTGCGAATGCTGGTTATTTTACATTCTGAGTTAGGTATTGGGTTAGTCTTGTTGTGTTCTTTTGAGTCTGTCTCTTTGTTTTGAGTCAGTCTTTTTGTTTCGGGTCTGTCTTGTGGTTTCGAGTCAGTCCTGTTGTGTTGGAGTCAGGTGATTTCGGAGGGTGTTACCTTAGACATCACCATTTTTGTTTTGTGTTTGTGTTTGTCTTTTCATTTTCTTTTGAGTCTGTTTCTGCTGTGGAGCTAGTTGCGCCAACAGATCTCAATGAAACAGCAGTGATTTTCACATTCTTGTGTTCGTTTCTGCCTTGTGCCAGTTGTGCCAGAAGTTCTAAATGAAACGACGGAGCATCTCACCTGCTCTCCTGCGCCTTGAAGTCATTGTAATGACCTGAGTTTTTCAAAACTTTTCGAACACTGCGGTGAAAACAAAGAGGGAGGAATTCCTCGGGATTTGCAAAACTTTGATCAAACTAAGAGGAAGAGAGGCGTGCTAAGCCCTTAATGAATGAAATCATGTTTGTTAACGTGAGTACTGCGAAGGACCCTGGCTTGATCCAGATTGGTTCCACACTATCTTCAGCGCGAGCGATTTGTCGCTTTCTTAAAAATTTTCAAAAAAAAAAATATATTTTGCGCAGTCCTGCGAAGACCTGTGTGGAATCGCTCTTGCGATGTGCAGCTTAGGATCGCTCTCAGCCTCGAGACTTGAGCCTTTGCTTTCAAACCTTGAACCACAATTCAGAGTGTTCAACGGTCAACTAAAACATGAGGCCTATGTGGCCAGATCAGAAGCGGTCCATGAACCAGGGGCGAGAAAGTCAAAAGAAGCTTGCAAAGCTAGATCAGAAGCACCCCTTGAACTAGGGGCAAAAGATGCCAGATTGTGGTCGAACAGTCGAAGACGGATCATTCCACAAATCAATGAAGATCGGCAAGAATGCCAAATCCCAGAAGGGAAGAAAGAACAAGGTATCGCTGAAGGACGACTGAGTTCCGATCCACAACACTAGGGGCAAATTCAGCCCCCATTGGATGGACTTCTGCATCATCAGCAAACAGCAGCCATTCTCCTGGATTCAGATGACTTTAAGATCTCAAAACTATTTGACATGGACAAAGCTACACTTTTACCCTTGAGAGGCTCGCTGGGCCGAAAACCCAGAAGGGCGACCTAGGCAAAAGTTAGAGCAAGAAAAAGAAGAAAAAGAAAAAAAAGAAAAATGCAAAGAATGAGAAAAAAAAGGGAAAGAAGAAAAAAAAAATGAAGAAAATGAAAAGAAAAGATGAAAAAGAAAAGAAATGAAAAGAATTGAAAAGAAAAGAAGAACAAAGCTCGCAAGGTTGAAAACCCAGAAAGGGCGGCCTTGGCAAAAGTTAGAGCGCAAAAGGAGAGGTTAATACCCGAGTATACCTTAACCCCGAACTACGTAAGGCTTGATTCCCATGTTTGGGATACGTAGGCAACTTCATTCTGAAGTCCAGCCACAAACACTTCCAAATCGATTGTGTCTATGTAATAGTTCTCATCATCTTTGTCTTCTTTGAATCCGAGAGTTCGGTTGTAACCGTCACTTTGAGGACTGTTTATAGTATGTTGCGGCGCTATTCAAACAAGGGGCAACTTTCCGTTGCCATTCAATATGCTGTGGTGCCGTTCAAACAAGGGGCAACTTTCCGTTGCCATGTAGTGTCCTTCAAAACAAGGGGCAATTTTCCATTGCTATGGATCCGAGGTTGCGCATCTCAAGAGTAAGTTCTGTGCTCGTTGAGCAGTGGTCGTTTGCAAAAAAATAGTTTTTGAGAATTTTTACTGAGGTTGACTAATTCTCTCGAAAATTTGCTCCATTTTTTTTTTTTTTAAAAACTGGACCATATCTTGGACCCAAAAAGGAAAATTTTCAGTGCTCATAACCTGACTCGCATGATTTCAAATCAAAAATCGAACAAGCATGTTAATCTAACTCTTATTTTGGTTAAAATTGTTTTAGTAGAAAGCAAAAACAAAAAATGGTCAAAATGATGAAATAGGGGCACAGTTGAGTCAGGTTTTCTGTCCTTTCCCCTTTATCAACGCACTTGTCGAAAGGGCACCGTATTCGCCAGAAAAGGGCACCACTGAAGCTGACCGCAAAAGGGCTGAAAGCTCTCACATGCTCCAAGCAACGAGGTATCAAGCCAAGTGCGAAGCATGAACCGGAATAGGACAAGATATTCCACTCCCTTATCTGGACAGATCTGATCACGTCCAAACTCCCCAGCAGAGCATCGTCAACCGATGTCAGTTGTAGATTTGCTACACACCCAATTGTAGCGCAACCCCTCGGTGGAAGAAACTCACTGTTGTGAACAAGAAGAAGAATCTAGTGGAATGCTAGGGGCAAGACCCCGTAACTTTCTGTTTATCCATCAACCACTCAGGGGAGGGATAAAAAATGAGAGATTGAAGAATAGAGAGATGTGCGCTGAGAGAAAAAGCTAGAAAAGGGTTTTGAGAGAAAAAAAGAGCCTGAGGGCCGAGTGATGTGAGAATCACAAATGAGAAAAGGGTGGGAAATAATACCCGGAGAAACTGGCTCCTCGTATACTAAGAGGTCTCTCATCTTTGCAACGCGTCTGTGTGTCGTGTCTTTTGTTTTGTCTCAATTCTTGCTTTGAGTCGTTCCGAGCGTGTCTCGATGTGTTTAGGTTGTTTACCTTTTGTTTTCGTTGTTGAGTCTTTCTCGCTGTGTTCAGTCGTAGGCTCAATACCCGGTTAAGAACTCATTTCTCAACTTCAAAAAAAAAAAAAAAAAATCGTTTTGTGCTCAGAGTGCTGTGCCATTCTTCACGTTTGTGCAAAACAAGATTCGTTCTTTCATAAAACCACAGGGTTCAACCCAGGTCATGTGAGAACAGTAAAATCAGGACCTATCTGAAACTATATAGGTTCCAGACTGCAGAGAAAAAAAAAGAAGGGAAAATTTGGAGCATCTTAGTGTGTTTCAACTTCAGCAAATTCCGAGACTGCATTCCAGGTGCACCTTCTTAGGCCTCGCCATTTCTATGGAGTATGAGTATATCTCGACCCCAAGTGTAAGCCTGCTTCAAGTCAGAATGACAGTCCAAGCATCAACCGAGGGTTACACATGCAGATGTTATCTCTCGCCAATATGAACAGGGTGTGCCCTTTTTGAGTTGAGTATGTTGCAAAGTCCTCTAAGAGGTAAATCAGAGGCACCAGAGTACATGTTTGATGCTCCTCTATTGCATAAAATGTGCACTTTCATATACACTTCTGTTACATGCGTACCGCGCATCGTTATGATTCATGCATAGAATATGCTTTGCTTTCAATGTTGCATAGAATATGCTTGTCTTATGCACAGAACATGCTTTCAATATTGCATAGAATATGCTTTCCATGTTGCATAGAAAATGCCCCCCATACTTGCATAGAAAATGCATTTTATCGCACTTCTTTTGTGCACCTCACTTGCATTGTCATGCATACCTCTTCATTTGCGTTGTCACGCACTTTCCACTTGCATTGTGATGCACATTTCAATCGCATTGTTATGCACACTCTTTTTCTGAAACACCGGGATACGTCCCTACGTTTCTTCTCCCTTTCCAAAACACCGGGATACGTCCCTATGTTTCTCCTTCCTTTCGAAACACCGGGATACGTCCCTATGTTTCTCAATCCTTGCGGAACACCGGGATACGTCCCTATGTTTCTCTCTCTTTTCGAAACACCGGGATACGTCCCTATGTTTCTTCTCCTTTCTGAAACACCGGGATACGTCCCTATGTTTCTCCTTCTTTTTCCGAAACACTGGGATACGTCCCTATGTTTCTCTACCTTTCCGAAACACTGGGATACGTCCCTATGTTTCTCATTCCTTGCAGAACACCAGGTTACGTCCTTATGTTTCTCATTCCTTGCGGAACACCGGGATACGTCCCTACGTTTCTCTCTTTTCGGAAACACCGAGATACGTCCCTATGTTTCTTCTCCCTTTCTGAAACACCGGGATATGTCCCTATGTTTCTCTCTCTTTCCGAAACACCGGGATACGTCCTTATGTTTCTCATTCTTTCCGAAACACCGGGATACGTCCCTATGTTTCTCCCTCCTTGGTTAAGAGTATTTGGAATACGTTCCAATGCTTATACCTTTCTGAAACACCGGGATACGTCCATTTGTTTCTCCCTCTTTGGTTAAGAGCATTTGGAATACGTTCCAATGCTTGAACCACTCTGAAACACCGGGATATGTCCCTATGTTTCTCCCTCTTTGGTTAAGAGCATTTGGAATACGTTCCAATGCTTATACCTTTCCAAAACACCGGGATACGTCCCTATGTTTCTTGCATGATCATAAGTTATGCTCGGCTTTGTGCATTGTCTTGCATTTTGCCCCTGCCTTCGGGCGCATATCTTTATCTGTAGCTTGTATGCTTTGTCTAAGTCTTCGGCCTTGTCAAAAATGGGTTGTCTCTGGGCTTTGACATTCACTCCTGTCATTTTTATGACTTTCGAGTTCTGTCAAAGAGGGGCAACTGTAGACACCCCATTTTTGACCGTCCTTAAGACTTGGACGTCATCGTTTGAACACTCAATGATCATCCCTGTTCGTGTTCGTCTTGAGTTTTCGGAGGTTTTGGTTACGCGTCTTGCCTCAAGACCTCTCGACTTGTTTGTTTTGCTTCTGAGGGTGGGAAATAGCTTATTGGCCATCCCCACACCTCATCGGCCATGGCTTGAGGCCACCGGCCCTGTTTTATTGCCATCGGCCATTAGTGATGGCTGACCGGCACTGTTTTTGGTCGACCGGCCATTTATTTTGGTCGATCGGCCACTTTTTCTGGCCGAGACCTTTTCTTGAGGAAGCTTGAACCTTTTGAACCCTTGGTTTTTAGCTTCTTGAGGAAGCTTGAACCTTTTGAACCCTTGGTTCTAGCTTGAACCTTTTGAACCTTTGCTTCAGCTTCTCCAAGAAGCTTGACCCTTTTTAGCTTCTTAGAGAAGCTTGAACCCTTTTAAGCTTCCAAGAGAAGCTTGCACCCTTTGCTCTAGCTTCTCTAAGAAGCTTGGACCTTTGGGTTAGCTTCCTTGATAAGCTTGACCCCCTTGACCCTTTTTATGTTAGCTTCTCTTAGAAGCTTGGCACCTTGCCTTGGCCTATATAAGGAGAGCCTCTCCTTCCATTTCAAGGGTTGAAAAATCTGATATATAAGATATATATATCACTCTCTCTCTATATCTCCCTCTCTCTCTACATTTGTGTGGGTTAGAAGGTTCAAAAGGGTCTAGTTCTTGGCCATTTGAACTACACCTCCAAGCACAACACCTCCATCATCAACCTAAGGAGCTTGGAGGCCATTTTCAGAGGCTAAGGGACTGTTTTTTGGACCAAGAGGCTGCTGTCCCCTTTTGGCTACAAAGGTAACTCCTTTTCCCTCTTTATTCCCCGTTTTTGCACACACTTTTAGCCTATCTTTCTTGCTGTTTTGAGCTTTGTGTATAACATAAAAAAGTTCTTTTTTTTTGTGTTTAAGATACTTCATTAAGGTCACTTTTGTGTTTGGGGTCGTTTACCCCCTCTTAGGCCTTGTTTGGCCTCATTTTTGTGTGTTTTTGGAGAGCTCCAGGACCACCTTATTTGGACCTCCTCACCACTGAAATCTTGAGGGATTTCAGTGGTGAGGATGGTGGTTTGAGGTCCTAAGAAGGAAAGGGTCATCCCTTCTCCTTGTTGTCTTTAAAAAGTGCCATTTTAGCCTCATATGTGAGCACCATTTTTAAGTTCATGTTGGCTATATCTTAAGTGTTATTTGTGCTTATTTTGTTATGATATAGCACTGTTTTAAGTTGATTTAGACACACCATGCATGCTTAGCATACTTGTCTTGTAATGCCATGAAATTGCCTTAACATGTATGTAGCATTTGGACCACCATGCTTGCATATTTTGGCTTAGTTTTGTGAAGTTTTTGGTCATGTTTTAACATGCTTAAGGTCTGTCTTGGGTCTTTGGAGTCATGCTTTCCATGTTTTGTATAGCTTCTTTGCATTCTAGCTTACTAGCCTTGGGTATGTGGATCACTAGCATGCTTTACTTGGCCTATTCTCATGATTTGGCATCATTGGAAACCATATTTCAGTCCATGTTCCATGCTTGCATACTTGCATTTTCCATCCCTTTCATGTTTTGAAGAGTTGATGGCTTATGCTCCATGTTTAGGCCCTTGTGCATGCATGCTTGTGTGTGTGTGTTTTCATGCCTTTGTTGCATCGTTTTGGCCGCTGTTTTGGACCTAGTAGAGAGCTGTCCAAATTAGTTTAAGACCATCCCTTTGGCATGTTGTTGCATGCTATACGTGTTTGTATGTTTAGGTACTTAGCCTATTAACATGTTGCATGTTTAAGTGTCATCGCATTTGGCATGCTTCTTGTGTTGAGTTGCTTTGCATATTTACATGTGTTATTCCTTTCATGTTATTGCATGTGTGTCATTAACATTGATGTTATATGCCTTGCATGCTCACTTGTTTAGTTCATGTGCCTAGTGCGCACTGTTTCGGTTGTTTGCATGATCACGTTGCACACTTAGCTCACATGCCTAGGTTGCATTACATTGACATGCATGCTTTGCCTCTTGAATTGAGTATGATAGAGGTTGAGCTCATTGTTTGTTTATGTGCATTTCATTCTACATTGAAAATGCATACTTGGTCTCTTGGGCCATCACGCATTGAAATGCGCGATTGGTGGTCCGAGAATCGAGCACCATACCCCTTTGAGATATGGTGTACGCTCGAGTGTGGACTTCCTCGCTCGAGCGTAGGCCCAAAATCTGGAAATTCTAGATTTGAGTCCCAAGCTCAAAATCAAGTTTAAAAGCCAAATTTTTGATCCTCTTGGGCTAAAAACCTGGAAAACACTTGTAAACACATAACATTATGTATTTCAAAGATCAATTTGGTAAATCAAAGCCCAAGGGTGTTTAATTCAAACTCAATTTCAAATCAATTTTCATGAACATGCTACAAATATGACATGCATGAATTCAAACCATTTCAAAACTTCAAAACATGCTCTAATGAGCCCCAATCTTCCAAATTCAAGATGAAAACATGGTCCTTAACACTAACATGAACATGCATGTGAGAAATGAAGGATTGTAACCTCAAAACTTAGCAATATGCACATGCATGCAACAATTGAGCTTCAATACAACATTACAAGCCATAAATTGGCTCTAGACTTCAACTTAGCTCTAACTCATGCAAGAGTCTAACAAAATTACAAACAAAAGGGTAGTTATTCTACCTTAGGTCTTGAATTAGAGGTGTAGGAGCTCAATTATGCAATTACTCTTCCAAATCTCCAAGTCCCCAAGCAATACCCAAGAAGAAACTCAATTTCTCTCTCACTAGCTCTCTAGGTCGACAATTGCAATGAAATGAGGCTGAGGAAATGTTTGTTTGAGTGTAAAGAAGTTCAAGTATGGTCCAAGATAATGGCCCACTAGTGGTGGTAAAGAAGTTCAAGTATGGTCCAAGTATGGTCCAAGATAATGGCCCACTCATGAAATTTGCACAATTCAATCTAATTTAATCCGGTTTAATCACACTAAATCATCTTTCAATTAAGTTTACCATAAAATCACATAAATTCTACTGATCATGGGACGTCAATCAATTTTGGATTCGGCCGCCGATAAGGCCTTTAATTAACAGTTTAAACATAAAAACTAAACAGATAATTAAACAGTCAGACAGATAGAAAGCAATTTAACTAACATATATTCAATCAATCAGTTTCAATTTTCAGTCAGTCAGTTCAGTAATTCGGTCAGTATAATTACTTTTCATATTCGATCTCAGTTTAGCAGTAATCGGTGATTAATCAGCCATTAATCGGTAAACAGTATGAGGGTTGTTACAGTCTCCCCTCCTTATAAAGAGTTTAGTCCTCTAAACTCGAGTTACCTTCATTGTGGAAGAAAACAGGGTTCAGTGGAAACAGTTCAGGATATCTCTTGGCCATGTCATCTTCCCTTTCCCAAGTGGCATATACACCACCATGGTTTTGCCAGTCAACTTTCACTAGCGGGATCTCTTTGTTCCTCAACTTCTTGATCCGTCTGTTAACAATCTGTATGGGACGTTCCTCGTAAGTGTAGTCATCACTCAGCACTACACGAGTAGGCTCAATCACATGGAAAGGATCCCGGAGATAGTCTCTCAACATCGAATTGTGGAAGACGTTATGCATATGCTCCATTTCAGGAGGAAGCGCAACTTGATATGCCACCGGATTGATTTTCTCGATAACCTCATACGGCCCGACATATCTCGGCGCTAACTTGCCTTTGACTCCAAAACGAGTCTGGCCTTTCATTAGTGTCACTTTCACAAACACGTGATCACCTACTTCATATTCTCGGTCTCATCTTCTAACATCTGCATAACTTTTCTGTCTGCTCTGTGCTATTTTCAGTCGCTGCTGTATCAGTTTTACTTTCTCAGTCGTTTCATAAACAATCTCGGGCCCAAGCAAAGGCCCATCTCCAACTTCTGCCCAGCAGATCGGAGATCTACATTTTCTGCCATACAATGCCTCGAAAGGCGCCATACCAATACTTGAATGGTAACTGTTGTTGTAGGCGAATTCAGCCAATGGCAAATGACTTTCCCAGTTTCCCTGAAAATCAAGGACACACATTCTCAATAAATCCTCTAGAGTCTGGATGGTTCTTTCTGACTGTCCATCTGTCTGAGGATGATAGGCACTACTCAATCTCAATTCAGTACCCAATGCAGTCTGTAGGCTTTGCCAAAACTTCGACGTAAACTTTGAATCCCTGTCAGAAACAATGGATACAGGCACTCCATGCAGTCTAACAATCTCATCAATATAGAGTGTAGCCAATTTGTCCGCATTATAAATTGTCTTGACAGGTAAGAAGTGAGCAGATTTGGTTAGTCTATCAACAATAACCCAAATTGAATCCATACCTTTTCTAGAGCGAGGCAATCTGACGATAAAATCCATCGTGATATGCTTCAATTTCCACTCCGGTATGGGTAAGGGTTGCAGTAAGCCTGCGGGTCGCTGATGTTCCGCTTTGACTTGTTGGCAATGGAGACATTTTGATACAAAGTCGGCAATTTCTTTCTTCATTCCCGGCCACCAAAAGTTCTGTTTCAGATCTTGGTACAATTTCGTATTCCCCAGATAAATAGAAAATTTTGAGTTGTGGCCCTCTTGCAGGACTTTTCTTTTCAGTTCAGTGTCATTCGGTACACACAGTCTTTCTTGAAATTTCAGTACATTGTTTTCAAATTTGAACCCCGGTCTCGGTTTAATTTCCCTTTCTTCGATGATCTTCTTCAAGAAGTCATCCTGTTGCTGTTTCTCTTTAACTTCTTCAATTAGTGCCGGTTGTGCAGAAATAGCAGCCATTGTCCCACCTTGTTCTTTCAAAACAACTTCAATTTCAGATTTTTCAAGGTCACAAAGCAACTCTTTCTGTCCAGTGAGCAAACAAGCTAAATTTGCAATCGACTTCCGGCTCAGTGCATCGGCAACGGTGTTAGCTTTTCCCGGATGGTACAGAATCTGTAGGTCGTAATCTTTAATCAGTTCCAGCCATCTCCGTTGTCTCATGTTCAGTTCTTTCTGGGTGAAGAAGTATTTTTGACTCTTGTGGTCGGTATAAACTTCACATGTCGCCCCATACAGATAGTGACGCCAGATTTTCAACGTGAATACCACTGCAGCAAGTTCCAGATCATGGGTCGGGTAGTTCTTTTCATGTGGTCTCAGTTGTCGGGAAGCATAGGCAATTACTCTCTCATTTTGCATTAAAACACACCCCAAACCCTTATGAGAAGCATCACTAAATACAGTATAACCATCCGTACCTGAGGGTAAGGTAAGAACAGGTGCAGTCACAAGTCGAGTTTTCAACTCTTGAAATGCTGATTCCCTCTGGTCAGTCCAGTCAAATGATGTCCCCTTCTGTGTCAGTTGAGTCAATGGTAAGGCAATTTTGGAGAAATCTTTGACAAATCTTCTGTAATATCCAGCCAATCCCAAAAAGCTGCGGACTTCTGTCACATTTGTTAGTCTAGGCCAGTTCACTACAACTTCAATTTTCTGCGGATCAACAGAAATTCCATCTTTGCTAACAACATGCCCCAAAAACATAACATGATCAAGCCAAAACTCACATTTAGACAGTTTAGCATACAGTTTCTGTTTTCTTAGGGTTTGTAGGGCAAGTCTCAAATGATGTTCATGTTCTTCTATACTTTTGGAGTAAATCAATATGTCATCAATGAATACCACAATAAAGTCATCAAGGTACTGTTTAAAGATTCTATTCATGAGGTCCATAAATGCTGCAGGTGCATTGGTAACTCCAAAAGGCATAACTAAAAATTCGTAATGTCCATACCTCGTTCTAAAAGCAGTTTTATCAATATCTTCTGGTTTAACCTTCAATTGATGGTATCCAGATCTGAGATCGATCTTAGAAAATACTTGCGAACCCTGTAACTGATCAAATAAGTCATCAATACGCGGTAATGGATATTTGTTTTTCACAGTTACCTTGTTCAGTTCACGGTAGTTGTAGACACCCCATTTTTGACCGACCTTAAGACTCAAACATCGCCGATTGAGCGCTCGGTGATGTTGCATATTGTGCTCGTTCAGAAGTCTCAGAGTCGCGGCCGTGCGTCCTGCCTCCGGACTTTCGAACTCTCTTCCATACCCTGCCTCGGTTTGCGAACCAGACTTGGTTTTCTCTGTTTTCTTTCCTGAAGGGTGGGAGAGGTCTAGCAGATCATCTCTCAGTGGCCGTGCGCTACTTTTTGTGGCCGTAGGCCATTTTGCCCATTTCGGAGCCCGGTTCCCGGTTTTCGGAGCCGTCAGGCCGTGTGCCTCGGTTCGGGACCGCCCAACCATCTCCGTTTTCTCCGGTTCTTGGCAGGTACCTCTGTTTTATCATAACAAGGCACACTGGGGTCTTAGATCCCCACTTCGCGGCTGAATGCCACTTTCGGTGCCTACAGCCGGTTTTCGGGCCCCGAACCTCGCGGTTTGGCCCCCGAGCATTCATTTTGCATCGATTTCTGTTCATTCTTGGCAGGTGCCTCTGTTTCATCATAACAAGGCACACTGGGGTCTTAGATACCCACTTCGCGGCTGAATACCACTTTCGGTGCTTACAGCCAGTTTTCGGGCCCCGAACCTCGCGGTTTGGCCCCGAGCATTCATTTTGCATTAGTTTTTGTTCAATTTTGGCAGGTACCTCTGTTTTAGCACCAGGAAGATCATTGGAGGGTGGGAGGCCAGCAATTATCTCAGATAACCAGTTATGCTCTTCCGGTGCCCGTTTTGCTCACTTCCGGGCTAATATTGAACACCCTAGGGCCATTTTCTTCCAACCAAAGCTACATATTTGTGATGAGGGCACATGGGAGGACACCAAAAGTGGTGGTCGGCCAGCAATTGTGTTTTTCATTTTTGAGCCTCTCTTTCAAGTTCAATGTTGTGACTCCTGTTTCAGAGTTGCCAAATTCCAACCTTGGGACCTTGTTCTACACACCTGGGAGGACACCAAGGTGTGGTGGTCGGCCAGCAATTTTTGACTTCATTTTTGGCCATGGCCGGCCGGCCAGGAGGAGTGGCTGGCCGACCAGTTGGGGTGGCTGGCCGGCCACCTTCAAGAAAGGTACCTGGCCGGCCTGCTTTCTCCTTTTGGACCCTTTACAGCTGTCCAGCTGTTTTTCAAAATATCCCTGTCCTCCGGGGGATATTTTGGAAGGGAAAGCTTGGGTGCATTTCCCTCCCCTTTTACACCCCTTTCTTGCCCATTTAAGGGGCTGGATAGCTCCTTTGTTAGGGTTAGAAACTTTCTTCTCAAGACTTCATCTTCCAAAACCTCCATTTTCATCCTCAAAAGCTCCAAAAACCTTCAAGTCTCTAGCCCACTTGTTCATCAACCCTAAGCTTCACCATCACCACTTCCATTCCAGCAGCAAAGGAAGCTTTTCAGAGGCTAAGGACCAACAAATTCAAGCCAAGAAGCAACAAAAGCTTGATCTTCAAGGGTAAGTCACTATTTCCCTTTTTCTTGCACAATTTTGCTTCAATTCTTTACCCTATTGTGATCTGTTTTGGGCTCTGACCCCTACTGATTTTGTGCTTATTTTGAGTCCCTCTACAACATTGTAGAAGGGCTCAACCTTGTTTGGTATCTCTAGCATGCTCTTCCTTCAATACCTCTCTTTATGCCAATATTTTGCATGCTTTGTTTGGCTTTTGAGTGATCTGTTTTCGAGCATGCAATAAACTGTGAGTGGGCTTATTTTGAGCCCCTCTTCAACATTGAAGAAGGGCTCAACCATGTTTGGTGGTTCTATCATGCACTTTCTTTGTAATTCTTCCAATTTACCATAAACTTGCATGGTTTCTTTAGCCTATTTGAAGTCTGATTTTGAGCATGTCATTAACTGAGATTGAGCTTATTTTGTGTCCCTCTACATTATTTTAGAAGGGATCAACTTGGTTTGGGTCTCCATGTTACACTTGCCTTTGTATCTCTCTTTGACCCCACTTTGCATGCCTTTCTAAGCTTATCTAGCTTCTGATTTGAGCCTTCATCAGGCTTAGAAAGAGTCTTAAAATGACCCATTCTTCATGTTTTGTTAAGGGTCTTAGGCTATTTGGTGCATTCTTTTGGTACTTCATGTAATACCCTCTTTGATTCCGTAAAATTGCATGCTTTGTTAGGCTTTCTTGGCTTCTGTTTTGAGCCTTCATCAGGCTTATAAAGTGTCTTAAAATGACCCATTCTTCATATTTTGTTAAGGGTTTTAGGCCATTTGGTGCATGCTCTTGGTACCTCATGTTATAGCCTTTGTTGGTTCATTATTTTGCATGCTATGTTTAGCCTATCTACCCACTGAATTTGAGGATGTCATCTACTGAAGATGTGCATATTTTTGGTCTCTCTTTAATGTTGTAGAACTGTGTTTTTCAGTTTGAGCATTGTATATACCACTTGCTTTGTAATTCTCCTCTTTTCCCCCATCTTTGCAAGCTATTTTTACCATACTTGTGGTTGTTGTTTAGCCTTGCTTTGTATTGAAAAAATGCTAGTTTAGGGGCTGCCTTGCTACTGTTTTACATGTCATGTCCATATTGTGCATGTTTGGCATAGCTGTAGGCCATTTCGGGTGCATAACATTGCATTTCGGGTATCGGGTGTAATTTTGTCATAATTCGGGGGCTATTTGTGCATCATTTTAGCTACTGAAATTTGCATTTTTCATATACCATATGCCATGTTTCATTTGAATGCCATTTCATGCCTTTATGTCATTGCCTCAGTTTGCGTGCCCGTGTGCACGCATTTCGAGGCGCCTTGTTTTCATCCATCGGCCTCTCATGTGAGTGTGGCTGAGGCTCACTCATGTCAGTATAAGTCCATTTCGCATTTTGTATGTCATTTCATGCTTTAATGCATCGCCTCGGTTTGCGCGCCCGTGTGCGCGCATTTCAAGGCACTTCTTTTATCCGACGGCCTCCCGTGTGAGAGTGGCTGAGGTCCTCTCATGTTGGTATAAGTCCATTCTGAATTCTGTATGCCATTTTGGTCATGTTGCATCCCGTATGCCATTTTCTCAGTTTGCGTGCCCGTGGGCACGCACTTCGAGGTATTTCATTTTAGCCTCATTATATATCATTTCCATGTTATTTTGCATTCCGTATGCATCGCCTCGGTTTGCGCGCCCGTGGGCACGCATTCCGAGGCACCTCATTCTTTTATCCGACGGCCTCTTATGTGAGCGTGGCTGAGGTTCGCTTATGTTAGTGTAAGTCCAATTTGCATTGCGTGTGCCATCTCATGTCTTAGGATTATCGCCCCGGTTTGCGTGCCCGTGTGCACGCATTTCGAGGCATCTCATTTTCATAGCATTGTGCATATTAGGATTGTATCTTAATTGCATTTCATGCATATCATGCATATTGCATTTGTGTTCGGGATAGGAGTTAGCCTGGGCACGGGAAACGAGGCACGTTTCGTACTCCGAGTGACGGAACGAGTCTCAATTCCTCAGTCACCGACACTCCGGATTACCCATGATGGAGTTAGGTTTTGTTGTAGCATTCATCTGCATTGCACCCTATATTGAGTTATGCAATCCGATTCCTCGGCCATCATGCATCGAGATGCGTGATTGGTGGCACGAGGATCGAGGCATGCATATATTTGTGAAATACATTGCTATGCCCTTTTCCTGCTCTCTGTTGCAGCAAAATAGAGAATCAGCAACTTTTCGGAGTCTGGCGCGCATTTCGAGAAACATTGCAAACAGAGGCTAAATTGGGCATCCCAGTGGATTTCCGCGCAAGGCAGCCCAGCATACATCATTTCATTATCCGGAACGAAGCGAGGCAGCCCCTCCTGGCTTGCAAGCCAATTTTAAAGCTTTCTTAGTTTAAATTATTAATTAGAAATCTGTATATTTCGGACGTGTTATTCTTTTATTATTCGGACTGTATATTTATTCGGACCCTCTGCGCGAGGGCATAATTGTAATAAGTGTGGGTGAGTGTGATGTATGTCTTCCAACCCCACGTCTTTCTTCCCTTTTATTTACCCGCTTATGATGGTTAGATATAGGGCATGTTTCAATTAGCATACAGTATGACAGCATGTTTGCATCATTTCATCTGTTTTGCACGCACCGGGCTCGGCGCATCATACAAACTGCATTTGTATTTCAATTCCAATTGAATACGTGTTAGCTGTAGCATTCCATATGCCATGTTTAGAATAGCCGAGCCTGCTATAGTTGCATCTTTGCATGTGTTGCATTAGGCATCTCTGTATAATTAGGATCATGCATGATTTCTAATCAGTTTATGTTTTTTAGCTCGGAGTACTCGGTAAGTTTTATGCTTTAGCATCCTTGCATACGTGTGAGTGCTGCCATGAATAGCATGCTTGCCATGAGGCTATGTGCTTATGTGATATTACTGCCTGAATGCCTGTGGGTGGAGGCTGAGTTACTTGAATTGGGACAAGGCGTTGACTGTTTGTTTTAAGCCCACTAGATAGTGGCAAAATCATGTTTTCTAAGCCCACCTGAGGGTGGCAAATCCGCGTCTTAGCCTACCTGCGGTTAGCACCATCAAACCATTTTCAAACAAACAACATGAAATGTTTTGTTCAATTCAGGCGGCCCAGTCCTATACTTGTTTGCTGCGAGCATCATATAGTAACCTAGGCTAATAATCGGAATAAGAGCATACAAGTTTTCAAAAAACGATATCATGGTTAGTAGAGGCCGGTCTTTGACCGGGCGAGCGGGTGTTCAACGATGTGACCTTCCCTAATCGTACCCAAGTTCCCAAGCCCAACTTTGGTGATGACGGACAACGTGGCCTTTGGCCCGAGTCAGGGTTTCCTAAATTTCCCATTTAAAAAATATTTAGGTGGCGACTCTGTATCTGGCGAAGCAGTCCCAGTTTTGGCACTTCTTTCAAAAAAATCTGTTTTCAAAAACGATTTGCCGGATTTGGACTCTTTGGTTCAAGATTAAGAACCGTGACATTTGAGTCCTTGAACTGTAGTGACCCTTGAAAAGTTTTAATAAAAGTTGACTTTGTTCAAATTAATCTTTTTACAACTAAGACCATTTTTGGACCAAAACGGAGAATTTTCAGTACCACAACCTTCAATTTCATTGATTTCAAAACAGAGTTCTCTTGCTCTTGCATACAATTGAAGTTGCTTTTTATTACACTCAGGAAGAAAACTTGAAAGTACTAGTAAAGCAATAAATCTGGGGCATAGTTAAGTCAGGTGTCCCTGCGCCCCCTGCCAGAGCTAGTTGAAGCCTCTGATGCCGACCTGGGCCCAACCTGTGCTTCTTCGTTAAGCCAATCCCAGCACTCATCAGACAAAGTGCAACTAAAAGTGGGCAGGGGGCCAGAAGCTCTCTAACTCTCCATGCTGCGGCCTGCCGAGCCAGCTGTGCGCCTCGAACTGGAAATGTGGCGGATATCTATCCCCTCTGGTGGGCAAGTCTGATCATGGCCAAACTGGCGCAGAATGCGGAATGGGAAATAGAACACATGCAGTGAGTCAAGCCGATCAGTCGAATCCCGACCTGCCGGACATGCTGTAGCTCATCGCCGGGAGATTGAGCCAAGGGCAGCGCCAAGCAATGCGTTCGGCTGACAAATTGCACATCCATTCAAACCACCAGCCCTCATCAAGGGCATTGACTAGGCGTTGCCGAAAGAAGTAGCCGCGAGCTGAGTAAGCAGGGCAAGAGTCCACAACTTGAATTTATCCATCAACCATATCTGGGGAGGGATGAAAAATGAGAGAATAAAGAATAGAGAGACGTGCGATGAGAGAAAAGTAAGAAAAGGGTTTGTGAGAAAAATCGAGCCCGAGGGCCGAGTGATGTGAGCAAATACATATGAGAGCTTGGGTGGGAAACATTACCTGCAGCAGTAGTGGACTCCCTGCAAACCTGGTTGTCTCCCACAGTAGAAGGCATCCAGACCCATCAATGTCTCGGCCAGAGCATGGCAATGCAACTTTTTCCCTCTTTCAAACCTTGGGGACTTCAATCAAACGGATGCTAGCCCCTCCGGAGCCCGAGACAAACAGAAAGTGAGATAGTAGGCACAAGCAGAGGGCGTGCTGCCGGAAGCCTTGCCAATGATGGTCGCCGCGGTCACCAGCATCAGAGAATCGGTAAACCAAGCTTGGGATATCCAACATTCCGTTACCAATCAAGGATCGAGCATCATGCGCGTTGAGTCCGCACATCCGCCCTAAGGCCTGGGCATAGCCAAATTGAGCTGGGGCAAGATTTCCTCGCCTCGCTCGGATTCCATCAAGGCTTGAAAATCTTCAAAAGTAGGACATACCTCTTGCCCTCCGAAGCTGAAAAGTGCGTCACCGGGTTCCAAAACCTCGCCGCGGCATGGAGGAAAGGAAGATGTAGCGGAGTCCGGCCCAACGTGAATAGTGCATTCAAGCCGAAACCCCGAAAATTCAACTTCTCCGAGCCATTTAAAGAGGAAATCCAAGATGTGAGATTTTCTGCAAGGAATGCCTCCATTTTTGTGAGAAACGGTGATGAAATGAATAAGTTCCAAGGATGGGGCTTTTATAGAGGGGCAAAACACTATTCAAAGGACACGTGTCAAATTTCTGGAGGTTCGGGAGAGGTGGCCGGCCGGCCACCTATTCTAGTAGGCCGGCCACCCTCTAATCTCCAAATGCAAATGTTTTCGGCCGCGTGTTGGTCCTGTTTTGCCTCCGGAAGGAAGTTTGAGGCACTTTCATGCATCGGGAATGTCGAAGGCCTCCATTTCTCTCAGTTTCGGATGCATTCCATCATCCAGATTGTCCGTCCGAAGTACACTTTGTTGTGTTTTTGCTTATCGAGTTGTTGTTTTGTTTATCGAGTTGTAAGTTTTGTCGAGCTGTCGCATTTTGTGTTTTGAATTGCTACCTTTTGTTTACCATTTTGTTGAGTCTTGTTTATTGAGTCGTTAACATTGTTGTACTTTGCTTATCGAGTTGTAAACTTGCAAGATTCTGTTATTTCTTAGTAAGTTGAGTTTTTGATTTGTTGCGTCGGTTCATTACCTGACCCGGTGAATACACAAAGCACATTTTCATTCAATTCCATTTTGTGCAAAATGATGCGATGCGATGCTAAGAATTTCAAATCAAACATCTTTTCAAAAGCTGTTTCATTCCATCATGTTTTACACAAAATAAAGGTACAAGTTTTACAGAAAAAAAAACTGCCTAACAATGTGCAAAGTGCTAAAACTACTAGCTAAAAAGTAAAATAAAGCAGGAAATAACATCAGTATCCTCGGGAACGGGAAGAGGAGGCCCTCTCATCCTCTTTGTGGGAAAACCTCTGCACCATCATCACCATCCGGATCAGAGCTGTCATCCTCCGGATCCCCCTCGCCTCGCCTCCGCTCCCGGAACCAAGACCGGAGCCTCCCTCCCCAGGAGATGTCTCTGACACACGGTCTGCGACCTCCTCCTCCTCATCCTCGACAATGGGTGCCCTGCGTCTGCGTGACGACCCTGCTCCTCGAGCTCCTCGGTAAGGCCTGATGGCCCAGCTCCTCGCGCCCAGTACCTCGAGTAGGTCTACCACCTCGACCTCTCTGAGAAGGCCCGGGTGGCCCACCTCGTGTCGGAACATATACCGGAGGCATCTGAAAATGAAAAGTGCAATACATCAGTTCAAACATAAAAAGCAGGTGCAAGACAGTATGTGAGTGGGAGTGTGTGCCAGATGTGTTCTACACAGCCTATCAGTGCAGCAGAATGCTCAAAACCAGCATGTTAACAGAAATATGATAAATGCAAGAGAGATGAGGGTACCTGGAAGCCCATGATGGACATCTGTGCCTCTCTACGCAGGACCATCCCCTCAAGTGAGGCCACCACCCCGAGCATCTGGTCTATGTACTCCCGAGGTGGCTGCAGACACAAGCTCAACTCATCAATAAATAAGCAACTGCCAAAATGTCTGTGTGATAAATGAAAAATGGTAGAACATACCGGTGGTGAGTCAGGATCACTGACATATCTGTGACCAGGCATCGGAGGCTCATAGGGATCGGAATCGGAGAAGTAGTCCCATACTGCCAACTCGTCAACTCAGTCGGCATATCTGGCCATCCAGGATGATCGAGAGTCGGAGGGATCGGAGGAATCGAACTGCCTCTACCTCTAGATGCACAGATGTACCAGCCTGCTAGAAGAGGGGATGTCTGCAGCACGGGCACGACTCGAAGATGGTGCGCCAGTGGCCTCAGTGGTGGAGCCCGTACTCCCGTCAAGGGGGACATCAGATATATGCGGCGATAGGTGGCGTAGTTCCCCTCAATGAGATGTAATAAAGCATCGGTGCCCTGCATGTCCCTAGTGACCTCCTCAGTAGATAGCCTGTCGGCAGTCCGCATAGTGGGTGGAGGCACAGCAGGAGGGTCCTGAGACTCATACCCCCACACCTGACGCTGAAAGCGTTCCCCCAGAAACCAAGCCCTGCCGACTGGTCCCTCGAGCAGGAACCTATACTGGGAACTAGTCGACCCTCCGGGGTACTGATTCTCGAGATTGTCGCCAAAGACTGCCCAGGGCTGCCAGGTGATCTGCGGATAACCAGTGTACAAATCAATCAGAAATCAAGAAATACAAAGCAAATCAAAGATGAAAATGAAAGGAACCGAGAGTTCTGAAATACCTCTGTCGCGCGCACGGTGTCGAAGTACTGTCGCAGAGAGAAGAGAGTCTCTCGAGGCCTCGATAGGTGCTCGCCCTCAAACATCAATGAAAACGGAGTCATAGGAGGTCCTGCCACCTCCATCTCCGGGGCTAATGTGGGGAAATATGCATATACCCATAGCTGAGAAAAGCAGTGCGGAATGTGAATACAAAGTGCTAAAGGCAAATACAGAATGCAAAGTGCGCCGTGTGTGCAGTGAACAAGTAATAGGAGCAAAATGTAAATCAAGAGGACAGAAGTACCTCCCAGGCTCTCCAGTAGCTGCCGAGTAAGTCCCCCGCCCACGAGAGACTGCACTCATATAACAATAAAGGGTAGCCAGGGCAGCGCCGCCCCAATCATACTGATTGACCTGTGATAGGTCTACTAGAGCACTCAGAGATACAGCCCGACCATGTTCCCTCTATCAGCAAACAGAGTGGTGCCAAAGAGGAACATGAGGAAACCACGGGTATACTGCTCGACCTCCTCGGGAGACTCAGGCTCCATCTGTGGCCGCCGGAAGTGGGAAGAGAACCAAGTATACTGGCCCCGGAAGTTCTGTCTACAGGTGGGCGAGCCCCCAATAGATGAATCCAAGCAGCCTCCCACTCACTCATATCCTCGTCGTAGGGAATGGGTCCACCGCCTACGTCTAGGCCGGTGAGTACAGCAAAGTCCAGTGGGGTCATAGTCATATCCCCGGTGGCAGAGAAATGGAAAGAATTGGTGGTGTCCCACCATCTCTCCGCCAGAGTAGCAAACAATGTCCTACTGATAAGACAGTGAGATAACCCCCTGCAGAATGGTCCGAATCCTGCAAAGTCAACCAAGTCTCGGGCAGCTTCCGGAAGCTCAGCATACCACTCCCTCGCGGCAGTGGAGCCATATCCTCGTACTGTGCGAGAGCCAGCCTGCGTTTAGAGTGAATGCGTGTATCAGCAAATGAAGTGAAAATGAGCTGTGTGCAAATGAAGTGAAAATGAGCTGTGTGCAAATGAAGTGAAAACGAGCTGTGTGCAAATGAAGTAAATCTGGGCTGTGTGTTCAGTAAATTTGGTATTTGGGCTGTGTGTTCAAATTCCAGAAAAATTAGTGGGCTGTGTGTTCATCTCAAATCTGGGCTGTGTGTTCAGTAAATTTGGTATTTGGGCTGCGTGTTCAAATTCCAGAAAAATCTGTGGGCTGCGTGTTCACCTCAAATCTGGGCTGTGTGTTCATCTCAAATCTGGGCTGTGTGTTCAGTAAATTTGGTATTTGGGCTGCGTGTTCAAATTTCAGAAAAAAATCTGTGGGCTGCGTGTTCACCTCAAATCTGGGCTGTGTGTTCAGTAAATTTGGTATTTGGGCTGCGTGTTCAAATTCCAGAAAATCTAGTGGGCTGCGTGTTCACCTCAAATCTGGGCTGTGTGTTCAGTAAATTTGGTATTTGGGCTGCGTGTTCAAATTCCAGAAAAATCTGTGGGCTGCGTGTTCACTTTATTTCTACCTGAGCTGCGTGTTCAGTAAACTGGTGTTTTGGGCTGCGTGTTCAAATCATTAAAACAGTGGGCTGCGTGTTCGCTTTAATTTATATCTGGGCTGCGTGTTCAGTAAATATGTGTGTGGGCTGTGTGTTCAATCTATCAGTCAGTGAGCCGTGTGTTCAACAATTCAAGTGTTTTAACTACGTGTTCAGAGTGCAACAAAAAGTACTATGTCATAAGCTAAACTGTGTGTCTAAGCATGGCAAAGGTACAAAATGCACGAAAATTACAGAGAATGAAGTAAAATACCTCTCGTGCCTCGTGAGAGAGATGCTGCTCCGGCTCTCGCAAAAGAAGATCCCCGGGTACCCGATCGTTGAACTCGGTGAAGTGACGGAAAACTGCCCGCGGAAGCCTATGTGCCGGCGGAGCGTATCATCGGGAAGAAAGGCGGACCCTCGGGGGCAATGCCATAATGTCGAAATCATCTCCGGCACGTGGAGAACCTCCGCCGTAAGGGAAATTGCCTGCCATTTCGAGAAATCTGCAAAAGGAGCAAAAAGAGCAAAAATGAGCCAAAATTGAAAAAGTCAACAAAAGTCAACTCTCGGGAAATAAAAAGTCAACAAAAGTCAACTCCCGAGAAAATATTCCAAATATTGAGACAAACTTACCTCAGGTGGTGAAAATGAGAAGAGAAGCTCCGAAATCAAATTTTAGTCGGCTCAAAGTGCTTAAATCTGAAGGATTTCGCGAAAACAACTTGCGTGGGAGGCCGAGGGGCGCGTATAAAATGCAGATCTGAAAGAGAGAATGGCTTGGGAAGCAAGAGGAGAGAATTTCACACTTGGGGGTGTGATTTCGGAGGCAATGGGCAAGCATATATATAGAAATTGCCAAAATGACCAAAATGCCCCTACTTTTGGCAGGTGGCGGCCGGCCACCTTTTCTGGCTGGCCGGCCATTTGCTTTTCCTCCCCTGGCCGATGGCCTCTCCTAGGGCAAAGAGCTGGCCGACCATGGTCCCACCCCCTCCCCTACCTCTCTGCAAATTTTAGGAAAATCGGAGTTCCCGGGACCTGAAAAAGTTCGAGAAAAGTGCACTTTCTGGGCCGAATTGCTCCGCCGGGACTTTAATTGCAATTTCTAACATGTGTCTCATCATTATTCATCAAAATCAGAGTGTATCCTTTTTAAACATGTTGTCACCTCTCCGGGGGTGAATCAGAGGCCGCGATCGAGTTGCCGTCGCCGAAATGCGCGTTTCCCAGCTCGTTGTTGCGCAACAACCGGGCATCCTGATTTGTGCTCGCTTTGCATTATTTGGCTCATAATTTCATTCTCATGAATGTTTTGCATTGTCATGTGTGTTTCTTGGTGTACATACTTCTATGATTGAGCATGCGTTGTCACGCATTATCTTTTCTCGCATTGCGATGCGTTCACCCGCCGACACTGCGTGTGTCAGACTTTTGAAATTACAGGAATCAAATTGAATATATGTTTTCTATTGTTCTTTTGAATTTCTCTATTTTGCAGGCACGATATTGTATGTACGGTTCATTTGAGGCTGGTGCGACCAGACGAATCGCGCAGGTATCGTATCTTCTCCGTGTGAGGCGCGACGAGAATCGAATGATTCTCCGCATTCCTAACTGCATGAAATGTAGTTGTTGCTTTGCATTCTTGCTTAAAATTGTTGCATCTATTTGTCAATACTTGCTTCATTACAGCTTGCTGCACTTGCATGATCACCTGGCTCTGTGCATGTAGCTTTGCATTTTGCCCCCTGCCTGCGGGCATGCCTGCGTGCACACACATCTCTGTTATCTTGTATGATTGTCTAAGTCTTCGGCCTTGTCAAAAATGGGTCGTCTCTAGGCTTTGACATTCACTCTCGTCACTTCTTGACTTCCGAGTTCTGTCAAAGAGGGGCAACTGTAGACACCCCATTTTTGACCGACCTTAAGACTCAGACGTCGCCGATTGAGCGCTCGGTGATGTTGCATATTGTGCTCGTTCAGAAGTCTCAGAGTCGCGGCCGTGCGCCCTGCCTCCGGACTTCCGAACTCTCTTCCTACCTTGCCTCGGTTTGCGAACCAGACTCGGTTTTCTCTGTTTTCTTTCCTGAAGGGTGGGAGAGGTCTAGCAGATCATCTCTAGTGGCCGTGCGCTACTTTTTGTGGCCGTAGGCCATTTTGCCCATTTCGGAGCCCGGTTCCCGGTTTTCGGAGCCGTCGGCCGTGTGCCTCGGTTCGGGACCGCCCAACCATCTCCGTTTTCTCCGGTTCTTGGCAGGTACCTCTGTTTTATCATAACAAGGCACACTGGGGTCTTAGATCCCCACTTCGCGGCTGAATGCCACTTTCGGTGCCTACAGCCGGTTTTCGGGCCCCGAACCTCGCGGTTTGGCCCCCGAGCATTCATTTTGCATCGATTTCTGTTCATTCTTGGCAGGTGCCTCTGTTTCATCATAACAAGGCACACTGGGGTCTTAGATACCCACTTCGCGGCTGAATACCACTTTCGGTGCTTACAGCCGGTTTTCGGGCCCCGAACCTCGCGGTTTGGCCCCCGAGCATTCATTTTGCATTAGTTTTTGTTCAATTTTGGCAGGTACCTCTGTTTTAGCACCAGGAAGATCACTGGAGGGTGGGAGGCCAGCAATTATCTCAGATAACCAGTTATGCTCTTCCGGCGCCCGTTTTGCTCACTTCCGGGCTAATGTTGAACACCCTAGGGCCATTTTCTTCCAACCAAAGCTACATATTTGTGATGAGGGCACATGGGAGGACACCAAAAAGTGGTGGTCGGCCAGCAATTGTGTTTTTCATTTTTGAGCCTCTCTTTCAAGTTCAATGTTGTGACTCCTGTTTCAGAGTTGCCAAATTCCAACCTTGGACCTTGTTCTACACACCTGGGAGGACACCAAGGTGTGGTGGTCGGCCAGCAATTTTTGACTTCATTTTTGGCCATGGCCGGCCGGCCAGGAGGAGTGGCTGGCCGACCAGTTGGGGTGGCCGGCCGGCCACCTTCAAGAAAGGTACCTGGCCGGCCTGCTTTCTCCTTTTGGACCCTTTACAGCTGTCCAGCTGTTTTTCAAAATATCCCTGTCCTCCGGGGGATATTTTGGGAGGGAAAGCTTGGGTGCATTTCCCTCCCCTTTTACACCCCTTTCTTGCCCATTTAAGGGGCTGGATAGCTCCTTTGTTAGGGTTAGAAACTTTCTTCTCAAGACTTCATCTTCCAAAACCTCCATTTTCATCCTCAAAAGCTCCAAAACCTTCAAGTCTCTAGCCCACTTGTTCATCAACCCTAAGCTTCACCATCACCACTTCCATTCCAGCAGCAAAGGAAGTTTTTCAGAGGCTAAGGACCAACAAATTCAAGCCAAGAAGCAACAAAAGCTTGATCTTCAAGGGTAAGTCACTATTTCCCTTTTTCTTGCACAATTTTGCTTCAATTCTTTACCCTACTTGTGATCTGTTTTGGGCTCTGACCCCTACTGATTTTGTGCTTATTTTGAGCCCCTCTACAACATTGTAGAAGGGCTCAACCTTGTTTGGTATCTCTATCATGCTCTTCCTTCAATACCTCTCTTTATGCCAATATTTTGCATGCTTTGTTTGGCTTTTGAGTGATCTGTTTTCGAGCATGCAATAAACTGTGAGTGGGCTTATTTTGAGCCCCTCTTCAACATTGAAGAAGGGCTCAACCATGTTTGGTGGTTCTATCATGCACTTGCTTTGTAATTCTTCCAATTTACCGTAAACTTGCATGGTTTCTTTAGCCTATTTGAAGTCTGATTTTGAGCATGTCATTAACTGAGATTGAGCTTATTTTGTGTCCCTCTACATTATTGTAGAAGGGATCAACTTGGTTTGGGGTCTCCATGTTACACTTGCCTTTGTATCTCTCTTTGACCCCACTTTGCATGCCTTTTTAAGCTTATCTAGCTTCTGTTTTGAGCCTTCATCAGGCTTAGAAAGTGTCTTATTTGACCCATTCTTCATGTTTTGTTAAGGGTCTTAGGCTATTTGGTGCATTCTTTTGGTACTTCATGTAATACCCTCTTTGATTCCGTAAAATTGCATGCTTTGTTAGGCTTTCTTGGCTTCTGTTTTGAGCCTTCATCAGGCTTAGAAAGTGTCTTAAAATGACCCATTCTTCATATTTTGTTAAGGGTTTTAGGCCATTTGGTGCATGCTTTTGGTACCTCATGTTATAGCCTTTGTTGGTTCATTATTTTGCATGCTATGTTTAGCCTATCTACCACTGAATTGAGGATGTCATCTACTGATAATGTGCATATTTTTGGTCTCTCTTTAATGTTTTAGAACTGTGTTTTTCAGTTTGAGCATTGTATATACCACTTGCTTTGTAATTCTCCTCTTTTCCCCCATTTTTGCAAGCTATTTTTACCATACTTGTGGTTGTTGTTTAGCCTTGCTTTGTATTCTTAGCTTTGGTATGAGCTACCAGGAAGCTGCGGCACTACCTGTTAGCTCACTCCGTAATGTTGGTTTCACGACTTGATCCCATCAAATATCTTTTCGAGAAACCAGCACTTACGGGTAGGCTAGCTCGTTGGTTGCTGTTGCTCTCCGAATTTGATCTCACGTATGTAACACGCAAGTCAGTGAAAGGAAGAGCAGTGGCAGAGTTCCTTGCCGACCAGCCGGTTGAGGGGGATGAAGCAGTTGAGTACCTGTTCCCAGATGAATCACTTCTGCATATTGACGATGAAGCTTGGACGATGTACTTTGACAGAGCGTCAAATCAACACGGGTATGGGATAGGAGTGTTGCTGATAGCACCCGATGATTCCCGTATCCCTCTCGCCTTCAAACTCCGATTCAAAGTCTCGAACAACGAAGCAGAATACGAGGCATGCATTGGCGGTCTAGAAGCAGCCCTGGAACTAGGGGCAAGACGATTGGATGTCATTGGGGACTCGAACCTTGTTGTGTCTCAAGCTAAAGGAGACTGGAAAGTAAAAGAGGAAAAGATGATGATGTATCACCAAACCCTGGATTTGTTGATTCCTCGGTTTGAGAAGCTAAGTTTTACTCATCTACTAAGAGAGAACAACAGGTTTGCAGACGCTTTAGCAACTCTATCATCTATGATAGACATCCCGTGTGGAGTCCGAATGCGTCCAGTCATCATCGACCAGAAATTCGCGCCTGCCTATGAGTCGATTGCAGCCATAGATGAAGTTCAGGATGAACACCCCTGGTACTACGACATCTGGAATTTCTTGGAGAAAGAAGCATACCCGCCAGGGGTAAATGCCAAAGACAAAAGAGCAATCAGAAGAATGGCAGTTCAGTTCATCATCTGCGGGGGTAAACTGTATAAACGAGGTCATCTGGGAATGCATAAGCTGTGCATTGATGCCGAAGAGTCAAAGCGTCTGATGGAAGCCATCCACAGGGGAGAATGTGGTGCACACATGAATGGGGTAATGTTGGCACGGAAGATCCTTAGACAGGGTTATTATTGGTCCACCATGGAGGAGGATTGTATTAGTTTCGTCCGGCGATGCCACAAATGTCAGATTCATGCAAATCGCATGAACATCCCGCCGTCAAAGCTGTACAACATGACTTCGCCATGGCCGTTTTCAGTCTGGGGAATTGATGTGATCGGAGCAGTTACGCCGAAGGGGTCAAATGGGCATGAGTTCATCTTGGTAGCGATAGATTATTTCACGAAGTGGGTCGAGGCCCAATCTTATGCAGTGTTGAAGGCTTCGCATGTAGCAAAATTTATCAGAAACAACATCATCTGTCGCTATGGGGTCCCAAACGAAATAATTTCAGACAATGGTTCCCACTTCAAGAAGGAGGTGATTGATTTGTTTGGAGAAATACACGTGGCTTTTCATAAGTCGTCTACTTACCGCCGCAAACCAACGGAGCAGTTGAGGCCGCCAACAAGAACATCAAGCGCATACTACAGAAGATGGTGGAAACCTACCGGGACTGGCTAGATAAGCTGCCGTTTGCTCTGTGGGGCTACAGACTCGATCAGACTTCTATCAGAACTTCTACCGGGGCGACTCCGTACTCATTGGTTTATGGGATGGAGGCCGTTCTACCTATTGAGATTGAGGTCCCATCATTACGAGTACTGGCTGAGTGTCAAATAGCCGAGGCAGACTGGCAACAAAGCAGATTTGAGGAACTCATGCTTTTCGATGAAAGAAGGCTGAAGGCACTGTACCATATCCAAAGTTATCAACGCAGAATCGCCCGGGCTTTTAACAAGAAAGTTAAGTCCAGAAATTTGAAGGAAGGAGATTTAGTGCTCAAAAACAACCGAGCTCCCATCCACGACCCAAGGGGCAAGTTCAGACCTAATTGGACCGGTCCCTACATCATCAAGTCAATCTGGTCTGGTGGAGCTGTGGTTCTGATGGATCTAGATGGCTTAGAGTTTTCCCAACCGATCAACATGGACAAGTTGAAGAAATACTACCCCTGAGAGGCTCGCTAGGCCGAAAACCCGAAAGGGCGACCTAGGCAAAACTCAGAGCACAGAAAATTTGAAATTATAAAAACTGAGCTCGCAAGGTTGAAAACCCGCAAAGGGCGGCCTTGGCAAAAGTTAGAGCGCAAAAGGAGAGTGAAAATACCCGAGCGAACCTGAGCCTGAACTACGTAAGGCTTGATTCCCATCTTTGGGATACGTAGGCAACTTCGTCTTGAAGTTCAGCCACAATCTTTTCCCCGATCAACTTTGTCCATTTGATCATCTCAGTCATCTCTATTCATCAGCATTTATCGTGATCTCCGGTACAGTGCTATTCAGACTAGGGGCAACTTTCCGTTGCAATGAAGTGCTGCGGTATCATTCAAACTAGGGGCAACTTTCCAGTTGCTAGGATCCGGGATTGTGCATCTCAGTGACAGATCTCAGGCGTGTCCAGTTCTGATCCATATCGAAAATAGTTTTGAAAAGTTTTAATAAAAGTTGACTTTGTTCAAATTAATCTTTTTACAACTAAGACCATTTTTGGACCAAAACGGAGAATTTTCAGTACCACAACCTTCAATTTCATTGATTTCAAAACAGAGTTCTCTTGCTCTTGCATACAATTGAAGTTGTTTTTTATTACACTCAGGAAGAAAACTTGAAAGTACTAGTAAAGCAATAAATCTGGGGCATAGTTAAGTCAAGTGTCCCTGCGCCCCCTGCCAGAGCTAGTTGAAGCCTCTGATGCCGATTTGGGCCCAACCTGTGCTTCTTCGTTAAGCCAATCCCAGCACTCATCAGACAAAGTGCAACTAAAAGTAAGGGCGGGGGCTAGAAGCTCTCTAACTCTCCATGCTGCGGCCTGCCGAGCCAGCTGTGCGCCTCGAACTGGAAATGTAGCCGGATATTCTATCCCCTCTGGTGGGCAAGTCTGATCACGGCCAAACTGGCGCAGAATGCGGAATGGGAAATAGAACACATAGTGAGTCAAGCCGATCAGTCGAATCCCGACCTGCCGGACATGCTGTAGCTCATCGCCGGGAGATTGAGCCAAGGGCAGCGCCAAGCAATGCGTTCGGCTGACAAATTGCACATCCATTCAAACCACCAGCTCTCATCAGGGGCATTGACTAGGCGTTGCCGAAAGAAGTAGCCGCGAGCTGAGTATGCAGGGCAAGAGTCCACAACTTGCAATTTATCCATCAACCATATCTGGGGAGGGATGAAAAATGAGAGAATAAAGAATAGAGAGACGTGCGATGAGAGAAAAGTAAGAAAAGGGTTTTGTGAGAAAAATCGAGCCCGAGGGCCGAGTGATGTGAGCAAATACATATGAGAGCTTGGGTGGGAAACATTACCTGCAGCAGTAGTGGACTCCCTGCAAACCTGGTTGTCTCCCCACAGTAGAAGGCATCCAGACCCATCAATGTCTCGGCCAGAGTCATGGCAATGCAACTTTTTCCCTCTTTCAAACCTTGGGCGACTTCAATCAAACGGATGCTAGCCCCTCCGGAGCCCGAGACAAACAGAAAGTGAGATAGTAGGCACAAGCAGAGGGCGTGCTGCCGGAAGCCTTGCCAATGATGGTCGCCGCGGTCACCAGCATCAGAGAATCGGTAAACCAAGCTTGGGATATCCAACATTCCGTTACCAATCAAGGATCGAGCATCATGCGCGTTGAGTCCGCACATCCGCCCTAAGGCCTGGGCATAGCCAAAGTTGAGCTGGGGCAAGATTTCCTCGCCTCGCTCGGATTCCATCAAGGCTTGAAAATCTTCAAAAGTAGGACATACCTCTTGCCCTCCGAAGCTGAAAATGTGCGTCACCGGGTTCCAAAACCTCGCCGCGGCATGGAGGAAAGGAAGATGTAGCGGAGTCCGGCCCAACGTGAATAGTGCATTCAAGCCGAAACCCCGAAAATTCAACTTCTCCGAGCCATTTAAAGAGGAAATCCAAGATGTGAGATTTTCTGCAAGGAATGCCTCCATTTTTGTGAGAAACGGTGATGAAATGAATAAGTTCCAAGGATGGGGCTTTTATAGAGGGGCAAAACACTATTCAAAGGACACGTGTCAAATTTCTGGAGGTTACGGGAGAGGTGGCCGGCCGGCCACCTATTCTAGTAGGCCGGCCACCCTCTAATTTCCAAATGCAAAGTGTTTTCGGCCGCGTGTTGGTCCTGTTTTGCCTGCCGGAAGGAAGTTTGAGGCACTATCATGCATCGGGAATGTCGAAGGCCTCCATTTCTCTCAGTTAAGGATGCATTCCATCATCCAGATTGTCCGTCCGAAGTACACTTTGTTGTGTTTTTGCTTATCGAGTTGTTGTTTTGTTTATCGAGTTGTAAGTTTTGTCGAGCTGTCGCATTTTGTGTTTTGAATTGCTACCTTTTGTTTACGCGATTTTGTTGAGTCTTGTTTATTGAGTCGTTAACATTGTTGTACTTTGCTTATCGAGTTGTAAACTTGCTAAGATTCTGTTATTTCTTAGTAAGTTGAGTTTTTGATTTGTTGCGTCGGTTCATTACCTGACCCGGTGAATACACAAAGCACATTTTCATTCAATTCCATTTTGTGCAAAATGATGCGATGCGATGCTAAGAATTTCAAATACAAACATCTTTTCAAAAGCTGTTTCATTCCATCATGTTTTACAGCAAAATAAAGGTACAAGTTTTACAGAAAATAAAACTGCCTAACAATGTGCAAAGTGCTACAAACTACTAGCTAAAAAGTAAAATAAAGCAGGAAATAACATCAGTATCCTCGGGAACGGGAATGAGGAGGCCCTCTCATCCTCTTTTGCGGAACAACCTCTGCACCATCATCACCATCCGGATCAGAGCTGTCATCCTCCGGATCCCCCTCAGCCTCGCCTCCGCTCCCGGAACCAAGACCGGAGCCTCCCTCCCCAGGAGATGTCTCTGACACACGGTCTGCGACCTCCTCCTCCTCATCCTCGACAATGGGTGCCCTGCGTCTGCGTGACGACCCTGCTCCTCGAGCTCCTCGGTAAGGCCTAGATGGCCCAGCTCCTCGCGACCCAGTACCTCGAGTAGGTCTACCACCTCGACCTCTCTGAGAAGGCCCGGGTGGCCCACCTCGTGTCGGAACATATACCGGAGGCATCTGAAAATGAAAAGTGCAATACATCAGTTCAAACATAAAAAGCAGGTGCAAGCACAGTATATGAGTGGGATGTGTGCCAGATGTGTTCTACACAGCCTATCAGTGCAGCAGAATGCTCAAAACCAGCATGTTAACAGAAATATGATAAATGCAAGAGAGATGAGGGGTACCTGGAAGCCCATGATGGACATCTGTGCCTCTCTACGCAGGACCATCCCCTCAAGTGAGGCCACCACCCCGAGCATCTGGTCTATGTACTCCCGAGGTGGCTGCAGACACAAGCTCAACTCATCAATAAATAAGCAACTGCCAAAATGTCTGTGTGATAAATGAAAAATGGTAGAACATACCGGTGGTGAGTCAGGATCACTGACATATCTGTGACCAGGCATCGGAGGCTCCATAGGGATCGGAATCGGAGAAGTAGTCCCATACTGCCAACTCGTCAACTCAGTCGGCATATCTGGCCATCCAGGATGATCGAGAGTCGGAGGGATCGGAGGAATCGAACTGCCTCTACCTCTAGATGCACCAGATGTACCAGCCTTGCTAGAAGAGGGGATGTCTGCAGCACGGGCACGACTCGAAGATGGTGCGCCAGTGGACCTCAGTGGTGGAGCCCGTACTCCCGTCAAGGGGGACATCAGATATATGCGGCGATAGGTGGCGTAGTTCCCCTCAATGAGATGTAATAAAGCATCGGTGCCCTGCATGTCCCTAGTGACCTCCTCAGTAGATAGCCTGTCGGCAGTCCGCATAGTGGGTGGAGGCACAGCAGGAGGGTCCTGAGACTCATACCCCCACACCTGACGCTGAAAGCGTTCCCCCAGAAACCAAGCCCTGCCGACTGGTCCCTCGAGCAGGAACCTATACTGGGAACTAGTCGACCCTCCGGGGTACTGATTCTCGAGATTGTCGCCAAAGACTGCCCAGGGCTGCCAGGTGATCTGCGGATAACCAGTGTACAAATCAATCAGAAATCAAGAAATACAAAGCAAATCAAAGATGAAAATGAAAGGAACCGAGAGTTCTGAAATACCTCTGTCGCGCGCACGGTGTCGAAGTACTGTCGCAGAGAGAAGAGAGTCTCTCGAGGCCTCGATAGGTGCTCGCCCTCAAACATCAATGAAAACGGAGTCATAGGAGGTCCTGCCACCTCCATCTCCGGGGCTAATGTGGGGAAATATGCATATACCCATAGCTGAGAAAAGCAGTGCGGAATGTGAATACAAAGTGCTAAAGGCAAAATACAGAATGCAAAGTGCGCCGTGTGTGCAGTGAACAAGTAATCAGGAGCAAAATGTAAATCAAGAGGACAGAACGTACCTCCCAGGCTCTCCAGTAGCTGCCGAGTAAGTCCCCCCGCCCACGAGAGACTGCACTCATATAACAATAAAGGGTAGCCAGGGCAGCGCCGCCCCAATCATACTGATTGACCTGTGATAGGTCTACTAGAGCACTCAAGAGATACAGCCCGACCATGTTCCCTCTATCAGCAAACAGAGTGGTGCCAAAGAGGAACATGAGGAAACCACGGGTATACTGCTCGACCTCCTCGGGAGACTCAGGCTCCATCTGTGGCCGCCGGAAGTGGGAAGAGAACCAAGTATACTGGACTCCCCCGGAAGTTCTGTCTACAGGTGGGCGAGCCCCCAATAGATGAATCCAAGCAGCCTCCCACTCACTCATATCCTCGTCGTAGGGAATGGGTCCACCGCCTACGTCTAGGCCGGTGAGTACAGCAAAGTCCAGTGGGGTCATAGTCATATCCCCGGTGGCAGAGAAATGGAAAGAATTGGTGGTGTCCCACCATCTCTCCGCCAGAGTAGCAAACAATGTCCTACTGATAAGACAGTGAGATAACCCCCTGCAGAATGGTCCGAATCCTGCAAAGTCAACCAAGTCTCGGGCAGCTTCCGGAAGCTCAGCATACCACTCCCTCGCGGCAGTGGAGCCATATCCTCGTACTGTGCGAGAGCCAGCCTGCGTTTAGAGTGAATGCGTGTATCAGCAAATGAAGTGAAAATGAGCTGTGTGCAAATGAAGTGAAAATGAGCTGTGTGCAAATGAAGTGAAAACGAGCTGTGTGCAAATGAAGTAAAATCTGGGCTGTGTGTTCAGTAAATTTGGTATTTGGGCTGTGTGTTCAAATTCCAGAAAAATTAGTGGGCTGTGTGTTCATCTCAAATCTGGGCTGTGTGTTCAGTAAATTTGGTATTTGGGCTGCGTGTTCAAATTCCAGAAAAATCTGTGGGCTGCGTGTTCACCTCAAATCTGGGCTGTGTGTTCATCTCAAATCTGGGCTGTGTGTTCAGTAAATTTGGTATTTGGGCTGCGTGTTCAAATTTCAGAAAAAAATCTGTGGGCTGCGTGTTCACCTCAAATCTGGGCTGTGTGTTCAGTAAATTTGGTATTTGGGCTGCGTGTTCAAATTCCAGAAAAATCTGTGGGCTGCGTGTTCACCTCAAATCTGGGCTGTGTGTTCAGTAAATTTGGTATTTGGGCTGCGTGTTCAAATTCCAGAAAAATCTGTGGGCTGCGTGTTCACTTTATTTCTACCTGAGCTGCGTGTTCAGTAAACTGGTGTTTTGGGCTGCGTGTTCAAATCATTAAAACAGTGGGCTGCGTGTTCGCTTTAATTTATATCTGGGCTGCGTGTTCAGTAAATATGTGTTGTGGGCTGTGTGTTCAATCTATCAGTCAGTGAGCCGTGTGTTCAACAATTCAAGTGTTTTAACTACGTGTTCAGAGTGCAAACAAAGTACTATGTCATAAGCTAAACTGTGTGTCTAAGCATGGCAAAGGTACAAAATGCACGAAAATTACAGAGAATGAAGTAAAATACCTCTCGTGCCTCGTGAGAGAGATGCTGCTCCGGCTCTCGCAAAAGAAGATCCCCGGGTACCCGATCGTTGAACTCGGTGAAGTGACGGAAAACTGCCCGCGGAAGCCTATGTGCCGGCGGAGCGTATCTATCGGGAACGAAAGGGCGGACCCTCGGGGGCAATGCCATAATGTCGAAATCATCTCCGGCACGTGGAGAACCTCCGCCGTAAGGGAAATTGCCTGCCATTTCGAGAAATCTGCAAAAGGGAGCAAAAACGAGCAAAAATGAGCCAAAATTGAAAAAGTCAACAAAAGTCAACTCTCGGGAAATAAAAAGTCAACAAAAGTCAACTCCCGAGAAAATATTCCAAATATTGAGACAAACTTACCTCAGGTGGTGAAAATGAGAAGAGAAGCTCCGAAATCAAATTTTAGTCGGCTCAAAGTGCTTAAATCTGAAGGATTTCGCGAAAACAACTTGCGTGGGAGGCCGAGGGGCGCGTATAAAATGCAGATCTGAAAGAGAGAATGGCTTGGGAAGCAAGAGGAGAGAATTTCACACTTGGGGGTGTGATTTCGGAGGCAATGGGCAAGCATATATATAGAAATTGCCAAAATGACCAAAATGCCCCTACTTTTGGCAGGTGGCTGGCCGGCCACCTTTTCTGGCTGGCCGGCCATTTGCTTTTCCTCCCCTGGCCGATGGCCTCTCCTAGGGCAAAGAGCTGGCCGACCATGGTCCCTACCCCCTCCCCTACCTCTCTGCAAATTTTTAGGAAAATCGGAGTTCCCGGGACCTGAAAAAGTTCGAGAAAAGTGCACTTTCTGGTGCCGAATTGCTCCGCCGGGACTTTAATTGCAATTTCTAACATGTGTCTCATCATTATTCATCAAAATCAGAGTGTATCCTTTTTAAACATGTTGTCACCTCTCCGGGGGGTGAATCAGAGGCCGCGATCGAGTTGCCGTCGCCGAAATGCGCGTTTCCCAGCTCGTTGTTGCGCAACAACCGGGCATCCTGATTTGTGCTCGCTTTGCATTATTTGGCTCATAATTTACATTCTCATGAATGTTTTGCATTGTCATGTGTGTGATTTCTTGGTGTACAATACTTCTATGATTGAGCATGCGTTGTCACGCATTATCTTTTCTCGCATTGCGATGCGTTCACCCGCCGACACTGCGTGTGTCAGACTTTTGAAATTACAGGAATCACATTGAATATATGTTGTTATCATATTGTTCTTATTGAATTTCTCTATTTTGCAGGCACGATATTGTATGTACGGTTCATTTGAGGCTGGTGCGACCAGACGAATCGCGCAGGTATCGTATCTTCTCCGTGTGAGGCGCGACGAGAATCGAATGATTCTCCGCATTCCTAACTGCATGAAATGTAGTTGTTGCTTTGCATTCTTGCTTAAAATTGTTGCATCTATTTGTCAATACTTGCTTCATTACAGCTTGCTGCACTTGCATGATCACCTGGCTCTGTGCATGTAGCTTTGCATTTTGCCCCCTGCCTGCGGGCATGCCTGCGTGCACACACATCTCTGTTTATCTTGTATGATTGTCTAAGTCTTCGGCCTTGTCAAAAATGGGTCGTCTCTAGGCTTTGACATTCACTCTCGTCACTTCTTGACTTCCGAGTTCTGTCAAAGAGGGGCAACTGTAGACACCCCATTTTTGACCGACCTTAAGACTCAGACGTCGCCGATTGAGCGCTCAGTGATGTTGCATATTGTGCTCGTTCAGAAGTCTCAGAGTCGCGGCCGTGCGCCCTGCCTCCGGACTTCCGAACTCTCTTCCATACCCTGCCTCGGTTTGCGAACCAGACTCGGTTTTCTCTGTTTTCTTTCCTGAAGGGTGGGAGAGGTCTAGCAGATCATCTCTTAGTGGCCGTGCGCTACTTTTTGTGGCCGTAGGCCATTTTGCCCATTTCGGAGCCCGGTTCCCGGTTTTCGGAGCCGTTAGGCCGTGTGCCTCGGTTCGGGACCGCCCAACCATCTCCGTTTTCTCCGATTCTTGGCAGGTACCTCTGTTTTATCATAACAAGGCACACTGGGGTCTTAGATCCCCACTTCGCGGCTGAATGCCACTTTCGGTGCCTACAGCCGGTTTTCGGGCCCCGAACCTCGCGGTTTGGCCCCCGAGCATTCATTTTGCATCGATTTCTGTTCATTCTTGGCAGGTGCCTCTGTTTCATCATAACAAGGCACACTGGGGTCTTAGATACCCACTTCGCGGCTGAATACCACTTTCGGTGCTTACAGCCGGTTTTCGGGCCCCGAACCTCGCGGTTTGGCCCCCGAGCATTCATTTTGCATTAGTTTTTGTTCAATTTTGGCAGGTACCTCTGTTTTAGCACCAGGAAGATCACTGGAGGGTGGGAGGCCAGCAATTATCTCAGATAACTAGTTATGCTCTTCCGGCGCCCGTTTTGCTCACTTCCGGGCTAATGTTGAACACCCTAGGGCCATTTTCTTCCAACCAAAGCTACATATTTGTGATGAGGGCACATGGGAGGACACCAAAAAGTGGTGGTCGGCCAGCAATTGTGTTTTTCATTTTTGAGCCTCTCTTTCAAGTTCAATGTTGTGACTCCTGTTTCAGAGTTGCCAAATTCCAACCTTGGGACCTTGTTCTACACACCTGGGAGGACACCAAGGTGTGGTGGTCGGCCAGCAATTTTTGACTTCATTTTTGGCCATGGCCGGCCGGCCAGGAGGAGTGGCTGGCCGACCAGTTGGGGTGGCCGGCCGGCCACCTTCAAGAAAGGTACCTGGCCGGCCTGCTTTCTCCTTTTGGACCCTTTACAGCTGTCCAGCTGTTTTTCAAAATATCCCTGTCCTCCGGGGGATATTTTGGGAGGGAAAGCTTGGGTGCATTTCCCTCCCCTTTTACACCCCTTTCTTGCCCATTTAAGGGGCTGGATAGCTCCTTTGTTAGGGTTAGAAACTTTCTTCTCAAGACTTCATCTTCCAAAACCTCCATTTTCATCCTCAAAAGCTCCAAAAACCTTCAAGTCTCTAGCCCACTTGTTCATCAACCCTAAGCTTCACCATCACCACTTCCATTCCAGCAGCAAAGGAAGCTTTTTCAGAGGCTAAGGACCAACAAATTCAAGCCAAGAAGCAACAAAAGCTTGATCTTCAAGGGTAAGTCACTATTTCCCTTTTTCTTGCACAATTTTGCTTCAATTCTTTACCCTACTTGTGATCTGTTTTGGGCTCTGACCCCTACTAATTTTGTGCTTATTTTGAGCCCCTCTACAACATTGTAGAAGGGCTCAACCTTGTTTGGTATCTCTAGCATGCTCTTCCTTCAATACCTCTCTTTATGCCAATATTTTGCATGCTTTGTTTGGCTTTTGAGTGATCTGTTTTCGAGCATGCAATAAACTGTGAGTGGGATTATTTTGAGCCCCTCTTCAACATTGAAGAAGGGCTCAACCATGTTTGGTGGTTCTATCATGCACTTGCTTTGTAATTCTTCCAATTTACCGTAAACTTGCATGGTTTCTTTAGCCTATTTGAAGTCTGATTTTGAGCATGTCATTAACTGAGATTGAGCTTATTTTGTGTCCCTCTACATTATTGTAGAAGGGATCAACTTGGTTTGGGGTCTCCATGTTACACTTGCCTTTGTATCTCTCTTTGACCCCACTTTGCATGCCTTTCTAAGCTTATCTAGCTTCTGTTTTGAGCCTTCATCAGGCTTAGAAAGTGTCTTAAAATGACCCATTCTTCATGTTTTGTTAAGGGTCTTAGGCTATTTGGTGCATTCTTTTGGTACTTCATGTAATACCCTCTTTGATTCCGTAAAATTGCATGCTTTGTTAGGCTTTCTTGGCTTCTGTTTTGAGCCTTCATCAGGCTTAGAAAGTGTCTTAAAATGACCCATTCTTCATATTTTGTTAAGGGTTTTAGGCCATTTGGTGCATGCTCTTGGTACCTCATGTTATAGCCTTTGTTGGTTCATTATTTTGCATGCTATGTTTAGCCTATCTACCCACTGAATTTGAGGATGTCATCTACTGATGATGTTCATATTTTTGGTCTCTCTTTAATGTTTTAGAACTGTGTTTTTCAGTTTGAGCATTGTATATACCACTTGCTTTGTAATTCTCCTCTTTTCCCCCATCTTTGCAAGCTATTTTTACCATACTTGTGGTTGTTGTTTAGCCTTTCTTTGTATTGAAAAAATGCTAGTTTAGGGGCTGCCTTGCTACTGTTTTACATGTCATGTCCATATTGTGCATGTTTGGCATAGCTGTAGGCCATTTCGGGTGCATAACATTGCATTTCGGGTATCGGGTGTAATTTTGTCATAATTCGGGGGCTATTTGTGCATCATTTTAGCTACTGAAATTTGCATTTTTCATATACCATATGCCATGTTTCATTTGAATGCCATTTCATGCCTTTATGTCATTGCCTCAGTTTGCGTGCCCGTGTGCACGCATTTCGAGGCGCCTTGTTTTCATCCATCGGCCTCTCATGTGAGTGTGGCTGAGGCTCACTCATGTCAGTATAAGTTCATTTCGCATTTTGTATGTCATTTCATGCTTTAATGCATCGCCTCGGTTTGCGCGCCCGTGTGCGCGCATTTCAAGGCACTTCTTTTATCCGACGGCCTCCCGTGTGAGAGTGGCTGAGGTCCTCTCATGTTGGTATAAGTCCATTCTGAATTCTGTATGCCATTTTGGTCATGTTGCATCCCGTATGCCATTTTCTCGGTTTGCGTGCCCGTGGGCACGCACTTCGAGGTATTTCATTTTAGCCTCATTATATATCATTTCCATGTTATTTTGCATTCCGTATGCATCGCCTCGGTTTGCGCGCCCGTGGGCACGCATTCCGAGGCACCTCATTCTTTTATCCGACGGCCTCTTATGTGAGCGTGGCTGAGGTTCGCTTATGTTAGTGTAAGTCCAATTTGCATTGCGTGTGCCATCTCATGTCTTAGGATTATCGCCCCGGTTTGCGTGCCCGTGTGCACGCATTTCGAGGCATCTCATTTTCATAGCATTGTGCATATTAGGATTGTATCTTAATTGCATTTCATGCATATCATGCATATTGCATTTGTGTTCGGGATAGGAGTTAGCCTGGGCACGGGAAACGAGGCACGTTTCGTACTCCGAGTGACGGAACGAGTCTCAATTCCTCAGTCACCGACACTCCGGATTACCCATGATGGAGTTAGGTTTTGTTGTAGCATTCATCTGCATTGCACCCTATATTGAGTTGTGCAATCCGATTCCTCGGCCATCATGCATCGAGATGCGTGATTGGTGGCACGAGGATCGAGGCATGCATATATTTGTGAAATACATTGCTATGCCCTTTTCCTGCTCTC
The DNA here is from genome assembly GCA_030407325.1 of Camellia japonica. Lineage (NCBI taxonomy): Eukaryota > Viridiplantae > Streptophyta > Magnoliopsida > Ericales > Theaceae > Camellia > Camellia japonica. The sequence continues at coordinate 168,367,277 of JAPPVO010000016.1, forward strand.
TGTTGCAGCAAAATAGAGAATCAGCAACTTTTCAGAGTCTGGCGCGCATTTCGAGAAACATTGCAAACAGAGGCTAAATTGGGCATCCCAGTGGATTTCCGCACAAGGCAGCCCAGCATACATCATTTCATTATCCGGAACGAAGCGAGGCAGCCCCTCCTGGCTTGCAAGCCAATTTTAAAGCTTTCTTAGTTTAAATTATTAATTAGAAATCTGTATATTTCGGACTGTGTTATTCTTTTATTATTTCGGACTATATTTATTCGGACCCTCTGCGCGAGGGCATAATTGTAATAAGTGTGGGTGAGTGTGATGTATGTCTTCCAACCCCACGTCTTTCTTCCCTTTTATTTACCCGCTTATGATGGTTAGATATAGGGCATGTTTCAATTAGCATACAGTATGACAGCATGTTTGCATCATTCATCTGTTTTGCACGCACCGGGCTCGGCGCATCATACAAACTGCATTTGTATTTCAATTCCAAATTGAATACGTGTTAGCTGTAGCATTCCATATGCCATGTTTAGAATAGCCGAGCCTGCTATAGTTGCATCTTTGCATGTGTTGCATTAGGCATCTCTGTATAATTAGGATCATGCATGATTTCTAATCAGTTTATGTTTTTTGGCTCGGAGTACTCGGTAAGTTTTATGCTTTAGCATCCTTGCATGCGTGTGAGTGCTGCCATGAATAGCATGCTTGCCATGAGGCTATGTGCTTATGTGATATTACTGCCTGAATGCCTGTGGGCCCACCTGAGGGTGGCAAATCCGCGTCTTAGCCTACCTGCGGGTAGCACCATCAAACCATTTTCAAACAAACAAACATGAAATGTTTTGTTCCAATTCAGGCGGCCTAGTCTATACTTGTTTGCTGCGAGCATCATATAGTAACCTAGGCTAATAATCGGAATAAGAGCATACAAGGTTTTCAAAAACAGATATCATGGTTAGTAGAGGCCGGTCTTTGACCGGGCGAGCGGGGGTGCTCACGATGTGACCTTCTCTAATCGTACCCAAGTTCCCGAGCCAACTTTGGTGATGACGGACACGTGGCCTTTGGCACCGAGTCAGGGTTTCCTAAATTTCCCATTTAAAAAATATTTAGGTGGCGACTCTGTATCTGGCGAAGCAGTCCATGTTTGGCACTTCTTTCAAAAAAATCTATTTTCAAAACGATTTGTCAGATTTGGACTCTTTGGTTCAAGATTAAGAACCGTGACATTTGAGTCCTTGAACTGTAGTGACCCCAATATGAACAGAACGGGACTTAATCCTCCCGGGGCGTTCGGGGACGTCTACAGTAGTCAATGCACAGTCTCAGTGAGCCGTCTTTCTTCTTCACAAACAAGACAGGTGCACCCCACGGTGATGTACTAGGCCTGATAAACTTCTTGTCTAACAGTTCTTGCAGTTGCACTTTCAATTCTTTCAATTCAGTTGGAGCCATTCGGTAAGGAGTTTTCGATACAGGCTGTGTTCCCGGAATCACATCGACGGTGAATTCAATCTCCTTGTCAATCAAATCCCCTGACAGATCATCTGGAAAAACATCTGGGAATTCTCTGACTATAGGAATACAGTTCACATCAGTTTTAATATTATCACCAGTAAATACAGTCAGTACAGAACACATATATCCTTTACACCACTTTCTAATCAATTTAACGGCTTTCACAGAAGAAATCAAATACGGAGGAGGTACTACTCCAACCCCATTAAACACGAATTCGGGTAAACCAGGTGGACGGAAAACAACTTGTTTTGTCACACAGTCAATGGTGGCATGATATTTTTGTAACCAGTCCATCCCCAATATTACATCAAAATGATCAATGTTCAATGGCAGTAGATCAATAAACAGATGCATATCCCCAACAATGATTTCACATGCAGGGTACATATAGGCACATGTCATGGATCCTCCTACGGGTGATGATACAGCTAGCAGATAGTTCATAGGTTCTAAGGGTCTATTCAATTTCCGTAAAAAAGCATGCGATACATATGAGTGTGTAGATCCCGAATCAATCAGTACATATGCATTTTGAGCACAAATAGAGAGGATACCTGACACAACGGTTTCAGTGTTTTGCACGTCTCCCGGTACTAGGGCAAACACTCGGCCCTGCCTCATAGGCTCTTTCCCGGTGGCTTTGGGGTTAGGCTTTGGTGCTACAGTCGATGCTGCGGCGCTGCCTGCAACTTTACTATTGCCCGGAGCAGTGGAAGGGCAATCTTTCACCATGTGGCCCACCTTGCCACACCTGTAACAAGCACCAGAAATTTTATAACAAACTCCCTTATGGTTCTTACCACATTCGGAACAGGGCGGAAAGGGACGGTTTCCTTGACTAGAAGTAGTCGTTGACCCTGTATTTTGCTTTTTGTTCAGCGGGTTGTTCTTGCATTTCTTGAACTTAAAATTCTATCTTTTACCACGCCACTCAGACGCCGGTGTTTCAGATTGTTTCACGGCTTCGATGTTCGACTCGGCCATCAAAGCTCGGTCAAGAACACCTACATAAGTCGGTAGCTTTAAAACATTTATTCTGTCCAGTATTGCAACATTTAGGCCGCCTTCAAACCTTCTGGCCTTCTTGTAATCAGTATCCACCATATGTGGTGCATATCTAGCAAGTCCGGTAAACTTTGTTTTGTATTCGGCAACGGACATGGTGCCCTGCCTCAGTTGTTCAAATTCAGTCACCTTCTTATCCCTGACACATTGAGGGAAGTACTTTTCAAAGAAGGCTACTTTGAATTGAGTCCAAGTCATAACAGTGTTATCCTCACGGGTAAGCATCCACCACCTTCTTGCTTCCTCTTGCAGAGTAAAGGTAGCCAGCAGCACTTTATGTGCCTCAGAACATGGAAAAAACCTCAAACAATTTTTCGGTCTCAAGAACCCAAGCTTCAGCCTTTAACGGTTCAAGGCCTCCCTGAAAGGATGGCGGTTTCAGTTTGTTGAACTTCTGGGTGAGAGCAATTATATCCCCATCATTCACATTCACATTCGGTTCCGGCTGTACCGGAGGAGGAGGAGGTGGGGGCTGTTGATTCTGTTGTTGCTCAAGTCTAGCAGTTATCAGTTCCATCATTCTTTCCATTCTTGCCATTCTTGCCTCTGTGGATGAGGATTCAGATTCATTTGCATTATCCATTTTACTATAAGCAGTTATAACAAGTATAAACATAAACAGTTGCATACTTAAACAGTTTAACACATTAGCACATATTCAGTCATGTCATAACCACACACTTATCATGCTCATGTAATGCCCTAATCGCTTTTCTAGGACACACTATAGCTCATTTGGACACGTGTGTGCGGTATAACTCGTGGTTAAGTATCGCTCTGATACCACTCTGTCACGACCTAAACCCGCCCCTATGGGTTTAGCACCGTAACCGGCCAGTAATCCGAGATTACCGAAGGCCTGCTTAACAGTAAGACAGTATAACAGAGTACAGGGGCATGGCGGAAGCCAATACAGTAAATAAACAATGTCCAATGAGCTGTGACAGTCTGTATGCCAAAAAGATTTTTCATACATTCACATATATATACGGTATAGCACAGTATGCAAAATATTTTACAAACATTCAGGACAGAGATCAAGTCCCTAATAACCAGTACAGTGCGGTCTATACAGTATTACAAAACAGTGCAGGGACAAACGGGGAAATGAAAACACCCCTAAGCCTTAGCTTGGCAGGCTCGGAACCTCGCAGTGAGACACATTGGTTGGCTTGACAAAACTGGAGTTTACTCTGACGCTTTTAGCATTGATCCGGTGCCTGTACACCTACATATATATATGAGCAGTGAGCTAAAGCCCAGTGAATAACATAATGCGTAAAGGGGTTTAGAATGAATGTCCTTACAGTAATGAAAACAGTTCATTTCAATCAGTATATCAGTTGTTCAGTCTAGTAAACAGTCATATGTGGTACATCCATTAGCATAACAGTAATAGTAGGTCTTAAAGACCGAACAGTAATGATGGCCATCAATCCGTAAACAGTAGTGGTTCCACGAGGGAACCGACAGAGATCTCTGTAACAGTAACAGTAAACAGTAGGTGCTAAGGATGCCACACTACAGTTCAGAAATAAAGGACATACATTCATTCAGTAATCAATATCAGTTCAGTAAACAGTTCAGTTCAGTATTCAGAGATAATCATTTTGAACATATCTTTACACAATTGTTACTCACAGAGTTCTGGGCTACAGTAAACTAGAGCGTCTCCTCGGAAAGCCAACCCTACACAGTTTACAGATTGAACACACACTAAGCTACACAGTTGGGAAAGATAATAACTTAATCCCTAATTTGCCTCGGTGTGGTTCTACATCTATATCCTCTTTAAGATGCGTTAAATATGCCCTAGGAATGCCTAGGATGGAAAGAGGATGCAAAGATGCACTTTTGAACACTTTACAAAATTTGCTGAAAATAGGGGTCTCGCTCGAGCGTGGCTTTCTACGCTCGAGCGGACATGCAAACAAAGGAGCTCCGCTTGAGCGTCAATTCCGTCGCTCGAGCGGACTGTGTGCTACAATAAAAATGCTGGATGTTCCAAATTTATGCTCGATGGACGCTCGACCCTCGCTCGAGCGTAAGACACAAGTCCTCGCTCGAGCATGAGTTTCCTCGCTCGAGCGGACTGTGAACTCATGCAAAGTACTGGATGCTCGCATTTCATGCTCGAGCGTAACTTTTCTCGCTCGAGCGGAAGACAGAATCACAGAGTGTACGCTTGAGCGTGGACTTCCTCGCTCGAGCGTAGGCCCAAAATCTGGAAATTCCAGATTTGAGTCCCAAGCTCAAAATCAAGTTTAAAAGCCAAATTTTTGATCCTCTTGGGCTAAAAACCTGGAAAACACTTGTAAACACATAACATTATGTATTTCAAAGATCAATTTGGTAAATCAAAGCCCAAGGGTGTTTAATTCAAACTCAATTTCAAATCAATTTTCATGAACATGCTACAAATATGACATGCATGAATTCAAACCATTTCAAAACTTCAAAACATGCTCTAATGAGCTCCAATCTTCCAAATTCAAGATGAAAACACGGTCCTTAATACTAACATGAACATGCATGTGAGAAATGAAGGATTGTAACCTCAAAACTTAGCAATATGCACATGCATACAACAATTGAGCTTCAATACAACATTACAAGCCATAAATTAGCTCTAGACTTCAACTTAGCTCTAAATCATGCAAGAGTCTAACAAAATTACAAACAAAAGGGTAGTTATTCTACCTTAGGTCTTGAATTAGAGGTGTAGGAGCTCAATTATGCAATTACTCTTCCAAATCTCCAAGTCCCCAAGCAATACCCAAGAAGAAACTCAATTTCTCTCTCACTAGCTCTCTGGGTCAACAATTGCAATGAAATGAGGCTGAGGAAATGTTTGTTTGAGTGTAAAGAAGTTCAAGTATGGTCCAAGATAATGGCCCACTAGTGGTGGCAAAAAGGTAATTAGCCTAACTCATGAAATTTGCACAATTCAATCTAATTTAATCCGGTTTAATCACACTAAATCATCTTTCAATTAAGTTTACCATAAAATCAAATAAATTCTACTGATCATGGGACGTCAATCAATTTTGGATTCGACCGCCGATAAGGCCTTTAATTAACAGTTTAAACATAAAAACTAAACAGATAATTAAACAGTCAGACAGATAGAAAGCAATTTAACTAACATATATTCAATCAATCAGTTTCAGTTTTCAATCAGTCAGTTCAGTAATTCGGTCAGTTTAATTACTTTTCATATTCGATCTCAGTTTAGCAGTAATCGGTGATCAATCAGCCATTAATCGGTAAACAGTATGAGGGTTGTTACAACTTGAGGGTGGCAAAAATTTGCATTTTTAGCCTACTTGCGAGTAGCAAACCATTTTTAAAACAAACATGAAATGTTTTGTTCCAATTTAGGCGATTTGGTCTATAGTTGTTTGCTGCGCGCATAACATAGTAATTCTAGGCTAATAACCGGAATAAGAGCATATGATGTTTTCAAAACAAGATATCACGGTTAGTAGATGCCGATCTTTGATCGGGCGAGAGGGGGTGCTCATAGCTGACCTTCCGCAATCATACCCAAGTTCCCGAGCCGAGGCAACTTTGGTGATGACGGACACGTGGCCTTTGGCACCGAGTCAGGGTTTCCTAAATTCCCTCAAAATAAAATATTTAGGTAGCGACTCTGTATCTGGCAAAGCAGTCCATGTATGGTACTTCTTTTCTAAAAATCTATTTTCTTAAAAAACGATTTGCCGGATTTGGACTCTTTGGTTCAGATTTAGAACCGTGACAATTTGAGTCCGAACTGTAGTGAACCCAAATGAACAGAACGGGATTTCCCTCCCGGGACGTTCGGGGACGTCTACAGTGAGGTCCAGTTTACTAAAATACATATCATGCAACATTAATGAGGTTTTTGTCATAATTGTTTAGCAAGTTGCTTTACTGCTCATGAAGTTTCTCTATGTAGGTGTTGTTGTTTAATTTTGTTATCTTGGATTTTAAGAATTAATTGCTTTAAGTTCTTTGTGTTTTTCTTTATGCATAATGGTGACTATCTGTTATACTTCGATATTTTGAACTTTCAAATCCGTTTGTTGATTGCAATTTTCCATTTTTATAGAAAAAAGAGGATGTTACAAACCATTGCCTAGCATGCACTTTCATATGCACACACTGAAAGAAAGAAAACAATGCTGTACATGTACAGTGTCTTAAAAAGGTATAGGCACCAATTTATGGTTTATTGTATGAACCTGTGCTCTTTTCCTTAATAGAACAAATTGAAAAATTCACACTTTAAAAAGAAAGGAGCAAATTTTATACCCCAAAACCTGCTTAATATGAAAATCCACTTAGAAAGATCTGTTCTTCAATTCTTCGTTTCAAATTTAAAATTTAAAGTTTTTATGCGAGTATTATCACAGTTTGACCTTAAAACCCTAAATCAAGTGCGACTTATATACTTGTAATTTGAAAATTCTGCTTCAAATAAAAATCCCACAAATAAAAATCAATTCATGATTTTCATAATTGTTTTCCAAAGAGTGTGGGTGATAAAGGAGAACTGGAAAAAAGAAAAAGAAAATAGGTACTAAAAATTGGAAAACAAAACAAACAGTGTGGGTAAAGGAGTTTTAATTTTGTGTATTGTAAATTTTATTGAATGTTAGTGCTCTTGGAAATTAAAACATTTATGAAAATCCAAGTTGGCTTTATATATTAGTGCTCTTGGAAAGTTGTTTGTAACTTCTGTTTGGGTCTTTAGTCACTTTATTATAGTTAAATTGGTAAATAAATTCAATAATACAAATATTGACATATAGTTTTAAATGTTAACTTCAAAGTATTTTAGAATGATTACGGTGAAGTGAAATAATGGATTTTATCATGTATACGTATGTATATACACATCTCTACTGGTTTGAATTTTACCACATGAATTCATGTTGAAATTTCCTCGATTTTTGCTTTTTCTAAATTAATCAATGTCCAACATGTAATTTTCAAAATGGCAATTTGGATTTCCTATTTAATCTTTAAGACAAACTAGTTTCTTAAGAAACTTAGAATTCGAAGTGTTAACGCCCCAAAATCACTAAATGGCATCAGAGTAGCATGGAACTTGGCACACACGACTGCCTAGGCACGAGAGACTTGTGGGAGAAGACGGGACTCAAATCGGGTTTCCGGTTTGGGAGTTAGAGCCGGATTTCACTCTAGACAAACTAGTTTCTTAAGAAACTTAGAATTTGAGGTGTTGATATCCCAAAATCACCAAACGGCATTGAAGTAGCACAAAACTTGACACACACGACCACCTAGGCACGAGAGACTTGTGGGAGAAGACGAGACTCGAATCGGATTTTCGATTTGGGAGTTAGAGTCGGATTTCACTCTAGACAAACTAGTTTTTTAAGAAACTTAGAATTCGAGGTGTACACGCCCCAAAATCACCAAATGACGTCGGAGTAGCACGAAACTTGCCACACACAACCGCCTTGGCATGAGAGACTTGTGGGAGAAGAAGGGACTCGAATCGGGTTCTCGGTTTGGGAGTTAGAGCCGGATTTCACTCTAGACAAACTAGTTTCTTAAGAAACTTAGAATTCGAGGTGTTAACGCCCCAAAATCACCAAACGACGTTGGAGTAACACGAAACATGGTATACACGACCACCTAGGCACGAGAGACTTGTGGGAGAAAACAGGACTAGAATCGGGTTTTCGGTTTGAGAGTTAGAGCCGGATTTCACTCTAGACACACTAGTTTCTTAACAAATTTAGAATTCGAGTTGTTAACGTCCCAAAATCACCAAACGGCGTCGGAGTAGCACGAAACTTGCCACACACAATCGCCTAGGCACGAGAGACCTGTGAGAGAAGACGGGACTCGAATCAGGTTTCCGGTTTGGGAGTTAGAGCTGGATTTCAGTCTAGACAAACTAGTTTCTTTAGAAATTTAGAATTCGAAGAGTTAATGTCCCAAAATCACCAAATGGCATCGGAGTAATACGAAACTTGGCACACACGACTGCCTAGGCACGAGAGACTTATACGAGAAGACGGGACTCGAATCGGGTTCCCGGTTTGGGAGTTAAAATTGGATTTCACTCTAGACAAATTAGTTTCTTAAGAAACTTAAAATTCGAGATGTTAACGCCCCAAAATCACCAAACGGCGTCGGAGTAGCACGAAACTTGGCACACATGACCACTTAGACACGAGAGACTTGTGGGAGAAGATAGGACTCGAATCAGGTTCCCGGTTTGGGAGTTAAAGCTGAATTTCACTTTAGACAAACTAGTTTCTTAAGAAACTTAGAATTCGAGGTGTTCACGCCCCAAAATCACCAAACGGCGTCAGAGTAGCACGAAAATTGGCACACACGACCGTTTGGGCACGAGAGACTTGTGAGGGACTCGAATCGGGTTTTCGGTTTGGGAGTTAGAACCAGATTTCACTCTAGACAAACTAGTTTCTTAAGAAACTTAGAATTCGAGATGTTCACGCCCTAAAATCACCAAACGGCGTTGGAGTAGTACGAAACTTGACACACTCGACCGCCTAGGCACGAGAGACTTGTGGAAGAAGACGAGACTCGAATCATGTTTTCAGTTTGGGAGTTAGAGCCAGATTTCGGTCTAAGCAAAATTGTTTACTTAATTATCTTTGTAATTGTATAGTAGTTAAATTTTTATAATTTTTTGTAATTAACATTTTAACACATAATTATATTTTCATTAATTATTTTTATTTTTTGTTTTCAGATATTTCTTGAGTAGGAGTTTGCTTTTTGTGGAAATGCGACTAACTTTTGTTTTTGTTACCCACGGAGAATGATGAGGAAAACTTTCAATTTTGGTTTATGTTATTTTGAATTATGAACAACATTATGTATTTAAATATTATATATGTATTATGGAACATTATGTAGTGTGGTAATTTTGTTATAAATGTGTAGTTATGGATGGAATAATATTTTTATTATGGAGAAATTGTTATTTCTATACAGAAATTTTTATATTATTATGCAATTATTGATTTATTTTTCAATTGTTTTTCATTTAATATAGGTAATTTTAATATTTTTAATAATTATATTGTATTTTTTTTTTTGTGACGGCACCACACTGTCGCAAAAAACAGGTAATTTTAATATTTTTATTAATTTTATTGCTTTTTTTTTTTTGGCGACGGCACCACATCGTCGCAAAAAAGCATTAGAACCATTAGCGACAGTGGTCATGCCGTTGCAAAAAAAATACAAAGGTCTCAAATAAAACTTTTAGCGACAGTAAAACAGTGCCGTCGCAAAAGATCTCAATTTTTGACATATTATAGGTGACAGTAAAATGCTGTCGCAAAAGGCAACAAATGCCGTGGCAAAAAAAAGGCGACGGTACGATGCCGTCGCTAATACTTTTTTGCAACGCCCCCTGCTATGATCCCCCCTTTGCCGTCGCTAAAAGTCATTTGTCGTTGCTAAAAGTCTTTTGAGACGGCATTACGAATATTAGCGACGGCAAAACCTAAAATTTTTGTAGTCTTCATTAGCGAGGAGAATGAAAGTGAAAATCAAATGCATTTGCTCCCAAACTATAATTTCGCGTTCTGTCAATTCCTTTCCACGTTGTGTCTAGGTGTCTAGCATGTAGTGAAGATATTCCGTTTTCATTTTCATTTTTTTTTTGGTATTGATTTCACTTTTGAGTTTTGAATGTATGACCTCTTCACGACGAAGCAATCATCTAAATCCCATCGAGATTTAGTGACGAAGAAAACGCAAACATTTAATTATTTAAGACTTACGTAATGATAAGATCTTTATCTTCTTTATTATTATTCTATGTAAAATTTTAACTTATTATTTAACTATAATTTGATCATGTCTAGCATGTATATTAACTATAATTTGATCATGTCTAGCATGTAGTATTCACAATTTTATCACATATATTTACACTGAGAATCATGTAATTCTACACTCTCTTTTAATCATATAATTAGGTATTAATTTTTAACTCTCATAGCCTTGTCTCGAAACTGATTATTTTTGTTGTTTTTTTATTTTTTTTTAAAAAAACTTGTGAAAAAAAAAATTAATGTGATAACTTATATGTCAAACAAGGAATGATAAACCCAAATGGAGTCAAACTGGCATGATATGAAGAGGAAAGCAATTAATATTTTTGAGCATTGCAACCCAGGCCATATCTTCATGAGAACTCCAAGGCACACAAGGCAGAGCTCAATACCTTCGTCCTTAAGCCTTGAGGTTTTAAAAAAAGAAGCATCACCAAATCTCCCTCTCATCACCCCACAAAGACTACCTTTATTATTACTATTATTTTTTATGATCGCGTGTCCAATGTGTTTTCAAAAAAATTTTAATATCTAATGAGAATTGAACTTGAGATCTGAAAAGAACATACCCGCAGACCCTAAGCTACACCTACTGAGTTTTGAGACTACCTTTGTTATTGACAACCCTTTTGCATAAAATTTCATTTTATGTTCTCTGACAAGGAGATTAGTTCCCTAACGAACATCAGAATATTGTGATTAGTCTCATTGAATTGATTTGTAATAAAACAATAAAGCTCTGTGAACTTAGAATTCCAGTTCCAGACAGAAAATGTGTGATTAAAATTTAAATTGCGTGTTGTTGGTCTATGTCTAAAATGAATTTAAACCATTCATTGATAAATTTAAACAAATTTATATGTAAAAGTTCTGCATTTGTAGCATAACTATTCATAAAATATATACCGAACTTTTTTTTTTTATAATAATTTAATCATAATATTCATAACTTTAATTTCAGAAATTGAATAATTGAATTGTCTATTTATAATTTTTTATTATAAAGATATACCACTAACACAATAAAATAATGTTAAATTTCTTACAATATACAACTCTAACGCATTTTCACCATAAATTTTTTATATTTAAAATTTAAGAATTATTTACACGAAACCTCTTGAACTATTAAAAAATATTATTCTAACCCTAAATTATAAAGCATAAATAAATCCCTTAAATTATTAGAAAATATTATTTTATCTCTTAAATTATAAAAACATACAAATGACTCTTTAAATTATAAAAACATACAAATTAAACCCCTAAAGAAGGGGTCAAAACTAAACATGCCAATAATTTAAGGATTTATTTGTATATTTTTATAATTTAAGGAATTAAAATAATACTTTTCTGGAAATTTCCGTGTAAATAATCCAAAATTTTAATTCCCCAAATTTAATCACCAGTTTCCAATTATCTTTCCTGTTAGATTTTTCCAACCTCAATGACTCACAAAAAGCGGAATGGAAGAGTGGAAAACCACTGTGACCCTTTGTAATATCTATCTATACTATTATTAAGCGAAGATTTTAATTGATTTATATTATGTGATAGTATGCTTAATTTTTAAAAAAAATTTACATATAGAGGTGTGTAAGTCTTATGACAAAGGATTTAAGGTATTAAGATTCATATCACTTAAATTACGTACACATTATAATATTAAGGTCTCGTTTAGGAACATATTTTTTTAGTAAGTTTTTGATTTTTTAACTAAAATATGATGTAAAAAAACTAAAATGTTTGTGAGGACTTTTTAATTTTTTACGAAAAAATGTGTAAAAAAAAGAACCTTTGAATTTTGATATAGGTGTTGACTTTTTGATTTTTTTAGTAATTTTTTGATTATTTCTCTAAAATTACTACTTGCCAAATGAGGCCTAATTATATTATTATTTTATTTTATTCTTACTTATTTAAATTAAAGCTGTATCACATGTGTCACTTACTAACACTATTATTAAATAGAGGACTCATCCTATTTAAAGTAGGTATACATCATAATATTAATTTCATATTATTATTATTATTATTATTATTTATTTATTTAAATTAAAGATGCAGCACCCAGTGTACATATAAATGCACTCTTCAGTTGCGAAAAGGCTTCTCTCAGTTTCTTTACAGAGTTCATTTCGGTCTTCGTTCTGGTAATCTCTTTTTACCAGATCCACAATGCTATCCGGTCTAATACCAGGTCTCAACTCCGTGAATTGGCCGGAAGACGAAGTTTCCGATCAGTTTCAGGCGAGTTTGATAAACCTTCTCGATCTACCCAATCAATTTCTGTCATCCTTCGTGGAAGCCTACCCTGCAGGGACTAATGTCAGTCTCTTCACTCACTCCCAGCGACAACATTGGTCCGAATTAGGCCTAGTCCTGGAGTGGCGCACACTTGCGCTCTGTGTGTACGTTGGTATACTAGTCCCCATGGCCCTACTCGCTTGGTTACATTACGAGGAGGGAAAGTACGGCGGCGATTCTGTTGCACCGCTCGCCGAGGAATCGCCGGAAACTAACGCTGAGGCGGTGATTTCGGACTCCATGCATCTCTTAAGTGATGGTAAGTTGGTGACTATTTCTTCTTCCGTCCTTATGTTATGCCGTTTTTTCACAATTTATCATAGTTTGTGTTTTCCGAGAAAAAGTTTCCTGGAAAAAATGTTATGGCATGAATAATGTTCCCCGAAAATCAAACACCGAATATGAACGTAAAGGATTGTACAAAATTTGTTGATGGAACTCACTTTTAAAATTTTTTGTTCATTTATATGTGTTATATGTGATCAAATCCAATATTTCTAGTTTCATTATAGTCATAAAAAAAATGAATAGAATTTCAGGATATTATGCTTTATAGGAACCGAAATCTTTCTTTGTTGATAAATTTTGTGCATGAATAATGCTATAATAATTATATCAATTTATACCATCTTCTCCTATCGCATGATAGGTCATTCAATAATGCTAGGGATCAAGAAAAATATATCATGAAATTCATCATGAAGATTTTTTATCCTTTAATTAGTGTGTGATTAATGTGTAGTGTTTTATTGTATGAATAATCTAAAGGTGAAGAATCTTTCATGATCATCTTCATGATATTTTTTTCATGATTCTTAGCATTACTGTATATCATTTTTAGTTAAAAATGAAAAGCCTGTGAATAATACATAATTATGATTGATTCAAAATAATCAACCTCAGATTAAAAAAGTATATTAACCCCACTCAAAATTATAAACTCTAATATTTTAAATCAATCGATATTTATATTACGTTCACACACTTTCAAATTGTGTAAACAAAATTGGACATGGGGGCTTCCCAACTTTTATCAATACACATTCCCAATGAAAATCTTTGCACCTTCAAATAATTCAGAACTTCACACCCAACCCTCTCTACAAAAACTTTTAGCTCTATATAGTGGGTGTTTGGGAAGTAGGTTTTTTTTGTAGGTTTTTTTAGTTATAGAATATTATTAGAGAAATTTTTTTTTATGTTTGGAAAGATAGTTGGATTTTTTTGTGATTGGATGTGATGTTTGTAAGAGAAAAAGTGAAATAATTATAGGGTTTGATGTAATATTTTGTTTGAATTTATTTTTTTAATTTTGTAAAACATTTATCTTGAAAAAAAAAAAAAAAAACTCAAAAACCAAATTCTCAAATCCAACTCTTTGCAAGTTCACATTAGCAGCAAAAGCAATCATGAAAAAAAAGACTTTCTTTGGGATGAAGGGTACGAAGGCACCTGTAGCTCCTCCTTGTTGTGACTAAGGAAACCACTTTAAACACGTCATGAAAACAGAATCTTCTTTTCTTTTTATTGTTTATTTCTTTTTTTACTTGAGCTTTGAATTAACTTTATTCCTGAAAGCTGCGAAAGTTTTTTAGGTCTCGTTTGTTTTTTAAAAATTAAAAAGTTATCAAAAAAAAAAAAAAAAAAAGTTAACAATTTATATCAAAAAGTTAAAGTTTTTTTCTCTTTATTTTTTGTATATCTTTTCGTGAAAAGTCAAAAAGACGTTCTAAACATACTAATTTTTTTTACATCATATTTTAATAAAAAAATCAAAAAATTATTAAAAAACTTGTTCCCAAACAAGGCTTTAGACTGTATTTTTGGTCATTTCAGTAAACAACTAAGCAAATGAATCTTCGGTTTTGTTTTCTATTTTTGATAACTGTTACAGATCAAAGATTTATTTCCTTTTTCCTTCCTATAATATTAATGTCTCTTCCGGGCAACCTGTCTAGCTGTATTTTCATTTTCAGCTCTTTTCAAGGGAACTGGAGCTGGTGAGAGTGTCCCCGAATCAGATGTGAATCATGCAGACGACTTGCAAGTCCAAGAACCAATATCGAATGGCGAGCCATCATCATCATCATCCCAGAGCTGCTTCTGCAGAATCTGCTTGGAAAACAAACAAACTATCCAGATGTACAGAAATCAAATCTGTTCTCACTCCTTCTGTCACGACTGCACGAGCAAACACATCGCAGCAAAGATCCAAGAAAACATAAAAACAGTTTTATGCCCCGGGGAAGATTGCAAGGCAGCATTAGATTTCGATGCCTGCAGGCAGATCATCCCGAAAGAGGTCATTGTCCAGTGGGACGAGTTCCTATGCAAGTCAATGATTCCCAAGTCCCAGATAGTTTATTGTCCTTTCAGGGACTGTTCAGCCATGTTGGTTAATGATTCCGGGGAGATCATAGAAGAGATCAATTGTCCTGCCTGCAAGAGATCAATCTGTGCACGGTGCCGTGTTCCATGGCATGTAGAATTTACGTGCAAGGAGTTTATGAGGCTGGGTGGGAAGAAGAGAGGGAAAGAAAATGTGTTGGTGGAGGAACTTGCTAAGAAGAAGAGCTGGAGGAAGTGCCCAGAGTGTGAAATTTATGTGGAGAAGACAGAGGGTTGTTCACATATTACTTGTAGATGTGGACATGAGTTTTGTTATAGGTGTGGATTGAAGTGGGTTAAATTTCATGGTGGTTGCAACCTAGCTCAGGGACAGGGATTCAATCCCCAGCTGCCCTCCCATCCCCACTCTTCGAGCTGGGACTTTTTTTCATAAATCCTTAGACTAATTTTAATGATGATGTTCTAATGATGATTGATGGATCAGTACCATATACTGGAGATGCATGTAGGCTCTCTTTGGATTGTTGGTATGTGTTCAAAATTCGTGCACTGAAAAATACTAAGAAAATAATTTATAATTTAAATTCAATTCGGGTACAGTATAACTCGTATTTAAAATGGATCTAAATCACATAATATTTTTTCATGACATATTTTTGTGCATGAATTTTGTGTGTGTAGCATTGATTTTTTTTTTGGGCACAAATTCAAACCCTACACTTCTAAAATTGATTTCATTACCATCTCTGATTGTATTCATTAACTACCATCTAAAAATATCCTTACAAATAAGGGTCCTTTGGCTCTCTCTTTATGTATCTCTGTCTTTCCCTTCCATGGCTTTTCATTGTAGTTTCTTTCTCCTTTCGCTTTTACTTTCTCTGCTTACCTCTTCCCATTCCACCGTAACTAACCAGTCTCAGTTCTTTACTCTCATGAAAAACTCTCTCAAAGGGAACCCTTTGTCGGATTGGGATGTTTCGGAACCAAAACCCTTTTGCAACTATGCCAGAATCAGATGCAATGAACAAGGCTATGCCATGAAGATCGATATCTCTAAGTCATCGCTCTCTGGCCGCTTCCCTGAACATGTCTGCTCTTACCTCCCGGAGCTACGTGTTCTTCACCTTGGCTACAACAACATCCATGGAAATTTTCCTCAAAGCATCACTAATTATTCTCTCTTGCGAGAACTAAACATGAGCTCTGCCTACCTTACTGGAACACTGCCGGACTTTTCGTCCATGGTGGCTGTCCAGTCACTCGACCTCTCCTACAATCTCTTCTCCAGCGATTTCCCTGTTTCCGTCACCAACCTTACCATTCTCAAAGCTCTGAACTTCAATGAAAATAAAGGTTTCAAGGTATGGCAATTGCCTGAGAATATTTCCAGGCTAACAAAGCTCAAATCTATGGTCCTGATGGCATGCCTGGTTCGCAGTTTGATCCTAGTGTTGATAAAAAAACATGACATTCGCTCATTGATCTTGAATTGAGCAGGAATTATCTTGTGGGTCAGATTCGGGCGGAGCTTGGGTTGCTGAAGAACTTACAACAACTTGAGCTTTACTACTGTGGGAGCCGAATAATGGTGATGGTGGAGATGCGGGGTACACTTGGCAAATCGGGATACATATATTATATTCGGTTCCGTCTTGTACGATCCAGACGCCGAATATCTAATCGGCCATAGAACCAGTTGAACAAAAAGCCGAGTGAGAATTGACATATGATAGAAAGGGCCGAATAAACAATTACACGATGGATTAAGAGTGGGCCCGACCCTAGGGCCCAAGAGGAAATATAAATAGAAGAGCATCAACCAAAGAAAGATATGTGAGAACAGATCCAAAAAACTTAAGTCTCAAGCAAACAATAGACTTACACTAACTTGTCCGTCGGAGTGCTAATTCTGGCACCCCCGACCGGAGTGTTAATCCATTTTTCAAGTGACGATCAGAGGATTAGGGATGTGCGTTAGGATCCAAGAGTATTTCCAAATCTACTTCTCCACAATTGGCGCCGTTTGTGGGAATACTCAAGCTTATTCATGGCGAGCGTCACGGAAGATCCTCTGATAGTCGTTGGCGAAACTACACCAAGAGATGACCTCACTCTAAGAAACATGTTGAGACCAGAGAATATCGCCGCGCGACGTGCCTTGAACTTTGATTCAGTAGCTCAGACCTCACCCTCAACTTTAATGCATGAGACGATGCGAACGATTATGGATCAGGCAAAGCAAAATGAATAGCGGTTGGAGAACATGATGGCTGAGAATGAGCGTCTGCGCTTGGATTTGGCCTTGGAGGTGGCGAAGTCCTAACAAGCCGCATGCCAAGACCGAGATCGACCTTCGGCAAAGAAGGATGGTCGCCGACGTCAACTTCAGAAACGCAACAATGATAGTGAGTCAAACTCACCATCTCTCGAGCCCAGAAAGAAAGGGCGAGTTGATGCATCTAGCTCATCTGAAAGCAGTCCATACGTATAGCATAGACGAAGGAGAAGCGATGATTCGGATGAAGAAGATAAACATGACCCATTCGTGCGACGAATCGCCAGGGCTGTGCTACCCAAAAAGTCAAGGCACCGTCGTTCACCTTCTACGACAAAAAATCAGACCCCACTGATCACATTCGTCATTACAAGCAAGCGATGACGCTCCATGCTGACGACGAAGCCCTCATATGTCGAATATTTCTAAGCAGTCTGGGACCACTGGCCGTGAGGTGGTACTATAAACTGGAGCCAGCATCGATTAAGAGCTTCCACCAACGCCAAAAGTCATTCAGGGCGAGATTCATCACTAATGAGGTCCAATCGAAGCAAGCTGATTCTCTCTAGGCCATGCAAATTAAACCGGAAGAAACTCTTCGTGAATACTCGGCCCGCTATTGGGAGTGCTTTAATCTGGTAGATGATGCTTGTAATGATTCGATGGCCATCACCGCCTTTAAGATGGGATTGCATCTTGATAGCACCCTCCGCAATTCGTTAACCAGGCATCCTCCAAAAACCGTCTAGGCATTAATGAATAAAGTTAAAGAATACTACAAAGTGGAAGACGATGCCCTTCGAGTCAAAGCCAGACGCAAAGCCGTTGAGACAGCCACGTCGGGAATTATTCAGTTGATTAGCGTCGTGCCGCCAAGAAGCTTCGAGCGGCAGAATCGACCTAAACGAGATAAAAGGCATGACTCGCGTCGATCAAAAGACCAATGTTCACATCGTGCTAATGAACAGTATCAAGTGGATAGCAGGCGCACAAGGTGTTTAGGCAAGAAATACACGAAGCTGACAGAGCTGATCAATAAGATTCTATTGAAAGTACAACACCTTTCGTTCTTCAAGTGGCCGCCCAAGATGACGGAACCTCCCGATGTGAGAAGATAGGATAAACAGTGTGAATATCATAAAGACCATGGTCACGACACTGATAGTTGTTATTCATTAAAAGATCACCTTGAAGAGTTGGTGTAAGACGGCCATCTTACGCAATACATCCGGAAGAACAATTCAACAAATACAGTAGCTCTACGGCCGGAGTCACCTCCTCTTGGTGTAATTCATATGATATATAGCCTTTCGGCACCATCCGAGGTGCATACAATCTTGTTGCCGTTTAACACCCATAGCACTTTGACGCCAGCGAAACGGCCACACGACACTAGAAGGATTAGTTTCGATGACAGTGATTTAGTTGGAATGACTCACCCCCACACTGATCGTCTCGTCATCGAGCTACGTGTAAACAGATTCACCGTCGAGCGTGTTCTTGTTGACCAAGGCAGCACTTTGGAGATAATGTATCACAAAACTTTTGTCAAGCTCGATTTTGCCGATTCGGACCTGTCTCCGGCTGACTACCCGTTATTCGGCTTCAATACTAACCCGGAGTATCCTTTGGGCAAGATCACACTACCAGTGCGGGCCGGCACCAGATTAGTAGACGTAGAATTTCTGGTTGTCAAGCTCCCTTCGTCGTATAATCTGATCATGGGCAGAACTTGATTACATACAATGCAAGCCGTGCCAAGCACCTACCACCAACTGCTCCGTTTTCCGACTGAATACGGTATTGAACAAATTCGCGGCTCTCAGAAATCGGCGTAGGCATGCTATCTTCTAGCTACAAAGAGAGCAAAGGAACTGGAAGTGCATTCAATTGAGATACCAGATAGGGAGAACCTCGAAGACATTGGGGGGATCCCAAGTGAAAAAGTAACTGAAGCCCTACATTGGATCGAAATTGACGGAAATCTTGACAAGTTCTTCATGATCGGCGCTTCCTTGGATAAAGTCAAAAGACAGGAGTTGGTAGCCTTCTTACTCGGCAATATTGATGTATTTGCATGGTCCTCATACGAGATGCCAGGAGTAGACCCATCAGTGGCCCAACATCGCTTGAACATCGATTCGAAATGTAAGCCAATTATTCAGAGAAGCCGGCGGTCAGCCGTGGAGCATGCTTCCGCCGTCATTGAAGAAGTAGATCAGTTACTTGATGTCGGGGCGATTCGCGAAGTGACTTATCCTACATGGTTGTCCAATATTGTGGTCGTCAAGAAGAAGAATGGCTCTTGGCTTATCTGTGTGGATTTTACGAATTTGAACAAAGCTTGTCCCAAGGACTGTTTTCCCCTGTCCAGAATAGACCAACTCGTAGATGCAACAGCACATCATCAACGCCTAAGCTTCTTGGATGCCTACAAAGGCTATCATCAAATTGCCATGCATCTGGAGGATCAAGAAAAAGCCGCATTCCTTACCCCAAGAGGAACCTATTGCTACAAGGTCATACCTTTTGGGCTGAAAAATGTGGGGGCAACTTATCAAAGACTAGTGACTTCCATGTTCAAGGAACAACTCGGCCATACCATGGAAGTATACATCGACGATACGGTGGTCAAATCCAAGGAAAAGAACTCCCATCTAGCTGATTTGTCAGAAACATTCGGCATCCTGCGAAAGTACAAGATGAAATTGAACGCTTCTAAGTGTGCATTCGGCATAGGATTCGGTAAATTCTTGGCTACATCGTTAACCACCGTGGAATCGAAGGCAATCTGAGGCAAATCACTGCAATTTTAGAGCTTGGATCCTCTTGGTCAGTCAAAAAGGTTCAGAAGCTAATGGAGATGGCCGCCGCGCTCAACACGTTTATCAGCCATTCCACAGATCGCTGCCGACAATTCTTTCACACACTTTGGCAAGACAGAGCATTTGATTGGACTCCCGAGTGCCCGGCTGCTTTGGACGGCCTGAAGTCTTATCTCCAATCAGTACCACTCTTGGCAACACCAGCAGCCGGCGATCCACTCATCTTATATCTGGCAGTATCCAACTGAGCGGTCAGCGCCGTACTGATAAATGAAGAACTTGGGGAGCAGCGACCAGTTTACTATGTGAGCAAGGCTATGGCCGACGCCAAAACATGTTATCTTCCATTAGAAAAGCTTATCCTTGCTCTCATCATGGCTGCAAGAAAATTGATGCACTACTTTCAAGGGCATACCATTGGGGTACCAACGCAATATCCCCTCCAGTCAGCGCTCCGCAGCGCCGAAGCGTCGGGGCGCGTCTCGAAATGGGCTCTTGAACTCGGCCAGTATGATATCCAGTTTCTACCCAGAACTTCCATCAAAGGGCAAGTGCTTGCCAACTTTGTAGCCGAGTTCAAAGAATCCCTCATCGACTTTAAGTCTGATCAAGTGCAAACTAAGTCCAATTGGAGAATATGTGTTGGCGATGTTTGACAGATGTATTGTGACGGGTCATCCAACCAGCGTGGAAGTGGGGCTGGCGTAGTAATCATGACCTCCGAAGGGGCAATAATCGAGCAGGCTGTCAAATTGGGATTCGACGCATCAAATAATGAGGCCGAATCCGAAGCACTGTTGACTGGCCTGCGAAATGAGCTTTACCTCATTACATGACGTCTGCTTGTCTTCTGTGACTCAAAGCTAGTAATCAACCAGTTGAAAGGGGAATATACAGCCAAAAATGACCGCATGGCAGCCTATATGAAAACGGCGAATTCTTTGCTCGCGAAATTTGATCACCACAAACTGAATCAGATAACTCGGGATTAGAACACACATGCAGGCGCCCTGGCTTGCTTAGCCTCTGCTATCAACTCAGAAATTAAGCGGACAATCGAAGTAGGGTTCGTCCTCGAGCCTCAGAATCAGTTCAGGTCAACTTTATCGAACCGGGTCCGAGTTGGATGGATCCTATCGCTGCATTCCTATCTTCAGAGCAGCTCCCGATGGATAAGAAAGAAGCACACAAACTGCGAAACAAAGCCCTCCGATACTATTTGGATCCGCAGGGGAAGCTCTACAAAAAATCTCTCTCCGGGCCGTACTTAGAGTGTGTTCACCGGGATAAAATTGAGAAACTTTTGTCTAAAATACATGAAGGCAGTTGTGGTGTGGTGCCCATTCGGGCGAACGTTCTCTGGCTCATCGCGCCGTATCAGAAGGGTGCTATTGGCTGACCATGCGCACTGATGCCCAGAGTTATGCCAAGAAATGTGGTCAATGCCAGAAGTTTTTCCCCTTAACTCATCTGCCGGCCAAGGAGTTAAATTCCATCACTAGTCCTTGGCCGTTCGCTCAATGGGGGCTCGATATCGTTAGACCGTTACCACGGGCCCCAAGCAACAAGCGATTCCTAATTATTGCGACAGATTATTTCACAAAATGGGTCGAAGCGGAGTCACTAACACATATTCGAGATTCTGACGTTAAGCATTTTGTATGGAAAAACATCATAACAAGGTTCGGCATACCACGAGCACTTGTTTCTGACAATGGTACCTAATTTGATTGTGATGTATATCGAGAATTGTGCGACACTTATGGTATCCGGCCTTACTTTTTCTCGCCTGCTTACCCCCAAAGCAATGGTTAAGCGGAGAAAACCAACAAGGTTATTTGGACGGCATCAAGAAAATGCTGGAGAAAGCTAAAGGCAGATGGGTTGAAGAGTTGCCCAGTGTACTGTGGGCTCATCGCACTACACCGAGGCGATCCACTGGGGAAACGCCATTTGCCCTATGCTTCGGAACCCAGGCAATCATCCCTCTGGAGATCGGCCTACCAACCTTGAAATCGAAGGTTTTTGACATGGGCCGAAATGACATGATGTTGGCCTTGGACTTGACTCTGATTGAAGAATGCCGAGACCGTGCCCTTGCATCCATGGCACGATACCAGCAACAGCTTGCTAAGTTGTATAATCAATGTATTCAGCTACGCCGTTATACACCAGGAGAATTGGTCCTCAAGAAATTGCTTCCCGCTGCTAGGAATTCAACTAACGAAAAATTAGGTCCTAACTAGGACGGCCCCTATCAGATTGACTCAATCGCAGGGACAGGGGCATATCGGCTCAAAGACATGGATGGAAGAAGCTTGCTACGTCCATGGAATTCCACGCACTTGCGCAAGTTTTATCATTAAGTCAACTTGTACGGCACGACAGCTTGTTTTGATTTTACGCTGTATATATCTTTCTTTTTTCAATGCAATGTTTTCTCTTGAGTTCTGGTTGTGTTGCCCAGTGAGTTCAAGTTGTGTCAAAAGCCTCTGAATTTGGAGCGCCTTTCGTGCATGACACGTTTGGGCCGATTAAGCCTCTGAATTCGGAGCACCCTTCGTGAATCACGCTTGGGCCAATACAATTAAGCCTCCGAATTTGGAGCGCCCTTCGTGCATGACACGTTTGGACCGATTAAGCCTCCGAATTCAGAGCACCCTTCGTGAATCACGTTTGGGCCAATACAATTAAGCCTTCGAATTCGGAGCGCCCTTTGTGAATCACGTTTGGGCCAATACAATTAAGCCTCTGAATTCGGAGCATCCTTTGTGAATCACGTTTGGGCTAATACAATTAAGCCTTCGAATTTGGAGCGCCCTTCGTGAATCACGTTTGGGCCAATACAATTAAGCCTCCGAATTTGGAGCGCCTTTCGTGCATGACACGTTTGGGCTGAATAAGCCTCTGAATTCGGGGCGCCCTTCGTAACGTTTGGGCCGATTAAGCATCCGAATTCGGAGCACCTATCGTGAATGACGTTTGGGCCAAACACGATTAAGCCTCCGAATGCGAAGTGCCCTTCGTGAATGACGTTTGGGTCGATCAAGCCTTCGAATTCGGAGCTTTTTTCGTGGATATTACGATCGACGAAGAGTATTAGACAACCAGATTTGCAAGGAATATTGATTACTTTCTACAAACATCAGATAAACTAATATTTATTTTCAGTAAAGAAATTACACTCTTGGAGACATTTAGAATAACATGTTTATTCAATAAATCATAAGTACATGCTTTACAAAAAAAAAAAATACATCAAAATTATTCGGCTCTGCCCTCGTCATCAGTCTTCTCGGCTTCGAAAGCCTCGAACGGAAAAGTATAACTCTGATATAAGGGTGATGCCGGATCAACTCCCACAGCCGGAAGAGCCTTGGTCCATCCATGCTTAAATTCGCGATTTTCGTATCGACAGACCTCCTCGGCTAGTTTCTCATTCGTCTTTTCTATTCCAATTTTACGGCCTTCATGGAAGCCTTTCTCATAGGACCTAGCCTTGGCGGATTTTATTGCAAACATACTGCTCGTCTCTCGGTCGGCAATCGCGTGATCTAGAATTCGGCGATTTACTCGATCCGCGACAATCGGATTCACTTGACTTGCCGAATGAGTTTTAGAGAGGTTACCTTTCTTCAACTCATTTTCGGCCTTCTCTGCATGGGCTTACAAGCTCTGAATGCGAGCATCCCTTTGTTCTATCTCTCTTCGCGCGACACGCAGGCGCATGCCGATTTCATAAGAGGTATACAAACCCTTTACTGCTCCATAAACACCCTTCCAAAAAACTTCATAATCAGCCCGACCGACTATGGACTGCTGAACTTCTGGCAGAAAAATTTGTCGAGCGAACTCGACTGCTACATTTGGGTCGCGAATATTGGAATCCGCCTCCGTCATCAGTTTGTTCCCAACAAAAATCGAAAACCTCAACGAGCGCGGTGTCGCACTCGCTTCACCTCTCGAACGAGGGGAGTTACCTCGTTTTTGTCTTTCCTTTCTAGGTGACCTATTTCGGTGACGTGGGGATTGGCGTTTCTCGCGCTTTCTTGATGCCCTACTCCCCTTGCGCGTAGGCTCGCCACCTCAGTTCATCTCTGCGTCCAGCTCTGCGAGTGTCCTACATTTCCCTCTGTTGTTGAATAATAGTCTCCTTGCCATCCACAGTCATCCACATTTCTTTTTTCTTTTCCTAATTTGTTGGATTTGAACGCAACAATGGCACCTCCGCGCATGTAGCCCCCGCCCCATTTATTGATTACGAGGGCAGCACTCCCGAGGCGATCTCATCAATACCCACATTCAAGGCCTTGCGCTGATAGGTTCATATGCCCCAGCCATTCCATAAACCACCGATATTCGGCGTTCCAGTTCATTCCTTAACTAGGGCAATGGCAGATTCGTTAATCTAATCGGCTAAATTTCATGGCCTTGCGTCGATAGGTTCATGTGCCCCAGCTATTCCATGAACCACCGATATTCGGCATGCCAGTTCATTAACTAGGGCAAGGGCAGATTCGTTAATATAATCGGCTAAATTTCAAGGCCTTGCGCTGATAGGTTTATGTGCCCCATTCATTCCATGAACCATCGATATTCGGCATTCCAGTTCATTCCTTAACTGGGGCAAGGGAAGATTCGTTAATCTTAACGGCTAATGATTCGCTAAATTTCAAGGCCTTGCGCCAATAGGTTCATGTGCCCTAGCCACTCCATAAACCACCGATATTCGGCGTTCAAGTTCATTCATTAGCTAGGGCAAGGGCATATTCATTAATTCATTCGGCTAAATTGAAAAGATACGCAGTTATCTAATCAGCATATATTTAATCGGATGTTTAATTTACTCATGATCTTACATCCTACTAGATTGATAGCTAGCACACCCAACAGATAGTAGTGAAAAACAAAGGAAATTTTTATTAATAAATTGAGTATAGATAGTAGTCATTTTACACATGAAAATTATCATAAATAAACAAAAATCTAATAACAAAAATCTACAAGAACCATGCATGGAAGATGCTTAACAAAAATTGGAATGTCACCCTAGTCAATCTTCAGGGTCAGACTCTAGCGGCTCAACGTCCACCTGCTCATATGGAATCGGCTGGGCCAATGTCACATTAGCGGCAGAGAGGGCTTTGAGCTAGCCGTGTTTGAAGTCCCGATTCTCAAATTTGGGTACTTCCTCCACATAGTTCTCCAAGGCGGCGTCCTTCCTAGCTTAGAACGCTTTGGAAGCCTCGGAGTCGGCTATTTCCTTCGCCTTCTTCGACTTTTCCAAATCGGCTTCCAATTTGGCTATCACCTCCTTGGCTAACTTGAGCGCGTCTTCGCTCGCGGTTGCCCTCTCCTCGGCGGCCAATCTAAGTTGGTCAGAACTCTTCGCTTTCTCTGCCTCGGCATTGGCTCTTGCACTCTCATCTGCTGCTCTCGTCGACTCAGATTCGGCTCTTTGAGAGGCCTCCACAGCCTTGCTCTTCTCATTTTTGATTTTAGCTTTCAACAAGCCGATCTGTTCAATATTATCATGTTGACGACGGCCGATCTCGACTAACCTGTCCGCCGTCTGCAAAGCAAGGAATTAGAGTTAAGTCATAACAAAAAATAAAAAATATATATAGACGGAAGACTACAGATAAGGTTAAGTCACGTACCAATATGGCCGATTGAGCAGCTAAGGCAATTGACGCAAATCTGGCTCCACCCGAAAAGTTGCTTTGTCAACCAGTAGGGAAATTGAGGAAGCCATGCTCAGAGCCACAACCGGATCTTTCAGAGCCGACGCATCGGATACAATCGGCACATTCTTTATCCTTGGTTAGACGATGAATGGCACGACCCAGTCCGACTTCTCCAAGCGCGGTCGTTTATCGGTAAATGCTTCCTCAGGGTCAGCTTTGTGCTCGACAGGACGTTTTTTTCCCCTCTGCTCGGCCTCCTGATCCAACTATTCAATAATTTTTTCCGTCTCAGCCGTTTCAGCTTGGGCCGTCTCAACTTACTCCGTTTCAGTATCCGGCGAAGAAGACTCAGCCACAGCAATAGGGGGAGGATCGGATCGGTTGGTCTCGGCCCTCCTCCGGGCGGCCATCCGTTTGGCGTTTTTCCTCCTAGCCATCTGCGTTAGCGACTCCCCAGCCATGTTGTCAGGGTATGCTCTGGGAAGGTCCCCTAAATTGGTAAAAATGTCTTCCAAGGAGGCATCCCCTTGGCCTGAAGCAGATGGAGGGTTGGATTGATTAAGGCCGGTTTCTTCAAAAGCCAAGTTCAGAGCCTCATCAACTTCGGCTTCCGAAGTGGACTGATTAGGTTGTTTGGCGACTTCCTCGGCTACTGGTTCTTTCGCCTGCTCCGAGTCAGAAGCTTCCAAACCAATCTGTCTGAGGTTTTTGAAGTTGGGGAAGATAAGAGCCGTGAGCTGTTGTTCGCCCCTCAGAATCGGAATATTGTCTGCGGCCGAAAATGTTGCGTAAGTCGGCTCGTATCTGAGAAGTATATGAGCCGTCCTCCCTTGCTTCTGGAGGTTTGGACGGCCAAAAAACTGGAGTGCGGTTTTGATTTCCTCAAGCACAACGTCGTCGGTCGAAATGAGAACTTTCTTCAAATCGTTTCCTGCATAAATAAAGCGGTAAGTACACGAAAGGAAAGCCGATTAAATATATATCAAATACATGTAAGAATCTTTACGACCACCTAGTTCGCCTTTTCATCTAGGCACAGGATCTAGGCAATTTTCACCTTCGCCGAATTCCCAGTTGCCTTGGACAACGACCATAACATCGTCAACTCGCTTGCCAGAGCTAGCAAGCATAGTCACCAAATGATGGTTGATGTCCTTAGCCTTGAGAAAGTAGCGCCCCTGTCGGCCAGAAGATTTGGCCACGGCATAGCAATGCCGAATAGCAGGGATACCAAGATTGATCCTAAGGCGTCGGTTCAACTCTATAATTCCCTTTATGATTCAGTAAAAATTTACATTAGGTTGGGAAGGGATTAAACTCCAGTGGCGAAGGACGGTCTTTAGAAATGAATGAAGGAGGAAACGGACTCCGCCCTCAGTAATTGATAGGAGAGGAAAGATGATTGTACTCTCATCATTCCTCTCCATATCAAGTGTGCTCTCTGCCACGAGTGACAGGTAGACGTCGTCAGGAATGGCAAAATGGCGTCGAAAACCGGTGACTCGATTCGCAGAAAGAAGAGCTTTCAAATGTTTGGCCATCCTAGCCAGTTTAGAGAGTATGCTAAACAAAAAACAAACAAGGAAATGGGATTCAAAACGGGGGAAAATAGAACTTACAAAAAGCGGAGAAGACAATGAGAAACGGGAGGAAGTTGCAGAGGTCGCGAAATGAAGGTGTTATACTGAGAGGCGAATAGAAAACTTTGAGTATTAAAAAACATACATTCGAAGGGACAAAGTTTTAAATCGCGTTAAATGAAGGAAGCGTATAAAGGGGCGGGAAATCGTAATGATGACCAAAAATCATATGCGTTCTGACACTTACGTTGGAATGAAGTTAACCGCCGAATTTTTGTTGACTTTTCAAGTCCGAAACCAAACACACCGACTAACTGGTGTTAGTGGGATGTTTGGAGGGCAATTGTGGGAGCCGAATAATAGTGATGGTGGAGATGCGGGGTACACTTGGAAAATCAAGATACATATATTATATTCGGCTCTGTGCTATACGATCCAAACGCCGAATATTTAATCGGCCATAGAACTAGTTGAACAAAAAGCCAAGTGAGAATTGGTATGCGACAGAAGGGGCTGAATAAACAATTACACGATGAATTAAGAGTGGGCCCGACCCTAGGGCCTAAGAGGGAATATAAATAGAGGAGTATCAACCAAAGAAAGGTATGTGAGAATAGATCCAAAAAACTTAAGCCTCAAGCAAACAATAGACTTACACTAACTTGTCCGTCGGAGTACTAATTCCAACACCCCCGACCAGAGTGTTAATCCCTTTTTCAGGTGACGATCAGAGGATCAGGGACGTGCGTCAGGATCTAAGAGTATTTCCAAACCTACTTCTCCACAACTACAATGGACTTAGTGGTGTAATACCTGAGGAACTTGGAAATCTCTCAGAATTGGTAGATTGGGACATGTCTGTGAACAAGTTACCCGGAAAAATCCCGGAATCCATTTGCCGCCTCCCGAAGCTCAAAGTCTTGCAGCTTTACAACAACAGCCTCACCGGAGAAATCCCTGAAGCAATGGAAAACTCGACCACCCTAACGATATTATCAGTTTATGACAACATGTTGACTGGAGAAGTTCCGATAGGTTTAGGGTGATCATTACCCATGATTGTCTTGGAGTTGTCGGAAAATCAATTTTCTAGAAAGTTACCAGCTGAGGCCTGTAATGGAGGTAAATTGTTGTACTTTCAAGTCCTGAAAAATATGTTTTCTGGGAAAGTGCCTGAAAGTTATGCAAGGTGCAGGTCTCTCATTCGGTTTGTACTTTCAATTCTTGATTTGGGTTACAATCAGTTGAATGGTTCGATTGCGAATACAATTGGAAATGCTAAAAGCTTGTCAACACCGTCCATATAGGGCAATAACATTTCGGGTGTTCTACCTTCAGAAATCTGTCAAGCTACCAATCTAGTGAAGATTGATCTCAACAACAATCTCCTGTCTAGTCCAATACCTTCCGAAATTGGAAACCTAGGAATGCTCTTTTTTTTTGAATTTCCGAGGTGACAAGTTGAATTCTTCAATCCCCGATTCGCTTTTTTCACTAACATCTCTCAATGTTAATGTTCTTGATCTATCCAACGATCCCTTCATGGGGAAACATTCTATAGTCTTGCTTCTTGTTATGTCTCCTACTCTCTATGTCTGCCCACTCTTCAACGTTTAAATTTTCATCTCTCTCCAAACACATTATTATATTATAATTTATTCACTAGATATGTGATTTTGCTATAGAGTTTAGAGCAATTTTCATCTTTTGAAACCATTTTCAATGTTATTGGTATTATTTGCATTGAGTAAATTTTTTTCCCCCCCTTCAAATGACCCTACAAAATAAAAAGTCCTAAAGTCGCCACTATATTCAATCCCTCTCTGCCCCTAGCGCCTCAGCCCGATAATTTTTTTGAATGTAAATATTTTGTTCTTTTTTTAATACTCGGCCTAATATTTTCGCAATGACGATGTTCTAATTTTTCTTTAAAAAATGATTGAGAGATGAATAATCCTATACACTAGTTTGATTTCAGTTTTAAAAATTAAATTTTTTATTGTTCGTATTTTTTTATATTTTTAGTGAATATTTTTAAAATTTTAAGAATTTTTTTTACTTTTTTAAATACACCTTACTTAGATATATCTAAATAGTAAAATATTTGTGAAAAAATATTTTAAAAAATTAGTAAATACACAAAAATAAGAAAAATGTGCGAAATTTTCATTTTTTAATATTTTTGGTATTTAATGAATTTAAAAAAAAAACATTTCACAAATATTATATTTTTTAAGTATATTTATGTTAGGTGTGTCTAAATTTTTTTTTAAAAAAATTGTTTAAAATATTAAAAAAATTCATTAAAAACAAAAAAATACGAAAAAATAAAAAACTAGATTTTTTTGAAAAGTATTTCTGAAAACCAAAACCAAACAAGTTTATGTGCTTAGAGATGCATGTAGCTTATCTTGTCTCAAGAAAGAAATGAGAAATTTCAATTTTGTTTGGATCTTTTATCTGTGAAAAAATTGTAAAGTGAAAAGATAAGAACCTCAAAAATAGAAATGAAACTAAAACTAATTTTTTTTAAAGATACAAATATATATATATATATATATATAAAGTTGTATTGTAGCCATTGGAAGGAGACAGCCAGGCAGAAGCCTTTCAATGACGTAGTGGAGACAGTCTAATTTCACGATAAAAAGGCTTCCTCCAATTTCAAGTTAAAAATTGTTAAATTGTCCAAAAAGTAAAAAATAATCATAATAATGAAATAAAGGCATGCTTATCATCATGAGAAATCTACTGTGGAGAAGTGGTTTGGAAATACTCTTGAATCCTGTAGGACGTTCCTGATCTTTAGATTGCCACCTGAAAAAGGATGAACGCTCTGGTCAGGGGTGCCAGAATTAGCACTCCGACAGACAAGTTAGTATATGCTCTCAAGTTTACTTTTATCTCAAGTTTTTACTTAATCTATTCTCACATACCTTTCTTTGGTTGATGTTTGCTCTATTTATATTCGCCTCTGGGCCCTAGGGTCGGGCCTACTGTTAATCCTTCGAATGATTGCCTATTTGGCCTTCCGGTCGCGTGCCGGTATATACTCGGCTCATAATATAACCGAATTGCCTTTGGCCTGTTCAAATTGGTTTTCCTTAGTATAACCGATATTCGGCTCCCACAATTGCCCCCCAAATATCCGACTAACATCACCTAGACGGCATGTTTGGGTCTAGGTATAGAAAGTCAAAAATACGATGCTTGCACTCCTTCTAATACTGAAGCGTCAGAACATCTGCGTTTTGCAAATCATTACGATTTCCAGTTACTTCGTACACGTCGTTCACTTAAGGCGATTTGAAATCGTGTTGTCTCTTCGGATATTTTTTGAATATACAAGGCTCTTTGGTTGCCCCTCAGCTTCTCTTTCATTTCGCCTCTGTAACTTTCATCCGTCCCCCATTGTTCTCTCTGCACCTTGTAAGTTCTTCTCCTCTTCATTTCAACTCCTATTTCCCTGTTTTTCTCCTTCTTTTTTTTTGTTTTTTTGTTTATAGTACCTTCTATTCTGACTCGAATGGCGAAATATTTGAAAGCCCTTCTTTCTACGGATCGTATTGCCGCTTTTCGACGCCATTTTTCCATTCCAGATGATGTCCATCTGTCACTTGTGGCAGACAGCGTGCTTGACATGGAGAGGGCTAATGCGAGTACGATCATCTTTCCCCTCATGTCAATCGCTGAAGGCGGAGTTTGTTTCCCTCTTCATCCATTTTTGAGGGCCGTCCTTCGTTATTGGGGTCTTCTCCCTTCACAGCCCAACAAAATTTTTTACCGCATCATAATGGAGATAGTAGAACTAAATTGCCAACTTAGGATTAATCTAGGAATCCATGCTATTCGGCATTGTTATGCCTTGGACAAGGACACAGATCACCATCTGGTGACTATGCTTGCCAGCTCCGATAAGCGTGTCGACGATGTCATGGTCGTTGTCTGAGGCAATTGGGAATTCACCGAAGGCGAAGATCGCCTAGATCCTATTCCTAGATAAAAAGGCGAATCAGGTGGCCGTATAGTCCCCTATGTATATTTTTTGTACATTTACTTGGCTTAGATTCCATGTGCTTACCGTTTAGTTTGTGCAAGTAACGATTTGAAAAAAGTTCTTGTCTCGGCCGACGACGTTGTACTTGGGCAAATCAAAACCGCGCTCCAGTTCTTTAGCCGTCCAAATCTCCAAAAGCAAGGCAGGGCTGCCCACGTCCTTCTGAGACATGAGCCAACTTATGCTACCTTTTCGGCAGCTGATAACATTCTGATTTCAAAGAGCGAACAGTAGCTTACGACGCTTATATTTCCGAACTTTAAAAATCTTAGGGAGATTGGTCTTGAAGCTTCGGATTTAGAGCCGGTCGACGAACAAATAGCCGAAGAAGTCGCTGCGTAGCTGAATCAGTCCAATTTGGACAGATCTGATAGTCTCGGAGAGGAGGTTGACGCGGCTCTAAATTTGGCCTTTGAAGAAGCCGGCTTCAACACTTCAGGCCAAGTAGACGTCTCGTTAGAAGATGATATTTTCACCGATATAGGAGACCTTCCCAGCACATGTCCTGAGAACATGGCTGGGGAGTCGCTCGCGCAGATGGCCAAGAGAAAAAATGCCGAGAGGATGGCTGCTCGGAGGAAGGCCGAAGCCGACCTATCTGAACCCCCACCATCTGTTGCTGAGGCTAAGTCTTCTCCGCCTGCTCTTGTTGAAGAAACGGCGCAGATTGTTATGGCCGAACCGGAGCAAATTGTTCTCGATCAACTGGATAATCTGGAGGCCGAGCACAGGGGGAAAATACGTTCTGCCGAACACGAAGCCAACATTTTAGAGAACCTAACTGATAAATGGCCGCACATAGAGGAGTCGGACTTGGTTGTGCTGTTTATCATATAACCAAGAATAAAGAACGTGCTGGTTGTTTCTGATGCATCGGCTGTAAAAGACGCTGCTATGGCCTTAAGCGTGGCCTCTTCAATTTCTTTGTCGATTGAAAAAGCAATCTTTCGCGCAGAGCTAGATATGATGTCCATAGCATTAGCCGCTCAATCGGCGATATTGGTATATGACTTGAGTTGCTTGCAGTCTTGCGTCCTTTTTTATGCCAGCTATCTTATTAATTCCTTGTTTTACAAGCGGCAAGTAGGATAGCTGATATTGGCCGC
The DNA here is from genome assembly GCA_030407325.1 of Camellia japonica. Classification (NCBI taxonomy): domain Eukaryota; kingdom Viridiplantae; phylum Streptophyta; class Magnoliopsida; order Ericales; family Theaceae; genus Camellia; species Camellia japonica. Next base: position 168,399,884 of record JAPPVO010000016.1, read on the forward strand.
TGTCAATATGACGCTATCAAACAAATAGGCTTTCTCACAGCCAAAGTTAAAAATGAAAAGAACAAGGTTACGGAGGCCTCTCTCAAAGTCGAGTTCGAGGCGATCAAATTGGCAGAAGAGCAAGCGAGTGCCGATGCCGAGACAGAAAAAGCCAAGAGTTTCGATCAACTCAGGTTGGCTTCTGAAGAAAGGGCGAACGCGAGCGATGATGTGCTCAAGTTAGCCAAGGAGGTGATTGCCAAACTGGAGGCTGATTTGGAAGCATCAAAGAAGGAAAAGGAAATCCTCGACTCCGAGATCTCCAAGGCGTTCCAAGCTGGGAAGAACTCCGCCTTAGAGAAATACGTGGAGAAAGTACCTAAGTTCGAGAATCGGGCCTTCAAACACGGCTAGCTCAAAGCCCTTCTTGCCACTAATGTGACATTGGAGCAGCTGATTCCATACGGGCAGCTGGAGGTTGAGCTGCTGGAGTCTGACCCCGAAGATTGACTAAGATTAATGTAATTTTTCTTTTTGTTTGGTATCTTGTGTACGTAGTTTTTATAGATTTTTGTTTATTTTATTTGATTTGGTTAGAAGTTCAATGTAGGGTAATTTTCATGTGTAAAATGACGACTGTTTGTACTCGATTTATTAATGAAAATTGCCTTTCTGCCTGTCTGCTGCATGTGCTAGTTAATGGCCAAGTAGGATGATGTAAATTCTTGAGTATATTAATGAGTAAATTAATTCCGCGATGAAATAATAGATTAATGGATCTGCCCTTGCCCCAGCTGATTAATCACCAGAACCGCCGAACACACTAACTTATCGGCGCAAAGCTTTGAGATTTAGCCGAATAGATTAATGAATATGCCCTTGCCCCAGCTGATTAACGAACGGAACCGCCGAATATCGGTAGTTCATGGATTGGCTGGAGCACACAAACTTATCGGCGCAAAGCTTTGAGATTTAGCCGAATAGATTAACGAATCTTCCTTTGCCCCAGCTGATTAATGAACGGAACCGCCGAATATCGGTAGTTCATGGATTGGCTGGGGCACACAAACTTATTGGCGCAAAGCTTTGAGATTTAGCCAAATAGATTAATGAATCTGCCATTGCCCCAGCTGATTAATGAACATAACCGCCGAATATCGGTAGTTCATGGATTAGCTGGGGCACACAAACTTATCGGCGCAAAGCTTTGAGATTTAGCTGAATAGATTAATGAATCTGCCTTTGCCCCAACTAATTAATGAACAGAACCGCCGAATATCGGTAGTTCATGGATTGGCGGGGGCATACAAATTTTTTGGTGTGAAGTATTGAAGAGATCGCTTTGGGAACGCTGCACCCGTAATTAATAAGTGAAGCGGGAGCTGCGTGCGCGTAGGTTCTATTTTTGTGTTCAAATTCAACAGATTTCGAGAGGGAAAAGAGCGCTGTGTCGAACTAGGCTGGACAAATTTGGATGTCAAGAAGACTATTTTTTAACAGCAGAAGGGAGGGTAGGACACTGGCTAAACTGGACTCAGAGATGAATCGAGGTGGCAAACCTACGTGAACGAGAAGTCGGACGTTGGGGGAGCGTGAGAGGCGTCACTTCCCACGTTGTCGAAGTAGGTTACCCAAGAAGGAGTAGCAACGAGGGAACTCCCCTCGTTCACGAAGCAAAACCAGTGGGCCACCGCGCCCGTTGAGTTTTTCGGTCTTCATTGGAAACAAACCGATAACATAAGCAGATTTGATTACCCGTGATCCAAACGTGGCAGTCAAGTTTGCTCGATAGATTTTTTCGCCAGAAGTCCAGCAGTCAATGATCGGCCGACCTGATTACGAAGTTTTTCAAGAGGGCATCCATGGAGCAGTAAAGGGGCTATATACCTCCTATGAAATCGACATGTGTCTTCGGGCCGCGCGAAGAGAGATAGAACAGAAAGACGGTCGCATTCAGAGCTTGGAAGTTCGCGCAAAGAAAGCTGAGAATGAGCTGAAGAAAGCTAAAACTTCTGAAACTCAGTCGGTGAGTCAAGTGAACCTGATTGTCGTGGAAAGAGTAAACCAGCAGCTTTTGGACCATGCGATTGACCGAGAAACGGCGAGCATGTTCGTAATAGAAACTGTGAAGATAAAGTCCTATGAAAAAGGCTTTTTCGTCTGCCAAAAAATTGGAATAGAGAAGACGAGGGAAAAGCTAGCCGAGGAAGTCTGTCGATGCGAAAATCATGGATTTAAGCATGGGTGGATCAAGGCTCTCCAGGCCGTGGACGTTGATTCGGTGTCGCCTTTATATCAGAATTACAATTTTCCCTTCGAGGCTTTCGACGCCGAGAAGACCGACGATGAAGATGGTGCCGAATAAAATTTATTGAACACATTATTCTGTTTTGACACAAATCATGTATTTACGGTCTATTTGACGAAACACTTTATTTTGAATGTTTGTATATTGTTTCAATGAATGTTTGTAGATTGATTTATGACCATCGTCTATTACTTTATGTCAATCGCATACTAATCCATAACTTTCAGTTTGCCAAATGTAGTCTGTCCAAACTCGGAGTCTTTGTACTGGCCAATCGTGATATCCACGAAGGGCGCTCCAAATTCGGAGACTCATTCGGCCCAAACATGTCAGTCACGGATGGGGCTCGAAATTCGGAGGCTTTTGTCTTAGCCAATCGTGATATTCATGAAGAGCGCTCCGAATATGGAGGCTTATTCAGCCCAAACGTGTCATTCACGGATGTGGTACCAAATGTGTCATTCACGGATAGGGCTCCGAATTCGGAGGCTTTGTGTCTTGGCCAATCGTGATATCCACGAAGGGCACTCTGAATTCAGAGGCTTATTCAGCCCAAACGTGTCATTTATAGATGGGGCTCCGAATTCGGAGGCTTTGTGTCTTGGCCAATCGTGATATCCACGAAGGGCACTCTGAATTCGGAGACTCATTCGGCCCAAACATGTCAGTCACGGATGGGGTTCCGAATTCGGAGGCTTTGTGTCTTGGCCAATCGTGATATCCACGAAGGGCGTTCCGAATTCGGAGGCTTATTCGGCCCAAACGTGTCATTCATGGATGGGGCTTCGAATTTGGAGACTTATTCGGCCCAAACGTGTCATTCACGGATGGGGCTTCGAATTCGGAGGCTTTGTGTCTTGGCCAGTCGTGATATCCACGAAGGGTGCTCCAAATTCGGAGGCTTATTCAGCCCAAACGTGTCATTTACGGATGTGGCTCCAAATTTGGTGGCTTTTTGTCTTGGCCAATCGTGATATCCACGAAGAGCGCTCCGAATTCGGAGGCTTATTCAGCCTAAACGTGTCATTCACGGATGGGGCTCTGAATTCGAAGGCTTCTTGGTACCAAACCAATATTTACAAAACAGGAAGGAAAATGCATTGCATTAGGAAAATGAAAGATGTACACAGCGAAAATTCAAAACAAGCTATCATACCGTACAAGTTGAATTAATGATAAAATTTATGCAAATGTGTGGAATTCTAGGGGCGTGGCAAACTTCTTCCAGACATGTCTTTGAGCCGATATGCCCTTATTCCGGCGATTGATTCAACCTGATAAGGGCCGTCCCAATTGGGACCTAACTTGCCGTCAACGGGGTTCTTAGTAGCGGGAAGCACTTTTTTGAGAATCAATTCTCCAAGTGTATAACGACGCAGTTGTACGCGTTGATTATATGATTTAGTGAGCTGTTGCTAATACCGCGCCATAAAAGTAAGGGCACGGCCTCGGCGTTCTTTGATCAAAGCCAAGTTCAAGGCCAACATCATGTCATTACGGTCCAAGTCAAAAACCTTCCATTTTAGAGTGGGTAGACCGATTTCTAGGGGGATGATTGCCTGGGTTCCAAAGCATAGAGTGAACGGCGTTTCCCCAGTGGATCACCTTGGAGTAGTGCGATGAGCCCACAGCACACTGGGCAGCTCTTCGACCTATCTACCTTTAGATTTCTCCAACATTTTCTTGAAGTTGTCCAGAATGATTTTGATGGAGGCCTCTGCTTGACCATTGCTTTGTGGATAGGCCGGCGAGGAAAAGTAGGGCCGAATACCATACATGTTGCATAGTTCTCGGTAGATGCCACAATCGAACTAGGTGCCATTATCTGAAACAAACACTCTTAGTATGCCGAATCGCGTTATGATGTTTTTCCATACGAAACGCTTAACGCTAATATCTCGAATATGTGTCAGTGCCTCTGCTTCAACCCATTTTGTGAAATAATCTGTCGCGACAATCAACAATCGCTTGTTTCCTGGAGCCCATGGCAATGGTTCGACGATATCAAGTCCCCATTGAGCGAACGGTTAAGGGCTGGTGATAGAGTTCAACTCCTCGGCATACAAATAAGTTAAAGCGGAAAACTTCTGGCATTGTTCACATTTCTTGACATAACACTCAGCATCTGTTCGCATGGTCGGCTAATAGTACCCCTATGTTATGGCTCGATAGGCCAAAGAACGCCCGCTAGAATGGGCACCACAGCTGCCTTCATGTATTTCAGCCAAGAGTTCCTCGGCTTTATCCGGGTGAACACATTCTAGGTATGGCCCGGAAAGGGACTTTTTGTAGAGCTTTCCCAGTGGATCCAAGTAGTATTACAAGGCTTTGTTTCGCAGTTTGTGTGCTTCTTTCTTATCCATCGGCAGCTACTCGGAGGACAAGAATGCAGCGATAGGGTCTATCTAACTTGGGCCTAGTTCAATGATGTTGATCTGAACTGATTCAGAAGAGGCAATGCTCGGCTTAGAGATGAATCCTACTTCAATTGTCCGTTTAATTTCTGAGTTGATGGCAGAGGCTAGGCAAGCCAGGGCGTCCGCATGCGTATTCTAATCCTGGGTTATTTGATTCAACTCATGATGATCGAATTTTGCAAGCAAAGAATTCGCCGTTTTCATGTAGGCTGTAATGCGGTCATTTTTGGCTGCATATTCCTTCTTCAACTGGTTGATGAGTAGTTTCGAGTCACAGAAAACAAACAGACGCTGCGCACCGAGGTGAAGTGCATTTCGTAGGCCGGTTAACAATGCTTCGTATTCTGCCTCACTGTTTGATGCATAGAAGCCCAGTTTGACAATCTGCTCGATTATTGCCTTTTCGGGGGTTATGATTACTACGCTTGCCTCACTGCCACATTGGTCGGATGGCCCGTCACAGTATATCTGTCAAATGTCTCCAAGATATATTCTCCAGTTGGGCTTTGGTTGTACTTGATCACACTTAAAGTCGGCGAGGGATCCCGTGAATTTGGCTACAAAGTCGGCGAGCACTTACCCCTTTATGGAAGTTCTAGGCAGAAATTGGATATCATATTGGCCGAGTTCTAGAGCCCATTTCGAAACAAGCCCCGATGCTTCCGCGCTACGGAGCGATTACCGAAGGGGGTAGTTCTTTAGTATCCCAATGGTATGTACCTGAAAGTAATGCATCAGTTTTCTTGCAGCTATGACGAGAGCGAGGATGAGCTTTTCCAATGGAAGATAACGTGTTTTGGTGTCAACCATTGCTTTACTCACATAGTAAATTGGTCGCTGTTCCCCAAGTTCCTCTTTTAACAATACGGCGCTGACTGCCCGATCGGATACCGACAGATACAAAATGAGCAGATCGCCTACCGAAGGTGTTTCCAAGAATGGTACTGATCGGAGATAAGTCTTCAAGCCGTCCAAAGCGGCCTGGCACTTAGGGATCCATTCAAAAGCTTTACCTTGCCGAAGTGTATGAAAGAATTGTCGGCAGCGATCGGTGGAACGGCTAATAAACCTGTTGAGGGCGGCGGCCATTCCCATCAGCTTCTGAACCTCTTTGACCGACCGAGGAAAGCCAAGTTCTAGAATTATTGTGATTTTTCTCGGGTTAGCTTTGATTTCGCAGTGGTTAACGATGCAGCTAAAGAATTTTCCAGATCCGATGCCAAATGTGCATTTCGAGGCGTTTAGTTTCATTTTTTACTTTCGAAGAATGCCGAATGTCTCTGCTAAATCGACTAGATGAGTATGCTTTTCCTTAGATTTGATGACCATATCGTCGATGTATACTTCCATGGTGCGGCCGAGTTGTTCCTTGAACATGGCAGTCACTAGTCTTTGGTAAGTTGTCCCTGTATTCTTCTGCCCGAAAGACATGACCTTGTAGCAGTAGGTTCCTCTTGAGGTGAGGAATGCGGTTTTTTCTTGGTCCTCCAGATGCATGGCAATTTGATGGTAGCCTCTGTTGGTGTCTAAGAAGCTCATACGTTGGTGATGTGCCGTTGTATCTACGAGTTGGTCTATTCTGGGAAGGGGAAAACAGTCCTTGGGATAAGCTTTGTTCAAGTCCGTGAAATCCACACAAACACGCCAAAATCCATTCTTCTTCTTTACAACCACGGTATTGGATAGCCATGTAGGATAGGTTACTTTGCGAATTGCCCTGGCATCAAGTAATCGGTCCACTTCTTCAACAACGGCCGAAGTATGCTCTACGGCTGACTGCCGACTTCTCTGAATAATTGGCTTACATTTTGGATCAAAGTTTAAGCGGTGCTGGGCCACAAATGGATCCACCCATGGCATCTCATATGGTGACCATGCAAACACGTTGAGGTTGCCGAGTAGGAAGGATACAAGCTCTTGCCTTTCAACTTCATTCAGGGAAGCGCCGATCATGAAGAACTTGTCAGGATTCTCGTTAATTTTGACCCAATCCAGGGCTTCGGTTGCCTTTTCACTCGTGGTCTTCCCAATATCCTCAAGGCTCTCCCGATCCAATACCTCAATTGAATTCACTTCTAGCTCTTTTAGTTTGTTTGCAGCGACAAGGTAGCATGCCTGTGCCAATTTCTGAGAACCTCGAATTTGTTTTATACCGTACTCAATCGGAAAACGAAGAAGTTGATGGTAGGTGCTCGGTACGGCTTGCATGGTATGCAACCAAGTTTTTCTCATGATGAGATTGTATGGCGAAGAAAGTTTGACAGCCAGAAATTCTACATCTACTGATCTAGTGCCCGCCCAAACTAGTGGTGTGATTTTGTCCAAAGGATATTCAGGGTTAGCATTGAAGCCGAATAGTGGATAATCGACTGAAGATAGATCCGAGTCAGTAAAGCCGAGTTTAACAAAAGTTTTGTAATACATTATTTCCAAAGTACTTCCTTGATCAATGAGAACACGTTCAACGGTAAATCTGTTCACGCGTAGCTCGATGACGAGAGGATCAGTGTGGGGGAGATTTACTCTAACTAAGCCAATGTCATCGAAACTAATCCGCCCAGTTTCATGCGGCCGCGTCGCTGGCGTGATTGGCCTATGTGGGCTAGACTACAACTGAATTGTATGCACCTCAGACGATGTCGGCAAGCTGTATATCATATGAATTACACCAAGTGGAGGCGAATCCGGCCGTAAGGCTACTATGTTTGATGTATGTTTGATGAATTATTCTTTCGGATGTGTTGCACGAGCCGGCCGTCTTGCACCAACTCTTCCAGATGATCCTTCAGTGCATAACAACTGTCGGTGTTATGATCGTGGTCTTTGTGATACTCATACCGTTTATCCCGTCTTCTGGTTTCGGGAGGTCTCATCATCTTGGGCGGCCACTTAAAGTACAGAAGGTGTTAAACTTTTGACAGAATCTTACTGATCGGCTCTGTTAACTCTGTGTGTTTCTTGTCTGAGCACCTTGTGCGCCTGCTGTCCATTTGATATTGTTCATTCGCTCGATGTGAACATTGGTCATTTGATCGGCGCGAGTAACGCCTTTTGTCATTGATATTGTTCATTCGCTCAAGTGACGCCTTTTGTCTCGTTTAGCCCAATTCTGCAGTTTAAGGCTCGTTAATAGCACGACGCTTATTGGCTGAACGATTCCAGGCGGAGCCGTCTTATCGGCTTTCTGCCTGGCTTTGACCCACAAGGCATCGTCTTCCACTTTGCAATATTCTTCGACTTTCTTCATTAACGCCCAAACTGTTTTGGGGGGCTGTCTGGTCAATGAACTGCGGAGGGGGCTATCAGGATGCAATCCCATCTTAAAGGCGGTGATGGCCATGGAGTCATTGCAGGCATCGTCTACCAGATTAAAGCATTCCCAATAGCGTGCCGAATATTTAGGAAGAGTTTCTTCTGGTTTAATTTGCATTGCCTAGAGAGAATCGGCTTACTTTAGCTGGATCTTATTGGTGATGAATCCTGTCCTGAAGGACTTTTGGAGTTGATGGAAGCTCCTAATCAATGCCGGCTCCAGTTTATAGTACCATCTAACGGCCAGTGGTCCCAGACTGCTCGAAAATATTCGACACATGAGGGCTTCATCGTCAGCATGAAGTGTCATCGCTTGTTTATAATGATGAATATGATCGGTGTGGCTCCGATTTTCCGTCGTACAAGGTGAACGACGGTGCTTTGAACTTCTTGGGTAGCACTGCCCTTGCTATTCATCGCACAAAAGAGTCGTGCTTATCTTCCTCATCCGAATCATCACTTCTCCCTCGTTTGTGCCATACATACGGACTTCCTCCAGATAAGCTGGATACGTCAACTCGTCCTTTCTTTCTGAGTTCCGAGGACGGTGAGTCAGAATTATAGTCACTATCGCGCTTCTGAAGTTGACGTCGTCGACTATCCTTCTTTCTTGAAGGTCGACCCCAGTCTTGGTATGTGGCTTGTTAGGATTCTGCCACCTTCAAGGCCAAATCCTGGCGCAGGCGTTCATTCTCAGCCATCATATTCTCCAGCCGCTGTTCATTCTGCTTTGCTTTATCTATTATTGTCTACATTGTCTCATGCACTAATGTCGAGGGTGAGGTCTGGGGTACTGAATTGAAGTTGAAGGCCTGTCGTGCGGTGATATTCTCCGGTCCAAGCATGTTTCTCGGAGTGACGTCGTCTCTTGGCGTAATTTTGTCCACGACTACCAGAGGATCTTCCGTTACGCCCGCCATGGATGTGCTTGAGTATTCCCACATACGGCGCCAATTATGGAGAAGTGGTTTGGAAATACTCTTGGATCCGGTAGGACGTTCATGATCCTCAGATTGCCACCTAAAAAAGAATGAACGCTCTGATCGGGGGTGCCGAAATTAGCACTCCGACGGACAAGTTAGCGTATGCTCTCAAGTTTACTTCTATCTCAAGTTTTTACTTAATCTATTCTCACATACCTTTCTTTGGTTGATGTTGCTCTATTTATATTCGCCTTTGGGCCCTAGGGTCGGGCCCACTCTTAATCCTTCGAATGATTGCTTATTCGACCTTCCGGTCGTGTGCCGGTATATACTCAACTCATAATAGAGCCCAATTGCCTTTGGCCCGTTCAAATTGGTTTTCCTTAGTATAACCGATATTCGGCTCCCACATCTACTCTTAAAGACTTTATGTAATTAAAAATGATGAACTGTCGCCAAATTTCTCTTTATTTATACAAAAATTATTGATTACAATTTATACTACTAGCTAGCATCTGAAATCAAATTTAGGGATAGTTTGGAATGTTTTAACTAAATGTATTTTTTGATTTTTTATAAAAAAAAAAATACGTAGAAAAATAGAGATAGTTGGTAGAAAAGTAGAGAGGAGATGTTGATAGATGTTGATTGATGTGACCCAAATAAGTGTATTTATGCAAAAAAAAAAAAGTGCACTTTTTTAGTGCATGCCAAACACCTACGTATTTTAAGCTTCTTTTCAATTCAATTATTTATTAAAATTATTCATGTAAAAAATTAAGTTGATTGGACATTTGTAACCACATGATAAGATCACAAAATAATGTTTAAAAAAAATTAACCATCCATTTTTTTGGATGATTTTGTAATGATGTTCGATTAACTTTTTTTTTTTTTTTTTGCATAAATAATAAATCGTACGAGATAAACAATTTTAATTATTGTTAAAGGAAAAAGATTGGTGCCTCGACAAAGTGAGGCGCGAATGCCTCGACGCATGTGATTCACGCTCTACGCTCAGCCTTATCTTCTACTTTCTGTGTTCAACCCCACAAACCCATTAACAAGGCTTAAACCCAAAAATGAAGCTTCCATCTCTCTCTCTCTATTGAAACCCATGAACTGATTTGGTCCTGACTCCAGCCAACCCATCGGCCGGCGGTGGAGGTCTTCTGGCATTTTTCGGCGACGTTGCTTTGTTTACCCAAGCCATAGATACCCAAATCTTCTGTATTCCTAAGCCCTAGATCCCCAAATCTCCTCCATTGACAACCAAGAAAAGGTCAGATTTTTGGATTTTTTTTTATTAATCCTTTTCCGGCGACGTTGCTGTGTGATTTTTCAAAAAAAATGTTGCATTTTTAAATCCTCCCATTATTTTTTTTTTGCTTTGTTTTCTTGCTCTGTTTTGATTCATTGTGAATTTTGGTACATGAATATTGTTGCTCTGTTTTCTTCCAAGCTTAACAGTGGAAAATGAGAGGTCCATGATCTTTTTCCTTTTGAATTTTAGTGGAAATTTTTGGTAAAATGAGAGGTCCATGATCTGTTTTCTTGCAAGCTTAACAGTGGAAAATGAGAGGTCCATGAATTTTTAGTAAGAAATTTTGGTACATGAATTTTCTACATGAATTCATGTAGAAAATTTCCATGATGAATGATGTAGAAAATGGACCATTTTGAATTTTAGTAAGAAATTTTGGTACATGAATTTTCTACATGAATTCATGTAGAAAATTTCCATGATGTAGACCTATCATTCATTTTCTTACTAACAGTGGTACATGAATTTGGACCTCTCAGTCATGTAAGAAAATGGACCTCTCATTCATGTAAGAAAATGAATGATAAAATTCAGTATGTAAAAAATAATGTAGACTTGTTAGTAATGCATCAACATACTGAAATGTGTTGTGATTTTGGAAGAAAAATCAACCTATTGAAATGATGAATTGAAGGCATGTTTGAGAATTGAAAGTGTATGATAAAATGCGTCAATGAAATGCTTTGTGCTTCCATGGGCCATTTCACATTATTATTGTTGTTTTTGTGTTTGCTGACTAATGTACTAATTATTTATGAAAATGCTACTGTTAGGAGTAATATGTCAATGGCTTACACTTCGACTAGTTCAAGCAATGATGGTCGCCTTTTCGAAAATCAACGTTGCAAATGTGAGAAAAAAGCAGCCGTTAAGATATCAGACTCAGTGAAAAATCCAGGGAGGCTTTATTTCAAGTGTGCAGATGGCAAGTGCGATTTCTTTGCATGGTGGGCGCCTACTAGCCAGCATGGCAATGCATCAAATATCCAATGGAGGCCTAATCCTAGTCAGAGGAACAATGAAGATGAGTGGAAGAATGATTCTGAAAGAAACTATGAAGCTCTGGACAAATTGGAGCGAAGATTGGAGCGGCTTGAGGCAAATGTAGGAACTATGAAATTCCTTACAATGGCAAGCATAGTGTATACTGGTTTTAACATGCTAATGCTTGTAATTTGTTTAATGTTAAAATGAATGTTATAAACTTATACATTTGGGTGTACAACTTATTATGCTGGTTTTGTGTTCTTGAACCTTCTATGGCAAAGCAACAATGGAGTTTTTGTTTGGGTGTAAATGTTACTGTGCTGGTCTTGTGTTCTTCTCCTTTTGGGTTATATGCTCAAGGAAGTAGCTTAGAGCCTGCCTTGTCTTCTTCTTTTTTAACTGAAATTCTGAAATAAAGAAAGGAAAAAAGAGTGTAAACAAAAAGATTCTGAAAAACCAATTTAATATGTGAAGGATTTAATTTATATATTATGGTGTGATATTTAATTTATATATTATCATACCTCAGAAATTTATATATTATCATAGCTCATAAAGATTCAGAAATATATTATCATAGCTACGGAAACAAAGAATACTTTCTGTAAACATCATAGCTTAGAAATATTTCATAAGCCTCTTTAATGAACATAAATAATGAATGGCTCATATAGTTGTTGTGTTGAGTGAACTTGTGAAAAACGTTTCTACTGTTTCACAGTTCCACAACTAGGACCAGCAACAACTATATATATATAAAGAGAAGAAGAGAAGAAGTTAAACTATGAAAAAATTTCACTAAGAACAAAGTAATACAAAAAAACAAGAAGTAAGAAAACAGTTTTGAACTAAACCAAACTACTATGAAGAAAGAACATTTTTTATAGTACTGATTTATGTTTTAAAGTGGAACTTGCTGAGAATTCAAGCTTCTATGTATAAAGAACATCTTTATAATTTTTTATGTTGTAACTCTTTAAAGTAAAATTCAAGTTTTTTTTTTATTCTTGTAACTTAAATTTGAATAATTTAGATCACAGTCCAAAAGAATATAGCTCACCCCATTTTCTAACAACTTTTTGAGTAATTTCTTAAAGCTTGTTCTGGAAAATTCCAATTAGTTGCCTTTCATGATAGTGATCAAATATTCATCTGCAGATAATCTTAAAAAATTGGAAGGAATACACATGTTTCCAAAAAATGACCAAGATGGTCAAGGATGCACAATCAAATAAAATCAACACAGTAAAGCAACTTTTGGTTGGGAAGAGAGGGGGGAAACAGTGACATTAATTGAAATGATTGTCATGAAGAAGAACAAACCACCAAAACTAACTCAGCCAAAAAGAAAAGACTTTATATAGACCACATTTCTGTCATTCTATAGGGAGAAGACAAAGAAAAAAAAAATAAAAATAATGGCACTTGTTCAACACCTATTCAACATCCATATCTATAACAAAAATAGATAACAAAAATCCAATCAACACCTATTCAACATCCAAAACAGTGACAAAAATAGGGAACCTAAACAACACAACAGTAGCAACTCAGTAACACAACACAACAGCACAGCAGCAGCTCAGCAATAGCAACTCAGCAACACAACACACTAGTACACCAGCAGCAACTCAGCAACCATTGTGAAGCCTATAGCAGCACTGCAGCAACACAGCACTGCAACACATCAGCAGCATATCAGCATAGAACACAGCAGCACAGCAGCACAGAACACAGCAGAACAAAGCCTATAGCAGCACAGAACAGAGCATTGTCAAGCCTATATCCAAAATCACTTTAAACCATATGAGACTTGATTGAAAGTTTACAAAACAAAGTCTTACAATTACTACTAAAAAACTAGAAATAGAAAGGGGCATTTGGATCCATATCTATATTCAACTCAATAAATTGCGAAGCAATTGGTCCACTTTGACTACTTATGTTGGTCACCATTCGTGAATGACTAACAGATCCGCTTCCAATATTATCCACCATTTGCATTGGGCTACCTTGTGCCTATTCAATGACAAAGTAAATAATATAAACAAATTTTGTGACAAACATATCTGCAAATGAAAATAAGGAACAAAATTTCATATTATATATTTAAAACATACCGGTACATACATACTCTCATGTGTGCCATCAATACACGGACTCGCTTGCATTCCATCCATAGAAGCAAAATTCAACTTACGACCCTATAGGAACACACATTGGTGAGTGTTTGAAGTAAACAAAATTCTGAGATTTACATATCGAACAAAATAAAAAATTTTACCTGTACTTTTGATGCCCTTTTATTCTTCCCCTTCAACCGATTTACTATTTCATCCACTTTGCTAACTTTCCGTTTGGTACATGAACGGCCTCTTCGGCGAGCAACTATAGGACTAAGCACCTTGCGAGTCATGCTTGCATTTGTAGAACTACGACCGGCCTGAGTTTTGGGGGAAGTATTTGAAGGTTGGACAGTACTAGTAGAAGGTGGGACACCACTAGTAGAAGGTGGCACATTACTCGCACAACCCGCCTCAACCTGTCTCATTCTATCCTTGATTTCTATTAACCCAAGTTGAATGACTTTATGCTTAGCATCATCATTGGAAGCAATTTCTATAATTTCATCCATTGTCTTGTGGTAGTTATCATGCACCTTTGCATTCAGAACAGCCCCATATGTACTGTATGTGGTAGGAATGCATGTGTACCCTCTTTCCAAATCTTTTCTCCATCTCGGCACAATGTATTTATCCGGAACCTCATATGTGGACCTCTCAAGGAGCACACTAAGTGAATGGGCACACATAATGCCCCTAAATTCAAACCACCGACACATACATTGGATGTCACATTCTATGGAATTACAGTACACAACAAATTCCACTTTCTTCATTTGCTCACCAACTGGAATAGCCTCTTTCACATGATAAGTACAAATTGATCCTTTCTCTTCCACAAGAGTCGCACGACAATACAATAATCATTTCATTTCTGCTTGAACCTCTTTAAATTTTGCGTTTGCGTATGCTTCACGAAATTGCTTCTCAAAAGCATACATCGTTAGGCAATCATACAATTTGTTTCGAGATTTAAAATTTGCTTTGGCCTCTTTCTCCACCTTACTTCTCAAGGCATTGTCATACTGCTCAACAAATTGCTTTAAAGTAGTTTTCGAGTTGACATATCCATCAAAAAATGCATTCATACTCTCACTTCGTTGTGTGGTTGACATACCAGCCCAAAACATGTCTTTCACATAGGCAGGAATCCACCTATGTCGCTCATCATATAATCCCCCCAACCAATCGTTATCATGTAGACCAAACTTTTCAATCATTGCTTGCCATTCTTCATCAAATTCATTTTTTGTGAAAGACTCATAAACTGCCTTTTGCAAAGCAAACTTTATGGATTCATATTGGGAATAGGCTCTCAATTTTTCTGGAATTTTCTTCATTATATGCCATAAACACCAACGATGTCGAGCCTGTGGGAAGACAATTTGTATGGCATTTTGCATAGCTTTGCACTGGTCAGTTATTATAGCATTCGGAAGAGTGTCTGACATGCAACTTAACCAAGCTCTGAATAGCCATACAAATGTCTCAGTGTTCTCATTACATAATAGCCCACAACCAAACAAAATTGACTGCCCATGGTGATTAACTCTTACAAACGAAGCAAACGGCATGTCATATTTGTTTCTCAGATAGGTTGTGTCAAATGTGACAACATCTCCAAATGCTTTATAAGCTGCCCTACTCCTTGCATCTGCCCAAAATAAGTTCCGCAAGCGTCCTTCTCCATCAAAGTCCATTTCAGAGTAGAAGTTCGAATTTTGTTGTTGCATCCTATGAAAATAAAACGCAACTGATTCGGCATCTCCTACTCCAAGCCTCAATCTTCTAGCCTTGTCAATGTGATTCCTGGCATCTCGTTCGTCAAATGTTAATGCCTCAAATCCCCCCGCTTCAACAACCATAGAATGAAAATTCCTAGCCACTCCTATCCCTGCCTCATCGTTTATTTCTAATCTTCTTTTCACAGGAGTTAGAATTCTCTTATTCATTGCAAAATACCGTGAGTCACTAGGAACCAAGTCGTGAGTATGCTCCAGCACAACGGTTGTCAACTTATATGTTCCATCCTTTTGTAGACTCCCTCTTACTTTTGCTTTACAATCATTTTTAGATGACAAAGATGGTTCTAGCGGGTTCACTTCCGATCTTTTTCTTCTCATCCTTGCTCGAGTACATTCAATTCCGAAGTATTTTAGTTCCCCATCACTACCAAAATTTTGTGTTCCATAAGCTATAGCAAATCCAAAGTGCTTCGCATATTTTGCATAAAATGCATACACTTCTTGCTTTGAAGTAAAACACATCCCCTGCTTTGGTTCTTCAACTTCACCACTCTCGGGTTCTTCAACTTCCTGACTAGGATTGTTTGAACCTTCCATCCTTTTGTTGCTAAAATGAAGCTTCTAGGTTGACAATTCAAAACATTTGAAACATGAACTAATCAAAAAAATGTGAAACAGAATGTTGATGGGACAGTAAAAAATTATCACATACAAAATTCAGGATATGTATCGATATCGGCAATACGGTCATATGTCATAACAACTTCATTTTCTACAAAATGGATAACATATTTTGTTATTTGAACAAGTCTATTTTCATAACATTTTTCATAACAATCCATGGAAAATTCACAATGAAACAAAATAGAGCAAGAAACAAAATGGATAATGGATACATATGTAATGGATACATATTCTGTTCAAAATGGATAATGGAAACATATTCTGTTCAAAATGGATAATGGATACATATTCTGCTAAAGAAAATAATAGAATGGAGGTAATGGGGCAGCATTAACAAACATATACAATGCATGTTCAATCTCTTTCTATGTGGACTTTCAACAAACACATACAATGCATCAAATTGGAGGTAATGGGGCAGCATTAATTGAGGTGGGAAAGTAAATTTCATGCTCATTTTCTTATCGGGATGGAAAAACATGTGCGGAACAGAACAAATTGTGCTTTGTTTATCTGGCCTGCGGTTTTTAAAGAAAATTTAATTACTACAAATGTTTGAAATCTTTTGGTTTTTTGGGTTGTACAAGATCAATATTGGCATTACATAATTTTCAGGTTTGATTGTTTTAACTGTCTATGGAATGACTCTTTGAGCCTGTTTTGTGTAGTTTTCCTCGAGATGAAAATAATTAGAAAGCCAAAGTGAAAATATCGTTTTCTCAATTTTTATTGGTTTATTTTGTCGTTTCTGAACTTTTTCAAAAGAAATTTAAATTTTTTAATTTTTAAGATCATCCTAGTTGATGAGATGAATCTAAGAAGTAAAGTAATTTGAGTAAATTTTAAAAAAAGTTCACTAAAAATAAAAAAATAAGTTCAACTAAAAAAATGGACTCCTAAAATAATATAATTCAGAGCCATGTAAGCTCATCTAAAGACTTTGTTTGTCACCAGTAGATTAAAGAAATGACTAGGGGATAAGAAGACGGCCACCTAATTGATCTGTTCAACTGGACAATTGCTAGAAATCTTTGAAAATTTGTTAAGCTAAAACTCAACAAATGAATGTCATAGAATCTGTTGATGGACATAAAAGCCTCATAACAAGAGCATGATTCAACTCTGATTAATTACAGATACATGCATTACAGTTTGTTCTAACCATAACGTCTGAACCGCAACAGAACAAGTCCAAAGCAAGAAACCCGATACACCATTTTCATCATTAAAGAACTAGTGGTTCATGATGTCTATACACCACATTTGCATACTTATAAAAAAAACATGTGTATTTAAATGTGGGCAAAGAAATCATATTTTCACATACTTCTCTGTGGACTTTCAACAATACTAGAAACAAACACATACCCATTGTGGACTTTCAACAAACACATACAATGCATCAATACTAGAAGATTGAGGCTTAATGCTGCCCCAATACCAAAATCATGTTATGGACCAAGAAGATTACAACCAATGTAAAGAAAATATGAGCAAAATCATAGACCAACCAGATTTCAACCAATGTAAAGCAAATGTTAATGTTTGAAGCAATACCAGTGACCCACGAATCAGTTCGTTGTTGGTGGGTGGAGCCGAAATTTTCAGTGAAATCGAAGGACTTGGAGAGTGGTAGACGGTGGTCAATGGTCACCGGTGGTCTTCTAGGTTGTCATCATCGTCGCCACCTACGTCGTGGTCTTTCTATCTCCCAAGAAGCAGAGTTGCTAGCTCGTAATATTGTTTGTTTCTAAGTCGTATATTGTTTTGTAGGAGCGTGAAATCCACACAGGTGTTGCTGTGCGTGATGAATGGATAAATCGCATCATTCACGCCATTCGCGCCAATTATATTCGAGGTCTGTAGCAGCTCTGTTATTAAAATAAACCCAAAATGTACTCACAACAAGAAAATTGCACCATCCCATCCAAATAAATGGAATGAAAAGGAATTTTGATTAGAGGATTTGATGAAGAAAATGAAAAGGGAAAAAAAAGAAAAATAGAAAGAAAAGGAGAAATAATTGATAGGATTAAAATTCCAAGTTATGTTTGATTGAATTGGAAAATGAAAAAACAAAAGAGCATAAATGAATCCAAAAGATAAAAAGTAGGATTGCATTTCTCTTTTTCTTTTTTCTTTTTTCTTTTTTCCATTGTGTTTTTTATTATAACCAAACAAAATTTTGAATTACATTTTTTTTTTACTTTTTATTTCCCTTATCAAATCTTCTAATCAAACACAATCTCCATAAATCCTATTAAAATCCACGGTAGGATATTAAAATTAAAGACTACATCGCTTGTGCTTCAAAAAACCTAGTGCTAACTTGACAAGGACAACCTCGCAAAAAAAAGAAAAAAAAAAAAACTAGACAAGAATATTGGAAAACATGGGTTGAACCAGCCCAATGAAGGAAATGAAACCTGGACTCCGCAATTGGGCTTGCATAGGGAATAATTGGACCTTAAAAAAATTGAACAGTTTTACGAGCCTTTGGTTAGCTTTGACTGAAGTGGCTGGAGTTTACTCTGCCCACATCCACAAATTACGTGCTGAGCCTTAGCGACCGAAAAGTTATTTATATATTTATTTTTAAATTTGTGAAAGCAACAAAAATCACATTCTTCATTTTTCATTAATTAAAATATAAAAATAATATATTTTTATTTTGCCTTTTTTTTTTTTTTTTTTTTTTATATCTATGTACTCTAACGGTACTTTTTATTTTACATATATATATACACACAAACTGTTTAAAAAGTCTCTCAATACTCTTCAAATGTAAATAACGTTAACGGATTTTATTAAAATAACTATTATAATAGTTAGCCTGTTAGAGTGACTAAAAGATGATGACGCTAACTAAAATAGCTAGCAGGTCTCTTTTAAAGAGTCTTTGAACATCTCCAAAGAGCTCTTCAAATGAGACATGTTAACTATTATAATTGTATTATCATATTTTAATTACTCCAATGAATTGACTATTATAATAGTTATTTTAATCAAATTAATTCTTCGAGACTAGTTACATTTGAATAGCCTTTAGAGGCTTTTTAAATAGTTTATTTGGCTATACAAAGCCTAAACTAACTAATAGGCTTCTTTCTACTGTAGGTAAACTCAAGCTGAATGCTCATGGATGCTCCAAGGGTGATCTAGGACAATCTGGCTATGGAGGCCTACTTAGAGATGAAGTAGACAGCTGGGTGTAGGGATATTATGGATACCTGGGCAACTCTAAAGCTGAGATATGGGGACTGCAGAGAGGATTGACCATCATCATGCAAAAGGGGCTGAACGTCATAGATATTGAAATTGATTCTCAAACAGCTATGAAGCTAATCAGGGAAGGAGTTGAAAGAACTCACCCCTACATGGCACTAATTGAAGATGAAAACTTAATGATGAGAAGATGCAAGTGCACCATCCTACATGTGCCAAGAGAAGCTAATCAAAATGCTGATGCATTGACCAACATTGGTGTAAACCAAAAAGAGCACATAATCTTTCTTGATGATCTACCTAGGAATGTAACTTCTTTACTAGTAGCAGACATGATCTCTGCAAGTATGAGGAGGGACTAAGTATTTCCCATCTTTGTTTTATAAGACTGAATTTTATCTTCCATCCTAATTTTCATTTGAATAAATAAAAAATGTTTGTGTATAGATATGTAAAATAAAAAGTAATATTGGAGTACATAGATAAAAAAACAAAAACAAAAAATAGAAAAAATAAAGAACTTTTTATATTTTAGTTAATAAAAAATAAAGAGTATGGTTAGAATTACTTTAAGTTATTTGATATGTCTATCTATCACATCATGATTATATGTCCGCTTTATAATAAGAGGTGCACAAGTATTTTGTCTAAATTATAATTTTTTTTTAAAGTGGGAAAAAATAGTTATCTAACTTTATTATAAAGCGGTGCCCAATTATTTTGTCTAAATTATAATTTTTTTTTTTAAAGTGGGAAAAAATAGTTACCTAACTTTATTCAATTGAAATAGCATACAACGAAAAATATAAAGATTTTACCTTGGAGATAATTTTTCCTAACTAACCATCTCAGTTTTTCTCTCAAGACTCCCAAATTTAAATGGTTGCTTAGAAATAAGGCTTTGTTTATTTTAAGTAGTAGAATGGAGGGGATTGATAGTGAGAGGATTAAGTAAAATTATATTTATTTTGATGGTAGTTGTAAGTATAGGGATTGTTAAATTATTACCCTATAAAACAAATATAAAATATTAAAACAAATAAAATTATGATTTTTACTTAACAAAAAGTACTAAAACATTAAAAATTAATGTTAAAAAAAATTCCCAGCATCTAAAAAAAAAAAACAAAAAAAACCTAATCCTATAAAACTAGTTTCCTAATATCACCTATATCTCCTCCATCTCAATCCCAACATTAAGGCCCATCTTAATCCCATGGGATTATGAATCTCTTCTCCATCTTCCAAAACAAACACAACATATAGTAGGTTCTACATCCATCTTAATCCCAATCCCATCCCTATCTCTAAAAATAAACAGGGCCTAAGTGTATATTACACTTTGTCCACTTAAAGTTTCACCCATTTCCCACTTTGGACATTTAAGTTTGATTATTCCCACTTTGGCCCTTTATATTTACAATCATTCCCACTTTGGTCTTTCATGTTTGCAATCCTTCCCATTTTGACCCTTTAACTTTGATTTTTCCCACTTTGACCCTTCATATTTGTAATCTTTTCCACTTTGGCCCTTTATGTTTACAATCCTTCCCATTTTACTCCTAAACTAACTTCCATCCAAAAAAGTAACTGAATTTGTCACATCACTAACACATCAGGTCCATATGTGATGTAAAAAATTCACTAAAGATGTAAAAAATAAAAAATAATAAACAAAAAAAATTAGAATTTTTTCTTAGTTTTTAGTGAACTTTTTTTTCAAATTTATTTATAAACATTATTACATTATAGATGCAAAAAAATAAAAACAAATTTAACTAAAAAAAGAAAAAAAAAGTTTACTAAAGACGGAAAAAATGATAGTAAATTTTTCATTTCAGAATTGACACTACAGGTGTTTGAGTCAGTATATTTTTATTTTTTTCGTCTTTAGTAAACTTTTTGTTTCTTTTTTTAGTTCAATTTGTTTTTATTTTTTTAGCTTCATCTAATCTAGATGCATTTATAATGTAATAACATTTATGAATAAATTTGAAAAAAAAAAGTTCACTAAAGACTTAAAAAAAATTCTAATTTTTTGTATTTTATTTTTTATTTTTTATTTTTTTGCATCTTTAGTAAATTTTTTACATCACACATGGAGCTGATGCGTTAATGATGTGGCAGATTCTGTTAGTTTTTTGAATGGAAGTTAGTTTAGGAATAAAGTGGAAATGATTGGAAATATGAAGAGCCAAAGTGGGATGGATTGCAAACATGAAGGACCAAAGTGGGAATGATTGCAAACATGAAGGGTCAATGTAAGAAAAATTAAATTTAAAGGGTCAAAGTGGGAAATTGGTAAAATTTTAGGGCGGCTAAGTGTAATTTACCCTAGAAATAATGTGTAAAATTTTATTTTTTCATTAATTTAAATCACATACTTTCATATTTGTTTTAAAGCAATTCATTCATCAGTTGTCATTAATATTTTGGGATGAAAAACAACACATGTAAAAGTAGAGGGACAAAAGTGAAACACTAAAAAAATTATAGGGTTACCAGTTTAATTTAGAGAACCCTTAGTAATATCTACCTTTATTCTTTGGACCTCTCATTTCTTTGAACCTTCACCATAAATCTTAAATTTTAATAATATTTCTTTTAACACCCCCACTAAATACTAAATTTACCCTTGTTCATAATATCATCACACCTAAGTGTACACCACTTAATTTTGCATACCCTTTCCATCATGGTTGAAGGCGGTTTCTTTCCTGTTAAAGAACAACAGCGGTCCCTCTCTTTCTCTTTGATTTATTCGAAGCCATCGCCGAAACCAACGAATACCATTATACCTTTCCATTAGTGAACACTATCGCCTTGTCGAAAATCTCGTCTCAGGTAACCTCTGACTCCCCATCTTATCAACACCATTGCATCTCTTCTTCCCATCACATTTTTTATTTTTTATTTTATTTTTTGTTTATTTTGGGGTAAAACCCTCAATAAAGAGGATTTTAGAGGGAAAAATCATTAGAAAAACACACAAAACTAGAGAGAAAATCTTACAAAATAGAACCGTTTAGCATACCAGTTGTGTGAGTAATTTTCTGACCACATTGCTCGCTTAGTATCCAGCTGGAGAGCACCGACAGAATAGATGGCGCCTGACTAACCTGCAACAAAAATATAAGAATCCCGCGGTGGTTCGCCACCCGGGGGTACTCCAACAATCAAGTCAGTACTCAATATCTCTCAAAGATAATCCATTATTCAACTCACAAGCTTGAGCATAAAAAGCATACCTTAGACCCATGGGGGTGCCTATCTTTTATAGCCAACATAAACCTAGTCCCAATAGAAGCCTAACTTCTATGGACTCAGGATTACTGCTAATCTTGGACTCCCAGTAAGATTAGGATAAACTCTCTAAGAGTCTTATCTTAATACAAACTGAAGTCTTCTCTCATTCTAGGACTCTTGTCCCTCATCCAGGTTGAGTTCCCTTTTCATTCTAGGACTCTTGTCCCTTATCCACTTATCTCGGATTCCGATATCTTCAGAGATAACCTCGGCCTTGCCGAGATCACCTCGACGTCACGACCAGGACACGTGGAACCTCGGCTGACACGTTGGCGTCACCTTGCCACGTGTTGGTAGTCAGAAAATATATCCCCACAACTGCCCCCTAGGTTCTATTACTGTAATAACCCTGACCCTGATTAACGTTAATTGGGACTTAATTATGCCTAATAGTAATTAAGAGGAAATCTGAAATCAATTTGCATGTGTATTGCATGAGTTATGTGTTTTTATCTGTTCAGTGTTAAAATATCTGTTCATGTTTTAAACTTTAAATTGCAAATTGGAAGCCTTATCGGCACCCGATTTCGAAATTGATTAATGTTTTAGACTAGTTAGATTTTATGTGATTTTATGGTAGGTTCAATTGAAGTTCGATTTGGAATGTTTAAATCAGATTAAATAACGTTTTAATAATGAACCTAGCTTAATTACCATTATGCCATTGAGTGGCCCACTACATTGCACATTTAGAGACTTGATTACATTGAATCAAACATTTCCTCAGCTCATCTTTGTTCTCCTAACCGACTAGAGAGAGAGAGAGATAGGAGAAATCTTGTGGTCTTTAAGGAATTGCTTGGAAATTATGAGGATTGAATGAGTCTTGCATGTCCAACCTTATACATCTTGCGTTCAAGGCTTAAGGTAGGAGATTATCCCTTTAATTGTAAAGTTTGAGATCACTTCTTGCATGGTTCATGATAAATTGGTGACTAGAGCTAGAAATTGGTTCATAAAGGGTGGCTTGGGTAGGGATTCATGCATGCATGTTTACAATCTTGCCATTTGAGCTTGTTTTCATCAAAACTTCACATGCATGTCCATATTTTTGCTAGAGTCCACGAATTCATCAAAATTCTAAATTTTAATTTTGCTTTGGATCATGTTTTGGAGCTTTGAAATTCAATTGGATCCATGCATGTTTGTTTAAACCTTGTTCTTGGTGATTTATTGAAATTGTGATCAAATTGTCTCACCCATGGGCATCGATTTTATAAGTTGGCTTTTGAAACTTGTTGTACCATGAGTTTGAAATGTTTTTCCAGAGATTGAGCCCAAGAGGTTGAGTTTTGAGTGGTTAAAAGTTGGATTTGAGCATTGGAGTTCAATCTGGAAATTCCAGATTTTGGACCCACGCTCGAGCGAGGAACTCCACGCTCGAGCGAACACTCTGCGATCATGCCTTCCGCTCGAGCGAGAAAAGTGACGCTCGAGCGTGAAATGCGTGCATCCAGTACTTTGCATGAGTTCACAGTCCGCTCGAGCGAGGGAATCCACGCTCGAGCGAGGACTTGTGTCTCACGCTCGAGCGAGGGTCGAGCGTCCATCGAGCGTAAATTTTGAGCATCTAGCATTTTTACTGTAGCACACAGTCCGCTCGAGCGACGGAATCCATGCTCGAGCGGAGCCCCTTTGTCTGCATGTCCGCTCGAGCGTAGGAAGCCACGCTCGAGCGAGACCCCTGTTTTCAGCAACTTTTGAAAAATGTTTTCTAAGGTATTTTTGCATCCTCATTCCATCCTAGGCATTCCTAAGCCATGTTTAAGGCTCCATAATAAGGATAAGAGGTTAGGTACACACTTAGGATCATTAATGTGAGTTTTGTACGACTGGATTGCGTGTTTCAAGTGTGTATCCGTGATGTGTCATGTAGGTTATGTGCCGCATTCTGTTTGACCGTTTGGCTCCGTCTATGTTTCAGCGCCCACTGTGAGTAATAACTTTGTAAAGTTATGTTCAATGTTATGTATTTTCAGTATACTATGATACGAAATGATTGATTCTTTGAAAAACTATGATATGTTGGAAATGAATTAATGATTGTCTAAGATTCTGAAAGTTAACCGTGGCATCCTTAGCACTACATGGTATGCGTCCCTTTATGGGTCATCAGGTCCCTTTATGGGTCATCAGAACGTCTCTGTGCACATGAGTCATCAGAAAGCCTTCAAGGCTGTCCCTTTATGGGTCATCAGGTCCCTTTATGGGTCATCAGATTTGTGAATGCTATTGGATGTACCACGTATGATTATGTTACAAACCTGATTATGAAAATGATGATGAACAAGTATATGAATCTGTTTTGATATGAATCTGATTTCTAACTCTATGATGGACATCATTCATTAAACTCCTTTACCCTGTTATTATTCACTGGGCTTTCGCTCACAGTTTACTATATATATGTAGGTGAGCTGGCAGATGACCAGGGCCAGAGTTGAGGGCCTTCTGTTCCTTTTTGGTCAGCCAACTGTTGTGCCTCCCGAGGAGGTTCCGGTCGAAGCCTTGCCATGGCTGTTTTGTTTCATGCTAGTCTGTTGTATCTGTTTTGTAACGTCAGATCTTGGGATTGCATTTCGTAAATACTTTGTACATATTTGGTGTATCTGACTAGCATGTTTATGTATATAAATAAGTGTTTTAATTTTCTGTCCCATGTACGTCATCACAGCTCATTGGACCTTGTTATTCTGTATGTTTGCTTCCGCAGCCCCTTACTAATTGTTAATCTGTTCAGAGGCCGTAGGTAACCCTCGGATTACTGGCCGGTTACGGTGCCAAACCTATAGGGGCGGGTTTGGGTCGTGACAGAGTGGTATTAGAGCACGAGTTATACCGCACACACAGGTCCTTATGAGCTTAGGATGTTCTAGTAAGAAGTAGGGGCATTCCGTTTGCATGTCATGTGCCTTGTGTGAAAATATAATCCCAGCATAAATAGATGAATTTGAATACATAACGTCTTGTTTACCTATAGCAATGGACAATGCAAGGGATGATGATACAACAGGGTCCTCTAATGCCCGAATGAATAGAATGGAACAAATGCTAGCAACTTTAACCGAAGTGGTAATGCAACAGCAGAGACAACAACCCTTGCCCCCTCTACCTCCGCCAGTACAGGCTGAAGTAGATAATGGTGACATCATTAACATGACACAGAAATTTATGAAAATGAAACCGCCGACATTCTATGGTGGGATTGAGCCGCTAAAGGCAGAAACGTGGTTGCTTGAAATGGAGAAGTTATATGAGGTGTTTCCGTGTTCAGAAACCCAAAAAGTTCTTCTAGCCACCTATACCCTAAAAGATGAAGCCCGAAGGTGGTGGTTACTGATTCGAAATGGTCACGAAAATATGACATGGACCCAGTTCAATGCAATCTTCTATGACAAGTATTTTCCCCAGTGCTTTCGGAACCGAAAGGTTTCAGAATTTCAGGAGCTCAAACAAGGCAGAATGTCTGTAGCTAAGTATGAGGCCAAGTTCACTGAGCTAGCCAGGTTCACTCCCCATATGGTGGACACAGACTACAAGAAGGCCCGCAAGTTTGAGGATAGATTGGATCTGGACATACTGGATAGGGTAGGAGTCCTGAACCTACCCACATATGTGAGCGTCTTGGATAGGGCGTTAATGGCAGAATCTATTCTAGCAGCAAAGAAACAAACTCTTGTTCCACGGACTGATTGGACAGGGAAAAGATCGGGGAACAGCTTCAAAAAGGGTCGTTCATTCTACAGAAATAAGAAACAGAACACAGGGTCATACAGCAATTCAAGCCAGAATAATGGTACTACACCGACCTGCCCGGACTGTGGTAAGAAACACAAGGGGACTTGTTATCGAACTTTGGGCGTCTATTTTAGATGTGGGAAACCTGGTCATGTGATGAAGGATTGTCCCGTCAGGTTCGAAAACGCCAACCATCCCGCGGCAAGTTCAGCTGGATCTGCTTCTACGGCCAAACCAAATGCAAAAGCAAATGCCGGGAAAGAACCTCTAAGACAAGGTCGAGTATTCGCTCTGGTACCTGGTGACGTACCAAACACCTATGTTGTGGTGTCAGGTACACTCTCTGTATGTTCACAAAATGCTTGTGTATTGATAGATTCTGGTTCTACACATTCCTTTGTATCGCTTGCTTTCTCTCGGAAATTGACTAGACCACTAGAACTTATGACATATGTGTTATCTGCGTCTACGCCATCTGGAAGTTCTATGATGTGTACTCATGTTTATCCGGCATGTGATATTATGATTAGTGATATGTTGTTGCATGTGGATTTATTACCTTTGGACATTCATCGTTTTGATTGTATTTTGGGGATGTATTGGTTGACTAAATACTGTGCTACCATTGACTATGCAAACAAAACTGTTGTATTTAGACCGCCGGGTATGCCTGAATTTACTTTTAGTGGGAATGGGGTCGTTCCTCCCCCATACTTAATCTCGGCTATGAAAGTTGTAAAACTGTTTAGGAAGGGATGTAAGGGTTATCTGTGTTGCATACTGACTACACCATCTGACAGTCCTACTGTAGAAACAATCCCTATTGTCTGTGACTTTCCTGATGTGTTTCCGATTGATTTACCAGGGGACTTAGTTGACAGAGAAATTGAATTTACTGTTGAGGTGTTACCGGGGACACAACCTATTTCCAAGACTCCCTATAGAATGTCTACTTCCGAACTGAAAGAATTGAAAACCCAACTTCAGGAATTGTTAGATAAGAAATTTATCCGTCCGAGTACTTCACCTTGGGGTGCTCCCGTCTTGTTTGTCAAAAAGAAGGATGGGCCTTTGAGGTTGTGTATAGACTGCCGGGAATTGAACAAGGTGACTATCAAAAACAAATACCCTCTGCCCCGAATAGATGACTTGTTTGACCAACTTCAGGGTGCCCAAGTGTTTTCTAAAATTGACCTCAGGTCTGGGTATCATCAATTAAAAGTTAGAGCCGAGGACATAGAGAAAACTGCATTCCGAACTAGATATGGACATTATGAATTCCTAGTAATGCCGTTTGGGATGACCAATGCACCTGCTGCTTTCATGGATCTTATGAACAGGGTATTCAAATCATATCTGGATGACTTTATTGTTGTGTATATTGATGATATTCTGATATATTCTAAAGACAGGAAAGAACATGAGAATCATCTGAGAACCGCCTTGCAGATTTTGAGAGAAAAGAAATTGTATGCTAAATTGTCCAAGTGCGAATTCTGGCTTGACAGTGTGGCATTTTTGGGTCATGTCGTCAACAAGGATGGTGTTTCTGTGGACCCTCAGAAAATTGAAGCTATTGTGGATTGGCCTAGGCCTACAAATGTGACAGAAGTTTGAAGTTTTCTGGGACTCGCAGGTTACTACCGAAGATTTGTGAAAGACTTTTCTAAGCTCGCCTTACCATTGACTCAATTGACTCAGAAAAACATGCCATTTGACTGGACCGAACAGAGAGAGACAGCCTTTCAAGAATTGAAAACCAGGTTAGTGACTGCACCAATTTTAACTCTGCCAAATGGTACTGATGGATTTCAAGTGTACAGTGATGCTTCTTATAAAGGCTTGGGGTGTGTACTAATGCAAAATGGAAAGGTGATTGCCTATGCTTCTAGACAACTCCGACCTCATGAAAAGAATTACCCAACACATGATCTTGAATTAGCAGCCGTGGTATTTGCTTTAAAGATCTGGCGTCATTACTTGTATGGGGTGACTTGTGAGGTTTATACAGACCATAAGAGTTTGAAATATTTCTTCACCAAAAAAGAGTTGAATATGAGACAGAGACGTTGGTTGGAACTAATCAAAGATTACGACTTGCAAATTTTGTATCATCCAGGGAAAGCTAATACTGTAACAAATGCCTTGAGCCGGAAATCTGGTGCAACTGTATCGTGTTTATTATCCAGCCGAAAAGACTTGTTGATTGACCTAAAGCAAGATGGATTGTATTCTGCTATTTCTGCCCAACCTACTATCCTCGATGAGATCAAACAAAGACAATGTGAAGATGAACACTTGAAAAAGATTATAGAGGAATTTGATTTGAAGCCAAGGCCGGGGTTTGTGATTGAGAATGATGTGTTGAAATTTCAGAACCGTCTTTGTGTACCCGACTGTGATGATTTGAGAAAACGTGTCTTAACCGAGGCTCACAATAGTAAGTTTGCTATGCATCCAGGGAACACGAAGATGTATCATAACCTGAAACAGAATTTTTGGTGGCCTGGAATGAAAAGGAGTATTGCAGACTTCGTAGCTAGATGCCTACATTGCCAACAGGTTAAAGCTGAACATCAACGACCTGCTGGATTGCTACAACCACTCCCAATACTGGAATGGAAATAGGAGCACATCACCATGGACTTCATTGTGGGATTGCCTCGTTCCTCTCGAGGTATGGATTCTATTTGGGTTATAGTTGACCGTTTAACTAAGTCTGCACATTTTCTGCCTGTTAAAACTATCTATAATGCTGACAAATTGGCCAACATCTACATGACTGAAATTGTAAGATTGCATGGAGTGCCAGTGTCTATTGTGTCTGACAGGGACTCGAAGTTTGTGTCAAGATTTTGGCAGAGTTTGCAACAGGCTTTGGGGACAGAACTGAGATTGAGCAGTGCCTATCACCCGCAGACAGATGGCCAGACTAAACGAACAAACCAAACTCTGGAGGATATGCTCAGAATGTGTGTGTTAGACTTCCAAGGGAATTGGGAGACATACTTACCATTGGCCGAATTTTTATACAATAACAGCTACCACTCCAGCATTGAAATGGCGCCTTATGAGGCCTTGTATGGAAGAAAGTGTCGTTCTCCAATATGTTGGGCTGAGGTAGGTGACAGACCTTTATTGGGACCGGAACTCGTGCAAGAAACAACCGAGAAGGTAAAGATGATACAGCAACGTCTGAAAACTGCACAGAGTAGACAGAAAAGCTATGCCGATGTTCGAAGAAGAGAGGGAATATGAAGTGGGGGACCATGTATTCATCAAAGTGACCCCGATGAAGGGGCAAACTCGATTTAGTGTTAAAGGTAAATTGGCGCCAAGGTATGTTGGACCTAATGAAGTTCTCGAAAAGATCAATCCGGTGTCATATCGAATAGCCTTACCTCCAGTGATGGAACATATGCACAATGTCTTTCATGTATCGATGCTCCGGGAATATTTGAGAGATCCACTCCACGTCATCGAACCGACACATGTACTTTTGAAAGATGACTACACCTATGAAGAAAAGCCTATCCAGATTGTAAACCGTAGGATTAAAAGACTGAGAAACAAGGAAATACCGTTGGTGAAAGTTGATTGGCAAAACCACGGAGGAACCTATGCAACTTGGGAAACCGAGGAAGACATGAAGAAGAGATATCCGGAATTGTTTCAGCTGAACCCCGTGTTGATTCCGAATGAAGGTAATTTGAGTTTGGGGACCAAACTCCTTTAAGGGGGGAAGACTGTAATAACCCTAACCCTAATTAACGTTAATTAGGACTTAATTATGCCTAATAGTAATTAAGAGGAAATCTGAAATCAATTTGCATGTGGATTGCATGAGTTATGTGTTTTTATCTGTTCAGTGTTAAAATATATGTTCATGTTTTAAACTTTAAATTGCGAATTGGAAGCCTTATCGGCACCCGATTTCGAAATTGATTAGTGTTTTAGACTAGTTAGATTTTATGTGATTTTATGGTAGGTTCAATTGAAGTTCGATTTGGAATGTTTACATCAGATTAAATAACGTTTTAATAATGAACCTAGCTTAATTATGTAACAACCCCCATATTATTTACCGATAAATTACTGAATTAACTACTGATTACTGCTAAACGGAGGCCAATTCTGAGTGATAATACAATTATTGGAATACTGAACTGACTGACTGAGAGTTGAAACTGATTGACTGACTGTATCTGTTTAAATGCATTTTCTATCTGTTGGATGTTTGATTATCTGTTCGTGTTTTTATGTTTACACTGTTAATGGAAGGCCTTATAGGCGGCCAAACCGGAAACCGATTGGTATTTCATGATCGTCATAATTTACGTGATTTTATGGTGTATTTATCCGAAAACTGATTTGGTATGGTTAAATTAGATTAATTATTGATGAATTGCAAAGTTAGACTTAATTACTAGAATGCCACCTAGTGGCCTACTATCTACAAAACACATTGAGCCTATTTACACTCAACAAAAACATTTCATCAGCCTCATTTCATTGCTATAACCGACCAAAGGAAGAGAGGAAGTGAGGGAGTTGAATTCAACTTGTGATTTGCTTGGAAATTGAAGTGTAGTTTGCCGTTTGGGCTCCTAGTCTTGTAATTGAAGCTCTAGGTAAGGAATTCAAACCTTTTGATTTTGAATTTAGTGAGTCTTGCATGATCCATACCAAATTGTAGAACTAAGACATGATTTAGCCTTAGATTGTTGAATTATAGCTTAATTCATGCATGCATGTCTACATTGTTGCATTTTGAGGGTGATTACATGGGATTGGGTACATGCATGTTCATATTATTGTTAGAGTCCATGTTTTCATCTTGCCTTGGAAGATTTGAGCTCATTAGAGCATGTTTTGAAGTTTTGAAATGGTTTAAATCCATGCATGTCATGTTTGGAGCATGTTCATGAAAATTGGGTTTGAAAAAGAGTTTAATTGAAACACCCTTGGGCTTTGATTTCTCAAATTGACCTTTGTAACATGTTGTTCTATGAGTTTACTTATGTTTTTCAGGAAATTAGCCCAAGAGGATCGAAATTTTAGCATTTAAACTTGATTTTGAGCTTGGGACTCGAGTCTGGAATTTCCAGATTTTAGTCGTCCGCTCGAGTGGGGGAAGTGCCGCTCTAGCAGGAAAATCGAGCTCCCAGCATCTTGCACTGTGCATCAGTCCGCTCGAGCGGAGTATTGGGCGCTCGAGCGGAGGACTGGGTGACACGCTCGAGCGGGCGT
Source organism: Camellia japonica (assembly GCA_030407325.1). Taxonomy (NCBI): domain Eukaryota; kingdom Viridiplantae; phylum Streptophyta; class Magnoliopsida; order Ericales; family Theaceae; genus Camellia; species Camellia japonica. The sequence goes on from JAPPVO010000016.1 coordinate 168,431,205, forward strand.
CGAGCGTGAATTTCACCTATCCAGTACTTTTTGGTCCGCTCGAGCAGGGAAGTTGACGCTCGAGCGGGGACCTTTGTTGCATGTACGCTCGAGCGGGGAAACCCGCGCTCGAGCAGGACTCTGTTTCACTGAAAATTCTGAAAATGTTTTCTAGATGCATCTTTACATCCTCTTTCCGTCCTAGGCATTCCTAGGGCATATTTAAGGCATCTTGTTGAGGATATGGATGTAGAACACACTAAGGCAATTTAGGGATTAAATTATTATCCTTCCTAACTGTGTAGCTTAGTGTGTGTTCATTCTGTACTATTTAGGGTTGGCTTTCCGATGAGATGCTGTAGTTCACTGTAGCCCAGAACTCTGTGAGTAACAACTGTGTAAAGATATGTTCAAAATGATTATCTTCTGAATACTGAACTGAACTGTTTATTGAACTGATGTTGTTTACTGAATGAATGTATGTCCTATATTCTGAACTGTACTGTGGCATCCTTAGCACCTACTGTTTACTGTTACTGTTACAGAGATCTCTGTCGGTTCCCTCGTGGAACCACTACTGTTTACTGATTGATGGCCATCATTACAGTTCAGTCTTTAAGACCTACTGCTTACTGTACTGTTGTCACGACCCAAACCCGGCCCTATGGGTTTAGCACCGTAACCGGCCAGTAACCCGAGGTTACCGAAGGCCTGCTTAACAGTAATACAGTAAAACAGAGTACAGGGCCTGGCGGAAGCCAATACAGTAGATAAATAATGTCCAATGAGCTGTGACAGTCTGTATGCCAAAAGATTTTTCATACATATAAGCAGTCAGAGGCAAAACAGTAGACACATTATATACAATCATTCAGTACAGGGACTTAATCCCTATTACAGTATATCAGTGCTAAAAGTCGGTACAATAGACAAAACAGTGTAAAAAGGGGGAAAACTAGAACACCCCTATGCCTTAGCATAGCAGGCTCGGAACCTCACAGTGAGACACATAGGTTGGCTTGACAAAACTGGAAATACTCCGACGCCTCTAGCTTTGATCCGGTGCCTGTACACCTACATATATATATATGAACAGTGAGCTAAAGCCTAGTGAATAACATAATGCGTAAAGGGGTTTAGAATGAATGTCCTTACAGTAATGAAAACAGTTCATTTCAATCAGTATAACAGTTGTTCGGTGCAGTAAACAGTCATATGTGGTACATCCATTAGCATAACAGTAGCAGTAGGTCTTAAAAGACCGAACAGTAATGATGGCCATCAATCAGTAAACAGTAGTGGTTCCACGAGGGAACCGACAGAGATCTCTGTAACAGTAACAGTAAACAGTAAGTGTTAAGGATGCCACAGTACAGTTCGGAAATAAAGGACATACATTCATTCAGTAAATAATACCAGTTCAGTAAACAGTTCAGTTCAGTATTCATAAGATAATCAGTTGAACATATCTTTACACAATTGTTACTCACAGAGTTCTGGGCTACAGTGATCTAGAGCGTCTCCTCGGAAAGCCAACCCTAGACAGTACAGAGTGAACACACACTAAGCTACACAGTTGGGAAGGATAATAATAATTTAATCCCTAATTGCTTTGGTGTGTTCTACATCTATATCCTCATTAAGATGTCTTAAACTAGGCCTAAGAATGCCTAGGGTGGAACGAGGATGCAAGGATGTGCATAGAAAACATTTTCAGTGAAACAGGGTTCCGCTCGAGCGCATCTTTCCCCGCTCGAGCGGACATGCAAACAAAGGTACCCGCTCGAGCGTCAACTTCCCCGCTCGAGCGTGTCACTCAATACTCCGCTCGAGCGTACATTCCTCCGCTCGAGCGGACTGATGAACAGTGCAAAGTACTAGATGTTCGATTTCTCCGCTCGAGCGTGCATCACTCCGCTCGAGCGGACTGTAAAACAGATCAAAGTACTGGGAGCTTGATTTCCCCGCTCGAGCGCTACTTTCCCCGCTCGAGCGGGAGACAAAAATCTGGAAAATCCAGGTTTGTGTTCTAAGTTCAAAACTCAAGGTTCAAACACCAAAATCGATCCTCTTGGGCCCATTTTCTGGAAAACCTTTGTAAACACATAGAACCACATGATTTAAAGCTCAATTTGTAAAATCAAAGCCCAAGGGTGTTTCAAACAAACCCAATTTCAAACCCATTTTCCAATAATGAAACTCAAACACAACATGCAAGACTTTAAATCAATTTAAGGCTTCAAAACATGCTCTATTGAGCTCATTCTTTTCAAAACAAGGTGAAATCATGGTTCTTAACATTAACATGGACATGCATGTGAAAATCTTTGAGGAATAACTTCAATAATGTAAGATAAGTACATGCATGCAACAATTGAGTTCCAATTCAACATGTTTGAACTTAAAACATGACTTAACTCTACAATGAAGCATGAATCATGCAAGAATTAGCTTAAACACAACATTAAGAAGGTAAAATCCTTACCTAAGTCTTGTATTCAAGGTTTATGAGCTCAATTAGCAACTATACTTCAATTTCCTTCAAGTCTTACAAGCCAATCTTCAAGTAAATGCACAAGATCAAGTTGAATCACTCTCCTAGTTCACTCTCTCTTTCTAATTCGGTGGTGGTGAGGAAATGAGCTGATGAAATATGTTTGTGTGCAAGTGTAATGAGCTCAAAAGTGATTAGGTAGTGGCCACTCACCATGGCAAGATTGTAATTAAGTCAAACTCTTTGACTAGCTTATTTTAATCTAATTTAATCATACCTAATCAGTTTTCAGATAATTATACTATAAAATTACATAAATTATGACAGCCATAAAACGCTAATCAGTTTCCAATTCAGCCGCCGATAAGGCCTTCAATTAGCAGTTTAAACACAAAACATGAACAGATAATCAAATAGATCAAACAGATAGAATTGCAATACAATAGGTATACTTGATCAATTCAGTTCCAGTGTCAGTCAGTCAGTTCAGTAATTCATTCAGTTCACTTATCAGTCATAATTAGTTCAGTTTAACAGTAATCGGTGGTTAATCAGTGATCAGTATGAGGGTTGTTACAGTCTCCCCTCCTTAAAAAGAGTTTAGTCCTCTAAACTCGAATTACCTTCATTCTGGAAGAAAACAGGGTTCAGTGGAAACAGTTCAGGATATCTTTTAGCCATGTCATCTTCCCTCTCCCAAGTGGCATGCATGCCACCATGGTTCTGCCAGTCAACTTTCACTAACGGGATCTCTTTGTTTCTCAGTTTCTTGATCCGTCTGTTCACAATCTGTATAGGCCGCTCCTCGTAAGTGTAGTCATCACTCAACACTATCCGAGCAGGCTCAATCACATGGAATGGATCCCGGAGATAATCTCTCAACATAGAGATGTGGAAGACGTTGTGCATATGCTCCATTTCAGAAGGAAACGCAACTTGATACGCCACCGGATTGATTTTCTCAATAATCTCATACGGCCCGACATATCTCGACGCTAGCTTGCCTTTGACTCCAAAACGAGTCTGGCCTTTCATTGGTGTCACTTTCACAAAAACGTGATCACCCACCTCATATTCTCGGTCTCGTCTTCTAACATCTGCATAACTTTTCTGTCGGCTCTGCGCAGTTTTCAGTCTCTGCTGTATCAGTTTCACTTTCTCAGTCGTTTCATAAACAATCTCGAGCCCAAGCAAAGG